>OY756374.1:4219460-5717324 GCA_963576895.1 Ceraclea dissimilis
GGTGTCAATGAACTGGACATGTGCTGAAGTGGACATTCGCTGTTTACACCAATTGCATGCGTTTTTAGAGATGAATGTCTTCAAAGTTTGGCAACATCTTGCTGGACGATGGTTACAGAACTCCATAATAATTACAGTACCTTGTGAATGATGGTGTAGATGTAGTGCTTTCAGGAATATTTTGGATTGAAAAGGTAATTTTTCATACGAATTTACGAACCTTACAGTATACCTACATTACCTACTGATATTATTCTACTTGTTGTTTTTTAGTAATTATCATAAACATACTTAGCTTCTAAATAAAAAAATAAAATTAATATATATCAACGTTTTCGGGTAGGTAGGTAAATAATATTTTAATGTAATTAACTAAGTATCTTAAAACTGTTACTTATGAACTATTATTTTTTATTCAGCAATCGTTTGTGTGTATTTTGGTTTTAAATATTAAGACTTTTTAAAAAAACATAAATGAGTTTTATCTTAACTGCCCAGTCCACTTCATAATACCCATGTTCGATTCGATACACCTGCGCAATTAATTGGACAAGATTTCTTTTTTGTTTCAAACCTCTATAAATCCATGTATACAAACATATTTTGATAAACAAATGTTAAGAGAAATTAAAGATTATAAAATTCCCTTTCTACTATTGATGACCAATTCGACGTTCAAATTTTTATTGTAAGTGCGCCTTTTGCTTCATATTTGTTCTTTTCACTCTAACTTGTAAGATGGCTGAGATCACTCGCAGACGAGTAGATAGCCGTAAAGAATAATAGAATATAATAATAGAATAGAGAAATAACTTTTACGCCGGCTTCAAATTTATCCCTTAGTAAATTTTATACTACAGTTTGACTTTCTGCATATTGTGTACGCCTTTTGCTTCATATTTGTTTTTTTTTTTAACATAATACCACTCCAACTTGTAAGATGGCTGAGATCACTCGCAGACGAGTGGATAGCCGTAAAGAATAATAGAATAGAATAGAATAGAATAGAATAGAGAAATAACTTGCATTAAAACAAATGTCCGGTTTATTGACACTTCCCCCTACTAACAAGAACTAATTTGAAAAAAAAAATAATTAAACAAATGAAATAATTATAACTAGATAGTTTCAGGAATGAACAAGTAGGTAATGATATTACTAGTACATAGTAGGTTCTATCCGACGACATGAGGATTTTAAAATATATTTCATAAATAATTCTGACATAGTATATGGGCCACGGTCAGGTCTTAAAATTTATCATAAATATTGTACTTTCTTGATAAACGAATACACTAATAATTATTAATTTCTTTTCAAACTAGGTACTTACTTAACTAAACCGACTAACTCCACTTCACGAAACAAGCTTTTCAAGCTTACTGCGAAGTGTACAAATATGCATTTGAGGTTATTTGGATAAAGGCAGATTCATTACAAAAATGTAAAAAATGCAAAAATAAATTAAAAATGTAAATATGTATTAAGCCCGCCCTTTAGCACCATTGTTCTCATCCGTTGTATTGTTTTCCCACTCCCTCCAATAAAGTTTAAACTAAAAAATCTTGCGGGATACCTGGCTGCAATATTTTTACTACAAAACGTTCTCACATATTCTCCTAAGCGTGTATACTATAGAATGCAGATACCTATCATTAGATAAAAAAATGCAAATGGTCATACAAACATCACATTTCTTCTCCAATATTAGTAATTTGCATTGTATACCTATTACCTACCTGCATATCGTATAATACTGGAGAGGAATAATCGCAGTATTCCAATACAATTATTATACATACCTACATATAGCACATGATAGTAAATGTGCTCGTATAATAACGAAATAGTGATATTTTTATGCGAAAACTTTGAGGATGGAAATAGAATTAACGTGAATTTTAATTGGAAAATTTTTCATTGCGAAAAATGGGACAGTAATAAAAGAAAAAGAAAAACTTTTCGCTACGCTTTGCAATGGAAATCCCAAAGGATTTTTTATTTTATTTAATCATAATTAAGCAATGACATTAATATGTATCAGGCGACCGGAAATTTCTGAGAAAAGAAAAATGCGATATGAGAAAGTTGCGCGAGTCTTAGTGGTTACTAAAAATTAGGGTAGGGGCCTACCTGCCTTTTGTGTGTTATGTTTATGTAGGGCCGGTGCACACGATAATAATTTGTAAATGACACGATAATTTTGTTTTGCGCCTAAGAATCAGGTGCCTATAGTCCAATATTATATTAACATTCACCTATTAGTCCGAGAGCCCGCTGCTTAATTTATGACGTATCTGTTTTTTGATCGAAATGTGGTACAAATGATAGCTTACCAATAGGGTTTTACATCGCACTAGGGTTGCCTATCAAAATCTTGCCGCAACCCCCCCTGCCCCCCCCGAAAAGGTCCCTCTTCGCGGTTTTTCGCATTTTGTAGGAATATGGTAAGAGATAGAAGAAAGTAGTCTATGACAAAAATAATCCTTGCTAAATTCTCTACAAAATGTGTTTAGTCAATTTTTTCGTAGAACTAGCAGTTTACCCGCAATGGCCGGTCCAAAACTGAAATTCATTTAAAATACTAAAAAAATGTATTTAAACTAAATTGGATGAAAATTGATAAGAGCTACAGGAAAATAGTCAGAGAACGAATTAATAACCATAGTCTTAGCTACAAAACGAGCTATAATTTATGTTCATACATCTAATAATTTCGAAGTAATTGCAATAAAACTCAGTGACGAAAATTCTTAAAATTTAGTTTTTCATAAAATAACCAGTGATATAGCGCCGCAGGCCAATTTTTTTTCCATAAAATGTTAGTGATAATGGGTGGAAGAAAATTAAACAAAAAAAATCCAAATTTTTTTTTTATTTTTTCAAAAAATATCCTGTTTTTTGACCGGCCATTACGGGTAAACAACTAGTCCTATGAAAATATTGACTAAACGTTTTTTGTAGAGAATTTAGCAAGGATTATTTTTGTCATTGACTACTTTCTCCTATCTCTTACCATATTCCTATAAAATGCGAAAAACCGCGAAGAGGGACCTTTTCGGGGGGGGCAGGGGGGGTTGCGGCAAGATTTTGATAGGCAACCCTAGTGCGATGTAATACCCTATTGGTAAGCTATCGTTTATACTACATTTCGATCAAAAAACAGATACGTCATAAATTAAGCAGCGGGCTCTCGGACTATATACATTGTTATTTTGTACGATAAGAGAAAATGTTAAGCTTTTCCAGTGATAAGACTTTTTTCATCGTGAACATGTTGAGTACCGTAGAATTGCTCCGGCTTGTGAGTGAAGTTTCATTTTTATATGTTCTCCTCATTGGGAATGTTCAGGAACAAAAAATATTAGTAGTAAACTGTATAAATATATAAAATTAAGTTTGAAAAACACTAAACTGTAAGCTTGATATAGAAATCCCACAGTAGGACCTATTCATATGTGCATTTCACACAGACTATACTGGCTTGCTCTCTACCCAGTATTGTTTCGAGTTACTAGTTGTGTATCGACCCTACAGTTTCTATGAACAAATATGTATTTTCCATGGTGGAATCTAACGAGACCGTATCAATGAAGTCACCAGAAAACGTGGACAAGTTATGATCAATATTTTTTTCCTGGATCATAATTATTACTATGCTATGCAGTATGCACACTGAGTTGTGTAAACTAGACTTTCATATTACCCACTTGAGAACAAGAGAAATGAGAAAGGTAATTAATTTCGAAAAGTCACAAGAAGAACTACAAAAAGGAAAACAAAGAAATGTAATGAACGGAACAATTGAAAACTAGAACAAAAGAAAATAACGTATTAGGACTTTATAAAGAAATTAAAAGAACTTGAATTTACGAGTATATTTAAGCAAATAACGAACGCCTACACGACTGATGTAATACGAAATATAACGGTTTAAATAATACGGAGTGGGAACAAACAAAACGGAGTTGGTATTAGATACGTATGCTAAAGGAGAATGCTAAAAAAAAACCCAGGCCCGGCGCAAACGAAATGTAACTCAAATGATAGGTAATAATTAGTAATTAAATACTGCATAGGGGGCATCATCGAAATCAATAGCTTAATGGGTGAAATACCTATTCGAAGTTTAACATTGGTCACACGAATATATAAGAAAAGGAGCATTAAACAGTTACAATTGGGGTCTAAAAGGGTATAATATGATGAATGTAAGGTAACCTGTCTGATTTTTCTTCTTTTTCATCAGCCTTGATTGTGATTACTACCTACTACGACTATAAAATAGACTAACTCAACGATGATCCGATACAATGACTATTGATGGCTTAAAAAAACGAAGTACCTACATACTCGCATATTGAATAAAGGAATTCAGAAAGCTTTTAACTCTAATTATTTGACGACATTATCGAAAATAGCGCCGATCGCCTATAAGCGGGACATGCCAGGTTCGAATCTCAACGCTGACGATGTATTCTGCACTTCACGACACAAGTTTAAGCTTACTGAAAGTGTTCAGGAAAGCAACTTTTTATATTTAAAATACATATAATGAATAGTTTCGAGTCATGATACAAGAGCATCAAGCGTTTTATGTATTAGAAACCTATATAGGTATGTATATACTACCTACATATATGTATAAAATATTTCATATGTAAGTCAGAATGATAAAAATATATTAGGTCTATCACTTGAAGAGCAGGATGGAACAAATAAGAAATCTGTCGATTGGAAAAAAGTGTTAAAATAAATCAAGCAGTGTTTTTGTTTTTCCTTTCCGTTATCGCTTCATTTGATTCTCCATATACTCTTATATACATTGCTTTGGCAACGAAAAGTTACTATAATATACTACTACTTCCCCTTTCACTAGGGGTGTCTGGTAATTCGACTCAAATTTCAAAAGATGTCGGTAATATTTTAAATAATTTTTACATCAAAATAAAATAAATAAATTTGAATTCTTATCGATTAGCGACTTATTTATACTTTATTTATATTGACCTGTTTTAGAAGAAGACTACTTGATATAAAAATATCAAAGATAGCGATTTTTTTATTGAAACCTTTCAACTGACAATGTAGGTAGGTAGGTATTTTTTCTTCAGGACTGAACGAATCCCAAACTATCGAAAGGACAGGTGAACCGCCAATACGTTTTGGAAGAACTTTAAATTTCGTTCCAGTAGAATATATATGTCATTCACCTGACAGATGGCTATTTTGTTTGCCATAGTAAATTATTATTACACCTGTTGAAGGTTTTCACGAGGCTTCACGATATTAGTCCAAGAGCCCGCTGCTTAATTTATGACGTATCTGTTTTTTGATCGAAATGTGGTATAAATGATAGCTTACCAATAGGGTATTACATCGCACTAAGGTTGCCTATCAAAATCTTGCCGCAACCCCCCCTGCCCCCCCTGAAAAGGTCCCTTTTCGCGGTTTTTCGCATTTTATAGGAATATGGTAAGAGATAGGAGAAAGTAGTCAATGACAAAAATAATCCTTGCTATATTCTCTACAAAAATGCAAAGTCAATTTTTTCGTAGAACTAGCAGTTTACCCGCAATGACCGGTCCAAAACCGAAATTCATTTAAAATACTAAAAAAATGTATTTAAACTAAATTGGTTGAAAATTGATAAGAGCTACAGAAAAATAGTAAGAAAACGAATTAATTACCGTAGTCTTAGCTAGAAAACAAGCTATAACTTATTTTCATACATCTAATAATTTCGGAGCTATGGCAATAAAACTCAGTGACGAAAATTCTTAAAATTTAGTTTTTCATCAAATAACCAGCAATATAGCGCCGCAGGCCAAATTTTTTTTTCCATAAAATGTTAGTGATGATGGAAGAATGTGAAAGAAAAAAAAATAAAAAAATATTTTTTTTTCTCAAAAAATATCCTGTTTTTTGACCGGCCATTACGGGTAAACTACTAGTCCTATGAAAAAATTGATTTAATGTTTTTTGTAGAGAATTTAGCAAGAATTATTTTTGTCATTGACTACTTTCTTCTATCTCTTACCATATTCCTATAAAATGCGAAAAACCGCGAAGAGGGACCTTTTCAGGGGGGGCAGGGGGGGTTGCGGCAGGATTTTGATAGGCAACCCTAGTGCGATGTAATACCCTATTGGTAAGCTATCATTTATACCACATTTCGATCAAAAAACAGATACGTCATAAATTAAGCAGCGGGCTCTCGGACTATATGTAGAGTTTTTCGGGTTGATTTTGATCACAATCCGTGAACCAAGGCGCCACTAGGTTAACCGAAAAGTCGGAACGTATCGTTTCTATACACGATACAACCTCAATATTATACCTACTGTCAAACACTGCGTTTATTCTTCGTGAGGCAATTGGTTATTTTTTACGGGGTCTATGGAGTATCTAATTGACTAGCTCCTTTAGATTAGCTCAGTCATCCTAGGAAACGATGTATGGGGAAGTCGGCAAAATTAATAACAGATTGGACTCTATGCAGTATGATACCTTAGGTTGGGGTGTTTCAGAATATCAGGTCTCCCCCCTCCTCCCCCTGACGCGTCACCCCCCTGCCCCCCCGAATAGGTCCCCCTATGTGGTTTTCCTCAATTTATCGAAAAACAGTAAGAGATGGAAGAAAACTGTCGAAGACGAAAATAGCCCTTAATAAATTCTCTACAAAATGAGTCTAATACATTTTTTGATAGGACTAGTAATTTACCCGCAATAGCCGGTGAAAGTCACGTATTTTTTTGTTAAGAACAAAAAAATATTTTACATACTCATATTGTTGAAAATTCACAAGTGCTACAAGAAAATGGTCAAAGAATGAATTAATTGCTATAGTTTTAGCTATAAAATGAGCTATTATTTATTTTTGCACGGCTCATAGTTTTTGAGTTATTACAAAAAATTACAGGGACAGAAGTCTTTAAAATGGAACTTTTCATACAATTTGTATTGAAATGCTATGATATTAAAATTTAGGTTACGCCTGTTTTTCACAAGTATGTGAAAGATAAAAAATGTATTGGAGTACGATTGAGTCTTTTTAGTATTTTAAGATATAATCCTTTCGAAGTTGAATGCACTTTTTCCAGCCATGTTTCAAATAGTACAATAATATCGTATTTTCGCGGAGAAAAAACTATAGACATTTGTTTCTCCATCATACTTTACGTATTTGGGGGCGCTGAATCCGAATTTTAACTTTGCCACCTCGTAAATGTGATGCGTTCTGAGATATCTCAGAAAGAAAGAGAAAAAAATGCTTTTTTTACATACTTTGACTCATAATTCAAAAAGTATTCATTTTAGAGAAAAGAAGCTCATAACAAGAATAAACTTCACCAAATTTCCTACAAAATTACATATAAATCTTTTTTGTGGCGTAAACCGTTAAGGCATCAGAGCGAGCTAAAATAGACCGTAATTTTCACCCTACAGCCAAAAATTATATATGTTTGTAATTTTTCGCTCATAACTCAGAACCTACAAACTTTTGAGCAAAAATATTTAAGAGAAAAATAAAGTGCATATTTTTTTCTTTAATTTATGCTACCAGTGTTTCGTCGACAGACAAACATTCTAGGCGCTAGAGCGCATTGAAGTTTAGTATAGTACATTAGAAGCAGTTTTGAATATTATTTAAACTGATATATAACGATCAAAAAATACTTAATTGTAGGCAATGCACTTGAATATATAAGAACAAAGGCTGTTATATTTATATTTTAAGGTTTGCCACCACTTAATTGTGCTGCGTTTATAGAAATGTCAGAATAACTCAGAAACAATAGCTATTTCATTGTTTTTTGGCCCATATTTTAAAAATTTAAAACTTTAAAGGAATTATTTTATTGAAAAAGTAAACTACATTTAATTATCTATGAATCACTTCTACATTTTTTTTAAATCAGATGAACCATTCAAGAGCCAAAGCGCTTTAAAATTAAATCAAAATGGAAAAATCGTCCAATTACTGTACTTTCTTTGGTTTCTCGCCTACGGGTGAGAAGGTACGTACTTTTAATGAAATTTTTTTAAAAGGAAATTAAATTTTCTACAAATTATGTCTCTTGAGTTTTTTCACTCAGACGTTCAGGTTCGGAGTTATAGCGCATCAAGATTTACAATACAAAATCAAATAGAGATATACGACGTACATAAATATCGTTCTCTCTGATACACTACAACAAATTTTGATGCTTTATAACTCCGAAACCGTTCGTCTGAGTGAAAAAACTCAAGAGACATAATTTGTAGAAAATTTAATTTCCTTTTAAAAAATTTTCATTAAAAGTACGTACCTTCTCACCCGTAGGCGAGAAACCAAAGAAAGTACAGTAGTTGGACGATTTTTCCATTTTGATTTAATTTTAAAGCGCTCTGGCTCTCGAATGGTTCATCTGATTAAAAAAAATGTAGAAGTGATTCATAGATAATTAAATGTAGTTTACTTTTTCAATAAAATAATTCCTTCAAAGTTTTAAATTTTTAAAATATGGACAAAAAAACAATGAAATAGCTATTGTTTCTGAGTTATTCTGACATTTCTATAAACGCAGCACAATTAAGTGGTGGCAAACCTTAAAATATAAATATAACAGCCTTTGTTCTTATATATTCAAGTGCATTGCCTACAATTAAGTATTTTTAGATCGTTATATATCAATTTAAATAATAGTCAAAACTGCTTCTAATGTACTATACTGAACTTCAATGCGCTCTAGCGCCTAGAATGTTTGTCCGTCGACGAAACACTGGTAGCATAAATTAAATAAAAAAATATGCACTTTATTTTTCTCTTAGATATTTTTGCTCAAAAGTTTGTAGGTTCTGAGTTATGAGCGAAAAATTACAAACATATATAATTTTTGGCTGTAGGGTGAAAATTACGCCCTATTTTAGCTCGCTCTGATGCCTTAACGGTTTATGCAACAAAAAAGATTTATATGTCATTTTATAGAAAATTTGGTGAAGTTTATTCTTGTCCTAAGCTTCTTTTCTCTAAAATGAATACTTTTTGAATTATGAGTCAAAGTATGTAAAAAAAGCATTTTTTTCTCTTTCTTTCTGAGATATCTCAGAACGCATCACATTTACGAGGTGGCAAAGTTAAAATTCGGATTCAGCGCACCCAAATACGTAAAGTATGATGGAGAAAAAAATGTCTATAATTTTTTCCTAGAAATGCCATTAAATTTCCTCTCCTTACTGCACTAAAAGCCATTATCCCAGTTTTCCAGAAGGATTCCTGAAGGTTAGGATGGGTCAAAAGCATTGGCACCCGGCGATTCAAGGGTTTGTACAAGTCCTGTTCTGAAGTTGAGATGAACACTACTGATTTAAATCAGATCAATGGGATCTCTGCTATCACCTAAGCAATAATTCAGCGACCTATGAAAAATTAATCCATGGTTTTATCGATGTTTTCCGGAACTACTAGATTTTATTTCCTTCCACTTCGAGGATTGTCTTTGACACCATGCTGTTCCCATTCAAAATCTGCCACTTACTTTCTAATCATGGCATATGATGGAACAAACTCCAATTAAGAATCTGACATCTCTTTTATGGTTCATGTCGGTCTATAACCTTATATAAAATAATATTTTATCGCGGATTGCGGCTGAAAATTTCACATATTCACAAAAATATCAAACACGTTGAAATAAAAATGGTGCCAAGAGTGCTAGATTCGTCCTATCGACCTCAAATTTTGTAAATAGCCCTAACGAGGTTTATATTATCTATATCAATAATAAACTAAAACTGGCCAGTACATTTTTTTCTCAGGGCTACGAAGTGTTCAACCGGCCATCGTATATTACACAGACATACACAAAAGTTTCTTCTTTAAAGACCTTGACGAATCCTTCTGTAAAACTGGGATAATGGCTTTGAAACATGGCTGGAAAAAGTGCATTCAACTTCTAAAAGATTATACCTTAAAATACTAAAAAGATCCAATCATGCCCCATTACATTTTTTTATCTTACACAGATTTGTGTAGTGTATATTAAACAGATGTAACCCAAATTTTAATATCACAGCATTTCAATACAAATTGTATGAAAAGTTCCATTTTATAGACTTCTGTCACTGGAATTTTTTGTAATATCTCAAAAACTATGAGTCGTGCAAAAATAAATAATAGCTCATTTTATAGCTAAAACTATAGCAATTAATTCATTCTTGGACCATTTTCTTGTAGCACTTATGAATTTTCAACAATATGAGTATGTAAAATATTTTTTTGTTCTTAACAAAAAAATATGTGACTTTCACCGGCTATTGCGGGTAAATTACTAGTCCTATCAAAAAATGTGTCGGATTCATTTTGTAGAGAATTTATTAAGGACTATTTTTCTCGTTGGCAGTTTTCTTCTATCTCGTAGTGGTTTTCTAAAAATTGTGGAAAACCACATAGGGGGACCTATTCGGGGGGCAGGGGGGGGGGACGCGTAAGGTGGAGGGGGGGGGGAGACCTGATATTCTGAGACACCCCAACCTAAGGTATTATACTGCATAGACTCCAATCTGTTATTAATTTTGCCAACTTAGGGCTGCCAACTGAACTATTCTTTATTAGTTGTGTACACACGTAATAGAGCGTTACTTGAAATTAATTCGTATGTAAGTATTGTTTCTTTATGTTTTTATATATGGGTGATGTCTGTTCGTGTACCGTGAAGTAAATAAATAAATCAAAGAATTGCAAAAAAAAATATTTACTATTTTTACCAGAACAAAAGACAAAACCCATCCAAAGATTCCAACCAGTAGGTATACTCGTACCTATGTCAAATCAATTTTGATAAATCTAAATCTAGAGAAATAATTCCTTATAAGAATGTAACGTCCACGGTCCAATATAGTGTATTTCTTTAAGCGGCATTTATTGCAGCAATAATGTCTCGTTGTGAAAGGCTTAGCTTAGAGCGGATAACGGAAAATCGCAGAATCACTGAACTCAAAATGTGTATCAAATTGAAACATCAATCTCCATATAACTTTAATAAAATCGACTGGGAGGTTCGTAGATCAATGGTAGTATCAATGGTAGTAACACTAAACATATTATAGGTAGAGGGTGTGGAACCGATACATTTTCGAGCATCTAATTTTCCGGTTCCGTTCCATGAAGAGTACCCGTTCATTTATCCGATTCTTTACGAATTTGTTCTACAAATAGGTACAGGATTTCACATGAATTAGCACGATTTAATCATACAACCTCTTTCTTCTTAAAATATTGCCGCTGATCCATTCAGAATAAGATCATTGCAATCTCAGGAAAAAAAAACTACTTTACTTACAAAACAAGTCTGTTCTTCGAAATGTAGTCGACATACCTAGTCGAGCCATGAGGTTCGTACGTTGTTCTTTGTATTTGTAGGTTCATCTATTTCTGATTTATTTTATGTAAAGGCTTACGGCTATGAAACTTTTGTAAATAAAAAAACAAAGCAGAAAAGTTCGATAAAACCGATATTAATAATCATTATTACGAAAAGTAAATCAGAGATTTTCGGAATCGGAGAGAATCGGATACATGCCTTAATTTTAGGTATCTACGAGTAATTTATATGAGGATGTAGGTAGGTATGAAATTCAATATGGTTCACAAAAGAAGACTTATTATTATGTATGCTTACCAAACAATAGTCTTTTATTCGCTTATTTATGGTCACCAATTTGTTTGAATAGACAAAAAGTCAGTGATTACTACATCTTACTGTACAGAAGCAAACAACCTTATGCCAAATAGTTTTAAGAGTTATAATTTTCAAGCTCATTACATTACATCTAAAATAACCAAGCATCACTACGAAAGCGGTTTGCCTAATGTAACTAGTTTATTCCTAACGTTATGATCCTATTATAAAAGTGTTTTTTTTTTTTTAACAAAATACAGCCAGCATTTACAAGTTAAAAAACAAGATTTTATTCAAATTCACTGTGGTGTTTATTTTTTGTTTATTCGCAAATCTTGCAATCGATTTTTCAACCACTTTCTGACTACTAACAAACCCGCAACTTTGCAAATGTACTTACACTCGGTCACAATACGTTTCTGTACAAAATTAGATCATTTGTCCTCCAGCGACAAAAAAAAAGTTGAAAGGTATTTTAGGGGGATCCAAAGGTCGTGTATGGTCATGTGTACTGTGCATAGTATCGGATGAAAGGGCGCTTATAAAGTAATCCAGATCGTAAGTCAAATTTTATTCAGATCAAGCCCCGAAAGACACTGAACGATCGAGACGATCCAGTCGTCGAATCCCACCGAGTTTGGTATCTCATAAAAGTGCTTCAGAAGTAAAACTCATATATTTAAATTTTGTTATTAAAAAAATTTAGAAATTAAATTTTGTATCTGTCTGGTCTTGGCAAGAGACGCCATCGGGATGAGGGAATCCAACCGCCCTGTAAGGGCGTACTTGGTATACTTTGGAGAAATGAGAAAAACGGTTCGGGAATGTGAAGTCATAAAATCATTTTTATTTTTTTTTTAAACAGGGTATATATCTACGTAGATGAGGAGCACTATTATTATCTATTTATTTATTTTTTTAGTAGATTTGGAATTTTTTCTACGCTGTAAGTTTTCCCTAATAAAATAAGGAATATGTATCACTGACTCGATAGAAAAGTCGACTTAAAACATAATCAAGGCGTTGTTTAAAATATATAATATGTTGAGTTGTATGCGTACTTTTTACAAGAGAGCGAAACTTATGTTTTCTAAGTACGAGTATATCCATATTTAGTGTATATCCGTACCTATTTGGTGATTTTTCTCTATTTCATTGTCAATAAACATAAAAGGAATCAAAACGATTGAAAGTATTAGATTAATATAATAATATGTTATTTATTATACTGACGAAACTCCGAAGAAATTGCTGACGGAACTTGACATTTAACATGATTTTTAGATTTTCGGGCGAATCGTGTGTAGATTGTCTTAGATCGACATTCTGCCGGCGTCTTCATCTTCTGAAGAGCAGCGGGCGTGTTGAAACGTCGATTAATGTCAATCTACACACGGTTGGCCTGAAAATCAAACAACCATGAAGCTCCGAAGTAATCTAAAAATAGTGTAAATAAGCGAAACAGATTGTTAAGTGATGAATGTTGCGGACCGCTGTCTTAATTCTTCCTATATTGATAGAAGAAAAATAGGTCAGGAGATGTATAACGCATAGAGAGAGATAAGTTTGTTTTATTACATACTCGGATGAGATTTACGAAAATCTAATTATTTTCTATCTCTACTTCTTTATTAATTTACGATTAAGAACGACATTATTTATACAACTTTTGATCTAATAAGCGAGTCTAGCCGAACTGATCTAGAATAATGAAGAGGGAAAACAAATAAATATTTGCTTTTTTGCAACATTTACTTTTTTATATAATTCGGCATTTCGCTCATATCTCTACAGAAAATAAATTAACGAAGAAATTGAAAGCAAACATACTCACGAAATAATATTAAGTAGGTACATATTTTATCCCAGCTGACTAGAATAAAGGAGAATGCTAAAAAAACCCAGGCCCGGCGCAAACGAAATGTAACTTAAATTATAGGTAAAAATGAGTAAATAAATACTGCATAGGTGACATTATCGAAAACAATGGCTTAATGGGTGAAATACCTATTCGAAGTTTTACAGGAATATATAGGAAAAGGAGCACTAAACAGTTACAATTGCGATTCAAAAGTATAAAATATGATAAATATAAGGTAGCCCGTCTTCTTCTTCTTCATCATCATCAGCCTTAGTCTCCCACTGCTATGTGGAACTAAGAAATAATATTGTTTAAAAGCTCTTTCAACATAAGATTCCTGAAATTATGCAATCTCTGTGTCTCGTGAATTTCAAATAAGTAGGTATTTCACGCTTTTAGCCATCGATTTCGATGATGCCACCCATGCAGTATTTAATAATTCATTTTTACCTATCATTTGAGTCACGTTGCGTTTGCGCCGGACATATTCATTTTTTACATAATTCATGAGTATTGTCCTTTGAGCCTACATCCGGCGGTGGAGGGACCAAGGCTGATGAAGAAGAAGAAAAATCAGACGGGCTATCTTACACTCATCATATTATATACTTTTTAATCGCAATTGTAACTGTTTAATACTTCTTTTCTTATTTATTCGTGTGACCCCTGTAAAACTTCGAATAGGTATTTCACCCCTTAAGCCATTGATTGCGATGATGCCCCCTATGCAGTATTTAATTACTAATTATTTTGGAACGTAGACTTTCAAACTGGAGGAGGTGCCTGTTTCAAATCTCAGTCTGACAAAATATTCAGCATCTCACTCACGACACAAGTTTTTTAGTATTCCGTCTCAATATTCGTATTACTTGAGATATGGGCCGATAGTATAATCGTGTCGGTGGGACCTGGGTGGAGGCAAAACGCCCAAAACAGAAAATGGTCTAAAAGATAGGAATAGGCATATATCGCGCAGTTTAGGGAAAGGGAACATTCGTACTTTGGTTTCTAATTATGCGCATGTGTTTATGTTTATTATATGACATTTGCAAGAAATCCAGATGTGATACGAATACATATTTACAATAAACGCACCTTGATTTATATAGGAGTATCTATGTAGATATTTTACACAAATAATAGGCCGAGTCCATATGGATGAACTTCAAACAAAATATCCTGAGGGGAAGGATGCATAAAACATTAGTAAGCAGACATAAGTACCTACTGCTGTAGCACTTATACGTAGGTATTTAGATTCCAGCATGTACGTATCTGACTATTGAAATTCCTTCATCAGGAAGAAACTATCCAAAACTTTACAAACAAGATGGACTAATCTAATAATAAACTGAAATCGTTCACCGGGTATTGGGGAAGCGAAAACTCATAGGAAACGAAGAAGAATATACCTAACATATATGTGTTATAGTAAAAAGCCGTTTTTACTGCTTTAAGACTAGTTTTTACTGAGTGCATTTGTCGCAATTAGAATTTAGTGCTGGTTAATCACAAATGTCAGTAAACACAAATTTTCATCAGGAAAACCGCGTTTTAACTAAAACGGGTCGTAATTAATAACTGCTCGCAATTTTGTGAAAATCATGTGATCCAGCGAAGTTGAAGGGTATCGTAGAGGGGAGTAGCTGGGTTTACAATATATTTTGTACTGTTAGGGTATTTTATAAACATGTAAAATACAAAGCTATATTCATTCACTTATGTTGAAAGTAACAACGTTATCCATTATACGATGCAAATAAATCATAATATAGATACAATATAATATCTACATGTAGGAGTGCAGGTACAATAAAGTTGCCAACTCGTGAGATACAGGAAGACAGGGGGTCTGTTTGTACAGAATACGCTGTATATTAAAATTTATTACGAAAGACAAGCTGATGCAGGTATATATTATAGCAAGGGGTAAGTGTCGAAAACATTTGTAGTTGGAAGGAGAACAAATTTAATGAAGCAAAAACGCCGAGAAATAACATCATGGTGTAGAGAAACAAGATTTTCCAACGTTTCGGCGAACCTACTACAGTAAGTGACGAAGGCGGCAGTAGTTTCGCCGAAACGTTAAAACATCTTGTTTTTCTACACTAGTGCTCTCCAAACTTTTTGTCGCCGTGGACCGGTAAACATTTGATAATTTTACCGTGGTCCGCTGAGTGGAAATATCCATTGCATGAATCCATATTAGAATATAAGTATTTTATGGGTCCAAACTATGGACTTTTCTACTCCTTAAATATTTAGCGAGAGACATCGCTTTGTCGTTTGTCATTTTCAGGCCATCTATGTCGCACGTCATCTGCATCAATGGACACGTCAGCAAGGTCGGATCATCCTGCAGCACTTCATACAGCTAATATTAATACACAAGTACAATGACAGCAACCTATCAATACTTTACTGAAAATTCCAATACATAGAATCATTCAACCTTTAGACTTAACTACACAATATTATAGCAGGTACTATGTTAAATTGTGCAGAAGAAGATTAAGTATGTAATATACTAGATCTCTCTATTTCGAGTGGATTGTCTAAATAAAAATAGAACAAAAATATCGGATCTCTTTATGCCTCATCCACATGCTGTCCGTCCTTCCACGAGTCCCGCGCGAATGAGTAAAAAGGCGTTAATCGTCGGTTACGTATACAGTTCAAGACAATCACCTCGTCCGTACGTCCTTTTACTCATTCTCACAAAACTCGTGGAAGGACGCCGAGCGTGAAGCGGCCCCATCATTATTCTAAGTTACTAGAGGGTACCTACCCGTGAAAATCACGGAGGCTTGCTTAAATATGTTTTTGTCTAACCACCTATTACTATTCAACCCTTCAAAGTTCTTCGAGTAAACACAGGAAGATCACAAGGCTCCATTTTTCCCCCGTCTCTCCAATATCGTCATGAAAGTCGTAAGACCAGATTCATATTGTCGACTTTTTTAGTTGCCACCCACCCCTGAAAGCCACAAAACTCCTCTTACATGTCTTTCTTCATACATAGGTATTTTACACACATATAGATGGTGGGTACTTTATATAGTTCGATTTGCAATCTTCACGTGTATAGTTACGTACCTTATAGTATGTATGAGAATTATATTAGGTAGATTTCCAAAAAGAACTCTACCTATTCGTTTCTCCCGTGATGTCGCAGAATTGAAAAATTTCTACTCAGTATCACTAATTAGAACCAGGAGAACCCGAATCCAACCTTGGTTTAAAAGTTTATATATATAAGCCATATATATGTCCCTTTTCTTGTGCGCACGTTTGCAGCCAAACTATGCGTCGCAGAAACGTGAAACTTGGGTGGTAGATTTTTGGTAAGTGGTAGATAAACTGATAGGAGATTGGGTGAAATCCATTGAGAGGAAGGTTCACTTTTTAAGGCTTTAAATTCAAAAACAATCATTCTGAGGGGATCCAATGATTGTGAGGGTCTGTGTCTGGTATCGAATGGAAGGTTATTAAATAAGGAATACAGATCAAAAGTCAGATTTTGTCTAGCTCAATTCCTCGGACTACACTGATCGATCGAAAGATCTAGTTTAGTAGTTACCGCATAGGTACTTGCGTGTTTGTTGTCTTAGAAATGTGCTTCACGATACGAGAAGAACTCACATCTTTTTTTCAAATTTCTAGTGCTTAGGTACCGGTACCAATCCATATTATGTGTGGAATGAAAATAATTTGATTATTGGATTAGGTACTTCCTTTGATTATTGAAGTACTTAATCAAATATTTTTTCGTCATACGGTACTTCGATAATCAAAGAATAAACTACATCCATACTACTTCATCACTTCGCTGGTTTATTTGCTGATGATATTGTGATTGTTTTTATTGTACAGATGTACTCTTAAAATTAATAAAATTAATAAATCACTTGAAATCTACCTATGCCTGTGGCGTGCCAAAGGATTTTTTTTATTTTCTGCTACGTTGTATAAAATGGTACTTACTTGATTATTTCCACCAAAGAAATATTTCAAAACTATTTTCATTCATAATTTCATTAGTTCGATATTTTAAATTTTTCATTCATAAAAGTTTAAAAAAGTGTGACTTCGACGAAAATGTCTAGCCAGCAACGAAGGCGTCGCTGCTTTAAATTTACATACTAATTCATCGAACTTGCAAAATTTTCCAATGGGCAAGCGTTACATACCTACATGACTTGGATAATACGAGTCTTCTTCTTCTTTCTCTTCTTCCTATTCCCATATTTATTTGGGGTCGGCTCTCCTTGTTATCCTTCTCCAGGCTCCTCTATCCTGAGTCGTCACATCCCGCAGACGGGTATCCTCCATCTCCTTCCTCAAATTATTCCACCACGTAGCGCTAGGTCGACCTCTGCCTCGCCTTCCCTCCGGCAGCTTTAGTGCTGTGTGTACTGCATGGTTTTCATGCCTCATTACATGGCCGTACCAGCGCAATCTGGTCTCCTTTAGTTTTTCAGTTATTGGGGCCACCTTGAAACTACCCCTGACATGTTCATTCCTCACTTTATCCATCCTTGTTACACCCCCAGCCCACCTGAGCATCTTCATCTCATTTGTATGTAATCTTTGTTCGTGTGTCTTCTTCATCGTCCAGCACTCAGAGCTGTAAATCATTGCTGGTCTTACCGCTGTCTTGTATACCTTTCCCTTAACCTTTATTGGCATACGCTTGTCACACAAAACTCCAGTGAGAGATCTCCATTTCTGCCAGGCCACGCCGGTTCTGTGAGTGACATCTGCATCGACATTTGCATCTGCAGTGAGCATTGAACCCAGGTATTTAAACTGCTTTACTTCAGGTAGCTTTGTTCCGTCAATGTATATCGGTTGTTCTGGTTCTACTTTGTTACTGTACCTGCATTTCATATATTCCGTCTTGCTTCGACTGATGCGCAGTCCATTTCTTCATGGATAATACGAGTATTATGTAATTATTCTAAGTTATTGTATTCCATTTGAATAACAAATGTCTGTTTTGTCTGACTGTTTCATTGACTATAATATTTAATTTATCATTATATTACGTTTTTTTACAAAGTTTTATTTTTTCTTGACATATTCTAAGAATGCCTTCAAAGCACGAGTGTGTTATCTCAGTTATCTGATTCCGAAGGGAAGTCATTCATTGTACTATTGTATATGTTATATTATTGGGTGAATTGTTATCAACATTATAGGTAAATGTATTTAATAATGTAAGGTCGACTGATATAGCGAGTCGGTTCAAACTTTATGAACGATAGATAATAGAATACTACGAAAAGGGTAAAATAATCGAAGGATTTAATATTATAATGGCTATTATTACACATTGAAAAGCGTTATTAAAGGATAACAATATCTGTCTTGTGCATCGCTCCCTTTTGACTTGTAATCTCTATTCTGTTTTTAATTCTCATCATGCTCCACAGTCCATAATCCTTCAGGGTTGTGGTACTTTCACTGAACTCATTTCAACTATATTCGTCCGCCCTTTGTATCATTTTTAATAAAATAATAATTGCGGTATAACTACATTTTATATCTATATAAAATTCCTGAAAAAATATTTTTAACGTACTTCCGTATTACGTTAATAGGTAAGAACGTTCATTCCTGTCACCAAATTCCCTTATTATAATTTTAAGTCGAGTGGACAATTTAATTTTAGCCGAATATAACATTACTTTCAAACACTCATAATTAAAATCCTAAAAAAAAAAATAAAATCTGACACTGACAGAATTTTCTTGCTGCGGGTTGGGTTCCTCAAGTTTTCCAAGCGATTCCATGCCCTTAGTCTATTTGTTTATGTACTTAATCAAAGATAATATATGTCAGTTTCAGAGCAGAACTCCGAAATTTCGATTTACAGGCAAAAATTTTAAGGGTCCCTTATGACTGAAGTAATCCAAAATGTTGCTTCTAATTATAGATTTAATAATTATTCATTAGGTTTCACCACCAGAACAGTATTGTGGAACTTCTTCGCACGTTATTCCTAATGCTCTATCTTCTTGTCGTAGAAATTTAGTGCACTCCACCTACATTGTAAATGAAGGGATCAAAAAACAAGAGACAAAATATAATTTATGGTAATGGAAAGCAGTTTTCAATGCATATTTATTTACACATATGAAAAGTTATTTTAGCCGATATATTTACATACATATACGAGTAGAAGAATAAAAACTATTAATTAATTTGATTATCTCTAAATAAATCCCTAATTTTACAACAACATATGTGGGTATTTTTAGTATCTTTGAATTGTCTAATTATAAAAATATTTGGCAGTGCTCAATGTTTTTCCGACATTCTGTTTTTTTTGTGAATTTATCTGCGAGGGTGGTTTTTCACACTAGGTATTTATGTTTGCATATTTAGTCTAACCCTGGGTCCACCTTTTAATAAGATTTGTCTAGAAGTGCGGGTAAAGAGGTCGCTATTAATGCGCCTGAGATACCCGGAGATGTGGAGGGCTTTAAGCCCGCGGGATTTTCCTTCAATGTATACTGATTATTTTATACTTCGTATCCTGATAACTGTAAAATAGTTCAGGGTAGAGATCACTCGTTTTTATGGGTAGAGTGCGGATCTATTAAAAAAGTTCAATAATGGGTACTTCAAAATAAAAATCACGGCGTTATACAAAAGGCGGCCATTAAAAATATTGATTGACGCGGCGTTTTTGCCTACAACACTAACGTCCCCATCGCACTCGTCACATGTGGCAAAGTTTATTAAATTCTACACATCACACGATGACGTTTTATTTGATAAAATAGGTCGTGCCTTATACTTCAATCGACATCAAAGTTTTTCATTCCTGTTATACCCGACTCACATGTATAAGGTACCTAACTAGGTACCTTATACATCTACGTTTTTGTACGTTAGATTTTGAACCAAAAAAATATTCCAATTAATTTAAGTACCTACTAACCTTTACCTATTACAATGTTATTATAATTATACGAGGCGTTTAATTTAAAAAAAAAGTGTGCTCACATTACAAAGGACCCCAAATTAACGGGTACAGATACCAAACCATCATTACACTGTTGGAAAATGGGTTTCATTTGGTACCTATTGATGAGCGACGGATGCCCTATTGTGCTATATAATTTTAGAGGGTAAAATTGATGAATTTGGTTTACAGTAAAACTGAATTGTAGTATAAATAAATAATCAAATAGATATGACTAATACTAGAACTTATAGGTACAAGTTCTATTCAATAATGATAGTCTATAGCTATATACTAGTGTAGTGTCTATGCAAAATAATGTACAATCCTAATATGTATTCCTTATTTCTATCTAACAAGGAATTAGGTATTTGCTGATGACACAAAAACTGTACTACTAACCTTGTATAGTAACCTTTATAAGTAAAAAAAAATATAATCTAAAATTACACAGCGATCTATGGATTAGCATCAGTGCTAGACGTAAGTCTGGGAGATATGTAAAATAATAAAAAAGGGCGGCGCATAAAAGTTGCCGATGTGATGGATCGCATTTCCATTTAAAATGGAAATGGGCAGGTCATGTTGCTAGACAGGGAGTGGACAGACGGGCACCCAGAGTTCTAAAATTGAGATGGTGGGACGCTAAAAGAGGAATAGGCCAGCCTCAGAAAAGATGGGCCGATGATGTTGTCCCCGTCGCTGGAAGTGGGTGGTTCCAAAAGCACAACGATGAGAGGACTGAAGAAAATTAAAAGATGCCTACAACTAGCATAATTGTATTTGTACCTTTGGATTCATTTACGTTAAAGTTGTGGTTCTTTCTTATTATAATTCTTACTATGTCCATTTTGTATATTTATATGTGTTTGTTGTTTACTTTAAGTTTAAATAAATAAAAATAAATAAATAATTAGTTAAATAAATAAGTAAAGTTACAAGTAATTTCCGTTTGCTATATGACAATGATTAGGTAGAGATAAGATAATAATGTAGTTACACTAATCACTTTAACCCAAGCGGGAGACAGGTAAAATGTCTTCACAGGTATAAATAGCAGTCTCAAATTAGTATATTCGATTCGATGTACTAAAATAGTGCGTATTATTATGATGCCGGATATAGTGATGAGATGAGCATAATATATTGTATAGAAAACTGTTTTGGTCTTGTTTAAACGGTCTTCGACAGAAGGATAGCATTGATGATAGAGAACAGCGATACTTAGCCATTTTAGTCTTGTTACCTCTGTGGAAACAGATTTTACCCTCTAGGGTTGCCAGATTTCTTGCAAGGTAGACAGATAGGACAGAGCGCCAGACTGCCCACACACTCCTAGCCTCCGTCACATTCGTTCAGCTTGTCATACACGCTTTCCAATTCCTTTTACTCAAAACGTCCATTCTTGAGGATCCGGTCGACATTATCGGTCCAGGTCAGTCTAATACCACTTCGCTTACGGAAATATATATTTTTGAGACCAATTCTGCGACCTGTTATTGCTTAGCACTATCAAAACGCGTTGGTTGAATATGTGGTAATTAACATCGACACAACATTGTATTATCACCAGCTGTAGCTTGTCAAAAATGACACTGTTTGCGGGGTAAGCAGAGAGAACAGATCGCCAGACTTCAATATCCTTACACGTTATTATTGTACATAAATTAGATGTTAATTAGCATATTAGGTCTAATTCTATAACTTTTTGTACTAAACAAGTGCGACTGATCGTTATTTTACTACGAAGTGGGTATATATTTTATTACGAAGTGGGTATATACCTATCTAATTTGATACAGAAGGTCTTATTTTAGTTAACACGCACTTAAGTACATAACTGACACAAGTATTTTCTAATTTACTTAATAATATGTGTACCATACAAACCGATTCACATTACGTATACAACAAAATGTACAAATTAAACATTAAGGAGCTCAATGTGGTAAACTTAATAATTATTAAAGCCTCGAATTTTTAAGTCGTCGACATCCATTGTTGATTACTCACAACATTTCTCTAAAAACATCGTAACAATGAAAAAACGTGATATTAGATGAATAGTTTTCGATGACATACTTATTTATTTTTGAGGGACACTTATGTGTGTCCAGTGTCCACAAATCAATTGTTCCGAATGAAATAAACAATAAACCAGTACAATAAAATTAAAGAAGAAAATCAATGATTACGCTAACAAAGTTGATCGCAGAAGGCGCTACTTTCCGTATGAGTATATTCGAACTACCTGTAAAAGTTGCCACGATACGTTACCCGGTTTCTACGAGAATTACGTGTAGGTATTTTTAGTATTATCATGATAACAGTAACATCACACACGAATTGATTGATTGCTTTATTAAATTATTCAGATAGATAGATACGTACACGTAGACAGACACCTACGTCCTACGTTACAAAGCTGTACCGTGACAAACTCAAATTGTGTTATCCACAGCGTGACATTTCGTAAATGAGTCATTAGTAAAATAAGAGTTTCATGTTGATAATTTGGTAAGATTTTTACAAGATTTTACTTAACTCCACCGCGATATATTTTTTTTTGCATGTGCGCTAATCTTGCAATCTATTTTTCCAGCGCTTCCTGACTACTTGGAGACTTGAAACTTTATATGTAAACTCGGTGACAATACGATACTCCACTACATTGGATCAAACTTCTCCAGAGACAAAAAAATTAAAAGCGTTCAAAAGGTATCCAGCGCAACTCCCTAGCGCCGTGTTTAGTGTCTCATTAAAGTGTTTATGGGTCATGTTTAATTGTTTATTTATTACATTACAAACGGCCAAAAGCCTTTTAAAAAATTTATACAATAAGGTCAATAAAAAAAATATATAAAATCATTACACAATTCTACACAACCTAGGAAAAAAAAGTAAAAGTAAAAATTCACAAATCAATCATATAAGAAAACATAATATAAATTAAACAAATATAAAATTGACTATAACAATGATAAAACGTAACAATAGAAATATGTCATTTTAATTAGAAGGTCAAAATATGAAAACACGTTACACACTCAATACCATAGGTGTGAGAATCCTAATATAAAAATATTCATTCAATGTAAAAAATCAATATATTAAATTGACAAAACAACAAAATATGATCCAATACACGCGACAGATAAAACTATAAATATGGTATAATTAAGCAGAAGAAACGTAAGTCAGTCAGTAAATAAAACATTAAATCCAACAGTCAAAAGGAAAAAAAAAGATAAAACACAATACAACATTATATACAAATGTAAAATATTAAAAATATACAAATATAAAATTGATTATAATATTGTTATTGATAAAAGGTCATAATACAAGCTGTGAGATACAGCGCAATTATTCTTATCAATATTATTACAGCACAATATGCATTCATGATTCAAATTGTACACTTATTAATTAGTAATTCAAAGTACCTAGCTGTAAATAATTGAGTAAGTTTATTATTAATAACTAATTCGGATGCATTAAGGATGTCGAACTCGGTGTCAAACTTATTACCAACAATATGCAATCTATTTATCGTCCTATAAAAGTGATAATTGGTAGTGGCACTCGACACCGCGAACAGGGACTGCTGACGTGTATACCTGGCACACGCAGATTAATCAGCGCAAGTAGTTCTGAGCAGTTAAAAGAGTTGTTGATAATTTTATACAGTGTTGCAACATCGAACATGATTCTACGGTCACAAAGACTGAGCGGTCTCATTTCCAACTGTAAAAAACTATAATCAACTGCATCAGCAGGCAGAACCAACCTAAAATTCAAGTGTCTCAAGAATTTATGCTGCACACTCTCGATCGCATTATTGTGGACCATGTAATGCGGAGACCAGACCGAAGGTATATATTCAAGCTGGCTCCGCACATATGCAACATAGAGAGTTTTTACAGTTCTCAAATCAGTCACATCCTTGGATACTCTTAGTAAGTATCCCAACATTTTACTTGCTATGTCCTTTATCCTTCCAATGTGACTAACAAAGGCAAGTTTTTCATCAAAAATTATGCCTAGGTCCCTGATCTCTGATACTGCTTGGAGTTTATCGCTTCCCAGTACATAATCATAATAGATTCGAGACTTACATCTAGTAAAACGTATGACATTGCACTTCTTTACATTCAGGCTTAAGCCATTATCCTTACACCAAGCATACAAAATATCGAGGTTATCCTGCAACTTCATACAATCAGCTGTACTCTTTATCACACAAAAAATCTTAAGGTCATCAGCGTATAAAAGAGCTTTAACCCCCTGCATCCTGTCAATGATGTCATTCACAAAAATATTGAACAGAATCGGACCCAGATGCGATCCCTGTGGCACGCCGCTGGCAACCTGCATCTCAGCAGATACAGCCTCACCAAGACGCACAACAAGTACTCTATCCTTCAAATAGCTAGTAATCCATTCCACAAGAAACTCGTTCATCCCCATACGCCGAAGTTTGCCAATAAGTACCTCATGATTAAGGGTATCAAATGCCTTTGAAAAATCTGTATATATTGAATCCACTTGAGAACCATTGGCAAGAGATTCCGATATAAAGTCGCTATAAAGCAGCAGGTTAGTTAGTGTGGATCTGCCACTGACAAACCCATGTTGTTCAGGTATAATGCAAGGGCTCACTGCGAAATTGATATTTTCCAGGACAAGCAGCTCAAATACCTTAGCCACAATGGACTGTATGCAAACCGGTCTGTAATTCTCTACAAGATCTCTTTCACCAGATTTGAAGATCGGAGTAATATAACTTTTCTTCCACACTCCAGGGAAAATACCCTATGCAAGTGAACTGTTAAAAATAATATGCAACGGACGTGAGAGGGCGTCGGCACAATTCCTCATATGTCAAGTCTTTATAGAAGACTCCATCGGAATGAAGGAATCCAAGCGCCCTGAAAGAACGTTTTTGGAATCGTTTGAAGGGCCAAGTTCGAGGATGTGAAGTAACAAAATATTGTTTTTAAAAGTACATTTTTACGATTACTTATTTTATCATTCACAACGAGATCACCTTGAGGGGATTATGTTCGCTTGTCATGACGATTCCGATACGTCACGAGCGGATAACTTTGATCTAAAAATATTTACCTTCCTAATATTATGAAGTACCTACATACATAACACAATATGAAAATTATTGAGCACTACCTTATCATTTATAACAATTAAATTTTCGCAGATCGCTCCACCTTGGACGATGACGCAGGAGGGGTTGTGGCTTTCTGGGAGCGGAGGGGGATCTAGTGAGTGCTGACCGACAAGATAGAAGAAGAAGATAACAATTATATGTGAATAATTAATAAGTATCATACTGTCGTTTAAGGGAACACAGATAAATAAATACTATTAACAGTTACAGGTAACTTTATTTTTATCGGGAAACTTCAATTATTAATTCTCTTTTGATAATTACATACTAGTGTATGGTTAATTAAAGGGATGTACAATATGTACCAGTGGCGTATATAGGGGAGCAGCCCCCCATAAATGTCAAACAATGTTGTGCCATCTGCTATATATACCAGGTTCATCATTCACCCGTATTTCAAAAAAAAATCGCGCTTCTTTCTTGTTGCATTTTTAACACAACACTTATAATGCCAACCCAAAACACAACCTCTCTCACACACCTTCACGAAAAGATTTCGCGTGCGGCGCTATTACTGATTGTTTTTACTACGTCGATGTTAAAATTTGAATTGCCTCCCTCAAAAGTTTTTTCGGCCCCCCTCCGAAATTAAAACCTATATACGCCACTGATATGTAAATACCGCAGTAAATACACGGAATGTCTTTTTTCTCACGATTGAAAATAATGGCCATATCAATTACTGATAATATTCTACTAGGTGTACCTACTTAGTATTTATACTACATATTATGTCATTACTGAGCCGATTGAAGAGGCAAGTTGTGGTGATACTACGTACTGACTTATACGTGATTACTTAAAGTACTGTAAACCAATCGAGTAATAACAAACCGGACGAGAAGCCAAGAGAAAGAGTGCGTAGAAAAAGCACAAGGTTGAAAGTAGTCAATCGACTACAGATGTCGGGAACTTTTCGGGAAATCGATTTTTCAGTAACTTTTCACAGCGAACACTTGACTTGACATGAGTGTTCGGGCGCACCTGTGTTGCAGTTTACTTTGGTCGACGACGTTTCGACTCTCCTGTTGGTGCCACTGGCTTACTCTTTGGAAGAAAAATATACAAGCAAGGAACATTTAAACGTATACCTACCTACCTTCAATAAAAACTACAAATAAACTACACACGGTTCGCCCGAAAATCAAGCAATTCACTTTTGCCAAAGAATTCCACAAAGAGATACTGTAATTCCCCACGCAAAAGTGAAATCATCCAATGGCGAAGCATCTGAACACAGAAATGAACCGATCATCCCAACAAATCGTCATGCATGTATATTCAGGAATGTAAAGGAGGAATTCCCTGATTTATAATACCGATAAACAATGGAAAATTCAAACGTTACTACTCCCATCATACCAACTTTTCACGACATCCTTTTTAACGGTTTTACACGCCTATAATGGATGTCAACTACATAAATGCTGGATTTCATAAACTTATTAGGTGAGGAATAGCATATATAGGAGCCACCTGGTACAAATTTTGTTTTTTTTTTAATCAATTTATTTAAACTTAAAGTAAACAACAAACACATATAAATATACAAAATGGACATAGTACAGATTATAAAACGTTGTTCACTAGGGCGAACTTATCGCAGAACTGCGATTTCTTCCAGTTAACCCCACCTTCGTATGGAAAATTTAAAATCAGTGGCTCCTATCTTCGCTATTCCTCACCTAAAACGTTGGTGAAATCCAGAAAACATGTACTAGGTAGGTATTTCATAGATACTGGTAAGCAATAAACTATATTACGCCCCCAATAATCAATCATCATCATTATAATATAGTAGGTTTACTATGTATATATAATATACAATAGACATTACTCGCATATATTGAGTATTAGTAGTTAATAGTTAATGCATCGACTTCCATAATAACGCGAATAAGTTTTAACGAGTAACTAGTAGGGCTGCCAAAATTATTGTTGAGACCCGTACCGGGACGTTTAGAAATTCGATGGTGGGTAACTTAAAAGTACCTCGTTATCACGCTAGATACAAACTCCTCATTTCGGAACAACCCTTTACTACAAACACTAATTCCAGGAAACGTTATGCGGAATGAAATAAATTGAAAAGAATGCTGCGGGCGATTTTTTGCGGGGCTGAAACTCAGACTAAATACGTATTACTATGAGGGCTGAAGAGACAATTAACGGTTTGTTGATTCTTTTCATATTTTTATCTCTCCTTCAAGTGACATATATTATTACATTTTGAATAAATGACTCTTTAAAAATCGAGCAAAAGCTTTTTACTTTTTATCCACCTTGACTACTTAATTCTAAGTTTCCTCTTAAGTTTATTTTAAGTTTCCCTGTTTTTCTGTTACTAACTACCGAGACAAATCAAATGACCGAGTCTTGCGGACATACACTTAACAGAAAACCGGGACTCATTTATCAATGGCACCCCTGATCTAGGAAGATATTGGTTATACTGTTATGTCTAATGTCTATATTAGGTAAATAATAGAGATTGATTCTATTCCTATTTTAGTCTGTGATTCTATAGTTAGGATAACACATTTGTAGTTGTACAATGACGTATAATGTGTAGGTAGGTATTATTGTCACGTTCGACAGTAGACACTATCAGAGATGTGGATGATCCATTAGGCACTCACAACACATTAATCATGATTGTGATTATGATTGGTATCTACAACATACTATTCGTGTCAACAGAATGAAAATAGGAGATATTATGTTCATTATACAGATTTACTAATAAGAACAAAAAATAATTACACGCCTTTATTTAACAGAACCCGGACCAGGTGTACGAGGACATGAACTGCGCCAGATGATCGAGATGAAAAGAGCTGCAGAAGACAGAGAATAATGGAGGTCATGGTGTAAGAATTCGCTGCAAACCAATCCGCAGGATTGAGACTGGGGAAGCAGAAGATTTAACGTTAACAAGAACTGAGTACATGGTTGGCGCAGTTGGTTGAGGCGGCAGTCACCCAAGCGGGAGGTGCCAGGTTCAAACCCCGGCGATGGCGATGTATTAAACACTTTGCGACACAGGCTTTTAGCCTAGTGCAAGGTGTGCAGGTAAATATTTGGATTTGTGTATGCAAGCGCAAATCCTTAAAAAAAGTAGGTAGATACAAATATTATGGGTTTATTTCAACAAATTCGGATCACATCCTAATTTAATAATAAGTATCTAATAAAACCAAGGACGAGGAGATTCACCGTATAGTGTTAATAATGATATACTATCTTATTATACGAGTATACATATGTGCTGTTTTAGCTATCTCCGTGTAAGTCTCATTTTAGGGTGGGATTCGTAATTGGATTAAGTAATGAAAATCTGCATATAACATATCTCTGGTCAGTGGTTTGGTCACCCTACGTTACGTGAAACTGAAAAGATTTGGCGGGTGACTCAATGGATACATCATAATATGTATTTTCATTTGTCTTTCGCCAATTCTAAACCATTGTGACGTATTCCTGACTTACCTAGAAGTATAAACGCTGTAGGTACATTACTACTTTTCACATCAAACACTTTGGTGAGAATCACGTGTCAACTCAAGAGGATTACACAGTAAAGTAGTTGAGTGTTGACTATAATACGAGTATCTACAGTTCGCACAAGGTTCGTAAAAGGCACATATTGTTACATTATTATGAATGTTCGTGTACATCGAGGTTTCGTTCTTTACGCATTGTTTTTCGCCAGGCGATTCGTTAGATTTTTTATGATTCTATTGTTAATATTAAGATTATCGATGATACGGACATAGTGAAAGTCCATTTAAAAGTTTCTATTGATCTCTGTTCTATCGTCGCGTAGGTGTGAATCACACTGTTTGTTTCAAGGAATGTGTTCTATGTGCACGGCGGACACGCTCGGAGAGCGCGATCGCAACGCCTGATGATTAGGTTGAGAAACCTCGAACACTATATTTGCGTGTACTAATAAAAGTTAATACGTGGATTTTTACACTTCTACCAGTGCTTTATTTTTTACCTTGCTATTTGTTTGGTTTATCTACCTTTCTCCCTTTGCCAATTCCCGTTACATCGATCTCCTAATCGCGTTCTAGCACCGTGTATAACAAAGACCATCACCCAATACTTACAACATGAACAAACTAACGTATCTGCGTGGTAGATAGGTAGGTACTCACTTAGCGACTGTATATTATATAGGTACATACGTCATTTTCAAATAAAGAATACGTACTTACAGCGATTCGCAAATATTTCACACTTCTATAGTAAATATTAGTATGTGTGTGAATGTATAACATTATTTACGTAACATCAAAATGCTTTTATCCTCTTCAGTTACGATGTTCCCATATGAATAATTCATCGAGGGTGAAGGAGACGAGAAGATGACAATCATAAAGATATTATTATCGCTCGAGTATTATTGTTGTCCAGCGACAAAGATGAAGACATTGCGTGATGTTCATATTTTTGTGTGAGAAGGAGATAACGATGTAACGTGAACATGACAAGAGTGAAAGAGATACACAAAACATTGTTATTATTTGCAATGAATACGTTCTTTTTTTTTGTAATATGGCTGTTGCTGAAAATATAGTTCTTTTATAAAACACACGCATAATTCTCAATACTATTTTAATTTGAAGTTTCAAGTAATGAAAAAACAAGTAATATTAAAAAAAATAACAAGATTTTATGACTTCTGTTTCTTAACTGTTTTTCACGGTCTTCCAAACGATATCAAACATGCCCTTCCGAAGCGCTTGGATTCCTTCATTCCAATGCCGCCTCCTATCAAGAATAGACAGATTCAAAGTTTGTAAAAAGATGTAAGTTCTACTCGTGAAGCACTTTCGTGAAATCACAAACAGGCGGTATGCAGTGACTGGATCCTCTCGATTGCTTGGTGTCATCCAAGGCTTGAGCTGGACAAAATCTGACTTAAGATCTGGGTTTATTTTCCAACGCCCTTTCATACGATACCACACACGAGCCCACACGATCCTTGGTATGTTTGCAATGTTTCAGCTCCCTAAGTAGTCAAGTGGTTGAAAAATAGATTACGAGATTTGCGCACAGACAAAAAACAAAAGAGTGAAATCCAATTAAATCTTGTACCTAATAAAACTTCGCCTATTGAAATTCTTTTAAAATTTATTATTTTCTTCTCCAAATCTTTTGAATTTTAATTTTAATTTTACCGCGTAGGGTAATATTTAAATTGGGTAAAACTACTAAACATCGTGTAGCTCCACCATCGACTAATTGATATTCCAATACAAGTTATAATAAAATGAGATAAGACATTGTAAAACATTAGAATTACAAATCGACCAATAAAAGTATCAATAACAAACGAAGAAAACCTAAAAACAGTCTATAAACAATATGGCATAAGATGGATTTTCAAGGCCACTAGTTTTTTTTTTGTAAATAATTCCAGGACTTTGGGGAGTTCTATGCTAGATTCAATGCTAGATTTCTAAAGAGGAATTTATTTATTTCTCACATTTGCGGCAGAAGCCCTTAACAATAATGGGCCATTGTCAAATTTTCTGTACCTCTAACAAAAAAAAGGCTGTGGATTGACATTGAATTAATTGTTAATGATTAAATAAACGTTGGGTGCTGAGAGATTTAACTAATATATTTATTTAATGTTAATGAATAGTATGTAGATTATATTGATAGGTACCTATAGCTCAAATTGTACCTTAATAGACTTAATTACTGTTAATTCAGACAAGAAAGTTCTACTGAAAATTTAATCAATGGGGTTTAACGGAACTACTTCCTTACCAATAATGCGAAGACTTTAGGTAAGGGGAAGTGGAAGGAAGTTAAAAAGGAGAAAGTTTTCTTAACGTTTTCTTACTTCTGGGCAAAGTTACCGAGACTAATAGAAACAAGTTTATAGACGTGTTTGTGAAAGTTTATTTTTTATTCTTCTCCTTAAACTTTTCATCTTATTGTTTGCCCAAATAATCATCTCGCTTACTTTATACGAGAACAACTACTTATTCCTAACTACGAGTATATTCTTAATAAATAAATTACCAATCTAAATGGTTAGTTTAATTAGTTAGAGTGGCAACGCACTTGTACGATCCATCTTGACTTTGCTTTCTGTGGTAGAAGATGTAGATTTTACGGCGAACTGTGGAGGAAAGTTTGAGTCTGAATAATCAGTTATCAAGTTAAGCTTCAGCTTCGTGTTTACTGTTATCATTTGGTATCGTGCAGGACGTAGGAAGCATTCGTTGATTAGATCGACATCTCACACTCACACACCATCAGTTCTTTTTAACTGTGGCAACTATACAATATACATAGACTGTTCTATTGGAGTGTTTGCGTAGATCCAATGTGAATCTTGTTGTCGTCAGCCGATGTCCACATTAGAGCTCATGGTGAATATACAGCCGCTTGTTTAGAAGTTTATAATGTCAAGGGCCGGTATTTTATTGTCAAAAGCCTGATGATGAGGATCTTCGAACAGTAGTCGCGTGTAATAAAGATCGATACCTGAATTGTAAACTAAATACTAGTCTTACATTTTTATGGACGCGTTTTGAGTAAAAGGAATCGGAGAGCGTGTATGACAGATTGCACGAATGTTACGGAAGCTAGGAGTTAGTGAAAGGATAGGGCTATCTGGCGCTCTGTCCTCTCTACCTACCCTGCAAGGGACGTGGGGTGAGGGTATAGATATACATTTATTTTTACCCTTAACTGAACTTCCACCATGTGCCGTGGGTACATGAGATAAATAAGGTATGCATCATTCTACTAATAGGCAGCAAGCAATAACCTTCATTTGATAAACTGTTTATTTAATATCCATCTAAAGTATTATGTGTTTATAGTTTAGTGTTTATAAGATTTAGAACTTCACAGTAAACAATAAATTAATTTCTCAATAAGTTGTAACTTTGTATAATTATATAGCCGTACCGTACAAACCGCAGTGAAAATATTAAACAGCTAACGCATTAATATTATTAACCGATGAACGTTGGTACAAACAAACGATGGGAAAACTTAAGATACCTATTCCTACTGTACCTATTCCGAATAATAAAGTACGAGTAATATTAGTATTTCCATATAAAACTTTAATCAGACTACCTAATATAACATCGAGACAGACTCCAACACCCCTTAAGAGAGGCGCAGGAAGAAGATTAATGTACAAATTGACACACACGCCTGAAAGGGGAGGGCTAAAGGAACGTTAACGTGGCCTTTCAAGAATAGAAAGTCTCGACCATATCTCGACCACGTCAATAGAATTCATATAAAGATATTGAGAAAAACAAAACACGAGAGATGACGAATTCCAGTGTAGGTTACATAGGTGTAGTGTAAGATGAAATAGTGCGCTGTTCTGTTCTATCTGATTACCTGAAATGTATGCGGCGGAAGAGAATAAAGCGATCAACAAATTGCAATAGCTCAAGACGTGTACGCACATGTAACAAAAAGTGCGAAACATTAATATGTATAATGTAAGTAGTAGGTACAACAAAATCGTCTCCTATTTTTTTGAAATAATTTAAACATTTAAAAATCTTAACTGCAAAATAAGCATGGGAATTTATAACATAAAACGTGAAAGTGTAAAGTTTTATTCCTCTTTATTGTCATCTTAAGAAATTTTTCAATTTTCATTAGTAGATAACAATTTTACATGTGTATAAAACGAAACATAGTGGAATACAACACAAACGAGTTGACATTATATAATGTAATATAATAATAGTATTAAAGGTTTATGTAAGGGAAACGTTAAAATTTCTATGTGTTGAAAAAATATATGATCGTGAACACTCGAAACAAAGTGGAAAAGTTCTAAAAATATTATTATTTTCCTTTCGGTATACATAGTACGTTAGACTACTATTACACTAGTGTGTAGCGACATAACCAATTATTTTACAAGTAGTTCATGTAAATCATATCGGTGGTATTTTCGTCAGTCATGGATATAGGCAAAAGTTAAGCTTACAATCAAAATAGAGATTGCGTTTAGTAGGCAGACACATACATTTATTTATTTTAGTTTTGTGAGACACAAACATTATCATTCACTCGATTAATTGTATTGCTATATTTTAAGCCACTTTTGTACACAAGTCGGAAATTGTCGTTGTTATTAAGGGCTTGGCACCAATAATGACGTCACAGTCATTTCCCATGACATTAAAGTACAAAATCGCGTGAACAATCGCATAATAAAATGGTAAAAATAGCGTATCTAATATAGGTGGTATCATCTTAAAATTATTATTTCAAAAATAACCCTGATAAATTCCAAAATTCAGTAATTTGATAAGCTCGGAGAGCTGAGAGAGCTCCAAATTTCGTGAAAATAATGTTCAACATGAAGTGATTTGCCTCATTATGTTAGATACTTTACATTGGATCCCTCTTTAAAAAAAATAAAACGGTCGTATTATTCCGCCCATTATTAGCGAGTATTTCAATTTTCAAAATGTTAAGTAGAACAACATCGACTCCTATTAATTAAAGAGATACACTATATGAATGGCAGAACAAAAGCTTCAGACTGAAAAGCCCCAGACTAACCTAACTCTATAAAATATTGTATAGTATGCATTATTGTTTAAAAGTATGGGTAAACTTACATATTATAAGCGAATATAAAAGCAGAGAAAATAGAGATAATCATAGTTTATCTGGATCGCTTTCATTATACTTAGATATCACAATATACATCTGACAGAACGGGTTGTAACAAAGCAAAGTATTACTTTTATACGTATATATCTGGTAGTATTATTAGTTTTATTAGCGACGGGGGTGCAATTCACTTTATTTGCAACGTTCATCAAATTGTAATTACCCCCTGAAGGGATAGAAATGCATGATGCGATATTTAGAAACTACTGGAAGAGTAGGTAATAATAATAATGATAAATTCTAAAATGGATGACTGGGATTATGTGGGATTGCCTCCACTCAAAGCCAACTATTCCAACTTCAACTAACGAACGAATGAATAATATCCTGGAATTTATGCTAATCTTCTACAACAAACGCATCATTCTGTAGGCAATCATATTTTAGTTCGGTTTCCATATACCTAAGTAGTACATGTAGAGAAACTAACTTACTATTTTATTTAGTTATTCATTAATGATTCACTACTATGTGTGGGTAATATTTTATATTCTAACAATTCACATACGTATCTGATATATTTAGTATATTAGGTATATACTTCTCAAAATTGAGTTAACACTCGTGTTTTTAGGTGCAGCTATTTTAATTGTTCGTCATATTATTATGTATGTATTTATTTTACATTTCATTTTGTGTTCAATCTCCTTCGAAATACCAACAAATTTGAGAATGCATTGTATTTATGTAAAACATTTAATTACCTAACTGGAAAACTTCGGTGTATTTTGAGCAAGTTTGACTACGATTTTTACAGCTGTGTGCCTAAATTATGATACTTATTTATTTATTTATCAATTTACGGCAAAAGCCATCTACATTTTATTTACATTATCAGTGTTCAATTATCAAAATTATTATGTCGTGATGATATTTTTTAATATGTACACCTGAATATTAATATCAATATGTTGGTATTAAAATATACTAACATACACTGTTTTTTTTCTCAAGATAAATAGTAAAAACGCGAAGTTTCCTGTAGTACCAGTAAGTGCGCACTTACTGAAACAAAACATATTATCTAGATGGTCTACGTTTGATCAGGTTAAAAGAAAACAGGAAAATGAAAAAAAAAAAAACGGTTAATTACATCGTAGCTTTCTTATATTTCTCGAAACTTTTCCATATTTCTTGTTACTAAAATATGCGTTTGTGCCACGGCAGGAAATCCTATACAAAACATATTATTATTCATACCACATTGATTAATTATTCCAAGCAAAAGATTTCATAAAAGGAAAAGAATATACCTAGGTAACGGCGAAAAAATAAAATAATTACTATGTCAGTTTCCTCTGAAGTGGATTGAGTTAGTCGTATGAAGAGTGTGAAACAATCTTGTATCAAGCAAAGCAATCACATTACTTATTAAAAAATACGTACGTATTTGTAAAAATAACCGACGAGAGAAACAACCTACCGTAATATTTCTTAACGAATTGCCGAATCGCGTGTCTTACGAAAATTATTTCAACAAAATATGGGTACGAAGGAGTATTGGACAAGGAACTAAGTGCCTCAAACATTTTGTAAAAAATACTTATCTAAATTAGTCTTTTGCGAAATTTTAAGTATTGAACAGTAAAATCACACGTCTTCTATTAGTTAATAAGCCATGTGAACAAGAAGGTTGACTCGGTTAGAAGACAGCCGCATTAGCAATTAAGGGTTTGAATCATGGTTTGTGCTATTTATATCCCCCAACCTTCATAGCACCACACTTCCACATTAGTATTTCTATAGTTTCCAAGTAGCGCTATGCCATACAAACTCTCCTACATCGATCAATGCGATGTACGAGTATATGTGATGATTGAAGTGAAAACTCCGGACATAACACGAAGCATAAGGAACTAACATTTTAAAAGCTACTTCTAATTACAATTAGGTATACGCAAATTGTACGGCAAGGGAGAGTCAGAGTATAACGTAGTCAAACCTCAGCTCAGGTATTGAACCGTCTCAGGAGAGTTACGAATGTCTTCCAAATTGCTGCTAAATTATTGTGTAAATATAACAAAGTACATTTCTCATACATCGTCCACAATATCGAATAAGTATAATAATTTGTACTCTGTTGATGATATTCTTACCTATTATAAAAAGTGTTCGAAAAGCATTACTTTATTTTACACCCACAGAGACATCAACAACACGTGAATACATAATCATACAAAAAACATAGGTATCATGTCGACTCGCCATAAGGGCGCCAGCAGCATACACCAACAACAAAGGCTTTAAAAAAAGTAATAATAGCATCTTAAACCAATCAGTGCTCGCAAAAATACCACCAAACAACGAAGTCGTTTTTCGATTAAAAATAGAAACAATACAAAGTTCAAGTCAATACAAGTAAGTACAGCAAATATATGAGCGGATATTAAGAGTTTGGCTTTACTACTCCGCGACTTTCGGAAAACGAGTTTCCGTCTTTCGGAAAAAAAGATCGGAAATGTTTAAAAAAAATATATCTATATACTATTGGAGAGTCCCAATTCGTGTAAGTGTTCGCAAAACTCGCGTATTTTACGATGGATTGCTGTGAAAATTCACATAAACACTTCTACCGATCCGCTTTATGTCTTGACAGTGCCATTTTTGAAAAAAAAAACACTTATTTTAAGAGATATTTAGCTTTAAAATCTAAATACGGATACGGCTAAAACGGGACGGCCATGTTGAACTAAATGTCATGTTAAACCATAGATTATAATTAGTACACGGCGATGTCCAATATCAGAGACCATACACGGTAATTAGTACCAACCTTAAAAAAAAACAAACAAATGATGTCGCAGACCACAGATTGCAATTATTAATCCATGAACTTAGCCATGTAGCGAACCGTACATTTTGTTACTGAAACTCCAATAACGCCATCTTATGAAGAGTGAGTTTTCAGTTCATAAACATCCATGTTTTGTCATATCATATGAAAGGGTGTTGAAAAAGCAATTCAGATCTTAAGTCACGACTTGATCAAACCATCGGGAGACACCGGGCCGTTGCGAAGCACGGTAACTCAGCTAGTTATTATTAATTTTAAGATATAGAAAATCTTTTACGGTTATTCCCTAGATAAAGGTTCAATGCATCTACCCTATTTTGTTTCAAAGCATATTTAGTAACGGTTGTCGAGATATAAGGTCCTCCGTTTTTAGAAATTTTTGAAATGTCGATATGCATACTCTTAACGAAAAGCTCCTAAGTTAGAGGCGACGCTCCTCCTAGTTACCCAGGGAAGTGCAGAAAACATCCACCCCTTCGATATTTCGTAGACAATTAGTTAAGTTATCTACGTAAGTGTATAAACTAACAACAATATTTTTTGTTCATCTGTTGTTCATTTTAAGGTAGACGGCCAAGGTGGAATAAAAGTGACTAAATTAAGCGAAAACCTAACCTTAAAATGAGGAAAATAAAAGTAGTAATAAAAATAATTTCTTAATGTTTTTTACCCGTAACTAGTTTTTAAAATTTAATTTGTTATTTGGTGTTCTCTTAGAAATATTTTTCTGGTAAAATCGACAGACCTTCACTGGTTTGCTTTCTGTTTTTGTTGAATCGTTGTTATGTGCTGTTATAACTGTTTGTGCCCATGTGACTAAATAAATAAATAACTAACGTGCCCTAACAAAACGATCACCTCAACATATAACACGCGCTTGAGTATTAAATAATATGTGTGTGCATAGCTGACTTAAAGGTTTGCAGAAAAACTTCTGATGGTTTGTATGTGAAAACCCGAATCCCTTTCGCAACGAAAACCCACAATGTTTTATTTATACTAAAATTATTTTGACAATAGTGCGAATTGATGTCAGTCCGTTACTGCTCTGTGTGAGCCTGTATTTTGTTATTTTGTTAGTTTGTTATTGTTAAGTAAATAAAATGTTACAATTTGTTGTGGGTATGTTGCTTAGTACATAATTTTTGTTTTTGTAGGTTATTGTATTTAAATATAATATTGTAATATGTAAATGATCTACATGATCGTATATTAATGAATAAATAAATAAATAAAGACAAACGGGACTAAACGTGACGTCGGGACATGTCTAATTTTATTTTTAGCAAGACGTCATTCTGAGGTTTAAGTTGATATACTATACTACCTACTCAATACTCATGGTACCAACGTAGTAGGTACGACGATAAAATAACACTTCTTCTAATTATCCGTACCGTCTACCGGATTTGGATTTTTTGTTTTTCTCGTATCATATTTTTCTGATCTCATTTCTTAAATAATCTATTACATAATTAGCCAGATAATCCTAATCCCCATTCAGAGTTATTCCATGAAATATAATGAATACGACATTTAGCAATAGAGTTACTAGGAATATAATGAAGTAGATATAGGTACTTATATGTAGATGAAGAATTCTGAACGACTTCGCATCCACACTTGGGTGTTGTTCTATGTTGTCAAAAATTGGAATAGGTCTTAGATTTTTTTCCTTATTGAATATAAAATATCATTTCTCACCTATACTACTTTTTTTAATAATTTCGGAAGCGATGGATGGCGCTTCATTCGTATTTTATTTGATGCAACCTCCAATTAATTAAGAAGTTATTATGCCCTCACGGCCATGTTGAATAACGCAGGCTTTACGGCAATATTAACGCATGTTTGACAGATTTTTTACCTCAGTTTCAAATTAATGGCATCAAGTATTTTGAAATACATAACATGATGTATTGACATAGGTATATTATGAACATTGTCAATTGCAGCTAGCTACGTAGTTCATCATTATCTGCACCTACTACCTGCTTCAGCCCATTTACCTAATTTATTTTATGTTATAATATTCTACACAAATTCAATAGATTATTTCAAAATTAAAGGCGAATTTCAATGATGCAAAATTTTCGAATATAATACGGTATAATCACTATAATATTGTTATACCTGAATATGTGCTAATCATAATTAAATAGTTTAAAACAGAAGCAAACGTTAATGACAATTTATATAGATAATGAAAATGTATTATAATTAATTTAACATAACTAATTTCCTATCAATACATAAAATTGTCACTGACAGCAATAATTATCTCTTGTAATATTACATACGACATGGTAGTATTAATCCGTTTGTATCGGACGTGAAATCAGAAGGGGTAAGTGTCAATAAACTGGACATGTATTGAAGCGGATAGTCGCTGTTTACACCACTTGCGTGTGGTTTAAAGATAATGATTTTAATTTTATTTTTATTTTTATTTTATTTTATTTTATTACAGGTATAAGTGCAAAACAGATAACAACTATAGATATAAGTAATTGAAGATTAGTTCATTCATAATTCAGCTGTCACCCACAAGCATGCACCACAGTTAAATTAAAACATATAAGTTCATTCCGGTCGTCTCACACACCCATACTCAATCTCGCTCACACACTCACCCATCGCACACGCACACATCAGATTTCACAAATTTTAGGCAGAAAAACAGAATATAAAAATACAAAAAAAAAATAGAAGGAAGAGTTCGGGATAAAAGGATGAGGAGGGGGAAAGAGGGAGGGGACAGGGAGGGATGCTCTGCATGTCAGGGAGGTAATATGGATGACGTTAGCCTAGCACGCACTTGTCGCTTGTATACCGGTAGAGTAAGTCTGAAGATGTCAATGTCTATCAATGTATCGTCATAAAGAGATGTAAGTCTATTAAGGGGTCGTCTTAGTCCTGAGTTGTTGTTTGCGGCTGGAGAGTAAAACGTCCTGTGAAGTCTAGTTCTAGTCGTTCTAGTTGGAACCCGCAAACACACTCCATCCAGAAGCTCAGGTGCGTCGATGTCAGAGTTACATATTTTGTATAGAAAGTTGGCGTCGAGTATGTTTCGTCTTACTTCGAGAGGAGGAAGCCTTGATCGCGGGACAGTTCCGAATCGTCGTTCAATCTGCCTGGCGAACTTTCTTTGAATTCTCTCCAATTGCTCCCTGTATTTCGCATAGTAAGGGTTCCAGATGACACTTCCATACTCAAGTTTGGAACGAACTAGGGTTGTATACAGGATCATCATCGAATCGACATTTTTAAAACTTTTAGTAGCGCGCAATATGAAGCCGAGTGTTTTGTTACATTGTAACGTAATTTGATCTATATGGGTATCAAAGTGGAGTTTTTGAGTCGAATGTCACCCCTAGGTCACGGATGGAAGGGACGGAAATCAGTTTTGTATCATGAATTTCATAGGTAAAGGAGATTTTTCGTCGATTTTTGGTGAAAGTTATAGCGAAGCATTTTGTCAGGTTAAGGTGTAGTCTGTTACTGTCACAGTATTCGGCGAGTCTCTGTAGGTCGTCTTGTAGCTTTTTACAGTCATTTTGGGATTGTACAGGCCTGAAAATTTTGAGATCATCCGCGAATAAGAGAAAATTTGAGTTCAAAAAACACTTTCCGATATCGTTGATGAAAATTGTGAATAAAAGCGGACCGAGAACGGAACCCTGCGGAACACCAGAAGTGACCCCCCGAAAATCAGACCTGCACCCGTTTAATACTACTGTTATAAGTCTGTCCGATAAGTAGGAATTAAGCCATTTCAATAAGTTCCCACCGACGCCACAATCACTAAGTTTTTGTAAAAGCAGACGATGGTCCACCTTATCGAACGCTTTCTGAAAATCGGTGTAGACTGCATCAATCTGAATGCGTTGGTCCATCGCGTCAAAGAGGAAATTCGAGTAAACGAGTAAATTCGTGTCCGTTGAACGACCCTTTACGAAACCGTGTTGTTGTTTTATGAGCAACGGGCTAAAGAAGTATGATAGTCTATCCTTGATAATAGACTCAAACACCTTGGAAAATACTGACAGAATTGAGATGGGTCTATAGTTTTGAACGTCCGTTTTTGAACCGCTCTTATGAATCGGGGTGATATGGGCCAATTTCCATTGATGTGGGAATCTACCTTCGTCAATTTTGGCTATATCTTGATAGTTCCAGATCTCCGTGTAATATTTACAGTTCCCTGCGTATGATGGTGAAGAAGTAGAAGTCTCCGGAAAATTTTTGATTGAAAAAGTAATTTATCCTGCGAATTTACAACCATCATATTTCGTAGGATATTTATACAAGTCAACTTGTTGTTTCTAGTAATTATAACAATATAGGTACTAAATTCCTTAAAAGACATTATATATCTAGTATCTACCTATGACATATAACTTTCACCTGTTTTCGAGCAATTAGGATTTTAACCGTAAAAACCCGTGTTATGATCATTTGTGCTATGAAGTGGACATACCTTTCACAGGTCATTAAAAATATTATATAAAAATATATTCAGACTATATTTTATAAACTTTATTCAAGACGTGCCGATGCAAATAAACCCTTTCATTATAAATTGTAATTAATGAAATACACAAGTAAATACTAACTAATTTTATATTTTTGTAAGTACTAAGCTCCGAAAGAGTCTTACAATTGAGAACTATTATTTTTATTCAGCAATCGTTTGTTTGTATCTTAGTTTTAAAAAATAACTCTTTTTTAACATAAATTAGCCATATCGTTACTTTCAACTCCACAACGCATACTATGGTGGATTTCACTAACTTATCAGGTGATGAATAGCTGAGATAGGAGCCACCTACCACAAATTTTAAATTTCATAAAAAAAATAGCAAAAAAGGTTTAACATATTGTGACAAAAATAAAAAAATAAGGTTTTCATAAGTACCTATGTATACATGTATTTTTTTAATTATCACAAATTTTCTTTGGTGGTTAAATTTGCGTGGTTACAAAATATATATTTGGTACATTTATGCCAGTTCGTTTTGCTTTTATTTCACTATTTCGTAGGCAGATGTGGAATTGTGGAATCGACCTTGTTTTTTTTTTATTGTTAGCCACTACAAATGAAATAACTACAAATGAAAATTACTTGGGGTCCATGGACCCCGCGCGCCTAATTAAAGGTTAAACAATGGTAAACGCCCCTTTGGTTGCAACCTGAACTGAATTAGAACTAGGCATCGATGGTGTGGCTTCCTCCTCCGCAGGTGGAGCAGTCGAGGTACCCCAACTGACCCTGTGGTGGGGAGGAGTCCTTTAAGCTATACCGAATTTACACTATAATATCATTGTAAAAAATATATATCATCGAGTGGTTAGCCTTCTCAGATGCCATTACCAGACGTCATAAGAAAAGATGCGAGTATTTTTTCAATTTTATTTTTTCTTTTAATTAACCATGTCAATTGCGCCAACATATTTTTGCCCCCTTCGCAGGCTTACACTAGTGTTACACTTAACACTAGTGTGAAATATCATCAAATAACACTGAAGGTATTGTATCTACTGAATACATTAATATTAATATTATACGTTAGTAAAACAAACTAGTCACATACTGATAAGGTGAATGCAAATTGTCTGTTTACATTCTGAGTTTACAGAAAGCTACAATATTAGTGTAGTTACTAGTTACCTGCTACACCCTCGTATATCTGTCTTATAATTACATAACAATAATATAAGGTAATATTGATAATACGCCCACTGTCGCCCACCCATCGCTATACAACATCTGAACAATGTACAATTTACCTGAGATAATCCTACCTGCCTATGACAAATTTAATGAATATGACGGAGGCTATAAGGAGTGTGTACAAGGATGAGGCTGTCAGGGTATAGATAGATAGAAAATCCTACCTACAAAATACAAACTTTGCCCTTTCGACGTTCCTTGTGGAACAGCGTTACGTTTCCAAAATTGTATAAGTACATATTTTTTTTATTTTGAGAGTTTCAGTTATATTGTGAAACATAAGATTTTTAAAAATTATAGGATTCTCCTAAATTTTTCCAGTCTTCTCTTCTTTGGGTTTCTTTTAATCCAGCCACTACCCCCGACGCGACGGGGACAACTTTGGCGAACTTATATTGTTGGTCAAACAGTGACCAACCCGTAGGGACGAACAAACAGGCGAGTTTTCCACAATCTCCCGAACCCCCTCAGGTCTTTGGCATTCTAAACACACTGATGGAAAAACATTCCATAGGCTTGGAACCGCTTCACAAAAAGCTCCGTCACCATAATCCGCAGAATCGTTCCTCCATTAATATACGTGTATAGGTACGATGCATAACAGTATACAAACACTTCAATAAATCAAGTTTAAGTGATTGTCGGCTGGATTCAAATTAAAATTACCATTTTCGGTTCATATTGCTTCCTTCACCAACATCCGCCTAGATGGGATACTATTTTGAAAGTACGAATATTCGCGGAGATTGTCATATGACTGAAATACTTGTAGATGTAGGTAGGTATCATAGATTTAAAAAATCTAGATACGTAAAGATGATTTTTGCGTGGTCTTTGTTAATATATTATAGAGAAAGGTAAAACGAATAAATTTTTGATTGTATATTAGATATCTACTACCTACCCAAATATCTAATTTGGTGAACGGTCGTGTAGGCCGACTTTCTTAGCGAAATGACAATATTGATAATACCCAGAACTGTCCTATACATATACAGAAGGTACCCACGAGTATGATAATATGTCTAATGGCTAGTAAATAATGTAATGTTAGGATATCTGCTATATTATATTAGCAGTATTACCACCTTATCTCCACACTGCCACAGAGAAGATATTGCCAATCAAATACAATGACAGGACTATAGTGGACAACGATTTGGGAACACGCCAATAATACCTACCACCATATCAAAATAATAAAACGCTTGCTCTTAGTATGTTCTGTTGTGTGAATAGGCTGGTATGATTTGGGTATGTCAGGAGAATGAAAAGTTACAAGACACCGGAATGAGAGTGAAAATATTACAAATATGTATCGGCCTACCTACCTACGATAACTTTTAAAATATCGACTAACACCTACGTGCGTAATATATGATCCGTTTCTGTTATTATTCCTGCCATTCCAATATTTTATGTTTTTATGAAAATTTAACAAATACGTGGTTTTGTTTAACAAAAATTTAATATTTTCTTAGAAATCAACTAACGAAATACTGAAAACAAAATGTAAGAAAACATTATACAGAGAAATTTCAAACGATTTCAACCTACAATAATAATACACTTGGATACCACAATACCTATATGGCTTGTACAGGTACATACATACATACGTGATAACGTAATGTATCTACTCGTAAAGACCCAATCCACTGAGGCAATTTTAGGCAACAACAGTCTTTCCATTGAATACAAAGCGACAAAAAACAAGTCGCCTTGCCGCATGCTACAACTCGAATGTTGTTGCCCGGACGCATACACCATCTTTCGAGATGATTCAACACGTCGAACAGTGTCGTCATCCGCCGACTATCGGAATACACATTGTACCAAATTGTCGCCTGCTGCACATTGTACCAAATAGATGCATGCTGCATGTATAGACGACAATGCATAATAATAATAGCCTTCAGCCCGTTGCCGAGCATGTTTTTAGCTCCTAAGAATCCCTGTCACGTCATTACTGATCCTGTCGATGATGCCACTGGAGATGACTATGAAGGCCGATTCTGGACTTGCACACTCTGTCACACTTTGGACAAGGCTCATTTGTGACTGGTCTGCGGGTGGCTCTGTTTTGCGGGCCAGTGTAATTATTTATGATCCTCCGCCAGCGCGACAATGCATATGTGACATGGGGCAACAAATACCGCATGCAACATTATTGAATTTTGTGGCACATTATCGCCCACCTATAATCATGAAAGAAACAAGTAGCATGCCACACGTCGCTCAGTGTTGCCTCGGTGGAATAATGCCTTAACACACGTAGGTAATATGTACTACCTAGTATCTACCATACAAACAAATCGTTATAATATCATTGTATTGTTTGCCTTTTCTCTAATATTATGTATAGGTAGATACTTCGGTACTAATTTATAGCTTAAGGAAACTCCACACTGCTTTCCGTTTCGACCTAATTAACATTTTCTTCCAATATACGATACCTACAATAATTACCACACAAGCCCCTTCTCACTAAGTAGTAAGTATACAGTACCATTATCACCCATTGTATTTCCTCTCTAATAACATACTCATATATTTATTCATATATCAACTCAACGTATCTGTGTACGTGGTACTAAGATAAAGGGTTCCTAATAATACCCACAATCTCCAAATGAAAATTTTCATTATTTTGAATTCTAATAAGTAACTACCCACATGAATTGAAAAAGGGTTCGATATTTTGTAAGTATTTATTCGGGAAATAGAGGGTGAAGGGTGGATTCAGAGGGCGCAGAATCACTAAAAGTCATCGAGGGATTTCTTAAATTATCCGGCTCGTGCATGTACTCGAAACAATGATTCCTTATTGATAACAATGATAACTAATATTAAATCTAGTGACCTTCCAGGCGCACATCTTGAGGTTTCTCACTTGTCTCCTGAACATGAGTCACTCAAACGAATCAAATTTATGACGAATCTCCATCGCACGGTACTAAGAAGTCAGTTTGATGAGTTTTCTATTTTCGACATACTAAATCAAGGCATACTCGTAGTATGGACATTGAGCAGTCCGGACGAATGAGTGAGTCAGAAAGGACAACAAATAAAACGAATTTAAAGAGCATGCTCAGATGTTCAGAATAAGTGAAAAGCTTTACCGTTTGACTTTGTGTCTTGTAGGTTACTCACTCTAATACAGTTTAATTAAAATTTTGCAATACGTCTGTCAAAAATACGCTAAATAATTTACATAATATTCGTATTTCATACGATAATATTTTCACGTAAGCGTAAATTTTCGAGAAAGACATATTATTATCACAGAATTGAAATAAAAATAAAGCAGTCAGCGAGAAATGTCGCGTAACTTTAATTTCCTTGATTTTGTGTAATTTGTATAACATTCTAACTTTAATAATCCTGTCAAAAAATGAACCCCACAAATGACTGTAACAAATAATATAATAAAACGGGTTGATATATTATTTCCCCGCGTGATTAATGATGAATTAAATCAGACATCCTAATGGGTAGTCATCCAGTAATCTGGGGGAACGTACCTACTACCCTGTATAATGGATATAAATTTAAATAAATCGCAAGCTTTCTGGCAATGAGCGATTTTCATGACAGAAGAGATGTATATTTAAGATTATTTTTATACCACATACCTATTATGTCAATAGTTATTCAGTTTTAATATGAATCCACCTTGTACCTATACCTATAGAGTCTTCTATTTCTATGGTTTTATAACTAGGATTTTCTTTTATTAATAAAGTTAAGAGAAATGACAGAAAATAATAACTCGTTTAATATATTGGTAACCTATGAAAGCAGCGAATCGCTTAGTGGATATTGACTTTAAAGTGTACTTGAGATAGGACTAAAATACATCATAGTACGATTTTTGTAACTCCGGGAATAACTAATATGATCCAATTTATACCATTACGAGTAAAACGGGCAATTGAGAAATTGTCCTTTATCTAATATATCTTTATTGATGTCAATCAAATATATTTTCAATTTTCCATCAAACAGCTTCCAAGAAAGCGGAGAGCATCTGGAAAATAAGAATACTACTAAAGGTTTTCATAACTTGTTCGGAGAGTGTTCCAGTTGACACGCATAATGTCTGTTTCCAAGAGATAAAATTATAATTTAATACCGCAGACTATAAAATAAAATAAATTTACAATTAAGCGAGGGGGAGGGGGGGATAGGGGGACGATTGAAGATGAAGGAAAAGGGAGACAAACAAACAAAATAATGTAAGAAGAATAATACAATGGGTAGGTAATAATGAAGGAAAGACAAACAACAATAAAATTACAAACAACGTGGCTGGTTGCTGTAAACTCTATAGAGAAACAAAAGCACTTAGAAGGCAAGGAGTAAATTGTCATTACAGTTAATTTCAAGTGAAATGATAATTGAAAAGAGACTATGCGAAATGTACAACGTAGGTAGTTATATTGGGACTAGGACTAGCGATGATATCACGGTATAATAGCTTACAAGCCCAGATTTATTATAAAAAAAAACTGGGACACATGACATAACGGCAGATATCTAAATAATTATATATCTGTATATTTTATTATACACATACAATTCACGAAAAGTTACTGTATCTTTTTAAATGAATTCCTTTTAGTACGATATTTTCTAGTATCTCTCGAAAGACATTCTATACTGTAAAGGGACGTAAAATATTAACTAAATAAAATAATTAATGCCACTTCATGGTTTGGTGAGTCGCCTACTCATATTGCTACGAAAAGTATATAAATACACTGCATTGAATACTGGAGTAGTTCGCTATAAAAACACATTAAGAGTGTGCATACCGACATTTCAAAAATGTATAAAAACGGGAGACCTTCGATCTCGACAGCCGTTACTAAATATGCTTTGAAACAAAATGGGGTAGATGCACTGAACCTTTATCTAGGGAATAACCGTAAAAGATTTTTTTATATCTTGTATAGATTTCTCTAAAAATATTTTTAAAAACACCTCTGATCTTTTTTCCGAAAGACGGATACTCGTTTCCCGAAAGTCGTGGAGATAAATTTTATTTTTGTACTGATAATATGCATTAAAATCTAGGGAATAACCGTAAAAGTTTTTTGATATACCCAAAATTTACCCCAAAAAATGGAAAAAACGCTATTTTTAGCATTTTATCATGCGATTGTCACGCAATTTTGAACCCTAATGCCGTGGGAAAAGACTGTGACGTCATTCCTGGTGCCATGCCCTTAAACTACAAAACTTGATATGATTCCGCAAGCTTACTTCAAGTCAAAACTCGTTTAAATATTTAATAAAGTTTGTCGTCTGTTCCGTGTATCTTTTATTATTAATAATACTGTAAATGTATTATATTATTTATAATACTAATCTAGTTCAAGAAAGTCCTGGAATAAGTGTGATCCTATCTAACCTTTCAGATATTTTAACTTCAAGTGAATATACTCTCTAGAAACTGTGCTCAAACGTTTTCAATGAAACCAGACGATAAAATGAACTGCGGCATCTTATTACAATTTCCATCATTTTGTAAATATTTAAATACCATCAGCTACCTTCTTACAATTTAATTAAGAGTCGGAAAATATAGGGAAATGCGTATAAAATAAATTTCTCAGCACAAAGAAATGTATTTTCTTTGAAGAAATCATTGAGCTATTTACGTTTACATGTATAAGATGTATACGAGTACCTATTGGAAATATGTGAAAATAATATTTCATTTCTTCTTTGAGGAGGATTGAACAAAGTAAAGCAACATCGCTTTGCTCGGATGTTAAGGTAAAATCAAAATTCAAGAATTACTATTTATGAGAAATCGCCTGATGATGGGGACGTGAGTCCTTGAACAGTAGTCTCGAGTTATTAAAGTCACTACGTGGATTTTAAACTATGTATTACCAAAATAGTTTATTCTTATGTAATACCTTCAAAAATGAATTTCCATCATATACCGGTTGTCCTCTACATTAAGATTCAGTACGTAGTTATACGTAATTGTAAGATGCTAGTTTCAAAGAAAATGTAGTAGTGTGTAGATCCTTGCAGTGAGAGTCTCCTGCAGGAAACTTTAAGGTGTTCAGCGTAGTTTCAGGTGGGAGCCCTTCCGGCGGACCTTGAGCCCTCCTTTGGAAAAAAATGTTTTTACGTAAAAAAACTGGATGACATTAAAGCTGAAGCACTTGAAACATCCAAGGGTGGAGGAAGGTTTGCCCTTAATATTTATAAATATATTATATATACGTGTATCGTCGAAGAACAAATCATTGAGACTATCCTTACGTGATGATCCAGAGTCTATACAATATGGAGCTATGCAGATAATACATATGAGAGCAAGGCTGCCCAGAACAAGGAAGGTTAGAGAACATTTGAAATAGCCATAGCCCATAAGCCGATGAGCCCACCTACTATTAGTTACGTTTGCCTACTTCTTGAATCTCTTGATTCCTGTGAGAAAATATGAAGGGGAGAAAGGGGTGGTAGTTATTGTCTTAAGATTGACATTTATCTCGTAGAATACACAAAAATCACACAAAATTAGAACTTACCAAATAATTTGATTAGAGACTAGAAGACATCACATACCTGAAACGAGAAAAAGTTGGCATTAGAATGAAACTAACAAAGCTGAACTAAAAGAAATACAAGCGAACTCGGACGGAATTCTAATTTCTATAATGAGTTGGTCCTGGCATAGTCAGGTAAGTTTATAATTACATATTACCTTGGTACGGGCTCATGCTTAGTTAGGTAGATCACATTGTATGCATCAATGCTCTTATAATTTATATTACTAGCTGAGTTAACCGTGCTTCGCAACGGCCCGGTGTCTCCCGATGGTTTGATCAAGACAAAATGTGACTTAAGATTTGAACTGAAGAACCGAATTGCTTTTTCAACACCCTTTCATATTATATGACAAATAAGGTGAAACACAGTGTAACATTCAAAACATGGATGTGTATGAACTAAAAACTTACTCTACTCTTCATATAAGTTGGCGTTATTGGAGTTTCAGTACCAAATTTTTTTATAGGTTGGTACTAATTACCGTGTATGGTCTCTGATATCGGACATCGCCGTCTACTAATTATAATCTATGGTTTTACATGACATTTATTCCAAGATGGCCGTCTTGTTTTAGCCGTATCCATATTTAGATTTTAAAGTTAAATATCTCTTAAAATAAGTTTTTTTTCCAAAATGGCGCCGTCGAAACCTAAAGCGGATCGGTAGAAGTATTTATGTGAATTTTCACAGCAATCTATCGTAAAATGCACGAGTTTTGCGAACAATTACAAATTATGGGACTCTCCAATAGTGTATAGATAATAATAATTAAATAGATTTTAAGAACTCTGTAGGTACCTCTGTACTCTGTATTATCCATAAAGTATCGTAAGATAGCATTGTGTAACTAGGACCAGTTCTGATTTTTTTTAAATCAAAGTCTTTCTAATATTATTATGTTCAACATCTACATTAAGGTAATTTTCCTGAGACTCACATTGCGCCTTATAAAATGTTACGTGGGGTTACCACGTACCTACAGTAAGAGAACATAATGTTACTGCTTACTGCAAATGTAACTCATGTAAAGCAACGCCTACGGTAACGTATTACAAGAGGACGTATAGGTAATTACTTTCTATGTTTCGCTACAGGGTCACAAACATACACTGGTCGTCGAAAAAAAAACAAACCCTAGTCGGAGATAATGCTAACATGTTGGTCATTGACGGGGCAATTGTACGTAGGTACGAGTTTATTTTTAATACCTAAAGTAGGATTATTCCAATCAAATGATTTCACAAAGGACAACAAATGTATGACAAACTGGACTAGAATTGCCATTCTCAGGTTCACCGGGTCAGTGATACGAAAAAAATCACAGCCTATTTTCATCATTCTGTTTTATTGCAATAGAATAAGACACAGCTAGGTTGACTAGTTAAGTAGTAACAACATTTTTTTTACTATTTTAGTTGCTACTCGTACATAAAAACGAAACACGGTATCATCGAGACTAGAAGCTACATTTATTTATTTATCTATCTACGGCATGAGCCATTTACATTTCGTTTAAAATATCGGTGTCCAGTTTTGCAAAAATTATAAGTACATAATATAAGTACACAATAAATTAAAATTCTACATCTACATAAACAAATACTTTACACAAAAAGCATACCTGGTGTCACTGGGTTTGAATCAGAGACCGCGTACCTTGTGCTCATCGCTAACCAGGTGAAGTGAATTAACCGCAGAATGTGACGTTGATAAAAAAACACGTAGAGAGATAGATAGCTTTCTCCTCTGGGATATGGTACGAAGTTTTGGTCGTGGTACAGTATGTAAGAATAATGAAATAACATAGGGTAGCCTTAATTCACCGTCGGATCGCATTATTATTTACGGTTTATAGTAGATTGATGGTTTACTCCGTGCCAAATTATCGGCCATAACACGTGATACCTAATACTTTTCTTTACGCCATGTTACAACCACTGTAATCATGGAAATATATACCTCCCTCCCCCCTATAAACACCAACATTATTAAAGTATTTTCTTACAACCCTAAAAATGAATGAACAGATATCGTCAACTAAAAGTCGCCAACCATATGTACATTGTGGAAGTCCATTATTGAAGATAATGAATTGAAGTTCATCGTTTACAATTTTTATTATTATCTAGAATGGTATGTAAATGTAAAATTTATATTATTTATGTATATTAAAGGCAGCATGTAATTTTTTTTTTTTTTTTTTTTTTAATACATTCACAATTTTGCCACCTAACTAGGCAAAGCCCGTACTAAGGTGGCATTACATTTCCATATTATGTATTACACTTATATATTTCATTCATGTATTTCTTCTTCTTCTTCTTCCTCTTGTCCTAGGTCGGGTGACCTGTTTGTGACGGCGGGCTGTCCTGGGATGAGGAGGTCCAGCTGTCCTTCCATCTCTTGGGTGGCCTTCCGGGTAATCTTCTACCAGTGGGGTTTTCAGTTTTTACTGTCTTTGCCAGTCTGGTGTCATCCATTCGGTCGACATGGTCCCTCCAGAAGCGTCTTCTACTTCTCCCCCACCTTACTATATCCTCAACATCGCAGTCAGAGCGTATAGTCTCATTTCTGATCCTATCTCTGAGTGTTCTGCCCGCGATGGATCGTAGGGTTTTCATTTCAGCTACTCTAGGAAGACTTTTGATGTCAGATGATGACAGAAGATGTATTTCATTTATATATTTCATTTATGTATTTCATTTATATATTTCATTTATGTATTTCATTTATATATTTCATTTATGTATTTCATTTATACATCTCATTTACCCAAGTATATAAAATTAGTTATTTTCTTTATGTAATTATGTTTTTCATCCAATCAATTGTAGCAATCCTTATGTAATACGATAACACACACAACACACACACACACACACACACATACACACACACACACACACACACACACACACACACACACACACACACACACACACACACACACACACACACACACACACACACACACACACACACACACACACACACACACACACACACACACACACACACACACACACACACACATATACATTAGGGTGTCCCTTATTTGGCGAAAAAAAAGTTTTTTGGGAATTCTTTTGGGCTCACCCCCCAATTTTTTTCCTTTGGGTCAGATGAACTCAAAAATAAAATTTTATCTCAATCGGACGACGCTAACCCGTGCCGACTTGAGCGCAAAGTTTGAATATTAGTATATATGGGATTAGTAGTATAATGTCAGTGAAAAAGTTATTAATATCTAATTTTATATCAAAACATAATATATTATCACTTTTTAACTGTATTTTGGTTTTCAGTACTCTCGTGGATATTTTCTTTTCAGTCCTAGAGTCTTCTCCCAAAAGTCTTTGAGAGTGAGTGTTCTATGAGTTCACGATAATCACCTCTCAGTGTTAGTTTATTCAATTGATTTCATAAAACCTTAACATTTCTTTAATTTTTGACTCAGTTAAATGTTTCTACATTGTCTTTGTCACTTTAAACTTATTAACACTGACACATTCATAGCTTTCCTGAAACTAGTATTGTATGAGCTTTACATCCAGGTTTTCCCTGCCGACGTAAAAATATCCTGTTTTCTTATATCTAGATAATTTTTAGAGCATTGGCAAGTGCAAAATGAAATAGATTGTCCGAATTACTTCGAAACTTATCTTCATGATACAGAAAAATACCTACACAATTGATTGCGCTTTTCCTTCAATTTTCTCCCCTCCAAAAGCAAGGTAAGAGGTATTTTTTTGGTGCTTCTGAAGAGCTCATGTCAGAATTCATGCTGTCCTTTAAAATATTATGTATTTGCGAACCAAAAATTTAACACTTACACTGCCATATAATTTTGCCTCCCAATACCAAAAAATGAACTTTTCGCGCTCAAGTCGGCACGGGTTAGAGTGGTCCGATCTAAAAAAAAAATTGTAGTGGCATGTTTTAGAGTCATTCGAACAAAATTGGGGGGTGAGCATTCAAAATTTTAAAATTCGGAAAATAAGGGACACCCTAATATACATACATTACACCACATAACATTATGCCAATGAACACCCTCACCATACATCAGTACTTTATGTTGTTCAACCACTCACCTGTTGATACTGCAATCACTCACTGCATTTCTCCATTTATAAGGTTCCATTAAACAGGTATGTAGTTCAGCAAAGTTTCCGTCTCGTCTCGTCCTGTCTTAAGTAACCAGTCAGTTATAATTCGTTTCGTTTTTGGTTTATACGTCATTTGTTGTTTAGTTAGCACTTTGTCCTGTATTTTGTTAAGAAGTCTCGGTGCTGTAAAAGTAAAATGTCTCTGTGCGAATCTCGTTCTTGTCTTAGGTACTTTGAAAAACTGTTTGTTTCTACATCTTGTTGATAAAGTATGCGTTATTAATGCTTGCAAATGTCCGTGTCTTAGGTAATGTAGTATGATGGTCCTCGCGTATATCTGTCTTATGTCTAGGACTCCAAACTCTCTGAACAAAATGGCTGATGGAAATCTGAAAGGCTTTTTGTTTATAACACGTATAACTGATTTCTGTGCTTTAATTAAGGGATCCAGAGCAGTCAGTGTGGCGCCTCCCCAACCAAGAATACCATATGACGCGATACTCTGCACTAGAGCAAAATATATTGTTTTGAGCATTCTAATAGATAACATTGGGGCTGCTACAAGTGCTTATTGTCTTATATCTGTTGTAAAGCAATGTATAATTCGTAGCCTAGTAGTTCTGTATGTATGTTTCATTTAGAAAAAAAAATAGTATAGTTTGTAATCCATGTAATGACTTTTACTACACGCGACTATGTCAAAGACTCTTTATCAAAATTCATTGTCAAACGCCTAATGACGAGGATGAGAATCCTCGAACACTATAGCCACGCGTACGAAAAGTGGACTTTTTAAACTCTTAATATATTTTTAAGTATAACAGTTTGTGACTTCTACACAATAATAAAATTATTTATACCTGCAATAAAGAAAACAATATCTTGAATGCCGTATATAGGTATGTATATAAATAACAGTATGCCTCATTTTAATATTACATAGTAAGGACGTAAGAAAATCGTGGGATACGTAATTTTACATCGTGGAATCATATTTCGTATTATATTACACAAGTTATGGCACGAGGAGAAAATTGGTGAAAAATTGTTTGAAATATTCGGGATATTAATTTTAAAGGTATGTATTTACTACGCACTGTAAATAAACATGAAAACATCCTATTATGGTACATATATATACTCTTCCTACTAGATTGTTCGGGTGTTGGCTGCGTGTACGTTGATTGTCTCGAACTTTCGACAGCGATACTGCTGCCATCTTCAGGATAAAGTAGAAAGCTCGAGACAATCAACGTACACGCAGCCAACACCCTAACAACCTAGAAGGAAGAGTATCCTACACAATATAATTTTCTAGACGTGCGTATATTATGTACGTCTGTTGGAATTTTTCGAAATAGTCCAAGAGCCCGCTGCTTAATTTATGACGTATCTGTTTTTTGATCGAAATGTGGTACAAATGATAGCTTACCAATAGGGTTTTACATCGCACTAGGGTTGCCTATCAAAATCTTGCCGCAACCCCCCCTGCCCCCCCCGAAAAGGTCCCTCTTCGCGGTTTTTCGCATTTTGTAGGAATATGGTAAGAGATAGAAGAAAGTAGTCTATGACAAAAATAATTCTTGCTAAATTCTCTACAAAAAATGTTATGTCAATTTTTTCGTAGAACTAGCAGTTTACCCGCAATAGCCGGTCCAAAACCGAAATTCATTTAAAATACTAAATAAATGAATTTAAACTAAATTGGTTGAAAATTGATAAGAGCTACAGGAAAATAGTCAAAGAACGAATTAATTACCATAGTCTTATCTACAAAACGAGCTATAACTTATTTTCATACATCAATTAATTTAGGGTTATTGCAATAAAACTCAGTGACGAAAATTCTTAAAATTTAGTTTTTCATAAAATAACCAGCGATATAGCGCCGCAGGCCAAATATTTTTTTCCATAAAATGTTAGTGATAATGGGTGGAAGAAAGTAAAAGAAAAAAAATAAAAAAAAAAATTTTTTTTTCTCAAAAAATATCCTGTTTTTCAACGGGCCATTACGGGTAAACTACTAGTCCTATGAAAAAATTGACTTAATGTTTTTTGTAGAGAATTTAGCAAGGATTATTTTTGTCATAGACTACTTTCTTCTATCTCTTACCATATTCCTACAAAATGCGAAAAACCGCGAAGAGGGACCTTTTCGGGGGGGGCAGGGGGGGTTGCGGCAAGATTTTGATAGGCAACCCTAGTGCGATGTAAAACCCTATTGGTAAGCTATCATTTGTACCACATTTCGATCAAAAAACAGATACGTCATAAATTAATCAGCGGGCTCTCGGACTAAAAGTCTTACTCACTCGGATATTGTCTTATGGTGCAAGAATTTTGAATAGATGTTTATTTGTTTTATTTATTTATACTTCTGTTGTGTCGGAGTGCTGTCTCACAGCGTATGGAAGAAACCCGGAGGATTTCTTGACACTTAACGAATCGGCGACCGAATATTTGAGAAACAATACTTTTAATTCTTAATTTCTGACAATCAAACATGAGCTCAATTATTGTAAATTGATGTGATGTACCATTATTGACCATACGATAAATAAATAAATCTGATGAACAAAATATGAGTTTTATATATTGCAAATAGGTATAAATTAAAACAATTGTTCACTAGATCCGTGCTGCGATTTCTGCCAGCTAACCCAATAATGTTATTCATTATTCAATTTATAATACTTACTAACAAATATACTCGTAATTTTCAGACTTTAATATCAAGTGAAATAATTTTATAAGCGATAGATGGTGCTTATATATCTTATATCTTATGCTTGCTTTTATCTTTCAATCGAATAAGTAGTTATTTTGCCTTCAGGATCCTGTTGATAAGTGCAGGCTTTTTTACTTTAGTTAGAGAAACTATTTCACCTGATGCTAATTATATCAAGATTTTTAGATTAATGTAATGTAGTGACATTTCAGCTAAAAGTAAAACATAAATATACAACATACCTAGTAATATTACAAAAGCAACAATTAGCTCCAAGACTGGTTCATTCACTCTTAGATTGGTTCTAAAACCAAAGTGAGAAAATCTTGATTTAAATTTGACGAATGGTTAATTAGTCTGTCAAGAGATTAGCAACATTAATTGGCGACAACTTTCGGTGTATAGCAACGCATACCTTCACATACTTTTTATGTAACTGCGGAAATAAATGGGCTAATTTCTGCGTATACATTCCAAAGAGATTCGTTCCGCCCCATACACAAAACAAGAGGGAGGAAACATGGAAATTTTTATGTGAATAGTTTATTTATATTATATTCCCAAAAACTAATCGTATTATCGTTTTATGCGAATTCCTTTAGTAGTCACAGATATCATATTCTAGTACAGATGGTTGCAGATACACAGCTTGCGAAAACGTCATGAAACAAATGTACAAGGTTAGTGCAGTTAGTTGGGGCGGTAGTCTCTCAAGCGGAAGGTGCCAGGTTCAAACCCCGGCGCTGGCGATGTATTCCACATTTTGCGACCAATTGTTGAAGTGTGCAGGAAAGTATTTGCGACTGTGAATGCAAGCCCAGATCTTTCCTTAAAATTTATGTACATATTATACAAAAACTGCCGACAAATATCATTTATAAAATAACTAATATAAATCAATCAATGTTCAATAAGCGGGTGTGATTCCCAGGATCGGGATATTAACTATAGAATATACTGAAAAATGTGAGTAAATCAGTATAAAATTTGGACTCACAGAGATCACTCGTTCTTTATGAGTTGAATGCTGATAAATAAAAAAAAATGGATAGGTACGAGTACTTACCAATTTATTAATTATCGTCAGGTCATACAAAGTCGGTACATCACATCAATATAACAATATATAATAATCAGACAGAAATTCCATGTATATTGCACAATAATTGGATATTGAAATATCTACTTACATACCGTGAAAAAATAATAATGAATTAATATTTTGCAGTGTTCAGAAAAATCACTGAACTGAAATACTGTCAACGAAACAGAACACGTTTCATATCCAATTAATAGGATTTTCGATATGTTTATTATTACTACATGATAGAGAGACACCCTCAACGTTTCATAAAATATGATGAGACTTATGATACTATTTCGGTCGACAGTCATAAAAAAATGACATGATTTGCTAAAATATCCAAGTGGTGAGCAAAGTAAAGAAAAATATTGAGTATTACAACTTAAACTCTAGAACTTAAACTCTGAGTATTACAACTTAGATTCTAGAAGATATAAGGACTATTCGAAGTGATAGACATCAGAATCTTTTAGCGATACTTGAAAAACACGACGGGATAAAATCCAAAACCAAAAAGCAATCGAGACCACAAACTACGTGCATATATTCATCATTGTGTGCATATATTCATCTTCTTCTTCTTCTTCTTCGCCCTAGCCTTTGTCCCATTTACTTGGGGTCGGCTCTCCTAGTCCTCATCCTCCAAGTCTTTCGGTCCCCTGTATCTTCCGCCCGAAGCCCTGCCCCCTTTAGATCCCATCATTATTAAAATAAAATACTTAGGTCCTGTCAATAGACGACCTTCATGTGTGGTGACACTATAATGTTTAATATTACCTTGAGGCGATATTATTGTTGGTAAACTTCGCTAAAAACGGTCTTTGCAATAGTTACTGCTAGAATACTAGGTTATACATAATGATACTATGATACGATACTGAACTGCTAGTACTTTTGCCTGCTTAGCAGCCGTTTAAACACTAGTAGATATACCTTCTGTAGGTATAATGGTAAAATAATTTTTAATACCGTGTAGTCATCTTGAAATTAATTCGGTTTCTTGGGAAACATTCTATTATTAAGAAAATTAAAAGTGTGAATGAGTAGAATGTGCAGGGGTCTTTCATACCCGCCACGATTTCACCTGAAAAACGTCGTGCTATGTAATTTTGGTGTTTCGAGAGTGTTCCAAATTACTGGCGTACGATTTGCGTGTGCCAAAGTGACCAATCTAACAAGAATTCCAAACGCGTAGGAAATGAAAGACCTAATAGAGGTATTTACTTACTTAGCAGCTATGGTGCTTACATAAGTAGGTACCCGTTAACAGCTCATTAATTAGAGAGCAATGCATAAACCAAGAATTTATACACGGTACCTTAACGTTCCCCACAGTTATTTGACTTCATAACCATTTTAAATTATATCTATATTTGGAGAAATAACAACTATAGAGGTACATATCGAATTATATTTACCTTTGGAATACCGGATACCCCTACGTCAACGTTTGTGGAGAGAAACTTGTGAAGTTTAAGCATTTGTTACCTACCTCCCTAAACTTTATAATATATCATGCCTACCTCCTCTCCTACCTCATAACGTCCGTATATTCATGCTGGTGATCACAGCACTGTATCAAAATCCACTAACCACTTACAAATTACATATCAAAGACTTTTAATCATAAAATAACGTTTATGATTATCACACGAAATATTTAGGTACTACAATACCGATACAAAAACTCGTACCACATACGTACAATAAACATTTGTCAACATAACGGACCATAATTTATTTGCGAAATGCAAAGTGACTGTTGTATATCGTGTTGGTTCTCCAGTTAGATTAGATTGTAGGGGACAACGTGTTGTGATGTCGGATCAATTGAATTAAATATGTGATACGTGAAAACGTAATAAGGAATATATTTTTGCTACGTCTTCTATTTTAGGAAAAGGTATTCCGTGGGTTACGCAAAAAAAAAAACTCGTACATATCTACATACAACTAGTAACTACCGGTTTTTTCTTCTTAATACGCATTTTTGTATGTATGAGACGCTTAGTCGAATAAAATATTCTCAGGTCATATGAAACAATTTTTATTCGAGTCGTTAGACGGCTTAACGGTTATTTCGCCGAACCTTTTTGGGCGGGGAACTACCGCCAAAGTATCCGCAATAACCCTAGATTCAAGTTGTTGCGTACATTTTATTGGCAAAAAAGATATTGCTATTTTAATAATAAAATATATTATTCCATTGCAATTTCCCCGAAGACTATTTACACACTTACAACACTTTCTCTGGTTGAAGCGGTAACCGAAAAAAGTGAAACGAAATCATTGAAAGATGTCTGTCTACAAGCCGAATATTTGTATGAGTATAGACTCTACACTCATACAAATATTCGGCTAACTGAGAAATATCAATTAGCACTTCCATTTGGTCTACCAGAAAGCCTCACAAATGATAAAAGGCTGCACCCCTGACCTCAGTTCCTTCAATTGAATTAAATCACCATATAATATTTAAGTAAGACTGCACAGTGCGCAGGTATAAATTGCCCTACGTCCAGTACGCAGTTTTATTAGGGCAGTAGGTGCTTTTAGTCTACATACATATTTCGAGTAAAGCTAGAGCAGAGTCCCAGGACCTCTTGCGATCAAAGAGACAGATATATTTATTTACAAAACTACATGTAGGAAATATTGTATTTCATCAAACCCAAAATTCAGGGGCAGAGCAGGCGCAAAAGCTAATAAAAATACTTATACTTATTTAACAGAAAACTTTTACTCCAACTGCACGATCTTTTCGTTTAATTGTTTATGACAATTTAAAAAAATATATAAAAGGGAGAAAGCATACACAAATAATAAACAAGGCCATGTAAAACGCAAAATATAAGTGGTATATTCCATAAAAAATATGATTAGATAGGTAATATAAAATAAAACGCGCATTGAAGAAAGGAAGAATAACACGCAGAAAATTAAGGAGGAATGAAAGGACCAAGAAAAGAGAAGGAAAATTACAGAAATTATTACATTTTTTTTTTTGCATGATTTAAAAATTACTCTTTTGAGTGCGTTCGTTTCATACTATGAAAAAAAATAGGATTTTTAAAATTTGAATACAGAAACAATCAAGTGTTAGAAATCTCAAGGCAACAGGAGTAGAAAGCAAAATGAAATAAACTTGTAAGCGAGCGATGTATGGACCGAAGTGTGCGACGCTACGACTTCTATAGCTACCCCGCCAGGGACGTGACGGTAGGTACAAACGGAAAATATTCAATTAAATAACATAATGCAACTGATTTGGAATACCATGATAAAAACGTAATATTCTTTAATATTGCTTTGACCTTTGAATAGATAGGTACTTATATATTTATCAATCACATACGGATTTTAGGTCATTAATAAATAAATAGTACCTAGGCATTATACTTATACCAAAATCGCTAATAAATAATAATAAAAAAAAGCTTTACCGGAAAATTTATAAATCGGTAATTATTAATACTTACTTGCAATATTGTAGGGCGATTTCTAAATATTGATATAGGCACAATGCTTGTATTTTAGGCCCCGCGTTGAGCCCAATCCTGCGACATGGATAGGTGAATTTATCCCAGTATTAGGCTGATGCGTTTATATGTCAATCATGAATGGTAATATGTAGATTGTAGATTACTTTGGCTGATAATACTGAGATGTGTGTTGGCAAGTCATAGAAATAAACAAAAAAAGTAGATCAAAACAAAAACAGTCAGTTGTTGCGGATAACACCCATTTCCAAAATCCTAAATATACATACAACGTATTTCTAAACACCAATTAGTATAAAAAGCTCGATTATTAAAACAATGAAAAAATAGTGCACTGCAAACATTGTAATTTAAATACACACGTATAATAATTGTTCCACGCTTCTATTTGTTGCTTAATCTAACGGAAAAAGTAAATTACAACAGCTTGACACAGCATGCTTTTAAAAGTTCACCGTCACGGAATTAATTATTTGCTCTAAAATGGAACTTAAGAGTGTGCATACCGACATTTCAAAAATTTCTAAAAACGGGAGACCTCCTATCTAGACAACCGTTACTAAATATGCTTTGGAACAAAATAGGGTAGATGCATTGAACCTTTATCTAGGGAATAACCGTAAAAGATTTTTTATATCTTGTACAGATTTCTCAAAAAAAAATTTTTAAAACAACTCTGTACTTTTTTCCGAGAGACGGAAACTCGTTTCCCGAAAGTCGCGGGGTAAATTTTTTTTTGTACTGATTATATGCATCAAAATCTAGGGAATAACCGTAAAAGTTTTTTGATAGACGCAAAATTAACCCCGAAAAATGAAAAAAACGCTATTTTTACCATTTTATCATGCGATTGTCACGCGATTTTGAACCTAAATGCCGTGGGAAATGTCTGTGACGTCATTAGCGATGCCAAGCCCTTAACTTGTAGATTAATTATTATTATTATTTACCTGCAAATAAGTTATAGGTTGTTAGAAATCTACTGTTTGTTAATTTATTATTATATATTTTCATTCCATTGACACAATTTTACTTTACAGAATATAAAACTGAACATGCAGTAAATTATGTAGCTATGCACTAACACACTCGATTCTAGTCACGAAAGTTCTAAACAGTAATAAATAAATACCTACCCTATAACTAGGTATTATTAAATTACGAGTTCAGCTGTAGAGAACGGGTCCCCAGACTTTTCTATCCTACCACGTAATTAACCGACTACGCCAACCATAGTCCTATAAATAACATATTAAAAAAAAACTTTTACTGTCATAAAAGAGAGAAATCAATATACAGATGATCTAATATTAAAGAATACCTACTATGACAGGTACGCTATGTTGTGTTGATATTGATTATGGAGTGAAACAGGATGCGAGGAGATGAAAAGGACGTCTTCCGTGAAGACTCAAAGAAATAAAGGAACTTCTTTCTTTACGAGAATCCTCTGAGGATTTTCCATTCCTTCTTGTATTTAAATCTATACCGCTATATGTTTTTCAATTAGGGTTGCCAGATATGTTGGACAAAAAAACCGGTCAATTTTTAATCTCCCCTATATAACTTTTATTTCGAAAACGCATACAAAATTTGCGTTGGAGGCGAAATTTTTGCTTGCGAAGGGAGAAATTTTCCATTAAAGGAATATAAAAAATATAATTACGTATCTAAGTAGTTCAAAAATGTGTTTACTATAAGTAGACGTATTTTATTCTATGAAAAAATGCTACCTATTTAAATACTCAGGTTATTACAAGGTATGTAGGTGCCTACTGCCTACTTTTTATTTTATTTTATTAGATGGGGTGTATTATGTACTGCGACCTATAAGATCTATTGTACTCCCCCTACTTTGCCCATCTGGTAACTACCCAGTTAGAGCAGCCCCTCTAGTCCTAGGCGTCTTACGAAGTTTAGCACCCGGAGGGGGTCTAGGGTGGGAAGTGATTCCACCTCTATCTGGTGCTTGCCCAAAGTTCTCAACCTCATGTATTTAACAGCATCGCAGTCTACCAGAAGATGGTGGGGAGTTTCCTCCTCCTCCTCACAGAATCTGCATGTGCCGTCCTCTTCAAGTCCCAGTTTACGGAGATGCTCCCTGAGCCGACAATGACCCGTTAGGAAGCCCGTGAGTGTCTTAAGACTTGTTTTGTTCAGGCTAATACAGGCTTTAGTTCTTCTAAGGTCATAACCCCCAAGAAGGTCTTTTGCCTGTCTAAGACCAGGAAGATCTAGCCAGAGTTCTTGTCTCTTTTGTCTTCCTTTCTTTTTGATTTCTTCCTGAAAGAAAGTGTCTCCCAGGCCGCAAAATGGTTCCGGTCCGCAAAGTCGCGTTGCCGCGCCCTTCCTGGCCAGTTCATCTGCACGCTCATTGCCCTCCACCCCGATATGTCCGGGTACCCAGAGGAGACTGACCTTGTTATTCTTGCCTAACTCATTTAATTTTTTCAGGCACGTCTAAACCATTTTAGAGTTGATGATATTTGAGCTCAACGCTTTAATGGCTGCTTGACTATCGGATAGTATAGCTATATTCTGCTTACTGTATCGTCTGTCGAGGTTGAACTGGATGCATCTTTCTAGGGCATATATTTCTGCCTGAAAGACGCTCGGGAATCTGCCCATCGGCTCCGAGTATTCGGTGCGTGGTCCATAGACTCCTGCTCCAGTTCCCTCTTCTGTTTTTGAGCCATCTGTATACCACACGATGGTTCCTCTCTTAAGAGAGTGTATGACATTCTCATTCCACTCTTTTCTTGTATTCAGTTCAATGATGAAGTTCTTCTCAAAGCTGAATTTCTTGATCATTGTGTCTGCTGGTAGATCAACAAGGTGTCCACAATCAGCTAGAATTTCATTCCGTCTAATGTGGTTTTCCCTACTTACTACGTATTAAAAATTAGAACACGATGGAAATAATCAAGGATTATATTCCCTTGAGGGACTTTATGGAAAATAGGTATTTAGTCTATATATAGGCTTGGTCGTGTTGAACTTCTTGAGGTCCGATTGAAAAAAACCGGAGAGCCCATTGTCCGGTTTTCCAAGATTTTATCGATAGACAGATGTAATAAAAACCAGTATGTCCGGTCCAAAGCTGGACATCTCGCAACCCTATTAACAATACATGTACATTATTTACCGGTACCTCTACAATCTTTAAACTTGAATTCCTCTCATACAGAATCGATACACATCATTATAGAATGACCTCCCAATTGTTTCGAGGGTCTGTACGTAATAGTTAGATGTTCACAAATCATTCCTAAAACATTATTCTTCAGATGTTTGCCACATTGTGATATATCCCTTAATTTTTATTAAAAAAGAGGGTTTTTAAATTAATTTAAAGATAGCACCAAAGACTTCTTAACACATTTGAGAAAATCATTTCATAGAAATATTGTTAACACGCGACCTAAATATCTTCGAATTCGTACGAAGGAATATAATGTTTTCTTAAAGAGAGTGCTGGAATATCTATACGTCCCTAAAACTATATCTATTGATTTTCCAAATACAAACCATACAAGTATGAAAGAGCTTGTCATTGGTTTGACAGCAGCTATAAGTTTCTGCTCCAATGTTAGAATCATAATACTAACATAGTGGACTGCCAAGATTTTTCAAATCAAAATCCATTCGACATTATTCTTCTCCTTCTGGGAAATAATAATAAAATGACGTTACGAAACGAGTAAGGCGGATAAAATTGTACGACACTCGTAGTGAAAGCATACTGTCCTGACACTCGGAAGACATTAGAACTTATATAATTTCACAATATATTTTTTTATCAATTATGTTCGTGTGGTTCAACTTGTACCTACTGTTGGTTGAAAAGGACAGCAAATGAACGAAGGGAGTGAAGGAACAGATGCAGAGCTTTGCTGCTAACCGATTCTCTAAGAATTGAAACAGGCTATTCACTGGAAATGAGATTAATTAATATTGATTACAGACCTCAGAATAAGATCAATGAGGCAGGAAAATTTGAATTAGAATGCAGGTATTGGTAGCCAAAATACGTTAAAAACAAATTAGAGAAAGAGGCAATAATTGAAATAAAATATTAAAATAAGAGTTAAATTAAGCTACAAGTTTTCAAAATTAATATCATGAAGCATATTATAACATATTACGGTATATACTCACAGATGATAATATGATACTGTGTTAACTCATCAGTATCAAGGTCTCAAGTTTCAAAGAGATCTAGCGCCTTCATCCTTATACTAGGATACAATTGTCGATGTGTATTCAGAAGTGGAATATCAAAGGAACGCAAAAAAAAATAAAACACAGAAACTTGTAATAAATATGCAAATTTGTTGTAGCTCAATATACATCGCAGTTATGCATCTATATACGTATAATATTATTCTCTACAATCGGTCGGTGGTAAATACACGTACTATGTAGCTCGTTGGGAGCTACTGGAATAAGGATGTAAATTCTTCAAAGATCGTCGATTATCCTGAAACTACAAAACGGCCCATCGATGATTAGCTCAAACAGTTCAGAATAACGATTGTTGGTATGGTTTTGTATGATATCTCCAAATTCATTCTCATTCTAACATTATTGTTTTTTTTACTTCTTACTTTGAAAAGATCTCCGCAGCTCGTAATACTATATCGTCACGATATATTGTTTCGACTACAGAAATACTCAGATGACGCGGGAGATGTTTTCTATCAATTTCAGGAAATACAATAGACATAGTAACATCTAGGTCACTGCATCTGAGGTGGAATAGTAGATATCTGTATCTAGGCAATTAAAATGCTCCAGAGCGTAGCGTGCCGATAGTTGGTTTTCATTGTGGCAAATAAGAGTTTCTCGAATGTCTCATTTGCGTAGTATTAAGGCACGTCGATTACGTCCAGCATGGACACCCGGCACATCATCAGAATACATTTTCATCTCTACAACAAACAGATCGAGAGATAATATCAGTGCTCGGAGTCTCTTAATGTTGGTAGGAACAGGAGTGGAAAAATGTTTTATGTAAATTAGAAAGAATTCATGTCAACGCGTTTAGTAGATTTCCACCACTTTAAAATGCGATTTTCCGCGGTATTCTTCATAGGTACAATAAATATTCTTAAAAATAATAGATTTTCTGTAAAAGAGAATATTACTAAGGAAAAAAGAAAGAGTGTAAGTTATGACGCGAGGTAAGTACAAAAAAAGTAAAAACAAAGGATGAATAAATCCATTTGAGGGTAAAGAGGAAAGTGATTTTTTTCTCAGCCAACCAGGAAATCAGAAGTGATAGGAGAGCATCCTGGAAAGAGAAGTAAATAGAATAGAAGGATAAGCGAAGCATAGTTGATAACTTATGTGTTTTCTCTTTCGTAAATAAAGAGTAAAACTGTTTCACGATATTTTATTTTTTGTTTATCCTGCTGTGTCGCTCCCTAAAAATAATAGGTAGCTTATATTATTATTGTAGAAAAAACAAAATATTTTCAATGGTTCTTAAATATAAGTCAATAAAATAAATATATACCTATATATATATATATGCCTAACAAGGACAAAATCCAATAAGATTTTCCACGGGTTGTTAGTTTTTATAAACAAAAAATGGATAAACTCATCAACTCGGTCGAACCGTCTTTCGAATCGATGAGGAATTTTGGCTAAAAACTAAGTAAAGAAAGAACGACCTCTATTCTTCCCCAATACGGAGTTTTATTTTTGCAAATCGGAAACAGGTAGCGTAGGTGCAAATCTCAGTAAAAACTATCAGCAAATAATAGTTTCAGAAATCTGAACGATTTAAATAATTTATAACTATACCTACACGTTATGAATTTTTAGTATTCCGTAATTTGAACTAAATTAACTACCCGAGGAAAATATTTACGTGCACAGTTTGAAACTTTTACTGAAATATGTACATATTATGGAACCTCATTATGATAATATTAAAATAGTAAAGTATAATAATGCCTAGGTTAAGGCTCCAAGACACCACAGCTAGGAATTCGAAATGAACGTCGCTTCCCCTCTCTTACCGCTCCAAATTTTCAAATATTTCGTCCACAAGTTTTACTTACACATACATACATCGAAATTTATACAATATACATACAAGCGAAGCTATATACTTACATATTATAACATTTTAGTTTTGAATTTCATTCAAGTTCTATGTACCAACTATTGTATTTGGTAGGTGTATCTACCTACCTACCTATTATATCCGATTGGAAAATAATATGCGTTGTTATATTTTTTAGTATATTTTATATTGATACTAGTTAGTAGCCCCCAGTGTGATCGGCTCTAACTGGGATTTGTTCAAAAAATAATGAAATAAAAAAGAGTGCACATAGATTTGGTTGGTAACGCGCTCGACTGTTAATCCAGTGGGCGCGGGTTCAATCCCCGACCTACTCCACTTCACAACACAAGCTTTTAAGCTTTCTGTGAAGTGTACGAATATGTATTTGGGTTTATTTCGATAAACCCAGATTCATTTATAAAAAAAAAATTAAAAAAAAACATACATAATATGTGAATAAAATTATTGTCCCGTATAATTTCAATTAAATTAAATTTCAAAATTCTTTATTTTTATAAGTTTATTTCATCAGTAACTATACGGCTAATGAAGCCTTTACATATATGTATAATAGAAAATAAACAGTATAAGAACATGTCTAACAAAGTCAAGTTATTATATGTATAGATGTTCCTACCGACAATGTGCCTTCACGAAGTGCGATTTGTAAATTATAATGATAGATAATTTCTGGTACTGTATTGGTTTGGCGAAGTGTGAATATTCTAATTTTCAAACATATAAGAAATTTCAAAACGTGTCGGTTCAAAGACGGTAGGTATACATAGATGTGTGTTCACAACATACTGATAAAATTTCATTCGTTTTTGAGAGACCTTACCAAGGAGCAAAAGTTGTGATGAACAATTATTATTATCAACACAAGGGCAGGGCCGTCTATAATCTATTGGGGGCCCTGGGCACTTTAAAATAATGGGGCCCCTATGACAATTATGATCCGTGATGGACTGGCTCTAAAAATTGAAATTGGCATGTAATAAAGCCAGGCCCCCCCCAGTGCAGAGAAAGCAAATTAGAATTTTGATATTGATATGATATACAAAATTAAAAAGCGCCGATGGCGAATTTTTTTGGTGAAGTTGAATGAAAAGGTTCGTTACACAGGTCAATTGGAAATCTAGCAGGAACTAGGGGGCCCCTTGGATCAATGAAAAATTCACATAACTACACAAATACGTAATATGTATAAATTAAAAATAAAACGTTTTTCAGCACCAGTCTCGCTATATAATTGCCACACCTTGTATTTTGAATTTAAAATTTCGTCGATATTGGTAGTATGGGTTATAGTCCGAGAGCCCGCTGCTTAATTTATGACGTATCTGTTTTTTGATCGAAATGTGGTATAAATGATAGCTTACCTATAGGGTATTACATCGCACTAGGGTTGCCTATCAAAATTCTGCCGCAACCCCCCCTGCCCCCCCCCGAAAAGGTCCCTCTTCGCGGTTTTTCGCATTTTATAGGAATATGGTAAGAGATAGGAGAAAGTAGTCAATGACAAAAATAATCCTTGCTAAATTCTATACAAAAAATGTTGAGATAATTTTTTCGTAGGACTAGCAGTTTACCCGCAATGGCCGGTCCAAAACCGAAATTCATTTAGAATACTAAAAAAGTGAATTTAAACTAAATAAATAAAACTCAGTGACGAAAATTCTTAAAATTTAGTTTTTCATAAAATAACCAGCGATATAGCGCCGCAGGCCAAATTTTTTTCCATAAAATGTTAGTGATAATGGGTGGAAGGATGTGAAAGAAAAAAAAATCAAAAAAAAAAATTTTTTTTTCAAAAAATATCCTGTTTTTTGACCGGCCATTACGGGTAAACTACTAGTCCTATGAAAAAATTGACTTAATGTTTTTTGTAGAGAATTTAGCAAGGATTATTTTTGTCATTGACTACTTTCTTCTATCTCTTACCATATTCCTATAAAATGCGAAAAACCGCGAAAAGGGACCTTTTCGGGGGGGCAGGGGGGGTTGCGGCAGGATTTTGATAGGCAACCCTAGTGCGATGTAATACCCTATTGGTAAGCTATCATTTATACCACATTTCGATAAAAAAAAACAGATACGTCATAAATTAAGCAGCGGGCTCTTGGACTATTAGTAATTATTAGAATATAATATTTCTTTGATGGTGTTGGTAAAAAATAAATTCAAATGAATAAACAGGAGTTCCTAAATAGTGTTGATAGTTCCTATCCATACACGATTTTCATTTATTAGTGTTGGTGATTATTTTCGTAAAATATAAATAATGAATTCAAAAATGTGCAGTACGTCTATCCCGTGCAAAAGCCAAGCTCAGACTGAATTTGAAAGGGAAGGGTATACTAATTCTAGGAATGCCTTTTTAAAAGAAACCTGGAAAGAAATTTAAAATCTAAAACGTACGATTTGTTAAGATTATAATTTCCAGTATTTTGGCTAAATTATGCTTTTATATCTGAAAAATTGAACGGAAATTCTTGGATTTCCGTAAATTTTAGGGGTGTTTTCGGAATACTTTTTTATTCAAGGAATTTCCAAATCCTGTAATTCTAAAACACACGTCCTGTAGTCCATACTTTCATCTATCACTGTCTTCAGTTTCAAGACGATTCCTTCAGTATTGGCTGAGTAAGAGTCGCCGCGCCGAAGCCGTATAGGGTACCGTAGCCCCTTAATTAGAAGTATTATTCCATTACATAATACTCGTATTATCCAAGTCATGTAGGTATGTAACGCTTGCCCATTGGAAAATTTTGCAAGTTAGATGAATATGTATGTAAATTTAAAGCAGCGACGCCTTCGTTGGTGTCTAGAAATTTTCGTCGTATTCTCGCTTTTATAAACTTTTCTTAATGAAAAATTTGAAATATCGAATGGTACCGTACCTACTAATGAAATTATGAATGAAAATAGTTTTGAAATATTTCTTTCGTGGAAATAATCAAGTAAGCACCATTTTATACAACGTGACAGAAAATGAAAATAGAATTCTCATACATACTATATGGTAAGTACCAATACACGTAAAGATTGCAAATCGAACCATTTAAAGTACCAACCATCTATATGTGTGTAAAGTACCTATGTATGCAGATAGACATGTAAGAGGAGTTTTGTGGCTTTTAGGGGTGGGTGCTAACTAAAAAAGTTGAAAATATGAATCTGGTTTTACGACTTTCATGACGATATTGGAGAGATGGGGAAAAGACGGAGCCTTGTGATCTTCCAGTGTTTACTCGAGGAACTTTGAAGGGTGGAATAATAATAGGTGGTTACACAAAAACATATTTAAGCGAGCCTCCGTGATTTTCACGGGTAGGTACCCTCTAGTGTTCATAGAAAATTGAACTAAAACCGTCGCATGCAAAGCTCAAATAGAGTTTTAAATAATTAAAATTAAAATGTACATTAATAAAATAATCCAGAGCGGTTTAATAATTAATAGTTTTAAAAGGTCGTATACAAATCTATTCAACACGAAGTTATCATGCTGTTGCTGAGTAATAATGTAGTCGTATTTACAGTAAACTATATTAGCATTGTTTCCAAGAATCGTGAAAACTGAGCGAGATTAAAATTGTTCTCTTAATTAAAATTGGTTTATTACACGCCAATATGAAATGTAAATGTATAAATTTGTTATCGTTTTTTAGACAATATTATAGAATATACATCAGACGCGAAACTACCTAAGAACACGACTCCCATCGAGTTACCTTTTGGATAAAATGATAGGTATACTAGTGACTAATCTGATGTTATCCCATAAGAAATGTTAACCCCGGCTTCCCTTTGCAGAAATCCACGCTTTGCCACTGAATACATATACTTTACTATTAGACATCTTAGTACCTATATGGTTATCTGTCTAACTGATCTAATGATAAACTGTCATACAGCGCTCATATGAGCAAACAAAAACAAAACGAAAAAAAAGTATGCAAACAGTTTTCAACAATCTGTTTACATACAGCACGACTATGGCAAACCTAATTTTTGACCTCATTCACACAACACATGCACATTGCACGTCCACTGTATCCCTGTTGCCTACCTATATCACTCGCTTTTTAGCGAGAACAGATTAAGAGCCCTCTTTCTCCCTACATACACGTATTTTGTTTCTACTACATTATCAATAACATATAAATTTAATTGGTCCAAAAAGCAACGCGACGACAAATAATTATTGATTGTATCGACTTATATGTCGTTTCAATAAAACAACCATAGGTACAAACACAATGTGATGAGTTGAGGGTAGGAAATGCTCGAATGTAAATGAACGTAGGAAGATAATTATATTAAGTTACCTTGTTTGTTCATCATAGTACTTTATCTTTGGATTTCTATGTGTAAATAATGTCGTTAAAATACCTAGTTTTGCATAATAATAATATTCCGTATCAACTTGACTACTCTTGTTTATGATAACGAACACAGTGTGAGAAAATGTATGACAAATAATAATCTGATAAACTTTGAAGATTGTAATAAGAGAACATAAATTACAGCAGCAAAATAACCTCCGATGATATAATACTCTGAGTGTACTCGTTGCGAGATAAAAGTAATGACAAATAATGTATGCATGAGAGATAAGGCAAACATATACTCTACCTACTTATGATGTAGTCTTGAAATGAGTTAAAGGGTGCGATGTTCTTGAGAAATAACTTCATAAAACTCTAAAAACTTTGTAGCAATATTTTGCGGTCACATAACAGATTAAACCCAAGTAAATACACAAGTAAAATTAATTGTAGGGATAATAAGGTTCCGCAAAAAAATGTGAAAATTTACATCAAATAAAGTGATAATTGATCAGTGCTTTCCTTTAATGTCTAGGCGATTTTCCAAGAACACACAAATCTTGTAGTCACCTCGTGAATTCAAAATAAAACACCCATTTTCTTTTCATTTAATGTCAATATTTTCATCCAATAGACAGCGAATAAAAGGAAGTCAGTTTCTGCATGTCATTAAAGAAGTATTAAGTAATAATACTTAGGCTAAAATCCACACAGTGACATTAATTATCGGGTTGTAAAAGTTTTTTTTATACGCGAAGTTAGGGCTTAGATGTCAGTATTATCAGGGAGAAGAGTCTACGCAATACGCAATATTATCATTAATGACTGATATATAAACTCACAATAAATACATACTATTATTCACTATTAATCCATCTTTCATGTGGCATGATAAAGGTAGAACAGTAATATGAAACATAGGTACAGAGAAATATTGTTCAATGGATTGAAATTAGAGTCAATGAAATAACACTCCAGGAAGATAGTTGGGGAATGAGGTTATTAGGGAAATGAGTGACTGCAAGACTGGTGTAGTGACAAGAATGAAAGTAAACAAACTAAGATGGTTTGGGCATGTTGAGAGAATGAATGATGACAGGATGACAAAAAAGATATAGCTGAATGAGCGAAGAGGGGTGAGAAAGCGCGGCCGTCCGAGACTGACCTGGTCCGATCATGTCGACCAGATCCTCAAGGATGGACGCGTTTTGAGTAAAAGGAATCGGAGAGCGTGTATGACTAATTGAATGAATGTGACGGAAGCTAGGAGTGTGTGTAAGGATAGGGCTGTCTGGCGCTCTGTCCTCTCTGCCTACCCTGCAAGGGATGTGGCATGAGGGTATAGATAGATAGATAGATAGAAGATAGTTGGGCTTTTATAATAATTATGCTGTACATTGAATATGCATTAATTGGAAGGTGTGTAATATAATAATATACCGTATTTCATGGGAAGTGAATACATCAAAGCAATCTATTTTGCGTGTTCGTATTTCGCCCTTTAATTATATCAACGCGAATAGCCTAAGCCCTCGACTCAACCACTTATCCTCAGATCTGTCAAGTGAAAGCAATGAATGGATACGGATACCTAATCTTAAATGCGTTTAACACAACTTTCAAATTAGATTTAGTGAAGCAACGCCTTCTCTCTATACTACAGTCCTATCTATGCGTATACAGACCGTGGAGTTTAAAAATAAATACGTACTACATAATTTTATTACTGAAACCTCTAAAACGACGCGGTTTGCGGCGTAGGCAGAGAGAACAGATCGCCAAACTTCCTACCCTTACGCGATATTGCACGTACATTCTTACAGTAAGTATATTAATTTTTTATCAAGCACGGTATTTTCTATCTACAATATTATTAGACGAATATTTTACCGAGATATATGAAGGCGGAGCCCAACTCTGCTGGAGATATGAAATTGTCAAGTTTGCAGGTGGAACATGGATGTAGAAGGCGCAGGATAGACAGTATAGTGGAGAGGCTTGGATGAGGCCTACGTTCAGGAGTGGACGGTTTCGGGCTTAGAAGAAGATGAGATATGAAGGCACTGCGATCACGAAATATTTTTAATTCCGTATAGTATACGCAAACAACTTGAATTAATTGCCGCGGTCCTGCGTTACATTCATACATGGTTTCGACGAGAATTATTAAAGTTGATAATGGTAGTTAACCAATATTAAACTCTGAATTGAATTATTCCTAATGATACATTACACGTAGAATGTAGGAAGTATTAGAAATCTTTGAGAGTTTAATAAATACGAGAGATACATAATAGAGAAATCATAGTGACTGTAAAACAAGAGTTTTTACAAGATTTCATTTAACTTAATTATTGCGGTGTTTATTTTTTACAAGGGTCGCGTGGGAATATGTGTGGTATCGAATGAAAGGGTGTTGGAAAAGAAATCCAGATCGTAGGTCAGATTTTATTCAGCTCAAGCCTTGGAAGACACCGAGCGATCGAGAGGATCCAGTCGCCGCATACCGCCGTGTTTGGTATCTGATGAAATTGCTTCACTACTAGAACTCACAATATACTATATTTCTCAAAATTTTAAAATCTTTCTGGTCTCGGTGAGAGACCCCATCGGGAAAAGGGAAAAGGGAATCCAAGAGTCTCGAGAGTGCATGTTTGGTATCGTTTGGAGGACCAAAAAAACGATTCGGGAATGTGTGAAGCCATGAAATCTTGGTTTATAATGTATTTTTGCAATTACTCATTACTCATTATCAATAAAACGAATATTCAAAAGTTAATTAGGTACGTTGTCATTATAGACGACTTAAAAGTATTTCTACGGCTGATTATTTTGTTTGCCACGTCAATTTTCCTATTTGTCAGCATTCCACGCGGATAGTGAATACCTGGCATCATTACCTACGGACGCACAATTTGAAAACATACGATTAGGTATATTCATATTTGCTACACGGTAGGTATTTTATTTCATGACTACTTCGTGCTAAATGTTGCATTGTTATCGAAAACTAACGAGAGAGAAAATTCAATGCAATATTTGTGTATTTGTTGGAATTTCGTTTAAAATTACTTTCAAATTTTGTAGAGGACACACTATATTGGTGTGAAATCTACATTCTATTCCATCACTTCAGACCTGGACAAGGTCCACTTATGAGTCCCTTGAAGGGTAGACATAGATAAACGAATACCAGACCGCTCCACCTTAACATCCATACTTCTTGCTTCAATTACCTTCATACAATTCGTCATAATCACTCCACGACTTGTTACGTTAAGGAATTTATTCGCGTGGTATCGTATAAGCGGGTGAGATGAAAATACCTACTTAACTACAAGGAAAATAAAAAAAAAGTGGTTTGACGTAAGTATTTCCTATACCTACTACTTCTTTATTAGGTATATACAGTATATCATCCATCTACGGATATGGTCGCGTTGTGTTTGTACCTAGAGATGGGATGCTTTTAGTCTTCACGACCGCATTTTGTCATAAAAATAATATTTGAAATCAATAACACCAACGTTGATAATGCAAATTCACGTAAAATATTTCCCCCCTCCGCATATAATAATAACGTAATACGTTTACGGTCTCGAAGCACATATGGAAAGTTAAAAGGGTACGGTGATAAATTCTACTCCTAGGGGTCTACTTTCAGACTATGTTGTGACATAAGCGAAATTGAGAATAAACACAAGAATGATAAACTTAATGCTAAAAATATTAAAATGTATAAATCACATTGTTTATAAGCGATGTCATTATTAAATCCGGTTAGACTTGATAAAAAACAGGGTCGGTGTTACTTTATGTCAAAATAATTAATATCTAAAAAAAGAGACAATGTCATTAATAATATTATCATATAAAATTTTTTATAAAAAATCCACGTTTTTCTCGGGCCCAAAGTGAACTAAAAAGAGGAAAATAACTTTTTCGGGGCTTTGTAAATCGATCAGTAAAAACGCATACCTAAAGCTACCTCTAAAATTCTACAACTAAAAACGTGGGGCGTAATTTGAACCTACAATAATTGAAAATCATTCAAATTTTCTTCTGGGGCTGGGTCCCAATGTACTGGTGATATCATAGTTGTGTGTATGTGTGTATGGTATGTAAGTACATTACAAGTTAATACTGATTGTACTGGTGTGTATGTGTGTATGGTATCATACTTGAGGATTACATACATACATACAAGTTAATACTGATTGTACTGGTGTGTATGGTATCATACTGGTGTGTATGTGTGTATGGTATCATACTTGAGGATATTGGTGATATCATACTGGTGTGTATGTGTGTATGGTATCATACTTGAGGATTTTGGATGTATCCAAGCCTAATTACCATACACATTGATGTTAATACCGGTGTATACTGTGAAGACCCGACACTACATCACCGGTAACTGGACAGACTAACCTAAAGTTATTCTACAGACCACTTCTACAGTTTTTCTACCTCCGCCCCTATAATTAGATGTCGATAGTAATTAGGCTTGGATACATCCAAAATAAAGCTTGCAGATTAATTCATAAGATTTTCATACGAATGGGTAAATTTCTGAAGAAAATTTGAATGATTTTCAATTATTGTAGGTTCAAATTACGCCCCACGTTTTTAGTTGTAGAATTTTAGAGGTAGCTTTAGGTATGCGTTTTTACTGATCGATTTACAAAGCCCCGAAAAAGTTATTTTCCTCTTTTTAGTTCACTTTGGGCCCGAGAAAAACGTGGATTTTTTATAAAAAATTTTATATGATAATATTATTTAACTCTTTTTAGTTTTGGATTGTTAATCTTGCGATCATTTTTGTAAATCTGAAAATTTAATCATAATTAAAAGAAAACAATTGAAACTTCATATATGCATTTATTTAAATTTAACACACAAAAATCATGCCTTCTTTGTTTCCAAATTTTTTGGAGTACCAGACCCAACCACGAGCAGGTGAGGCAATTTTGAGTATGAGAGGCTAAGTGTAGTAAAACTACATGGACTTTCTGAAATTTGTATTTCTGCATCTCTTCCATAATGATGCGAACTTTTCTCATATTTGAGAATTAGCTAATTAATTATCGCATAAACGACTAATGTACAATCATAAAATCTTTAAAATCTTGTATTGTCATCGGAACTAAGCTTGCACAAAAAGTTTCAGCTCAATTGGATGTTAGGAAGTGGTCGAAAAATCGACGCGTTAATTTATTAATTAAGTTATTAATTATCGCATAAGCGACTAATGTACAATCATAAAATCTTTATAATCTTGTATTGTCATCGGAACTAAGTTAAGTTCAATTGGATGTTAGGAAGTGGTCGAAAAATCGATTGCAAGATTTACAACAAACAATTAATTAAGTTATTAATTATCGCATAAGCGACTAATGTACAATCATAAAATCTTTAAAATCTTATATTGTCATTGGAACTAAGCTTGCACAAAAAGTTTCAGCTCAATTGGATGTTAGGAAGTGGTCGAAAAATCGATTGCAAGATTTACAACAATCAGACAAACAAACATACAAGAAAGCAAGCTAAGAAAAACGTGGTGAAAAACTGATGAAGTCCTATTTGACTGCAGGAATCACGGTCAATGAAATGATTATATGTAAGAAACTAAAAATATACGAAACAATACTAAAAAAAAACACTTGGAAGTTATAATCGCTCCGCTTTTGGTCCACATTTTTAGAGATGTAATTTCATTACAATTTCTGCCACTTTAAAATGGGTAATGGCTCCGGCTAAAACAAAAAATATTTATTAATTTTCTTTTACTCGATTATGTCGGTTATACCGTTAAGCATGACAAGGACATTGTATCACAAAAAATAAAATGAACAAGGACATTTAAAAATAAGCAAGAAATTGTGTTAATCAATATTTTAATAACGATATCCTACTTCAAAGTTGACTTTGTGATAATAATTTCCGAAAATTTCACAGTATAATACGAAATACTGTATCGTTGAACTTTGAGACTTCATCAGCGATGCAATTTTCAACAATAATACTAATGAGTCAATTAGAAGAAATTCCTATAATCCAGCGTTCCACCCAAACAGAATATAATAATTATTAATTATTGTGTTTTACAGTTTGAGTTTTAAACAACACTTTCGAATTTTATACGCAATCTTTAAAATAATAACCTAATGAAGTTTCACAAGCAGGTACCTGGTAAACAGAATTAAATTAATGAACGCGAAAATTAAGAAAAAAATGATTTTTTCAGTAACATCCCCGCTTTGGGAGAGCAAAAAAATACTATTGAAATTATTCCCGATCCCGTGTGTATCAACCCTCGTTACGAATTGGAACGACCTCTGAAGCTGGACCCAACATATAATATTAATTTGTTAGGAAATTAAAATTTAATTTAATAGCAGTCACCACGCAGAATGCCAAAACGTTGGGCAAAAAAGGGATAAACGAAAACGTTGCGCAATGTCCATAATCTAATATTTAAAACACAATACCAATACAAAGATTACAAAGCGATCCTTTTTGACCAACTTTTAGATTAGGGAAACTGATTTACCAACTAACGTTGTTTTCAAACACAACATTTAATTATTTACAATGCTGACATCCGAAAACTTTAGGATTGTAGAACAATATATTTTTTTTATATACTTAGTGTTTTCAATACCTCATTCACCTTCTAACGGTTCTGAAGCTGTAGACGAAATTACCAAAGCAAGGTGTAGCCAATACTCTTTAATGCTAAAAGTAGCGAAGCCCGAAGCCTAGTGAACTCCCGTGTTCCAAGAAATGATGTTGGAGAAATGGTTTTAGTGAATAATTAACATGAGACTTCTTTCACATTTATTAAGATAAAATACTTTACCTACTTTTTAAGATATTCTCAGTCAAAGAACCATAGAAAAAGGAGTGTGTTGTCTTTGCGGTTTTGAGCTGGGTAGCATCTTAAAGAGCTTCGAATTCTATAGAGCCTTTACAGGGAATATTAAGAATGATTTCATGTTGCATTTGTGCTTACATTTTACATTCAGATGTACGTAGGAGTATACACACAAAGAGGAGTGATTAGACTAGCTAGGAGATAATTAATGAGGTAATCTATAATATTTTAGTAACATTAAAAACAAGTTTGTAAAAACAAAAATTTCTACATCGTTGTCTACGTCCAGGCAACTGCATTATTCCATGATGATTAGCTGACACAGATCGTAGCACTGCGATAAGTTAGATTTAGTGAACAAATGTCATGATTTATATTCGTAATGTTAACATATCTCTGTATCTTGTTAACTAAAAGTGTAAATAAATAAAATAAATGAATAGCACATGAAATGTATCGCTAAATACTTCCCATAATTTTCTTTTGTGCTCACATTTGAGAGCAATGTGAAGTTGAATTTAAAAATGTATTAAGGTCAACAGAAGACCCATCGATATTAAATAGAAAAACTGGCAATGAAATACTGTAAAAGAGGTTATAATAATAATAAATAATAAATAATAAATTTTATTTACCGTAAATATCTATGTACAATATACTTAAAATATAATCAATATGATATTTTGCACAATAAAAAAAAAGAAAAAAATAATAAATTTTGGTTATTTTATTCTTCCGTACAAAATTAATAACGAAAAATGGAGACAAAATTTTCACCATAAATTGAATGACATAAATTCAAAATTTACGACTCAGGCAAACTTGGGACGTTAATATAAATTATAACCATTTTTGGTAGACCCAATAATAAATTGTTGTAATAATTAAAAAGTAATTAGGTTTTCAATTTAAAACACCATCGGAGGAACTAATTTGATTAATGGTCTTCGCTTATATTAATTTAATAAGACAATGAAACAAAGTCTTGCGAGAAGACAGTGCCAATACAATAAAGAAGAAGGTGTTTTTGTATGACAACTTCTCATTATAATCCATAATATTCTATTAATATTTTCATCTTCTCAAAATCATTTTAAGTCAGAACGGTAATCGTATAATTTAGAGCACTAGGTCCTTCAGTAGATTAGAAATAACGCAGATAATATGTAAGAAACTCCTGATGAATGTTTTTTTTTATCGTATAACCTATAAAACTAGTACGTATACATACATACGCGCACACTGTACATAACAGTGTGAGAAATACCACCCGAGTTTTTTTCTTTTTTCTTTGAAATTGTCATGTACGCACGGTGGTGGGTCTGCCTTTGTAAGATTTGGTCGTCACTTCGGTCAAATCTGTGCCTCTTCGAGTGCGACGCGTGGATCTCCATCATAATATCCTGACAACTTCACTCCACTTGCGCTTGACTACCAATATAATAATATACTTACGCCATATCATTCAGTACACGAGGATATATCACTTTATTCTTGCTTGTTTTGTAGACAACTAATAATACGTGAACAAAGAGTCTAACTGCGGCCCGCGGAGCAGTCAGAAAGCAAAAATATGTTATCAAATCCCAAGTGAAAACACGAATGACTGATGAAAACTGTTTGCGTATAGGAACAACCTCACTCAATATCGATTAGTTTAGACACACAAAATTAAAGTTCACACTGGTTTATTGTTTTTGTGCGGCGCTATTTCACTTTTTTAGACTAAAACAATAGTATTTTAATTTCTGTTGCCCCCCCTCCCCCCTCCCCCCCGAAACAAACCTATATACCTATTCATTTTTTAGTTAAGCGAAATTAAAAAATAGGATGAATTGTGCGGCCCGGTAGGCACTCATTTTTAGAAGAATATACGCCGAAGGAAGATAATATACTTGCCGAATTGTTTTATTACAATTATTGGTAAATAAGTTTTAGGTCTAATTCTGTAAGTAGGCAATTCCGGGTTAAGTGGGTAGGTACTAATTAAAATATGAAGTTCTTATTAAAATTATTTCATAGTAAAATAAGTACGCGATTCAGTGAAAAATGTGGGTATTTGTAGCTCAGAGTAACATACATAGTATAGAGATGACACTGTTAAGGCCTGCATGAGTCGACTCGTGCTTTCTCCTTTAACTGCTACTAAAAATACTTTACGATAAAGAACAAATATAAGTTTTGCAAGTTGGTGTCAGATCGTGCCTTGCCCAGCAAATTTGAGCGAGAACGGGGGAGTGGGAGGGGAATGTCATACTTCAGTAGGACACTATCCATACCTGTTGTCCAATCTACCTAAAGATTGTCTAAGCCTGGCCACACACGTCCCGAAGTTCAGTTCCGGAATCGACCATTTTGCAAAAAAGTTCCGATCAAAACCTCTCTCTGACTTCGATTTTAAATTCAGAAAGAGGTTTTGGTCGGAACCTTTTTGCAAAACGGTCGATTCCGGAACTGAACTTCGGGACGTTTGTGGCCAGCCTAAGATTTGTAGCAGAGTTTTTTACATGAGGTAAAGAAAGACATGGAAAGTGCAGTGAACCGTACAGCTCCATGTGACGGGGACTCGCGGTCTCCCTGTGTTACCCAAAGGAAAAAGTTGTAGTATCATTTTATATTCGGATTCTATGACACGTCGTTAGGCGGTGAATTTTCCTCTTAGTATTCGTTTCATTGGTGGTTGAATAAAAGCTGTATTCAAGTATATGAATTTGTTAAGTGGAAGTATATGTGAAAGTATGAGTATACTCGTATATAAGATCAGAAGTGCAAAACTTGGTGTAATATTCGAGTATGTTAAAAGTGTCGCATAAGCAGAATAAGATGATCTAATAATGTAGCTGATAGGGTAAACACCTCTGTATTGCTGCTACATATTAACAACATCTCGAGTGGAATGTTGTACTGATAGAGAATGTAGAAGAATTCACGTCATACTTGCAAAGATGAGTTATACAAACTTGCAAAGTGTCGACACATCATTCTGAGGGTGTACGACCAGAATATACCTTGTAATTATTATTATGAACAATACATAATAATGTCAATAAATTCTGATCTATCGTTACAAAAAATATGTAGTCTGACAGTTCCCTCGTGTAAAAGTGATTGCCGGACAAAGGTGATTTTGTACCTATTTAAGTTACGCAACTTGGCGGAAAGCTCCACGGGTTCAGTTCTCTCCGTTTCATATTTATAATTGTGCGGCACTTTAATAACATAAACAATTATATTTATGCTTTAGTTACAATTTTAAAATTACTACTGTGTCCATTTTTTATGTATATATATATATATATTTCTTGTTCACTTAAAGATTAAATAAATAAATAAAACAGTGATGTTGTAGGTTTTCGCAGCATGGTTAATATACTCTTCCTTCTAGGTTGTTCGGGTGTTAGCTGCGTGTACGTTGATTGTCTCGAGCTTTTGAAATTGAATTTTGAATTGTCGAAAGCTCGAGACAATCAACGTACACGCAGCCAACACCCGAACAACCTAGAAGGAAGAGTAAATAAAACAGTATTGTTTTCGTATTGTTATTTTTGTAATTAATATACCACACTTGAAATTCTTGGATTCTCTATACAAATACTCTACGCTACACAATTCGGTTTGTTGTTTCAAAGAAATTTACTGAAAACAAAGCGAAATCTGCCACAGCTGGTTTCGCATAGTGTAAAGGACAGTTTGTCATTCATAAAGTATGTGTATGAATATTACTTATCCCAATTCTGCCTGAAGAATCACGACTGAAACCAACAAACAAAGCCTAGGTAGTTAGTTACTCTACATGAAACAATTCTCAGGAAAACGATTGTGCAATCGCGCTACTTACAATGCCATGAAATTTCCCAATTAACCAAGATGGTCGATAATTCTCAAAGCAATATCAAGGAACCAATGCATCAATAAAATTATCAAGGTAAAAATATGTAATAAACTGTTCTAGCTCGTTACTCCAAAAAATCCACAACAATTTAAATCAACGTCATATTCAAGAATTTTCATTAAGAGTATGCATACCGACTTTCTAAAAAATTCTAAAAACGGGAGACCTTCTATCTCGACAACCATTACTAAATATGCTTTGGAACAAAATAGGGTAGATGCATTGAATCTAAATTATATAGGTACCTGTAAATTATAAAACTGTAGGTCTGTTAGTATTGATTGTTGATAAACAAAAGAACTCTTGGGTTTGGGATAAATCATTTACCAACAAAATTAAACAAAAACAAAACACACAAAATTCCCATAATAGAAATATGTTATTCAAATTGTAACGGGCTAAATTCCAGGGTATAAATTCTAGTGAATATTGGGAACATGTCGATACTTGAAACATAAAACATGAACATGAAAAAGCTATAGTGGTGGTAGTGGTAACCGATACAAAAGCTATCAAAAGTGTTTGCTGAAATGTGAGTGCAAACAAAATGGCTAACGCGTCGGGGATGTGAAGCAAATTTGCATTAGAAGTCAACAATGGTACAAAATATTCAGGGGTATAAAACGAGAAACCTCAATAATAAAGCAAAAGCATTTATTTATAAAAGGTACTTATGGGAAATATCTACACTCGAGTGTGTAGGTATACTTTATTGGAAACGTGTTTTTGCGGTAAATAGTCAAACCAATAAACCACGTACAACTTGCGGTGCTTCAAGTACATAAAAAATAATATCAATTTACCATTTCAAATTTAGTGAAGCTTCTTTTACCATATTATTAAAATTTAATCATACACGGGGGGGAAAGGTCAGATGTCATGACTACATTAATTAATTACAATAATAATTCATAGATGGGACACATTTCGGGGAATTTGACAAAGTCGAAATATAAGTTGAACTCGAAATCGAAAGACAGTCAGACAGACAGACAGTCTAAACATAAACATAACCAAAAAGCAAAACATTTTTCATATTATAAAAATGCTTTAACACAACAAACCCCTGATCTAGGAAATGAGAATCTCTAGAGTGGAATCTCTAGAGGGAAAACGGCAATACACGTGTCGATAAATCGATTTTAAGACAAAGGAGAGGTTACAAGACTGACGTAGATTGAAGACGCCAAATAGCGATTTGTTATGTAGTCACATACACATGGAACGAATGCGAATATGTTCTCGTATATGGAATAGTACAGTGACTCCCGATAAAAAGGTTAATAACTTAACAGTAAAGGTAGACGAATGGAAAATATAGCAATTCTTAGATGAGTACATCCATTCAAAAATTGGTATTGAAAGCATCGAGTTTGTTTGAAGAAAGAAGAAGAGATTATTACTTTGAAAGAGACAATGTGACACAGCGATCCATGAAGATACAGATGCTGGGTGTGAGCCTCAGCGATAGAATTAGAAATGAGGAAATCAGACAAAGAACCCAAGTTTTCGACGTCATGGATCGTAGAGCAAGACTTATATGGCAATGGGCAGGGCACATATCAAGACAAGACGAAAATAGATGGACACATAGACTCGTAAAGTGGAGGCCATGGCAAACGGAAGAGGTGTCGGAAGGCCCCAGAAAAAATGGGCGGACGACGTGACCTCAGTAGCGGGTAGGCAGTGGGTCAGAAGGGCGAGGGATAGAAAAGACTGCAAACAAATGGAAGAAGCCTATATCCAGCACTGGAGGGACCAAGGCTGAAGAAGAAGAAAAAGAAGAGACAATGTTGGCGCAGTTCATGCATAACCACACAAAATCATAGACATCAAGTATATGTACCTACCCCATGAGAATATCTTCGAGTGGACAGATAGATCTTTGAAATACAACTAAAAATACTATAGGGTCTTAGAAAAATGGTTCCAGCAGTATGACGGGATTAAAATATAAAGAAGAAACTAATACCTACACAGATGCAATTTAATCAATAACAATAGTGTGTATAAAAACTTCTGAGTTTTTACTGTTATAGAAATTTGCTCTTTGCAAAATGTGGTACTCCGGTATATATACTTGTATGTTTAAGTAGAAATTGGATAGGTTGAAACGACTAAAGGGGTTGTCTCACATGCGCTATAAAGGTTTTTGAGATCACGTCTCGACAGTAAAGTATGTACATCAATAGCCGTTTTAGCAGAATTTTAATGTATTCTTGACAGCCATTAGTAGTGGTAAACCGTATTAGGTATAATATGTACCACCGTACAAATTGTTTAGTATCGACATACAAAATTTGCAATTAATGTCACGAGGATGGGGATAAATGTGTGTGTTTTCATTATAGTCCGAGAGCCCGCTGCTCAATTTATGACGTATCTGTTTTTTGATCGAAATGTGGTACAAATGATAGCTTACCAATAGGGTTTTACATCGCACTAGGGTTGCCTATCAAAATCTTGCCGCAACCCCCCCTGCCCCCCCCGAAAAGGTCCCTCTTCGCGGTTTTTCGCATTTTGTAGGAATATGGTAAGAGATAGGAGAAAATAGTCAATGACAAAAATAATCCTTGCTAAATTTTCTACAAAAAATGTTAAGTCATTTTTTTCATAGAACTAGTAGTTTACCCGTAATGGCCGGTCGAAAAACAGGATATTTTTTGAAAAAAAAAAAAAAAAAATTTGATTTTTTTTCTTTAACTTTCTTCCACCCATTATCACTAACATTTTATGGAAAAAAATATTTGGCCTGCGGCGCTATATCGCTGGTTATTTTATGAAAAACTAAATTTTAAGAATTTTCGTCACTGAGTTTTATTGCAATAACTCCTATATTAATTGATGTATGAAAATAAGTTATAGCTCGTTTTGTAGCAAAGATTATGGTAATTAATTCGTTCCTTGACTATTTTCCTGTAGCTCTTATCAATTTTCAACCAATTTAGTTTAAATTCATTTTTTTAGTTTTTTAAATGAATTTCGGTTTTGGACCGGCTATTGCGGGTAAACTGCTAGTTGTACGAAAAAATTGACTTTATATTTTTTGTAGAGAATTTAGCAAGGATTATTTTTGTCATTGACTACTTTCTCCTATCTCTTACCATATTCCTATAAAATGCGAAAAACCGCGAAGAGGGACCTTTTCGGGGGGGCAGGAGGGGTTGCGGCAAGATTTTGATAGGCAACCCTAGTGCGATGTAAAACCCTATTAGTAAGCTATCATTTGTACCACATTTCGATCAAAAAACAGATACGTCATAAATTAAGCAGCGGGCTCTTGGACTATTAGGTACATTTTGGTAGCAAACATTCTTGAGGGAATTGAATTGTATAGACATTTAATTCATTCATATCTAGGTATAACTAACAAATCAAAATTCTCAGAAAACGATAATTATGTTTAATTTTCGGAAGGACTTTTCATACGATTGTTCACAAGATCACCTTTCAGAATTCATCTTTTAAATTTAAGTATAAGAAACGACGCGTTAACTTGTAGATAAAAAACCGTTCCATGTGGTATCCTGAACTACTGGAAAGATGGGTAAAGGGGAAAAAACACGTAATTAGAACTTGGCACTTTCAATAATTTCTCCATAACTTAGATAACCGAGATAGGGCCAGGATGCTGGAAGTAGAAAAGAGATACGAGAGAAACTACGAAAGAAGACACTTTTTTTATAAAATTGACAAATTTGGACGAAAGTATAATTGCTGGAAAGCGACCTAACAAAAAAGGCGATGGATGGCAAACGCAAAAGTACGAACAGAAAGACAAGTCCTCGATAGTTTAATGAAACGACTTGCTCGAAACTGTTATCAGATTGCACTCCATGATTGATGGATTGTTTTACTAAAATGTAATGTATAACTAATATTTTTATGTCACCATTTTGCCACCAGAACAAAAAAAAACACGCATTTTCGCCTATCGCTAACGACGAATAATGTGTGCAAAATAAGACTGTCCCTGCCAATCATCCAATTCTACTTACTTTTGCTCTTTTCGCAATAATTTATCATAGGTACATTAATTTCTAATAATGGCTATATGAATCCATGTATCTACCATTTCAAAATACATGTGAATTCGCACACACTTATAATATACTTACTCTTGAACACGATCATTAAAAACTTTCGTCATTTACAACAGCAATAATAATAATATAAAATCTCACCTATTATAATAACAACAAAATGTTTAACCACAAGAAAACACTATAATACGAATTCAACTTCGTTTTGAGTGGTCAGCTGCTAGAAATCTAGCAGCTGCGTAGAGTGGTAATAGTGGTCACTAAAACAACATAATATATAACCAACCCTCCGTGAATTTTCGCGGGTAGGTAGAGGTACCAACTAGTGATATTATAATAACTAACGATAACAATCCTATAAAATAAAAAGTAAACGTTAGGTACGTAATAAAATAAACACATAATAATTAGCTACTCAGCACTAGTACGGCGTACATACAGAAATTACCCGATACCTACAGAAAATAATAAATTCTGTATTTACGATTCTCACTATCATCCACTACATTTAAGGTGGATTGGATATGTTTCGATTTTTCAAAGCATATCTAGTTACGGTTGTCGAGATCTAAGGTCTCCCGTTTGTAGATATTTATGAAATGTCAATATGCCTACTCTTGACTTTTATGTCATATTTTGCCACCAGAACAAAAATATCACGAATTTCCGCAAAGAATTGACGATGAATAATGTGTGTAAAAATATAAAATATTATATTAATGGATATGAAGCGAATCCTTGGAGATGTTATTGAAAGGGATGTCATGGTGAAGGTGTCTGTTGTACTTGTGTAAGATTTAAAGGATGATCCCTCGTGAAAACATAAATTTAACGAAACATCTCGAAACGGCAAAAATTGAAATTCGCACTAGAGAGCGAATACTGATTGGGATGCAAAACGCTGTATGTTTGAAAAACATCGATACGCAAGGAAATTGATAGAGATCGGAAAAAGATTAAGTATTTTACCCTACCGTGTGAGATCCGAAGAATTTCCTCTAAATCACAATAAAAAGAAAGAAAACAAACTCGCATCTAAAATATATGATACTAGAGATGTAACGCAACCGTTTTCTAACAGTCAATATTTTGATTTAAGACAATAACTAAATTATTTTAGGTATGGAACTGGATTTATCTGCACTCATGCACAGACGGAACCACATTAAGTTTTTTCATAAATAATACGAAATAAGCACAAACTCAGGTACTCCCATGCCCACATCGCAGTAAGCTAAAAGTTTGGGTCGGGAAGTACCTACAGAGTACCATACACCTAATTACTATAAGTTCCGGCCTTATTAACCATCGTATATTTTATTCACAAGCGAACATTTGATAATGAATGATTAAATAAAGAAAATGGATCGATGTTATTTATTTCCCTTCATCGCATCCCTTTGTAGCGGTAGCTGGATGTAATATTTTTATTTATCACAACTTTTATAACAAAAATTTCTTAAATAAATCACGGAGTAACGTCCCGAAAGCCGTTATAAATAATAATTTTATTCTTGTTACTGTTTCTCCGGGAGGCCGATGTCGACAGATAAAGATAACCTCTAAAAGGTCGTAGAATATAAGCTAAAGTTCTCTGATATTATAACCAATAAAAATACTCTGCAGCAAAACATTTATAAATTTCTTTTATTTATTTCTTGAGCGTTTGTAAATTTCCCAGCTGTAGAATTTTGAGGCATAGGTACAAACACTAGTAGTTTTTCTCTCAACGTTCAATTAAAACTACGGTGAATAAATGTATAATTTGACAAATGAGTCATTATTTGTATATTCTGAATGCCATAATTGTGAGTGCCAAAAAACGATTGTACCAACCCCCAGACCAATGATTCCTGTATCTGTATTATCGATTCCATGCATCGAAAGCTAGCTTGCGTAATAGAATAGCTAGAATAATGTGATAGAATTTCCACGTTTTAGCAATCATTTTTCGCAATATACAAGAACTTCTTGTTCTTTGTAACTCTTTAGGAATCCATAATTTGTTTTTCTGAATCCTCCCTAAGACTATACATATTTTATGTAAACATCTATTACATTTAATACAAGTGATATGAAAATTATGAAGCAATGTGAACTTATCAGGGTCATGCGATCTCCCTCAGTTAACCCATATTCAACTTGAAACTAGCAAAACCCGGAAACTAATAGTGGATATCATCTTACTACGAAACCCTTCAATATTCTTATCGTCAATCTCGTAAAATAAAAAAATAAAAGACATTGCAAGATCGATAGGTACATATAGAATATGTTAGATAACTACGAAATAAAATTCTATATCTCTGGTTCCGCTATTACACATGGACTATGTACCGAACATCCAAAGATACAATTAAATAATGGGAAGCACAATCTATAAAGTAAGTGTTGATAGGTAGTAGAACATGAAGCAATTTATCTACAGTGTTTAATTTAATCCAAAAAACGAGCCCTTTGATACATTCACCACAAATAATAATACAAAACGATAGAGAGCGTCGAGTAATATACAGGCAGCACCTACCTACCTACCTACCTACACATTCTTCCAGGGATTCAATAGAATAATTTACTAAGGGTAAACCGCTCTCATTCCACTTTTGATAAATAAAGAGGCATTAGAGATAAAACTTATTTAAATATATGTACAAAAATAACAGTTTTATTTATCTATAATGGTAACACAAACATAGGTAAAAAATAAATGGACATTATAGAAAGCAAACTAACCAAAAAAAGTCCATCTGTACTGACCGTTAGTTAAAATAACAACGTAATATCATTGTATAAAATAGTATTGTTAAATATTATACCCAATGCCTCTGCAAAATACTCGTATAATATAATAGTGTTAAAAAAGTAGTCAAAGAATAAAAATTGGAAACAAGAGTAGGCAAGGAGGCTAAAGGAAACGGAAGATGAGGTTTAAAGGTTTGTCTTTACGAAAATATGTATTTGAGATCATCGGGGGATTAAAATAAATCTACCTTTATACACATACAAAATATATAAAAACACGAAAGAAGGTAAATTCATTACTCTTTGTTTCAAATAACTTGGCCACTGGCTACGTAGTAATTCTATAGAAAAAGTGTAACAAGTAAGGTAAAACGCAATACGTCACGTGTCTCTGAATTCCAGGAAACATGGCAATCTTTATAAGTTGCTAGTATTGCTAACAAACATGTGACGTGAAAATATGTAATGTGGGTCTGGTTGTCTTTGTCGGACATTCTCTTTGGTACGATAGAAATAGATACTAGCAGGATAGTTCGCGGATGACAATGATGAGTCAGGAAATTTACAAGGATATTACAAAAACTCTAGTTTCCCTCAAAGGATATACGGAAATATTCAACTTGATTCTTAAAACGGATATTACAATATCGGTTACCTTGTGTCAGTATGATCCTAGAATATGTTAATTAAAACGTTTATATAAGATCAAACTATTCTTTGAATTTCACTCAATTTGTAATCAAAATCGGATTTCTACATGACCTAGATAAAAAAAAATCCTTTGGCACGCCACAGGCATAGGTAGATTTCAAGTGATTTATTAATTTTAAGAGTACATCTGTTCATATAATAAAAACAATCACAATATTATCAGCAAATAAACCAGCGAAGTGATGAAGTAGTATGGATGTAGTTTATTCTTTGATTATCGAAGTACCGTATGACGAAAAAATATTTGATTAAGTACTTCAATAATCAAAGGAAGTACCTAATCCAATAATCAAATTATTTTCATTCCACACATAATATGGATTGGTACCGGTACCTAAGCACTAGAAATTTGAAAAAAGATGTGAGTTCTACTCGTATCGTGAAGCACTTTTCTAAGACAACAAACACGCTAGTACCTATGCGGTAACTACTTAACTAGATCTTTCGATCGATCAGTGTAGTCCGAGGAATTGAGCTAGACAAAATATAACTTTTGATCTGTATTCCTTATTTAATGCCCTTTCATGCGATACCAGACACAGACCCTCACAATCATTGGATCCCCTCAGAATGATTGTTTTTTAATTTAAAGCCTTAAAAAGTGAACCTTCCTCTCAATGGATTTCACCCAATCTCCTATCAGTTCATCTACCCCTTACCAAAAATCTACCACCCAAGTTTCACGTTTCTGCGACGCATAGATTGGCCGCAAACGTGCGCACAAGAAAAGGGACATATATATGGCTTATATATATAAACTTTTAAACCAAGGTCGGATTCGGGTTCTCCTGGTCCTAATTAGTGATACTGAGTAGAAATTTTTCAATTCTGCGACATCACGGGAGAAACGAATAGGTAGAGTTCCTTATGGAAATCTACCTAAAAACAAGTAGTTGTATCAATAGATAAAGGATGGACTTTTCATCATTTGACCGTTGGCTGATGCTTAAAGTGAATCGTTGATTGAGCGTTTTCCAAGACGGTCTTAATTTCGAATCTAGATTTCTTTGATTATAAATTTCATGAACATTAACAACATAGCTGGACTCGATGTTGAACTTGCGAAAGAAAAAAAAATATTTTGCCTTTTTTTTATTCTGATGTTATTTTTATAGCTTTTGTGCCCAGGTTTTCTGGTACGTGCATTGTTATTGTTATATCGTTTATAATACCACACCATTGAATTTAGATTTATCACCATGGGAAAACATCGGAAAATATTTTAGCAGCATTAAATTAGGAAAAGTGGAATGATTGTGACACTTCGATAACATGCGAGATTAATTTTCTTAAAAAATGTGTTACGTTCCCATTAGACATAATGAAAGTGTTGAATATTCAAATTGGAAACACATGAGCTGAAGCATTAATAATTCATTATTTTAGAATATTTATTAGGGTATCCTCGAAAAGAACCCACTGGTACTATAACAATCAAATTAAACCGACAAAGATAGAGTTTACTTTTCATGGTCTCGCAACCTCTCAAACTCTCATACACGTGCTCTCTCACACATTTACCTAGTCTTCCTTCGAACAATAACTAGGTATATCTAATAACGACTTTACACTCTTGAATTTTATTAATAACTAGTTGGTACCTACCCGTGAAATCACGGAGGCTTAGTTAAATATGTTTTTGTGTAACCGCTATTACTCCTCCACCCTTCAAAGTTCCTCGAGTAAACACAGGAAGATCACAAGGCACCGTCTTTTTCCCGTCTCTCCAATATCGTCATGACAGTCGTAAAACCAGATTTTATAGTTGGTACCCACCCCTGAAAGCCACAAAACTCCTCTTACATATCTACCTACATACATAGGTACTTTACACACATGCATATAGAAAGTGAGTGCTTTAAAGAGTTCGATTTGCAATCTCTACGTGTATTGTATAGGTACGTACTAACGTACCATATGGTATGTAGAATTCGTTTTTCATTTTCTGTCACTTTAGATAAAATGGTACTTGATTATTTCCACGAATGAAATATTTCAAAACTATTTTCATTCATAATTTCATTGGTAGGTAAGGTACAATTCGAATTTCAAATTTTCATTCATAAAAAAATAGACTTCGACGAAAATTTTTAGCCACCCATGAAGGCGTCGCTGCTTTAAATTTACGTACATATTCATAGAACTTGCAAAATTTTCCAATGGGCCAGCGTTCCATACCTACATGAAAAAGTTTCTCGACCATGGAGGAATTTTAATATCGCAGATTTTAAAAACGATATATTAAATTCTAAACTAATGGACAATGGTTTCCTGCATACAGAAAACACCAATACACTTATTAAAGAATACAACGAGATTCTAACCAGTATATTGGACGCTAAAGCGCCACTTAGAATTAAAACTTGCAGAATACGGGAAAACGGCGCCGGAGAATGGTTTGATGATGATTGTCGTGCAATGAAAAAGTTTATGAGGAAAAAGGAAAGAACATACCGGAGAACCAGTGACAGCAATGATAGAGAAACATGGCTAATCTCCCAAAAAGAATATCGCAAGACCGTGATCTGTAAAAAGAATGCTTTCTGGAAACGCAAACTAGATTCCAATAAGAAAAACCCGAAACAGCTATGGAACGACATCAACAACATATGTGGAATACAAAAACATAAAAACGTAGATTCGAACATAAGTGCCACCACTCTCGCGGACTTCTTCGAGAAGAAAATTGAAGACATCCGACTGGCATCAGCACAGCAGACAAACTCGTCAGATGCTGAATTTCCAGAGCCCTCAACCATCACCCCAACACTCCACCTCTTTCACCCAATACCAGATGAAGACTTAAAGAAGCTAATCACAACTCGACAAAATAAACAATCGGAACTCGACCCAATCCCAACATGGCTGCTAAAAAAGTGTATAAACGAACTCCTCCCCATTATCAGAACCATAATTAATAAATCATTACATGACGGCACTTTTCCTGACGAATTTAAAAAATCAATAGTAAAACCTATACTTAAGAAAGAAAAACTAGACCCTAATAGCCCCGAAAATTACCGCCCTATAACAAATCTGTCATTCTTATCGAAAGTTTTAGAAAAAGCTGTACACCATCAAATAACTGCCTTCCTGAATTCGGTAAACAGTCTTGCCAGAAACCAATCTGCCTATAGGAAGTTTCACTCCACTGAAACCATACTGACAAGAACCGCATCGGACTTAATCACTAGTATGGCGAATGGTGAGCTAGTACTGGTATCCTTTCTGGATATGAGTGCAGCTTTCGACACTGTTGACCATAACATTCTAATAGCGAAATTGGAAAACGAGTTCGGCTTCAGAGACAATATCTTGAGGTGGATCTCATCATACTTATCAAACCGTGAGTATCAACTAAAATTTAACAACTCCATCCCCGAAAATCGTCGCTCCCTACACGGAGTTCCCCAAGGCTCAGTGCTAGGGCCAATACTATTTAATCTTTACACCAATCACCTCGAATCCTTAATCCAGAGTCTCGGTTTCAGAACCTACTGTTACGCAGATGATCGTCTCTTTTTCAAATCCTGTCTACCTGGATCTGAAGTAGATCTCAAACAAGATGTAATCTCCTGTATCATGAAAATCTCCTCATGGATGTCAAGTAACATGCTAAAGATCAATCCCACGAAAACAGAATTTCTATGGATAGCTTCCCCAGGAAGACAACATCTTATAAATTCCGACCCGATCTCCATTCAGGATGTAAATGTATCCCCTTCAAAACATGTTAAATTCCTTGGTGTGTATCTCGACAATGCTCTTTCTATGGAAAAGCATGTATCTTCAACAGTCAGTCAAGGTTTTTACATTCTCAGACAACTCAAGAATATAAGAAGTTGCCTATCACTCGAGGGAGCCAAGACCCTGATCAATTCCTTTGTAGTGTCCCGGCTAGACTATTGCAACAGCATACTAGCAAACCTACCGCAAGTCCAACTCTTAAGAATTCAATCCATTTTCAATGCTGCTGCACGTTTCATCTACCAAATGGATCGTTCCTCTCATATATCCTCCACACTCCGAACCCTTCACTGGCTTAAATGTCCACAAAGGATTGAATTCAAGCTTTGCCTTTTGATCTTTAAGGCACTTCAAAATATGGCCCCAGAGTATATTTCAGAGCTCTGTCTCCGACAACCCATAAACCGCAGGCACGCCACCCTTAGATCCCACTCGGATAAAACCTCGAAGCTAGAAGTCGTTAACCTAAACGCGAAACCTAATTATTTAAGCCGCGCATTCATTGCAGCAGGTCCTTCAGCCTGGAATGGACTTCCTGCAGACATCAGAGAGGCAAAAACGTTAACCGGGTTCAAAGGTCAACTAAAAACATTTTTGTTTAAGAAATCCTTCCCAACAACGTAGGGAGGAACACAGAGCGCCCTTGAGGTGGGAATACCCACAAAACGGCGGGATATAAATTATCCAAATTATTATTATTATTATGACTTGTCATGTAGCCATGTAGGTATGGAACGAAGGTAGGTATACCAGTATTATGTAGTGGGATATCCTCTCAGTGCTCATGAACAAACTTTCCATACATAAATAGGTAGCCTCTGATACAATAAAATTAATATACGTTATATTTAAACCCCTCGAGTTTATGTGGTGGTCATGTAATACATACCTACTATTAATAACTTATTATGAAGATATTTTATTAATAGCTATTTCAAAATGTCATCACTCAGTTTCAACGGTAATTAATTTACTTATTAGTTAATGTACGTACTTGCCACCAAACCTTTTAAATTGATAAATTACAACGAATAAATACATTCATATAATAACCAGCGGCGCACCGCAAATCAACGAAGTGTTTACCTAACACCAGTGAGTGGACGCTACTGAAAGAGTATGTGAACTGTTTTATTCTGGTAAAAGCCCGGAGGACGTCGGGAGGAGCTAACATGACACACGAATAAGAACTTTATGAAACCAGATATCTAAAATGTGTAGGTGTTATGGATGCTATTATGGCCATCACATTGCAAAAACTGAATACCTGAAAGGGTACCTACGAACATAATTTAAGAAACCGCTCCAAGGAACGCGTAACTAATAATGTAGATTGTAGGCGATCTATACACACGAGTGCATTGATGTAGACACATACATTTTTCGTCATAAGAATCGATATTTGTTTAATGTGCTGAAGACTCTCGCTTTAGACAAGTTTTGTGTTCATGAGTGGATGGGGCGTTTGTCTTGACTCGTGTAGGTAAAGGACCGTTAACACATATTTAGTCATGAACACACAAGTTGTCGACGCTCGGCAAGCGGGTGGTTAATAGATTATTTTCACACGAGCCAAAGCTTCCTTCAAAGACCTGATTATTTTATTATAAATTCCAATCTAACCTATAATGTCGGAAACAATAAGACTGTCGTTCGATGGTCGTTCAAAAAGTAATAAGAGAAACAAAAAATGGCGTACTTTATTCACCCTACGTTCTTTAATTCAATCCATTTTGTGAAAGAATATTATTCTTCCCTTCAGCGCCTATTAATTCAGGGTTTCCTCATTTAAGGAAGAAAAGAAAAAGGGAACGGAATTATATCCCATTCCAGAGGCATTCGGACCTGGACAAGGATTGATTTGTTGTATTGCCTGATTGATAGGCACGTCGGACAGATGTATAACATTTCATGTGTATTGTGTACAACAACTACATACAACCCGGACGTGATACTGACAATAATGAAAACTAAATTCCTTCTACTAAATAATTTAGATCGTACCCAATATAGCATGTTAACAAATTTGTTGTATTTATACCCACATCACGTGAAATATTATTGTTGTGTGGACGAAGACAAATTTACGAAATTGTGATACTAGTTGCCTTTTGCAAAATAAATTGAGAGAATTAATTGTACCTACTACAAACTATCGAGTATATGAAATATATTTACTTTTCCACTACCGGGGTGTTTTTCTATTCTTCCTTTGAGGTTAAGAAGTCTACAATGAAACATAGAAAAATCTTGATAATGAAAAAAAAGTATGTGTGTTAGTCCGAGAGCCCGCTGCTTAAATTATGACGTGTCTGTTTTTTGATCGAAATGTGGTATAAATGATAGCTTACCAATAGGGTATTACATCGCACTAGGGTTGCCTATCAAAATCTTGCCGCAACCCCCCTGCCCCCCCCCCCCCCCCAGAAAAGGTCCCTCTTCGCGGTTTTTCGCATTTTATAGGAATGTGGTAAAAGATATGGGAAAATAATCAATGACAAAAATAATCCTTGCTCAATTCTCTACAAAAAATGTAAAGTCGATATTTTAGTAGGAATAGTAGTTTACCCGTAATGGCCGGCCAAAAACCAGGATATTTTTTGTAAAAAAAAAAAAACTTGATATTTTTCTTTCACATCCTTCCACCCATTATCCTTAACATTTTATGGAAAAAAATTGGCCTGCGGCGCTACATCGCTGGTTATTTTTAAAAACTAAATTTTAAGAATTTTCGTCACTGAATTTTATTGCAATAACTCCGAAATTATTAGATGTATGAAAATAAGTTGTAGCTCGTTTTATAGCTAGGACTATGGTAATTAATTCATTCTCTGACTATTTTCCTGTAGCTCATATCAATTTTCAACCAATTTAGTTTAAATACATTTTTTTAGTATTTTAAATGAATTTCGGTTTTGGACCGGCCATTACGGGTAAACTACTGGTCCTACTGAAAAATCGACTTTACATTTTTTGTAGAGAAAATAGCAAGGATTATTTTTGTCCCTGATTCTCCCATCTCTTACCATATTCATATAAAATGCGAAAAACCGCGAAGAAGGACATTTTTCTGGGGGGGGGGGAGGGGGGGTTGCGGCAAGATTTTGATAGGCAACCCTAGCGCGATGTAATACCCTATTGGTAAGCTATCATTTCTACCACATTTCGATCAAAAAACAGATACGTCATAAATTAAGCAGCGGACTCATGGACTATGTGGAATGAAAAGGAATGCCTCTAATTCGTCTTGAGAGTTCAGTATTTTTTAAGTGTGCTCATTAATTAGTGAATAAGGCACATAACATGTGGCCTGTAGAAGTAGGTAAACGATATTAAAGGTTTGTGACTTACCAATTCATGTACCTAATAATTATTTGACGGGCATCCAGAATTGCCGGCAACTTCAGAAGTGTGAAGTCATTAATCAAAATTCTTTTACCTGTGAAACAAAGACATGAACCACTGTTAATATTGCGATTCGTGTTTTACTGACATATTATAGGTATGGTTGTAAAAAGACGTAAAGCATCGACTAGAATAATATGTAGACGATGTTGTATTATTGTGCGCTTTTCAGCAATTCGCTCACACCATAAACATCAGAAAAGTCTCAAAACAGGAGCATTTAGATTCTAAAGAGATATAAAGGCTATCACAAATTTGATTAAAGATTGTACCTATAGATAATTACCTTATGTACCTATATTATAAATTATAATATATCAATACCTGTGTAGTGTGTTGTGTGTAGGTACCTACCTGTATTCTTTATTTTCTTCCCCCTATTACACAATACATATGGAATTATATGAACGATAGTATATGTTCTTCCCGATTATTTCAATTTTAACTTTTGGTCCCATTATGCGCAGTTCTTGGTTATGACGGCTGAATAGCGATTCCTATAAGTTCATCTTGTTGAACAATATTCTAATAATGTTTTAATTGAGGTGATTTTAAACGTGTTGTATGGAATATTTACTGAAACATTTAAAAATAATATTATACTAATTAATAATTTTCTATACTTTATTAATTTTGAATTTAATTAAACACTCTAATCACATATAATAGTAGTAGATACATATCGTTATTAAATACCGATTATTTATGATAACCCAGAATCCCACCCTGAATATTTGAAACAATATTACAAACATAATTTTAATTAATGGGAAATCTGAAAAAGATACGGTTCAAATAACATGAAGTTTGTACCCATTTATATGATAAATTTTATATATTTTTAAGTGACTTTGAGTGCCACTGGTAAGTACTTACTTTAGATACTTGGATATTCCATAATTCAAGTTGATAATAAACAATATTAATTTTATAATAACACCAATATTATAAGAATACAACATGGCTAACTAACTGAAGCTCAGATATATAAAACAAACTAATACTATTGTAATGTTATGCTGCGGGCATGTGGAGAAAATGAACGAGGACAGGACTTCCAAAAATATATCCTTTTTAGGTTGAAGAAGATGTGTGAGCTGGAAGCGCAGTCGTCCGAGTACTGATCTGAACCGATCATTTCAACCAGATTCTTAAAAGCTTGAGTAAAGGAAATCGGAGGGCATGCATGGCAAATTGCATGAATATGTCGGATCGGAAGCAAGGAGTATGCGTATGAGGATAAGTCAGTCCACTGGCGTTCCGTCCTCTCTACCTACCCAGTGAGGATCGGTAGATGCCGCGATAGTAAACCTGCGTATTTGAAGTGTTCTAAATATATTATCAATAAATATGCGCTTTGTTCTGTACATTGTAGCAAAGCTAATAAAAACGTAGTCAAAAAATACGATTGACCAAAAAATACTCGTTTTCTGCAGATCATAAAAAAACAATATTCTTACTAAGTATATATATCTACTGCCTAATTAACAATGTTCACTAGATGACAAAATGTAAATTGATCAAAAAAAAAATCATCATCGATCTGAAAAAATCAACGAAAATATGCAATATATAATTAGCCAAGTCTGAAAATAATAATTATTTATGAAGCTACAAAGAAATATAGTTTCATTTTTTAAAAAAACAAAAAACATTATAAACAGTTTCCGAGAAACGGCGGTTGAAAGCCCGTCATGAAAATATAATTATTTTCTGAAAAGATAATAAATTTTAATCGTTACATTTAAAAATAACATCGGAAGGCAATACCCGCCTGGGGTGCGCATAAAAAGTAGAGGTCAACATGTCACGATGACCCAACCGTGGTAACATGTGTCCGAGACAGGAAGAGGCGTTGAGTTTACCCTTTTTTTGTCAGTGCCACTTTAACAAAACACTTTAAAAAAATCGGCTTTTTCTTTTTATGGTACAAATTGATAAAGTTTTAATATAAATAAGATACTTGGAAATATTACGTTATCTCGTTACCGAAAGTTAGAATTCTGAGGGGCGCGCAGTAGCAACACCGACCCTCCAGCGATCTGAACAAAAGGAAAAAAAATATCGAGAAGTCGTCAGTTATAATAATAGCGTTTTTGATGTTAGGAAATTTAATAAATCCGTGCTGTCAGTGGGTAAATAATTAGGTTGGTGCATAGGTAGGAATATAACAACTTGCTTTGAAGAAATGCGGTCATGGATATAACGAAATATTTTGAAAATGACTGAGTTTAAAAGATAAAATAATACACACATCAGAGTAAGTTATAAAATCTCGTGGTAGTGAAAGCTAACAGAGTTCGAACCGCGTCTGTTTACTCGACGCGACGGTAAAACAGGATTTCAATCATGCCACATACCACCAACCACCATTGTACTACCTACTCTAAGAAAATGCAGTTTAAATTAAAGTACATATCTGTTTATACTCAAGTATTAATTTGACACTACTTATATATACTAATTACGATACTACTGAAAAAAAATCTACCATTCAATAGGGGACTTTTCACCAGGTGGCACTTTTTTTACTGACCGACCTAGTATCACACTTTCAGACGGTTAATTTTAATAATACGCCGCAACGACTGAAAGTTTTTCTTCGTATTATTTACATATTGTGTTGCGGTAGTAAATAATATTAGTAGAAAAAGTTTTAATAAATATATATCTGGGAATGAACATACACATTCAACGTCCTTATATTTTCTCTACATAAAATGAAATAATTCTACATATTATTATATATGTGCCTGGTCCGAGCATGTGAAATCTCTACGAATAGTATGCATGCACAAGGTTTTAGCGCTAAAAACCCCTACATCAAATTTCCGTGAACTTTGTCTTGCGGGCAAAAGTTTAACCTTCGTAACGGGATGCTTGAAATTGAAATCTCGACAGAAAAAATCGTTCATGTCGACATTCAAAACGCTTCGCAATATCGACACCACAACTTACAAATCCATAAATCGTGAATCATAAACAAAAAACATAGCGCTACGGTACAATATCACAGTAGGTACTTATCAAGAATTTCAAGTTTTCGTTTCGAATAACAAAAAAAACGGACATGTTCTGAGTAAAAATATGTATGAGATACCATTAAATTCTGTGTAAGTAATTCGTGTTTTGTGACAATAGCGACAAAGCAGTATAAAAATCATAACAAGACATGCCCCAACAACAGCATTTAGAAATAATAATACTAAAATACTGTGAAATCGCAAGAGTGTAATAAAATGCGAGATAGGTATTTATACTATAGTTCAGGATAGGGGACTATGTTATTTCTGCATACAAAGACACGTACGGTATTGGGTCGAGATTTATAACAGTCCGAAACATTTTGTCGTACACTCTTCTAGTAGTACTAGACAGACACACCAGTGGTAGTGAGAGTCGAGGAACAAACTATGTGACAGATTGAGAAATGTATTTGTATTGTAACCATTTTGGAGTTTTCCCAATGGAGAAAGTTGAAGTGGAGCGGTGTCAGTTGCTATCGTGTGTAAAGAACATCCATGAATCATCGTGTCATGCTGAAAAACGAAGTATCTGGCAAATTAGTGTGGACTGTGTCGGAAAATAAGAAAATTATGGGAAAATCGTTAGACAAAACAAATAGGTTAGGCACCATCATTCCGAGTGGCGGGAATCGATAAACAAAAACTTTACTAATAAGTCTTTTTTTTTTTTAAAACAATACGAAAAACTATTATAACCATCAACTTAAAGCACATATAATATCTAATTGTTAACCAAGGATTCATGTCTTTAGTGTAAGGAAAAGTCTAATTCATACCCTCCTAACTCAACATAACTATACCATTATGTTGCATTCATACTATTTTCTTATCATGAAACTAGTCCTTGGTTCTCTTTTCCAGAATACCCAATCCATGATGAAGAAGAAATAAAAACAGGAAAACTGCGTTCATTATAATATAGGCTGCTGGTTGTACCCACTCGTATCAACTATAAGGATATAGTGCGTCGTGATTCATAAATCACGAAGATTTACGAAGACGATATAATAATTATTTCAGGTTACCCCGTGTCTGGTGTTGCGTAGGCAGATACCCAAAATAATTTATAGCTCCAGATACTATAAACTTATAATGATAATATATATAACTCACTTCCTTATGAACTGAATAATAAAATAATAACACACAGTAGCAAACTCTTGTAAGAAATAATTAATGTAGGTAGACGAATAACTAAGAATATTCAGGTAATTTGAGAAAATACAACTAAGTTACATCCCCCTCCTTACCATGAGATACGTTGCCAGATGTTCGTTGTTTGTTTGGTATTAGATTTATTAATAAGTTTAGAATTAAGCAATCCTCTCTTAATGAAAACACAATAAATAACGAAGGTAGGCAGAGGTATGTATATTGAATATGACTGATTAGAAATGAAAGAATAAATATTAACTGTGCACTCGCAAGTTTCGACTACACCTGTACAGTGTACGTATAAGTAATCGAGTTTTCTTTAATTGAGATCTCCCAGTACTGTGCGAAACAACAGTACACTGGGATGCGTCATAAATATGCAAATTCCGAAGCATGTAGAAATACGAAAGTGTAGAACTAACCAAATTAAATTTACGGAAGAAAAGAAGAAAAAGCTTTCAAGCGATTGTGCCTTGTTTCAATGAATTTTTACATTCAATCAGTATGAGGCAAAGTTTAAGCTATTTTTTATTCAACATTATTTTTTAATTGAAGATAAAACAGCCTCACTAAAATGCAATTGGGCTAGACATGCAATCAGGGTAACGAATCAATGATCAGTGGACTAAAAAAACCGTGGAGTGGTGACCGAAAACCGGAGATAGAAACCAAGAGAAATCGCAATCGAAATGGTCCGGAGATAACATAAAAAGAGTAGCGGCACAGAGTCACGAACATGAAGTTATGGAAGCCAAGAAGGGAAGCCTTTTTCCATTACTGGACTGGCGAGAGCTGATGATGACGATGATTTAAGATTCACTCTAATCAAGTGCTTTGGTCGAGCAGGTTGGTAGCATAGTAACAATGCTGGATATACGAGAGATCGTACATTAACTTAGTAATTTACCAATCTAATGTGTTTCGGGAATGTTGTGAATGCGCTGATATTTTTATATACTTAGTATACTATATTATGTTCCTATTCACGTACTCGCACGCATTTCGAATGAGTTGTCTTTTTATAATAAAAAATACTCGCATCAACGGAGAAAAATTAATCAACTCTTAATATATATGTCCGGTCCAGATAAACACAAATCAGTCCCTCGATGGAAAGTAGCGGGGTAGTCTGGAATTCTTCAATTCTTTACGTTTTATGTGGTGCTGAATCCGAATCCGAGGTTTGCCGACAATATTTCCTGATGGAATATGGCAAAATGGCAATTTTTCGCCATATTTCGTCACGAAATATTGCTGACGAATCTCGGATTCAGCAGTCAAAAAACGTATATTATAGAATGAAAGAAATCCAGACTCCCCCACAACTTTCCACCGAGAAATAAATCGACATCGGACTATATATGAGATATTCATGTTGGAAAAAACTATGTAAATACCAATAATATATCACGATTGTACAAAAATGTACAGTTCAGTAGAAGATTAAGTGGGAGAGCAAAAACTCCGTATATTTTATCCAGCAGACATACACTGTATATGTAAAATAATTTCTCAATGTAAATAAGTTAGTAGTAATCTAATAGGAGAATCCCATAAAAGTCGTTAGTTCTACTAAATGGAGGATACAAATGGATATTCCATTTGCAGCATATTTTTCCTCGGCGACAATATAATATATGCTTCAGCAGCGGTGTGAAAAACAAACTTATCTTAATTACCACACAGTTTCCCAGGCGGAAAAGGATATGTCAGTAGGTACGTTAAGTATTCGCTAGAAAAATTACACAATATCGTAAATCTTCAGAGTGGAATAAAACGCCAGAAAAATTACCAATATTATATACTACTATACAGGGTCATAGAGTAATAATGCCCCTATTTTAAAGTGGAATAACTTTGGAACCATTTATGTTAAATGAGTGATTCTATCACTGTATGGTAAAAAAATAATGTAGATTTTGTATTTAACGTATGATATAATGCGCAAGCGGTTGCGCAAAATGTCTGCGAAGTCAACAAAGTAAACCGACGCTTCTCATCTATCGGCTCGCAATGTAATGGTGATCGTGCGACAGTAAGCAGGCGTTATTTAGTTCGCGAAGTCAAAGTTAATAATATTAACTTTGACTTCGCGAACTAAATAAATTGTCAGTGTACAGAGGTTCTTTGTATGATGACCGTGTGTATGTATGTATTATGCATTAAAATCTTGCGAATTAGGTACCTACTCTTTATTCTTTTTAATTAAGTAAAATTGTCCCAAAAAACCTTTTTTCTAAAATTTAGCTTGCGATTGTGCACGTGATTGTTGAGTCCCAAAGACGCGGGAAATATTTTCGGGATACTCATTTCTTCAAAAGATTATTTTTACGTTTACTCAATTTTGAAGATACTGTTATTTACGTATTGGCAACACTTGGAGAATAACGTCGTAATGTATGTTCCATATTCTAATGCTCGGATACTGTTTGACCTACTTGTGAAACACACAAAGAGAGTTACATAGATATCGTCATAACACAATATAGGGAGATCAGTAAAGTCAATATAGATACAATGACTAATAAGTACTTTAACGATTCATCTGCATGAATAAAATAGACACATTGATACACACATTTAATACCTATATTATTTGTTGACATTTCCATACCTATTTAATTATTCATTCATTTGTTTGTTTGTATTCTTACTATCTGTTCACTATTTTTATTTATTTATTTATACTTAAAGTAAACAACAAACACATATAAATATACAAAATGGACATAGTACAGATTATAAAACGTTGTTTACTAGGGCGAACTTATCGCAGAACTGCGATTTCTTCCAGTTAACCTTCCACTATTCGTGTTGTTTTTGCAGTTGCGTTAGTGATATTGTAGGTGATTCCAGTAAAAAATGTCCACAGATATTGGGTCCAACGACAAAATGTCCAAGACAAAACGTCTGCGCAACATAATGTCCAGACGACACAACGTCCAACTACAAAAGGTCCAACAACTTTTGACACGTTTCAAACATTGACGCCTTTAGGTTTATTTATTAGTAATACGAGTATGTTACCTATTGTCTATACTGTTTGACTATGTTAAGAAAATTTAAATTTAAAATCGCATTCTAATTAATTTATTTATTTATTAATTCTAATTTTATTACTAATTTTAATTATTTAAGTATTCTATTTTACTGTTTACCTCATTCGGTCTATTTTGTTATTTTATTCAGATTGTTGTTGCATTTTTGTCACAGTTTTTTGAGTTTAATTTGTTTTAACTTAGAAATGTTTTTCTGGTAAAATTGACGGGCCTTCACTGGTTTGCCTTCTGTCTTTGTTTAATTGTTGATATGTGCTATTATAACTGTTTGTGCCCATGTGATTAAATAAATAAAATAAAAATAAAATAAAATAAAAAAAAGTACTTACTATGTTAATTGAATGGATTAATAATAATAAATACCAGAACAATGAAACATTTATATGAGAAATCGTATAGAAATCAAGCACAATGAATCGAGTATCTCTAAAGTGTATGGTGTGTAGGTACGTTAATCAATATAATCCACATACACGTATTCGTTCATTATAACGTGCCTCGTACACCAGGTAATTAATTAAAATCAAACAAAACAGCAGGATGCATACGTATTGTCGTTAATATGCAAAGCTCAGAGTACGTATTACGGTTCTTAATTAAATAAAACAATGAAAATAAAAACGTTAGTCAGAAAGCTGCAGCTACGTCATACTATCTGAAATATCAACGTCTGAAACTTTGTTTAATCATTGTACAATTATTATATGTTATTTTTTATGTTACCAATTACGTATTTTGTAGCATTATTAAAAATAAGTAGATAAAAATAATAAATGTGTGCAATAATTCTCCATACGTGTAGCTACATAATTTACTCAGTCAACTGAACTTAATTTTCAGCCGGTACATTCAGCCAATGGATTATTTTGTACCTGCATAAGAAACATACTCGATGAGGAAATGTCTGTACATTTCTATCTAGTATTCCTACTGAATACCTTGTCGTATATTTTGGAATGTGTGAAAATAATATCCTGCATTGTCTCGCCGTCTGCGTCACCTGAATGTGAACGATTTTTCAATTTATCTGTAAGTACCTACCAACACTCTACGACGGAGATTCACAAGTAAGTAACATAATAGGAAATCTTCTGTTATTCCAGTAGATAAACAACGGCAATTGTACCCATACATTTTATAATGTGACTGGCAGCGACACAGTACAGTAATCTTCCATGACCAACGGAGTAAACGAGAGCTAACTTATACGTCAAAAAGAAGAAATACTATATTATGTGTATCGTGTTTACGATTCATGACAATATCTTCTCTATGTGTCCAGTCGGGTATACCCGACGTTGAGAACCACTTGTGACAACGCCTGAACTCAGTGCGAAACGGCTCCTCCACAGTCCTGATTCCGGTCCACTGCCGAATGATTCGAAGCCAGGAAAGCTGCTTCCTTCCGACCAATATATCGAAATAATATAAACGTGTTTCTATTTAAATTAATAGCTTAAAACAGTAATGTATAATGTCCTCTAAGAACGAATATAATCACGTGCAATGTTTTTTCTTAATCATGTAATTCCCCGAATGGAAGAAGACAAAACCGTCAAAATGCAATAATAGTCCGAGAGCCCGCTGCTTAATTTATGACGTATCTGTTTTTTGATCGAAATGTGGTATAAACGATAGCTTACCAATAGGGTATTACATCGCACTAGGGTTGCCTATCAAAATCTTGCCGCAACCCCCCCTGCCCCCCCCGAAAAGGTCCCTCTTCGCGGTTTTTCGCATTTTATAGGAATATGGTAAGAGATAGGAGAAAGTAGTCAATGACAAAAATAATCCTTGCTAAATTCTCTACAAAAATGTTAAGTCAATTTTTTCATAGGACTAGTAGTTTACCCGTAATGGCCGGTCAAAATACAGGATATTTTTTGAAAAAATTAAAAAGAAAGTTTGATTTTTTTTCTTTCACATTCTTCCACCCATTACAACTAACATTTTATGGAAAAAAAATTTTGGCCTGCGGCGCTATATCACTGGTTATTTTATGAAAAACTAAATTTTAATAATTTTCGTCACTGAGTTTTATTGTAATAACTCCGAAATTATTAAATGTATGAACATAAGTTATAGCTCGTTTTGTAGCTAAGACTATGGTAATTAATTCGTTCTTTGACTATTTTCCTGTAGCTCTTGTCAATTTTCAACCAATTTAGTTTAAATACATTTTTTTTTGTATTTTTAATGAATTTCGGTTTTGGGCCGGCCATTGCGGGTAAACTGCTAGTTCTACGAAAAAATTGACTTAACATTTTTTGTAAAGAATTTAGCAAGGATTATTTTTGTCATTGACTACTTTCTCCTATCTCTTACCATATTCCTATAAAATGCGAAAAACCGCGAAGAGGGACCTTTTCGGGGGGGGCAGGGGGGGTTGCGGCAAGATTTTGATAGGCAACCCTAGTGCGATGTAATACCCTATTGGTAAGCTATCATTTATACCACATTTCGATCAAAAAACAGATACGTCATAAATTAAGCAGCGGGCTCTTGGACTAAAATATAATAGTAAATATCCCAAAATACCATCAAGCTCGAAAATCTTCAATCATTTTAACGAGAAATCCTTCCACACAATATTGAATATATCGCTAACATTTAAAATGACTTTCATAGCTCTACCATTTGACAGATTGTAATCGTCATTTTATTGTGCTCTATAGTTAATACATAGGTACTGCAAACTATAAGTAGCATCTACCTAGTAGTTGTTGAGTGCAAAACAAAAGCAATGAGACATCTGGCAGGCAACAGAATTTGAATATTGTCTACAACAACTGCAGTAGGAGAATGCGTTTAGTATTGTTCCTTATGAAGCGTTTTATATACAAAGCTCTTGTACGAGCAGAAACAATAATACCTATTCAGTAACATATCTCTCATAGCTACAAATCTACAACTTTATGAAGATAATAATAGAGAACATAAAAAGAAAAGTTCTTTATTATATTCTCTGTCCTTTTTATTATGTTTCCGTAAATAGAGAGAGTCTTCATCTTTCATAGTGAGTTTTGTGGATTACATAGATAAATCACTCGACAGCGGGTTAATGCCAAAAAGTAAGGCCAAGATCGACATCATTTAGGAAATATGCAAATCGTAAAGTATATGTCCTTTTTAGAGTGTTCTATGGAAAATCCAGCTCCAGGGATCCCTCGCCTTGGTATCTAATATGGTGTCATACTCTTTTAGTTTTTTCGGCGAGGCTTAGTCAAGTCATTCTTAGACATTTATTTGCATTCTTCTTTCACAGTATATAAAAACTCGCTGCGTTAATGTAAAAAATGATTGACTTCCAAAACTTGCGAAAGCGATGCGTAAAGCCGTCAATTGAACCCTTGAGGAAGTTAAAACCTCACGCAGATTAGCTACAAAACCACTTAAGTATTTATTTATTTTCTTTTGTAAATTTCATTAGAGACAAAAACAAGGAACTGACGTCGATTCATAAATAAACACAAGGCAAATAGGTACTGTCCAGTCCCCTAATGATGTGTGTCCTCAGCATGGCATGCTCCAAAAAAATAATTACGTATTACTTTTGGACAATGTTTGACAAAAAAAAAATCACAAAATACAAAAATAAAGTAAAAAATATTTCTAATATAATATCGAATTACATTAAAGTCTATTAATTTGTCTGGAATAGGTAAAAAGTATTACATATTTCACATGTGAGATGATAATATAAGCAACAATTCATCATGATAAAATATAACCGATGTTCGTCAGGAGGCAGAGAAAAAATATCATATTTTTACGAAAAACATGCATTATTGCCACCGCGCATCTTAACTGCGTATAAAATATACCTAGGCTAAATTGTATACCAACATACAATACATCCAGCAAGTTATCATATAATTTTTCATTCCATTGCGAATATTTATCTTTACGCTTACTGTTAAATATTCGTGTGAAACATTACGACTCAATCCATCAACACAAACAGATTCAAACGAAACGCCACTTACAATTTTCGCAAGCAAAACGTCGAGATAGTTTTATTGAATTACTGTCGTTGAAATTTATAACTTTGACACAAAAAAGTTCTCAAAATTTGTCTTTGCTTCAAAAATATTATTACGATGATAATGTGTACAGCTACAGTTGTACAGCTAGCTTACCAGATAATGTTTCCTAAAATGTCTCTCAAATATCACAAAAAGTTTTTAACTAGGACAAGAATGATTTGCCCGAAATCCACTAACAATAATATCGAAAAACATTTCGGCTGGATTTATGGTAATTTAATTATATTCTCTTTCCACCCTCAGGCCATCCATTCATCCTTGAGTGATCCAGAGCAATATTCAATCAGAATTGACAATATTAATTCGAAGTATTTTTAGTCATCCTAACGTGTATTGTACAGACACACAATTTTTGGACGTCTCTTTTTTTTCTGCGAATTTCGAATTGCTCCCGATTCCCGGGTGATGTTGCTAGGAACAAATCATCGGAACGGAAAATGAATATCGAAATGACAGTTCTCTGACGCATGCGTGACGAATAAGATAATCAAAAAATAGATAGACGCATTCGGCAAGGACTAATAAAGACGGTATTTTCGGTAATATAAGAGGTCGGAGTAGGTATAAGGGAATGCGCGACAATAAAATAATTAAGTAAAAAGATTTTAGATGACCGTAGCTGAACAATCTATTCACGGTATTCCAGTGATATTTCAAATGCATCTGAGATTTTGTACATACAGAGACATTTTATTTCTCTTTCGATTTATCACTTTGTTCCTACCTACTCAGTACTCATACCTATACTTACGGCTCCTCCATAGGTAGATAACAAATAATAAATTGTGCAAATAATATAGGGATACATGAATGAGAATACCATATTGCATTGTGTTGTATGAATATGACGTATGTTGTACTCGTATATTAGGTAGGTACTCCGCCCCGCCGATCTGAAATTGAATAACGTGGAGAATATTGTTGTATAATAGTCCGAGAGCCCACTGCTTAATTTATGACGTATCTGTTTTTTGATCGATATGTGGTACAAATGATAGCTTACCAATAGGGTTTTACATCGCACTAGGGTTGCCTATCAAAATCTTGCCGCAACCCCCCTTGCCCCCCCCGAAAAGGTCCCTCTTCGCGGTTTTTCGCATTTTGTAGGAATATGGTAAGAGATAGAAGAAAGCAGTCAATGACAAAAATAATCCTTGCTAAATTCTCTACAAAAAGTATTAAGTCAATTTTTTCATAGGACTAGTAGTTTACCCGTAATGGCCGGTCGAAAAACAGGATATTTTGTGAAAAAAAAAAAAAAAGAATTGATTTTTTTTCTTTAACTTTCTTCCACCCATTATCACTAACATTTTATGGAAAAAAAAATTTGGCCTGCGGCGCTATATCGCTGGTTATTTTATGAAAAATTAAATTTTAAGAATTTACTACTTTCTCCTATCTCTTACCATATTCCTATAAAATGCGAAAAACCGCGAAGAGGGACCTTTTCGGGGGGGGCAGGGGGGGTTGCGGCAAGATTTTGATAGGCAACCCTAGTGCGATGTAAAACCCTATTGGTAAGCTATCATTTGTACCACATTTCGATCAAAAAACAGATACGTCATAAATTAAGCAGCGGGCTCTTGGACTATAAGAGAATATATTAAAATTTGCGAAACAAACGTATGCTTCATTTTGATTAATTCCATTCAACACTAGCTCTTGCTGATTGTTTCATACAAAAGCGAAGACGAGACTCGGTATCTACTCGTACATAATTCAGTAGGTACCTGTAATGAATAACACAGCAAGCCGAATGAACATTCAAACAATGGCTACCTTAATATTATTCTCGGTCTAAAACATGAATTATTAAAGTTTTAAAAGTAGGCATATTGAAATTTCATTTTTTTAAGATCCTTAGATCTTGACAACCTTACTAAATTTGCTTTGGAAAAAAAATGAATGGCTACATTGAACCGTACAAGATTTTTTATATCTTGTTTAGATTTCTCAAAAAAAAAACCTCCAATCTTTTTCCCGAAAGATGGCAAGTCGTGTAGAATTCATTTAACGCCAAAAATTTTAAAGAAAAACGCCTTTTTTACCATTTAATCGTGCGATTGTCAAGGCGATTTTGACCTTAATGCCGCGGGAAATGACTGAAATGAGTTGGGTCGTGAGCCTTAGAGTATGTATACCGACATTTCAAAAATTTCTAAAAACGGGAGACCTATATAGTATCTCGACAACTGTTACCAAATATGCTTTGGAACAAAAAAGGGTAGATGCATAGAACATTTATCTAGGGAATAACTCTCTCTCTCTCCCTGGGCAATTATTATTCCCACAATTATCTAGGGAATAACCGTAAAAGATTTTTTATATCTTATATCTTACAGATTTCTCAAAAAATCTTCCGAAAGACGGAAACTCGTTTCCCAAAAGTCGCGGAGTAATTTTTTTTGTACTTACTGATAATATGCATACAAATCTAGGGAATAACCGTAAAAGTTTTTTTATAGACGCAAAATTAACCCCAAAAAATGGAAAAAACGCTATTTTTACCATTTTATCATGCGATTGTTCACGCGATTTTGAACCTTATTGCCGTGGGAAATGACTGTGACGTCATTTTTGGTGCCAACCCCTTAAGTAACAAATAATACAAGAAAACTCCACACTTTAGAACAAAAAAATATTCATAATAATCTAGTTTTTTGCTTTGTTTACCCGACTGGAACATTTTCAAAGATTCACTTAGTGGATATAATTATATAATTACCTCATTTTATTCAGATGTGATCTTAAACTGTCGGACCGCACCAGAAATACTGAGATACGCAGAAGGTCAGGAGTAACAGATGTGGTCGAAAGAGTGGCTAAGCTCAACTTTTGATGGACATGTTGCGAGACTCCAGGGCCAAAGGTGAACAAAGAGAGTAGTGAAATGGAGACCTCACGAAGATAAAAGAAGTTGCAGAGGGAGAAACGAGTTGCTTGTAATTGGATGCAGAGGGCGCAAGATAGAGATATATGGAGGAGTACGGAGGAGGCCTACGTTCAGCAGTCGACAGAGATGGCTGGATAAGTAAGTAAGTAAAACCTTAATAGTATTCATAAGATGTTGAATAATTGTCTACATATGTAACTATAATATATGTAACTATGTAACTATACTATAATATATGTAACTACACCTACATATGTAACTATAATGTCACAATATCACATCGTTATACTCATACTTCACCGGAGAATGCTCAAGATTCCATGGACTGACATGATCACCAACACAGAGGTTCTCAGGCGAGCCAGAGCAGACAGAGAACTGCTCTCAATAATTAAAGTTAGGAAAATTTCATATCTGGGCCACGTGCTAAGAGGGGAGAAGTACCATTTGCTCCAGTTCATACTGAAGGGTAAGATAGAGGGGCGCCGAGGAGCTGGTAGGAGGCAGACGTCCTGGCTGCGAAATGTAAGGGAATGGACAGGAATTAGAAGTGTGGAGGAGCTATTCCGGGCAGCCCAGGATAGAGATACATTCGCTAGAGTGATCGCCAACGTCGGGGAGACCTGATACGGCACAAGCAGAAGAAGAAGAATACTCATACAGTTCGTACACCGAGAAATAGTCGTAAATACCATCTATGAAAGATTTAGCATCTAAAAAGTGTCGAAAAGCCGCACACCGCTCGACCTCAAGAATTGTTTTTTTTTTCCAAAACAGTGTTGTAAACATGCGCATTGAGCAATCAGGTCTGAGCATATTTCACAAGCACCTAAGGCTAAACAAGTAAATACTGGGAGCTGACAACACTGTACATAACTAATAATTACATAGATATTATCAGCTTAATCAAGCCGATTACTCAAATTTAATACCTAACAATAATAGGATACTAAACCTGTTCCATCAAAACAACAAAATAATAAGTAGGGTGGCGGATATTGAATGACCACATTTGAAATTGACGCCACAATGTTAATTTTTGAGGTAGAGTGATGATGTAGGTAAATAAAAAGTTATTGCAAATTTAAGAAATTTTAAATATATACCTATTTAGAATAATACGTGTGAGACAGAATGCCCGGTAGACGGCGTCCGTGCACGGAGATGCATTCTTGGAGGCGCTCGCCACATTTTTCATCACTTTCTTCTACTTTTCCACTGGAATTGATGTGATTTCACTTGAAATTGCATCTTTTATGTAAGGGGAAGGGCTCGTGGCCTGTTGACGAAAACCTTTGACTTCAGATGACCTCAAAGGAAGAAGGGCAGGGCGTGAGATAGAGCGAGCGGGGTGGTCGTGGGACGTCACCATCTCGAGAGACAAAAAGTATCCATTTTTTTTTCCTATGATGGGGTAGGGCTGAAAAAGGGGTGAAAGAATCTTGGAGCATAGCCACATAACGCTCTAAATTCACCAGTGACGCCTCCAAGAATGCATCTCAGTATACGGACGCTATCTATCGGACATTCTGTTTCACACGTATTTTTTTATACTTATATATAAAATATCCAATTAAAATCCCTAAATTTAAAACAACTTGCTATTCATTTCATCTCTCTAGCTCACAAATTAGCACTGTCACTAACTGTGGCGTTGCAAAAAATGCAAATTAGCAAATGCGGTTATTGAATCTCCGCGCTCCGCCACCCTGTATTATTTGTTTGAAAGCATCTCAATAAGCCGATATCCGGAACCAAGAGTTACCTATTAATGTGTGTGTTTCTGACTGCTTACAGTAGCAAAAGATAATTGATATCATTCCGATCTATCGAACTGCAATCAACACTACATAGCACGAGTATATAATAGTTAGCCACCCTACTCTCACCAACTGAGCTATCGGAGCATAACATACGTGGTAAAATCGTATGTATATGCAGGAATTCACAAGTGTGTGTAATTAAAATGCCTACATAAATAAATAAATATTTATTGGCCAAAACAAAATATGCATACCTAATTACAAAATACGATAGATACTAATAAATTACCAACAGTCAACATCATAGTTTTACAATATTGGGACAACAAATGGTTTGCGCGGTTTGTTTCGAGGGCAAGTCTTCCAATCAGGAGACACCGGGCTCGAATCTCGGCGAACATGATTATATTCCGCATTTTACAACGTAGACTTTAGGGTTACGAAGAAATATGCAGGAACGTATCTACTTGGGATTGATTTTGGAAAAATAGTAGGTAGGTACCATTTCGATTTGCTTATAGGTACGAAATAAAAAAATATAATCGAGCGTGCATCTACCAACGGGATGTGAACCAGCGTCTGCCTATTCTATTTACGTAGGGGTGACTACTGACTATCACAATTATTGTCTCTAAACGTTTTCAAATACTTACAACGTCATTTCATTATTTCCCAAATACGAGTAGGTAGTTAGGTACCTACTTACCGTAAAATGGGTACCAAAACAATTTATTTATTTATTTATTTCCAATCATACACGGCTTTTTAGGCCATTAGTACAAAATATACGAGTATTATAACAATAAAAAAGTAAACCAAAATATAAACAAAAAAAACATTTTAACACACATAATATGTGCATCCAAAGCCTGTAATGAACTGGGTACATAATTACATTCAAATTGAGAATTAGGTGAGCGAACTCAAACATATAAACATGTCAAACAAAATAGGACACACAACGCAAATTTCAAATCATTCACGAAATATAAAATAAATTAGTCAATAATCACATAAAATAAATCAACCATATACCAACATATAAAAAATAAAATAATTCAAATAAATCCATCTATATCACATAAAATAAATCAGCCATATACCTACATATAAAAAATAAAATAATTCAATCGTAATCTTGACATAGAAAATAAAGTACCCGGTCATAGTAAAATCACATAAAATAAATCAGCCACATACCCACATACAAAAAAAAAAAAAACATTAATAATCTTTACATAGACAATAAAAATAAACATTTAAAAACAAAATTACACAAAATAAATCAGACATATGCATTAAAAAAAAAATCTCTATCCTGATATAAAAAAAACAGTCATATTATATTAAATCATTCATAAATACCATATCAAATAGGACAGTCGTAATATATAAAACAAATCAGTTACATAAAAAAATCTTAAAATAAAACATTCACATCATAATTCAGTGGTATAGGCATACATTAAGCAACATGCAAAGTAAATCAGTCACATACATACGTACACTATTACACGAAAGTCAAAAGACCAAATAAATTATACATACCTACATGCGAAGACAAAAAAAAACAAATAATAATTTGAAATCTGAAAAAGAAATTTTAAGCTGTTAATTCTAAATTAAAACTTTAAGATAGTAATACTGATACAAAACACTATCCATATTCAACGGCACATCAGTCATTAGATTCTCTCAGTGTCTGAATCTTAGGGTATCCAGAGACATACTTGATATGTATATTAGTTTCACCATTTCGTTTTCTTTCATCAAGTTCTTGTCGCAGTTTCTTGTAGGTCTCCCGTTGCATTGGTGTCTGGTCGTTAAATATCTTAATAGTCCTTGGCAACAGGTGTCTTTTTCTAAATATTTCTCCGATATGAACTGGATCCCTAAATATTATCTTGACTGGTCGCGGTTTGTTGTTGTCCCGTTTGCCCAGTCTAAATATCTTCACGTCAGATGTTTGGGAAATGGATTTATCTGCGAGGTTTAAGAGACCGATGATTTTGCGGTTGTCATCATTACACATATCAGCTTCAATCGTAGATGTACCTTCTGCAATATTACACATAATGATGTTGTTCTTCCTCTTGTTTCTCTCCTCAATTTCATTAGATATGATATCTACATCAGGGATGCTGCCACTGGTAATTGTATCAATTCGTCTTTCTAAAACGCCTATTTTTTCTTTTAATAATTTATTTTCGGCCATGATATCATCAATGACTGACAACTTAGTAAATATTTCACCCATATTATTATTCATTTGTGCCATTTGCGTCTTGATGCCGTTCACACTTTCATTAAGGATCAGCAGAAAAGATCTCAAAGAATCTTCATCACTAGAAGGAGACGACACGACATTGCAATGTTTCTTAGGTACGACTTTATGCAACTTGCATTCTTCGCACTTCCAGCTCAGTCTTTTATCCTTATTCATTTTGGCAAGATTACTCAATGATTTGTTAGTGCACTCTGCATGGAATGACTCCCCGCATACACTGCATAATATACCATCTGGTGGGTTTATAATACAGTTGCAAGTACAACACTGCGCATTCATAGTGTATTCATAGTGTAGCAATATAGGGACTTTGTCAAAAGGGACTTTCATTTGAGAGTCATTTCATAAATCATGATTGAAATAATGACTTTAATTAATATTTTCGTCGCATTCTTATTTGATGTGACACGCAATAATTCCTGTCGTGTTTTATTAAATTTTTGCTATAATTCAGTACCTACAAGTAATTTATGAAATGGGTACCTAAGGGTAGAATAGTTATATTCTGGATCAAATTTACACTACCTATTTGTAAACATTTGCAAATTGGTTGCGAAAGTATCTACATATGATGACAAACAACGAAAAATTTCCTTTGGATACTTCTGGCCGATATTGCGTGCGATTGGTTTGGAATTATATATGATGATTGTAATAATATTATGAAGGCAAAATTGAAAATTCAAATTGGGATCACGGTAAATTGTCCCAATATGGCAAGTTTTTTATTGGGTCCGGACCCTTCCTTACCTACAATTTGGACGAAATGCGACCCAAATAATATTATCATATAGAATTTGAATAAAGTGGAATAAGGATCTGAGGCGTAGCGTTACTACTGCCTGGGGCGGAAACCTAATCTGCCGCCTCCTTACTAAACTTAAGCATTTAAATCCTCGATGCTCGAAAAGTTCCTACATAAATTCTGCAAAAATTGCAGAAATTCTAAAGAATTTCAAGGCTGCAGACAGTCAACAAAATTTTGATGTTGATATACATGGTATGAAAAGGGAAGAACTAGCGCCGCAGGCGAAATTCTTTCGAGTTTTTAATGAAGCAAACGTGATTTAATGGATTTTTTACTCCACATACCTACCTGTGTCGTGCATCTTCTTGAGGTGTACGACGTACCCATAATATTAGCAATAGGAGTATGTTGTTCTGTAATTAAAGTCATTTTTTCTTTAACCGTAATGGGTATTTGATTTTTAACAGCCTTATGTCATAGTGAGGATTCCATCGTTACACAAAATATATAAGTAGTCTGAGAGTTCTCTCCCGTAAATATCTTATTCTTGGCCATAATCGATATAGTATCTACTATTACTATCTTTTGGCATCAGCCGTCTTCAGAAGATAAGAGAGTAAAATATTTTTTTCGTCACATCCAGGATACACGCTAGAGAGCTACATCCAAATCATCAAGCCGCTCTCAGAGAAGGCTTTCAGAGGGCACGTCTCCACAATATCCCGGATAGTCTGTAATGACTCTCCAGAGTCACATATGCATAATCTTACTAATACATTATGGTGATGTATTTTTCCTTATATTCTTTCAAACAAAATTTATTTTTAAAATGTTGAATTGAAGTACATTTTTAAATTAAAAGTATGACAGACAGTATAGGTACTCTAAGCCTAGGTTGGCACTTCAGAGAAGAGACACTAAGACCTGCAGCCAGTGGAAAAAGATTATTGCGACTGTTATATACTATACAGAGACCGCATACACTCCGCTCAAACATCAACAACTTTGACAGGCGGGCTTTATAAAGAAGCTACCAACTGTCCAACTTCGTAGAGTCTGTATGGAATACCTACATACATAAACTGTCCTTTGGCTACGATATCTATTTAGGTCAATCAGATGAGAAAATCCTTTCATGTCAAAATAATTGGATTATTAGACGATTTGCTATTAATCTACATTGTTACTTAATCTACTTGAACACAAATTGTAAATGATACGTACTTTTAACGAAAACAAATCGTATTAACCAACAATTAAAATTTTACGATAAAAAAAGTAATCAGTCCACTCCCGTCCACTTCTGGAAAAAGACCTCCTGCATCACATCCACTCCTGGACAAAGGCCCTCTGATGCACCATCGAGCGTCGTGATGGCGGTCTCTGGTTCTAGTCAACACCAACCTGCTTCAAAGTCATCCTTCCATCGTGGTGGTGACCTTTCTACAATCCTGGTTCTTGGCTTCCAGGTTAAGAGCCTCTTTTACCACTTTTCTTCTGGGTCTCTGGCCAAAAATTAGGTTATTAAATTTTAATTAATTTGAATTAAAAATATAATTCAACAAAAAAATATCCTCTTTCCTATTGGCCCCTTTTAGCTCACGTTTGGATATATCTATATATTCATTTATTTATTTTGATATTTATAACATAGTGCGGCGGTGCAGTGTATAACACCTTTGCGCCACACAATATGAGGTTACAGTCTTACTTATTATTTATAGGTCTTCTTTGAGTTCAAGGATGTCATCAATCCATCACTTTCCTACTTATCTGATACTTTCAAAAGATATGTAGATGCACTGGTTGGTAAATGGTTGAATTAAGGAACGTGAGGCGCAGAGACTGGCTATGAACACAGACATCAAAACCTATACCTTATTGCCATTAATCCTGCCATTGCCGTTATGTCTGTGAGACATTCATTTTAATATCATCGCATCCTCCAAACTAAAGGCAATTTCTATTCCCGAAACACGTTGCACAGTATTATTACTAACTCATCGCATCAATGCACATGATCTAATGTGATTACAATTCGTTTTGACGCTTCATCTATAGTTCTCTCTCTACCTCTACTATAACATAAATCTAGGACTTGCTCATCAATAGGAAGGTATGTTAATGTATATATATTTATTTATTAATTTAATATAATCATACAGGTACATCACATCAACAATAACAACAATAGGTAGGTATCAGTCTATAGAAACATTTTAGGCGTTGCTTGCCCATTCAGAAATTATAATACTCTTAAAAAATCATTGAAAACCAAAATAAACCCTTAACTCTTTTTGAATGTCCCGCGCGTGGAGAGAATATCTGATGTTATGTTAGTCTTCTAGCCATGGGCTGCAAAGCTAGTTCGCCTCTTCGTGGTGCACCCTGGTTAACACTAAATGAAATAGCACATTGGTCGACGGATAATAACTTCATCAATCTCCTGGCGTACGTCACATCAAGCGAAGAAAAATCGAAAACTCTAAAGTACAATGTATAGCTATACAAATATAATACGCACCGAGGTTTACCAAATTCTCAACAATTCCTGATGTTTCGTGAAAGTTTCGCACATAGGTTTTTACTTTCGATTAAGTAGTTTTTATTATTTACAAATACTTTCATCTCACAACATTTTAGGAGGTAGGATTTATAGTTCAGGTGAAATAAGCGCATGTGCGTATACTACAATTTAGAATAAGCAAATCATATTATAGATCTATTCATGAGGGTGGTCATTTCACAAACATTATTGTGTATAGTGCATTTCTTCTGGAGAATTCGAGCGCTGTCGGTGTTCACTAATAATGAAAGACAACCAGTATTTGTTTTTATTATTCATGTGCATATTAAGACTTCATCATCTTTTCACGTCGTTTTTATTAAAGTTAACTTCATTTTTGTCATCGTTGTTCGCGTCTACATTCCCCTCTTCAAACTTCTCTATGTCTTAGCCACCTTAAAATTTCACAAACATATGTATTTGGCAATTTACAGTTGTAATATGCACCACTTTGTAATTGTTTCAATTTGAAAACATTGACTACTTAATTCAATTTTTAAATACATAAATCTTCATTGGCCAAAGAAAATATACATAGTTACAAAAACAAAAGGCGGACTTGTTGCAAAAGCTATAAATAAGAGGTAAATAATAGGTAAAATAAATAATAGGTACGTAGGTACATAAAAAAGGGGCTGTTAAAATGTTTATTATTATTTTAGATCTGACATTGGCTAGAAGATCGATAAGGTTTATTAATCTTTATATATTGATCGATGAAATCATCGACGAATCGCTGACAAACAATCCGCTACGAAATTCAAACAGCGCATCACAAATGAATTATGGGTTAGTTGGTTGAATTTACTAAGTACATTATATCGTTTATGTATAGAGGGCCTTCTAGCAAAAAATATGCATTGAGATAAATATTATTCGAGAAAGTATTCAAAAAATAATCATAAAAACGTACGTAAAAATATTTCAGTGAAAATGCTATGCAAGTGTACGAGTACGTCGAGGACTGTTTACCTTTACGTTAATAATAATACCTACTTTTAATACAAGCTTGTTCACATTATGCATGCGATACAATATCGTTTGAAAATATTATCATGGCAATATTCCCAGTTTTGAATATGTTCACACAAGCACATATGCTGAAAAATCTGGCATTGTTACAGAGGCACTTAACTATGAAAATATTATATTTAACTAAACGTAATACACGTAGGTATACAGATTAATTTGAAAATGTAAGCTGTATTTTTGTATAAAAATTGTGTTTAAAGATACCTACAAAATGTACCGATTTCAGTCATGAGGGACAACGATATCGGCAGCAATTGCGGTGCTACTTTGGAGGATGACGCACCAAACAAAACCTATCTACATATCGGTGAAAAAGTCTTTAAGATATCTCTGACACGCTGATAAAATAAACATCGTACGTAGAGCATACCGTGCTGAAAGAAAAGAAGTGGGTGTATGTACAATGTACTTTATATAAATACACTTATTGTACGTTGTATCTACATTACTGTAGGTAATATTATTATTCGGATATACCCACACCTACATACAAGGGCGTATATACGGGGGAGCGAGCCCCTCTCCCCCCGAAATGGCAAACAATAATTTGCCATCTAGGTACTATAGAAAGATCCCAGGTTCATCATTTCACCCATCTTTAAAAATATTTCGCCTGCGGCGCTTTCATTTCCTATCATTATACGAACATTCATATTAAATGTGTAGTAAATGTACAACTATTTATAATTCCAACCTAAAACTCGTAATTTTTTACTTACCTTCACGAAAGTGCCCGCGGTGCTATTACTTATTGATTGTTTTCCTGCGTGTATGTTAAAATTTTAATTGTTTCCCCCAGGAGTTTGTTGGGCTGAAGAACTTCAAAGAAATCGGATTGAATAGTCGGGCTTAGTCCCCCTTCCCAAAGTCAAATACTAGATCGCCCCTCCCACTGCCTACATAGGTACTAGCTTATAATATTTCATATAACGTAATACCTCTATGATATAATATTATTATTACAGCGTGTACTGGTATGTAGTCATAAAGGTTTATCTAACGATTGTTATCATTACCGTTTCAGCTACATCCTATAACACTAATATCCTACATCCTATATCCTACATCCACCCGCAATAATGGCTCCAAATAATATATACTAATTCATTGTATCTGTACCAAACCCATATTATTTTTACATTTTAGTGGTATTTCGTATCATTATACGAACATTTATATTGAATATAGTAAGTATACGACTATTATTAGCAAACAAAGACATTAAGTGCCAACAAACTTTTCAGATAATACCTTCATAAAAAAAACTGATTGCGGAATGAAAATGATCGCAAAAAGAGTATACTTCTTCTTCTTTGGCACAGGGATTTACATGAAAGTATCAAATAATATTTGGGCAATAAAATCGATCCAGAAGACCAGATAATCTAAATCATTACCAATAATCTAGAATTCATTTTCAAGACATACAGAAAATGTTAATGTTCCTAGAACAATCGTAGACGAGTGAATATCTTGAAAGTAGGTAGGTATGCTAAGTTAACAGTACTTAAATCTGAACATAATATTTTTGATTGGCTAATATTATTGATTGAATATAAACTTAGGAATAATTGGGTTTCAGGAATACGCTACAAGAATTCAATTGAAATTAACACAATAAGAGCATGAATGCAATGTTTTAAGTCGACTGGATATGGAAGTTGAACTGCTAATATTAATATAAGAACTTGTACAAGAGAGTTACGAATTTTCCATCTTTATTCAGTCCCGTTCGCAGGATTAGCATTCGAGATAACCCGTGACTTACATCCGCGGCCTATCTGAATAACATCTCCCTTCTTCCCTTCCCTGGGACATAACATATTTCCCTCTCAGATACTAGGCCTGTCTTATCTATATGACGGAGGGAGAGCTACCTTCATTATTCTATGATAAAATATTTACATATACCTAACCGAATGGTGCAATTCCTTAGTGTTAATCGAATAAAATGTGTGTTTCAAAATAATACGTGGTATCTAATTGTAAATGGACAATTAATATAACATATATACCTGCTTCATAATGTCGTATCGAGTAGGTACTTACTTACATGCAAATTGCACACATGAGAATGTATTTGACCATTAATAAACAGATAAGCCATAAATTGAACTAACGAATCGCAAAAAAATCTACTGTCCAATGATTTTGTGGCCATAAGCTGCAGGAAAGACCAAGAGAATCTTCGATAGAAAACTTCGTCAGGGATCTAGGATTGTACAGAAATGTCAGGGGTACTAATAAATTATAAGCAGCAACTACAACAGACAGAACGACTCGGATGTTCATTGCAGTAGAATCTAAAACCAGTAGTTGGAAATGGTCATCAGAGTTAAGTATTGGCAGTCCTATGTTGAATCTAGTAGGACAAAAGGTCCAATTCTGCAACTAATTAATTGCGTAGATAATAACTGTCAAGTAGTATGAAAATAATTACTTAGGTACTTTGATAATCAAAAGTAATAATAGCGAAAATAAGACATTCTTTTTTCAATTACTTCAAAGTGTTTCATCTTATAATTTCATTTCATCATTTGAGTTCGAATAGCTACAGAATTGGACCTTACGCATGCCTACTAATAATGTTGCATTTCATTAATACCACTTCTTAAAATTCATAGGTAAATATAACCTATTGTACCCACGCTACGTGTACAATGTACATCAATGTGTGACAAGAAACGGACATGGAGAGCAACTAAGGAAAATATTTTTGTAAAAATAAACATGCTACTACAATAATAAATTTAATGTTATCTGTTTAAGAATGTTTTTAACAAAGGCATTATTATTATTTAAAATTTTCTCTTATCTCCCCGATTTCTTAATGGAAAAAGACGGAGAGGGGTGACCGGGAAAATATGTAAAAAAAATGTTAGCAACGACTGTAATAACTCACAGTAATAAAATTTCATACATTTATTACGAAACATCTGTTTTATAACTAGAAACGAGTAGACAGATTATTATACTTTCTTAAGGTTACACTTCTTTGGAAACTTTTTTTTCGGTTACATTCGACAGAGTCTTAAATAAGCCAAAGTTTCAAAGTGTGGTTGTACCTTTGATAAAAGAAGTACCTAATCAAAATTGATTTATTCCGGTTGTACCCTCCTACATCTCAATTCGAAGATGGAACATTTCAAATATCTAAAACAAGTTATTTAATTTGAATTTGAAAATAATATTTATTTCTTATTATCTACATACTTTGGTCCGTAGGATAATCCGAAAGTTCAAAGAACTCATTATAGCAGCGGTTCTTAAACGGTGGGATAATACTTGGATTCCCTAAGCACGGCAAACCAAACCCAAAAAAAATAATCTGAATCTCGTAAGACGTCTAGTTTGCTGCATTTCACATATTTTGTTTACACTCGCCTCGTTTTACACTATTCTTAGACCTAGGTATGTTGGATTTCACCAACTTTTAAGGAGAGGGATAGTGGAGGTAGGACGCACTTAGCACAAATTTTATATGAAAAATAATGATAAGTGGCTCCTATCTCCGCTACCTATTTCTCACCGAAGAATTTGGCAAAATCCAGCATAAGTTACCTATTTTGAAGAATTGAATCCAGCATTAGTTACCTATTTGACATATATTTTAAGTTCCAGGCGGTATTTTTGGGCGATACAAAAAATCCTTATATAAGTTATTTATCGTCAAAAAAAAAACGCCTATCGATAACTACTCTAAGCGTTTTGGATGCTCCTCATGCCAATAAAATAAATGTGGTTACTAGTTGAATAATTTTCGATAAAAACTAAAGATGCTGCGATCGTGAAATGTTACATATTTGAACAACTTGCAATAGTTGCCACGGTTCTGCCTTACGTTCATACCCGATTTATTTATTTAACGATTATTATGTTAAGTTGATGATACATTGACATCTGAACACGTCAGTGACCCGTTTGGCCTCGTCAGTGACCACACATTATGATATTACACCAGAGATGATTATTAGATAACATCCTCAACTAAATACAACATAAAGAGCATTTATCTGGGGAAATAATGAACTTTTCTCTTGTGTGTTGGTAGATATTAAAGTCTTTATATTGTACATTAAACGTTGGTATCATTTTTACGAGTTTTAATAACATCTTTATTAACGGAACGTTAATATAGCTGATACCTCCTACTAGTAATATGTTACATACTACTAATATACGAAGTACTTACGAGTATAATAATATTACCAAATTTACGATTTCTTTACGTCCTCCCTTAATTGAAAGATGAATTTAGTTATAAGTAGGCATAATACTGAAACAGGGACATAAAGAAATTACATAACAAAGTGTGAATAATATGTTTAAATGCTCGTATTAGATGTAAACGTTTTATTTCAGTAAACTGTGGAAAGCTGAGTAACGTTTCGTTTCCCGAAAGTCGCGGAATTTTTTTTTTGTATTGATTGAATGCATTAAAATCTAGTAAATGACCGTAAATGTTATTTGAATGGAGCGAAACAAACCCAAAAAAAGAAAACTTACTTATAAAAAATTTTTCGCGCGATTCATGCAACTTAAAAACCTTTATGCGGCGGAAAAAGACCGTGACGTCATAGTTGGGGTCCGAGCTTTAAAGTACTTTGCCTTTAGGGCCCTGTTGTAAGAGGCACGCTATTATGCGAATACTGACGTCTGTTTAGCAGGTCTTTGACCCTAGAATATAATCATAATCATCATAGATTTCGAAATTTGTATAATCTTAACTTAATTAAAAAATATATTGAGTTGTGAACGGCGATATAATAAGAATACAGACAGACCTATGGTGGAAGTAGACAATAAAAAGTAAGCTAATAAGATACTGCCATCAGCTAATGCTAGGCAAAATGGAACGCTCAGTGGGAGGCAACGTTTCCATCAACAAAGTCCCCGAGGATCATGGAATGGATACCCATGATCGTGGGATAAGAAATAAAATACTTTATTACTTACTCATCTAATAACTACCTCCGACATTAGGCAACATCAGAATTCACAGTCACCGTATCGAGAACTAGTAGATATACTCGTAGGTATATTTCTAGAAATTTTGAAAACAAGATTTTTTTCTCAACTATCTTTCAACAAGTTAACTTTCAAATTGGTGGCTAAATCTCGCATCCATAGTTTTATTTTAAAAGAGGGCATTAAAACAACACACTTTTCGGACTTTGAATCTCAACAACCTGAATAAATGTGCTTTATAAAAAAAACAATGGGTAACTACTCGTACATTGAACCTTTCACTAGTGAATAACCGTAACAGATCTTTCATTTATTATCTAGGTTCCACAAAAACATACTGTGAAAAATACTCTGAATTTTTTTTTATGGATTGAAACTCGTTTCCCGAAAGTCGCTAAGAGAAAAATCTTTGGCGTAGTTATAATATGCATTAAAATCCAATCTATAGTGAATGACCGTAATTTCTTATTTCACGGAAATTATCCCCCAAAAAAAGACTATGACGTTCGATCACCGATTAGCATTACCTACGATAAAGTACGATATGATCACTGGGATTCATATTTTACGCTACAGACCAGAAAAACATTTAGATCAAATCATACAAAAAACGTTATTTCTAGTACAAAACGTAAACTAAAAATTAACATAAACCATATTTTTTTGGATGAAAGTAAACTAGTAATCTATATACAACTAGTATTATAGTTTATGAATTAAACCTGTACTACTCCTTGTCGTTTGGCCTCGCTCCTTAAGATGTGACGTCATCACTATCTTATATGGCACATGCTATATTCACGTTGATGGTCTCATTTTTAATGTGACCAAAGAAAAGCCAAAATACGAGGAACAAAATGAGTTGTCAAAGAGCATAGCAAACCATATTATTAATTTTGTAGGAATACAAGCGTCAAGCAATGCTAGCGAGGCGTTCCACGCCACACGCTATGAGGTAAGCCACAATTATCACACCTACTGCTTATTCAATAGTAATGTCACTTATTTCAGTATACATAACAACCTGATAAATATTAGAATAGGCAGAATAATTCCATTTTCAAATGTTTCTTTAAGGACCAGTCAAAATTTGGTTTGTAGCCTAATTAATTCTCGGAAAGCTGTAAACGGTTTAGATTTCTTTTTTAGCATATAAAAAGATTTCCTTGGAGTTTACACCAATTTTCCGCTGGTGCTCAAAATACAGGTTGCCCTAAAAACCGCTTTTTTTTTAATTTTTTTCAGTTTGCCCTATCGAGGTGTTTGGCATATATTTTACATTAACTACATCAGTCAAGCTGGTTGTAATCAATAAGAAGACTTTAAATATAAAATTATGCAAGTATTCGCTTCTACCAGAACTTGACACCAAATTCCAAGTATAAGCCTGAAAATCTGTGATTGTTTGGTATTTACGCCAAACAACTCTATCCGATTTAGTGAACCTTTGATATTATAACATGTTTAGTCAAATAATATAAATAAAACACAACATTCAGTTGAAATCTATTAAATTCATACGACAATTAAAGACTACACTTACCTGCTTTTTTTTCTAACGTTCCTCAAAGGAAGACAAGGAGGCTACAATTCTTCAGGAACGTATTTTACAGAGTGTCGGGGACCCGGTAATCTTCCACATTTGAGAGAGACGACGGTTCTTACTTTAGCGTATTTTCAGAAAACAAAAAATAACTGTTCCCTAAGATTTCTGTCACATAGAAGTGCACATTGTGAGCTTCATTGCTCTTTTCACTAAATACTTAGTTGATTGGTAGGTAGCTTCTTTAGTTAAAAATAATTGCGAGTAATGAATACGGATCATCATTTTTAATTAAAACGTGAAATTAATTCACATTATCTTCTATGTCTCCCTAGTGGGACGATCGCATTAATTTAAATTAAATTATATGAAGTGAATACCATTACCTACCCACTTAGATACAACTTACTTTTCTGAAATCATATGGGAACGATGATATTACGATTCAACCTAAAGTGGAGATACATACCTATATGGTAGAGTAAAGTGCAAAAAAGATCATTACATACGTCAAGAATCAGACAGCTCAGACGTTTACATCGACATCAAAACATCAACAAAAAAAACTCTTATTATATTGACATAAAATTGTGAAATGATCAGATCACATTCGTATACAAAGAAAAATTACAATAACGGGAACGGCAACGAAAAAAACCCACGGAGACCACAATAAAAATGGTTCGATGACATGGCACTCATGGCTCTTATCTTTTTTTCCTCTACCCTCTGGATCGGATTTTTATCGTTTGGCATCAGCGGCGTTGTCAAAAGCCACTTTTCGGTGGCTGATGCCAAACGATAAAAATATGCGGAGAACCGATCCAGAGGGTATATATCAATCAACCACCCAGCAAGATCTGAACTCAATATTTTAAATCATAATATAGTGCTTATTGTGAGTATTCCCTTTGTATCACTGAGGCCATCAGTAACATTTGTTATTGACGATTCTAAACTCTAAAAGGATGGTAATAACAATCGTTACCTTAACCGCACCTACTTACAATTATTATGTATAGTGAAACAAACTAAGTAGATAATACGAGGGTAGGCTGAGAACTTCGCGGCCTTGAGAGAAAAATGTACTCGCCAGTATCAGTTTATTATTGATATGGATAACTTGAACCTTTACAAGGCTACTGGCAAAATTTGGCATCAATAGGACTAAGCTGGCACTCTTGGCACCATTTTTAAATCAACATGTTTGAGATTTTTGTGAAAATGAGAAATTTTCAACCACGATCCACGATAAAATGTTTTATTATCACAGGCTGTAAATTAAAACAAACTTTTAAAAGATGTCAGGTACATAATTGGAGTCTGCTTTATCATATGCGGTAGTCAAATAATGGGTAGCAGATTTTAAATGTGGTCAGCAAGGTGTTGAAGAAAACCCTCGCAGTGGAAGGCAATAAACTGCAGCTGTTTTGAAAAACGTCGATAAAATCATGGATGTTGTTCAGAAAGATCGCCAAATTAGTGCCTGGCAGATAGCAGAGATCCTAATGGTCTTATAATAATGAATAAATTCCATATTAACTTCAGAACAGGGCTTGTACAAGCTTTCTGTTCGCAGGGTGCCAACGCCTTTGACTCAATTTTAAGGCCGAACAAACATGTGTTCGTTTTCGATTTTCATTGGAATTTTTGGCCAGGTTTGAAGCTGATCCTGAAGATTTTTTTTTTCGTCATGTAACCATGGATGAGACCTGGATCTAACAGAGCCCAAAAATAATCAAAATATTGGCGGCATGGTGATTTTCCGTCTTCAGAGGAATCGATGTCTTCTTTGTCAACAGGAAAAGTGATGGCATTAGTTTTTTGGGAATTTAGGGCTAGCATTACAATAGACTACTTGAATAAGGGCAAAAAAAGAAGTGGGAAGTACTTGCTAATCTAATAATTCAATTGCGATAAATTAACAATGCGGAAAGACCTGGAAAATTGGCCAAAGTTGTGATCTTTCACCGCGACTCTGAGCCAGTTCACAGAAAAACAATTCCCATAGCCAAATTGCATGCCAATGGCTTCCACTTGGTGAAACATCTGCCTTATTTACCTAAAATTGAATCTTCAGACCTTCCTCTCGACCCTAAGCCAAAAAAAATCTCAGCATGTAAAAAATTGACTTAGTTAACGGTGTTATAGTAAACGCGGAGCAATATTTTGAAGACCTTTACAATTTCTTCTATAAAACTAGGATCCTAGCTTTGAAACGTGGCTAGCAAAAGTGTATTCATCTTCGAATAGATCGTATAAAAAAATAATAAGAAAATCCAACCATACTCCAGTACATTTTTTTCTCAGGGCCGCGAAGTTCTCAGCCTGCCCTCGTAAATTAAACGGACAATAATTAGGATATGATAACATCCGAACCGGATATCATGAGCTATCTAACTTTACGACTATTGCTTTTATGATATCTGCTCATACATTGATTGTACCTACTGTGATGGGAACACCCTACTACGCTAAAAATAAAAGAATACTAAACTAAACTTTTGGTGTTCAACATTACCTCCTAACTAACTGCTACCTAAATTCAAAACTAAACCCTATTTTCTAGTTCTAAAAGCTACTTTCCCTAGGTTCATTTCTACTTTCACTCTATCACACATTCAAACACACTCTCACATTCTGATCTATCATTCAGACACTGAATTTACGCAAAACGAATCGCCGCTTGTCCGCCGTTATCTTGTTTTCGTAATTCGTAGCGAAGTCTTTCTTTGTTCTACAATATTCGTTGAAAATTGGCCTTTACGTGATCAGTCTAATGGTTAGATTTTCTTTAATTTGGACCCACATTGTGTTTTTCCGCTGTAATAAAAGTCCCACCTTTATTCGTTGGTAACGTCTATGCAATACGAAACATCGCCCCAGTAGATACCTGTAGCATCACTAAGAAACACTTACTACACGCATTTCATACATAACGCATAATATACCAGGGGCGCACCCAAGGTGTAAGAACGTTACATCATATATTTTTAACACAAATAAATTTAGAAATCTCCCTGAAAAGTGACATAAAAGTACAAGAAACAAAATACAACACAATTATAACACAATCAATAATTATTCATCTACGTAATTGAAGAGATATAGAGTTGGTAGTTGTTGATTAGTTTTTATAAGGATAGACAGAGAGTCAAATGCCGTTAATTGAAAATTAGATATGGCATGCTTCCTAGCTCCGCCTATACGCAAGGTTTTGTCCCAAACAGCCAAAAACGTTTCTGGGCCCACATGCGTGTTACGCGGGAAGTTTTATCACATTCACTACTGTATAATAAGTTATAATACAATACGTATAGAAATCGACTTTGCTTTTCCAAATCTTGGGTCTAATGTCTCTTAATTCCACTTAAGGCTTAAATCTGATTATTCCCCGCGAAATGGTTTTAAGCAGTCAGATGGTACTTCTATACATATTCGTGCAGTCAATAATTATAACATAAATATTCATGCAATTAGGAATAACAATGTACTAAGAAGTTTCTACAAGTTAATCGAATTCATGCACATTATTATAATTCATTTAGGATATAGCATCTTGCTTATAATATGGCTGAAACAAATGATTATTGCTTAGTTGTTATTGTCTCTGAAACAAAATATTATAAATAAATTCTTAGCTTTGCTCCATCGGGCAGCATCACTGAAGTTAATTTAATTGATGAAATAAAACTAGGATGATATAATAGAATAATCCTCGATTAGAATTATTCTCACTATACAATATTCAGTAAACTCTCGAGAGTGGTAATTAAATCCGGAATAATGAAACACAGTCTCTAAGTACAACCACCTTCGAATCCCATCAAACTAACACTGTCCCGAGAAATATCTCTTCATCTCACACTTTCAATCTCTGATAAAAAATATTATTAACAAAAAATCATACACCACCTACTACACACACACACACACACACACACATCTTATATCTCTCTCTCTTATTATAGAAAATCATCTTAATCCTATTTCATCTCCTCTTTAGTAGATTCTGAAAGAAATATGTTAAGTGGGAGTCATCTCTCTATAAAGGGAACAAGTATACCTAACCTTTGCCCTATAATATATAGCTACTTACTACTTATGATATTGCTATAAAGATGGGCCTCCATCACACTACGATAAGAAAATTATTGTATCTGATATTGAGAAAACCATGAAAACATAGTACAACAAAGAATGTCATACACATATAGAAAAAAAAAACAGATTGAATAGAAATTAATTCCCATTTTATCCCAAAACGAAGAGAATCGGAGAGTAAAATATATTTACATGCGTAAGTATAAATTAAGGATGTACTACGGTAAAATTTTCAATACTTTAACCGTAATTTTATTAAATTCGCAGTAATTATTATTATAATCTATTAGTCCCATTTAACCGAGCTATAAAAATAACCGTTATTCTTAATTAGGTACAAGATAAATACGAGTATTTAATATAACGTCACTTTGACAACGGGTATAGTTACAATTTTATCCGCTCAACGAATCTTTATGCAAATATATCTTTTATACTATGTCATAAACCATTTTTCTTATCGTAGTCGGTAACTATAGCGAAGGCAGCGCCACCCTCTCTGGATCGTAAAAGGGTCGAAAAATTTACGACGGGACGACCTTTGCGATAAGTCACATCGAGGATAGTAACCGCACGATACAGTTATAGGTTAACATTACCATTAATAACTATCTTCTCTTATAAAATAATACACAAGATACTTGACTATCAATTCGCTATATTGCACAGTCATCTAGTATCGGTAACACATAAATAAACGTCGTACAGAATTAATATTACCGTTTCATACTTTGATCGTAAAAGTAAAACTTTTTACTAACCCTAACATTATTATGGGGTGGGGAAACTAGTATTAGTAGGTAGTACTTATTTAAGATACCCTTTGGAAACCTTAATGTTTGTAGTATTTTTACACTGAATTTTGTTAAGATTAGATAATGCGTAATCTTAAAACGATCCATGATAATCACAACTCAGGTCTATGCCTAAAGTTAAATCAAAGGAGAGGTGAAGAGTAGGAAGCGAAGTTGAAAGCGTTGAACCATACAGAGAAAATCCAAAACAGTTTAAATTGTTAAGCGTAGTCAATATAAGAGGAAGATAAAAATAGTGAAAGGTAAAATGAAAGACTGAATTTTTAGTTTAAAATCCACAAAAATGACTAGATTTCGCGACTAGTATTATAGGATTAGCACCCTCATCACAATCGCCTGATGATGATGGCGCACTAAATATTATTAGTCTTTCATTTTATCTTAAAAATGGACTTCCACCATGAACCGACGGTCAAAAATCTCGAGATTACAAATAGTGATGTTTTAACATGAACTGTATTCTTACTTCACATGAGAACTTGGATGTAACGATTTGAAGTTTTCACATGTTCTCAAAAAAACTCGTATATCTTAATTAAGCAAAAACGTTCATCCCCAACTCATACCAGTATAAGTCTGCTTCGGGGATAAAAAGAGGATTTAAGGATTTTGTGTGCTCTTTATCATCCTCTAGCCGTATAGCGTTCAAGGACTTTTCCTTTGTCCATAGACAAAATATCACACGAGTTGTGAAAAGTATTCGCTACTTTGGTAAAATGGTTTTAATTAATTTTTTTTCTCAATGGAATGAGTAAAGGGGCATGACATTCATTCCAAACTTTACATTAAATCGTCGTTTTTATTGAATTTACTTTATAAGATTAATAAGTAAATCTTTATTGGCTTGCCAAATCTTATTACAAGTACAAGAAATAGGATTTGACGACTTTAATAAATATACCTGAAAGGTGAAATCCCCTCATACCAGCAATTTCTTTTGCTGACTTTGTGATATTTTGTTTAATCTTATGTTACCGAAATGTGCTCAATTTATGAAAAAAATGAATATGCGCGATTCAATCAGAACTTGATGACTGACTACCTGATACTGATCTAACTAAAAACGCGTCAAAAAAAGTGTTTTCCGCTTATTGTTTTTTTCTACCGAGTTTCTCTATAGATAATATGACAGATTTTAATATACAGGATCATTGGATTACATAGTAAGTACCTATATCCTTAACTCAAAAAAAATATTGTTTTTTTAATACATACATATATTACCTACATAGAGAATCCCACTATAATTTCAGCACTGTTAACGTGATCGAATTCAGACGTTGTTCAATATAATAAAATAATGTAACGATCACAATTTGTGTGATTTCATCCAGCATAGTATTTCTTTTGTGTCGTTTTTTCGTCTCCCACTATCGCGGTACAAAGCTCTGACATTTAATTAACAAAAAATTGTAATGTCGGAAAACGTTTTCATTATAAAGCGGTATATTAAGTGCGATTATTTAGTATTCTCGACACTTAAACAATTCGTCTACGTTTACATCTTAAAAATTACCCAATCTCGACACTAAAACAATTCGTACATTATCTAAAAAATAAATCAACCAATCTCGACACTAAAACAATCCATATACATGTAATATCTAAAAAATACCCAATTAATATACTTGTAACTACAGAAAAAAACAACTTAAAGAATTGGCTGTAATGACATATAAAATAAAGAATAAAAGCTTCTAAAGTTTTCTGTAAAGAAACTTTGAATTTGTAGTCTGAGAGTCCTCCTGTGCAAAACTCATGACTGGAGAAAGTCTATTTGGTTTTCTTACCAAAATATTATGGTGACAATAAACAAACAGCACGTATCATCGGGAATTGGTGTGATTTCGTCGTTTACAAATAGTGCGGTACAGTTAGTCTTTCGACAGTGCGCTGTGTGGACGTGTTGATACGAATAGCTCCGTAAGAATTTAAAAATTCTCATTTATTGTTTTCATTTTTGTTTCTTTAAATATTTCAACTACAGGGTGAGTTTTTTTTTTAATTTAATTTTTGTTTTCCTACCTTTTTATTTTATTTTTGTATTTCGTTTATTTTCTCCTTAATTTTTTATAAAGAAAGATTTATGGATCTCCGCCCTCCCCCATTGCCCCCCATCCCCCCTGACCCCCCGGACCTTAAAAGAAGACGGGTGAACGATGGGGTAATGCAAGTGGATCAATTGGACATTCAAACATCTTTAGTCGTTTCTGATGATAACAAAGTGGAATCTTCTTTTTCCTCTCAGAGCCATTTCTCTACCCCCGCTTCTATCCACACCCCTCCTACTCCTTCCTCCTATAACAACCCTATTAACCCTCCTCTTCGTACAAATTTCTATTCAACAAACTCTTCTGGGCCGTTTATTGTACACGTTCAACATTCCGAAACGAGCAAGCCAATCCATCCTATGGATTTTGGGAAGTTCCTTTTCACAAAAAATAATAAAAATGTAGTTAATGGGTCGCTCAAATCGGAGGGCAGATATAAGTTGTCCTTAGAATTTACAAGCGCTATCAGTGCCAACTCTTTTATAAAGAATATTTTTGTAGAATCAAACGCAGCGTACAAAGCGTTTATCCCGACTTTTAACATCAGTAGGATGGGCCTCATCAGAGGCGTATCCACAAGTATTACTGACGACGAATTATTGTCTTCGCTGCGTCAGTCTAACCCAAACGCTGGGGAACCTGTCAAAGTTCGACGACTTAACTATAAGGACAAATCTAGTACAACACCTACATGGAAACCCTCCCAGACTGTAGTGGTTACTTTTGAGGGACAGGTACTTCCGAAAAATGTATATTTATTTTACAGCTCTTTCCCTGTTGAGACGTATTTTTACCCAACAATTCAATGCTATAATTGTTGTAAATTCGGCCATACCAAAGCAGCCTGCCGATCTCAACCACAATGCTTTAAATGTGGTGATAATCATACGTCTGAAAACTGTACTTCATCTGAAATTAAGTGTTTAAATTGCAACGGTGCCCATAAAGCGATTAGCTTAACATGTCCCGAGTTAGCTCGCCAGAAGGCGATCAAACACACAATGGCTTCGGAAAATATTTCCTTCTTCCAGGCTACCAAGCGCCACCCTGATACCAAATCTTCATATGCAGAAATTGCTTCCAAAACAGTATTCGCAGACCCTTCCTCAACTTCCGTTCGTCACGAGCCGTCCTCTCGAGGCAAATTCAGGTACAGAACCCCAAAAGCGGCTTCGACCCCAGGTTATAACCAATCCGAACATAATTCACTTCTTCTATATCCAAACGGAACTGAATGGTCATCAGCTCCCGATGGATGTGCTCTCTCAAATCAATCGTCAGTCTTCAAACACTATGATTCCCGTCCTCAAAATGAAAATCTAGCTAAAACTCTATCCTCCGATAATACCAATTTCCTTGAAGTAATGATTACAATGTTAATTGAATTGTTATCTTCACAACACTCGATACCGTCCAACGCTGCTTTTCTTATTGATAACCTCAAATCTTTTCTCTCTCGCCATGGCTCTACATCACCTCAGAAGTAATGGTATGTCAATTCTTCAATGGAACAGCCAAAGCGCTGTCGCCAAAAAGTTCGAAATAATTCAGTTGCTTAAATCACATGACATTCAAATTGCCGCTATATCCGAAACGTGGTTTCCTCCACTGTCAGACTTTGAAATCCGAGGATATACATGTCTTCGGGACGATAGATGGGACGGCTGTGCTGGAGCTGCCTTATTTATTCAAAGGGGTATTCCATTTTCCCAAATAACCTTACCTCCAAACCCATCGTGTCAAGTAGTGGCGGCAGTAATCCATGGAGTGACCTTTGTTTCGACATATATCCCCTCGGGAACTCCCGTTGATTTGACATATTGGAATGGAATAATTCCGATGCTTTCCACATCATTTGTCCTTCTGGGAGACTTCAATGCGCATTCTAAGACATGGGGTTGTTCTAAGACGGATTCTTCCGGAAAAAAGGTATTAGATCTTATTGACAATCATAATCTATGTATTCTCAATAATGGGCAACCGACTAGAATATGCCGTCCTAACCAGAAACCTAGCGCTGTGGATATTACCATGTGTACAACCGACTTGGCTCCCCTTTGTGATTGGAAGGTTTCCGATGACTTATATTCCAGTGACCACTTCCCAATTTTTTTATCTTTGGGTAATAAACAAAATATTAATAATCGCTCACACTCCCGTAGAAGTCGAGGTTACAATATAAAGAAAGCCAAATGGGAAGAGTTCAAATCGTCACTTTCTTCAAATCTTGATTCTCTGAAGGAATTTATTGAAAATCCATCAATTCCACAAGCGGCAGATGAATTACGTCGAATCACTACTGCGGCAGCCGATGTCTCTATTCCTAAAAACAGGCCTAATTACAAAAATATTCCAAACCCTCCCTGGTGGGATAACGATTGCACGATTGTAGTTCAGGAAAGGCGGGAGGCTCTGAGCAAATACAAGAGGGAGATGAATTTCCAAAACTATATTTCCGTAAAGAATGCACAGGCTGCGGCAAAACGCACACTCAAAAGGAAAAAAAGACAAGGCTGGCGAAATTTTTGCTCTAGTTTATCCCCTGATACCCATAATTCAGAAGTCTGGAAGTCTATCAAACGATTCCGTGGAACATTTTCCAATAAAAATAGTTCTCAAAATTCAGGTGGTTGGATCAGCGAATTCGTTGACAAACTGGCCCCCTCATACGTTCCTCATTCCACTGAATTACCTTCTATCATTACTTCTAAAAACTCTTCATCAATACCTGAGTTATCTGCACCATTCTCTCTGGAGGAATTACTGTCTGCTATTGAGGCAACCGGAGATTCTTCTCCAGGCGAGGACCTCATCCCATATGTTTTTATTCGTAAATTCCCCGAACCCCTCCTCCTCCACCTGCTGAACTTTTTTAACCTTGTTCTATCAAAGGGAATCGTCCCAGAAGATTGGAAAAAGCAAGTCATTGTTCCTATTCCAAAACCCGGAAAAGAACCTGGAAAGAGCTCCTCTTATCGTCCAATTGCCTTGTCTTGCTGCTTTCTTAAGATTCTAGAAAGAATGATAAAATTCCGCCTCGAATGGTACACTGAAAATAAAAACCTTCTGCCACAGTGGCAGTTTGGGTTTAGAAAGGGCAGATCCTGTCTGGACAGCCTCAGCGTTATCACAACTGACATTAATATCGCATTCGCAACCAAAGCCAGCGTTGCTGCAGCATTTCTTGACATTAGCAGTGCGTATGATAACGTTATTTTGCCTTTACTGAGGACCAGACTTCTTGACATAGGTGTGCCACCAAACGTCTCACAGCTTATCTTCAATATTCTGTCGGAAAGATGTATAGTGTTGGAGGGTCCAGAGGGACAAATCCGAAGAACGTTATATAGGGGCTTACCGCAGGGCTCGGTTCTTAGCCCACTCCTTTTCAATATATATACCTCGAACCTACAGCATGTTATTCCCACTACTTGTAACATTCTCCAATATGCGGATGACTTTGTTGTGTACTCCCGAGATAAAAAGGTGCCCGTTGCAGCTGGAAGGCTACAGGATGGAGTAAGTGCCATGCATGCATGGCTAAGTGTAAGTGGACTGAGTCTGTCGCCAACAAAAAGTAAAATTGTTATTTTTTCCCGAAAACATGAAATCCCGGATGTAGTTGTCAAGCTGGATGGGTCCATAATCCCGCAAGATGAGTCGATAAAATTTTTGGGTGTTATACTGCACAGAAAAATGTCATGGAAGCTGCACGTAGATAGTATAGTCACGAAATGCGAAAAAGGCACTAACATTTTAAGAGCCATTTCTAGAGTTTGGTGGGGTTCCCACCCGGAAACTATGAAACTACTTTACGTTGCCCTTGTACGTAGTCATCTGGACTTTGGCTGTCAACTTATGGACCCGCTACCAAAGTATCTCATATTCAAACTACAGAAAGTCCAGTCCAAATGTCTGCGAATGATTGTGGGAGCCATGAGGTCGTCCCCCATAAACTCGTTACAAGTTGAATGCGCGGAAATGCCTCTCCACCTCCGTCGGGAACTCTTGATTAGTAAATTTATACTTAAAAAGAAAAATGGCGGTTCGCACTTGTTTTTCTCCAAACTTGACAGCCTCTCGAAAATCCAATCTCGGCGAGGCAGCTGGTGGTCTCGGCTCTCCCCCAATTTGTGTTCTTACTATCAGGACATCTCACCGCCTATTGTTTCATCTGCGCATGTTTCTGTCCCAATGTTTGCAATCCCATTCAAAGCAATAATCCACCGATGCAATATACTAGAATCTATGGGTATTGATCGTACGGTGGCCCAGTTGAATCATTCAATGGTAAATCAATATTTTGCATCCGAGGTGTCTAGCAGATGGCCTGATTATACGAGAATATATACGGATGGATCTCGGTCCCCCGATGGTGCATGTGGGGCCGCGTTTTGCATTCCAGAACGGCGCATAGATCGAAAATTTATACTCTCAAAGGGAGCATCAATATTTACGGCGGAATGTGTGGCTCTGAGAGAGGCGCTTTCCAATATAAAAGATCTTTGCATCCCGAAATCGGTCATATTTACAGATTCTCTCAGCCTAGTTCAAAAACTTCGATGTAACTCTAAACATGATCCCCACGACGATTTGTTTTGGAAAATAAAGAGCCTGCTCTACGAGATAACACTTATGCATTGTACTGTGGATATCGTTTGGATCCCATCTCACGTGGGTATTACGGGTAACGAATATGTTGATCAATTGGCCAAAGATGCGTGCGGTGCAGGACTTTCCCCTCAGGATTTTCTTCCTCCCGTTAACGAACCATTTACAAAATTCGAGGACAAAATTAAAATGAAATGGTTTGATGAATGGCACTCCTCTCCCAAGGGTGCATACTACAAGAGCATCCAATGTGACCTTCCGGGTGGAATGTGGTTCCGGGGCAAGAAAATGTCCAAACAGGACGTTTCTATACTTTGTAGACTTCGTATTGGCCACTGCTGCGTGGCTTCCCACCTCCACAGAATTAAAGTAATCGACTCTCCCTCTTGTGCTTGTGGTGCAGAGGAAGAAACAATTAACCATGTCTTCTTCGAATGTCCACTGATGAATCGTGTTGATTTCGAGCGTGAAATAAGAAGAAAGTGTACAACATTCCCGGTGAGTATACAATTCCTTTTGTCAACTAGAGATATCGGTATTTACCTTTGTATTCTGAAATTTCTTAACTCGAATCAAAAACTGGTTTGAGGGGCCGGCCCTTTTTATATATATGCTTCGATTCCCGACAACTTTTAAATAGTTAAATAGTTCACGGCAGAGATCACTCGTTCTTTATGGGTGAAATGCTTAAAAAAAAAAAAAAAAAAAAAAAAAAAAATAGTGCGGTAAAACAGCGATGGTGCTCGAATTCGCTCTGCATGATTTTTCAGTATCGTAAAAACATTTTCAAATAAATTAACTCTCTAACTACTCACAGACAGCACAGATAATAATTTTACTTGTAAATTGAAGTGACAGTCTATTACTTCCATCTGTTTAATACTTTGTACTATTGAATGAGAACCTGTCAGAAAAACCTTCAGTTTAACTTTTGCTCAGCTGCTTGCAACCTCATACTTTTCCACATCTTTTACTAATTTTAATACCTATAAGTAATTGATTTGTTCTTTTGAAACACAATATATATGTACATACGTGCAAGCTGTGGACGCTCGCAATTGGGGGGTTGACCTGAAATTTGTGTTTAATATTTTTATTTGTGTATATCTGTCAGTTCTCTGTCGAGCGTCAAATAAGTAAACAAAGCAAAAAAACAAATATACTTTTTGTAACGATTTTATTAATGAATTGATTTTCTGTAATTTGTTTTCCATAAAGGTATACGAACTTAAATTAATAGCAGCTATCTGCGATATGACTAGACGATCATACTATGTTTAATCTGTTATCTGTATGAGTAAGTAAAAACCCGAAGACAACAGACGTCATGGTAGGACAACCCAAAGACTTTACCTACGGTACATACAGAATGCAACAGGTTGGAAAGACTGAAAACTGAATAGGCAGTGGAGTTAGCAATAAGACACGTAGGTAGGTGTCTACTTGTGCATTGTGTAATGTGTATGGGACAAAGATACAGGCATCGTATTAAAGAGACTTCGGATTTGGTAATGAAGCACCTACTATGATTGCTCGAGTTGACAATAAGTACGCCTATTAGCATACTACTGTTGTCTGGTTTGTGACATTCTTGATATTTTGTAAACAAAGAATTAGGTATTTGTTCATTTATAGTTCAAAACAATGAAACATGGTTTTGGTTATTTTATGTTACTTATAAATATATAAATAAAATATCAAACACTGGCCAAAACCTCAATCAAATATGCCCTTGATATATATATTTAGAATGTATAATGGTGGAAACAGAAAGATAGCAATGATATTTCAGTTCGAGTAATATCTAAATCAAGTATAAGGTTCTCACCGTCACATCACTTTGAGGGCAAGGACTAAGAAGCCTATGAGTCTAGACACGAATGTGATGCAATGGTAAAACATCTGTAAAGGTAGGAGATCCTTGAGTTCTATGCAACAAGATACACAGCAAATGAATGATATTTAGATGTCGACGAAAAACATATTACTTACCTAGCCATCATTGTGCAATATTCGTATATTTGCACCAGAGCAGTCCATAGATGTGAACATTACAAAGTTCCAAAAAAGTACGAGTATATTACCTGCAACAATGAAAAACAAACAAAAATTAACATTTATTATTAACAACATATATACGTATTTCTAGAATGATGTAATTTTTCAATTCCCTCTTCGCGTTCAAAAAGAAAATAAAGACGAAAATACTGATTGTGGAAAAACGTAAAAACTTATTAAATAATGGATTTCCATCACTCATAATATAAAGAACTTGTACAAAAGTATTTTGCGGCGATAATTCTAAAGCCCGATTTATAAAAAGTCGTATTCAGAAATAACATTCATTCAAAATATGTACTACCATAAGTACATAGATATTATCTTTATTGTAAATAAATCTACCTCAATTCCCTTCCCGTCATATTCATCCCTTTCCTACAACTAACGCGAATTAATAATAACGTACGATTTGTCATAATATTTTAGATACGTATTCTCTGTAAATAATAAATATCTACTAGAAAATATTGTGAAATATTGTTACATTTAAGGGCATGTGTCTGGAGAATTCGTATTGGCGGAACGTTAAAGTGTCGTTCTTTCTCGCATTTCATACTGAAACAAATACGTTTTTAATGATTATTTATGATTGTTTGCTAAGTCGAGACAATATTAAGTAAGTATATAGAGACGTATAATATGTAATATATTGTATTTCCTAACGACATTACGACGCTTATACTCGTATTGTGTTGAAGATAATATTAGAGACGGTAATAATATTACTCGTACAGTAAAAGCTTTATTATTTATCATAGCAAGCCGAAACGGCCACTACGGTGTAATCCTAATAAAAAATTGCTTCCATTCGTCAATTTTAAAAGCTGTTCACTTTTTTGTGTGTGCCTATCATTTTGAAAAGACGAAACATTAGTCTCAACAAACAAAAATAAAAGATTTATAAGATAAAAACAGAACGTTTTAAATTTATTTACATATAAACTACTCCTCGATAATTTTTTTTTCGTTTATTTAGATACAAACGGGTACTACATAAAAATATTAGTAGATAATTTCACAGAACATTAAAACAATATACATAGTGTCCCAATTACTTGTCTGTAAAATTTATAATAACATTATCCTCCTGAGTGCTGAGAAATATTTTTGCTTTAATAGCAATAATTTTTAGGGAGTGAATTTTAAAGACCTTAAAGGAAACTAGAAAGTATTTAAAAAAACTCGGAAGGAAATTGTGAATTTTCTATAGGTACGTACTACATAAAGTACTATGGTATCCAATACCATCCAAAACTTAATTATTATATGTATCCTACACATAGTACCTTAGAGGTGTAACAAAATAAAAGAAAAAGTGTCTAAAACATGGATTTATTGACTGGCCACACACGTCCCGAAGTTCAGTTCCGGAATCGACCGTTTTGCAAAAAAGTTCCGATCAAAACCTCTCTCTGAATTCAGCGTCACCCCGATTTTAAATTCAGAAAGAGGTTTTGATCGGAACTTTTTTGCAAAACGGTCGATTCCGGAACTGAACTTCGGGACGTTTGTGGCCAGCCATTATATTTTTTTTTATGTAAAACACAAATACATGTCACACTTTATACACCTCGGTTGTTTTCAACGAGCAGCCAGGCTTCCTTACACCTCTGCTGCTTTTCAACGTGAGAAGGCAAATGTTCAGCTTATAGTCCGAGAGCCCGCTGCTTAATTTATGACGTATCTGTTTTTTGATCGAAATGTGGTACAAATGATAGCTTACCAATAGGGTTTTACATCGCACTAGGGTTGCCTATCAAAATCTTGCCGCAACCCCCCCTGCCCCCCCCGAAAAGGTCCCTCTTTGCAGTTTTTCGCATTTTGTAGGAATATGGTAAGAGATAGAAGAAAGTAGTCGATGACAAAAATAATCCTTGCTAAATTCTCTACAAAAAATGTTAAGTCAATTTTTTCATAGAACTAGTAGTTTACCCGTAATGGCCGGTCGAAAAACAGGATATTTTTTGAAAAAAAAAAGTATTGATTTTTTTTCTTTAACTTACTTCCACCCATTATCACTAACATTTTATGGAAAAAAATATTTTGCCTGCGGCGCTATATCGCTGGTTATTTTATGAAAAACTAAATTTTAAGAATTTTCGTCACTGAGTTTTATTGCAATAACTCCTAAATTAATTGATGTATGAAAAAAAGTTATAGCTCATTTTGTAGCTAAGACTATGGTAATTAATTCGTTTTTCGACTATTTTCATGTAGCTCTTATCAATTTTCAACAAATTTAGTTTAAATTCATTTTTTTAGTTTTTTAAATGAATTTCGGTTTTGGACCGGCTATTGCGGGTAAACTGCTAGTTCTACGAAAAAATTGACATTACATTTTTTGTAGAGAATTTAGCAAGGATTATTTTTGTCATTGACTACTTTCTCCTATCTCTTACCATATTCCTATAAAATGCGAAAAACCGCGAAGAGGGACCTTTTCGGGGGGGGCAGGGGGGGTTGCGGCAAGATTTTGATAGGCAACCCTAGTGCGATGTAAAACCCTATTGGTAAGCTATCATTTGTACCACATTTCGATAAAAAAACAGATACGTCATAAATTTAGCAGCGGGCTCTTGGACTATTAGTGTTGTCTAGCGAGCTCTGAAGGTATTGATTTGATCTATACTTTTCTTTTTTTTAAGGTATTTTCAAGCTAAACAGCTTTAGACAGGATCCACCGAATCAGATAATGATGTGCATTCACATACATGAAATATCGACTATGCATAAAAAGACACTAGAGCCACAAAGATCATTATGGGCCGCTGAAATTAATTTTGTTAAATTCCTTCCTTTCACGATAAATTTCAGTATTACGTATAATGATTATGAAAAAAAAACGTCAAAATATAATCATTAAGAAAAAACCGGCATAACGTGCAAGCAATGTAATGTACTTATGCTAATGTATCTACATTACAACACAATACCTACTTCTGTAATATTATTTCACATAATAATAATGTAATTTTAAAATTCAGCGGGCGTGCAATATGATTAGCACGAAAAAGTTTCATTTATTATATTCAGAAACTCCTATAAATTTGCGCGTCACATAAAACTTGCGATATTCAGACAAAAGCAAGAAGGAGGAAGAAGAAGAAGAAGAAAAAAGGAAAAAGAAATAAAGATCTTATATAAGAACATATTACATATACTCGTACATAACAATACAACCACTGCTCACAAGTAACATTTCCGAAGGGATTAAAACGTCGCATCGATTTTAATGATAGAAACATCGGTAATCGCAAGATGATATATCTATGTACTTGTAGGTGTACTAGTTAGAAAATCTAATACTTTATCTTCGTGATTTTTATAGGTTATCTCGATTCTTTACATCCTAAATTACGAGTAATAATATGCTCTAAAACTCTAAGATGACAAAGTATAACATTCAATTTTCTACATAATGTATAAGAAAAAACTTTCCCGAATGAGAGTTAATCACGGCATTAAGGGTAATTTAATTGGATCACATTATACCAACCAACCAATTTCAATTAATTTTTCATCGTTCATTGAGATACTACGGACTTGACCAAAGTGAAATGTTATTTTATTAAATTTCAGAACAAAACAATCAGTACAATAAATAAACCCTAAATAACATGTTGCCATAGCGAAGGTTCCACAGATTACAAATAGTAATGTAGTAATTCTTAATTATTATTTCGTTGCTTCCCACATTTTCCCTTCCCCTATTCTTCTTCCTCCTTCCCTACCCGAAATATTTTATAGGTTTAAGATATGATAACTGTGTGTGCTAATGTATTTAATTGTGAACGGATGTTATGGATCTTGTATATTGTATACTTTTGTACTAGTTCAGAGTTGAACCTACAAGAGCAAGAACTCTTGGGTGTCAAATCACGGGAGCACCTCAGCCATAATTTTGTAGCTGGTCCAACTACTAATTCATTGATGAGCAGCTAGAAAGTTGATATGCATATTGCATTCTGCACGCATAGTGTAAAATGCTATTTTGTTCGATTGTCATCATAAATATTTAATCGACCACACGTTATATACCGATTCTCAATCGATTGCTAAAAAAATACTAACATTTAATAAGAATTTTCCATCACTAGATTCATTTCCTTCACATACATATTACAATACATCACGCCATGTTCGTAGAATATCAAAGTGTGCAGCGTATTCGAACAATATAAGAAACTAGAGTAAAATATCAAATAATATATCTCTTTATACAATTTTGATTTAACATACCTAATATTTTTTCTTCGTGAATGTGAAATTTCAGCTAATTAAAGCTTCGTGAATGTTAATCCACAACGCAATTTCTTCATAACTGAAACCACGTGTTTCGAGATTGCTGTCATTAGGTATCGTCTGATTTCTATAAAAACCATGTGATTTTTAAATGGAATAATTAATAATACCCAAGAATAGGGGTTTTATATACTATGAAATAATGAAATAATAATTGTATCAACGTGGATATTCGTGAGTTTGACAATCCATATAAATGCCTTAATCTATGCTCAAGTCTAGGGGCAGATCTGAACAGAGAGATTTTTTTCCGTCATCAGACAAGGGCGCGCCTCTATTGTTTGTATAGAACTCTCCACACCAGTGTCAAGATTGATATTATTGTCTCACAATGAATACAAAATACAATGGCGTTCCATTATCAACAATCTCTAGTATAGAAGCGTATAAATAAGATCTTCGAATTAACAGAATAGCACAATATAATCAGCAATCTATTGGGATTGATATTGTTTAAGAAATTGATGGAGTCGAATCATGCGGAAAGGGGGAATAATTTGAACGCCGAATTGTAAAGATGACAAGACGTCAAAGGCTCTTTTGATCAAAGGTCAAGTCTAGATGAACCTCGTTTAAATTTTGAAAATGTTCTGTTAGAAATCTGCGTGTAATACTAGAGGGTACTAAAATGTCAACAAAGTAGCCGCTTATACAAAAAATGTATATAAAAAAATAGTAATAAAAGTGAAAATAAATGGTATAAGTATTTACATTTGCACAGATGGACAGACTGGATAATTGACATAAGCCTTTTTGTACGAGTACAATGTATATGTTAATAAAATTGTATCTCGCACAGAATGAAAATACGTTTACGGACGAAATACCTAATAAAAAATATGTTTTCCCAGATGTGCGACTCCCATTACTAAAACATAAACAAGTTGGCTGGACATACAATATAATAATAATGTAGGGTAGGCACCGGGTAACTACTCGTACCTAGTAACAGACTGAGGAGAGTAGATTTGCATGTAAAATTTTGGCAACGAGGTCTCCACCACACAACTTGGTTATAAAACAATTCTGAAAATGACGTGCTATATAAAATTCACTCCGCAGACTACAATAATAATAATAATAATGCTATACAATACCATCACATATGTAGAGACGTCACAAACAATGTAAGTTCATCACTTTGAGAGCAATCTAAAAATGTTCCAAAATACCATAAAAACTTCAACATGGGGAACCTATTCTAAAAGTAAGAACGCTAAATACCACGCAGAAATCAAATCTACTATTTGGGCTTGGTCTACAGAATAGGAGTTTAGTCGTATGAGAGTAGTTCGTATAGGAGATACGCCATCAATGTCCTTTACAGCGTAGATTACTTTTATGAAAAATAATATAAGGCGCTTACATATACACAGGACCAATCAATATGCAACATTGAGTTTCAATATATTCTACTTTAGTTCGAATTTATATTTTAAACAAGTGGATATATAACATTAAAAAAAAAAAACAGAATATTATGCCATAAATAGAAAAGTAATTTATTTTACATCTACCTTCAATTTTTTGTTCATGTGATGAACTTCAAACTAAAATGGAGAAATTGAAAAATAGCGTTTTTTGTTATGCGAGTCTTGTCGGGGCAGCAATGAACGATAGACTTTTTTCTCGTACAAATTGCTCATTTTATATTATGTTAGCACCATTTCTGCTATGAGAATAAGTTTGCTGGTCTTCCTGTTTGGCGGTTGCGTTCTGGGATGTTATTGGCCACCTCGTGTGGAAGTCTGTTATTGTCCATTTCCTGTTCCATCTTTCGATGTTTTCCGTGTTGCAGGCTTCACGTATTATTGTATTCATGTTTCTGTCCCTCAGAGTCTTTCCCGGAAAAGCGCGTAGTGTTCTCATTTAAGTTATTTTATATTATATACCTGCTATTGTACCTAATCTAGTACCTACTGTTAAAAATAAAACACTGTTTATTCACGAATGTTGTTTTTTTTTGGTGAGAATTAAATATTAATATTTCTTAAAAATTTATAACGTACTCGTACATACGAGTATTAAATTTTATTATTAAGTATAACAATTTTGGTTCGACTCGTATGAAATATTGCTATGTTAGTAAATTTCTTCTAATTATCAAGAAATTTTTAACGCTTTATTAATCGTGTGGTATATTACTGTTTTTTTACATCAGTTCTCTAGGTACGTGTAAAATAAAATATGATCATTCTTAGTATTGTCCCAGTGAAGATAAAAAGCAAAAAAATAAAATGAAACGAGCTTTTCGACGACATTTTTGTGAATTACACATTTATTTATATAAGGCAAATTTGATGTTATCAAACCTTCGCAGTCCATTACTCTTTGCTAACTATATAAGCATCATTCTGCTTGCACAATTAGGGATGAAGATATATTTATGGAAAAACATGATTATCAATATAAACATCGAGTATAAAATATTTTCATCGTACCATTGGAGAACTGCTCCAAAATTATATTTAATTATGAATTAATATCATTGCTATCTATCTATAATGTAATATTCATGAGCAACATTCTTTAAGAAGCAGGAAAAGGAAATTTACACCAATTTGTGGTAAATCTAGTACACTGATTTGTTCAGTTGCTCCCTTCATGTAATTCGTCAAACACACAATTCTGTAGTGTATTTATCGCATTCAATATTGCGCGAGAGCAAGGTTTTATTGGTTTCCTAAATAATTGAACAATTGTAGTACATAGCCTCGTCGTTCTCATGGAATATTTACATGGAATGTACTTCGCACAGAAAATGTTAAAAGAATCTCCAAATTCACGAACAAGAAAAACAGTAGATAAAATAACGTTATGTGTGGGCATTAAAATATCCTCGGAAAAAATATTATGAATATCCCAACACCGTAATAAAAAATACAAAGAAAAATAATTATTTATATGGCTATTACAGAAGAAGCACCCATGCGATACTTCAACCGGACCATAATAAAAAATCATAACAAAAGCACACTACTTATTTTTCAGCAAAAAATGTGAGGTGGATACATAACGGTGACGGTGGATGTATAAAAAGTGTTTGGAGGAAACTACAATTACTTATAGAGAGGTTTGTTTATGGTTGAAAAACCTCCTATTTTCACGATATTTATTAATATTATGAAACTTTTTCAACGCTTTTCAGGATGTCGTCAAGTTAATAAAAGGGAGTAGGCCGTAGAGATAGAAATGACGCAAGGATATTTCATCGACAAGAAAAGAGAGATGAAAAGAAAATATTCTTATCAAGTAAGAAATACGGAGATTCTTTTAACATTTTCTGTGCGAAGTACATTCCATGTAAATATTCCATGAGAACGACGAGGCTATGTACTACAATTGTTCAATTATTTAGGAAACCAATAAAACCTTGCTCTCGCGCAATATTGAATGCGATAAATACACTACAGAATTGTGTGTTTGACGAATTACATGAAGGGAGCAACTGAATAAATCAGTGTACTAGATTTACCACAAATTGGTGTAAATTTCCTTTTCCTGCTTCTTAAAGAATGTTGCTCATGAATATTACATTATAGATAGATAGCAATGATATTAATTCATAATTAAATATAATTTTGGAGCAGTTCTCCAATGGTACGATGAAAATATTTTATACTCGATGTTTATATTGATAATCATGTTTTTCCATAAATATATCTTCATCCCTAATTGTGCAAGCAGATACTTATATAGTTAGCAAAGAGTAATGGACTGCGAAGGTTTGATAACATCAAATTTGCCTTATATAAATAAATGTGTAATTCACAAAAAAGTCGTCGAAAAGCTCGTTTCATTTTATTTTTTTGCTTTTTATCTTCACTGGGACAATACTAAGAATGATCATATTTTATTTTACACGTACCTAGAGAACTGATGTAAAAAACAGTAATATACCACACGATTAATAAAGCGTTAAAAATTTCTTGATAATTAGAAGAAATTTACTAACATAGCAATATTTCATACGAGTAGAACCAAAATTGTTATACTTAATAATAAAATTTAATACTCGTATGTACGAGTACGTTATAAATTTTTAAGAAATATTAATATTTAATTCTCACCAAAAAAAAAACAACATTCGTGAATAAACAGTGTTTTATTTTTAACAGTAGGTACTAGATTAGGTACAATAGTAGGTATATAATATAAAATAACTTAAATGAGAACACTACGCGCTTTTCCGGGAAAGACTCTGAGGGACAGAAACATGAATACAATAATACGTGAAGCCTGCAACACGGAAAACATCGAAAGATGGAACAGGAAATGGACAATAACAGACTTCCACACGAGGTGGCCAATAACATCCCAGAAGGCAACCGCCAAACAGGAAGACCAGCGAAGAGGTGGCGAGTTAGTTGGAGTTCGTTGTCTCAGGAGGCCCCTGTGCAAGAAACAGATCTCCGGATCTAATACAAAAGAAAGAGAAGAAGATTAAAATAAATGCAGCGCGGTTTAGTTAGTAAAAAGTACTAAATCATTCATAAATCAGTCTGAAGATGTTATATTTATACAGAATTTAACTATACACAGGATACAACCAACAACACTTCACAGCTAATGCAGTGCTACTGCTAACAGTCGGCAGTATTGTTACTAAAAGCCCTATTCAAATTAAATCAGGTTAAGATTAGCTTCAATCAGACCGAGATTTTACGTAATATGTATGTCACACCATGCATCGTAAAACTTACATCCGCATCATGAAGGCTTAGTACTAATGTTATTTCGAACCACAGCACATCAAGTCATCGAGTTTATAAAGGCCTGACGAACTCAATAAAATAGATGCCTATCATTACTACTTAAGGGCTTGGCACCAAGAATGACGTCACAGTCATTTCCCACGGCATTAATGTTCAAAATAGCGTGAACAATCGCATGATAAAATTGTAAAAATAACGCTTTTTTCATTTTTTGGGGTTAGTTTTGTGTCTATCAAAAAACTTTTACGGTTATTCCCTAGATTTTAATGCATATTATCAGTGCAAAAAAATGTTTACTCCGCGACTTTCGGGAAACGAGTTGCCGTCTTTCGAAAAAAAAAGGTCAGAGGTGTTTTGAATATTTTTTTTTGAGAAATCTATACAAGATTTAAAAAATCTTTTACGGTTATTCCCTATATAAATGTTCAATGCATCTACCCTATTTTGTTTCAAAGCATATTATTTAGTAACGGTTGTCAAGATATAAGGTCTCCCATTTTTAGAAATTTTTGAAATGTCGGCATGCATACTCTTAACTTAATATAATTGTTTTGGATGTAGGTAGGACTTTTGGGTCCCTTGTCGTCCAACGAACACTTTTCGACGATGCACTCCGCACTTCACAAGACCAGATTATTTAAATTAATAACGAGACGTCGAAAGCTAGATCAACACGAATACTATATATTATGTACACTTGTGAGGGGATTCAATACACTGCGAATTCCTGCAATACAATTTGTAACAAACACGACTGAGGTACTATGAAGACCACGTATGTACCTATATACTCGTACAAACAATTTTATTGTTCAATACTATCAACCTCCGAAAAATCAAACTTTCTTTGCAATTAGACGGGAAAATATATCATTCTTCAGCACGGCATGAAGAGAAAGATAGAAGTCCGTAGAGAGTTGGGATGGAAGAATTTTTTATGGCTTTGAAACGTTCGAGAATGGACCGGAAATAGAATTGTGGAGATTTTCCGCACTGCCTATGATAGGGAAACATCAACGTCGGGGGACCCGACGGGACACGTGAAGAAGAAGATGGAAACTGATGAAAACAGGAGGGAATCGAGGATCTTCGAAGCTTCGCCATTGACAAAGGAACACATATATCAATGTTACTAGATAGGTACACATGATATACATATCTGTTATTTCAGTATTGAATAAAGTGGGTTGCATATAAGTATATGTATATTTTAAAGACATTTCCCCTTCTTATTCCCATCATCCCCGGTAGAACGCTCATTAGTATAATGAATTGAACAGCTCAGTGTTATAAGGTACACATATTTACATCTAGGTTCATAACAATATGTAGGTTAGTCTCGAAAACCATTGCACTCGAATCCAAAGTCCGCAATCAAATGCAAATCACTATTGTGCGCAAATGCATTCAAGATATCGGTATTTTGTGTTGTTCGTATAACAACAATAAGTAGTTTGTTGAGACTTTATACCTTCCTTAGGTTTATTATATCTACACGTTCCCCGCAATGGAAACTATTTGTCTAAATATTAAATAATAAAAAGCCATTATACTTAATATTTCAGTATACAGCAAAACCATGCATGCAACCAACCTTTTCATGAAAAAAAAAACGATGCAAAAAAAACTACTAAAAGAGTACAGTTTTCATGGACTTTCTTATTATTATGTACTTTAATTTATAAAAAAAACATCATTTCCATAGAAAGCATCGTTTAGAAGTTATTAGCGAAAAACTGATAAAAGAACAAATCTGGATGTATATATATGGCTTATATATATAAACTTTTCAACCAAGGTCGGATTCGGGTTCTCCTGGTCCTAATTAGTGATACTGAGTAGAAATTTTTCAATTCTGCGACATCATGGGAGAAACGAATAGGTAGAATTCCTTTGTGGAAATCTACCTAATTTATGATATAGTCAGTTCAATGCTGAAGTGAATGTAAATAGTTCATTCCAGCATTTCGTAGACAGAGTAAAATGATTTTTCAACTAGATTTGCGAAAAATTGATTACTGACGAGTTTGTGAGTTCAAGCCATAATTCCGTATTCAATTTGTATTTAATACCTCAAGTCAAACGGAATACTAGAGTGCTTTCTATGAGAGTTGCATATTAATCTGGAGCTTTTGATTTACTACCGATATATCAATGCATTTCTATTAGATAGTGGGTATTATTATACGTATTTCATTGTATAAATCTTTAGTCAGATTCTGTAGATAAGTAATGCTTCAGAGCAGTACGCGACACTTGGGCGATGGACGCTTGGGCGCCGGACATGCATTTCACTTTTTCAATTTTTTTATATAATTGTTTCGATATTATGGTTCGTTTGTGTGTTTTAAAAAACTACTAAACAGTTGTTTACTACTGCTCTTACGTTTACGCATATTTAAAATTAATCATATCTGTGAAAGGTATTTTGATTGCATTATTAAGTCAAAAATAGCTCGTGTTGTGAAGTGCGGATGCATCGACGGCAGTGAGATACGAATCTATCATCTCTTTTTTTATATACATACAATCTGAACAAGTGACATTAGCCAATTGAAGTAGATAAATACTGTTTTTTTTCGACACCAACTATTATCGTAAAGTTAAATCGTAGGCACTTATAAAAAAAGTGAAAATATCTGCGGTCGCCTATATGTCGCGTCGCCCAGATATCCCATCGTCCAGGTGTCGCGTCAACCAGTTGTCCGGTGCCCAAGTGTCCATCGCCCAGGTGACCAAGGACCGTGTCCGCCTCAGAGGTACACGGTACGAGGTATTACGTACATCATATTGCTAGTAAAATAATTATTAAGTACATAACAATCGGTAAACTAATCTTGTACTACCAAAATCATACAACAAAAATAACAAAACTGAAAGAACACTATAAAATCTGGGACGAAAAGAATAAATAAGTAATAAATATACGCTCATTGAGATATTCGGATGTTTCAGGCGTCACTTGCTGCAATATACAGCAACGTAATATATAGTCCAAGAGCCCATCGTTGAAATCATGACGGATGTGTTTTTTGATCGAAATGTGGTTTAAAAGAATGTTTAGACATAATATAATACATTGCCATAGGGTTGCCTAGCAAAATCTTGCCGCGAGTACCTTTACCATGATGATTATTGACACCAATTTTGAAGCGAATTGCACCCATCTGTTTTTTAAGTAAAATTAGCACCATCGGAAAGAGGACGATTTGAAGATATAGAAAAACATGGGTTGCCTGTCCTCAGTCTGCCGCAACCCTAGGCAACCCAGGCTCAAAGATGCCATTTTTCGAAGTAAAATGCACCCATCTGTTTTTTACACGAGTGACACATCAAATTGAAGCTACTGTCTTCCTCGATACGATGGAATAGGGTTGCCTCCCTAAAACCTGCCGCAAATTAGGGTTGCCTGCATTTGAATGGTGATATTTGAATGATGATGACCTGGTTAAAATTAGGTGGCATATCCAGGAAAATACTATATTTGCTTTTCTTTTAATCATTTTTTATGTTTTTTGGGGTGCTGAATCCAAATTTTAACTTTTTGAGCTCCTAACTATGATGGTTTTCGCGAAAAATGCAAAAAACAGAGAGAAAAGTGTTTTTCTTCGAGACTTTTTTTATAACTCGAAAAGGACGCACTTTAGAGAAATGAATGTTAGGAGAAAAATAATCTGCGTTAAATTTTCTATAAATTATTAAACGTTGTATTTTTTTATCAGATGAATGGTTTTGGAGCTAGAGCGCTTTAAAAGTTGAAAAAAATCTTAAAATTGTTCCAATCTTGTAGCTTCTTCAGTTTTCTGCCTACAGTAAAAAATATGTTAATCTTTAAATAATAAAAAGTAAAAGAAAAATTAATTTTCTACGATTATGTCTTTGGGTTCATTTCGCTCAGATGCACCATTTAAGAGATAAGGGGCATCGAATTTGGATATTATTGAATGAAAATGAGATTTCATAATGTATAAAGTTGTATTAGTGTTATCTGTATATGACATCGCTACTCATACATACATACTAATACAGACGCATTCGTGTTATCACAATGATCTTCCGTCGGTAAAATAGCAAATAATGTGAAGACTGAAGACACTATGTTAAAAATGTATTATCATTTGAGAGTCATTTGTTAAATTATGATGAAAATAAAATAACCCTTTTAAAAAAAATCGTGAAATAATAGCGTTTGTTTCAATTCACGTGTAATTGTATCCCTATTTATTATATAAAGGGAACATGAAGGTGTGATAAAAAAATACTGCGAATAAAATGTTAATTATGGATGAAAAAACATAAAACTGAGGAATTTGGGGGGGAGGGGGGGGGGGGTTAGAATTTTACTCGGCTCGGCTGCGGGTGGAGCCGTGCGCGATATGAATATTTTTGCGCTTGTCTATTTTTAGCAATTCTTCCAGTACCCATCTATCAACATTGGTGGTAATATTTACTATAGGTACTTGGCATCACCCGCAGCCGAGTGAAAAAAGTTATAGCAAAATGACAGTGGCCTGTCAAACTAGAAAAACTCTTTTAATAACTCGGTAATATTTACTATAGGTACTTGGCATCACCCGCAGCCGAGTGAAAAATGTTATTAACTTTAAAACATTTTTTTTCACTCGGCTGCAGGTGAAAAATGTTATTAACTTTAAAACTTTTTTCACTCGGCTGCGGGTGATGCCAAGTACCTACAGTTAATATAACCGAGTTATTAAAAGAGTTTTTCTTGTTTGACAGGCACTGTCATTTTGCTATAACTTTTTTCACTCGGCTGCGGGTGATGCCAAGTACCCACAGTTAATATAACCGAGTTATTAAAAGAGTTTTTCTAGTTTGACAGGCTACTGTCATTTTGCTATAGTGTGCGTGTGTGTGTGCACGTGTGCGCGTGTGTGCGTGTGCGCGTGTGTGCGTGTGTGCGTGTGCGCGTGTGTGTGTGTTTGTGTTTGTGCGTGTGTGTGTGTGTGTGTGCACGTGTGCGCGTGTGTGCGTGTGCGCGTGTGCGCGTGTGTGCGTGTGCGCGTGTGCGCGTGTGTGTGTGTGTTTGTACGTGTTTGTGCGTGTGTGTGTGTGTGTGTGAGTGAGGGTGTGTGTGTGTGTGTGTGTGTGAGGGTGTGTGTGTGTGTGTGTGTGTGTGTGTGTTTTTGTGTGTGTGTGTGTGTGTGTGTGTATTATGGTGTTCCATGTAAGATCAAATATATTATGTAAGATTGAATTAATAAAATACGTTGTAATTAGAATAGCATAGCTCGTAAGACTTACATATAAGTATAGATATAGTTTGAAATATTGTAGTAATAAGTTAAATTTTGTAACCTCCTTGGACAAGGATATTGAAGGAACGTAATTCGGGGGTGGGGTTTGCCGGGGGGCTCCCTTAAGGCTAACCCTGGGCCCACCTCTTAATAATATTTTGCTAGAAGTGCGGGTAAAGAGGTCGCTATTAATGCGCCTGAGCTACCCGGGGATGTGGAGGGCCTTAAGCCCGCGGGATTTTCCTTCAATATAACTTTTTTCACTCGGCTGCGGGTGATGCCAAGTACCCACAGTTAATATTACCGAGTTATTAAAAGAGTTTTTCTAGTTTGACAGGCTACTGTCATTTTGCTATAACTTTTTTCACTCGGCTGCGGGTGATGCCAAGTACCTACAATTAATATTACCGAGTTATTAAAAGAGTTTTTCTAGTTTGACAGGCCACTGTCATTTTGCTATAACTTTTTTCACTCGGCTGCGGGTGATGCCAAGTACCTATAGTAAATATTACCACCAATGTTGATAGATGGGTACTGGAAGAATTGCTAAAAATAGACAAGCGCAAAAATATTCATATCGCGCACGGCTCCACCCGCAGCCGAGCCGAGTAAAATTCTAACCCCCCCCCTCCCCCCCAAATTCCTCAGTTTTATGTTTTTTCATCCATAATTAACATTTTATTCGCAGTATTTTTTTATCACACCTTCATGTTCCCTTTATATAATAAATAGGGATACAATTACACGTGAATTGAAACAAACGCTATTATTTCACGATTTTTTTTAAAAGGGTTATTTTATTTTCATCATAATTTAACAAATGACTCTCAAATGATAATACATTTTTAACATAGTGTCTTCAGTCTTCACATTATTTGCTATTTTACCGACGGAAGATCATTGTGATAACACGAATGCGTCTGTATTAGTATGTATGTATGAGTAGCGATGTCATATACAGATAACACTAATACAACTTTATACATTATGAAATCTCATTTTCATTCAATAATATCCAAATTCGATGCCCCTTATCTCTTAAATGGTGCATCTGAGCGAAATGAACCCAAAGACATAATCGTAGAAAATTAATTTTTCTTTTACTTTTTATTATTTAAAGATTAACATATTTTTTACTGTAGGCAGAAAACTGAAGAAGCTACAAGATTGGAACAATTTTAAGATTTTTTTCAACTTTTAAAGCGCTCTAGCTCCAAAACCATTCATCTGATAAAAAAATACAACGTATAATAATTTATAGAAAATTTAACGCAAATTATTTTTCTCCTAACATTCATTTCTCTAAAGTGCATCCTTTTCGAGTTATAAAAAAAGTCTCGAAGAAAAACACTTTTCTCTCTGTTTTTTGCATTTTTCGCGAAAACCATCATAGTTAGGAGCTCAAAAAGTTAAAATTTGGATTCAGCACCCCAAAAAACATAAAAAATGATTAAAAGAAAAGCAAATATAGTATTTCCCTGGATATGCCACCACATTTTAACCAGGTCATCATCATTCAAATATCACCATTCAAATGCAGGCAACCCTAATTTGCGGCAGGTTTTAGGGAGGCAACCCTATCCCATCGTATCGAGGAAGACAGTAGCTTCAATTTGATGTGTCACTCGTGTAAAAAACAGATGGGTGCATTTTACTTCGAAAAATGGCATCTTTGAGCCTGGGTTGCCTAGGGTTGCGGCAGACTGAGGACAGGCAACCCATGTTTTTCTATATCTTCAAATCGTCCTCTTTCCGATGGTGCTAATTTTACTTAAAAAACAGATGGGTGCAATTCGCTTCAAAATTGGTGTCAATAATCATCATGGTAAAGGTACTCGCGGCAAGATTTTGCTAGGCAACCCTATGGCAATGTATTATATTATGTCTAAACATTCTTTTTAACCACATTTCGATCAAAAAACACATCCGTCATGATTTCAACGATGGGCTCTTGGACTAATAGTGCAATATTGTAGCGCCTAAATCATTTTCAAATACGTAAAAATGTTCGTAGCACGCACCCGCATATCAACAGCTGATCGACATTTTAATGTAATGTAATATACGATCTGGGTGACAAAAGGTAAGTACATATTATCTTTTCTTCATTCTTCTCGGGTGTACCATGTGTAGGTTGCCGATGTTGCCGAGCTTTCGGACAACTTGCTGAGGCCATCGTCAGGACCAGAAGATGGCCTCAGCAAGTAGGCCGAAATCTTGACAACATCGACAACCTACACACGGTACATCCGAGAAGAATGGAGAAGAGATTAACAAGGACCGTGAAAATCTACAAAACTATCTGACTAGTACATACGTAGTTTACTTTCCACCGAAAGCTGTAACTACTTCAACTATGCTAGGGTAAGTACTAAATAGTTTAAAGAGGTTGAAATAATTGTGCTATACCTTTAACTGCGATTCAAATGCTTTGTCAACTATAAAATAATCTTTCCTTCAACGAATCGAATACGATACCTCAAGACGGTAAATACTATTATATATACTACTTACCTATCTACAACACTAATTTATTGGAATGAAGTCTGATTGAAAATTCCGTAAAACGTTAATTACGGCTGAATAAGAATGGAATCGATTCCATTGGGACTCGTTTAGTGCCGCGTCAACCGTGAAATAATGGAGAATGGTTGAAAGTTTATTCCCAGCCATGGAGAGGAAGGAGCTCACTTAATAAGACGACATACTCTTATTATGTACACTGAATGTAGGGAAATGTAAGGAAATCAAATGGAAAACTTCTAATTGTTATCAAATGAGAATATTAGTATGCAATTATCAGTAGACGAAGTGAAATCGTGGATTATAATTAATTTGGAATACTTATAGGAACAAAACTTATTTGTTACCCTATAAGTGATGGATGAACGTGGAGTATCAGTCGATACCTAGTATTGGAATACCTAGCTTGCCACTACGTCAGGTACCTGCTATTAAAGTAAGCAATACAGAATATATACGACTTGATTTAAGGTTGATTAATTAATATATTGGTAACAGAATGAGAAAGTCTTCTACCTTCCTGAACTTGTTTCCTGAGCCAGTCTAATTAGCGCTGCCACATCTGGCACATCGAACCACTGTCCAATATTTCTGAACCATGAATCTATTTGACGTACCATACCCTGCCTGTTCTATGCCTTTCATTCTACGATGAGTTGAAAAAAAATTTCTTATTGCGCAATGTATGTATACAGGCCTTCCTTCTTTTGGTGGTGGTATATACCTTGGTCAGTAGCTACTTCAGTTTATGCATGATGCTTAGAACTGTTTCATTGAAGACGCGATCAGTTCATACATACCCAATTCCCTAAATTAATATACCTAATTAATCTTAAACACACGTAGGTAGGTGGGTAAAGTAAAATAAAGGACCTTAATAAGTTCAGCAATGAGGTACACTTAGGAATGTCTCTTTTCTCAGTGCGTATCAATCAAATGGCAGAGCAGATGTTCGATAAGTGGATTAAAAGCCCTAAGTAACACAAAAGTTAGTATAATGACTAGTTTGAAAACATTCCGGAAAGAATATATATTAAAAAATACCTATATATATTTTGATCCATTGTCTGATTAAATGTATCATAACACTGCGCACCTGTGTACCTACCGGCTACCTACGAAAAAAAAAGTATTATGTTAACTTGAACAAAATGAAACAATATTTATATACGTACATTATAAATCCGTGATTTACGATCATTGGAGATTAATTTAATATATCGCACGTCAAAGTTTACGGGAATTAATTTAAATTTATTGTCCCATAATAAAAAAATAACAAATCCTTTCCCATTCCCTCACCGACACATCATAGTTAAGCTGTGTGGACAGTGTACTTACTACACCATTGTTAATACGTATAATATGACATTATTTTAATAACGGATAGCCGAAAAAAAGTACAGATTAATTAATGACGGACACAGGGTAGTTATCACGTACCGCCCACGTATGAACAACACACTAATGTCTTATTCAGACCTGAAGATTGAAAGATGCTTTGTAATATTTCAAAATGTGGAAATTCTGATAAATAAAACAAATTATTTCCAAGTGCATATTTTTTGTTTTTTTTTTTTAATCTAGTCGATATAGGAATACTCTACGAAATAAATATCATCTTAATAATGCGCGTTCTATCTGACGTCTGTCTAAAAAAACGGAAATTAGAAATCATTCAATCTCTAAAGACTCCATACTAGGGAGCAATGTATAATTATTAGTAAACATGCTGAGAAACAAATATTGGAGAAGTTCAAAAATTGCATAAATATTTTCACTGAGTATTTTTAAAACGCTAAATTAATACAAAAACCGAACACAGGTACGAATATGTAAAAAAATGTATGTGCAACTTGTAATTCAGGCGAATGATCAGTGTTTCTTTATTTTATTTTTTAGTTTTTACAGGATTAACAGGAAGAAATCGCGTCTCTGCGTTATCGCAATCGTTATCTCCCTACTGAACAATGCTATAAACCTAATCTCTTTTATGTAATTTTGTGGGTAGTGGGTAGGGGATGTTGCAGAAAACATCGATGTTAGTGCCGAATCCATAGTTATCAGTATGGATGGTATGAATAGTAACACTCCTATTATATTAGGCGCATATAGAAAATATTAGGTACATACAAGGCTTAGTTAATTTTATTCATTCTACTAAAGATATGTCTCTATGTAGGTACTAGTAAAGTTGAAATGAGTAGTATCTAATATTAGGTGGTGTTGGATGAAAATTTTGTAACTTTATGAAATGCATTTTGAATACTTAAACGCAAAACTTCGAAAACCTGTTGAAAGTAATATAAACTTGCTACGAACGAACCTACGAAGCAGTAATATACATACACGCGCTGTATACAACAGAGTATAGAATACACAAAAGGATTAGAAATTTGTTGATGCGAACTGCGAACATAAACGTAAAGTAACCAGATTCATAGAAGGGGCGCGCGCACCTGGCTTCCGTAATATTACGGACCGACGCACGTAGTATTTTATAATACAAAAAATAGGTATACAAAATTCATCGTTGCGTCGCGTCGGTCCGTAATATCACGGACCGTAGAGAGCCGCCTCAATACTGCATCATAAACTTTAAAGTATTTCGTAACTACATCTGGTTGAATGATAATGTACAAGCTAAATGCCACTGAAAACTAGAAACAAGTAGGGTAGACTGTAGGTAGTGTAAGTATCGCTTTTGGAATATGTCCACCCACTACTAATAATAATTGTGAATGTCTGAATAAATGAAACATTTATTTAATGAACATATATAAACCACAAGATACATAGTAGATTAAATTGCCATAATAGTCGGACAGGTGCAGGTTAAAGTTAGTAGTCTGTGAGTCTGGTATCCTCCATAGGAACACTAGCAGGTAGAGAAAACCAGGCAGACTCATATTATAATTATTATTATTTTATTCTCATAAAACAAAGCAGTGAGTGGCATTAGATACAGTATAGGCCTTTTCGCCAATCACTGCAATTACAATGAAAAGTACATTATAATAATTGCGACATTTTTATTTTATTTATTTATTTATTTCACAAGCACACACACAGACATTAGATACATATAAAAATAGTATGAATTGAAAAAGGATAATCTAAACAATGCCCTATTTAAGGTCCACACATCTGGCCTTTGTATATGGACACACAACAATCAAAAGAAAAAAAAAAACAACAAACAAACTACCTGTAGTTAAATAAAAATACAAAATGTCAAAGTAAGATAAAATAAAAAACTAACCTAATAATAAGATGCAAAAAATAAATTAATATATGTATATTGTCATATTGATTAATGTACCAAACACTAGTAGGGATAAATTAACATAATAACATAATATAGGTATGTCTTTGTCTTATTACTTTTTATTTACATACTTTTATTTTACTTTCTTATTTTTGTACAACAACACATATGGTACAGAACCTTTCAAATTTAATATGTATAACAAATTAGTAAAGGGGTGTATAACTGTATAGGCATATAGAGTTTACAAGAATTGGTTACGAACATGACATAAATTATTATATTTACATGTAAATCTAAAACTTTATCTTGCGGCAATATTTCTAATTATTTCATCAGTATTTACGAGCGTGGCTTACATTTAATAATACATACATAGGTACACTCCGAGACAAAGGATTCAGTTTAAATAATTACCATGGCGGGTGAATGAGAACATAAATTTCATAACACAATTTTCATCCCTAGCAATGTAACAACTCACTGTAGGTATATCAGAACTTGCTATTAAACAATAACAGAAGGTAACCTATAACATTATATTTTAAATTAACCGCACATATAAAAAAAAATGTTGATAGGTTTAGATGCACAAAGAAAGGTTTGTTCTACAAAAATCATAATTTTGAATTATAGGCGGTTTTTTCCAAAAAAAAACTTGGTTGGACCAAAAGGTCTCCAGGATAATAAATAAATTAGCGAACATTTTTTTTTCATATTATAGAGTTGTTTATATTTAAAGCGGGAATAAAATGTTCTCCACACACATGCAGAAAATTAGAAAAGTAAATAATTATTAATTTAGTGACTAAAGTTGCATTCTAATATACCATTATTGCCTCTAATCATTTCAATAGAATGTTGTGATTAGTAAAAAAATATCTGGAAAAAATCCGGTTGATTCATATACGAGTGTGAATCACTGCGCATTATAGGGTTAACACTTTCAATAGGCAATCATTCATCAGTAGGCTATTCTATGTCTTTTCTTTCACTCGACAGGTCCTTCTTTTATTTATTTTCAATAAATATGGTTTAATTATTCATGTAATGACTTTTATTACTTGCGACTAAGAATTGTTCGAGGATTCTCCTCGAGATGCCCCTCCCCGAAGCACGAGCTCTGCTCAATTATCTAATATTAATTGTATCTAATAAAATTGTAGTTTTATTGCCTAGAAAAAAAAATAATAATTGGATTTGAATTCTGATCATTGTTAAACTCCTAATTATGATAGAGATTCATCTACTAACGTAGGTTTTGTAGGTCTCCTAGGGAACACCAAAGAGTTGCGATTGTTGCGAATATCACAAAAAAAGTTTTCCATGAGCTGTTCCTAAAACGTAAAATGTAAAATGATATTGAGATAAATGGTTCAAACAGCACGGCAGATGAAAGACTCGCTAAGTGTTATACCGAATAACATAAAAATACCTACCAAATATCAAATTTCCAATTATAATGTAGCCTGGTATCTATGTAACAGCTCAAATGTTCTCTCCCTGTCTTTTGTTTGACGATTTAATATTATTTTGAAGGTATTGAAATATCCACTTCAAAATATTCGGTAGCAGAGATAATAATTTTAATAGTCAAACCTAATATAAAATATCTGTAACATTAAGCCATTCCCTCGTTCTCTCATATTGTTGTTTTCGTTTCGGTAAAATAATTGAGACGAAATACTAAGATACAGTTATTAATACGTCAATACTCGTCTAATATCTATTAGGGATCCATTTCTACGCAGGTCTACCTACGCACAAAATTACTTATCATATAAAATATATTGTGTAGGTAAAAGTTATTTATGAGATGTGCTGGTGTCGTTTATCCTCATGACTGAGGGTCGCGACTCTCACTCCCGTGTGAACTTAACATATTAGCAGAGTGGTTTAATTGTAATAAACTTAAATACATCAAAAACAAAAGCAATGGTAATTGGTAAAAATGTAGAAAGTATTGTAGCATTAAAAATTCACGGAACAAATATGGACTTTGTGAATGAGATAAAGTATCTGGGAATATTCATAGACAGCAAGATAAATTTTCAGAAAAATATTGATTAGGTATGTCACAAAAAAAACTTAACAAAAAAACAGGTTTCTTCTTAAGAATTAAAAAACACCTAGATGTGAATACAAGAAAGACTGTGGCATATATGCCATCATTTTGTCACACTTCAATTACTGTTCCACATTACTGTTTTTAAATAATAGTGGTCCCATGTGGGGCAATTACAAGTTACATTAAATAAAGTCATGAGAGGTATATTAGGATATAATAGATTTGTAAGAATCAGTTTGATGATAGATTAGTTAGGTTATTTAACTGTAAGGCAAAGAATCTATTTAAATACCCTTATTTTTATCTATAAAATTGTAAAGGGGATTTCACCTTGCGATCTGAGTCGGAACTTGTCGAATAATCGAGATTATCACAGGTACCCGATGAGAAGAGGAGGCGATTTGCGGGCACCAAAAGTAAGGTTAGGGGGGACATCAAATAGTTTGTTCTGTAAAGGAATCCAAATCTATAATGATGTTCCTCTAGCCCTGAAGGAAGCCCGCAGCGTCTCGTCTTTTCACAGGCTGTGTATTCTCTATTTGGTGGACAAGTTTTGACCTAGATGAAACGTATATAATATTGTATGTTGTGTGTTTTGTATAGGTTTAGTGTAGGATATAGTTACAGTATGTAGTATATTAATTGTGTTTTTAATTATAAAATACCTATTGGAGATTTTACAATTTTATAAAATTATTTAAATACAAAAAAAAAAACTCCCGCAGTTTACAATCCTCCTCCATGAGCCTCTGTCTATGGCCAGATGTACGGCCTCGTGAGAGTGGTATTTGTTGCTGCTTTCACTTGGTCGCTCCAACGCATCGGTGATCTGCCTCTCGGTCTCCTGCCTTGTATACTGCCTAGCATTACCGTTCTTATGAGATGTACCTGAATGCATAAATCGGTCCATCAGCATTCACTTCGAAAAACACGAAATCAAGGGCATGCACTCCGGAATTTAGAAATCTGGGAACTCTGGAATCTTGGGAACATTTTCCCTGTATTTCAATATCGAAATCAGGAAACCCTAATTCCGGCATCAAGAGGCCTTTATTCCGGAATATCGATATCGTTTTAACTTCTTAAAATGTCGTGTGCATAATGATGACTAGTACACTCACTGACTTCGAACAAAACCTGTTACGAAATTCTGAAATTATAAATTGAATAAATTAGATATCGAATTCCCAGTATCGTAATTAGTTTCGGAATTGGATACCCCGCGATATTGCTTGCCGTAATGAAATCCGAGTTACGAAAATTGAGTGAAAGTATTAAAAAAATATTGGAATATTGTATAGTTTTAACTTAATTTTGTTTTCTTCGCGGGTTTTCTCTTTACGGGTGGATTGCCATAGTGTAAATAAATAAATATAAAATCTACACATACATTTATTCGCATGTGCCTCAATCATACCTATTGTTGATACGAGTCTATTTAAGTAAATACATAACTCAAACATTTAAGGCAAAGTTAATAAGTCTCTGTAAATACTGAAAATAATTATTGTTAGTAATATACCACATCGAACGAAACAAATCGTACCTCGTGTCCTCCCTTAGTTCCAAGAAGGATAAATGCAGGGCGATGTTGTAGTAGCTACATAATAATATACGCGAATGAAATGGTGTACCTAAGTATTGTTTAGAATACAGAGGTCTTAATATCGCTTGGGTAAATTTTCTATAATGGAATCACATTCCACGTCGGTTTAATGTCTTTGTCGCTATTTGAAAATAATTTCCAGCATTCGTTGGTTGGTTTGGGTGAGGGTTATCAACAAAATAATCCGAGAAGACTCAACACACTTAATTATAATAACAATAATAATCGCTTTTCGAGAAATTCCGCTAAAATATCGTTAATAGTTAAGTATGCATACCGACATTTCAAAAAATTCTAAAAACGGGAGGCCTTATATCTCGACAACCGTTACTAAATATGCTTTGGAACAAATTAGGGTAGATGCATTGAACATTTATGTAGGGAATAACCGTAAAAGGTTTTTTATATCTTGTATAAATTTCTCAAATATAAAAAGAAAAAAAATCTGATATTTTTTCCGAGAGATGGAAACTCGTTTCGCGAAAGTCGCGGAGTAAATTTTTTTGTACTGATTATATGCATTAAAATATAGGGAATACTGGTAAAAAATTTTTGATAGACGCAAAATTAATCCCAAAAAATGGAAAAAAAACGCTATTTTTACCATTTTATCATGCGATTGTTCACGCGATTTTTAACCTTATTGTTGTGGGAAATGACCGTGACGTCATTCTTGGTACCAAGGCCTTAAACAGCGAATAGTAATTACTAAAGAATGTTGGTGAAAATTTTGTCGTATCTAGGAATAACAACTACAATAATATACGAAAGCGTTGCATTTGCATTTATGGGTTATGCAAAACTTTTCCTATAGCATGAAAATACTAAAAGGAGGCGGTTTCAACAATCAATGAATCTATAAAAACAATTTTAAGAAAATTACACTTTTAAATTTTGTTTTGCATTTACTATCGTATGTGGGGATATAATCTATCTACCATTTTTACTGTTTGTGATGATCCTATACACGGATATAGAAAAATGTAAGGTGCCCTTTTGGCGATTTCATCGCTGAAATGGGCCCAAAATAGTCTAATTATTTTTATTAAAAAATATTTTTGTACAGTTTGTTACAGTCGTAGTTTTCATTTAAATTCTTCTTACTTTAATCTCCACTTTAAGCAAAAAATATTCATAATGCAACAAAGGGTTTATCCATAAAAACTACAGGCGAAAAAAATCTCTCTTTTCAGATACCTTCTAAATAAAGTGCAAAAATAAATTTGATACATACAAAACATAATGGATTTGTTTCACAAAACGCATGTTTATTTTAAAAAATCTAACGCATAAGCCACAAATTAAGATCTTGATCGAAAGCCCACATTGATTCTATGATTTTTTTCTCAAAATCTAGACACCAGTTTGTGAGCTATTTATTGTCAACAAACCTGAATTAAAAAATTTCATTCTCTTCGATTTTCATAACGCCATACAACCAAAATGGTTGGTTATGAACACGCATTCATTAAGAGTATGCATACCGTCATTTCCAAAATTTCTAAAAACGGGAGACCTTCGAAACTCGTTTCCCGAAAGTCGCGGAGTAAAATTTATTTTTTGTACTGATAATATGCATTAAAATCTAGGGAATAACCGTAAAAGTTTTTTGATAGACGCAAAATTAACCCCAAAAAATGGAAATAACGCTATTTTTACCATTTTATCATGCGATTGTCACGCGATTTTGAACCTTAATGCCGTGGGAAAAGAATATGACGTCATTCCTGGTGCCAAGCCCTTAAACTTTATTCCATATTTTTTTTATTCTCCATCACCACCCCAAATATTAGACACACGGAACCAATTATTCTGTATAACACATACTACACGATACATTTAATTTTCATTTATTTAACAAAGTAAAAATATAAACAAAAAAGTACTGGATTTTACTGCCCCACTGCGCGATATCCTATATACTTAAACATTTATATAAATACAACATATTCGTAATACTAATAGAATATAGTCAATGATGAAAATATTTCGGCAAATTTATGTAAATAGCAGACATAAATAATTGCAATTTATTATTATATTATTTGTTGTTAATTTATAGGAATAGCTTTTGTACGTTGCGGTTTAAAACCGATGTGATATTTGTCTATTTATTGCTTTAATACAAAATAGTATTGAGGATAATATAATATTAATATAAAACATTGTTCATAATAAAATACTCCTGTTGCTAATAAATTTCCAGAAAATACTAATTCAACATGACAACAAAATATGTACAACAATAATTATTTATTAAAACTGATATGTACATATGATATTTATGGATGGACGAGCACATGGTTAACTCTATGAAGTGGCGGAATGGCTATTTGCCGGCTTGGCTAGCGGCAAGTGAGCCCGTCCGCAAAGGGTCCCCTCTAGGCCCATCCTTATTTTAAATTACACAGTAATTAAAAAAAAAAAAAACTTACATCAATACGCGAGAGTAACAGAAATAAATATTATTGCAACTATATAATGAAATAAACAAAATATAAATAAATAAATATTTATTGGCCAAAAAAAATATGCATAGTTACAAATACACTACAATGGTAGTGTGCCAAAAGGCGGACTTATTGCAAAAGCAATATCTTACAGTCAATCCGAGAAAAGAAAGATAATTGTTATGGAAAAAATATTTAAAACATTATAGTAGGGTCAAAGTAAAATCGCATGCGGCGCTGTTACCGATCATGTATTTTGAATAATACTAACACAGCTGCGGCCGTAGGCGGGGAGTACATAGATCACATTTTTACCACATCATTGTTTGTTAGATGACACGCAGAATTTTGAGAGCCAGTCCTCCATTAATTCTATGATAATTTTCTACTGACACGACTGTTAATATAGTAGGTAGCTAATAAATAATTAGGTATAATGTTTCACGAATAAAATGTTAGAAATTAAGCGAATTTGAGGTCCAACAATTATTCGGACATAATTAACATATTAATTAAGGCCTTGGTACCAAGAATGACGTCACAGTCATTTCCCACGGCAATAAGGTTCAAAATCGCGCGACCAATCGCGTGATATAAATAGCGTTTGTTCCATTTTTTGGGGTTAATTTTGCGTCTATCAAAAAACTTTTACGGTTATTTCCTAGATTTTATTGCATATTATCAGTTCAAAATCGCGCGACCAATCGCATGATAAAAATAGGGTTTGTTCCATTTTTTGGGGTTAATTTTGCTTCTATCAAAAAACTTTTACGGTTATTTCCTAGATTTTATTGCATATTATCAGTATAAAAAAAAAACACTCCGCGACTTTCGGGAAACGAGTTTCCGTCTTTCGGGAAACGAGTTTCCGTCTTTCGGAAAAAAGATCAGAGGTGTTTTTCTATTTATGTATTTTTTTTAGAAATCTATACAAGTTATAAAAAATCTTTTATGGTTATTCCCTAGAAAAATGTTCAATGCATCTACTATTTTTGTTCCAAAGCATATTTAGTAACAGTTGTCGAGATATAAGGTCTCCCGTTTTTAGAAATTTTTGACGGTATGCAAACTCTTAAGCGAATTTGAGGAACACCAATTATTCGGAACATATTATTTCATACTAACGACTTGATTTTTCAAAAACAAAACAGATAATATACCTACATATATGTGCTCGTTCTGTAAAACAAGGAATATTTTACACCCAAAAAACAAAAACAATAGATTTTTTTAAGGTACGAAGACGTTTTTTAAATGACAATCGAATAACTTTCAAATCCAACAAGTCACGTCCAGATACCAGAAGTACATATCTATTTATATTTACGTTTTTGATTTTTTTAGATCAAATCTTCTACACAAAATGGGCCTAAAGAATTGCCATTTTGTACGAATGATTATTTACCGCCCAACTAACCATACTAAAAGTGACTAAAGCCAACCATTTTCTATAAACTACTTCCGCAATCATACTACGAGGTGTATTTTTTGTTCTTACGAAACAACATCGTACAAAAAATTCAGGAACTTAAAATTATATCTAAAGACACAAAAAATTACATCAAGAGCAAGAGTACTTTACCTGTATGGGGAAATTGGAAGTTTATATACTTTTTTTTTAATTTCATGCACGAGAGATTCTCCTTCTTTTGAACTACGAGTACCTTGATGAAAAGCCTCTCGTACATTTACTTGTAAAAGCAAATAAAAAGAAATACAAGTAGAATAATCCGGTGTAACGAACATAGGGGAGGGGTACAACAGTGGGGCAAAGGTGCTTTCCACTGCCGCCAAATGGTTAAAGGGATGAATAAATATGTGAGTACGCAATCATATCGTAATGGTACAATTTTGTTTTCGGTCAGAATAAAATATCCGAAATGATCGAACCTTGTACAAAAAATAATAAATAAATAAATAAATCTTTATTGACCAAAATAATTACAATGATTACAAAAAAATAAGACAATCTTGTGTGCCAAAAGGCTGACTTATAATTGCTAACGCAATATCTTACAGTCAACCCGTGATTGAAATTCTAGTAGGTATACAATTGAATCAGGAAAGGTATCATAAGCGATGAAACGGTTTAAAAAAATCATCAAATTTTTTCAATCATCCAATTTAATTTATGCGTGATTAAACCTTCACTACCATCGGCATCTGATCGAAATTTGATATTCAAATCCGTACGCAAGATAGCGCTCCCAGTTAAATTTATCAATTATCAGCCTTGTATCCTAAAATGGAGATACCTTTGCACTCCCAACCAAGTTTACACAAGTTGATTGCCAATATCTGATGAAAACATTGATAACCTTTGATTTGCATTGTAAACTGAAGGGAACAATATCAATAGGTGATATAATTACACAAATACAGGAATTGTATACGGAAATCTGTAGGTATTTTGTATATTACGCATTACTGCAGAATATTTACCTTTGTATTAACACAATTATATCGTAGCGCAACCCGCAGTAATGTGATTGCGGTTATTGGGAACTACTGAAAGGTAATATTATTGTAGTGCTTAGGGTCTACTATTCAGCCAATTGCCATTTTAAACGGCTTCCAGTTTTATCACGACGAGATTGAATACCAGTGAAATTTCTCAGTTTCAACAAAAAATACAGTTCGATTTCAGAACTAAACATTCGTTTCTCTTCGGAAAAGAACCAGGCTTCGCTCCAGCCAGTAAAAAATCTTAATACTAGTAAGGTAGGTCTATTAATTTTTCACGTCGCTTAAGGCACCATACATTGTAATATCACTTACAATATTTTGAGTAATCATCTCTCTTCCTAAACATATATCTTTTTGTCCTAGGCATTCAATCGCCGCTTACGACCCAAGAATTCTCTGATTTCGTGGGTCCATTCATCCGTGATCTCGCCACTTTCCAATTATTATAATGACATCTTCAATGTATTCGATCCATCTACTCAATCTGCTGGCATTCAATTCTTCCCGGATTCTTTCGAAAATACGAAAAAAATATGAATATCCCAGTTCCACGTATAAAATCATTTAAGTTGGAATTGTAATTGTGACTAAAATAATGTTTTGAGATGTAGATTACTCCCAAACACGTTGAAATTGAGAAAATCTTCAAAGCTTCGATACACACCTATATGATATCATTCGGTAGGAAGTACAGTAAAATTAGTATCTACTTTGAATACTGTGATCAAATAACAGTTTATAGGAATCGTAACACAACGCTATTTAAATAATTACGTTATTTCATAAGTAGCAAGCAGCTCACATATATGAATCATTCATACGGTAGGAACAAAGAAATTACTTCAATTGATTTAAATACTTTGGATTTTAAATAGCAAAAAGCGATTGGATGTTTGACATCATCACGATGGATACTTCGATAACAAATTGTTTTATTATTTGCATATAAAAGATCACAATACTTACAAAAAAAAAAAAGATTTTAAAAGCTCACTAAACAGTTGATAATACTAGCGAATGAGAGCCATTGTTTCAATTGAATTGCGGTTTCGTTCAAGGTTCCATTCGACCAATTTATGTACCTAGTGACAAACTTATTTAATACGGTCGCTTAGGCCAAATAGCTATATTGATAAATAATTCATTAATGGCAAGGAATTCATTAATGAAGAATAATTCGTTAATACAATAAGTATGAAATAGAAAACATATGCATCGTAAACGCCTATGTTTTTCCCCGCATTTGATGTGCTATAGGTAACAGTCTTCAAAGAATCCCGGTAAGTCGTAGATTTTCACAACGATATTCAAAAAGTCTGAGGTGTTCCATGTTATTTCAATAATTGTTTTATGAAAGGGCACATGTGAAAAGCTGGCTGTCTTCTAGAGACCCAAATATTTTTTTCCACACTTAGTGCCTACCTACAAGAATATCAAGTGAAAGCTGCAATTATTATTACTGAAATACATATGACAGCACGTTTTCCGGTATGTATTTTATATCACTGTTATCGGATTGCTAAATATTTCTAAAAATTAACATGAGTAACTAATTAACATAATAAACATATTAACTCGACAAAATGTGACTGTTCTCAGTGATCCTCGCCATGTAAAAACTTACCTACTCAGATAATAGTTCCCAATTAGGACGACTCCTCACGTCCCTCATTTAATATGCAAACTTACGATGGCGATGATATGCAAATTTTCAATATAGATAATGAATAATGTTACATCCAAAATTTATAGTTTCAGAGATAACACAAATTACAATTGAAAATCACATATCAATATTATCTAACAAATTAGAAGATATATGAATCTCAATGCTTCCAATGTTTTGAGATAAATGAAACATATACTTACTTATGTTTTAAAATTAGAGAGCGCATCTGAGAGACGGCTATTAATTGCGATTCGTAACGAAAAAGAATCGTCACAAAAGCAAGACCACTACAGCTATCTTCAATGCAAAAATTAATTCATATTTCTATAAACTTAGATTTTGCGTCAATCGACGCAAATCTGCTGCAAATGAGTTACGGAATATAAAATAAATATGTATGATAATAATGGAAAAAAGTGCACGCAGTAAGTAATGTTTTGAGTAGAAAAGATATCTACCTAGTCAATCCTTAGGTACACTTAGGATTCACTCTATAACCTAGGATGAATCCTAAACTAAAATTTTCCAGCATAACCCAAGATTTTCCAAACAAATTGCGTTGGTAAATTTGAAGATTTACAAAAAACTATGGATTTACCAACACAATGTCTTTTACATTGCTGTTACTACTTAACATAATATTCAATAAAAATATTTATACCTACACAACCTTCCAGTGGCATTTCGTATACTTACGATATTGATGTTTTCGGGTAAAAAGTTGTTGCCTTTCGAAAAAAATCATAGGTATTTTTTTAGCAATCTATACAAGATATAAAAAATATTTTACAGTCATTCACTTGATAAAGGCTCAATGTATAGATCTAGCATATTTAGTAAGACTATCTAAGGTCACAAGAAATCTTTTTTTTTTAAATGCCAATATGCCTACGAGGATAAATTGGAAATAGTATATTATTTACCTACGTTCGAAAAAACTAATATATTGTAAGTTGAGCCCGTAACCTTCCAATGGGTAAAGGACAAAATAATAATAACAACCTATTCTTAAAAGCAGTCGCAAAAATATAATATTATCGTAGTATTTTCATAAACATATAATAAAAAAAACTATGATTATAACGAGCCCACAATGATCGTTCAAAACGTTTTTCATTCGTACGTTTGCTCTACTAGAGAGTCTAACATTAAATTTATAAATAATAAAAGTGTTCAGTGAAACAAAAAGGAAATTAGAGTTTCATAAACTGGATATTCATTTATCCCCAAATCCTTTCCCCATACATCAGCTTTCGTTATTATTTTTAGGAAAACATTTTCCTAAAAACATTGACTTTCCATTGACAGGGTGATCGATAGTATCTTTTACTCGAGGGAATTCTCAAGGTTGTCTAAATGCGATATTGTCGGCGTTCCCAATTTGTTGTTCATTTTTAGGATAAGGTCATGATCCATTTTTACACACAACGCCCTAAGTCATCAATCAAAACCTATCGTCATATGTAGATCATTTCATTATTTTATTCGTAAGAACATTTATTAGTAAAAATCTGCCCATACAAAAGCGGCTATTTTACTTAGATAGTACCTCGTCGGCACCGTTGGATGGATTTCAGGAGATGCCGGGCTCGAATTCTCGGTGCTAACAATGTATTCTGGGCTGCACGACATACAGAAGCTTTAAGCTTACTTTTGAAGCATGCATGATTTATTTGTGTAAGTACTCGTAAGTGTAGGTACCAAAGTCCACATTCTTATACTATAAAAATATTAAATAATATCAGTAGGCCCTTTTTGATAGCTGATAATAAACTAACTTTATTCTTTCGATGTACACAGTGAAGGTCATGTGTGAATTCAAAGTAGTTTTAGCATAAGAGCGGTCATAATTAGTATTCAATTATTGTTAAGTTAAGGTACCCTCTTGGTACTTATTATAATTAGATATATCTCAATTTAATCTCTGTTATGGGTTGGCTGGCAGAAATTGCCATTTGGCAATAAGTCCGCCCATTGTACGATTGTTTTTTTGGTACAATAAAGATTATTTTATTTTATTTTATTTTTATTTTATAATACCAAAATAGCCAATGCATGAACCTATCCATTGCTGAAGTAACAAATAAAGATACGATTTGCTTTAAAAAATACTGATCATTTTGAAAGTAAGAAAAATTTCCACGCGGACTTGTTTGGCTTATGTGGTGGACACTGGTGGAGCAATTTCTGTACCTGTCAGCCAAGAACAAATGACTAAACAATTCAACAGCGATCAATGTTAAGCAAATTAGTACCACCACAGCGAAAAGGTACATATCCAAAGGAATTCTGTATTACATGATAAGTAGTTAAAAAAGTTAAGTAAAATATTAGGTTCCACTCACCAGCTGTCAATCCGCATTTTCAGTCACAATGGTGTAATTGTAATAACTGTCGTGTAAATATCTACGGATTAAAACCCAAGTTATTGTGAATAAGGAAAAAGACATAACGGCCACCTAGTGTCGAAATATCAAATACTAATATATCCAGAAATTAAGAATTCGAGTAATAGTCCGAGAGCCCGCTGCTTAATTTATGACGTATCTGTTTTTTGATCGAAATGTGGTATAAACGATAGCTTACCAATAGGGTATTACATCGCACTAGGGTTGCCTATCAAAATCTTGCCGCAACCCCCCCTGCCCCCCCCGAAAAGGTCCCTCTTCGCGGTTTTTCGCATTTTATAGGAATATGGTAAGAGATAGGAGAAAGTAGTCAATGACAAAAATAATCCTTGCTAAATTCTCTACAAAAAACGTTAAGTGAATTTTTTCGTAGAACTAGCAGTTTACCCGCAATGGCCGGTCGAAAACCGAAATTCATTTAAAATACAAAAAAAATGTACTTAAACTAAATTGGTTGAAAATTGATAAGAGCTACAGGAAAATAGTCAGAGAACGAATTAATTACCATAGTCTTAGCTACAAAACGAGCTATAACTTATGTTCATACATCTAATAATTTCGGAGTTATTACAATAAAACTCAGTGACGAAAATTCTTAAAATTTAGTTTTTCATAAAATAACCAGTGATATAGCGCCGCAGGCCAAATTTTTTTTCCCATAAAATGTTAGTAATAATGGGTGGAAGAATGTGAAAGAAAAAAATTCAAACTTTTTTTTTTATTTTTTCAAAAAATATCCTGTTTTTTGACCGGCCATTACGGGTAAACTACTAGTCCTATGAAAAAATTCACTTAACATTTTTTGTAGACAATTTAGCAAGGATTATTTTTGTCATTGACTACTTTCTTCTATCTCTTACCATATTCCTATAAAATGCGAAAAACCGCGAAGAGGGACCTTTTCGGGGGGGGCAGGAGGGGTTGCGGCAAGATTTTGATAGTCAACCCTAGTGCGATGTAATACCCTATTGGTAAGCTATCATTCATACCACATTTCGATCAAAAAACAAATACGTCATAAATTAAGCAGCGGGCTCTTGGACTATAAGTAGATTGTCAAAATTGGTATTAAAATTACGTGTTGGGGTTGAAAGGCGCAATCAAATTTATTTTTGATTAAAAATACACGATTAAAACATAAATATTCAATGAACATAATCAAAATATTATTATTATGCTTGTATGTGTTCGCGATCCTCAGTTTGATAACGCGGGGAAGAAAAAATAGAAAGGTCTTTGTAATAAAATTATTCATGGAAGTGAGTATCACAAATTTGTGCAGGGATAGTTAATTCTGTGACCGCAGGAGGCGGTGGGTTTCGGTGAGGGTTTATAAAGTTTATTTGCTCAAATATATAACACGGACCCTTTTAATTGCTCCGGGCATTCATTCCTTGTATCTCTTCTACTGATTATACGGAAATTAAGTAAAATCCCCCGCTATCTTCCAACTAAAGTGTTATTTTTATTATTACTCTCTTTCCCATTGCCTATATTAAAACTGTGTCCGCAGAACTGAAATATCTAACATTTACGTTTTGGACATTTTAAGTGTGTGATTGATGTCGAGATATTAAATTAAAACCGGGAGGATTACTGAAGGGGGCGGGGGAGGTTCGAGGGGGCACAAAAAATGGTTAAGTGTCCTGTCCTAAGTGCGGTCTAATTTGTTATGACGACTTTAATTATTGCTCAATTCTACGCACAATACTCCACTCAGGATGAATTTAATGTACTTTTATTTCATGTTTTTAATAACGCGATTAATTATACTTAGTGCAATTATGTACACGCCGCAATATGAAATATTCAAATGAAAATAAGGAAATCTAAACCTACCTACTATCAACTTACATGATTCCGGTGAAAACCTGGTGAAATGTAACGTCCGTTTTTAAGGTAAAATGAAAGACTATTTAATCTTTATTCACAATCGCCCGATGATGAGGGTGCAAATCCTCCAACACTAGTCGCGTAGTCAAATTCATTTTTGTGGATTATAAACTAAATATTGAGTCTTTCATTACACCTTAAGAGTATGCATATTGACATTTCAAAAATTTCTAATAAAGGGAGACCTTAGATCTCGAGAACCGTTGCTAAATATGCTTTGGAAAAAATATAGTATATACACATAGAATAATCTTGTCAAATAATCTTATAGACTTTCGCAGCGTGATGAATCCATTTCCATGTTGTTCGGTCTCCGGGTCGAGTGGTTGAGTAACCGAGCTTTCGGCAGCGATACTACTGCTTGATTCAGGGTAAAGATGGCAGTAGTATGGCTACCGAAAGCTCGGTTACTCAACCACTCGACCCGCAGTAAAACCCAAAGAACGAACAACATGGAAATGTATACATAGAATCTTTATCTAGGGAATAACCTAAAAAGATTTGTTATATCTTGTATGACAGATGGCATAAATGTGGCGGAAGCTAGGAGTGTGTGTAAGGATAGGGCTGCCTGGCGCTCTGTCCTCTCTACCTACCCTGTAAGGGACGTGGCGTGAGGGTATAGATAGATAGATACATTCGCAATCGTCACAATCGTCGGATTTTTATATCTCTAATTTTACCAACTGCACGTAGCAGGGTCTCGCAGATCGCTCCCCCTTGGACGATGACGCAGGAGAGGTTGTGGCTTTCTGGGAGCGGAGGGGGATCTAGTGAGTGTTGACCGACACGATAAGAACAAGAAGAAGAAGACCAATTGTTGACAATTGATCCTAATAATAAATATACCTACTTATGTTAAATAACACATTTTACCCCTAATAAAACTTTGAAAAGAAGAGACATGTATCAAGTATTCTTGTTACCTACTTCATATAATAATAAATGCTGATATTATTTAGTAGACAGCGCCCCAATACAACACTTTTATTATATTCTTAATTAATTTACTTACCGATCGGAAGATTCATCTTGTATGTTATATATTTACGAGTTTCCAAGAATTTCTCATCACCGTTGAACAATTTAATATCTTATACCTGCAATAAAGAAACGAAATTATATTAACATATTATTTCAAATATCTCTTAAAAAATAAGTGCTTAGCGAAATACCTACATACTTATAAATGTTCTTAAAAAACAGCTTATTTATAATACGCTGATTCCTAAGAATTTCATTTTTTTTATATTTTCTAAGTGTGAAATGTATAAGTATTATATTTCTTGATTGTTAAAGGATTGCGTCGTAGGTAGACAAATAAATAAACAAATATTTTTATACCTATGTAGGTAGGTAGGATTTCCAAAAATCTTTATGTTAGTAAACGAAGAATGTAGGTACCTATTATTTTTATACTAGGTAGTAGGTACATATCTTATTTACTAGGTAGGTACTATTCTACTCGTACACCATAACTCAATATTGTTTCACTTTCGGGATTTATACAAAGAGCAACGTTGCTTTGAATTCACGTCATTTTAATTCATCGTCGTCGTCGTGATTTTTAAAATTAAAACCAATCAACTTATTTTCATTTTTAAATAATTATCAAAGATAAGGCGTGGGCAGCTGAGTGTATCTTTTTTTATTCGTGGGAGTAAAATACATGACGTCATAAAGGTTTCTGAAATACTTCAAAGATTTCAATTTCAAAGCATTTTGTTATTATTCTCAGGTATTCCTGTGATCTTACTTCTGAACACAATTGGGACAATTGGGAGTTTTTACAAGATTTTACTAAACTTCACTGTAGTGTTTTTTTTTTGAACTACCTTCATGTCTGTGAGAGAATCTTGTGATCGAATTTTAAACCACTTCATGAGTACTTAGAGTACTGACTACGTACGTCGTACGACGTACATGCTCTGCTTGTTGGCTTTCATACATTGCTTAGGGATAGTATTAATTTGTGTGTACCTTGCACCCAGTGTTAAAATGTAAGCATTGAGTCATTATGAATCAATTAACTGTCAACGAGAGCATTTTTATATAGATACTAGCTTTTTTTGTATCCGGTGCAACAAAAATGTACTGAAATGTCACCATAATCATTATTCATCAGGCGTTTAAACTTAGGGTTGTTAAAAGGATGACTGCCACCTACTCTAAGATGACCGTTGATCACCTGTGATTGTGGGAAATGACGAGGCGATAGGTATCTGTCTTTGCAAATTTGAGCGGGAGAGTTCGATCGAGACGAACACGTATAGTAAGTCAAAAGGATGAAATACCTAAATTTAATGCCAAACAAATTGCAGAGGGAATTGTTTTTTTGTTGTGTAGTTTCGTTTTCCGGGCTTGTACATTATCCCACACAAGACCGCGACCTACAAGGCCGGAAAACGAAACTACACATCGTGACACATGCCGTGAAAGCCTACGTAATTTATCAGTGTTAATTAAGTATAACAAAACAAGGTATCATTTTACAAACAATTTTATGTACGTAGTAGAAAAAGTACCATTGCATGTGATGCGTACCTACATACAAGCATGTCATTCGCTGTACAAAACACTGTATTACGTTGATAAATTTAATATAAATTAAAAAATTAATAGGTGGAATGCATGTAGGGCAATAAATATAAATTGAAATTACAACGAGTATTTTAGAGAGATATCCGAGAGAATGGATGACATGTCAGCTAATTTAATTTACTACTAATTAAATATATATCGCCTGCCTCCCCCGGTACCTCGGCAATCAGTCAAGCTCTACTGTGACTCAATTATGTATGTACATCTCATTTTATATTAATGGGACAATAGTTCAACATATATTGCAAAAATACATCTCCACCTCGGAAAGCCGATTGCTGAACTTAGGTAGGTACCCCACACGCAGCTGAGAGTGCCAACATATTAACAGTTGCACAATAGGTAAGGTAAGTATATGCTTACCTATTGTGCAACTGCTAATTAATTAATGCAACTTTTTTGTCAACCATTGTATTCAGTTTTCTTTTATACATACTAGGTAATTAATTCGGGAGTAAATTTATTGCAGTTTCTCAACATTTTGATGTTTACGAGTCACCACTACTTCAAATGTACCTTAATCATGATTAGAGATTGATAATGGCAGGTTCCCTGTTGAAACACGTAGCGCGGATTAAATAAGGTAAAAGTTCCGTTTAAAAAAGTATTTGTAGTAGTTCCTGTACTTTATCAAAATAAAATTGAAAAAAAAAACATATAACTGACTAAAATTCTTGCTCCAGGTCTCCCGTGAAACAGGAGAATATAGGAAATACAAGAGCTATAAATTACATCTCATATTACTATTCAGAATATGTATTAGTCACTACCTACGCCTATCATGTGACACAGGAGTTATGTGGGAAAAGGCCATACAGAGTTAGCCCGAGATCCGGCTGCTTAAAATATTACCTGTCTGCTTTTTGATCGAAGTGTGGTATAAATTATACCTTACGCATAGGCCATACATATTATTGTCATTGACCACATTCTCCTATATCTCTTACCGTATTCCTAAAAAAATGCAAATACCCTCGAAGTGGATATACTTAGATAATATCATTAATATATGTCTGAAGTATGTGCCACATAACTAATATAATTATAGATTTTACAGACAACAAGTAATTGGGACACTATGTATATTGTTTTGATGTTATGTAATATTATGTACTTATATGTTCTGTAGTGTACCTGTTTGTTGCTAATCAATTAATAAAAAAAGATAGGTCATATTTTTAGTCACCGGATCTCGGGCTAAATGCACGAGTTGTGCATCGTTTGATAACAATCGACACTCTGGGTGGTGACGGTACGGATGGATAGTCGAATTTTCAATTTCATTAGTAAAACAGGGAGGAAACACTAAAATTTATTTCTGGTCAACTCACAACTAAACGAGAATACCTAGTTGTTTTTTTTTCTTTTACGTTTTGTGTAAACAATTGTAAAAGTGTGTGAACGTTTTGAAAAAAAAAGACGTATACCTACGCCACGAAAAAATATAAAAAACTACATACACCTACAACGAATTCAAAAGAGATTTTTCAAATTGAATTCATAAAATGCCTGTAATACGATATCCTATAAATTCAAACAGTAGGTAGTTGGACAGTTCAGTTTTTTGGATCACACTCTCGTAATGAATAAAAATAAAATTAAACGGAAAACACAACACATTTTATGGGTAAATTAGTGTTTTAAAAATCCTGCTACAATGAGTCAATATTGGCCTGCGCTTTTCCTGAAGGCATAATGACTACTGAACATATTATTTGAAAGTCTAAACAAAATAAAACACAAATAATGCGCTATCACTTAAGAAATTATTTTACAATATTTTTAACACAAAATGCATTCATTCTGTTCAGTGGACCTCAATGAAACATTTTAATTTTATTTTATCAGCATTGTTCCCCTGGATGCACTGATCCTGATGTCTAGAGTATTGTGCACACTGCACAGGTACTATATATTATTATTAATATATGTTGTGCACTATTCAAATAAATTCAATGAATTGAGTGTAGCTTGTATGTCCGAAGTATCATATAATATGATACGCATTATAAATTCAATTAGAGACGACATCTTTGATGAGGCGAGGTTCTAACAAAATCTAATCTCTTCTAGCTAACCTTAATGCAAGAGATTTGCCTCTATTTTTCAGAAAACTAGTTATGTACATACATATATTACTATTTGAAATAACTTATAATCCATCAGTGTGAAATATTTACATTATCAGTTACAGTATGCAGTGTATTTTAGTAATTATGTTTTAGAACAGGAAATTTATTTATTCACAAAGGCACACTTACAGATATTGAATACAAATTAAACAAAAAATAAAAATATTGATAGAAATAGTCAATTCAACGCCCTATTAGGTACAGCTACTAGTGTACCCACACATAGAAATCATATTATGGGGACAAATACAAACTGAAAAAAAAAATACAAAACTAAATTCTAAATTAAATTATCTTAAATGAATTTTATACAAACTTACATACCTACCTATTATATACAAATTATAAATGAACTAAGTCAAACTGTCATGACTAATAATAAATAATAACTAATAAACAGTTTCACAAGTGCAGTCAAAACCGCAATACAAAGCCTAGACCTCAACAGTTATGCCTTGCCTAGACATATTTCTCTACTACGTACGTCAATCCAAAAATATTTACTGTGCACATAGTGTCTGCTTCAATTTTCAAAATACACCTCGTATTTAGACCACTGTCATTTAGAAACTGCAAATAATAATAGTCTAGTCATATGGTGTTTTCGCGGAGAAATAAATACAGTAGTCTACTTCCCTTTCATACTTTACGTATTTGGGGGCGCTGAATTCGAATTTCAACTTTGCCACCTCGTAAATGTGATGCGTTCTGAGATATTCGAGAAAAACTCAGAAGAAAACGTTCTTTTTAGAGACTTTCGCTCATAACTCGAAAAGTATACATTTTAGAGAAAAGAATCTCGAGACAAGAATAAACTAGAGTAAATTTCCTACAAATAGCGATGATATTCACTTTTCTGAAATAAACCGCTTACGCGCTACTATGCGCTAAAAAAGGGCATAAATTCCACTCTTTTTTAAAAAATATTTTCTCTTTTAATTTATTGACTATAACTCAAAATATATAGAGTTTTTTGGAAAAAAAATGTTGTACATAAATAAAGTACACTATATTTTCTACAATTAGTGCTAAGAAGGTTTCTGAGACAGACTAACCTCTATTACGTTAGAGCGCATTGAAGTTCACTATAGTACATTAGAAGCAAATTCTTCATTATTTAAAATGAATATATAACATTAAAAAAAAATAAAAAAATCTACAAAACTTTTTTGATGCTATAAACACAAGGCTGAAATTTTTATATTTAAATGTTTGCTACCCCTCAATAGCGATGGGTTGGTAGAAATTTGAGAATTCCTTATAAACAAAAGCTCATTCTCCAGTTTTTTGTCCATAATGTGAAAATTAAAAACAATAGGGACAATTATACTAAGACAAAAATAAAGTACATTTTATTATCTATGAACTACCTTAATAACTTTTTTTAGTCAAATAGACGATTCAGCAGCCAGAGTCCGTTAAAAATTTTCCATATCTCGAAAATATTCTAAAATTTCTACTTATTTTGGTTTACCGCCTGCAAATAAGAATCTAAACATTTTTAAGAAACAAAATGTGAAAATTCATCAAATTTCCTACAAATTATGTCTCTTGCGTTTTCGCTCAGGCGAACTGGTTCGATGTTCAGAAGCATCGAAATTTGGTATAGCGTGTCATATTAATTAAGCGTTGATAATACGAACTACGACTATGGTATGTAACACACGTAAGTTATTAGATAAGAAAATAGAGGATATTTGTTGAGAAAATTACTAGTAAGATATTGGTTTTGCATTATGTTCGCTATGTGCAGGTAATTCACTCGTCAGTACAGATTTTGAGTTCGCAAACCAGATTATATTTATTTTGCGAATAACACTGTTCTGAAAAACTTTGCGTTTCAAAAAACTTCTGATAAAAATAAAGAAGAGAAAAAAAGTAGGATCTTGCATTTCATGATTACATAAAAGACCACAAAATTAAAACTACCCAACATTTTTTGTAACATATATAATGTTAATGTAACTGGGCTGATATTAATAATACGCAGATGTCGCAGAAGTTTGTCTGGTAGGCAAATTAACGTATGACCTGATAAAATTGAACGTATTCCAGTAGGAGTAGTAACTAATATAACCTATTGATGATCGACTCCAAACGAACCTTTGAAAGTCAATTATGGTTCAACATACATAAAATTCAAGCTGTACCTATTCAGAAATTAACTGTCAATCAATCAATTAGTAACCACACTCATTCATCTCTCACCTCAAGGGAATGTCACTCGCTTTGTGCTGAAAGGGGAACAGGTAAATGTAATGAATGCCGAACATCCAGTCCCAAAAGTATAATAATCAACGGGCAGTTCACTCTTATTGAGACGTCGTATTGTGAGATTAAATACACAGTCGTGAAAGCTATTTGCCATTCCATTCTATTATATTCTATCCCCTCACGCCGTCTCCCTTGCGGGTTAGGCAGAGAGAATACATCGTCAGATTTTCTTATCACATTCATGCAATTTAACCTTTCTTCATCGTTGCTATAGTTTCTATCACATAGTGTAAGGACAGATGAGCGGGTAAAAGTAAAAAAATTGAGTTACGCCTATTACAATAACTTCCTCATTCACATATAAAGCATTGATTTTTTACGGTAACAATGCACTGCCTTAGAAGAACTTCCAGACCATACTCTTATACTATGGGAAAGGTCGGTTTGGGTTTTTTAAACCAGCTATTATTACTCTACTTATGATCAGCAACATGATTATTATATAGTACAATGTTTTATGTGCAATACTGTTGTTTCTTTTATTGAAGCAGTGAATACATATACCTATGTACAGATTTAGGAATCTGAATGTGATCTTACAGCGCCTGACACCATACTAATACATACTTACATATATATAATGGTAAACTTTCATCCTTCTAATGAAGCCATATTTATATCATGGAAATTACCATGATTTAATACGTTTAATTTCAACTTGAATTATTATTTTTGATTGTACAAATTTTTATTCTTGTAAAGCGTTGGATTCTTTCTACAGCCGTAGTAAATACATTGAAATATTCCCACAACAGTATAGAAGAAATAAGGATGAACGTTGTCGGGCTTACGACCGACCTCGGCTGGCTTAAGTGATCACTTTACACTCGAGAAACATTCGCCATTTCAGTTCACCCCGGCTGGGATTCGAACCCATACCTTCGTCTCGCTTAGTAGGGATCATATCCACTACACACACGAAGAGCGACGGCTGTGTTGTCGAATTTCATGTACATTAAGTACCTATGTATTGTTGCATTTCTTACTGTTGAAGGGAGAGGGTGGTATTTTTTAACACACCCGCCATCTTTTTATTGCTTAGCCGAAGAACGTAGTTCACAATCAACTTCGCTAATGGCAGGAGAGGCAACTAAGTACCATATTTATGTTTTTATACCTAACAATTACCAACGTGATTTTAACTTGAATTATTATTTTTGATTGTACAAATTTTTATTCTTGTAAAGCGTTGGATTCTTTCTACAGCCGTAGTAAATACATTGAAATATTCCCACAACAGTATAGAAGAAATAAGGATGAACGTTGTCGGGCTTACGACCGACAACAGCAAGCAATAAAAAGATGGCGGGTGTGTTAAAAAATACCACCCTCTCCCTTCAACAGTAAGAAATGCAACAATACATAGGTACTTAATGTACATGAAATTCGACAACACAGCCGTCGCTCTTCGTGGTGTAGTGGATATGATCCCTACTAAGCGAGACGAAGGTATGGGTTCGAATCCCAGCCGGGGTGAACTGAAATGGCAAATGTTTCTCGAGTGTAAAGTGATCACTTAAGCCAGCCGAGGTCGGTCGTAAGCCCGACAACGTTCATCCTTATTTCTTCTATACTGTTGTGGGAATATTTCAACGTTTAATTTCATTTAAAAAGTGTACCTATTCAAAAAAAAAACACAAGAAAACTTTCTATCTCGTCTCGTATATTTTGTTCATTATGAGAAATTATTTACTTAATTGTTTTCCTTCCGTAGAATTTATATACCTACCTACTACTATATTAACTATTATAATTAAGTATTGTCACCGTGTCACCGTGGCGTTTGTTCTATGTTAATTAATTAATTAATTTTATTAGAAGCGCTGTATGAACATATTTTTTTTTTTTTTTTTTTAAACGGCAATCCACCCGTCAACGAGTGACTTATGCCATACACGATATTCTATTATGCTACAAGTTTAAAAGATTTAAATCGGGGCAACATCCTATTACATTATCAATAATATACTCACACTCTCCTGTCATTATGTTTAAGGCAGTTGACAATGCTGTGGTATATACGAGGAGAGTTTGTGGATAATAAGTATTCGATACTCAAAGGAAAAGTCGTACAATGTTCCTTAATCTCCTCCAGAAACAGAGAGTTATCAATTAACGGACAGTTGAAAAATACATGATTGAGGGATTCCTCTTCCTCTCCACACTCGCACATGGGGGAAGCAAACACTTTGATTCTGTGCAGATGAACTGCCACACAGCAGTGGCCGATTCTCATTCTACACACTTGAGATATCTCCACTTTCTTATACGCATTTCTTTCATACCAAGGCTTTCCGGGAAACTCTGACTGTATACGTCTATAATGGGATCCGGCAATCGATTATCTCCAAGCGACTTCCCAGCTTTTGTTTATTTCCTTAATTATAACTAGTTTTCTGTCGTTGAAGCTCGGACTGAGAGTGGGTATGGTATATCCCGAGTCACAGGCCTCCTTGGCCAGGCAATCCACAATTTCGTTTCCCTTTATTCCAACATGAGATGGTATCCAGGCCACAACTATTTCAATATTACGATTTTTTGCGATATAAAATAGGTGCTTTATCGATGAATATAAATCGTCCAAAGGACAAGCCTTGCCGTTATTCATAAGTCTTTTGACCAAACTAAGTGAATCTGTCAGAATAATAGATTGTGGAATAGATCTGTTTATTACTTCCGTTAATGCTTCTCTCAGAGCGACGCATTCGGCCGAGAAGATTGAAAATTCACATGACAATTTAACTTTTTTTTCCACTCCCAAGGAGGGAATAATGAACGAGGCGCCACATCTATCCTGATACTTTGAACCATCGGTAAAAATTTGGATGTGGTTTGGCCATCTGGACTCCATTTCTGAGCAAAATTTTTGATTCACGAAGGAGGGGTCAGTCCACTTTATAGATCTGTCTAATCCTAGTCCTACGGACTCGAGAATAGTTGGAATGGCCACTGCTGCATTGAATGAAATTGAGAAGAGAGGAGGGACAGCGTTAGAAGAGATAGTAAAGTTTGCATTGAAATATGAGAGACATTTTACCAAAGTAGGCGGGGCTTTGTTACGCCAGAATCGATGTTCATTACATAAAATGAGAAGACGATTAAGAATAGCTTTAATTGGATGAGTTGGGTTGTTTATTCGTTTTATAAGATAATTGTAAGAGAGATATTCTCTCCGAAGCGATAGAGGCATTTGGTTGCACTCCATCTGTAGAGAAACGATGGGTGAAGAACGCATCGCACCCAGAATAAGACGAAGGCACTTGGACTGAATTCTCTCTAACTTAAGAGTAAGATAATTTGGTAAGGGCTCCAAGACGATAGAAGCGTTATCTAGGTGACTTCTTACAAGGGCATTATACAGAAGTTTCATTGTTGAAGGGTGGGATCCCCACCATACTCTCGATATAGATCGAAGAACATTAATTCCCTTTTCACATTTTTTAATTACGTGCTCAATATGTATGTTCCAAGACAATTTTCTCTGTAAGAAGACGCCGAGGAACCTTACATGATCCTGAATCGGAATTTCAGAGTTATCAATTACGACTGAAATATCAGGGATTTTATGTTTTCTGGAGAAGATCACAATTTGGCTTTTGGAAGGGGAAAGGTCCAAACCATTGTGTTCGGTCCATGATTTCATTGCTAGAATGGCTCTTTTTAAATTAAATACAGCAGTGGTGATGGACTTGTGACTACAGTACAAAACGAAGTCGTCCGCATATTGTAGGATCTGGCAGTTAGATGGGATGAATATTTGAATATCAACGGTGTATATGTTAAACAATATAGGACTTAGGACTGTATGAACATAGTATTAACGTAAACCATCGTGTCACTGGCTGAAGTGGAGATCTTTTTCTATGCGATAAAAAGATGTCCATTCGAACTAAGGGCAAAGTCTAAGACATTCGTAAGACCTGCAATGTCGTATGGACCTGCAACGTCAGACCATCTTACCCGAGGTCTTCCTACGCTCCATTTGCTTGTTCCAGGTTGCCACTCGAGAATCTTTTTGATCAATATAGGGTTGTAATATCACTGTTCTGCGATATAATCAAATGCACGGAAACAATCAGTGCAAATAAAAAAGGCAGAGAGATTATAGGTACAACGTACTAATTTTGTTATCTAAACAAGAAAATTAATGATGTTATATCCTGACGTAATAACCGGAGACCGGAAGCGTGTTGTTGTAACAAGTATCTAGATATGGTGTGGGTATCTACTGTGTAAGTAAAGTACAAGAATCATTTCTACCTACACAATTCTAGCGGAAATCGGGTTAAAAAGTAACGCAGGGCCGTGGCAACTTTTACAAGTTGCTTGAATAGGTATATGAGGAATTTGAACACCTCGCGATCGTAGCGCTCTCAGATATAGTCGAATTTTTTTCGGCTCACACCACATTTTTACATAATATTGAGCTTTGTAATACAAATCGTGGTTCACAAACTTTGCTATTCATTGACATTGTACAAGTCTACATCAGAATGTTTTGAGTAGTAATCGATAGATGTCGAGCTCCTTTGTATTAAATATTCACATTTTGATTTATAAATTCAATAGATAAATATTGTAGTCCAAAGTTTTATTAAGCTGAATAGAAAATAGGTACGTACTAGAAACGCTATAGAAAAGAAAATATTTACCCCAAGAATAAACGTACAATATCTAACGTGTAAAGATAGCGTCTAGCGATCTCATCTCTCTGCCTATCCCGCAAACATCGTCATTTTTGGCGTGTTACAGCTAGTAACGTAATAATAATGTATTATGATGGTACAGCTATAGATAGCTAGGTGAGAGGCTTCTAGAGTTAATTAATAGGCACAAGTACGGAAACGTCTAACAATATCCTGTGACAGATGCGGACATTCTGCGGGCCACTTCCTACCACATCATGACCGTAGCATGTACGAATATCTACCTACGTCTCGATACACAATACAGTGGATAGAAACGTTGGAGCTATCTTTCATAGAAGCATCAACCAGAGTAACAATGTGAAACGCTTCCAATCATTAAATTGAATTAAGTACCTAGTGTAACTCCCGGTCTGCGATATTTTCTGCTATGGGGGTAGTACCTACCTATTTTCTACACAAAGTGTAGGTATACACAATTCTGTGTCGGTCTGGACCGTGGGAAGCCATATGAGAGATCAAATCATGCAGTATTCCTACAACAGTGTAGAAAAATCGAACGCTTTACAAGGATAATAAATTTGTAAACACAAAAATAATTCAAGAGCAAATCTTGTTTTTCTTCCAGTTAGTTAATACTCCTGATGTTCATAGTACCTCCTTACCTGCCTATTGTAGGTTTATTCTAAAACCATGAACAAAGATTATAGGATTATTCTAAAATCATAATAGGTATTACCATTATCATTCGTCTAACATAAAATATTTTGTAATATAAACAGATTGTCGAAAATAATAAACACCTACATAATATTATTAATGTAACTACATACAGGTAGGTAGTATGTAACAGATTTTAGAAAACAAGTGCTTACTTCAAAATGAACCAAAAAACACAAAAAAATGCTTGCTGAGCACCTACATATGTAGGTAGGAACAAAAATTGTCTATAGGTAACTAACAAGAATGAAGAAGGGCCCAATATATGCGGATAAATTTCATACATTTGCCTTTACCTAATATGTTGGATCCCTATGCTTTGACGCGATTGTTACGGAAATAAAAATGGTACGAACGAACAAACTGGGCTTGTAATGCGTTGAAAACTCTGTCAGATGAAAAACATTTACAATCGGTCATCGAATGGTCGTCGACGCAGTATTTGAGCATCCCTAAAAGTAAGGGGTAGATAGGTACGTATAAAAGCGACTGAATTCTTAATTAACAGGTGAACGTACAATGCAGCATACAAGGAACAGAGATATGCAAATTTTACCACTGCTTCTAGATTTCCATATTACATATTTCTTCCATAAATGAATACTGCACCGCAGGTACTGTACATAGTAATATTCATACACAGTCATGAACAGTATGAACTAAGATGAAATCCCTGCAAGAAAAATCTACATATCCAAGATTATTACACACGCCGTACATGAGGGAAAAACTTACTCGAAGACAAATAAGTATATAACAATGTATGGAGGCAGGTACAACAGAACGACGGGGGAAGGTAAATTCTGAGGTCATGATTCACGAACTCATAACAAGTGAAAGCATTAATTCAAAACAAACTCTAGCTCTACATATTTACGTTCATTCGTTTGTATCTAACCACGTTAAATTAACCGAGAATTCGATTAATAAATACTATTTCAACAAATTTCTATACTATTTTATTATATTTATTATATTATTAGGAAAGTACCTAGGTACAAACATCTACCGGAGTATCAGCATAAAAGGCCTTTGTTTTTTTTTATATTTATACATATTACGACGAAGTCTATCAATTGTTGAAAAAATATTATTTATACGTAAAAACATTTCAATTAGGTAGTTCTGGGTTGATATGTGTAAAAATTTCCGAGTGGAATGGGTGTGGTTAAAGTTTAAGGCGTATCAAGGCACGTAGGGTAGAGCTAGTATGATATAAATATTCGCGTTGCCAAGTTGTGGTAGGTACTTAAAATGGTAGGACAATAAAAATAAAACAATTAAAATCAGAAGGAAGTTTTATTGAGATGAATATTGTGGAAAGCACTACCTAATGCTAGAGTCGTACCTATTCCAAGTTAGAGTAAAAAATAATAATGACCTCGAGGCACATTTTATTTCAAAAGGAGATTTACTTAAAGAAAGAAGTGCTTCTATAATTTCTCCTTACTCTCATCCAATTCTCGTGGGCGATAGAGCGGACGGTAGTAAAATTTCTTATAACTACACACCCTCCTTGTTAAACGTGGATGTCACTAGTCCTTACTTGCGTTACTCCTGTTGAGTTTCAACCTCCTGAACAATGTGTCTCCAAGCCTTTGTTCTTACTCCCAGGGTTGGACCTCAGAATTAAATCACCGACAAAAAAAAAACAAATTGACTATAAGAGACCAAAATTCCAAAGTCTCGTTGTTCTTTGTATAATTCGCTTTCATAACACCAAAGTAAAATTAGCGCCGTGGGCGAATTATTTCCAAAAGATTTTTGAAAAATATTTTCGCAACAGATAAATACACAGCGAAGGGCGAAGATAGGAGACGCTCTATCAGGCCAGCGCCATCTTGATTTTTTTCTTTCTATCAGGCTTACAACTGAGTTGAGATAACTACTTGTTTTTCTACTACGACATGCAGACAATCCGATGCTCTCACACAAAATAAATTGAGATATAAAAAAATCTTTCAGGAACATTATAGTACTTTCATTATTTTCATTCGCTCTTTCAGAAAACAAAATACTTCTACGTCCCAAAGTTGTGCACCGGGACAACCGGGTCAGTCCTTCCAATAACGGGAAGTATGGGGTCACATGACATACGAGTATGTATATTTCGTATAAATTTAATTTGAACCGTTGTTGTTTGAACAGTCCTATTAGGTTCGGAAAACTATTTTGTACAATATCAAATGGTCGTTTATTGAAAAATTAATATTGCATGTAATTCTTCTCAATACTCACTGTTCGAGAAGATATTGTGTAAGGAGCGTCAGAATCAGAGTAAACTAGCTATTAAATATCTGGAATAATGCCAGAGATCATACTGCCGTTCTAGACACTATCGCTCGAAGGCAAAGCCATATTATAATAGACTTCTGACAGTAATTATACAACCAACCATCGTCTAACCAGAGTTTGAGGCAGCTAGCGCTATTATAATACTAGATACCTACGAATATTATGCCTATAGTAGCTTGAATCTGTTCAAGAAATAATAGCACCATACTCGTGTTTAATTTTATTTATTTATTTTATTATTCGTGAGAATTAAGTACAAAGATAGGTAAATTTTACTGGTGTCAAGCGAAAAGTATGTTTATGTAGATCAAATTCAACTCCAACCAAAGAAGAATTTTTAATGTATTAATTGTGGACATTTCTATATGTAAAATGTGTGTAAATATTTAGGTATTACTTTACTATGATACGTAAATTTTTGTAGGAGTTTCACAAACCAAAATCAGTAAGTCGACACTCACTGCTTCGAAACTTAGAAAATGTGTTGCCGGAACTGGCTACACGGGGTCATTCTACTTTTATTGTATGTATGTCTATTGTTTAAGTACTTGTGTTGGATTTTTAGTTTTTATCAAACTGAATTCTTTTATTGGATGTTCGTGTAAAAAGTAAAATAATATTAAAAAATAATAAGGAGTATGCATATTGCACACCGACATTTCAATAATTTCTAAAAACGGGAGACCTTCTATCTCGGCAACCGTTACTAAACATGCTTTGGAACAAAATAGGGTAGATGCATTGAACCGAAGGGAATAACCGTAAAAGATTTTTTATATCTTGTATAGATTTCTCAAAAAAAAAAATTAAAAACACCCCTATATTTTTTTCCGAAAGACGGAAACACGTTTCCCGAAAGCCGCGGAGTAATATTTTTTTTATTTGCATACTGATAATAAGCATTAAAATCTAGGGAATAACCGTAAAAGTTTTTTGATAGAAGCTAAATTAACCCCAAAGAATGAAAAAAAAAAACGCTATTTTTTTACCATTTTATCATGCGATTGTTCACGCGATTTTGAACCTTAATGCCGTGGGAAATGACTGTGACGTCATTCTTGGTGCCAAGCCCTTAACTGCATTGATTTGAAACATTCACGTAAATATTAGATAAATAAAATAGGAGTTGCGGAATATTCATATTACATGCTCGGTTATTACAATATTCTTGTCTCATACCAAATGCTCTAAAATTTATTATACAAGATTACGGAATGGCCTAAGAAAGAGGCGTTGAAGAGTAAATATAATTAGTTAATACACTTAAATTCAAATCGATGAAACAATAACCATAAGAAGGCACCCCAATATAAAACTTGAAGCCGGAAAGCTTAGCCCCGAGGCATCTGTAACAATAACAATAATGAATATGTAATTGCTTCTCTAAACGATCGATGATCAAATTGGAAATTAACATCTCGGAGCCATTAAAATTTTCATCTCGGCCGATAAAGAAGAGACGATAAGGAGCTTAATTACACTATTAAATAAAATGCCTTCGAATTTATTTTCTTCTCTAAACTAAAATTCCTTACCGAAAATAATTACTACAAGCGCTAGATTTTTAAGGCATGTTTTTTTTGGTTCAGGTTTTCTTTGGTACCTTATTATTACTGTATATTTAATTTATAATATGTATTTTATTTGCATATACATAGGTACACATCACGATGAGAAAATTGTAAACACAAGCACACACGAATGTGTCACGTGTTCTCTGTAGGAAATACTGCAATGGAATAGATGGATCAATGTTGTTCAATATTCGTTTGTTTGTTTACCTGGGTCACGAAAGTTTTTACCGATTAATACTTAAGTATAAGCTTAAGCTTATACCGTAAAAAGTACTTACAATATGATGGGATAAATTGATGTTGGAACTGAAAATAAAGGATATTAATTAATACATACCTAAAGTAGGAAGGAAAAAGGAAAGGATAAAAGGGATGTCCATCAATTTTAATGTAATTTTGTCATTAATATTTGAAGGTTTTGTAATTTATAATACTTTATAGTCAAACTGAACAAAATCTCTACGCTCACTTAAATAATTAATGTTGCGTACACATTCAAGGGTCGACGATTAAAACTGTTTCGGACGGACGGTAAACTATATTTTTAGAATATACTTACACTTATTACCTCTGTTATATTACCCCTTCCGCTATTATGTTACCCAAAGTGAAGTTCTAGAGAGAGAAAAAAAAAAATATATACAAGGTCTCACGACTTTGTGCGGTGTGTATTACTACGTCTCCACTAACGCTCTGGTGTCATTGTCATAAGAACCCCGTGAACAAGAATCTCCTCGAAAAACAATAAGCATTTTATTCGTTCATCACCCAATCATCACGTTCTCACAATTAAACCAAAACACGTGGAATACGTTCTGAAGAAATGTAGACTATAATATGAACATGTTTTTTAAATGTCAGTAAAAAGATATCCGTAATCTATCAATCAAAAAATACAGAAACGTATTATATGAATGTAGGCAGTTACATATTACTAGAAATTATTCAGGTGTTCTCTTAATCTCTTATATAAAACAAACTACAACATTGTAAGGGCGTATATTTTATAGATAAGCTATACGTTTATTTGGTTCGACATATAGTCCCAATGGCATTATTTCTACACTTTAATATACGACTATGAACCTGATGGGAATCGAAGGTACAATAATTCTTTGAAAAAAAAAGTGCGTAGGTACTACACCTAGTGAAGAACGTGTAGGTTTCTTTGAGAACATTATATTACCCAAAAAAGGTTGACTTGTACCGGGAAGGGCGTGTTGGGTGCTTAGGTCTCTGAATAATTAAAATATAATACCACGTGTCCCGTTTTACATATTTAAATTATTTTATTTTGTATTCCGCAAATCCAACAGCAAGATTTGGAAATAAAATACCGCACTTTCTGGATACAAATAGAATATCAATCACAGTACCCAGTATATCTATTGCTATCATGATTCGATAGCAACACTAACACTAGAGCTCAAACAAAGCCCTACACTTTTACAGAATTGCCTATTAAAGTTTCGTAAATAGCTTTGTAAGTTTTGTCTAATGGTTTTACATTTTACAACCTTGTATGGAAGCTGTATGAACTTGTCATTATTAATACAAAAGACAGGAAGAAGCTACAAAGTGATTTACTTAGTCTACGATTATAAATAACGATGAAATTATTCATGTAGATATTTATTAAATATCACAAATAGCGATGATAAATCTTTTTAATTGTACTTACTGGAAGATATCGCTTCTTCATTAAGCTTCCCCTCAAGTTCATATCATTTGAAGTATTGAAGTTTTATTGGTTGTTTATTTATGCGGCTTTGCCGAGCCTGCCTGTAGGGATGACCCGGTCCCTTAAGTAATATTACAAATGATATACCTTGGTCAAGACAATTTATTAATTTACATACCATAAATATATATTTGAACAAAATTCATTACCGTAAAGTAAATCTAGTGAGTAGAGTAATGATTAAATCCAATTTGTAGAATATTTTCCTTATAGTTTAATTAACTCTATTATTTGTCCACTTGGGTTATAAGGGTACTTTTACATCAATAAATAATTAAGTATACTATTGACATATCTACTCGTTATAGAAAAGATATTGCGATACAATATTTAGTTTCTCCGAGAACGGATCTAAAACCAAATTAATTCAATAGGAGTGCTTATTGTCTTGATGAAATTTCTTCCAAGAAACCACATCAAATTTAAAACATTTGAAGTATATATTTACTCGTACTTATCTGAAAAAACGCCGCGCACTAATGTTCATAATAAATAAAATGACGTATGTATATAAATATCCTTATAGTATAATATACATATCTATAGCTGTAATAGGCGTTATACAAGTAAACAATTGCCTCCTCATTTCCAGCAATAATCTTTATTAACCCTAAGGGTACAATAAATAATCTTTCGGGGATGATTTATATTGTGCAATAATAATGTTAACCAACCATAATTAAAATCAATCCAAAAACTAATTAGTGGAACTCTACAACCTTCTCGATTCACTATCTGGTTTTCATGGTATGTGATTAAAAGGGTTAAAAACACAACATCGGGAGATTTCTTTCAAACTCAAGATGTTTGGATTTGTCAATAGGCGCAAGTCCGGAAAGCGAATGAATGTAAATGGATAGAAGCTTTTAGAAACCCGTTACCGACCTACTTCACTATCTCCGGCCGAGCTTCTTTCACTTTATTCCGAATAGGGGTGCGTTCCAAAAAGCCTTACATTTTTTGGCCAAAATAATGCCATACTTGTTGAATATAATATATTATGTAAACCTGACGATTTCCTTGGCACGTAATAAGGTCGTGCAGGAATTGAAAAAGTGCGATGAAATAACTTCATACATAGAGGCGTTGCAAAGAAAAAAACGATTGCATCATACTATAGCATACTAGTAGATAGGCCAGGCTAAGAATGCGGTAACATTTTACGATTTCTTCTGAAAGAAGATATGTGAATGTGAAAATATACGTTACCTAAATATAAGCGGAATTAAGTTGCACACGTTGAGTTTTATTTTCAGTATTTTCTCTTATACTTGTATGTATAAGCTTATTCGGAGTCCAACACATAACGCAAACACATATAGAGAAAAGTGCTTTAACTTCATATTTCTAGCTTGCATTGCATGTTGCTGATAGTATTACAAGAGTATCGAACAAAAGTATTGAGCTACTGAAAACTATTGGACCATACATATACTCGCATAATAAAACTTAGACTGTTGAAAATTGTAACAAGTAGTTGAACGTATTAAACTTTGTTTACCTACACGAATGTACCAACTTAATGGACTTTCATAAAATAAACTTTATTATAATTACTTTCACTAAAGCCACACGTAGGTACTTTCGTTTTTGCAAAAGGGTCTGAACTTGTGAATACCTACTATTGTTTTAGAATATTCCAGATAAGCTGAGTAATACACGAGTTAATAGTTAAGTGGGAATATATGTAGGTGCATCAGTTATAAGAGTAAGGATATTATGACATTTCCAAAAAATCTAAAAATAGGAGACCTTTAAGATATAGATAACCTTATTAATATGCTTTGTAAAAAAAATCGAAGGGGCATTGAACCTTTATCGAAGTTGTGGTCATCCTCCACGCGGCCATTTAATGTAATAAAAAAATAACAAATTCAGAAAGAAAAATATCTGAACAGCAAAGTAAAATATGTGCTGGATAAAAGTACCATCAAGTACAATCGTGCTGTCAAACTAACTGTCTCGTATATGACATTTTAAGTCGTCCAGTTCTTATTTGACTACAAGTATAATAATTCAAAAATTTTACAAATTTGCTGCAGTCGACGGCGAAAATGTAGAAATGCTGAGAAAAGTCGTCGAGATAACGATTGAAAAAATAAACTGAATATCATAATAAAATAGTTTGTCCAAATAATAGTAGGTGTTTGAATAATAATATAATAATAATGTGATGCAAAGTGCAGAGCGGCAATACCTACAATCTACGTAGGTAGCGGGCCTGTGCGCGGTGAGATATGACACCACTTGTGTTAGGTAGATTGCATATTATAGTACGCTCTCTGTGTTAGAGGAAAGAAAACCACTTACCAACTTGGTAAATGCATTCTCTCCTTAAAAATAATGTAATAGGACATGGAGTTTATTATAGACGCAGACATCGTATAATAATATTATAGAAAAGAAAATACCCACACTATTATAAAACCATATTATACCTACTAACTACTCAGTCAACTCAATGAACAGACTAGAAGCATTTGGAATGTGGCTCCATCGCCGAATGCTCAGAATTCCGTGGACAGGCATGATGTCTAATGCAAAAGTCCCGAGGCGAGCTAGAGTTGACAGAGAGCTGCAGTTGTGCAGCAGAGCGGAAGATTTCATATCTCGTCATGTGCGTAGAGAGAAATATCACCTTTTCCAACTAATATTGGGGAAAATTGAGTGATGCAGAGGGGCCGGTAGAAGACAGATGTCTGCGGAATATACTGATCGCCAACGTTAGGGGGAACCGGCAGGGCACATTGAAAAGAAGATACATACTCTGTACTCCCACTCGATACATGAAATAATGTTTTCAAACGTTATAAGTATTGAAGGAAAATCCCGCGGGCTTAAGGCCCTCCACATCCCCGGGTAGCCCAGGCGCATTAATAGCGACCTCCTTACCCGTGTTTCTAGCAAAATATTATTAAGAGGTGGGCCCGACGTTATAAGTAGACCTAATTAATACACGTTTTCTATGGGTAGTGCATTATAATCCGTTGATTGAATTCCACTTAGTTATTCGGAAATGAGACAATGTTATGCCTTGTCCCCATTAGGCCAGTGGCTTATTAGAGTACTTACTTATACTTATATAGTGAATTAGTAACAACGCTAGATTTACATCCCGGAATTGTTGCTAATTCACTAATTCGCAAATTCACCTTCTGCCCTAACGTGAATCAAGGATGCTGAAATCGATTTTATCTACGGAAGAAGAAAACGAATCTCGAAAAGAAATCTCACCATTATCTAGTTGAAGCTATACTATAGTGATTTTTTTACTAAACAGTACTTTAAACAATTATTGATGTGTTACAATTATCGCGTATTCCTCCTTCATTCAGTACTACCTATACAGATCACTTGGTGCTGAGTTTGGATTTGGGTGCTGATGATGTATTGTGTTCTTTACGATACATAGTTTAAGATAACTTTAAAATGCGCCGGGAAGTTGCGTCCACAAATTGTTTTTTTTTATAATGCCTTCCAAATTAAGTCAGAATTCACAAATAAGGTCAGAAGTATATTATATAATCGTATTAAGTAAGGCCCGTTGGCAGTGATGTTTATATTTCACATTACGGCTCGCGTACGTACACCTACATAAATTTCTTGATGCCTAATGTTTTGCTGGTCTGTTTGACGGTTTTGGGTAGTAAAAGTTTCACGATAAATTCCAATTAAGGATGAATACGACCTACGTTGGTACACGTAGATGTCAGAAAACAATGAACAAACGCGTGGCTTATATGATTTTACTATATACATAATATAATGTACCTCTAATTCATTATATCAGATATTTTTTAATGATGATGAACTGTCTGAAACGCCAGACAATCGAGGATTTTTGGAAGACTAATATACATAATATTTTTAAAGAAGCACGATAAAACACTGTTATATTATGCATACTAGGTACGTATTTATCGCAACTAATATGGACTACCGTAATTTTCTTTCCACACGTATCCTCCGATCCGCAATGGCTGGTATAATTTTAATATGACCATACGTATGGTGTTGGAGGAGAACAGCTTAAGATCTATATGTAAGTTAGCTCTAAGTATTTAGTATGTATAAGCTAGTGTAATAGTTTTTAGTATAGTAGCCAAAAATCCTCAGTATTAGGCAAAATGCTATGTAATATATTTTTGTAAACTTTAATAAATAAAAAAAACGTAGTAAATTCAGGTTATTGAATTTAGAAAATTATTAAGTTCGGTAATAAAAAAGCTTTTATATATTTTTTATGGCAAACATATTTTATCTCCGGAATAAACTGATTTATTTATAGTATAGTAGAATGAAAATTAAAATATAAGGGGAGATCCTTTAATACGTCACGTAATATATTACAAATTAAAATATTTAAATAACTTAATACACACACATCCTCTGACATCTACCGCCATTAGGATATAATAAGTTAGCGTAGTATGGACAGTGGACTTATGTACAAAATAACATTATTCTTCTTATTTTGCATGGTAAAACAGTCGCTTTTACTAGCTACATATATACGAGTCATTGTTCCGCGTCACGTCAACTAGTTCATCAAGTAGTCCACAAGCCTAGGTTTCACGTTGTAGACTTGTTCACGATCTTCTGAAAATTTTTCTAACATTTAGACTTGGCCACGTTCATAAATAAATAAAAGCATTATTGCACATAAATTTACACACAAAGCGCGGATTTATCGCCTGTTGGCGATTTCTGCCAATCAAGGAGTGATCTCGAATTCCATACTATATTGAAAAAAATCTATTGGTAAGTCTAATAACAATAATGTCTACTTAAATTGTCACTTATGTCTCTCTAATACTCACGTGGTAGTATCTAGCAAGAAGGAGATGACTGCAAAAACATTGACTGTAAAACCTAATAACTCGATGTTGGCATACTACCTTATTATTTGTTTCGCTCTGAAGTCTAAGGAATTGATTAGTAATATAACTACCATGCGTGCATTCTGTGGACACCCTTAATTAGGGGGTAAACGTGAATTCTATATTTTGTGTACGTCATTAATTACATATGTTTAAAATAAATAAATTGCTATAAAGGAGTCATAAAGACGATTTTAATACCATACTGTGTCGGCGAAAGACGGTAAAAGAAGGAATGAAGAACTAGAATATAATTACTGTGATAGTAATCACGTTTTCACCCGTCTAGGGAGTTATATGAAGATGCACGATCGTAGGTATATTCGTTGAGAGTAACTTATCAAAAAAAATATTAAACTTTTTGTATGGAAAACGATAATTATTTACAGTGCACTGGATAGAATTCTGGTACGGACTTAAAAATAATGTTACGACCTTTCTTTCCTCTGGGTACATCGGGACTTCTAGCTGTCTAAATCTAAACAGACTTTCACTAAGAGTTTTAACACTTACGTTAACCGATGGTATGTATGCTGTGTGGAATGCCGGTGTTGCTGATTGAATGGTCTTGAGTCAAAATCGGAGAAAATAGAAGGACACAGTGCAATTGGTAAGTGTTAGGTACATACTTGTAGAGTGCGATCATATGAATATAACTTCTAAAAAGGAAGTTTATTCTTTCTTGATTGTTACATGTTGAGATATCAATATTCATATATAGGATAAATTTTACTATTGTTTCCCCCGAAAAGTAGGTCGCAACCTCAACTGTTAAAATAGGTATCATTATTTTAATTCAGACAACCAAGCCATGGGATGATTTGTGTCTGATATCTTCAAAAAATTAACGCGCAAAGTTCTTTAAACGACTTTTTATTCGTCTATTTATTTATTCTAACTATACCGCGGATAAAATATTATGCAAAATCATGAAAATCTAATCAAAATTACTAAATTATATAGGTACAATATTGTCGGAGTTTCTGCATAAATTTACTGTGAACTTTAATTACAACAGCCATCAACTGATTCAGACTCCAGACGACACAAACATGACGCATTATTATTTCTTCGTTTTGAAGTCAATTAAGTAAGTATATCAACAATGTAGGGATGAAATCCCCCACAAATCATTCTGAAAATAATCATAATCCAATACGTCCTGAAAAAAGTTTCAATCCTCAAAATACAAAATACTATAAGCGACATTTTTAATGTAATTATAATAAATATTTAATTTCAAGAAAAAGCTTTTCAAAGTTACGAATAATCTGGAAATACTAGGAAATGATAAAACAGGGCAAAGCACTGGGAATGTTTTTGTATAAAATACGCACGTTTCTTTATGCTTTCGACGAAATGGAAAAAATATTAAAATATATTATGATATGTGTACTTCAATATGTTTCATATTCACCAAGGGGAGCTCGTCCCATATTAACTCAGGATCATCGTAAAAAAAAACGAAATGGAATCGTATCGGATCGCAATCGAAATGAAAAAAGAGAAAAATTGAGCAACAGCACGATTGAACCATCCTATGAATTTGCTGTAGTCGCACATGGGTCGCACGAGTAACAATTCCGATAAGTTTGACTGTCAGGTTTAGTAGCAGAACACAATTCAAGTCTTGTTGTCACCTTATTTCACTCTTAAGGGCTTGGTACCAAGAATGACGTCACAGTCATTTCCCGCGGCATTAAGGTTCAAAATCGCGTGAACAATCGTATGATAAAATGGTGAAAATAGCGTTATTTCCATTTTTCGGGGTTAATTTTGTGTCTATCAAAAAACTTTTAATGTTATTCATGCATATAATCAGCACAAAAAAAAATTTACTCCGCGACTTTCGGTCTAACGGACGCCTTCGTGGGTCGCTAGAAATTTTCGTCAAAGTCTCACTTTGTATGAATGAAAATTTTAAATATAGAATGTATCTAGTATCTACTAATGAAATAATGAATGAAAATAATTTTCCCCGTAAATTGAAATTTAGAAGTGTACCTACTAATGAAGTTATGAATGAAACAAATTTCCGCGTAAAAGTACTACATACCTACCTGGTACCTATATAGTAGATACGTATGTAGAATTAGTATGGAAAGTAGGTAAGACCAAGGCTACACTAGTTTATTATGAAATGTGTTAGAAGTATTTAGGTTCTTGGTATACTAAAGTACATAAGTTTATATTTTTAAAAATAAAAACAGAAAGTATAAAAACAAGACCTTTGAAAGTCAATAATAAAAATAACAGATTTTTTTCCACAAATTATTCTGGCCCACCGGCCTTTACAGATTTTTAAGAATCAGCTTAAATTTTAATATTATAAAGTATAACAAGTAAATATTATTAATGAAGGGTTGGTACAAAAATACCCAAACTTAGGAACAAACTTGTTCATAAAAGAGTTGATGAACAAGAAATATGATCGCGTTAAACATATTATTGAATGTTGGTGTATTAATTTGTATGCTTTCGAATCTGGGTAGATTCTATAGGGATGATACTATAGGGATTAATAATTAAGATTCTTACTAGCGTGCAAAGTTAGAGAAATATCTTGTCTTCGATACCTACAGGTAATTTCACTTTGCAAAATCAATTGCCAATTTCAAGGGAAAATAACTTTCATGCACGAGGTCTGATAGTTACATTATGTACAATGTACATTGTACATACGTATGGGAGGTTAAAATAAATAGTAGGTAATATTTTAATATTTTAGGCATCATATATATATATATATATATATATATATATATATATATATATACATCCTACTTACTTTACGGCGTCCGTACATTGCGAAATATACGCCTTTAGAGCGTCCAGTACAATACGGCGTCCGTATACGGACGCTCTAAGGTAATCAATGTTATTTCTTGCCAGGCAGCTGACGTCATCACAGGGAATCAATATCAGCAAAAAAAATTTTGACGCCACAAAGTAACCTGCACGTACTTTTTCGTATATCATTGTATATTTTATGTTTTGAGCGTTGTGGGATAGGGGCGCTCTGTCTATATACTGTTCGTATATTTCACTTACATTCCGCCGATGATCGGGCGTCCGCTGTGAATATTTTTTTACGTGCAGCCGATGATACGGCGTCCTCGAGTTGGCAACCTCGCAATTCGAAATTAATAATAAAATCAACATTAGGATTTTGAAATGTTATTTGCGTTGTCCAGTTATGGACTACAGATATCTGTAGAATAATAATGCACAATAGGTGTAGGTACCTACCTACTCACAAACATCTGGAGATAATAGGCGACTCGGCAATATACTCGTAACATTATTGTGTAATATTGGAAAGAATTTTAAGTAATACAATAGTCGCATTTATTAAAAAAATAGTTCATGATTATAAAGATGTACTGTTATTTTAGGGTGAAATGCCGTAATTTTTAATAAATAAATATTGTTTAAGTACTTATTACGAAACAGGTAAACCTGTTATTGTATAATTGCAAATTATTTTCACATCGCGACATTTAAAACGCGTTACTTGAAAGTTGAAATAGACGTTTTTAACCATCCCTTCCCATACATAAGTACCTACTTTTTTGGGAAGGTAGTGCGTTAAAAAACTTGTTGATTTGATGTATGTATGAAATGTAATATGTGCTACTTTTTTGAATAAAATTTATTATTATTATTAAGTAAGTAATAAGGTAGGTACTTAAAAGTATATTGTTTTACGTTTTTAGTGCAAATTCTCCATTCAATGAGCAATTAAATAAAGGATCTCACGGGATCAGCAGAACTTATAGGTATGTACTTACCTATATGTGATAAATAAATAAGTGACGGAAGTAAGGAATCTCTGTAAGAATAGGCTAGTTTGGCGTTATGTACTCCATGCGGACATCACTACAGATACCATAAATAAATAAACTTTTGTTTTCATCACAAACCAATATGGTGCGATGTTTTAATCATAATATTCATTAATCTACAAGAGTGCGTGCCATTTTAAATTGTTTAGTATAATATTATTTAGATTAAAAGTGCATTCCATTATGTAACTACTTCCTGTTCAATGTCTTGGATTATGAAAAGAATCGCGTTACTGCCCAAAGCTCGCCCTAGTGGATGAAGGCAATGATTCACACTGTTGTGTTAGAAGGTTAATGTATACTATAATAAAATTAATATTAACATATTGCGTTATTACGCTTTCAATTACACTCTTCCATATTGTTTTTAAGTGTTCTGTATAAGGCGTGGTAAGTCAAAAGCACAACACCCAAAAACATTTAGAACAGTAAGGTTCAACACCCATTCCGAATGTCTTTCTTTACAGTGTATTACAAGTATCCCGTAAGTATGTGTCGTGTAAGGCAATGCACATTACACTTCTACAACACAATGGCTTGACCATGTGGATCAGATTTTCAAGGACGAACAGGGACACGCGTTCTGAGTAAAATGAATCGTCCTCTCTGCCCACCCCACAAAGGATGTGGCGGGAGGGGATAGAATAGAATATAATCTCTATAATAGAAATTTATTTCGATTAGGCTAGATTATACAAACTACTTTACAGTTTTTTTTGTTTCGTAAAATTCTCCATTGAAAAAAAGTCTAAATAATTATTAATTATAGTACATATTAATACAATAAGTCATTCATCTGAAACTGAAGGCATTCACATTATATTGTAACAACAAGTTCTAAAATAGGTAATTTATGTTATGACATCTTTTATTTTTAAAATATCAAGGGTTAAATTCTTGAACTGCATTGTACTATAGGGTGTTTCTTTTGAATAGGCACACTTTTAAAATGAAATTAAACGTATTAAAATCATGGTAATGTCCATAAAAATAGCTTCAATGGAAAGATAGGAGTTTACCATTTATGTTTCTATATGATTTTGGGCATATATGCACGGGTATTCCGTTCTAGGAGCCATTTCTGAGACGCCATCAAATCCACAAAAACTCACTGTTTAGTGTGGAATCATTGTTCCATATTTCTTCAAAGATGCTGGCGGTCGGAAAGTTACAGTCAATGGAGAGCGCTTAGGTCCATGATTAAAGACTTTTTTTGTTCCCTAATTAAATGGCATTAATGTGCAACAACTTTGGTTTCAATACGATGGCCAACAGCGACACAATCAGGTTATTACGGGAAACATTCGATCGGCGCATAATTTCAGTGTGAGTAATCCACAGGGGTGAGATCACACGATCGTGGATTGGATTATTTTCTGTGGGGACATGTGAAGTCTACTAGGGGGTCTACACAGATAAACCTGAGACATTGGATCACTTGGAAGCCAACATTCGCAGAGTTATTAGCGATATACGGCCTCAGCTGCTCGAGAAAGTCGTCGAAAATTGGACTTCCAGATTATGCTTCCTTCGAGCCAACCGCGGCGCACATATGCCCGAAATCATATTTAAGCATTAATGGTATAAAATAATCTTTTAAATGAAGCTATTTTTATGGACATTACCATGATTTTAATACGTTTAATTTCATTTTAAAAGTGTGCCTATTCAAAAGAAACACCCTATACATGGAACAGATGATTTTTAAATTTCATGAAATAACCACTGCAGTGCACTGTCATAAAAAACAAATAACTTTCGAATTGTAAACAATGAAAATGTTTATCCTTTGTTACATAATGAGACAATACCTAATATTCTAAAATAGGTAATTTATCTCTATCTATCTATCTATCTATACCCTCACGCCACATCCCTTGCAGGGTAGGCAGAGAGGACAGAGCGCCAGACAGCCCTATCCTTACACACACTCCTAGCTTCCGTCACATTCATGCAATTAGTCATACACGCTCTCCGATTCCTTTTACTCAAAACGCGTCCATCCTTGAGGATCTGGTCGACATGATCGCACCAGGTCAGTCTCGGACGGCCGCGCTTTCTCACCCCTCTTCGCTCATTCAGATATATCTTTTTTGTCATCCTGTCATCATTCATTCTCTCAACATGCCCAAACCATCTTAGTTTGTTTACTTTCATTCTTGTCACTACACCAGTCTTGCAGTCACTCATTTCCCTAATAACCTCATTCCTTATCTTATCTCTCAGCGTTTTCCCGCACATTCTTCTTAATGACCTCATTTCTACTGCATTCAACCCTGATTCATCCTTCTTCATCCACGTCCACGTCTCACTAGCATACATCAGGGTCGGCACCAAGACAGCATTGTGCACTAGCACTTTTGCTTTCATAGACACATTGCTACTACTAACAATCGGACCGAGCGCACCATTCGTCCTAGTACCGGCCAGCTTTCTTCTTTCAATGTCTCCATCACAGCGTCCATCTCTAGTAAACAAACTTCCCAGATATACATAGACATACTGATTCACTTGCTCCAGACAGTCATTACCAACCTTTATCACACAATTTGTCCTTATTTCCTCTCTTTCGAACACTAATACTTTCGTTTTATTTACATTCATTTTCATACCATTCATATCGCAGCTTTCGTACACACAGGATACTATCCGTTGTAACTCACATTCATCATCAGCCATCAACACTAAATCATCTGCAAACATTAACGCACATACTTTCACTCCATTTAGGTCCACACCAACATTCAGCTCATTCAGAGGACGCATGCAGTAGTCGAAGAACAGGTTGAACAACCAAGGCGACATGACGCAACCCTGTTTAACCCCTTTTGTAATTAGGTAATTTATGACATCTTTTATTTTAAAATATCAAGGGTTAAATTTTTCAACTGCATTGTACTACATGGAACAGATGATTTTTAAATTTAATAAAAAAAACCTAGTATTTTGCAAAGCAGTGCACTGTCATAAAAAATAAGTTAAAATATCGAGTTTTGTTAAGACAGTAAATAACTTTCGAATTGTAAACAATGAACATGTTTTTTCTTTGTTACATAATGAGACAATACCTAATATTAATGAATAATGTAATGAATAGAACTGAATCTTTTTTCTCTATTAGTAATATTAGTATTATCTACACTAGAACAACAGAACTATAGGTACCTACTTAGTACTTGGTACCAGTGGCGAAGGGTGGATTTCTGCAGAAGGGAATCCGGGGCTAACATTTCTTATGGGATCACGTCAGATTAGACACTATTGTACCTATTATTTTTTCCAAAAGGTAACTCGATGGGAATCGTGTTCTTAGGCAGCTTCGCGCCTGCTTGGTACATACTATACGACTATAGGGTATTTTTTTTAATAGGCACACTTTTAAAATTAAATTAAACGTATTAAAATCATGGTAATATCCATAAAATGGCTTTATTGGAATGATGGAAGTTTACCATTTATGTTTCAACACGATTTCGGGCATATTGCGCGGGTGTTCCTTTCTAGGAGCCATTACATAGACGCCGTCAAATCCACAAAAACTCTATCTAGGTCTACAGGTCTACACAGATAAACCTGAGACATTGGATCACTTGGAAGCCAACATTCGCAGAGTTATTAGCGATATACGGCCTCAGCTGCTCGAGAAAGTCATCGAGAATTGGACTTCCAGATTATGCTTCCTTCGAGCCAACCGCAGCGCACATATGCCCGAAATTATATTTAAGCATTAATGGTATAAAATACCAGGGAGGGCGCAAAGAGGAGGGCAGAATGCCGGATTGGTGTGTGGAATATAAGAGGAGATATGGAAGGTAAGATGAATGAATTGCGTGATGTTTTGCATGAGAGGAACTTAGATATATTGTGTTTATGTGAGACGAAAAGAAAGGATAGAGATTGTGATGTGGTGAATGGAATGGCAGAGATGTGGTCTGGAGTGCCTGAAAATGAACATGGACGTCAGGGAGTGGGTGCTATATTATCAAAAAGAATGACTGAATGTATGGTGAAGCGTAATGGGTATGGACTGGTAGGACCGAGACTCATCTGGATTCGTTTCAAGGTAGGCATGACCAGGCTGTTCCTTATTATAGGTTACGGTCCAGGGAATGATGCCTTGGATGATGAGAAGGATGAGTTTTGGAACTTAGTGCGGGAGACAGCGGATAAAAGAAGAGCGAATGAAAAAGTAATATTGGCAGGTGATCTGAATGGTTGGGTCGGTGTCAGAAGGAAGAATTTTGAGAGAGTGTTGGGATTGCATGGCGATGATAGGGTGAATGATAACGGGAAAAGAGTGTTAGAAGTATGTTTGGAGTTGGATCTCTTTGTGGCGAACACATTCTTCGCACACAAGGAGATCCACCAGTACACTTGGCAAAGAGAGAGAGTTGATCGTATTGAAAGGTCGATGATTGACTTTGTATGTGTGGACTCTGAGCTCCGGAAGGCGACAAAGGACACCCGGGCATTTCGGGGCGCCGGACTGTGGACGGATCACTTCCTTGTGATAACAAGGATTGATCTTTTCTCCGGTTGGCGCTCGAGGGCTCGGAAGTTGGAGCCTGTCCGGAGAATCAGGGTCGAAAAACTGAAAGAGACGAATGTTAGGGATGAATATGAAAGACTAACTAACGAAAGGCTAGAAGTACATGATGATGAGGAACGCTCGACGAGTGAACTATGGAATGTTATGAAGGAGGTGCTAGTAAATAGTGCAAGAGAAGTATGTGGAGAAGCGTTGGTAGGAAGGAAAAAAGGTGATGCGTGGTGGGATGATGAGGTGAAGGATGCTGTAGTGAGGAAAAAGAAAGCGTGGAATGATGTGCTTGGTGCGAAACCAGATGATGGAGGTGAGAAAGAAAGAAAGCAGAATATATATAAAGCGTGTAGGAAAGAAGTGAAAGAAATGGTTTGCCAGAAAAAGAGAAAACTTGAGGAAGAGGAATGTATGAAATTATCGAGGAACGCCGAGGAGAATTTGAAAATATTCTGGAAGGAAGTAAAAAGAAAGCGATCTGGAAGTGAGAAAAACAGTATGAATTGCATCAAAGATAAGAATGGTGATTTAGTGATGAATGGAGAAGAAGTTGTTGAAAGATGGAAAGAATACTTCGAAGAATTGTATGAAAGTGGTACTAGTACAAACCAGACGAATGTTGCAGATAGTATGAATGTAAATATTGCTGAGGACGAGGAAATACGTATGAATGAAGTTGTGCTTGCATTGAAAAAAGCAAAGAATGGTAAAGCTGCGGGACATGACTGTGTGGCCATAGAGTTCATCAAGCAAGGTGGCCCGAAGATTCTCGAGTGGTGCCTGAGGCTCTTCAACTTGTGCTGGGAGAGTGGCTGCACTCCTGAGGATTGGAGGAGGGCAGTCATCTGCCCTTTGTACAAGGGGAAAGGCTCAAGGTTGGAATGCGGCAGTTATCGGGCTATCAGTTTGCTGAGCTCTGTGGGCAAACTGTATGGAAAGGTATTGATTGAAAGAGTAAGAAAAGTGACTGAAAGTAAAGTATGGGATGTGCAGGGTGCTTTCATGAGTGGCAGGGGGTGCACCGATCAGATCTTCTCCCTACGGATGGTCGTGGAGAAGCTTCTGGCTAAACACCAGAGGCTCTTCTGCGCGTTCGTGGATCTGGAGAAGGCATACGATCGTGTGGACCGAGAAAGACTGTGGCGTGTACTGTCGGAATATGGGGTGAGCGACCGACTGATTGGCGCAATCGCGTCTCTATATACGGAGAGCTCTGCTTGTGTCAGGGTGAATGCTGCGTTGTCGCAGTGGTTCACTCTCACAAAAGGGGTTAAACAGGGTTGCGTCATGTCGCCTTGGTTGTTCAACCTGTTCTTCGACTACTGCATGCGTCCTCTGAATGAGCTGAATGTTGGTGTGGACCTAAATGGAGTGAAAGTATGTGCGTTAATGTTTGCAGATGATTTAGTGTTGATGGCTGATGATGAATGTGAGTTACAACGGATAGTATCCTGTGTGTACGAAAGCTGCGATATGAATGGTATGAAAATGAATGTAAATAAAACGAAAGTATTAGTGTTCGAAAGAGAGGAAATAAGGACAAATTGTGTGATAAAGGTTGGTAATGACTGTCTGGAGCAAGTGAATGAGTATGTATATTTGGGAAGTTTGTTTACTAGAGATGGACGCTGTGATGGAGACATTGAAAGAAGGAAGCTGGCCGGTACTAGGACGAATGGTGCGCTCGGTCCGATTGTTAGTAGTAGCAATGTGTCTATGAAAGCAAAAGTGCTAGTGCACAATGCTGTCTTGGTGCCGACCCTGATGTATGCTAGTGAGACGTGGACGTGGATGAAGAAGGATGAATCAGGGTTGAATGCAGTAGAAATGAGGTCATTAAGAAGAATGTGCGGGAAAACGCTGAGAGATAAGATAAGGAATGAGGTTATTAGGGAAATGAGTGACTGCAAGACTGGTGTAGTGACAAGAATGAAAGTAAACAAACTAAGATGGTTTGGGCATGTTGAGAGAATGAATGATGACAGGATGACAAAAAAGATATATCTGAATGAGCGAAGAGGGGTGAGAAAGCGCGGCCGTCCGAGACTGACCTGGTCCGATCATGTCGACCAGATCCTCAAGGATGGACGCGTTTTGAGTAAAAGGAATCGGAGAGCGTGTATGACTAATTGCATGAATGTGACGGAAGCTAGGAGTGTGTGTAAGGATAGGGCTGTCTGGCGCTCTGTCCTCTCTGCCTACCCTGCAAGGGATGTGGCGTGAGGGTATAGATAGAGATAGATAGATGGTATAAAATAATCTTTTAAATAAAGCTATTTTTATGAATATTAAGTACCATGATTTTAATAAGTTTAATTTCATTTTAAAAGTGTACCTAATTACCTATTTAAAAAAAACACCCTGTAGTAATGGGGTAACCAGTGAATGCTGCCCGACAAAACTGTGTAAATATTTGCATGACATTCTAAATGGGTGGCAAATCTCATTGTTGAAAAATATCGTATGACGTAGATACCTACATTACCTACTCGTAGGTACAATTCTAGGATTTGAGAAAAGTTATTATAGGTATAAGATTTTATTTGGGTAACTTAATTAGTCCGTTGTTTTTTTTATATTATTTTGTTTGGGCGCAAATCTTACAATCACCTTCCCAACCACTGTCTGACAACTTTAAACGTGAAACTGTGCAAACGTACGTCATCTCAGTGACAGTAGATACGTTTCTGTATCACATTGGATCAGCCTTCTCTAGAGACAAAAAATATGTAAAGAGTTTCATGGGGATCCAAGAGTCGAGTGGGGTCATGTGTGGTATCGTATGAAAGAACGTTGGAAAATAAATCCAGATCGTAAGTCAGATTTTGTCCAGCTTAAGGCTCGGAAGTCATCGAGCGATCAAAAGGATCCAGTCACCACATACCACCGTGTTTGGTATCTCACAAATGTGCTTCACAAGCAGAACTCATATCTTTTTGCAAATTCTGAATCTGTCAAGTCTTAGTCGAAGATTCCATCGGATATGATCGGAATGAGGGAATCCAAGCAGGGCCTGTTTGGGCCCAAGGGCTTGTTTGGTATCGTTTGGACCAAAAATAGTATGAGGATGCGAAATCATAAAACATTGGTTTTGAAAAGTCTTTTTATGATTACTTTTTGATCTAGCTATCCTGGCTTATCATGAATATCAAAGGATTAGGCATGGAACCTAAAATAAAAGCTTCTTCTTCGATGGCTCTGCAACTCATATCGAGCCTTGGCCTCCAACTCTGTATGTCCTCCGCAGCTGATTTCCAGTCCCTTACAGCAGATTGGCAGCGTCCTTCTTCACCTCATAGTCCTCATCCTCGCATCAGAGTCTCGGCCTGATGACCCTTCTTAAGCCATCTGGGTGTCCCTCCAATATCCTCTTTCGTACCCGTAATGGAGGCTTTCTCTGCACATTCCCGGCCCACCTCCGCCTGTGCAGTTTAGCATGTACACTATACAGGGAGCCTGAGGGGTTTATAGACGTCGTATAGCTCCTGGTTGTGTCGTATTCCTCCCAAATGTCCTTTTTAGTTTTAGGCATTCATTACAGTCACATTAGTCCTGAATATGGCTTAAGCAAGAGAGCCGAAAGCTCGACAACATTGTCAAAATACACACGGAACACTCGTGAAAAACGAAAAAAAGATATAATATGTATATTTTTCAATGAACTCGTTGGTACTTTTAATTCGCCAATTCCCTCGTACAGTATAGTTTGCAATTTAACTTTAATTGCTTAGATGATATTGTATTTCCATTTTAGTTGTTACCCGATGGCTTGAGCTGAACGAAATATGACTTGAGATCTGAGTTTCTTTTCCAACATCCTTTCATACAATACCAAACACACGCAATGCGGTGACTGGATCCTTTCGACCCCTCGGTGTCTCCCGATGGATTGAACTGGACAACATATGACTTGAGATCTGAATTTATTTTCCAACGCCCTTTCATACGATACCAATCACGGCACTATGCGGTGACTGGATCCTCTCGACTTCTCGCTGTCGGATTGATCGAGCTGGACAAAATATGACTTACGATCTGGATTTCTTTTCAAACGCCCTTTCATACGATATCACACCTAACCTCTCAGGACCCTCGAATTCCCTGAAACGCCTTACAACTTTTTTGTCTCTGGAGAAGGATGATCCATTTTTTTATAAAATGTATTGTCTCCCAGTTTACGTACGGTTGCAAAGTGTCAGATCTCTTAGTAGTCAAAATGTTATAAAATTTGCATCGATACATATAGACGTGTTAAATCCCGTGCCAAATATAGATAATAAAAGCGTGTATAATAATAATATTGTTTTAAGTGTAGTACCTGCATATTTTTTTCTCATTTTTGTCTTATTTGATAAAAAAATTAATAAACCTTTTCTAACCAAACATAATGAAGAGTTACAAAACAAAATAATAATAGTGTGCTAAAAGGCGGACGTATTGCAAAATCTTTTATATCAAATAACCTATAATCAAAATAGTATTTAAAATTTAATAAAAAATCTGCTACACCTACTAACAATATTTCGCGTACTTATAGAAAAATGTGCACACTTTTATTTTAAAATTAATCTTGTCAAATTGTTTTCTTCTGTTTTACGACTACATTCAATAATTTAAACTGATCTGCATGTAAAGTTTAATTGCTTTCGTTACTATTTAATTATAGAAATGCAGCAGTCACGTCATACAATATGATTCTTCTTCTATATAGCACTACAACCCTTGGTGTGTCTTGGTTGCCTCCAAAATCCGTCGCCATCCTCTCCTATCTAGAGCAGCGATCCTTCTGTTCCCATCACGTTAACTAAATCCTCAAGGATAGACATGTTTTGAGTAAAGGGAATCGTAGAGTGTGTATGACAAATTACATAAATATGACGAAAGCTAGAAGTGTGTGTAAGGATAGGAAAGTCTGACGATCTGTTCTCTCTGCCTACCACGCAAAGGGATGCGGCGTGAGGGGATAGAATACTAGAAGATTATTATTTTCTAAAAATGGAGTACCAATAACATACTCGTAATATTGTCTGGTCGAAATAAAATTCACTAAGTATATTTTTAAATCGTATTTAATAATTTATTATTTAAAAATACATAGCAAAGTTAAACCGATTTGCTTTTAAAGTTAATTATTGTATTCATTATTTCTTTAGGAATGCGAAACAATCATGAACTGTAAGTATTATGGTATAAACAAAAGATCAGAATGTCATCTGGCCCTAAATATGTAGATAAAAAAAAATGTGTACACGCTGAAGAATAATTGAGTAGGCAACTATTATTATTGACCAGCGAGGGCGCGCTTTTGTTCTTCACGTGACCATCTTGACAAAATGGTAAATTCCATTTGTTTAGGTAGCCATCTGAACCAAATTCAATGGAATGCGTTGGCAACGTCGCCGGACGCTCTATCATAGAATGAATGTATTTTCGCGTATATAGATGGACGCCTCAAAGTATATCCTTTAAAAGGACGCCGTAAGGGTGGATTGTGGAAAAAATACCCACCGGACGCCCTATTGCGGTTTCTAAGTACGGACGCCACATTGATAGTAAGATGTAAATATATATATATATATATATATACGCCGAACTAAAGTTACCGATATTATGGACCGCATTGCAAAATTAAAATGGCAATGGGCTGGGCATATGGCTCGACAAGAGGATACTAGGTGGGCACCCAGAATCCTATAGTGGAGGCCCTGGAACAAAAGGAGAAGCGTCGGAAGACCTCCTAAAAGGTGGTCTGATGACCTAGTCCAACAAGCCGGAAGAACCTGGATGCGGAGGGGGAGAAACAGAGATGAGTGGAAGGAAATGGAAGAGGCCTACGTCCAGCAGTGGAGGGAGGAAGGCTGAGGAAGAAGAAGAAGTAGTAGAAATTACGCCGACATTTTTGTATAAAAATGTCTGTAGGTAAATCAAAAATATTTTATTTATGTATATACATACCTACATCTTGTACACTCTACCTACAGTAAGCTTGAAACGTTTGTGTTGTAAAGTGGAGTAAGTCGACATCGGAGATCGAGCCCGCGCCCACCTAATTTACGGTCGAGTCGGTACGGACCAGCCCATCGACCGCATTTATTTTATGATTATGCACCTAGACAAATCGTACATTCAAAAAATCTTTCTATTATTTACCAGGGTATGCTGGTCAACAAAGGTAGCGAGTATACTAATAATAATCCAGTACTATTAAAGACGTATTACAACAATGGATAAATGTTGAAATTTCTCTTTAAATTCTTAATTAGATTTTGGTGGATACCTCCTTGTTATAAACAAACAAAAAGTTACTTACAACAACAACGCGTTGTATGAAATTGTGAAGAAAACTCATTAACAAAAGTTTTATTTAACACGTGTTACCAAACGTGGTGGATGGTGGACTTACCTAATGAAAACAAGATCATTATGAGATTTATTTGCAACACCACTGATGTTATCTAAATTAAAAGTTCATTTCATTTCATTTTCATTTCATTTATTTATCATCCAAAGCTTTACAAAGTAAAAATACAAACAAAAAAGTACTGGATTTTATTGCCCCACTAGGCGATAGCCTGTTCCGGGCAGAGCTGGGCAGAAAAGCGTTAATACGTTAATCGTTAATTAACGAAGTTAACATTTTGGTTAACGATTTAACGCTTTTCTCACCTCCAAAAATCATTAACGGACTATTTAACTTCCGTTACATTTTACTTCCGTTAAATAAGTCCGTTAATATTTGATTGTTTGCATAGACACATAGCATGGGCAGGGCACATAGCAAGACAAGACGAGAATAGATGGACTCCCAGACTCGTAAAGTGGAGGCCATGGGAAAATAGAACAGGTGTCGGAAGGCCCCAGAAAAGATGGGCGGACGACGTGACCTCGGTAGCGGGTAGACATTGTGTCAGAGAGGCGAGGGGTCGAAAGGCGAAAGGTCGAGGCCTATATCCAGCAGTGGAGGGACCAAGGCTGACGAAGAAGAGAAGAAGAAGATAGACATCATCCACTGGCGGCGCTGGCATTAGATAATCCAAGGGTTGTATGGAATTATGTGTGGTATCGTATGTGGTTTGGGCGTTGGAAAAGAAATTCATATCAAAAGTTCAATTTTGCCCGGCTCAAGCCATCGGGAGACTGAGCGGTCGAGAGGATCCAGTCACCGCATACCGCCGTGTTTGGTGTCTCATGAAAGTGTATGGATGTATATTTAAATAATTATTATATGTATGGGGAGGTGTCAGCTGAGAGATTGGAATAGGTACATATATACTTTTTCATACTAAATGATACAACCTCACAAAAAATCACATTTCTGCCACACGTTTTCTCATCATATCGTAATATTTTTTGAGAGGGGGGGGAGGTGTCCCGGTCGGCAGTCCGTCAATTATGGCAGCCCTATTGTAGGCACATTGTATGTATTTATGTACCCACTTTTTTGGGATACATCGCGAAAGTGTGAATGTGATAGTAGTAGTACTTAGGTATATAGTTCTATTTCATGCCATTTAACAGCGATTTTTTACATTAACGCTTTAACGGATTAACGTTAACTTCCGTTACATTTTTCAAAATGTAACGCTTTAACGATTAACGAAGTTAACTTTTTAGTTAACGGATTATCGATTAACGAAGTTAACTTTTTGATTAACGGTGCCCACCTCTGGTTCCGGGGCAATACTAACTACAATATTATAGCTCAAGGTTATACATGTATGTACAGAAAATAAATAAAACAGTGACAAAACATTGAATGACAAGCAAACGATTAAAGAGATTTTTATTGTAATGATGGTGCAATTGATGAGGATTTGTTTATAAGGTTATTTTATTAGGACACAGGTGTACACTGTACAACCGTGAGAGATCATCAAGTTGACCATGTAGGGTCCCAGGGAGACAGAAACAATGTGTGGTAAAAAAAGAGAGAAATAATGTACAGAAAATGTGTGCGCGTGAATGTGTGTGTGTATGTGCTTGCGTGTGGATGTGTATGTATGTATGAGTGCGTATGTATGTATGTGCGTGTGTGTATGTGTGTATGTGCGTGTGTGGATGTGTGTGTGTGTTGTGTGTGTGTGTGGTGTGTGTGTGTGTGCCAGGGTGTGTGTGCGTGTGTGTGAGTGAGTATTTTTCACGTAAGTGTGTGTATCAGAGTTCTCTCGGACTCTTCCCTCCCCTTGTGGAGTAGCCACTTTGTCAGTAATTTTCCCAGGTTTTTCCCGCTGGGTTGGATAGAGTCTATGATGGATGGTACCACTCTATTGTAGACTCTAGGAGCCAGGAAGCTAAAATGCCTTTGGGCAAAGGTAGTCTGGGTGGTTGGTGGTCGCAGCAGGTGTCTGTTTCTAGTATTTTGAGTCAATACGTAATCTGGCAGGTACTTTGTGGGATCCCTGTGGACCTGTTTGATTATCGTCCTTATGTAGTACTGTCTCACATCAAGGACTCCAAACTCCGAGAACAGTTCATTTGATGGGTACCGGTATGGTCTTCTACAGATCACTCTCAAGAGTGACTTTTGAGCAGTTACTATCGGGAAGAGGTTTGTTTTCGCCATCCCTCCCCATCCTATAATACCGTAAGTAATTATTGTTTGTCCAAGGGCGTAATAGAACATTTTTAGATCCTTCATGTCGAAGATATCTCTCAAAGTTCGAAAGATATACATCAGTTGACGGGTTCGTTTTGCTACAGTTTCAATGTGGTCTGTCCAGCGGAGATGTTTATCTATCGTTATACCTAAATATTTATACTTGTCTGTGCGTGACAATCCACTGCAGTTACATGAGTTTGTGTTGCAATTGTGTACCGTGATAGATGATTCCGCAGTGTCGGGTTGCAATCTACCATCAATGCTATAGGTCATGTATTTTGTTTTTGAAATGTTTAACGTTAGCAGGTTCTCGTCCAGCCACCTCTTCACCAGGTTCACCCCATTTTCCGCCATTTTGTGCGTCTCGTTCCAGTCTTCAGAAGAGAACAACAACACGGTGTCGTCCGCGAAGGAGAGTACTGGGCCACCGACATCTAGTTTGTTTAATTCATTTATATAAATCAGGAAAAGTGTAGGTCCCAGCACACTTCCCTGGGGCACTCCGCATGCTATTGGTGCAAATGTACTTACAATTTCTCCTAGCTTGACCGCCTGCAATCTACGATTCAAGTAAGACTGGAACCACTGTAGCGCCATGTCATCGCAGTTTATGTTTTTGAGTTTTTGCAAAAGAAGACCATGGGAAACGGAGTCGAAGGCCTTGGCAAGGTCCAAATATATCCCGATACACCTTTTCCTGTCATCTAAGGATCGTGTAATATATTTGGTTACCTCTAGGATCGCGTCGTGAGTTCCCATGTTAGGACGAAAGCCAAACTGTCCGCTTGCCAGTATATCGTTATCATTAAGGTATTTTAGCAGTTGCGTGTTTACAATTCGTTCATAGACCTTAGACAAGGTGTTGAGAAGCGCAATTGGACGGTAGTTTCTCGGGTCTTCTGGATCTCCATCCTTGAATATGGGTGTTACATATGCTTTTTTGAGGTGTTCAGGGAAAACACCCTGTCCAAGGCTCAGGTTTATAATGTGGGCAAGGGGGGTTTTTATATAGCTACCTATGTGTTTGAGAACTTTTGTTGATATTCCATCAGGTCCCTGTGCACATTCTGTTCGAAGTTTTTGTAGGGCAATAAATACTTCTGTCTCCGTGACCTGGCCGATTTTAAACGAAATGTTGGTGGGTTGGCATGTGCACTGTTGGTTGATTAGGTCTGATTCTGTCTTGTTGATGTTTGATAGGATAGACTCTGATAGTTTTCCTCCAACATTTGCGAAGTAGTAATTGATATTCTGTGTGATTTCCTGTTGGTCCTCTACCAGCCTGTCATCGACTCTCAATTTTTTAATGGATGCACTTTCCTGTGTCTTATGTATGTTCTCTCTAGCCACCCTCCAGACAGTCTTGACGTTATAATTATCTTTCTCTATTTTACTCCTATAGTACAACGTTTTGGCGAGCTTGATTGCCCTATGACATATATTGCGGTAAATTTTATAGTAGTTTTGTAGATCTTGATTCTCGGGGAATTTGAGAGTTTTTACATGTAATTTGTCTCTTTTATGTATACTCTTGACCAGCGCATCAGTGATCCAAGGCTTTATTCTAATTTTGGAATGCGGTATTGTTCTAGTGGTGGAATTAAGATTTATATTAGTTTGTAATATAGATACGAATAAATCCATCGCTGTGTTCGGGTCAGTATTGTTAAGCACGGTTTGCCAATTTTCCCTTTTCGCGTCTTCTATCAGTGCACTGTAATTTAGAATGTTGATTGTTTTAGGTTTTGGGATTGGGATTTTCTTAGTGTTATCAATTTCCACAATAGTTGTGTAGTGATCAGTGAAAGTGGTATGTATAACAGCCGCCCTATTTACACTCATTCTACTTTTGACAAATATATGGTCAATACATGATTTTGTTGTGGGAGTTACTCGCGTTGGCTTATTGATTGCTGAGAGAAAGCCATGCTCAGATAGAAGACAGAGATATTCATCCACGCTGGAATCTCTGCAATCTCTTTCGAGGATATCGATGTTGAGGTCCCCCGCAACAATGTTCGTTTTGCATCTAGGTATGGAGCTCAATGCACGGTTTAGTGATGAAAGGAATTGCGTTATATCTCTATTCGATGGTGAACGATAAATGGCAAACACTGAGAGTATGTCCTCACAAGTTATCTTTAGTGCGTTTGCATCGGAAAGTTTTACGTTGGTGCATACTGCATTTAGTGTTCTCTTCACCAGGACCACGACACCCTCCGCTCTGTTAGCATGGTCGGTCGTTTGGAATGAGTTATATCCCTCCAGATGATTTTGATGAGTTATTACGAGGGTTATTTTTTAATCAAGTTCCGTTTGTGCTTCTTAGTAAGCGCGAAATACTAATAAGCAAGATCTGCACATCTCGGGATTGCAACCTCTGCCATTTTTAGATCGATTGCGTCACTCGCAGCCGAGTTACAGGCAATTGACCATGGCCGCCTCGATCGGTGCTCCCGCCAAATGTGAGTTACGACTTGTAATCCGTTTTCTGCCAAAAAATGGACGAAGTGCTGCTGAAACCCATTGCAGAATGGTAAAAAATTGCGGTAAACACTTCATGAGTGATGATAGTGTAGATAGGTATGAGACTGGTGCACAAAATTTAAAGAAAAGCAAGCTGACGTACGTGAGGAAGATATGGTCAAGGGCGCATGTCTGCCCTTAGTGTAGGCCTCGTGCAACCTCGCGGACCTCGGGTAGACCTGACCACATAATTAGGTGATTAGAGGCAAACGAGCACACACCTTCCTGATCTTAGGGTTTTGCTGATAATTGTTTGCAAAGGGACTTTAAAATTTCTGGAAATTGTTCCTTAAGGCGGACCTTCAAATCAGAATGTTCTCTGATTGAAAACCTTCGTAAACTCACATTTGGCGGGAGCATCGATCGTAGCGGTCATGTTCAATTGCCTGTAACTCGGCTGCGAGTGACGCATCCGATCCGAAAATAGCAGAGGTTATGGTGGGAGAGTTGCGCAATCTCGTGATGTGCAGATCTCGCTCTTTCGCACTTCGTGCTTACTTAGAAGCACAAACGGAACTTGATAAAAAAATAGCCCTCGTATTAACAATAATAAAACATGTAAGATTTCAGTAAACAGACACTTTACAAATAAACATACAAATTAAATATGATATAGGTAGGTACCTATACATGGGCGTTGCCAGCCTTGGAGCAGGGGCGGGGGGTGGTCAACAAAATGTTGAAAAACGATATATGTAGCATGAAATATGTATAAATAGCGCCACAGGCGAATTTTTTTTGAGACATAGTGATGAAGGTTGTGATATGGTTTGGTTTGTTTGAGAATGTACATAAATTTGCATATACCTAGGTGAAAAATATTTTTTTATGAAGAGTAATAACAAAATGGCACCGCAGGCAATTTGTTTATGAAAAAAATGTATTTTGATGGATTTTCATACTATTTTTAGAAAATTTATGACATGAAATGTGAGAAACATTAGAAAATGTGTGATAATAATGTGATTTTTTTGTGAGGTTTTATTATGTAGTGTTAAAAGATATACCTATTCCAATCTGACGAGTGAATCCCCTTGACAAGGCCCAATGTACCTATATCATCCTTCTAAAGCTATTGCTAGTGCGAAGGAAGGGCGACAGTCTCAGCTATTTAATTAATTAATTTTACCCATGTCGAAATGGTATACGAGTATACCCACATTTTATTAGAATGTTACCTTACTCTATGACTATGTAGGTTATTAATTCTATTCAATGTATCATATAAATAATTAATAAACAAAATATACCTATAAAGCGACTCAACGCTGTAGGCGAGGGGTTACCAAACTTTTACCATTCACGCCGCCCCTAAGCATAACATACAAGTGAACAGCGCCGGGCAAATTTTTTTTAGTGGTTTACATATACAAGTATTATTAATTATTGCACGTACCTATGTGAATTATTTTGGACATTATAAGGTTTTATTTAAATTTTATTATCCTATTAAAGAATTAGTTTTTATTCCCTAGGTGCCAGCAGCGTCCCTCCTCACACGTTGTAACGCCCCCCCTTGGTGGACGCACCCCCAACATTGAAAACCAATGCTGTACGATGTATTGTTACAATTCACTACAATCAAAAATGAAAGAATCTTACAAAGTCATATTTACTAATGTTAAATGTTTAGGTTCGCATATTTTTCCCGCCAGCAATTTGACCGGATTGTGGCTCCATTAATCACGTAAAAATTTCACATCACTAAGCAGAAAGCACGTTATAATACAAGTAGGTACCTGGTATTATGGTTCCTCAAGAGAAAGTCTCTCTTCTAGACAAGACGTAGTCCGGAAGCGATGTTGCAGGGTTTTCTGGGGTCAGACTCATTCACCAGAACAAATATCTACGGTCCAAATAATACCGTAGTATTTGAGAAGGTATTATTTCGGTGAACATTACATGCGAGTAATTACAATTTAATTTGACAAGATAAAACACAGCTAAAAGTTCGCCCTAGTAAACAACGCTTTATAATCTGTACTATGTCCTCTTTGTATATTTATATGTGTTTTTTGTTTACTTTAAGTTTAAATAAATAAAAAAATAAAATATAATAATGCTCACTAGGACAAAGCTGATATCGCTATAGAGCGGCTTCGTCCAGCTAAAAACAGGTTGGCTGAAAGTAACATATTTACAGAACTGTTTGCACCCGTCTTCGGTCGCATCGATAAGATAAAGATAATCATACAACAACAGCAACCCCATAACCAGGGCCGTCCCTACCTAATAGCAAGTTCTGCAAAGCCTACGGGCGGCACTCTGAAGGGGCGGCAAATCGATGAGGAGGCTGCGAATGAATTCTGTTTCGCTTAATTTTTTTTGGTTATTTCCTGTGCAATATAATTAGTAGCAAACATGTTTAAAAGCACCTTCTTTTTCTACAAAAAATTAGCCTGCGGCGCTATTTACTGGTTTCAACACCATATCAATATTGAAGTCTTTAATAATTTCCGTAGATATTATGTATTTCAAAACTGTTACCGAGGTTATTTAGGTTATCTATCAATTTACAGATATTTTTGGGCGGAATTTTCTTACTTGCCTTAGGCATTATACGAGAGGGACGGCCCTGCCCATAACAAGAATGTGCAGGTTATACGTATAATCAACTACAACGTCAATAATAGACAGAAATATCAGAGTGGATGTTTTCAGCACTTCCCTGGGTAACTTGAGGAGGAGTGTCACCTTGAACCTACGAGTTTTTAATTAATATAGCCCTTCGCATATTTGCTGTTATTTGAACTTGAACTTTGTAATGGTTAATTATTTTTTTACCATGACTTTGTTGTTTGGTGGTATTTTTGCGAGCACTGTTATTTTCAGTTATTATTATTATTGACAGCCATTGTTGTTGTATGCTGCGGAGAATCTTAATTGGAGAATCGAAATGGGATGTTTTTTTTTTTGTATGATAATGCATTCATGTTTTGTTGATGTCTATGTGGGTGTCACATAAAATAAAATAAATAAATAAATACCTTAACTACACAAAAGAACAAAGTAAAAATTCAAAGATCGATTCGGTAATGAAAAACATGTCTCGAAAGTTGTATGGCTCGGTTGAGCTTGCAAAAATATAAACAAAAATTATAATTTAAAATGATATTGAATTTAACAACCACTCATAAACCATGAAATGTACGCATAGTAAATGGGTAGGATGGAAAATCATGGGATACGGCCGTTTTATTTCGCTCAAAGAAAATAGAAAATATCACTTACTCGGTTTGAAATTTAAGGCTAACTATTCAAATAAAGTACCCGAAAGCCATTCAAAGGCAAACAATGCCGTTATACAGGAAGCTGAAGTGAAAATTCGTGAAATCGAAACGGAGAAAAGTCGTAATTTGTAAGATTTTACTTTCCTTATTCAACCATTCAGAGCCATCATAGAACGTTCGTCCTCATAAACATCCACTTTCATACCCTCAAAACGATCGTGTTGTCTTGTAGGAAAAGTGTCGGAGAAATATATTTTAGCCGGAATAACACAACACTATGTAATAAAACAGATCATTCTTGTCATGCTCAATGTACGTGTACGCTGTTTGGAAATAACCGAATTTACATAATATAATGTGAAACTAAAAAGGTTTTACAAAACACATTTATTTTATTTTTTCGAGGATAGCCGAATTTACTTGCATATCTCTTAGAGGCATGACTGCCAACACACTTCTCAGTATTATCAGCCAGAAGAGTCTGCATATTATCATTCATGATTCACATATATAAACTCATCAGCCTGATACTGGGAAAAATTCACCTATCCAGATATCACGGATATCACAGGATTAGGCTCAACGCGGGGCCTAAAATACAAGCATTGTGCCTGAAATATCAGTATTTAGAAATCGTCTTACAGTATGGAAAGTATTTTTAATTACCGATTTTTGCTTTTTTATGTATATATTTTCCGGAAATCTATTTTTTTATTATTTATTAGCGATTTTGGTATTATACCTGTAGCTGATAATACTAATGGGATTATACATACCGACCTAGAATGCCAAATATTTTTTTATTTCACCTGCTAATTCTGTTTATTTACGATTTGTTTCCGCGACGGTTGTTTGGATGTTAAACATATTTGGTACAGCGATGTCAATTAAATAAGTGATTTTACTTTGTTTGTTATGCAAAACTACATCTGGTCTATTATGACCTATTGTTCTATCAACACACTACATGTACTATTTTTTTTGGCTAATAAACATTTATTTATTTCGGTTCGATTCCACGGTTTATAGGGATACTTGACACTGAAAACATTATTGCTAAAGAAAGAGTTGCGTATGGAGCGAGCCAAATGCAACAATGAAAACATCGAAAGGACTTATTTCATTAAAAGGGTTTTAAGAAAATAAAACGGTTATGAAGAAAATCCACATCAACCAATCCATTTACCAATAAAGATTACCATATAGAAGGTTCGATTACAATATCCATATCAGCAGCGGCAGGGTATCGAAAGTAATTTTAACAAGTTTCCATCAGGTCTCATCTATGATCATAACAATAGGATAATGCAATCGTTCGTGGGACGGGATTAAAGGACAATGTGACTATGGAATATTAAACGAGAGAGAGGTTGTAATAAAAATTTACATATTAACGACACAGGTATGGCATAATATAATACAGAATAGGGATCACGCTGATTATACAAAATCACGGAAATATTACATTACAATTTTATTTCCATAATATACGAGATCATCAACTCATCTCCCCTGGTGTTACGGGTAACGCGACAGAACTTTGAATTTGTTCTATCGAAATTTATGATCTGAATATTAAAGTAATCTACGCAAATGACGTCATAGACTACAAGCGCTTTCAAAGCTATCAAAAATAGATACGAAAAAATTTATTATGGTGACCAACATCAATACATCTTTATACCTACCATGTAATAGAGTGTCCGTTTCTTTGTCCTTTAAAGATTCCTTAACCATTCATTTGGTTGAGATGAAACCTTGGCAAGTTGGTATACGCGCCCCTGGGACGGTTCGTAGGGGGTGGGTGTAGGTGGGGGGCACGAAGGCAGAACCGAATACATATACCTAGCTTTCGGTGTCGATAAGATGTATAGAAAACCTCTAGATACCCGCAGGAGTTGAGGGGAGAGGGGGGAGATTGAGGCGGAATAAAAAAGCGATATTAGTGTCGTATCTATAGTTTTCGGTATTGAAAAGTCGAATAGTTATACTCCCGGCATCCTTAGGGGTTCATGGGGGAGTAGGATAGGGTGGTGTGCAAAAAGCGATACGTGTCCAATTAGTTTACCGTATCGATAAGATAAATAGTAACACTTCTGACACTAGGAGGAGTGAAGGGGGGGGGCACACTTTTTTACAGATTTACAGATATCTGTGGACTAGCAAGGCGTGCAGGGTACAGCTAATATAAATATAAACTTTACGATACCCCTTCTACACGTGTTTTCTTTTTAAGCATGGTATAAAGACATAGACACGACACGAAGAATGTAATTGACTTATTCGGAAATATATTTGTGAAAGAATATAATATTTATTTTATTCTTTACAGCCATTTATACCATTTCTATGAAATCTTTATACGAGTTTGTCTATCAGACGCACAAAGTAAGATAAAAAGCTGTTTTACGGATGAATTAATCTACTTAAATATAATACCTACTAATAAAGTGGAAGACTACGAAATATCATACATTTATAACTAATGTAATGAAATATAAGCTTTTCCATGCAGAAATATGACTCTTTTAATAATGATACAGTATTCCCTTAGTTGAATCAGACATTTAAGTTTATAATAAGATCTCTTCACAGTTCTTCAAATAAAAAAAATTGTGTGGTGGGCGGAGAAAGACAGATAGATCAATTTCAATTCAATTCAATTCGGTTTATTTCTCAAAATGCTTATTACACATTCGAGTAATTTGTCATTATTTTAATTTATTATTTTTATTTATTTGATCCCTTTTTGATTTTACTAGCTGAGTTACTCTAGCTTGGCAACGGCACAATTTGGATGGTGAAGTAGATCGACAGTATGTCCGAACCGCATTCATCTATTCATTCATTCTGACTACTTCCTACAAGGTTCTGCAATGTGCTATTAAATTCCACAACATTATAGAAGGTTTACAAAGTTCGTCTTGTTTCCACAGTGTTCGAAAAGATTCTACATAATTTTCTGAGCGGTTGGATTCCTTCTCTCTGATAGCGTCTCCCACTATGACTTGACTGATTCAAAATTTGACAAAAGATCTGTATTCTGCTCGTGAAGATCTTTCATCAGACATCAAACACAGCGATATGCGGTGACCGGATCCTCTGTCTCCCGATGGCTTCAGGTTGACAAAATATAACTTAAGATCTGAATTCCTTTTCCAATGCCCTTTCATACGATACCACACACGACCGCACACAACCTTTGGATCCCCTCTTCAGCACAATTTCTCAGAAGCTTCCATGTTTCCAGAAGTTTCTACCACACAGCATTCGTTTCCAAATAGCAAGGCATACGTGTACCAAGTTTGGTCGAAATTGCTTCAGGAGTTCCAAAAATATGGTGGAACAAACATACATACATATATACGTACATCCATTTTTATTATCTGTATGTATTTATGTATGTAAGAAAGATTTAAGTATAACAAATATACAAATAATTAAACTGTAAGTTATATTAAATTATCTTTATTCATTTATTTATTTATTTATTTATTTATGCATTCACATATTACTTACTTAAAAAAATAAAAAGATTATCTTCCGTTGTGCATAGAAACAAGATTATACTCGTATATTGTTATCATTACTTATAGCTTCCTCCAAGTGATCAAAAATACTGTAAATTCACTTTATCGAAGAAACAATTATTTATTATAATGTGTGTGTCCCTCTAAAAGAATCGGAGTGTTTGGCGTTGGGAATACTCAGATTAATCCTGAAAATAGACAAGGACTTCTCCGAGCAAACGCCCGATTCCATCCAGATAGACCCCACAAAATATGACCCATTAGCCTCTATAAGCTTAGTGAATCAAATAGCGAAGAGGGTAGATTAACCTAAGTTTAATTAGTAGTAATCAATACATACGTTGTATTCAAAAAGCTAAGTAATAAGCGAGGTGTTTGCTTACTTTAAATGATTGAAATGTAAATAAATAAATAAATAAATCTTTATTGGCCAGTAAATATATATAATTAATTCATCGTCTATGGTTTATACATGGCGGTAGTACAATTTTTTCCGCGAAACCAAATTAATTTTAAAAGAAGTAAGCTGTGGCTCTTGAACAAGTTAAAGCCTTCTAAGAATCCTACCGGGCCGACCTGGAAGGCCTAAACAAACGCATTGATGGTTTGCGATCCTCCACACCAGGTGACAACCAGTACGAACAATTAACTAGGGACCTTGTCATTTTTAAAAGGACGACGCCCTTTTGGCCCTAAAAAAGCGGTGTCTGATGCTGGAGGTCTAGGTGGAGGTGCTGGAGGACCAGGTGAACAAAAACAAGACAATGCAGTGTGCCAAAAGGCAGAACTATTGCAAAAGCAATATCTATGTAATATGTTGAAAGAAAAACGTTGTAGGCGCGTAGTTCGGAACATAGTAAGAAATCGTAATACTATAATCACATTCATACACAAAGATCACTATTACCTACGTCGATGTTTTCGAAAGCGATCCTCTACTCTCTTACATTTGCACGTGCCAAGCTCTCCTTAATCCATCCATTTTCTAAGTCCTCAATATCGTTTTTGTACCCTCTGATCCAGGGATTGCGAAATACCCTTTCGCTTCGAGTGTTTACACTATTAATCATTATTAGGTACATACACACAGTAGGGGTATATCGACCAATAAAAATAAATTAGCTTTTTCGTCTGTATTTGGTTTTCGCCGATTCCTTTCACACCGTAAAAGATTATAGGTACTATGTAAAACAAAAATGCAAATATATAGGTACGCAAATACTTTATTTTATTTAAACTTTAAGTGAACAACAAATACATATAAATATAAAAAATGGACATACCTAGTACAGATTATAAATCGTTGTTTACTAGGGCGAACTTATCGCAGAACTGCGATTTCTTCCAGTTAACCCCATACTATCGTTGTGAATTGGAATGAATCATTAAATATTTTTTGACTAAGGGAAGAATTTAAGTAAGCCCTATATAATATTCCTATAAAAATACTTATACTTTTGCTTTTCCAGTAGCCCTACTAAGTTATCTCCTGGTCCCCGCATATCTATGGACGGACACCGCACATAACAAAATGTATACAGAAAAGTTGATAAGTAGATGTGTACTAATATTTGGTAATGAGACGAATATTAATTACGGCGTATTAATCAACAAAGTCGTATATACCATATGCGAGACTTAATTTCCATTTAATCCATCCCTAGGCCTATCCACCCTTTCTACTTGCTTGATACAAAAGACGCGCGTAAAATATACGTATGTTTTATTATTATTATTATATCCCGCGTGTTTCAGTGATGACTGTATGCGTGTATGAAATAAGTTATGCTATTATTTGTGTCTATGAAATAGATACGTTCATCACACACAAACACATTTTAAGCTCCCGTTTCAGGAGTCAGGGATAATTTGCTATGTTCGCGGAGGATGATGTATCTGTCATATCAGGTTACTTTAATGTAATATATCTTGTCACAAGAAGAGCGGCACAACTAGTGATATGCGTATGTGTCATCTCAAGAAATGATGACTTGCGAATACTTCTTTTGACGGCATGAAATGTAAAATTTATGACATTTTTAACCATAGCGTATAAATCGAAATGTGGCATTTCTTGTCTCATCATTATCGAAATGAAATTCGTCTGAGGGTCGCATAGCCTCTCGCTGAAACTCCACTAAACAACGTGTCATTTGCTAGCACCAGAGATAACAGAAAAGTCATGCCAGAGGCCCCAAGATATCGCACTGGTATTTCAATTCTACTTTTAATATTGTGAATTGACGGGGATGCTCTTGCGTGAAACATAGGCAAGTGCATGTCCCTATCTGCCACGGCTACGGTGAGGTATGACCGATAGAATTGAATATTACTGTCACAATACGTTGCTATGTAATATTCTAAACCATTGTATCGTCAAGGTGTTATTGTAACTGGTACCAGTGAATTTATGAATAGATATGTATTGTGATGAACAGGGTGTAAGGGATAATTATTCTGATAATGTTCTTGATAATTATCATGATAAAAAACATGTGCCTGAGACACATCGCATCACGTGTGGTCGTATTCGTGATTTACTATCGGCAGTAAAAAACGATATTTCAATAAGAAAATTCAATTTTGTTGACGCGTTTTCATTTTTAAATGACAGATTTTTGCGGAGGCTTTCACGGCTGGAGTCATGCCAAGCTTGGAAAGTTCATCTAATACTTATTTTAAATGCAGATGGTAAAATAAATCATCAGACCTAATGCATCGATGGGGCTTTTCCCCGAGTCCTGACTGTGAGTGTGGTCGCCGGCAGACGATTGTCCACACAGTGTCCAATTTTTGTTAAAAAAAAAAGTACAATATACATTGCCCCCCTGTTCCGAGGAAAACGTGAATGTCAAAAATGTTCTAGTAGTGCCTAATCACCTCTACCTACTTATCCTATTATGCAGTTCCGCCGGAAAGCTATACCATTTTCATTAATTCAAAGCCAATTTCTGCTATATGTAATTTCTTGTCTGCCATTTGCTAGGTACTCAAGAAGATAAAATTTGATTTGATTACACAAAATTTTGGTTTTCCATGAATCACGGTTTAAAGCGATCACGAGTCCTCAAAAACGTTTCTTGTTTCATTGTATGCTCACACAAATAATCCAACGTTGATGAAATGAGGCATTCAAGGTAATCATTGTTAATGGATGTTACTTGTTGGATAATATTAAGCGTGTTGCGACAATATCTAATAGCATTAATATTGTACTATTTTAGCTTCATGTCAAAACCATAATTTCACAAAGAGGTCTTTGATCAAAATAGTAATATTGAATACATAATCCATCTGGTTCTACAACTAAAATAGATCTGTCATATATAATGTCATATCTATTTCAATCTGTATAATTTCAGTACTGAGGAATCAAATACAAGTGTTAGGTCCTAAAACGTTATTCTTAATTAAATTATTTATGTAATCCGTAAGTTATAATAATAATAAAGACAATTTATAATGAGCCGTTTTTGGATTCACTTCACTTCAAGGGCGCCTCCTAAATATTAACATACATACATACATAGCTTAACCTAGTAACATAGTATATGACCTACCAAACAAGTGAGTTTTCAACAAACTCTTGAACACAGCAAGAGACTGTTTCTTAAGCACTTGTTCAGGAAGATCATTCCACATAGATGATCATCGGTCCAGCAGAGCTGAAGGCTCAGAAGGACACCAGTATCACAGCCTGATCGGAGAGTGGCTTGCCTTTGATTTGGGACCTTTTGTGTACAGAGTTCAGATATGTATAACGGGACCATATTATGAATCGTTTTGAAAACTAAGTAAGAGGGTATAGTCACATAAAAATACATACAATGTTGTTGTTAATTACGATTGAGGGGTATCTCTTCATTTTCTAATAATGTCTGTTTATCCAAATCACTAGGAAAAGTAACCTTACATCAATCCGTGTCATTTGAGGAGTAGGCAATAAGAAATAAATCCGTATAAGATCAGATAGAGACGGAACACTTTAGTGACATAACTCAGTAAGAAATTTAAAATTATTCCTATAAAGAGACCAATCAGACGTCCTCCCAAAAATTGGTAGATGACATGAGATGAGAGCTCATTATTGGAATGCGAAAAAGCTATCTAGGTGAGCCTATTTTCAGAACTGAGACAATTCAATACAGGTATTAGTCAATTCACTTTCATACCTATGTATGCAACGCGCGCTACAAACAATCACTATTATAATATCGACCTCGTTTGTACGGTGAGTTATGAGTATTCGATCCTCTTTGTCCATAAGGCTACCTACTCGATGGGATAAATAGATAAATAACCATATGAAATGTGCCAAATAAGATGAAACAAATGACATACTTACCCTAAAAGTTGTGGGTATTAACATGGATGTCCGCCCAAACAAATAGTATTTTGAAATGGATTCGACTGAGCCACAAAATAAATCTAGCAGATTTATTTCTAAATCCTTATTCGTAGGTTCAATTCAGGCCAATGTTGGGTGTACTTCAAAACGTTGAAATAGGCTTAAGATTATCACTACTAGGTATAAAAAGCAGAGGGAAACTTTTTCTGTCGTTGATGGATTTCCTAGAGGAGCTTCACGCCAATAACCGTTACTGCTTTACTCCGCAACGTTCTTCAGCAAACACAGGGAGGCAACAAACCTCGCTCGTCAAAACGGCAGTGTGCATTACCACGTTTCATGTCATTTTTAACATTTAGACAGAAATTCCTACTCGGTTTCAATTCTGCGAAGTATAGGTACGTATGTATGTCTGAAGTACTTTATGTAAATCGATTCATAATTTCCTTACCATATTATATTAGGGAGGTATCCTCCGGTGTAACCATAAATAGACTACAAAAAGACTCCTGTAACCCCTCACTGATGGCGAATGGTTAATTGAAACATTTATCAAATCAAGTGGTAGAACGTTTCTCTACCACATTCCACGTGAAACCCGACAAAATAATGTCCCATCAAATATGAATATTTCTAAATATTGCAAAATACGGAGTGGGAGGAATAATCATGTGTTTACTCGTAGATTATGTTTTATGAAATAAAATGATTGAAAAGCGACGTACCGTTAAGTTGGCTTCCCACGATCATACGTATTGCATATTACAGAGGGGCGTAGTATACATTTTCATATATACATATACAAAATTCTGCGTCCAAAAACTGTGGGAAATCACCTTTACACCCGACTTCGTGTTAGACATAATTTTCCATGGATTGAAATTTTGTACCTATAAACAAAAATGCCATATTTATTATCTATCTTTTAAAAGAATCCTTGAAATATTTATAATTTCCAAATTTATAGAATCACGTATTCGGCTAAGAGATGGATTGACAGTTGGGAGTCGACATCGCAGGAGGCTAATCCATCTTCATAACAGGCCACAAGGCCTATATTAAGAACAAGAAAAAGAAGAACATATTATTATTTTTAACAACCAGTTTTTAATCTAAAGATAATTTCCAGACAATATGTGTGACATTTCCTGATGTCTGAAAAAGAGGGAGGAGCATACAGACCGTGAAAGAGGCCTTTCCAAAATAAATTTGAATTTATTTCCAGTAAAAAATACCTACTAGCCGATTACATAATAACATTTGAAGCGAACGCTATTGATTCTTACCTAATACTTGAAAATATTATTATAATACCTACCAGAAAACAATTCTAAGTAATAGGAGTAGGTGCTATTATTATTATTATTACTAGTAGTAACCCGTCAAAACGGACATTATCACAATACATCTCCATGAAGAATATATTATTCAGTGACTACATAGTAATATTGATTCCTGTAATATGGTTGTACATGCAGAAGTCTTGTCCCAAACGTTCTTTATGTCTATGTTCGTTAAATTCGGATGCAGCGACCCCAAAAATATAAAAAACGATGCAGAAAAAGACTTCTATACATTTCTCCTGGATATGTCACCTCTGGTTACTGTATTGTAGCCTCTATTCACAATTACGAAAACAATTGGCTTTTTTTATGTGTGGATTTTACTATGCTTTACCCATCCATACCACAATAACGTTTCCCACAATGCAGAGCAAGCAGTGGCAAGTGTGCGGTGGTGCACTAACAATCCATCAAATAAAATAAAAATATAAAAATATGCGATGTTCTACTTCGTATTAGGTATCTTATTTCATGATCTATGGGGTTGTTGCCATTGTCACAGGAACGGTGTTGAATAACGGTCTTTTCAGGCGCAGAAGACAGTAAGGCTAGCCTCATGAAATTCATAGTCCGAAATTGATTGTTTGTAAGAAGTTCCGACTAAAACCTCAGAATCAGGGTAACAATGCCACCTTGACATTTTTTGCACGCATTTTTGGTCTCAACTTTTTTTACAAACAATCCAATTACGAGATTACATCTTTTTCTGCTCAAATTCTTCTAGAAAGATTGTCGGAACATGACCCGTTAAGACTAGCGTCACTAGCAAATTGAGGAGGTGACAAATGCCTCAGTCGGGCATGCCGATGTGTAGTGTAACCTGTAATTCGATGGCATTATCTTATATTCACCACCCGCACCCTCCTAAAACTATTAATTATTATCTAATGAGAATTATTATATAAGCATTAATGTAATACATGTACCCATAATGATAATGTTGTTAAGGGCTGTCGTCATACTATATTGAAATGTGATCATGTTGACAATACCTAATATAAACCATTAACTATATTGTAATATAGGTAAATTAATATACGTACACAAATAAACATGACGGATACAACATCTATCATTAACGGTGTTCTTGGAAAACTTTACCTTAGGCGACTGGTGACAGCCTTCATTTAATATTAATAATTAATAACAATATATTATGGTCTTTTAACAGAATCTTTACAAGATTTCTTAAGATCAACGGAGATCTCTCAGAGACGGAGTAAGATTCTCAGATATCAGAGAGATATCAGACGGAGGACATCGTACGATGAGGCAGGAAGAGACGGTGGTACTAGATAAATATTTGGACAGAGTGGACGGTCCCAAGATCCAGAATATGGTTGTCACCAACAATACACAAATAAATAATTAAGCAATCGACTTGGTACATAAAAATTTGAAAGGGCTCGAATGATTGAGTTGACAAGAGTTGTATTGTATATTTATAGTGTCTTTATCCCCTTGAGAATGCATTTTTTTATAATTTCAATAATCAATAATACATTTTTATGAACATACATTGTACTCTATTCTATGGTAGTTCTGAAATATGAACGACCATCAAATCCTTTTTGATTAAGTGTACTGATACCACTCACAATAATATTTTAGTCGACAGTTGAGAGGATTGACACTTGGGGAAATGGGGATACAAAAGGATATTAGTCGGTCTCTTGTCATTTATCATTTTGCTAATGGTAAGACCAATAATATAAGCTTACTTACTACCTACTTGAAATATATACATCTGATACTTTTGATAGTATGTAGAGATCTACGAATTCTTAATACCGCAGTAATCAAATAGTATTAATCTATTTGAAATTAACACCTCAAAAGCACTATTTCTACCACAACCCTCAATTCATTCAAGTCCGCAATGTTTCATTATTGGTGGCGTATTGTAAGTAACATTTATAATCTCGTCCAAGCCTCTTACGTCTAAAGAATATAGAAACGAGTTAAATAAAGTCGTAGGCGTACATTTGCTTCACCGGCTGTCTGTTGAGATAAAGTTATAAAATTTATTTTTGCAATTTTCGGGGAACGGAATTTAGGAAAAAACATGATGGACGGAATAAGGTAGGTAAAACTTTTAACTCTTTTGTATTTTCAAGCCTTACTTTTTTCTCTCTATTATAATTATTATATTAGTATTTAAATCATCTACCGAAAATTTGTTGATGCGAAATTATAATTTACGAGTATAATCGGAAATTCAAATCAGTTTAAAACAAAACATTCAGTCAAGTCTCGGTTGAATTAAGATGGAAAATTTAATAACGATTTTGTTTATAGACAAAAATCCCTACAAAACGAGTAAAACATTAAATTTATTGAGTTACGTTGAAATCGCCGAAGTTCCATTTAAAATTTGAATTCCCCCGATTTCCCCCAAAAGCACAGTGGTTTGCAACAATTGTGTCGAATTCAGTCAGTCAGTTGAAAAAATATGTATTTAACTACTATCATAATATTGTAATAACCTTGTGAGAGATTCCAACAATCATCAGTTACAGTTACACATTCGTAATATAAAGAATATTAATAATTCGGAATTGACAGTAATAACGTATTATACTAGCACAAAAGTGGAGAATATTGACCAAATGTTGTTTTTTTTTTGAGTAACTTAACGTTTCTTAACGTAACGTTAACGCAGTTCTGCGATAAGTTCGCCCTAGTAAACAACCTTTTATAATCTGTACTATGTCCATTTTGTATATTTATATGTGTTTGTTGTTTACTTTAAGTTTAAATAAAATAAATAAATAAATAAATAAATAAATAAATAAATAAAGCAGTGAAACAGACAGTAGACCAGTGTTGAATTATTATTTCACTTACATCGTGTGGCGTGGATAAATGTTTCCAGGTGCAATTAAAAACACATGTTACGTGCAGGAATGGTTTATTTGATACTGAAGAAAACATAGTAGTTTTATACATTAACAATCAAGTAAGCAACTTATTAATAATATTCGGGCGGAAATAAAAATAATATTTCCGCCAAGCATAGACAATAGCACAACCCTAATTAATGTACTTAGTCATAGACAAGAAATATTTTTGTATCTTTAACAAACAGACAAATCGCACGAATGTGATAGAAGCAAGAACTGCGTGTAGAAATGGCCAGAATGGCGTGTTGTCCTCTCTTCCTACTTCGCACGTGTCGCAAAGGATAGAACACTGATGACGATCGAGTGTGAAAATGGCTAAATATATGTGTTGATAATCAGGATTTCGTATTATACCTACCTTAAAGTAGAAAGGTAAAGAAAAATTAAACAAAAGTAGCAGAATAATCCGTTTGGAATTGACGATCAACGATCAACTCAGTGAAAATAATAAAATATAAAAATGTATAGAGAGCCGTTAACTCCCAACTCCACGTATCTACTCGTATTGTTGAGAATCCCTGTTGCACCCCAAAAACAATATAATCTGATTAAACAGAGAATTATAACACAATTACTGACAAATTACAACAATGCCAGGAATTTAAATAAATTCTGACGACACTTTACAACAATTAAAATAAACAATCAAACGTTAAAATTAAAATGTTTTACAGGACAGAGCGTAGGTAGGTTACTTACTAAGTACCAACAAATTAACAGGATTGAAAATATTCAAGTAGAAATCGCTGTCACCTTTACCGCAACTTTCACAAAATACAATAATTTATTCTGTCTACCTTTCTTCTGATGCGTCCAGGATATAAGAAGTTGACATTTTAGATGGTTATTAAGTGATGTATGATCTCTGATCAGTAGGCTTTCGAAATTGTGTTCGCGCCGAACCATGGACATTGGACACTAATATTCTCGCTACGGATAGCTCCAATACGAAAAGCTTCAGATTACTTCTTTCCTACGTCTGTAAACGACCATTGTACGAGGTATCTGAGAGTCACAAGTACGCGTCAATGTTCTAAAATATTTTACTGTAAAATAGATACATTTTTACGCGTTTCCCGCAAAAATGGAGATCCGTTAGTTTTTATTTAGTTTTTGATTTCGACACACTGAATAAATACATTAATACGTACATATCTACTGTAGATACTATTCAAAATTTCCACTCAAGTTCTTTCTAAAGTACGTCTCCAAACTTGAAGACCAGCAAAAGGATTGCCTGAAAGTTAGAGTTCGATGCCCCAGGAATATTCTGTATAACAAAAAGTTACTCGAATTTAATATAACAGAAACAAGATGAAATCAGTACTGAGAAATTTATTTACACAAGTCAATGAGTAATTTGTTAGTAAAATACGAAGCATATATTAAAGGAAATTTCTGAGGAAAACTGGAACAATTCGCTAAAAAAAAACGTAGTATAGATATTCACGTACTTATGCCGGATTTGGATAGTGTATTTCGCTATGAAATATGTATCCGGATTAGAAAATAAATTATTAACATAGTGCCCATGTGTTTTGTTAATGTTTTCGATTAACGTTTATAAAGCCTTCAAAGAATTTCAACCCTCCAAAAAAATAGCCATGTATCGACAGACTGCCTGATCCAAGATCGACGCATATACAGCTATTTAGAAAGAATTTGGGGACCTATCACCTTAATGAGTATTTAATTTAATATAATCATTGTACCCATATTCTTCGTAAACTGTACATATTTTTTTTCTGAAAAAACTCAGAAGATAAAGGATTTTTATGTTCAACTTACTGTTTAAGACAGGCCTTTAAATACTAGTTTGTTAATTAATACGTAAACAACATTCCAACGGCAGAACAAAAGGAAGGGGAAGGTGTTGTACCTTGAAGACAATGTCACAAATATTAAATAATAGGTGTACTAATATAGGCAAAAGATTTCACTAGCAAATTGTAGTCACAAACTTAATGTTGGCTGGACAGGAACAGATCATATATTTTTTTCAAATGGTAGATACTCCTTTTTCAGGATTAATGTGACACCCATAATATTATGTCGTACTTGAATCGCTTGAACATTTAATAAACTTGAAAATTAATGCTTTAACAAACTAAGCATTCCTTTTCTTCTTCTCAGTCAAACACTCCATTTTGTTTCCACTTCGAAGTCCTCCCCCAATTAAATAAACATCATGACTGAAATCATAGACTTATAAAATCATTTTAAACTTTATTTTTAGTTTTGACGTACCGTACGCAGAAATCGAGATATTCTAAAGTGTTTTAAGGTAAAACGTGTTCAAGGTACAACGCCTTCCCCTATAAGCAGCGAAATAGTTAAGAATGGATTGTTTACCCGCAAAGCTGTCGAGAAACAATGCCTCGTAATACAGTAAAACATGTCAGATCCTTTGTTTCCCTTCTAAACAATATGATATGGGTCTGCTGTATTATTAAATTTAACAACAGAAATAAGCCTAGAAAATTACAGACATGGTACAAAAAATACAATCCAACCGTGGATCTCCATAGTCAGTAGAGAAAGCCTTCGATGGTCACCACAATAGGTTACAAGCGGCGATGCGCCAAACAGCTATACGAAATTTATTCCGTATCTACATTATTATTAGTAACGAAACAAAACTTAGGTAAATTAAATCTAACTGGTGAATGCTAACCGCATGATACGTTTCGAAAAATCAGGCCTATAGTTGAAATGTCCATAGCAGGACAAGCGTTTTATGCATAAAATTAATTATGTATGTTATATTATACAAATATTGATAACATTCATAGGTTTATGGTTTTATTTATTTGCTGTTTTATTAAAATTCTCATTTCATAATGTTTTTATGAATAGCACTATCTCTGAAAACGTACCTAATAATAAACGTTTGAAGTAGGAATACCACCCATCATTTCCGATACGATTTAATTTTTTAACCAATTGGGGTTTGAATCATGCATCGAAATTACCGATTTTCTCATCGATTACTTTCCGATTTGTACATCTCACTTTGAAGATTTAAGGATGTAGTACAGACAAATCGCATTCAAGCTTATAGATATAGCTTAACTCTAGGTATTCATTCCATATAAGACATAGATACATCCTTTTAAAAAAACTATAGTAATCGACATCCCTAGTTAAAAAAAAAATCAAAGCAAACTGTTTTTTTTTTATTTCACTGATCATTTGAAAAAGTATAAACTGTGAATATTTACAGCCGCATACAAAACTAAATGGTTGGTTATTTGATATATTAATTTTAAAAATGTATTTCATATTCCCGATATTAAAAATGAATATTTTCACGATTAGTATAAACCGTTGATATTTCAATATCCCGGCATATACACACAATCGCTTTTTTTTCAATAACTGAGGATCTGCACACACCCAAATGTACAAGTGTACACTGCTGTACACAAGAAGTGCAGAATATATCGTCGCTACCGGGATTTGAACACGGATTAAAAGTCCACGGAATAATCAACAGCGCCAACCGTATACAGGGTGATTGGTTCCGCTGTTCAGATATTTGGAGATGTGATAGAGGATGAAAAAATACGAAAAAAAGCTAAGTGGATGCATATCCAAAAATCAACCATTTTGGAGATATGGCCTTTTGAAAATTGAGGAGTATGAAAATTTCTCATTTAGGTTTTTTGCCAATAACTCTTAAACTACTGACTCGATTTTGACAAAACTAACAAACTAACTACAAAACAAATTATTGAAAACATATTAAGGCCTTATTCTAGAATGTAAAAATGGACACATAATAGGGCATTTTTAAAAGAAATTTGCTGTTTATTAGAAAAATTTCCAAATTTTTCCGCAAAAATTATGTTTAATAACAAAATTTACACTACATTTTAAATCAAAACCCAAAAATTAGGATTTGAGTCAAAAGCCTAAATTATTTACTATGATTTGTAGTTAGTTTGTTAGTTTTATCAAAATCGAGTCAGTAGTTTAAGAGTTATTGGCAAAAAACCTAAATGAGAAATTTTCATACTCCTCAATTTTCAAAAGGCCATATCTCCAAAATGGTTGATTTTTGGATATGCATCCACTTAACTTTTTTTCAAATTTTTTCATCCTCTATCACCTCTCCAAATATCTGAACAGCGGAACCAATCACCCTGTATATACTAGAACTCGAATGAATAATATAATGTTTATAATGTTAATTGAATTTAAGTAATTCGAAAAAGTTATTCAATTTATTTTACAAGAAAGATAATCCATCGACTAGTATTGTGGGAGAATGGATGGAAAGGAAATGTACCTAATAAGAGGAATCAGAAAAGATATGAAAATGTATGGTGTATTTATAAATTGAAACATAGTTTTTTTTTTCATCTCGGGAACATGAGGCGGAGTTATGGAACTTTGAACACAACTTAATCATACCGTTAAGATCCGACACGTCTGAAAAGAAAGTTTTTTGATTCGTCAACCACCAAAATTATTTATTTTCTACCAGAATTTATGCGATACCTAAATATTCACACAAAATTCCATATATAGCCACATATTGATAATATTACAAAGTAAAGTTGTATATTCAAACATTGACGTGATTCTAATCAAAAACATTAAATCATTTGGACATATTAACCAGGTTTGGTATGTGTTACAATCGAGCTGGGCTGAGCGTGTTGCCAAATGTCATGCAAGACTCCACATGGACCAAATACAAAATAAGTGTCGGCGTCGGTAGACCCCGGGTAAGGTGGTGTGATGATGTTAGGAAATATACCAAAGGAAGAAGGACGCAGTGAGCCCAGGACATGGAGTTGTGGAGAACCAAAGGGGAGGTCTATATATCGATATATGGATCCGAGAGATATAAGAGGAAGAAGTCAACCAGGCGATTATTAACTTAATTTTACAAAGACAATAATATTTATATGAAAATTTACTACGTATTTCATTCGCTTCTTACATACTCATACCCTTTCTAACACTCAGTTTACAACGTCTACAAATTAAGCGATTTAAGCATTTCATTGTCATGTCTTAATGTAAAGGGTATTGTAAGAACAATATATTATAATTACATACATTCATTCGTGGCAGATAGTAGAATAACCTTATTCTACAATAAAGGATGTAAGGCAATGTGGTTTGTAGGGTGAAAATACTTCAGGGGTTAAAACCACAAAGGACTCTTGTTCAGTCCAATTCGCAAGGAGGGTTGTTTGTAGTATTTAGGTATTGGAATACCTACCCAACTGTAGGTACTTTTCCCAGACGTAAGAAAGTTTAAAACAGATTTAATCATAATAATTCTCCTAGAGGCTAGTACGTAGGTACTGGAATTTATTATCTTAGTCCCTGTAGGTACGACGTAAAATATAGAGATATAGATAAATAATCCAGTCAAATTAGAACACAAAGCAGTTCCTCGATGGAAAGTTGTGGGGTAGTCGGGATTTCTTTCATTATATACGTTTTTTGGGATGGTGAATCCGAATCCGAGGTTTGTAAATACAAAAAATGACGAAAATCTTCGTTTTCTGGCGATTTCTTTAATATTACTCGAAAACTGACAACTTTCGTAAGTTATCTTTTGAGGCAAAATGAAAGTACATAAAATTTACTACAAAATTGCCATATAATTTTTTTTCTTTAAACTAAATAGCAACGGAGCTGTCGAGGTCCGAAAAATGGCCAAATTTTCTTATTGTTTTACATTACGAGAACCGAAAATGAATTGGGAAATTCCACCTTGTTACTTTCATACGCAAATTTTAACAATTATTGTTTAAATTCATGAGTCATATTTTACCTCGTTGGAGTCACAGAACACAAAGAAAGCTATTAACGAAATTTTTATTTAAAAACACCCTGAAATGTTTGAGCTAGAAATGTTTAAATAAATTGAAGTATTCCCACAACAGTATAGAAGAATTAAGGATGAACATTGTCGGGCTTACGACCGACCTCGGCTGGCTTAAGTGATCACTTTACACTCGAGAAACATTCGCCATTTCAGTTCACCCCGGCTGGGATTCGAACCCATACCTTCGTCTCGCTTAGTAGGGATCATATCCACTACACCACGAAGAGCGACGGCTGTGTTGTCGAATTTCATGTACATTAAGTACATATGTATTGTTGAAGGGAGAGGGTGGTATTTTTTTTTTTAATACACCCGCCATCTTTTTATTGCTTAGCCGAAGAACGTAGTTCACAATCAACTTCGCTAATGGCAGGAGAGGCAACTAAGTACCATATTTATGTTTTTATACCTAACAATTACGAACGTGATTTTAAATTGAAATTATTTTTGATTGTACAAATTTTTATTCTTGTAAAGCGTTGGATTTTTTCTACAGCCGTAGTAAATACATTGAAGTATTCCCACAACAGTATAGAATATATATATATAGAATATATACTGTTGTGGGAATACTTCAATGTATTTACTACGGCTGTAGAAAAAATCCAACGCTTTACAAGAATAAAAATTTGTACAATAAAAAATAATTTCAAATGTTTAAATAATTTTATTTAAAAATATAGTAAATTGTTTAGGGTGAAAATGTTTAAACCTTATTAGCTTAAACATTTCCCTCTATTTTGAAATAAAATTTGTCCTGAAAACTATCCTCATGTCTAGTTATTCCAACGAGGTAAAATGTGTCTCATAAATCTGAAGAAAAATTCTTAAAATTTGGTAATGAAGGTAACAAGGTGAACTTTATCCATACATTTTCTATTCTCACACTTTAAAATAGCAAGAAAATTTGGCCAGTTTTTGGAGCCTGACAGCTCCGCTGCTATTTATTTTTCAGAGAAAATTTATACATCGAATTTGTAGGAAATTGTATGTACTTTCATTCTGCTAAAAAATAACCTACAAAAAGTTGATAATTTTCAAGTTCATATGCAGAATTCGCCAGAAAATGGAAATTTTCGCCATTATTCCCATTTTTCGCCATGTTCCGTCACAAAATTTTATTGGAAAACCTCAGATTCGGATTCAGCACCCCAAAAAACGTATAGAATGAAAGAAATCCGGACTACCCCACAACTTTCCATCGAGAAATCTAACGGCACCGTATTAAAATACATTATAATTTTCTTGCTTCGGGAGTCATGCAACGTTTTGAGGGCTATATTACGTGATCTCTTGCGGTTCAACTTTGGCAATATAAGTACATCATATTATAAATCAATTGGAACATACGTCAAATGCTTTGACGAAACTCGAATATAATTCATAGCCTCATAAAACAAAGGAAGACAAGTTAAACTTAGATTATATGTGCCATAATGGATATGAATCAAGATGCAAAATTCACAGTTGGAACCACGCTACGGTGGGTACAACGAATCCCATCTCATCATCATGTCAGCCCCCCTGCGTCCACTGTCGAACATAGGCCTCCCCCATTGATTTCCACAGCTCCCTATCCTGGGCAGACCGCATCCAACCGCCTCCCGCAACTCGCCTTACATCGTCCGACCACCGTGCTTGAGGTCTACCAACACTTCTTCTGCCTGTTCTAGGTCGCCACTCCAGGACTTTCTTTGTCCACCTAGAGTCTGTGGTTCTGGCCACATGACCAGCCCAACTCCATTTCTGACTGGAAACTCTGTGAACGACATCGACAACCTTGGTCCTCTCTCTGATCCAAACATTAGTTTTCCTGTCTCTCAGTGAAATACCCAACATTCTCCTTTCCATTCCTCTTTGTGTCACTGATAATTTGTGTAGGATTCTTTTTGTGAAAACAAAGGTTTCACAGCCATAGATAGGTCCCATCTACATATGTCGAATTCCACAAGATAGAGCAAAGTGGCGGCGAAAAATTAGAAAGAGAGACCCTACCGCCATGTGGGAATAATAATGCCACGGAGAAAACCAAGTGAAATAAAAAAAAATGCTGTGAAAACAGATAAAGAAATGGTATTTTAGGCTGACCTGTTCATAAGAAGAGTTTTGAATAAGTATAAATTTACAGTCTGTATGATAGACGGATAGTGAGAAATATTTAAAGAACCAACTGAAAAGGGATTTTTGAAAAGGACAGCAGTAAATACAGTAGATAACAAATACAGTAAAGTTGCGCTCGTAAATCGTAATCATGGGTAAGAATCACATGCAGAAACTCTCAGAGCTGAAATAGTGTCGATGCAATAAAAAAAAGACATATATTTAGTATCTAGGCGTCTAATTGTAAAGAAAAGTAAGTATAAAGAGAGAGAGAGAAAATAAAGAAAAAAGTTAAAAGACTGAGAAACGATGTATGCAATCTAGTCGTTGAAATGAAATGTATACCACAGGGACATATATCCATAAAAGTGAACGATAATTTTCAGAAGAAGAAGTTTATTTAGTTTTTAGAATGAAATTCGTTTTGGTTAAGTAAGAAACCCAACAACTCTCATGGGTCATGTGACTGCTCGACATTACAGAGATATTTTCATCTGTAATTTGAATTTATGTATATTATAATAATAAAAAGATTACTGAAGGAAGTTCATATAACAGAAAGAAAGTTGTTCGAGTTTTCCAGGCTTGTAGACCGTGGTCCGGACTGTCCGGAGGACATTTGCGACCCGATGCTACCGGTAACGGAAAGGTAACGTCCATGTCATCGTGTCACTGTGTTTCAGGAAAGAGTGAGCAAAGTGTGTCGACACATTTAGGTATATTTCTATAAAAAATATGTTTTTATTTTTATTTTCGCTGCAAATAAGCAATAACTTTGGATCTTTATCAAGGAAATTCAAGAAATAATGAAAACACACAGTAAATTAAAGCTGTGCACCATGTCTAGGTATATTTATATGAGTAATATGTGGCGGAAAGGCCCATAGCTGTAATGCCACTCACTGTTTTGCTTTATAAGAATAAAATAAATAAATATGTAGTGCAAATGTATGGGATTGTTTTTTTTTTAAATATTAGCAAAAACTAATTATTTTATTCAGTTTTTGACAGTCAAGTATTGGAAAATTTTAGGCGATATAAATTAGCAGGTCAATCAAAGAGCAGGATCTGCTATACCTACTTGGAATAATATGGTATGCACGGTATGTGGTATAAATTCGTACGTGCGTTAACCAGGACGAATAGTTTGACCGATTCGGCAATTGCTGCAACGGCTGCAACTGACAAATGCGTTGTCCGGCATGGAGATTTTGCTGAAGTTTGTTTATCTCGGGTCGGTAAGAAATATTGAAGTTGATTAGAAAACTTTTAACTGTTATTAACTCTGCACGTACATGCCTGCATAACTATTAATTAAATTTACTACAAAGCTTTACTGGATTTATTTTTCAGAATAAAAGCGAAACAATATTGCTAGTCAGAACTGTAAATTTTAATTTAAACAACTGCATTAGCAATGCAATTACTCATCACGACATTTTTAAGCAGTGTTTCAAAAAGTTTCCGTATAACAATTAATATTCTGCATTTATAGGTATACGTGTATACGGCACAGTCAACAAGAAAACTCGTAACAGAATTACGGACAAAATCCATGAAAATTCTCGTGAACAATATTTTCCCATTGAGAAGTTAAAACAAATGGTATATTAAATTGCAGACAAAGATAATCAAGTTTGAAAAGAAGGGAAAGGGAAATTCCTAGGATCACTCATCTCTCCTTAAATTGACTTTCCTCTTCATTCTCGGACTAACAAACAATAATGCTAATAGCGCAATAACTAATTATGTAGCTAAATATTACACTGTCCTGCGTCCAATTGAGATAAAACTCAACATTTCCAATCGAACAATTCTCCATTGTAGCAAAATGTTATCAATGAGCTTTTTAAAGTAAGTATTAGCTAACTCAGGAAACAGCACAACCATTCATCTGGAAGTAACTACATAGAAAATTTTCAAGAACAATGATCAATTTATAAGTGAAAATATCTTTGCACCGTTTTTAGGACTCGATAATACTTACAATCTTACATGTCATTCAGCAAGCAAAAGCAAATAAGAAGAGAAAACAAACTAAAGTAATAGGATAATTATATCCCCCCTCTTCCCCATGTATTTACATAAACATTTATAAAAATACCGTCTTTGGCAAGAGTTCCTGTCGGTAATGGAAATATAAGTAATACTCGACCTAGGTATGTTAATTTCTCGATAGGTCGAGAAATTAGATCGCGATTTCGTGAAATGTTGTCTTCATAATATCTACGTGCAGTATTATATTGATGTAAAAATACGAAAAAAATACTCAAGCACTAACGCGACATTGTAAACACATATGCAGGTACCTACGTAATCAAAAGATATTTTTTGTATATTTCGTATAATGTACATGCGTATTAATTCCTTACCTACGAAATGACTTATTGTACGACCTATACGTGAAAAAAAGGTATGATGTTTTGATATTATGAACTGTCTCATCTTCGTCAGTGCAGCGACGAAACTCATGTTAAAAAATTACAAGAATTTCCATAATCCATCGCAGTTACCATGACGAATAAAATATATGTATTATGTAGTAAAAACAAACTAAGTGGTTTTGAAAAAATAAATTCTTAAATAATGGGTGCATTTTGTTTTATTTCAAAATTCCAATCACAAATCGACATGGATCTGATAGTGGCTAATCCCACATAAATATTTTAGTTCGTTTGTTTATATCACCACTTCCCATTTAATATCATTTCTCTCATGGGTTTCCATGGATACAATTTTTTTCCATAGAATTACTACTAATCCAGCGTACAACATATTTGAAACAGAGAGTACTTTGTGTCCAATTTCCAGTTAATTCATTCCGGGGTAATCTTTTATATGAAATGGTTTTGTGCATTCATTTATTGAGTGCATTTAGTAAACATTCTCAAAATACACTTAGGATATAAAAAGTTTAATAATTTGTAGTCTTGAATGAGATATTTCTTTAGACAAAACATCAAAATTCAAGGTTTTTCAAGAAAATCTCCACCATTAGTTGTGTTAGTCCAAATGTCACTTTTTAAAATGATAAGTTGTTTTTAAACTAATGAGAGGTGGTATTATCATTATTTGCAATGTAAAAGGTAAAATAGGCTTTTATTTACGTTTTGTAAATGAAATTTTGCCATTTGCCAAATTAAAATTTACGACAAGAGCAAAATATTCATATTGTCTTTTTGTCATACCAATATTTCATATATTTTCTCTGTTGCACAGATGTCATATTCTCTAGATGGGTGCAGTATTTTTTCTCTATCTGACATAGATTACATTGCTTCCGAATATTTGTTAATCGATGTTCTACAATTATTAAAATCTTATGCAAAGTTGCTACACCACAAAAAATTGCCATACCACAAAAAATAAATATATTGTAAGTAGGTAGGTACCTGCTTTGAAGTGAAATAATCCTACATTTACTTAAATATTTTAGTTCGTCCCAATGTTTCTAACATTTTCACCATATCCTTTATAGACTCTAAACCGTTCATCCGATTGAGATGAAACTTTGGGAAATTGTTGTGCTTGCCCCAAGGAGTGTTCTAATGGGGGTAGGGGATACAAGGAGGGGGGCACAAAGGGGGGGGGCAAGAAAAAAAACTTTTTTTTCAAATATATATAACTTTTAGTGTCGAAAAGATGAATGGTAACCCTCCCGACATCCAGAGGAATAAGGAGGGGGGGGGGGGTATTGGGGGGCTGGGGGGGTCGGAATGAAAAAAGTGATATTAGTGTCGAATCCATAGTTTTCCGCCTCAATAAGATGAATAGTAACCCTCCCGACATCCGCAGGAATAAGGGGAGGGAGTTAGGGGGGCTAGGGGGGGTCGGAATGAAAAAAGTGATATTGGTGTCGAATCCATAGTTTTCCACCTCAATAAGATGAATAGTCACCCTCCCGACATCCGCAGGAATAAGGGGAGGGAGTTAGGGGGGCTAGGGGGGGTCGAAATGAAAAAAGTGATATTGGTGTCGAATCCATAGTTTTCCACGTCAATAAGTTGAATAGTCACCCTCTCGACATCCGCGGGAATAAGGGGAGGGAGTTAGGGGGGCTAGGGGGGGGGGGGGGGGGTCGGAATAAAAAAGTGATATTGGTGTCGAATCCATAGTTTTCCACTTCAATAAGATGAATAGTCACCCTCCCGACATCCGCAGGAATAAGGGGAGGGAGCTAGGGGGGGTCGGAATGAAAAAGTGATATTGGTATCGAATCCATAGTTTCCCACCTCAATAAGATGAATAGTCACCCTCCCGACATCCGCAGGAATAAGGGGAGGGAGTTAGGGGGGCTAGGGGGGGTCGGAATGAAAAAAGTGATATTGGTGTCGAATCCATAGTTTTCCACCTCAACAAGATGAATAGTCACCCTCCCGACATCCGCAGGAATAAGGGGAGGGAGTTAGGGGGCTGGGGGGGTCAAATTGAAAAAAAAATATATGCAGACCCCCCAAAACTGTTGTGAGTTTTAGTGGCTCTGCAGTACTTTAACTAAACATGATGGTACCACTGATTTTGGGTTCCACTGCCGACCTACTTCACCATCCATACACAAATTTTGCCGTTGCGAAGCACGGGTAATACAGCTAGTATAATCATAATTAGGTATATTACATAAATTTCTCCAGAGATTATAATTCTTTCATAAATAGGATATCGCTATATCGATAAAACCCCAACGTTTTCCATCGGAGGTCACGTGAAACATAGAGCGTGTCACGACACAATTCTTCGTCTTATTTTTATTTTCAACGTAGATGTATAAGCAAAAGTAATTTTCTTCCGTTAGTTTAATAAGAAAATGTCGTACTTACTAACATGGAGTAAAGGAAGTACCTATGAACATTATGGATACCTTACCTACCTACTAATAATTCGCTTTTCCCGACTCACTATGATGAAGTGCACGTCACAAAATATTATAAAATAACCATACCTGGGTATTATTTTGCACGTTTTTTATTCAACTTTACCTGTCATTTCCGTTTCTTGTTGTCTGCGTCTACATTTTAATTTTTAATTTTAAAAACTTTTCAGTGTCCCAGCATACTGAAACGTCGCACTCCCAGCATTATTAGAAATAATCATCTTAGAAAAGAGTTTAATTAATACTGTAGTAATTAGAATTGTAGTAAAAAAATGGAAGTGGATTGGTCACAATGGTCACACCCTGAGACGACATGAGGGAAACATCCCAAGCAAGCAATGTACTGGGACTCCTCAGGAAGGCGTCGACGGGGTCGCCCAAATACTACTTGGCGACGCTCCATGCTTGCAGAGTTGAGGGAAGCCGATCTACAGTGGCCGGATGTCAAGACCATGGCCCAGGACAAAGACCAATGGAGAGGCGTTTTTGCCGCCCTAATATGCTCCTCCAGGAGTTAGAGGGACCAATGATGATGGTTGCTTTATTTATTTAATACCTATCTAATAATCAGCACGATTTGCTTACTATTTGTACCTAGTTGTATCTGTGTGTGCATGTCTTTTATTTTTATTGTTTTCTTTTACTGTTTCTTTTGTACCATATTATATGTGAATGTTTTTATATGAATGAATTAGATGTGCGCTTATATTTTTTAGATGATGTATGAATGAAATGCGATAGTTTAATTGATTTAATGATTGTATTTATATAATATATTGTCTACAAGTACTAATAAATAAATGAATAAATTATGAACATAAATACTATAAGGAAAACTACTTGTGGATAAAACAGCAAGCAAAAACGCCTAGATGACTAATCGCTAAAACAGAAACAATACCTACTATCAATACGTCACCTACATTCTGGCATATTTCACTTGTGTCTCGAAGTATTTAGACTAGGTGCTTAATAGGAATGAGGTTCATAAGGGTACCTACCTACTTACTTTTTTATACAAAGAGTCGCTCTGTGACAAAGGAAATTATACAATATCGTGATGGGTCACAATTTACCGCACTATTTCGTCATTTACTATTAATTAAGATTAGCACGCACACTATTCTGAATGAATTCAATGACGATTTCAGTGGTGGACATAATAAAATTACTGAAAGGAACGTGATATTTTATAGTCCGAGAGCCCGCTGCTTAATTTATGACGTATCTGTTTTTTGATCGAAATGTGGTATAAACGATAGCTTACCAATAGGGTATTACATCGCACTAGGGTTGCCTATCAAAATCTTGCCGCAACCCCCCCTGCGCCCCCCGAAAAGGTCCCTCTTCGCGGTTTTTCGCATTTATTAGGAATATGGTAAGAGATAGGAGAAAGTAGTCAATGACAAAAATAATCCTTGCTAAATTCTCTACAAAAAACGTTAAGTCAATTTTTTCATTGGACTAGTAGTTTACCCGTAATGGCCGGTCAAAAAACCGGATATTTTTTGAAAAAATAAAAAAAAAAGTTTGATTTTTTTTCTTTCACATTCTTCCACCCATTATTACTAACATTTTATGGGAAAAAAAATTTGGCCTGCGGCGCTATATCACTGGTTATTTTATGAAAAACGAAATTTTAAGAATTTTCGTCACTGAGTTTTATTGTAATAACTCCGAAATTATTAGATGTATGAACATAAGTTATAGCTCGTTTTGTAGCTAAGACTATGGTAATTAATTCTTTCTCTGACTATTTTCCTGTAGCTCTTATCAATTTTCAACCAATTTAGTTTAAATACATTTTTTTAGTATTTGAAATGAATTTCGGTTTTGGACCGGCTATTGCTGGTAAACTGCTAGTTCTACGAAAAAATTGTAGAGAATTTAACATTTTTTGTAGAGAATTTAGCAAGGATTATTTTTGTCATTGACTACTTTCTCCTATCTCTTACCATATTCCTATAAAATGCGAAAAACCGCGAAGAGGGACCTTTTCGGGGGGCGCAGGGGGGGTTGCGGCAAGATTTTGATAGGCAACCCTAGTGCGATGTAATACCCTATTGGTAAGCTATCGTTTATACCACATTTCGATCAAAAAACAGATACGTCATAAATTAAGCAGCGGGCTCTTGGACTATTAGAGAGTCCGTATATTTATATGAATAAAGAGTGTTTTACGTCAGAAGTAAAGTTAATATTAAATGCCAGTAACTTGAATATTATTAGATATACAAAGGGTCGTAAATGAAATACTTCTTTCAATTCTTCCTTTGAACAATGAACAAGGTATGGAAAATTTATTTATCCGTAATGTCTAGAGACTGGAAAATTTCGCGATCCCGATAAAACGAATTTATTCGCGAATTTCGTGCTTTTTACGCGAATAACGCGAATTTCGTGTTCTTTACACATATAATGCGAATTTCGGCATTCTTTTACAGGAATAACGCGAATTTTCGCATACTTGACGCGAATTTTGACCTTCATTTTGGAAAACATCGTGATTGAAACATTATCAAAAGGAATGTGGCTTTGAAAAAATCTTGCAAAAGGGGATTTTTTTGTTTTATTCAAATATTGTTGTTTTATTTTATTGTTTCAGGGATTTTTGTATGAAATATTGTTTACGACCAACTTTTTTTATATTCTTGTATTAAAACCTGCAAAATTGACCACTTTAATGACATAAATGTATGAAAAATAACACCACATTTTGCCAAAACTATGAAAAATAACACCCCTTTTTGCAAAAAATAACACTACATTTCTCGAAAAATAACACCGATTTTTTCCAGTCCCTAGTAATGTCATGGTGTCATATGATAAAAAAAAACCGTTTTCACAACGACGCGACGATGTCTGAAGTTCAGACTATGAACTAATTACATACCTCTATATAACTTTTTTAGATGTCTTGTTAATTTTTCGCCTACTAACTAACGACTTGCTTGAACTGAAATTTTGGAATCATTTTTACTATGAACAAACAGACCTGACTTACTAAAACTGTCCTGTTCGGCTTGTGGCTGTGTATGAATTAGCGGGACCGTTTTTGTTTTCAACCTGTTGGAAGAAACATTTATGAATTTCATTTAAAAAAATATATTATTTTTGTAACAAACATGCACGGAGACATTATAATGTAATAGTACGACCTTTATTGTCCAGTCTAGATGCGTTTCTCGATGGAAAGATGAGGCGTAATCTGGATTTCTTTAAAATCGGGTAATGGCATAGTACCTAGTAAAAGTGTAATAGTTTTTATTGTTCAATTTTAACTATAGGACTGACCGTATCTACATTTACGGTATTAAAATAATTACATAATTATTACCTGAGATAAAGAAAACTTAGGAAAAAAATGACTACAGGTTGGCGGCGTATTTCTTTATTATGATAATTTGGTACAAAAAATAATATACGCGATAAAAATCAGAAGCCGCTTAGTTAATGGAGTAATAAAGAAAACTAAAAAAAAGGAAAAGAAAAGAGGAAATGGTATGTAGCAAAGAAGGAAAATTCACTACATAATAATAAAGATACATACATAGTTACTTAGTAATATACTTACTTATGTAAGTATACGCGATATAATACAGTAATATATCTACCCTTTGATAAAGGCGGAGGGCGAAATAAAGCGTCGCACTAATGGACCATAAAATGAAACAAGAACAACAAAAAATTGGCATTATGGGGTTATAAGGCGTGATATTCAAAAAAAGAGAAAATAACTCTAATAACATTACGAGTGGGTTGAAAAGTCAGAGCCGTGTCTGGGACTTTGGTCGGAGGTAAGTTAAAAAATAAAAAAAATACATTTTAATTCTAAAATAACCTACCCTTACGTTTAAAACATAATTATTATCGTAATCGTTAATCCCCGTTTAGATATCGGGTACTCGGACAAAAATAATTTACAATCGCTTGGTTAAAAATCGTGAAACAAATTATTTAATCTCATTTTACTTGATGGTATGTGATAATATGCGTAGGTACTATGACCAAAGAGATGTGTAGGACTGTAGGTATTATGACCTATATGATGATCACTCAGTTAGAGCAGCTCTCCAGTCAAAGATCTCTTTAGAAGTTTAGGAGTTGGAGGGAGTAAAGGGTGGGGAATGATTCCACTTCTATCTGAAGCCAGCCAAAAGTTCTCATGTGTCCTACAGCATCACAGTCTATTAGAAGATGATATGGAGTTCCCCTTCCTCTTCACAGAATCTGAAGGTGCAATCATCCTTAAGTCCTAATTCAGGAGGTGCTCGTATTATGAGGTAGAAGAGAAGTGAAGCTTTAGAAGTGAAAATTTTAAAGTCGTGCGTAAACTCGTTGGAAAGGTGGTAAATATACTTATAAAGAAAGAAGGTGACTTTTCAAAGGTGTCGAATAACATGACAAAGAATGTTGAATACACCTTAAGGTTAATTGGAGTAGGTAAGCAGTGTGACGAGTCATAGAGAAAACACGGAAGTAAAAAGATACAATAACAATGGATCACAAGTAACTCTAAAGAATTACTAAACCCACGAAAAACGCTAAAAGGCACGGTTTGTGTGTGTAACACCAAATTATTAATTGTCAACAAAACGTAAGCAATTCATAGTTTGATAATTAGATTCGTTCACATCATCCCACGCTTCACGCATTTTCCATTAAATGGAACATATGTACCTTTATTATTACAAAACTGCCTATCGATTTTTTTTAACATTACTTGTATTATGAAAAAACAAAAAGACTCAAGAAAATTGACAAATCGATTGCCATGTCGAAAGTCCATTAAGTTGGCAAATTATTGTTTTTCTTTATGATAACCTTACACCAAATATTTTTCACGGTTTTTAAACACGCACACGTACTACCTACCTACTAGTTAAAAATATAATTATAGGAATATCTAGAAACTACAGTAATCCTACAATTTCTACTCTATAAACATTCTTAACCTTTGTCCAATACGTACATAACGCGAGGTAACCAACGATTGAATATCATACCTATTCTCAAGAAATGTACGATATACATTTGTATACCTTGTACATTGACAATGGCTGGTAAGTTTAGAAGAAAAGTTGAAATAGGTACCTACATGCTAACTGAAATAAAAGATCACTCACTCCACGTAAATTATTATGGATGTAGGAAATTATTGAAATACTGGCTGAAGCCCATCAAAATGGCGCCGTTTTCGGGTAGGCAGAGAGAATAGCTCGACAGAATCCTTTTCCTTATACACGTATACATAATTACTGTACATGGTAAATTATTATTTTACTTAGCACATTAGCACTACAATATTTACCATTTCACTTTATAAAACCAAATGTACAAATTGAACATACGTTAGTTGTAAATCTGAAACACTAAGCGTGAATGTATTGTATTTCTACGAATCGATTTAACTACATACTTCTGTAACCTGTTGAAATGTGAAATTTTAAAACATGGAAAACACTAATTTAATGTCATTCCCAACAAGTCAACAGGAAATACAACAATGTCACGAAGTTCTTTAAATACACTAATTATTCCGTCACAACAACAACCAACCTACTTTGCTCAGGGCTCACTCAGAAATATCAAAAGTATTTTGCTTTATTTTTCCATGGAAACTTAAGTAGTAGGTAGGTACCCTACAAATCTATAATCTCTCAAAACATATAAAAGGTATTAATTAATAATACAAGTTCAGTTCAATTTATTACTATTTTATATAGTAAGAACTAGAAGCCGCCTGTGCGATTCGCATAATAACTGATAGAGACCATGACACGTGAAGAGAGGAACAGGCCGGCCTTGGAAAAGACGAGCCGATGACAGTGTCGGATAGGCGGATTAAAAAACCACACACAAGAGAAGATTGCCAAAGATTAGAGGCCTGCACCTTATTGTATGCAAAAAATACTACTTGGAAATCACTCCTTTTTACTATACTGTTAGGTTTAGTACCCGTATAAAAAAAGTAAACTAGAAATATTTTATACCGAGATAATTACGGGAATGTCTTAAAAGTTTCAGCAATACGAGTAAAAAATGTACAACATACTTACATACATACGAGTATATCTGAATATCTGAGACTATTATGTTATGTAGTACATATCATACATAAAAGAATTTGCGACGCAAGCAAGTAAATAACTTTGATATCAAAATCGCGTGAATAGTGGCAACTATTCTGCATGAAATAATACATGAATTTAATTTTATATTAATGGTGTTGTACCTGTTTAATTCATAGAATGATTCATAATATTTCTTCAGTTGGTCTAACGCGGCAGACAGGGTAATATTATAGGGGTAAAAGTGCAGGTACTTTAATACCGACTACCTTAGATATATACCTAATTAGACTTCTCTCTGTTATTGGGTGGCACTATCAGTGACGTCTCTCTCCCCTGAGGAGAACCGGTGATTTTCGTTTGTCCTTGTTCGAGGACTGCCGGCGTGTGGCTACTGTGCTGTTGTGTAGTGTCTGTGTTTTCGTGTACATACGTAAATACTTTTAATGTAATAACAATCATTATGTGTTTGTAAATAGTTTTAAAATTCATTTGTAAACATAAGGACATTGAAGGAACGTAATTAGGGGTGAGGTTTTCGGGGAGGCTCCCTTAAACCCTGGGCCCACCTCTTAATAAGATTTGCCTAGAAGTGCGAAATCGCCATTAATGCGCCCGAGCTACCCGGAGATGTGGAGGGCCTTACGCCCGCGGGATTTCCCTTCAATGTTATTGGGTGGGTAGCTGTATATAGTACACACAAATGCTTCAGATAAAGAATCAATAATGGGACCGAGAATTCTTCCAAAAAGTGTGGCCTACTAGATGGAGCAATGACATTGTAAGAGTTGCTGAAACTAAATTGGACGATGGCTTAAATGCTCAGTATTAGATAGAGACTAGATGATTCTATTAAAGATAACCGAACCATGATAAAAGAAACTAAAGATATTTATTGATCTAAATTTATAAAAAGTTGGTTGCATTTTTTCTTGTTAAAAATTGAAAGAGCACGATGTTAAAAATCATGTTCAATAGGCAGAAAAAGATTCAAGTAGTGTTATGTAAAGGTATGTAAAAATTGTATATATAAATATACCCTCCAAACATCTGCAGGTACGATAGGTAATATATAAAAAAAAACTAATTTAACGATAGATAGAGACAGAGTTATTTACCCCCATCTTTAGGATTTTTCTTTCCATTGGAGACAACATACCTGAAACAAAATAAAACATATTGATTAGTTCAGTCATTATAAAAAATATATATAGCACACTGTTGGAATCATATGCACGACTTGCTCCAGGAAGAATTTTATTAACAGGTCAGAGCACAGCACAAGTGTAGATATTAGTATCAGAAGTAGAGCAGCCAGCTTTATAGGCGACTATACTACGTTCAAAATATTGAAAACTGTTTTCAATCTTCTCTCGCTCTTTCGTAAATAAGCAATATGAGGATTATGAAGAGCTATTTGGTACGCAATATGAAGTTATACGCCGTTTACCATTTCTCATGAGAACACAGGGAGGTCATATAAATTTGTAATTCAAAAGGGTTTTAGTTGGTAGACACCTATTAAGATTCTCACTACATTTCTATCATTCTGATCGATTCTGAGCCATCTTCCCGCTCATACTCTTTTTTCGCTCTTAAAAGGTATAACAAAACTTTAAAAATACAGTTTGTGCATAGCGATAGATAGGTAGATACTAAAAACCAACGAAAACGACGGTAGGTAATTAAAATGGCTTATCACGAATAACGGTCATTGGGAGAAAAGTAATGTGAAAAAGAGAAAAAAATACATCTGATATACAAAGGATTACAAATTAGTCAGTGGCGATAAAAATGCGGTACACTGCGGCTAAATTCAATTCGATTCGGAAGTGTAATTATATGTAGGTGAGGTGTTACATGACGTATGTCGTTAAAGTTTTTTTACCTGTAAATTAATATACACGTAGTTGACAGTGTGGAAACTGATTGTAAAGATACCGTCATTTTTAGTACCACCACCACCTCCTCCGCCGTATGAGCGCACGAAATATTATGTCCGCAGTTCTGTAGATAGTACTCGTAGTTAAGGCATCAAGGACTTGCTTTAATTCCGGGCTGAACCACTGAAAATTTCACGCTCATGTATTCCAGCAACACGAAACTGGTCAGGTCATATAAGATTAATAAAGTGGTAAATAATTCATAGCAATAGATTCGCTATTATAGGGAAACTTTTTTTCCCTCGGAGCACTGGTTGGAGCAATGCGTACGGCGCGCCGCGACGGCGTGACGGTATGTCGGGAGAGGTGGAGAACAACAATCCAGAACGTAATACGGACAAGAAGAGAGGGTGGTCACGACTCTCAGCAGTGAGGACATCGACGCTGAAGAAGTTTTTCCCTCTATGAGGTTTTTACAAGTTCATTTATTAAAACTTTGTCCAAACAACTTAGGTAACTGATGCAAAATAAATTTTACGAGTAAATAATAATTTCTGCCTTTTTAATCTATTATACGGGTAGAAACTAGGTACCAAGTTCCCGCTCAATTTTGTTATTTTTCTTAGTGATCTATCGAGAGGTCGTAAAACTTGAGATTGCTATGAAATATTCGCGTAATGAGAATGTTGTGTGTTTTATACATACACACTTATACAATTTATACATACTGGTTATCTCATAATTGTTTTCAGAGTCTGGAACACAATTATTTTTTTTGCCCCAATATTCAGTTACCCGGATAAACCTGGCATTCTATATTCCAAAACACCGCGATGTAGTACAGTACCTACTCTTAGTTGTAGGCAGGCAGGCCAAAGACAACAAACGCTACAATGTTGATATTGACACAAGATTTACGATATTGTAGAACAGACAAATAATAATATTAGCTCACGACACAAAATGGTTTTAGCGAAAAGTAGGTAATGAAATCCGCTTTTCCCGTGGAACCATTTACCTTGTGTGTAGTTTTATCATATATCTATGTAGGTGCACGTGACCCCAAGACCGCCCCTGAATTAAGGGCGTGCGGGGTTAGGGCATACACGAGTATTACTGTAAACCTCTAGGGTCACGAACGTTGGTAAAACAGTAAATAAACATTCGAGGTCATGTCTTATAACAGCAGACAGAGATATCCTTTTGAAAATATATAAAATAAATAAAGACTAAAATTAAATATCAATTACAATAAAGATGGATGGACTGAAATTGCTGAATGTTAGGTACATACGTGTAAAGTTATCACATTAAACCAGCGCGTTATATTAAACTACTATAGGTATGTAGAAAATCCGATGTTCTTACTTCAAAAATTCTATAGATATTATCCTGTTACATATGTAATATGTAGTGTCCGACCGAAACTGGTTTTTATGACCGAAACCGAAACCGAAACCGAATTTCGGCAACGGTCTCAGTTTCGGCCGAAACCGAAACTTTCTTACAAGAACATGTTTTGAGGGAAAAATAAAGAAAACGTTATTATAATCAGTCAGACTTTACTTTTTTAATTTTAAATCACATTTCAAATCACACAACTTTTAAATCACATTTAAATCACACAAATCACAACTTCACGAAAAATAGAACAGTTTTCAAATTTCAAGCAAATATAGTGTCTACTTTAGTTGTATTCAATCACTGTAGTTATAAAGATCATTTTGCTTGCCCAAGTTTTCGGCGCTTACAAAAAAGACAGAAAACAAACTCTCGGAAATTTGTACTGAATTTTTTTTTCTTTTGATGTTTTGAATGAAAAATTTGCTATAATCAAAAATGTGCAAAAGGGATCCACTAGGTATTAGCAAATTCTACCATGATGTATATATTTTTTTAATACATGTTTTATAGTTTTTGCTAAAACTTAGTTGAAAAGATCATCACAAGTCAACTTCGGAATTTTTTTCTGAAGGATCGATACATTTTTTTAAAAATCTGTAAAAGGGATCCACTAGACAAAGGTACAAACTAAATATTCTGCTAACATCTTACTAGCCTATTGTGTACCGGTGAGCAGATATTTATCTTGTAAAAACCCCCTATTTCGTGAAAACCCCTCTTAAACTTGATTCTACTATAATCTATGTATTAGTTTGTTGTTATATTGAATTATTTTTTATGTTTGCTACCTATTCTTATGAATGTAGGTATATGGTATAGCCTATATCACGTAATAAAACTTACCAAATTCAAAATAAATCACACGACACAAACAAAACGTCACAAACACAAACAAAACAAAACGACCTGCAAACGCTTGCCAGTCGCGACATGAATACACTTCATCGCGTCACAACGCGCCGAACATGACCGATAACAGCGTGAAAACTCCCGAATGCAGTTTCGGTTTCGGTCGTAGTTTCGGCAGGTTTGCCACCGAAACCGAAACTAAACCGAAACCCGTTTTTTTGCCGAAACTCGAGCGAAACCGAAACCGAAACCGAACATTCGGTCGGACACTAGTAATTGTCCGACCTTGAAATATTTTACTTATCGTTTGATATCGTGTATTATAACATTGTTTTTTAAATTATAATAAATTAGATCTAATGTAATTCATTCTAAAACAATAACATTCAAAGGTCTACCTTTAATGATATCAAGATCACTGACAGGTAACTCATAAACAATAATAAAAAGTTAAGAAAATCGTTGTTGCAAATCTTATTATTCTATATTGTTGAAAATTAAAGGATTATGAAATTAAAATTGAATTGATGTGAATAAGAGCAGCCATAAATTAAGTTTATTTTTGTAATGTAAATTCTTTTTAAGCTGGTAAGGATAATGGTTCAAAAAAAGTATCGTTGAATGATTTTATTCCGTGATGATATTAATTACTGCAAGTACTTAGGCTGTAGTATTCCAACTAGGAATTGAATTTAACATTCAACGAAATTACGATTAACCACGCAAACCGCACATCATAATCCCCATTTATCATAATATCGTTATTAAAAGTATGGCCTCGTTATCTCATCAATTAAACTATCGCGATCATCATACAAGTTACTGAACCGACATGTAAACACATTCTAACTAAACCTGAGTGATAAAAAAATAATATAGTCATATAAGGTATCAAATATGGCATATCAAATAAGGTAATATAGTCAAATGTTTTTTAATCATCCGTAGGCCTCATGTAAGACACTTGGAATTGTCAGGTTTAGAAGATGAATAAATTTAACAAAATTAACAATCAGTCAGCAAATAAACCAGTTGCAATAAAAGAAAACGGAAATCAATAAATACATGGCGATATTAAAAATGTTACAACCGGTGTGGTTTGATTTAATGCAGGTCTGGATGAAAAATTTTCCCAAATTGCAACGTCAATGGCATTAGAATTTGGAAAAATAATTGGCATAAAAAACAGAAATTTATTATTCTACCACTTTAAGTCTTCCCACATTTATTTTCCATTTTGTTCATTATTTTTTTCTGATCTCTCCACTGCTAGTTATAGGTCTTTCCCAGAGGTCTTTTCTACCACTAGCCTTTCTCACCGACTGTATACCAACTAGGTACAAGGTTACGTCGTTTACCCATTTCTTTCGAATTCCTTCCGACACCTCTTTAATCAATGTATCTACTCGTAATATTATAATGATATATTGTACGTATACATTGTCATAAATGCTTTCGCAAAAATGCAGATGACATTCAGCAGTGAGCAAGATTATTTTCAGTTAAAACATTTTCCGCAGTGCGAAATAGTTTAGAGACAAAAAGGACAAAAATCCGAAACAAAAACATAACATAAAGAGAAAATAGCTCTCAGATAAAATGTGAAATATTTGTCATGGACTCCGACAACCACGGGAGAAATTTTTTCAAGTATCCAAGTCTTTAACACTAAGTAGCTATGTTTTTATGCACGAAATAATTTGTAAGAGAAATGTGTTACCGCTTTCACAGTAACATCAGTAACAAGCACTTTTGTGAAGCTATGGACTGCCAGTTCTCGATTCGAGCCAGTGTATGACAATTAAAAATAAATAATAAAAATATTAAAAGCTGATGAAGAGAAAATACCAGAAAACGAAAGATGAGAAAATAATAATTGTACGATGTCCAAATCTCACAGATTGTTCCACTAAGAGAACAACTGGGAATATGCATCGTACCTGCAGATTATAAAAACGATTTTATTAACCTAAGTCAGAGGGAAAATATAACAGGTAGTGGGTGCCTTATGTTACCCCGCTAATAATAAAACCAGCCATTACTTTCATGATGATATACGAGTATAGGTAGAAATAATAGAAAAAATGCAAAAAAAACTTTCACCGCTTACAAAGCCCATTCACCTGTTGATCAAACGGGGGTTATAGGGCTAACAATGGTTTTAATACTGTACTTAGGTAACTTCATTAGTCTTTAAACCTTACAGGTTTGGCGTAACTCAAATACTAAATTATTTTGTATATATACCTATTTTTATGGTAATAAATTAAACATTGGCAGATAGCGTGTTTTTCGGGCTGTAAAGAATTTTTAGGAAAGTATTTACGAATACGATTCGTAAACTCTTTTTCCATTGGTATGGTTGTTCGTTCAGAATTTATATTTTTTTAGTCACAAAATCCATAAATTATATCATACATCCACAATTATATATAGATGCAGGTAGAATGGATCGAACGTTAGAGAAGCAACGAATTCGTGCTTCTTTCGGATCCCAGAAGTACTAAATATAATATTGTATAATATTACACTGTGATGTGACAGAATGTTGAAAAGATGAAGACGGCACTATCATAAAAAGGTACCAACCACAGAGTCTAAATTGTAAAGCTATGTGTTTTAAGCCATCTAAAAACTATATATTCAGGAGTGGTAATGAGAGAAGGTACACAATGGCGTCAGGCACCGTAAAGTTTTGAAATGTTCTAAGATCCCAGAAAGACGAATATACATTTGGTTGACTTTGTTTTAGGGTGAGCGGCCGATAGGTGAATATAAGCGACTGGTTTGAGTGGTTAGCAGTGGCGGCTCGTGAAATTATTTTAGGGAGCGCATACTACTCGCAGCCGAGTAGAAAGCCTTATATATACTTTTTAATGAATCTGGGCATATCGAAATAAACCCAATTACACGCTTGAAAAGCGTAAGCTTGAAAAGCTTGTGTCGTGAAGTGGAGTAGGTCGGCATCGGGAATCGAACCCGCGCTTACTGGATTAACAGTCGAACGCGTTACCAACCAGGCTACCGACCACCTCAAAAAGATATTAATGTGTGTAGGTAGGTATATATAGTAAGCTATTTGTGCAAGAGTGTGTTGGTATAGAGATTTTTGTCCTCTCTATCTACCCCGCAAAGGATGCGACGTAAAGGGATAAATAGAAATAGATTTATCTACCTATTGATCTGACTTCGACGTCGACTGCAGACTAACAGTAATAAATTCCACAAAAATATTCGGCACTATTCCACTATCGCGGCCCCACCCGACCACGGAGGTGGCAGAAAAAGTCATACTTATAGTAGTCGTGTTTATTAAAAAAAAATGTAGTAAACATATAATAAACCTTTGACAAAATATGAATAAAACCCACTAGGTATGTAGATACATTCATAGACAAGATAAGGATTTTCCAACACTTCTTACTCAGCTGCGAGTGGGGCCGCAGTACTCTAAGAGTAACCAAGTTTCGACTCAGACTGTACGAAAACCATATTATAAATAGTAGTTGTCGAATTACGGTTCGATCTAATAAATCGATTGCTCATTTGCTATACGAGTATACATATTATGCTATGAAAATAATGTTAAAGTATTGAGAAAATGTATCTTTATTTATTTAATCTTTCAGTAACCTATGCTATAAAACCATTTACCTGTCCAAATTTCGATCGATTGCACTTCAATTATTCTTAATATTATCGATATTAGTGTATTTATTCAACCTAAAATAGTGACTGAGTTCAACTTGTAAACAATGAAAATACGCGCCAAATGTGTTGTGCCGTGTTCGACACAACACAATACTAATCGGTTCTAACATTGTAGTTGCGTTAATTAACGTTAAAAACTTACCTACAAATAAATCATTTTATGACCTGTGCGTCGCGAATCACGCATGTTTTAAATAATATCGGTGACTCGGGCACTGCCCGCCTCCGTCTCTTTCTAGCGCGTTAATTTCTCTATCAAAGATACACTCTCTCCCTCATTTCACCGTTCGCGAAGGATTCGAGATTTTAGTACAAATATCGATATTTTTTTGTGCATTTGAAATTCTGCACGCGGCCTTCAATACGCATGCGTTAGATTTACTCCACCTACACCGCACACATACACTATCACACTAGAGTAGTTTCACAGTAGTATGAGTACGTGCGATATTATAAAGATGAATGTATAAGGTACGATTAATTTTTTTAACGTTTTCCATTTAATATTGATTTATTTATAGGCATATTCTTATGTTTAGTGTGGCAGCGCAGTGCGCCTTTGCCTTTATCAGCGGCCGCGCGTGGTGGTTAGTAGAGTTTCCGGGTTTCCAGAACACAGAATAGCATAATATAGCATAGGTCAAAGTAAGTTAAGACAATCCTAGAAATGCACGGCAAAGCACACGTATGCCATACTAAAATAAATACATAAACGAATACACTTAAATACTGAAGATAATTCCGTAATCAAAATATGAACCATTTTCGAGAAATAAAATAAGCGTTTAATTCATCACATTCTCAGTATTAATGAAGGAGGGTTACTGGGAACGTAAACATAGGAAATGTAAGTATTCGCAACCGAGGTGTTGTACCCAGCGTAAATGTACCTAATCATTCCCATATATGTAAGTCCCCCTATTAAATTTGCTTTCTACTATACGACGCCTACACTGTAACCATTCTTTGGAAAAGGTAAATGAGATAAAAATGACATGAGCCTCAATCATCCGATTATATAAATTTAATCAAGACTCTCTGGTAGTTGACTTCGACTTAGGGAAGTTTTTTTTTGTTTTTCCATTTCCTGGGAGGTACGAGTGTGTTGTGAATTCTGAAGGACTTGATATAATACGAATAATAACATTGCTCATACACCAAAATTACATTTGAGAGCATGTAGAATAAGAAATACCTTAGTAAGTGACAACACATACCTACAAACCTACATACAGAATTCACTCGCTTTTCCGATAGATCGGATCAACTATATGGCAGAATACCGCAAATGGCGAATTTTAATTAGTTACCTAGTTAGAAATTATAACGCAACTTTTGCTGCATGGTCCAAGATGTGACTTATACAAAATGGAGTTGGGCAAGATACGTTGCCTGACGCTTCGATTCTAGATGGCTCTGTGGAAAGTCTAAGAGGAGGCCTATGTCCAGAATTGGAATGAGTGAAAGGCTACCATACAAAAACAAATGACTATCCTCTTTATTAGTTAGTGTAGATATATATATTAAACATTTGGAATAATTAACCATTTATTTTGACTTGAGGATTGTTGGATAACACACATGTAGGTATAATATATACATATATTTACTTTCATTTCCCCCTAGTCTCGTCGGTGATAGCCCTAGGCTGGGTCAAAGTTCCATATATTTTGCCCATTGTCTTTTTAGTGGATTATCGAGAAGGTCGTGTACTTAACATAGAAAGTGTGTATAATATACTTAGAAAGTTTTCACGAATAATACTCGTAACTTCTTATGATATTATATTTGGATTTAGTAATAACATTAAATGACGATGCAACATATGGGAAAATCGTAAAATGGTTGAATGTAATACTAAGTACGCCGAGCAGTAATAATGTGATGTGAGAAGTGTTGAAAATAAAGCAGTTAACACGTTCCCAACTTCAGTTTAATTGGGTCGATACTGTGCGATACTGAAGATACCTTAAAATGAATTTTCAAAAAATAGCCTATATATGAGCTGATTCACAAAATCAGAGAATATTATTTTGGCGTGCAAAGATTTTATTCACTTACATCAATGCAAGATACAGACTTTAAGGGGTTTGGTTTGATGCTGTAAAGAGAGCTCAATGAAAATTGCAGGAAAATAGTTTATAAAATTGGCAAGTTTTTAGACACAGTTCAAGTTTTTTTTGTTGAGTATTTTTTTTTAAATCGTCCTCAAACATTTATTTTGTGATTAAACACAAATTTTGAGATTCAAAATTTTTTCATGGCATGATGATATCAGATAGGCCCAAAGTTGTTTTTGTATCTGCAAGGTATAGGTAATAGGTACCTACTGTTCACCTATTCCAGAAAAAAAAGTATGTATCTCAATAACTGGTGTCTCTGCGACCAATAATATCTTAAAAGTCAGGGTTGACGAAAAAATACGAAAAAAAATCATAGCTCTAAAACTAACATTAAAATCTCTGAACATACACAGGGGTTAAATCGATAGGTATTGAGATCCCCTATCACCCTGCTTCGGTTGGTCTGTGATGACTGTTAGATACATCGTGTATAGGTATAATCAGCGCGTGCAATATTGTGCAACCTCTAAAATAATTCTTAAAAGTTATTCAAATACGTATTAAGAGTGTGCATACCGACATTTCAAAAATTTCTAAAAACGGGAGACCTTCTATCTCGACAACCGTTACTAAATATGCTTTGGAATAAAATAGGGTAGATGCATTGAACCTTTATCTAGGGAATAACCGTAAAAGATTTTTTATATCTTGTATAGATTGCTCAAATTTTTTTTTAAAACACCTCTGATCTTTTTTCCGAAAGACGGAAACTCGTTTCCCGAAAGTCGCGGAGTATTTTTTTTTTCTTGTACTGATAATATGCATTAAAATCTAGGGAATAACCGTAAAAGTTTTTTGATAGACGCAAAATTAACCCCAAAAATTGGAAAAAAACGCTATTTTTACCATTTTATCATGCGATTGTCACGCAATTTTGAACCTTAATGCCGTGAGAAAAGACTGTGACGTCATTCCTGGTGCCAAGCCCTTAACACTACATTCCCAAATCCTGGTTTTGGTGGATCAACGCAATGTCTCAATTTTGTCAAACCTTACATATAATTCTTATTTTTATTAGAAGTCAATGTAATACTCGTATGACTAACGAAAATGTTGATCAAATTTGCACGGGTAGTAGGTACTCATACAAATATAATTATTATCCAATATTTATGCATTGTAAAATACGCAGGTCGCACACTCATACGCGTAAAATCGTAATCGGTAATTATTAACATAATACCTCATGGCAAACATTTCACAATCAGACATTACAATTATTATAACAAATTAAACATTGAATGAGTACACAATTGATTATTAATTAATTCGAGCCAATTGTTATTTTAATAAAACAACGCTGTGCGTACAATAATAGAACCATACAACGGTACCTAATTAATTTATACCTAACTACCTACATACTTACTTAATTATTTTGTGTAGTTTATTAACAATCACAAAGCACAAAATACAGAATACCTCTCAACTGGCAACGAGCTTCGTGTTCTGATAGGAATGAATCATATTTAAATAAAATATAAGAAAGTCTTGGCTTGTTTCTATGAACGTAATAATATGTTCAAATATATTTATTTAACACAGGTTTAAAAGATAAATTTATCAAGCTCGAGTTCCAGGATAATGATAATATACTGAATAACAAAATACATTTAAAAAAGTAGCTGGGAGGTTATGTCTACATACAATAAAAGGAATCATGTTTTAAAACACTTAATTGAATGCTCTCTTTGATAAAATTGTCGACTTAATAATGAAAAAGTAAGTTCTTTATAAAATTTACGCTCCATTAACGTTGATAAGCTGTAGGTAGTGTCAGTAATTTAAAATGATATTGCCTTTACAGCTTTATTTCTTCTACTAGGAACTTGATTGTTCCATTGTACTATTTCCCAGCGACAGAATGGAAATAAAAACATTGGACTCTAAATAAGTTCGGAAATTGAAATGTAGGTACATATATCATTCTCTCTGAAGTGTATCTGAAACGTGAGAATGGTTCCATGTTCATGAGAACAGAAAGTTACAAAATGAGTAGTCTTTACCAGAGTCCTGTGGTACATATTGGGTTCGTGGGCAGATAAAATCAGGATTTGCTGATAGATATTCATGAAATAATATTAGATATATGGATAAAGATTTAAAATACACGCACAGAGATCACAGGGAGACTGTGACTCTAGAACAGAACGAATAGACATGATTGTACTAAACATTATCACCTTCTGAGCTGATATGACTCTAAAGAAAACTTGCACGTTTGTCCTAAAAACATTTCGCTGATTAATATTACTATTTCAGTGAGAACAGATTTTTTTAAGAAGTAAGGGCTTATAATCCCAAAGCAGTAACATTTAATGCACGAGAGGAATTTGGATTCTCCCGTAGAGAGGCGGAAAACCTCGAAGTTGTTGTATTCGCAGAACTACGTACATACATAATAAAACAGAACCCGGATCACTCGAAAATAACAACCGCAACATTGATCACGGCGACCTTGAAAGCTTACGCAACCACATTTAGGAATCACTGGTGTAATCCAGCGTAAATAAGAAGCTTAGATTATGAAAATCATTTCACATGTTAATTTTCTTCTCGTAGCGTTACCGTCTGTCTTATTAAATATGTTTTGTATATGACTGTGTAGACTGTAGGTACTTTATTACTGAAATATATATATATATATATATATATATATATATATATATATATATATATATATATATATATATATATATATTAATTGTTAACTACGGTTTAGAGACACCGACCGCAAGACGACAATTATGTAAGTACCTGTGTAATTAGGTAGTTAGCGCCGCAGGCGAAATTTTTTTGAGTCTAAAGAGGGCACTAATATTGGTAATGCTCAGATTCCGTAGTGGCGAGTAGTGGACCTTATTTGTTCTAATATTCCCTCGCGGCCCACTGGTGAGTCGCGACTCATAGTTTGGGAAATACTGCTCTAATATATTTTCTCAGATAACTCCGATGGAGATTGAGCCGCACCAAATCCTAACTTGCTTCTCCCTCCCATCTCAATGTCTTTTTCAAATCAACGATATATTATTTAGAGATTTAAAAAATGGCCAAAGTTGCTAAAAATATCCATTCGTCGAGGTGAACTACTCACAGATAGTTCCAACATCGGTATATATTTTTATATGTATGAATCAATCAATCAATCAATAAAACTGTTTTCGCAAACACCTACTTACGAATAAACAAAAGCAAACTAATAAAATAAATTTTAAATAACATTGTCCACACGTACCTAATATAGGTAATACAGAAAATGTACATTGGAGTTGTATAAAAGAGTGACTTGCACTTTCTCATAAGCTCGCTGAAGGAAACGGAAATAATAGAGAAGAAGTAATATTAGGAAAAATCCTCGTAGGGAACTGAGAAAGAAAACTGTAGGTAAGTTTATACTTGTATGTACCTATGACACATCGTACTACCTACCTTCTCTTTTGTCTTCCGTTCATCTTCCATCAAACTTTCCTACCTTATTCTTATCTTCGGGTGAGTTGTTTCATAATTATTCCGTTCTTTGTTTACATTCAATCATGCACAAATTTTACTTTTGATGTAATTATTTATTAGACCCTACTTGAGAATTCTGTCCGACAGTACAAAAGGTACACATGCGCAGTGCGCTAAAACACAAGACCTTGACAACTTATGAGTTATGGTATTCTTAGCTGTGGCAATACTGAGGTCAATTTGGCTACTTGAATGCAGGACACCGTGTTTTCTTTCTCTTCCCGCTTGCCTGACTGAAGCCATCATGGACCCTACATAACCTAGTTGTTTACTGTATTCATACAGTAAAACTTTACACGTTTTGATATGACTTTGAGATACAAAGAATATGACACTTTTCAAAAATTCGCAAGCGCAAAGCTTTGAGTCTGGAACTAGATTGAACACAGTGAAATTTGGGGGAATGATGGAGGATCTCAACAATTTGACGACCGAGGCCAGAATATGACTTCGGGATCTAAATGTGATCATATAGCGCCTGACACCATACGCATATATATACTATATATAGTATCTTCTATGCTTATTAATTTAAGTTATAAATTATGTATTTCGAACTTTTGTTAAAATAAATAGATAAAATTAACGGTCCTTCGGCCATCGAAATTTTCCTTTAAACGATTTACGCGAAGGCAATCGTAAAAATCTTCACAAGTATATTATGCTTAAGGTAGGTATGTACTATATTATCGATTCGTTTTTTGTGACTAGGATGGAATGCTTTGATTCGCTGAATCATCGTGATTTGTTTGAGTTCTGTGATATTTCGTAAATATATTATATTTACTCATGTTTGATAACAATTTGTCGACGATCGACAGAATAATGTGAAGAAGAGGATGAAAATGAATGAAAAATGAAATGAAATTTAAAGAAATACAAACGTCTAATAATATATAGGGACGATGTTATTTTATTCTAAAAAAGTAATGCGTTATTGCTGGATTTCACCAACTTCTTAGATATGAGGAATAGCGGAGATAGGAATCACCTAGTCATTATTTTTCATTCAAAATTAAATTTGTGCTAGGTGCGGCTCCTATCTCTACTATTCATCACCTAAAAAGTTGGCGAAATCCAGCATATGTCTCTCCGTCAATAATGGTAATGCACTCCTTACTTCATTTTGAAGAAGATGTATGATTTGAGTAAGTACTATATTAATATATCTACTCGTATGATCTAAGCTAAGACTATTTATACAATACTGATGCTGTAGCGAATAAGTAATTCGCAGAACGTAGTAGACTGTCGCAATCAGACAATGTCCTTCATTGTGTTATTCACGTATGAATGATTGTTAAGTTATTGTCACTTCATACATCCCAAACGGAGAAATACATTGTAAATTAGCCATGTTACAGATATTATATACAACTACACGCTTGATGATTACATCAATTAATGTCAGGAGAATGGTGAAGACTTGATTATTTCGCAGTAAAAGGTGTTTTTCTATTTTAGATGCTCTTATATATTTCCAAGCTTAATGTGAAAATGGAAAAGGAACTGTGTTTGTATCATGAAAAACTACAGTTTATATTGTGGTACAAATATATTGTGCCTCGAAATTAACTCAAACACGTCTACAAATAATAAACAAGCAACCATATCGTTATAAAGTTTATATTAATAAAATTTATCAAAATATTACGACAGTTCAAAAAGAGCATAAAAACACAACTATTTGCGCCACCGGTGACAAAATGACGAAATAAATGTTTTATTTTCTTCAGAATCCTGGATTGATATTAAACAGATTCGCTATCTGGGACAAAATAATTCAAACGAAGCTGTAACAAAATAAAATCAAGCGTCACGACGCCATAGATGACGAGAGCGACGACTCTTTGTGTCTGGGGGCGTCTTTGTGGAGACGCTCAAATTGATGTTTTCGAATAAAATAGATAACACAATTAAGGGAAAAGGGAGCTGAGAGCAAACTTTAGTCCTGATCAACAAAATCTTATTACCGACATATCGATTATCAAGAGAATGTAACTGAATGTGCATTCTGAATAATTTCATTACTTACAAAAATGGTTTGCTTGAATGAGACTTCTAATAACTGAATTATTGTAGCCCACATCATCTATAATAAATTGGATGGGTTACCGCAACATATTATACAAAATACCACTTACTTAACAATTTCTTACTAATAGTATCTAAACTATATTATCAACCAAACGTACAACGACAAGCATGGTGTAGGTATTATTATACGTTTAGTTGGATAGCACCTAGTATATTCCAGTGATAAAACATTGACACACTAAAATAAAACTATTTTCTGACTTTGTATCAGAATCTGTATAATATTTTTTTGTACTAGTCATTCGGCGTATACAATTTTGGAGTCGATTTCCATAAATAAGATTCTGATCGTATACACCCCCCCCCCCCCAAATACTTTTTTCATCCACCACCCCTTTTTCTTCAGTTTTATGCGTATGTATGGATTTTATATTGTAAATAGGTCGTATTTTATATACGATGTATACAAAACAAAAATGCCTTAGTAGGAGTAGTCCAAAAATGAAATACATTGATGCATATGACAACCATATAAATAAACTATTATAAGAATATGAGCACAGTCAAACGTACTTTGTCAAATGCAATTTATCATGGCAACGCCAACTACCCGTTTAACACATTTAAAAGAAATTCAGGTTCTGACAATATAGGATTGTCAAACAAAAGCTGTCTAAAATGAAGAAGACCTTTTGTATTATATACGAGACGATCTCTGTCTTGGTAGCAGTGCGCTAGATTGCCTAATTATTTAACTGTCAATGCACTCGTTACATGAAACTATATCGTCGACAATAATTCTGAATAACTATATACATATTTATGTACGTTAATTGTTAATTAGTATTAAAAAAGCCTAATAATAGTCGTGAATATTGCGGTAAAAGCCCGCGTTTTTCAACAAGATTCTAAAGCCAAAAATCTGCTTGATTAATTGTAAGTTTTGATAAACACCATATATCGCTTCCGATATTATAATATTTCGGTTTCATACTTATAGATATATTCAAAAAAGACATCTACTCGTATTCTAGTAACCCTATTGAAAAATCTCGTATCGATGGTGACACATGGGACAAATATGGAAAGTAGACGTATGCATCACGCCTGGCTAATTAAAAGTTTAATTCCACGTTGAAGTAGCTACATTATATTCAAACGATATTACATTAAAAATACCAACCTACAACTGCATACAACACATATCTACGAGTCTTTATGGTCTTCACCCTTGCCATTTTCCCTTCATACATCTCCGAGTACCTACATTAAAATAACCGCACAAAAGGTAAAGAGTTATACATCTATAAGTTGAATTGACTGCTTACAAACTAAAGCGCGGTAACTCGTGCTCTTCAAAAATGTGATGTTGTTTCAAAGCTTAAGGATACAATGTCTACAAACTACGTCAACCGCAACCAGTTTTTGTATAATAATATCACTATAAGGCCGACCTTCTCCCCATACATATTTGTATGGGGAGAAGGTCGCCCTTTTAGTTGTACAAGTATAGGAACCGTGCAAACAATAACACGTTTACAACATAATTAAGTACACAATAACGGTTTATTATTAGGTAGATATATATTGTAAATAGACAGGATTCAATTTTACATACCTACCTCAACGAGTGGTAATCTTTCTCTGCTCTCGACATTTTCCTTATTTTTATATTATTTAATATCTAAATGTAACCCAAATCTCGGGGGAGGGGTACCCGATGCAGATCTCCATAGCCATGGTCGGCGACTTTACTCGTACGTGATACGAATACAAAACGTAATCCGCCACAAAAATACTTTGAAAACTTCTTTTGAAAATGTCGTAGTCGTATTTCTCTTATTTGCACGTCTTTAAAATTCCTGTTTTTTTTTCTTGTGACCAGTTCGAGTACATCGTGGGGCGCATATCTAAGCAATTTACTCTGTTGGTTAACGAGATTGTGTCAGAATGTAAATTAAATTACGTACGACAAACGAACTCTTGCAAATCAATCAACACCTTTTTGCTGAATCTACAAAATAACTTGATATTATTCATGATAAAGACAAACGAAGTACCTGCATATAATATGGAGAGATAAATTAATGTAAAACAGGTATCGTGACAACTACTGAAAGTGCGGGAACTTAGATGGTTTCAATATGTTGAGGGGATTAACGAGGACAGGATCGATAGCCGTGGATTGATCATGTCGATCAAATCCTGGAAGATGAACGGATTTTACGCAACAAGGAAACTAGTATGCCAAATTTCATAATTGAAACAGAATACAGGAGTGTAGGTAGGTATTTTATAGGGCAGTCTGGCGTTCTGTCCTCTCTGCCTACCTCGTAAGAAAGCAGCATGAGGGGATAAAATAAATACCAAGCGATACACTAGACACAACAATAAATTAATAATTACAATACAACGAAATTTTTAAGAAACGAAATTTAAAGAATAGATTTGTTATCCCCACATACACATATACTCAATTATACAGACTACCTACCTGTCAATATTTCAGTTTTCCGCTCAGACACATTCTTTTATAGAGCGAAAAAGATACCGATTATAGTTGACATTGTATAAATAAATTGTACGTACAATGACATCATCTCGAAAGATAGGAGAAAATATGAAATCCAATAAATTTGTAATTTCAGCGTGTCACGAACATTGTAGTATATTGTAATATAACTGTATCAAATCCGCGCTGCACAAATATATCAGAATTTTGGATAAGTTGGCATTAAAATAGAGAAACTTCGACATAGTTGTAGAATGATATATTTAACCCAGTTTATGACGTGAGTTCTATAATAATATTACTATATGTCCCGGTGCACTCTTATTCAGTGCAACTGTTTCAAGATATTATATCGCATAAATCTATATAACAACTATGACATAGTTTCAGAGACTGGAGATTGCAAAGTTGTTTTGAAAGCATAATGAGTGAAAACAACACACATTTTTCGACATTTGCTTTCTTTGATGAATCTGGATTATTTAACAAATCAAAGCTGTTTCAGGAAAAATGTGAGCTTGTGACATGCCATAAATATAAAATTACTGATCAAGGCGGTTTCCCAGGGTCCATGGTATTACGGACCGAGGCAAAACTTTGTATACAGCGCGCATGTATGTAAAATACTAAGCCCTACTACAATATCACTGTGGAAAGCCACCTTTAGAACCGTGCATCAATTCATATATTTTTTGGAGGCTGACACCTCGAATGTTTGAATTACGGTGCTGAGGGCCGGATCACCGTGACTAAAAAGGGAAGCGATATTGGGAGTCTGTGTTATCATTAAATGCTTTAATCTGATTTGTTTTGTGAATTCTGAAAAATCTTAATAAAAGAGGCAATAAAATATAAACATATAAAGGTTTGCCACGAATCTCAATGTTTGAGATAGCTGTGTAGGATATGTCCCGTGCATTCTGGAAGTTGCGCGATCGAGTGTTCGGAAACCACGATCTAACACTAAAAACAAAGACAGCAGTGTACCGTGCAGTCGTAATTCCCACCCTCACATATGGTTGCGAAACCTGGGTTCCTTACAGACGCCATATCAGGTCCTTGGCAAAACTACAGCAGCGCCAGCTGAGGCAAATAATGAAAGTACGGTGGTACCACAGAATCACCAACAAGGAGATTCTGGATAGAGCAGGCTGTCAGAGCATCGAAGTGCTGTTGGCCCGTGCTCACCTCCGCTGGTCGGGCCACGTCGTCCGCATGACGGACAATCGACTCCCGAAAAAGATCCTCCATTCAGAGCTGGCAGAAGGTAAAAGGAAACAGGGAGGGCAGCGGAAGAGATACAAAGATGTTCTGCACAACACACTGAAGGACATAAACTCTCAAAGTGACTGGGAAAACTTGGCGGGTGATCGCAAAAACTGGCGGAAGATTATAAATAATTACACTGGCCCGCAAAACAGAACCACCCGCAGACCCGTTATAAATGAGGAGCAGCCTTGTTCAAAGTGTGACAGAGTTTGCAAGTCAAGAATCGGCCTCCATAGTCACCTTCAATATGGCATCGTCGGCAGGACCAATAACGTGGCAGCGATTCTTCTGAATAGAAAAACATGCTCGGCAACGGGCTCTTGGCATTATTATTATTATTATATGTCGCGTACGAGAACCAACATATTATGTATGTGTCGCGTACGAGAAAAAATTGGAAGGTACATACATACCTACATCTGTATAGAACATATTATGTAGGTGTAGGTGCCAAATATTAATTATGGGCTTTTTTCTTTTTGCAGTCCTTTAACAATTTAATCACATCGTGGAGTACTTTCTCGATCGTTATAATAATTATATAATCACATGATGACAATGAGAGTAGATACAGTATGCCTAATTATACATGTATCTATTGTACGCAATAAGGCAACCTGTTACAATTAAAAATAATATCTTGACGACGTCGCATGTAATTTTCCAATGTATCCACAATAGGACAGCTTAATGACGAATGCACTCCGCCATTACTAAATAATATACGGACACCACCAAAATACAGAACTTGCATGAACATAAAACCTTGTTTTTTCATGCGATAGTTTCATTATTTGGCAGTTCTCGATATAGAAATACTGGCGCCGGAGAAGAACAAAACACTCAATAACTAAGATATGTGTATAATGTATACTATTCAGCAAAGTAGGTTCTTACCATAGTTAAGTTAAGTAACAATATATTGCTAAGTAGAAAGTACTACAAACTATTTGAGAGAATTCTCCGAACGTAATTTATCGACGCCGCATCTAATTCCATTTCAGATTGAATAAAAATATCTTTAGGTATTCATATAATTAATTGTTCTTATCTAATATCCCCAGAAAATAAATCGAGAAATAGGAACCTACCCATACAATAAATATTTAGATGAAGTAGAATTATAATCTTTCATTCTCCTATACTTAGTATTATCTGGTACCTACCTACATCTATATAGGAGGTGAACACACTCGTAAAATATTAAGTCGATATTTCCTCGTGTCGAGATTATAAGAGCTTATTCAAATGCGGATTAGACTGAGTTTGAAAGTTTACAAAATATTGATATTTTATCAATTCATTCCACGCTTGAGAGACGGGCGTGCTCGGATGATAACTTGAGAGAGTATGAATAAAGTTATGACTGAAATATGTGGGCCGAGATTCGAGAAACAAGACAGTATGATTGAGTTACGAAATGGCAGATAGGTACATTTAGAGTTGTGGTTGATAGCCAAAATATAAAGATGTGTGATTAGTAGACATAACGACACAAGCAATTAGCTTATTGAGAAGTGTGCAGTAAAGTATTTGGTTTTGTGTATGCGAGGTAAGATACTTTTTCTATCTATCTATCTATCTATACATACATACATGTCACTTTGTGAAATATCGTATTTCCTACATGACGTATGTAGTTAGGCAACACGTAGTAGCTCTAGACAATACAGAAAGAAGGATGGTATTTCCATCTAGCTTATAACTGATCGCCGACTGTCTTAAAGTGACCACTTTACACATAAACAACACTCTTCAACTCCAGTTCGTCCATCTACCGCGGCTGTAATTCGTAAACCATTCTTCTTGTTAATTTTTTGTTGTTTGTCTACGTGAAACATACAACGCAGAAAATGTAAATTTTATATTTACAGATGGCTACCTTCCCACGAATAATGGACTCATATCTTTATCGTTCTGCAGTAATTGATCTATAGGTATTCCACCGAGTTCACTGAACAAGGTTATTAATGTGGTAGACCTATAAGACTTAACAGAAAGAAACACGAAACAATACAAGAAAAATTTAGGAAGATTAGAAATATTAATCACATCTACGAAGAAATCTTACACCGCCTAATCCATTACTTTGTTGCAGACAATGTGTAAAAAGGTTCCTTTTATCCGATTATTTATTACTTTCCACCCATTGTCAGAGTAACAATTGCTACCGCGCGGCATAATCTGGATTACTAAAGACGCGTTGTAGAAGTTTTAGGTAGGTAAAAAACACCTTTCAGACGTTCAATTCTTTCTCCAAAATATATTATGAGAAAATTGAAAATTACCGAGAAAATTATTTATTGAGGCAAATTGAATAAAAGAACAAAGAAATGCCGTGTTCTTGTGAATACAACATATTTTATATTAACAATGCCCTGCCTAGTGCCTACCGAAGTTTCCTTATAATAATGCTATCCACCTACCTACAACTTACAGGACCCCTGAAATTAATAATACTAAGTTGGCCAGCCGGGAAATAATTTGATACGTAGGGAAGTAGTTTAGGAATTTCTTTCATCCAAAATTTTAACACAATGCAAGCTATTGTTGCATTTACATCAAGCAAGAAAAAGTTTGACTTATATTTCGCCCTTAAATGTTCCTTCAGAAAACAGGGAGAATTTGCTAATCAATTATTTACTTAATATAGACACAATCGTTAGTTCACTATTACTACTTCTATATATACGAGTATACACATCTACCATCAAAGAATATCGCAATATTAGAGTAACCAGTAAATCGTCATCATCATCAGCCTTCTGTAGTCCAGTATTGGGCGTAGGCCTCCCTTCCCGACTTCCACATCCAGTAAATGATATGTGTATAAATAAACCGACAATATTCAAAATGGATGCATGGGTATCAACTCTGAGATAAAAAAATCTCACGGAAGTTTTACACACAACTTGACTTTATAGGAGAAAATGGTTTCCACAGTTGGTTGAGGCGGCAGTCTCTCAAGCGGGAGGTGCCAGGTTTAAACCCCGGCGCGGCGGTGGCGATGTATTCCACACTTTGCGATACAGGCCTTTAGCCTATTGCAAGGTGTGCAGAAGAGTATTTGAGTATATGTATGCAAGCCCAGATCCTTTTTAATGTAAATTTAAATTTAGGAATTCTATGACCCGACATCCTACATGGAATATGTGTAAATGTTCTTTTTAGGTATGAATATGTAAGGTTGTAAGATTACCTACACATAAAAGTTTAGTTATTGTGTTTATTTAGTTTAGGTATTCATGACTTTAATATTTTGTTGGTGGTGTTATTAATTACCAATTGCTACCTACAACTCAAACTCGATAAGTAGAAGAACAGAAGAAGAAGACAAATAAAACTGTGTTTGAATAGGGTACGGAACTATTCATTAAAATTTTCTATGGAATCATTTATTTATTAAATTTTATTTACTAGGTACTAACGCCACCAACGAAATAAATTATTTTAGTAAGCATCATAGAATTGATAACAACGCGGAGAAAACAATAATCTGAAGACAAGGACGTGTTGTGGATAGCTTTCGACTTGTTTTCTTTAAGAGTTTTTGTGTTTATCAGTAGCTAAGTGAGTAAGTCGGAAGTAACGTAGTTTTGTAAATGACACTTTGTTTATTTCACAAACAATACTGGAGATTTTCTTTATGGTTTCTTCTGGAAAACAAAACAAAGCAAACCTTCATCATACAATGTTTATTTTCATCGATAAAATCTTTGACATTTTTAATTCAACAACAACAATAGGAAATATAGAAATAAACACTTTACAAAAGCCTGTGACAATGTATACCTAAATGGATGTTTAACAACAAAAACAACCTACCTACAAAACCTATAGCTTATACATACTAGTAACTATATACGTTGTTTCGACAGCACATTTTGAGGTCTTTTGAAGAGCTCATACTAAAAATAACCTATGTTTAAACGCCCTATCGATTTCAACGCCACAGTGGAAAACATTCATAGCTTGTCTCCCGAAGCACTTCAATACCTGAGCTCTAACGAACTTAATCTCTGAATCTGGCCTCCCCAATGCCATACGACACACGATATAAATGATTGAGCATACGTATTCCTCTTCAAACTGTAATAACTTCCCAATGTCGTGGCGTGGTTAAATTTCATCATTTAGCCGGACAGATTGAAATTGCAGTAACGATACACAAATATCTACATGTTTCTTCTCGATCCACCTACTAGCCCTCACAGCTCAGCGGTAGAATACAGGCTTGTCAGGTTCGAATGTCTCGGTTAGATTCCCGGCCGCGGCAGATGGATAGACTGGAAGTGGTGAATGTTACTTAAGTGTAAAGTGGTCACATTAAACCAGTTGTCATAAGCATAATTAATGGAAAGTCGTTGAGATAATGACCTATTAGTTATATTCAACTACAAAACGTAAATTGTGATTTTTAAAATAATCAGGGAACTCAATAATATAACAAGAGCAGTGAGTTCGTCGCGTACTATGTCCACCTATAGCTCATTGGATTGGTCATTACTAAATGGTTTGTGTGACTGTTTGTTTGTCGAAGTGTCTAACTCGATTGGCCAGAATTAATGGGGTTATTTTTTTATGTAATATAACAATAAGCGTCGTTTATAAAAAGTTTTTTATAATATTACACCAACCTACCTATTAAATTAATGTTATTATTTTTCAATAATTTCCTGTACATTTTACAAATAGAGTGGAGAATACACCCCAGAGACCGACGCATGAACCAACTGCACCAACCGTGTAGGTACCTATTTTATTCGGTTATCTCTAATAATAAACGAAAGCGCCTGACTGACTGAATGACTGACTCCCCTAAGGGGGTGAAAAATAGGGTTGAAAGTTTTTGAGAGTATAGTAATATCTCGGAAACCAGAAGGTACGAACTTGAGATTTAGCACATAGATTCTCCTATTTAAATTTTGTACATGGTGTTTGGTCGAATTTTCTAAATTTTTATTTAAAGGGATAAAAATAGATTTTAAAATGTGTCTTAATAAGCTAAAAATTAATTTTATAGGAATTTCCAATAAAACAGTTTCTTAAGGAAGGGTCAAAATATGTTATTCCGCTCCCAAAAAAAATCAGTTATTAAAATCAATGGAGTGGGGGTGGTTTCTTTTTAAAATAGAATTACTGTAATTGTACGTTTACATCCTTCTTCTAAAATAAAAAAAATACGTCTTTCATTGTTTTGTCTAAAATTTGGGATAAGGGTAATCTGTCGTCCGAATTACAGTACCGACATAAAAAAAACCAACACAAACAAAAAACCTTATTAAAGGACAAAAAACTATAATTTGATTTGCTTCCAAGTTTTCATGGATACCTTCAAAGTTAAAAAAAACTAGGGATGGGAAACTAATTCGTATTTCAGCAATAAAACCAAAATAAAATTCAGTACCTAGTTGGACAGTAGGTACACACAGTACACAATACAACTGACTACACAAGTAGGAAAATGTGTTTTGTGTAGAGGAAAGTCGAATAATATTAAACAGATCTGTACTTAGTTCATTTTTTTTTAGGGCGAAATAATGGCAAGAATGACACATTCAAGTAAACGTATTATCCCCTCACACCGGGTAGGCAGAGATAACTGAACGTCAGAGCGCCTAATTCTAATACACATTTCTTGCCTTTACAGTCTTGTTATTTGTCATACAAGCTCTCCTTTGGGAGATCTTAATATAAACGCTAAAAGACATGTTAACAACTCAGAGAAGAACATTAACTTTGATGAAAATAACAATTAAATACGGAATACAAAGAAAATTATTAAAACGAATATAAAAATATAGGATAAACTAAGTTACAACGTGAATGAAATGAATAGGATTAACCCAGTATTATTCTAGATTCTGAATCCATTCATTCTGAATCCTTAAATATGTTGAGAAAAATACTGAAACCAATTTGGTTTGTTTGGACAGAAAGAAGAGAACGAGTTTTAATACAATATACCTACATCTATTTTATAATAGACACTAATAGTACATACATTATACAAATCTGTATAATAATTGTAAAAGTTTTATATGGGAAAGACCCATAAATTTTCAGCAGAAATGTCTTGCAATTAAAATTGCTCAAAAACTTGCTAATTACAAGAGAAAATCTTGGTATAACTTTGGACGTGGACTGTAAAGAGAAAGCAAAGCGCCAAGATAAAACTTTCCACAAATTTAATCCAAACTAAAAGTAACTAAGTTTTAATATGCATGATATTTACTGTCACGTGATAAAATGTTCCATAAATCGTTCCAAATGTCCAAATCTCTATTTCATAATAATAACGCCATGAAACTTTATAATGACGGAGTTTTTCATTCAGCTTCAGCATTTATTCACGACATTTATAGGAACATAGTTTTGCCTTCAAGCCGCTGAAAGATGACATTTAATATTAGTGAAGTCGGAAATGTTTTAAATTATTTAGATAACGTGATATAGGACGGAAATCTATGTTAATTATAATATTCCATTATCTCATGTTACAATCAAAACAGCCAGCGTGAATTTATAAAGAGGAAAGGGAGACATTTTTTATTTATTTTTATACCAAAAATGACATATACAATACACTGATTGAGTACCTGACATAACTGAAACACGTGTTATCTATGTCGTGGTGATAACTTCTCCTAAGGGGTAATACGTTCTCTCATCTCAAAGAACATCTTTCTCCTCGAGGGGTTAAGAAAAGGGTATACACAACATGCACAACGCATAATCCTTTTGAAGTCACGTGTGTAATGTAACCGTGTGTTTCACTCTCCATGATTCCTATAGAAGGTGTGTTCGATATCATAATATTATCGAATTACTGTATTATCGCAGATTCAACTTTAATTATGCATTGGTGGAAATGGCAATACCGGATGGGTACCTAATTCCCTAATTTCTATTCCCATAATGACATACGAGTATAAGGGATTGCTTGTCAATATGTTCCTTACCATTCTCTTACCCACATTAAGAGTACGCATACTGACATTTCAAAAGAAATTAAAAACGGGAGACCTAAGATCTCGACAACCGTTACTATATATACTTTGGAAAAATTACAGTAGATACATTGAACCTTTATCTAGGGAATAACCGTAAAAGATTTTTTATATCTTGTATAGATTTCTCAAAAAAAATGTGAAAAACACCTCTGATCTTTTTTCAGAAAGACAAACTCGTTTCACGAAAGTCGCGGAGAAAAAAAATTGTACTGATAATATGCATTTAAAATCTAGGGAATAACCGTAGAAGTTTTTTGATTGAAGCGAAATTAACCGCAAAAAATGCTACTTTAACCATATTATCATGCGATTGTTCACGCGATTTCGAACCTTTACTACCATGGGAAATGACCGTGACGTCATAGTTGGGTCGCAAGCCTTAAGAGTTAGTTCAACAAATAACGCGGTAGTAAAAGGTCACAAACTCACTACATAAAATCACGGCGAAGTTAAAATTAATAAATAAGGTCTATTATAAATAATGACAATGATTTCAATTTTTTTTTTTCGTAACAAAGATTTGACAATCATTTTCCACCTGAATATCAGCAATACTTCGTATAGGACTAGATGGTTTGGAGGAGAAATAAAGAGGAAGGAGAAAACTAAAATATGATAGACGAAGATACGATAGAAAAAGACCAAAATTTGATCAATACGCTACACAAATGGAATGGTATGAGTAATATCAAACATTGTAAGAATAACCTAAGTGAATATCACAATTCAATAAAGGTGATTTCACGTCGGCCAGAGGATTCATTCTCCAAACTCCCGGATGTGCATTGCCCAATGAAATTTCATTTCCTGACTTTATTTTGGCACGGTTCCAACGATTGCCGTAGGTAATGTTCAAAGAAGCGATTTTCCAGATAGAGAGCTATAATACTTCACTATTTTTTTTGTTGTTGTTCAGATATATTTCACCGAAGCTCAAAAGCTTAATCTCTTAACAATTTAGACGTTTTGTTTGTTTTTTATTTTCTCATTTCGGAAGCTCGCCGCGTTATGCTGGACTTTTTTTATCAAATATAAAATAATGTATATCTATAGCTATTGGAAATAGTCCGTGCTGGCGTAAAATATCCGACTTTATCCGGGATTCGTAATATAATTAAATTCAACACAGGGGTGGGGTCCATGCCTCGTGCTGGTATTATTAAAAATCTAGAAGCATAATTGAAATAGAGATATCGCCATATTATTTAAGCACAAGCAACACAGTAAAGAGTCGATAAATGAACAGATTAGGGTTGGTTGGAAGAGATTTCCAATAAGCGATTAATAATTCACTTTATTTTTCATTTCTTTTTATAATTTATTTCTCAAATACATAATAATACATTTGAGTGAGATACAAATAAAGCATAATTAGTTAATAACACAAAAGGTTAATTAGTCGCCCCAGACAGCATATTTATATGTAGCTGGCATAAGGGGTACAAAACACATTGTAATAATTTATTTACGGTCCACGCCGTCCGAGCGGTACAGGAGCTCTTCCTCCGTAATTATCGTTTCTTTTAAACGTTAGCATCTAAAGATTCAAGTGCATCAGTTATATACTAAATCAATGTACTCGTATTCTGCATTTCAAGATACCATTTCAAGATAAGGTGAATAATTTAAATCTCTTATAAAATATCAGCAAAATGGAATGGGGTGGGCGAAAAATCTTACACATATTTACGAGACGTATACCCAGGTTTCTATTTCTTTTGCAAGCGTAAAAGTAACATTTATCTCTACACTGTCGTTAAGTCGATCCATCTCATTAGGTTTAAATTAATGTGAACTGAGCGATATAGACAGTTTTTGTGCATTGCAATAAGCAAATAGTAAAAAAAACACACACCATTACCAAGTTGTTTGCTGATTGTAAGCAACCTTTATATGCAGTAAGAGAACCAAAGAGCAGTCGGTTCAATTAATTTTATTTAAAACCAAGCACCATTATGATTTCCAAATATGAAGGTATTTTATGAGAAAGAGAAAATAAATAATTACACGAAATTATTTACAAAAATATAATCAGGTTTCATTTTATCAAAAGAGTTTTGATTCTGAATAGATTAACACTTCTTCACGCAAGAGAATTATTCATATTTACTTTGTTGTTCCTATAATTATTTAGCAGGTGAGCACGGCAAAAGGTTTGTTCAGAGGAACGAGCTTGTTCAAAGAGATGTTTAATGTATATTTTATTTACAAAATAGGTATAACTTAAAATTGTGAAATTGTTGTGACCAAAATTGGTACATACATCTATACACGGAGTAGATGGAAAATACTTATATATCAGTCGTGATTTTATTTATTTCCTATAAGTAATGGGTATATACTATGTATCACTCGACAACGGGTGCTTTTCTATTTGCAAGGTGGTAAACTAGTGAGTGTTGTTAAGACAGTAAGATTCTGTAGAAGTATATACCTACTGTCTGCTCTTACAGTATTCATTCAAGAATGATTTCATTATTTTAGAAACACTAGGGATTGCGATTTCTCTACACAACTATACAGTTTTGTTATCATACCGCAATTTAGCTGAGGAGAATTTATCGTCTCGAGTGCTATGTCAAAGTTAACGTGCTTTCCTTAAATAATAATCAGTAAAGACAACAGACTCTTTAGATAACAATTCCAACATTTCGGCAAATTGCATCAACTTATGAAAAGTTTAGATTTGAATTGAGCGAGAGTTGTTTTTTTTTAGAAATATCAAAAAGATCTGGGCTCCCGTAATATGTAGGTACTTACATATATGTTAAATTGTATGTAAATGGGGAAAAAACGTACCCTTTCCCATATTGTAATGATATGGCCACGATGTCAAACTTATTTCAAATCCGCACTGTTGTACTAATTTCAATTTATTTAACACATAATATTATTATAGTACATCAATTTACAATTCAAACACATATGTATAATTTAATACTTACTAAATTATTGTTATTAATGCCCCCAGACAGCATACATTAGCTGGTGTAAGGGTCTAAAGGGTAGGTACTAAATACTAAACCACTGGGTATCCCAACACATAGTATAGATCATATTATATTGTATTGTAGTAGTCAACTGATCTTTAGTTGTGTTTTTTACAAAAAGATCTGAGCATGCAAACACAAACAAAATACTTACCTACTTTCTTGCACATTCCACATTGACCTAAAATCTTGTGAAATGCAGCTATGTGAGATGAATGGTTTATTTCTTAAGTAAGTACCTAGCTGTTAAACTATAAAGACTTATTATAGCGACTTATTTTTTCTTAATAACAATATTTTAAAGTTATCAGCTTTTGATTGTTATTTTATTTCAGTATATAGATTTTTTAACTTAAACTTTCATAAAGTTTGCACCTAAAATTGTATTTAATATTCAAAAAATGTTGTTTAATGTTCAATATACGTATCCATGAAAATAAAATCGACTTATCTGGTAGAGCGTCTTTTAGATTTTTCTCATCAATTTTTTATATTGGAATGAGATGCCTATAGGCCTAGGTAAACAACTCACACCCCCAAAAAACGATGCATTTTAGCAATCACCTAATGGAGAATGTTATTGCATTGATTGCATTGATACTGAAAATACCTACATTACTGACTATTGCTCAAATTCACATATTAGCAATGGGCAAGAATTTCATTTAAGCACCTACATATTTATTTAGATAATCACGTTCACTCTCTCATGAGCGTACATTCGCCAATTAGGTGATTACATTTCTAAGGAATGCTGTGTGTATTTATACAATACCTTTATAACTGACATTTCGCTGGCTAGTTTATTAACTCTGTTTTACCGCGACTCTAAGCAGCGCAGAGCACACTATTTATTTATGTTAGTAATAGTCCAAGAGCCCGCTGCTTAATTTGTGACGTATCTGTTTTTTGATCGAAATGTGGTAGGGTTGCCTATCAAAATCTTGCCGCAACCCCTCCTGCCCCCCCCGAAAAGGTCCCTCTTCGCGGTTTTTCGCATTTTATAGGAATATGGTAAGAGATAGGAGAAAGTAGTCAATGACAAAAATAATCCTTGCTAAATTCTCTACAAAAAATGTTATGTCAATTTTTTCGTACAACTAGCAGTTTACCCGCAATAGCCGGTCCAAAACCGAAATTCATTTAAAAAACTAAAAAAATTAATTTAAACTAAATTGGTTGAAAATTGATAAGAGCTACAGGAAAATAGTCAAGAAATGAATTAATTACCATAGTCTTAGCTACAAAACGAGCTATAACCTATTTTCATACATCAATTAATTTAGGAGTTATTGCTATAAAACTCAGTGACGAAAATTCTTTAAATTTAGTTTTTCATAAAATAACCAGCGATATAGCGCCGCAGGCCAAATATTTTTTTCCATAAAATGTTAGTGATAATGGGTGGAAGAAATTTAAAGAAAAAAAATCATTTTTTTTTTTTCCAAAAATATCCTGTTTTTCGACCGGCCATTACGGGTAAATTACTAGTCCTATGAAAAAATTGACTGAACATTTTTTGTAGAAAATTTAGCAAGGATTATTTTTGTCATTGACTACTTTCTTCTATCTCTTACCATATTCCTACAAAATGCTAAAAACCGCGAAGAGGGACCTTTTCGGGGGGGGCAGGGGGGGTTGCGGCAAGATTTTGATAGGCAACCCTAGTGCGATGTAAAACCCTATTGGTAAGCTATAATTTGTACCACATTTCGATCAAAAAACAGATACGTCATAAATTAAGCAGCGGGCTCTCGGACTATAAACTGTTACATACTCGTACTATTACGCTATAGGCAGAGAGTGCAAACAATGCAGACACAAGAAAACAGAATACACGTTCATTATGCTTGTCTCTGGGATGTAGTATTATTATGATTGTAGCGATGACAATACGTACGGGAAACAACAATAAATAATTATAATATTAGATTAAGTACAAGTTGCATTCCCACAGAATGCAGTCATACATTAATTTAAGTTAGAACTAACTAAGTCGAAAGACGGAATTATGCATGGATTATAGAGAACCTAATGAGATGCAAGTTATTCTTATAGAAACACTCTACTTTGAAATGAAACTTGTAATACAAACATTATTATTGTGTTATATTATCTACTACGTTTTAACATTTTAACAAACACATGCAAGTTTACACTTTTTACGAGGGGTACAATGTTTTTTTTTAGAATAAAATAAGGTATATCAAAAATATTGAAAAGGAGAATGCTCATTTTGTATGGGAAAAAAACCCAGGCCCGGCGCAAACGAAATGTGACTCAAATGATAGGTAATAATTAGTAATTAAATACTGCATGGGTGGCATCATCGAAATCAATGGCTTAATGGGTGAAATACCTATTCAAAGTTTAACATTGGTCACACGAATATATAAGAAAAGGAGCATTAAACAGTTACAATTGCGGTCTAAAAGGGTATAATATGATGAGTATAAGGTAGCCTGTCCTCTTCGTCTTCTTCTTCATCAGCCTTGGTCCCTCCACAGCTGGATATAAGCCAAAAGGAAAATGCTCATGAAATATGTAAAAAAAAATCAGGTCCGGCGCAAACGAAACCTAACTCAAATGATAGGTAGAAATGAGTGATTAAATACTGCATAGGTCGCATCATCGAAATCAATGGCTAAATATGTGAAATACCTATTCAAAGTTTCCCCTATACAACTTCGAATAGGTATTTCACACATTTAGCCATCGATTTCGATGATTGCTCTTATGCAGTATTTAATTACTCATTTTTACCTATCATTTGAGTTAGGTTTCGTTTGCGCCGGACCTGATTTTTTTTTATATATTTCATGAGCATTTTCCTTTTGGCTTATATCCAGCTGTGGAGGGACCAAGGCTGATGAAGAAGAAGACGAAGAGGACAGGCTACCTTATACTCATCATATTATACCCTTTTAGACCGCAATTGTAACTGTTTAATGCTCCTTTTCTTATATATTCGTGTGACCAATGTTAAACTTTGAATAGGTATTTCACCCATTAAGCCATTGATTTCGATGATGCCACCCATGCAGTATTTAATTATTTATTTTTACCTATCATTTGAGTTACATTTCGTTTGCGCCGGGCCTGGGTTTTTTTTTAGCATTCTCCTTTGTAATATTCTTAAAGCTATATTAAAAAAATAAAAAAACAATCAAACAAAATTTAATCCGGTGAAATTAAACACAAAACAGTTTCTCGATGGAAAGTTGTGGGGTAGTCTGTTTTTCTTTCATTCTATACGTATTTTGGGGTGCTGAATCCGAATCCGAGATTTGCCAACAAAATTTCGTGACGGAACATGGCGAAAAATTGGTAAAATGGCGAAAATATTCATTTTCTGGCGATTTCTTTATAAGAACTCGAAAACTGACAACTTTCGTAAGTTATTTTTCTACGCAAAATTAAAGTACGTAAAATTTACTACAAAATTTCCATATAAAATTTTTCTCTAAAATAAATAGCAACGGAGCTGTCAAGGTCCAAAAAATGGCCAAATTTTCTTATTGTTTTACATTACGAGAATCGAAAATGTATTGAAAAAGTTCACCTTGTTGCCTTCATAAGCAAATTTCAACAATTATTCTTTAAATTCATGAGTCATATTTTACCTCGTTGGAATCAGAAAACACAAAGAAAGCTATTAACGAAATTTTTATTTAAAAGCACCGTGAAATATTTGAGCTAGACATGTTTAAATAATTTTATTTAAAAATATAGTAATTTGTCAAGGCTAAAAATGTTTAAACCTTTTTAGCGTAAACATTTCACTATATTTTTGAATAAAATTTATCCTGAAACCTTTCTCCATGTTTACTGGTTCCAACGAGGTAAAATATGTGTCATAAATCTGAAGAATAATTGTCAAAATTTGGTAATAATTCTAACAAGGTGACCCAGTCTCCATACATTTTCCATTCTCACAATTTAAAATAACGAGAAAATTTGGCCAATTTTTGGAGCTTGACAGCTCCGCTGCTAGTTATTTTAGAGAAAAATTTTATTTTGCAATTTTGTAGTAAATTTAACGTACTTTAATTTTGCGTACAAAAATAACTCACGAAAGTTGTCAATTTTCGAGTTCTTATAAAGAAATCGCCAGAAAACGAATATTTTCGCCATTTTACCAATTTTTCGCCATGTTCCGTCACGAAATTTTGTTGGCAAACCTCGGATTCGGATTCAGCACCCCAAAATACGTATAGAATGAAAGAAAAACAGACTACCCCACAACTTTCCATCGAGAAATCTAAAGGCACCGTATTAATTACCGAATGGTAGCAATCTATAGATTAACAACGCGCCATCGCACCGCGGCCGCTTAGATAATAAAAATGATAAAAGGAACATAATAAAAGCGTATGTTAAAAATGAAGGTGCTCTAGATAGATGACAACGGTTGCAGAAGTGAAATTGTCTATCAGTACACTGAGTTGTTCTGCACCAAAATTTATGATTATTTCGAAGAAGTCCACCATTTCCAGGGGTAACAATTGATTAAATATGTTCAATGAATAATGAATAATTATGCAATGAAATTTCTGACGCAATTTTTACAATATTGACCTACAAATTCAATAGTATATTATCAATCATATTAATTAGATTTATTGTAGTGACTTAAACAACCGAAACTTTTAAAAGCAAATTGTGCAAATATTGGTATTTCAAGGAATACGGATATTGTGAAAATTCAAAGAGCAAACAAATAGAAATATAATAATGTATACGATTGGCCATAGTCCAACTATTGTTGCATAAAGTGGTGAATATTTGGAAAACATTCACAAGAAACGTATTTTCTTGATTTTTGAATTTAAATTTAAAAACCATATTACTTAATATGGCAGCGTATTCGTTGCAAACCATATGGAGAAAACAATACACCAAGAGTATGAAACGCAAATGCCGTACAAACGATGTAGGTACAAATAAGTCTACAAATCGTCTAAAAAAATACATTCCAGGTAAACGAAGGATAAGTTGGATAGATATTTCTGTAAATACGAAAATAACTTACTTATGTGGGCGCAGCAGAGTTCTGAGAAAGACTGGCTTAGGGCTTCTTTATTCGCACCATTATCAAAAGATTAAATAAAACTGTTTATAGAATCAATTTTGTTTTATGTAAAACCAAGCGCTTTCACCATTTATCAAATAACATCTTCCGAGCTCGAATGAACGCCATTCTTTCAGTTAGTTTCTCAAGCTCTGAAGATACATTTAATTACTGGTGAAAGAGCTTGGTTATTCATAATATAATGAAAGTGAAAATATATAACGCTTGAATTTGTCGTGAAATAAGAATCCAGGCAAGGAAAGTAATGTCATACCTAACCCATATCTTCTTTGACTTAGACATCCTTCCGAAATATTTAGGTAGGATATGTAGGAGAAATAGAGAAGGTGTTTCTTATCTTCCAAGTTGGTCCATCGGTGCTGATGATAGTGCCCTCCATGAAGACCTCGCATCAGCAATTGTAAATGAAGAAAATTAAATTTGAAAAAATCGTAAACTTCTAGTCTTGTGGAAAAATGAATGGAACATTTTTAGGCTATTGAGTCGGGCTGCTAAAATAGCGTGAAATTTTGTCCTGCCCGTAGCTTCGTTTACGATGGCATAATGATGGAAAAGTTTATCAAGTTATCGCAAAACCTGTTGGCGGAAAAAACATCACACGTTTTGGTCATCTGTCTTTACGCATTATCAAGACATGAGCCATCAACGTTAATCACGTTACGTAATGGGCATACATAATGAATTTCAACATTTTGATCCCAGATTTAAGAATCGTTTTAAACGAACAAGACTTCTCGAATTAACTTATTAAAGTGTTGGCATCTAGATTTACACTTTATATTGTCTCTTCAGTGGCGTATATAGGGAGGGGCGAGGGCCCCCCCCCCCCGAAATGTTGAACAATTCTTGAAAAAACCTTATTTTAAAACATGAAAGTTACTCAAGTACACCATTTCACCCATTATTCAAAAAAATTTCGCCTGCGGCGCTATTCATCTTTGTAATTTTTGTACACAATATTAATACCAATTAATACACGACCTCTTTCACTTACATTCACGAAAAATTTTTGTATGCGGCGCTATTATAATTTTTATACCGTACGTCTATCTTCAAATTTTTGTTGCCTCCACCCCCCCCCCAAAGTCAAATATTAGATCGCCCCTCCCCCCCCGAAATGAAATCCTATATACGCCACTGAGTATATTATTATAAATTCCCTTTTATTAAATCATGCAATATTTCTGAAACATCTCTCGATGAATACCTATAATATAGCCTTTGTTAAAACATGAAGTGGGATCTGTGGAATAAGGCAATAATTGTAAATAATAATACCATCATGTATTATATTACTTAAGATGATTAGAGTTCGTAGAGATACCTTTGTAAGTATGAACTGTGACATGATAAAACGAAGCCTCGTGTATTTGTTTCCTAAATATAAAATACTATGATTCGTCACTCTCAGTGTAAATAAATAAGTAAATAACCAAAACACTTGACAATGGCAAAATCACCCGCAGACGGGTGCGTGCCATATTTAAATAAGAAGAAGAAGAAGACCTATCCGTGCGTTGGAATGTTAAATCCTACCCTCGTATACCTACCAATTTTATAGCAATAACATACATAATTAAATTTTTCTTGGATTATGGAATATCTCTGAAGATGCTGCTTATGCAAGATCAATATTTTCTTGCAAATAAACAAACCTACTATAATTAACAGAAAATTTAATACACCTTCTGATGTCGTAAAGCGAAGAATACTGAGTCAACAATGAGATACGAACACAGAACTCGCACATTACAATTTAGCTAACATGTACCTTCTAAGTAACAAGGGAAGGGAGCGACTCAAAACATCAGAGACTGCACGGCATGGAACGCTCAAGATGCACAGAAAAAAGTTAATTAAAAAAAACAGGTGGATTTATTGTACAAATAACTAGGTCTATAACCCGAATAAACTATAAAATGACTTATAGGACCCTAATTGAATTTGATTGATAATACCTAAAAGGCTAGTGGTTATCCCATTAATGTTGTGAATATTAGATACTTACCTACCTGTTGCAGGATGATACATCTAGATATCTAATGTTGCCCAGGGCCCTAGACAGAAGAGATCACTTAAACCAAAAAAGGTGGGTGATTAGATATTAATGAACGCATCCTACACAAAGTATTACCTACGTGTAAACAGGTAAGGGTTACTCGTTGTTCAAATTGAGATCATAGGAAACGACGTAGTCGTGACTACCAGACCACCGGAGTATCAGTAACATTGAACACTGTCCGAGATAATATCAACTGATATAAAATATTGGTTCAATGCGTAACCTGTAAGTTATCACATTGGAAAATATCTCCTGGAAACACAAAACATCTGGGTATATGTAATGTACCTATCTAGCTAATTATCTCTTAAATATATCGGGCAACAATCTCTACTCGGTATCTATATTGAGGATATCTATAGGTATTAAAAACCAACGATAAACATTACTGTGAATGTAAAACGGATGTTGTGACTAAAATGAAAGTGAACAAGTCGAGATGGTTGGGACATGTGGATAGAATGAACGATGAAAGCATAACAAGAAATTTATCTGGGTGAAAGAAGTGGTGTAAGGAAACGCGGCCGTCCAAGAACCATGGCTGGACCATGTTGACCAGAACCTCAAGGATGTACGTGTTTTGAGTAAAAGTAATCGTAGAATGTGTATGAGGAATTGCGTAAATGTGACTGAAGCCCGAAGTGTGCACGGAGAAAATTGTATTCTTGTCCTCATGATGAATTATCAAGTCTGATTAATAAAATATCACTATCACTATAATCTATCCATTCAGCATCATATTATATCATTACGTTCCGCATAAAATAACATTATAATAATAATGTATGCGTCCAAAATGTTGAAGACGAATGTTGTATTCGGGCGATTACTAATAAAAATACAATAATGATTTCCGAATACTTCATCATTATTAGTATGTCGTGTTATTTTATCAGGACGTCATGATAACTGTATTGCAACTTGTTCTTACCTACTTTTTATCATGACAAGACTAATATTATGTCGATCCGTAACGATGAATTATCGGGATTTCTTGTAAAATTATTCGTACAGGAAATGTTATGTTTTAGTGACGTATTTCCTAATACTATATTATGCCATTTTCATCATAGTTTATCAGGCAACATTATCATGATATACGCATAACCAAATATTATTCTTGTGTTTGTTCCCCGCAGTATTCATTCTATCGTTTTTTCTCGATCTATCGGTCGTCTTCGTGTGCACTGTGCAGTGAATGTACATAATTTATGTACTTTATACTATATATTGGGATTTTTTAAGAAGTTTAGTGCTTGGTTTTATCCCTTGAAGGCTGTAGCATCTCATTATTCAGCTTGTCAGAAGGTGAGTTTTGTGTGTTTCTTTTTTTTAATTTGTGTGTGTGTGTTTAAGGACCTTTATAAAAAAATTACTTATATGTATATATACATAGTGTAACCCTATATAACGTGTCTACTACTACTATACCCTCACGCCACGTCCCTTGCAGGGTAGGCAGAGAGGACAGAGCGCCAGACATCCCTATCCTTACACACACTCTTAGCTTCCGTCACACTCATACAGTTTGTCATACACGCACTCCGCTTCCTTTTACTCAAAACGCGCCTATCTAATTAAACGTATCTAATTCCTGTTATATGTTTCTTGCAGAGGAAAAACCACGAAATGATTTTATATTGAAAAGTGCAGACTCGTACGAGAGTCTCTGGGCAGAGAGTATGGTCGTCTACGATACTTATATGATGGAATGAATGCTTTAGCAGCATCGCTTTATCCAACTCCAGAAGGTCAGTATTGTGTGCATGTTATTTTGTATGTGTGTTTAAGAACCTCTATGAGAATTTATTTAACCTTACCTAAGTATATAACCAACTAATTCGTATTGTTATCTCTTACTTCCAGAGGATACATAACCCACTATTGTTGGATTTTGACAAGGACGCAATCACCATACTTAAAGCTGGTTGGCAGAGATTGCGTTGTGAAATATTTTGTTTATTTATTTTACATACTTAATTTATTTTATTCATTTAATGTTAGGTATGCATCTACCTTCTATGTATGAGTGTAATATGCTTGGTATATAAGCTCAATTTGCTAGTATTTATGTACCAACGACTATATTAAATGTATTTTAGGTATTATATACCTTGTATATAGGTGTATTATACTTGGTATATAAGCTCAATTTGCTAGTATTTATGTACCAACGACTATATTAAATGTATTTTAGGTATTATATACCTTGTATATAGGTGTATTATATGCTTGGTATATAAGCTCAATTTGCTAGTATTTATGTACCAACGACTATATTAAATGTATTTTAGGTATTATATACCTTGTATATAGGTGTATTATATGCTTGGTATATAAGCTCAATTTGCTAGTATTTATGTACCAACGACTATATTAAATGTATTTTAGGTGTTATATACCTTGTATATAGGTGTATTATGTGCTTGGTATATAAGCTCAATTTGCTAGTATTTATGTACCAACGACTACATTAAATGTATTTTAGGTATTATATACCTTGTATATAGGTGTATTATATGCTTGGTATATAAGCTCAATTTGCTAGTATTTATGTACCAACGACTATATTAAATGTATTTTAGGTATTATATACCTTGTATATAGGTGTATTATATGCTTGGTATATAAGCTCAATTTGCTAGTATTTATGTACCAACGACTATATTAAATGTATTTTAGGTATTATATACCTTGTATATAGGTGTATTATATGCTTGGTATATAAGCTCAATTTTCTAGTATTTATGTACCAACGACTATATTAAATGTATTTTAGGTATTATATACCTTGTGTATAGGTGTATTATATGCTTGGTATATAAGCTTAATTTGCTAGTATTTATGTACCAACGACTATATTAAATATATTTTAGGTATTATATACCTTGTATATAGGTGTATTATATGCTTGGTATATAAGGTTGATATGAAAATATTTATACACCAAGGACCATTATATGTGTAGGTATATTCACCCCGCTCAACCGTTCATAGTTTTATATATTATATACGTGTATTTATTTTTCTTTGTTTTTAATGAAAATAAATTCAAATAATTGTAACTTTAATATTTGCTTTTATATTTCATGTCACCTCAAAATCGAAACACATACCTTCACCAATTAAAAAAACAAGCACTTATTATGTACTTACCTATATTCTTATTATTCTGTTATATTTTTCTAAAATCCTTTATGCGATGCCGTTGTGTTAGTTACCTTCTATTTGCTGATAAACCACACCTTGAAACCCCAATATTCTATCAGTAAGTATGATAGAATATTAGGGCTTCTTAGAGGTTATCAGTAAGTAGAACATAATTAACATGACAGCACGCATAAATTATTAGCGCAATACTAACAAACTATCAAGAAAACTTAATAAAGCATTCGTATGAGAGCGAATAATCTATTGACACCTACCGTCAAATTATCAGGAAGACTTGCTATCTTATTCGTATGAGAGCGAATAACCTATAAGTACTTACTGTAAAGTTATCAGGAAGAAATGTCAACTTATTCGTATGAGAACGTATAGTATATCAGTACGTACTGTGAAATTAACAGGAAGAAATGTCAACTTATTCGTATGAGAATGTATAGTATATCAGTACGCACTGTGAAATTAACAAGAAGAAATGTCAACTTATTCGTATGAGAATGTGTAGTATATCAGTACGTACTGTGAAATTAACAAGAATAAATGTCAACTTATTCGTATGAGAATGTATAGTATATCAGTACGTACTGTGAAGTTATCAGGAAGCGGCGCGGCGGCCTAATATTATAACAGGCCGCCGCTTCCTGATAACTTATAAGTAAGAACTGCAATCCCTTTTTTATCTTGAATTCCGAATAAAATGTGAGGAATTCCGCATAAATTCACAATGCCTGTTTTCTCAGTGTGCGTAAGAATATGAAACTCTGGCAATCCGTTATTTCTGCCTACCCCGTAAGGGATGTGGCATGGTATAGTATAGTATAGTAGTATAGTATAAACATTACTTATCCGTAAAACCTTGTAAAATAATACTTACTAAATGTAAACCATTGTATTATTACAAATATTTACCTACGTTACGTAACATAAAGTAAATACAGTATAATAATACCTAACCGTTTTAAGTCGTATTTTTCAAGCAGTAATACATACTTACCTACCTAATAATATAAATATTCAAGTATCATATTTTCATTATTTTATTGAAAGAGGAACTTTTATATCGTAACAAAATACCGATAGTATAAACAGAAGTAATGGCAAGATATACAAAATAATAATATTAAAACGTTCCAGAAACAACACAGGGTCTTCTACCAACCTACATCATGATATTAGTAGATATACTTTCTTTGATAAAGGCTGAGCTACTCTCCCTATACAATGTATACATACACACCGCCTCTCCGTCGTGTTTAGGTACAAAGAGCTGTCCCTGGAGATATCTGTATTCTGTACAGACATTTTATGACACGCAAAATATAAACTCAATTTATAGTTTATAATTAAATGAGAATATGAACCCAAGGGAGTGTTTTTGTTTATTTCATTTAATGGACGCACTAAAAAATTAAAAGGTGGGTTGAAAATATTATTTTTATGGACCAGAAAACCTTCGTATCGCTTTTGTTTGGTCAAATTTTACAGATTTAGAAGAAATTTGTAAGAGAATAATATGCTATACACTTTCACTCGCAGTATAAAAGAATCGTGAAGAGTCGCAATGTCCTCATCCTCACTCAACCCCCAACTATATAGATGCCTCCTGCATCATGTGACACTGGCACGGAGCCTAATTCTTATTTTATATATTTGATAATTAATTGGCAATCGATAATCAAAATGCTTCCTAAGAATACGATTCCCGTTGAAAACATTAACATTTAAAACGAAATAACCTACCCTTACCATTTCACCACGGGCACAAAATATAGCACGCTGATATTCACCCCTTATTTCCGTTATGATTTTAGACGCAGGGTTAACACAATAAATATAGATGTGTTCAGACAGGTTAGCCATTTTAAAATAAGGTAGGTATTTCTGTTTGCCGGAACACACCATAATAATATATTAAATATTTTATAGATCCGGGCAGCTCGGAGAATATTTAGGTACATTCCATTTATACAAACCTAAAGGATATCCTTCGCCATAAGACACCAAAGTTATTAGAAAATTTTCACAAACTTAACAACGTTCATTGATAGTTTTTCTTTCATTAAGAATTATTCATAGAATTGTTTTAAAATGAGTTAAAATGGGTAGAGAGATATTTATTACCGAGTGTGCGCCAAAAGCGGAGAGTTTCGAGTCTGTTAAATAGTAATAAATTAAATTATTGATGAAAATAGACACATTAGAGTAGCTATCTGTAACATAAGTCCTTTCTTTGGGACAAGGTCTCAACATAAAAACAGTATAAAAATGGTTACATAAAAATAGAACCCGAAACAAAGGAATGATCTTAATGAAATGAAATGAAATAGAAATTTGATTTATAAATAGGTACATCAATGAAATACTTTTATAAACAATCTAAAAAAACTCTTATAGGTACAAAGAAAATATACTCGTATTACAGCCAGACGCTATCTGGAATCTCGTTATAAATTTAAAATCAATAAACTAAATTCTTAATATATACGCGTGATGAGTTTCAATACAAATTCCTCTTATTAACACTTTACTTCAATAGGTATAGGAAACTCCCCCAACAAATAACTATGTACATATAGGTATCTACATAATACCTATAGATTGTTAAGTAATACTGTAGTGAAACGTTATTTGGATCACTACTGGCGACTTGCCCGGCTCACTGTAAGGTTGCAGGAAAAGTTTGGTGCAAGCACTATTCTCAGAATACCAAAGCGTTTCCAAATTCTGAATTAAGAATTATTGGTTAGAATCCTATAACAATAAGTGTATGTAGATGGTAGGTATGCTTATACAAATGTATGACCCCACGTACCTATATTAGAATATATAAATATTCACGCTAAATTCATCAGTTAAAGGGAAATGATTGTTAAAATACATTTATAAAGGCCGATCCAGACGCTATGTTTTGTACAACCTTTTGTCCGCGCAGTCTTAAAACGGAATGAAAACGGTGCGATTAATAGAGCGTCCACACGGTGCAGTGATCTCTGTATATTTCGCTCAGTTTTGTGGATACCGTCATGGAGAAGGTACTGCTATGATCAATAAATTTTGGCCTGACGAATTAAAACTGAGGAACAAAATGAATCGGAAAACGGTGCTACCGTCCACATGCAGCGACTTGTCTGAACAGGTCACAGATATCTATTAATTCATTCATACACGGCGCAACGCCATTAAATTACATTTCAATTCATACATTTCATATAAACAACAATGTGCTCTTTTGCTCAGTTATCGCCGCAACTGTACAGTCTTGGCGCGGGATTCAAAACTGCGCAGTTTTCCAGTCTACACGCAACGTTTTATCTACGACGTTTTGAATTGCGCAGACAAAAGGTTGTACAAAACATAGCGTCTGGACCGGACTTAAGAATAATATTTTATTGACGTTTTCTAGCAATGGTCAAAGAAAAAAGACTTAAGAGCATGCATACCGACATTGCAAAAAATTGATCTGATTTGAGATGATTTGATCGAAATGAAATGTGGTTTAAATGATAGCTTACCAATAGGGTAATACATCGCACTAGGGTTGCCTATCAAAATCTTGTCGCACCCCCCTCCCCCCCCTGTTAAGAATTTAGTATGTATTATTTTCTTCATTGACCACTTACTCCTATCTCTTACCATAATCCTTAAAAATGCAAAAAACCGTGAAGGGAAACCTTTTCGGGGTAAGTATAACTTTTTGATACATAAGTATAGCAACTTGTTGTCCGGGCTGTATGGCCGTGGTCTATTACTCGTAATAAAATCTAGTTACTACGATTGACATCGGCCGTCTTCTTCTACTTCTTACTACTACTACAATATGTTCACAAATAATAATTGAGGTGGTCGGGTAGCCTGGTTGGTAACGCGCTCGATTGTGGGCGCGGGTTCAATCCCCAACTTACTCCACTTCACAACACAAGCTTATAAGCTTTCTGTAAAGTGTACAAATATGTATTTGGGTTTATTTCGATAAACCCAGATTCATTAAAAAAAATGATAATCTAACTACAAAACAAACAATAATTGATGCGTGGGTACGAGGAAGATTTTTAATAAATCAATGTGTATGTGATAAATTATATAAGTATATTATTAAGGCGTGTGTAGGAGTAGGTACCTACATGAATTGTGTATTGAAAGTAAAATAAAGGCAAATAAAATATTTAGATTTTAGATCCCTATCTTCCGTCATATTGTATTTCAGTATAAAATAATTCCCAAACAGAAAGAATACAAATAAAACATAAAGCAATATGGAGACTTTATCCCACAATATAAAATTGAAAACCAACATTACCTATCTATACTATACACTACTCATACGCTCAAACAAACTTGTGTATGTAGGCACTAGGCACTATTAGGCACTAGGCAAGTTATCTTCGGGACCCTTCCACTGTTATTCACAGATTTCCTTCTAGAAACTTAGTATTTTTAGATAGGAGGAATACACTACGTTTCTGCGGAGGCCTTGTCAATTGAACAGTTTTATGGCCATTTTGCTAACGCCGTATGTTCTATACTAAATATCTGAATCACTTAATTATTCGTGGTAGGTAAGTCATATATGTAAATAGGGTAGGTAGTGATTCGTTAAAATAAGTAATAAAGGTAAAGGGCAGGTAAGTGCTGTCTGTTGGAGCGCGGTACTTTCAAACGGGGTTGCTGGATTTAATCCCGGCGCTGATACTATTACATCTATTCATGACGGCAACATTAGCCTTTAATTTACTGAGTTTCCATTGGTACCTTTTGAGTTAAGATTTGAGTACAAAAGGACTTTTAAACATAGACTACTGATTACCATCAAACAAAACGGTACAAACATTGACTGAATAAGGTAATTCTTAGCTGGGAAAACGCACTCAGATCCTAAAAAAATACAGTAGGTATATGAAATGTAATAGGTCCCTTTACAGTACTTCGATATTCTAATTGCTGAGTATGTATTCTTATGAATCACGAATAGTTACACGAGTATGTATATAGAGTAGACAGCATACAATTAGAGTAGACAATGTCAACTACAAATCCAGAACGAATACTACAACTGTTTTACAATAGGTAGGTTCTCATATATTACAATAATTCTGCACACATGGTGCCGTTTTCATTTAAACATTTTCAACATTGAAGTCCTATGAATGTAGACTACAATACAAAACAATGTATGTAATATTTGATGTTGTAACGAAAACTTAGCTACACTTGTTGTATATGGTAGATGATGTTATAATTAAGCACATTTACCGCTTTTCTCGCATTCATTCGAGGCATGCATACGAGTATAATGCTGATATGGAACAAAGTGTGAAAAACAGAACCATTTTAATGACCATATTAAACTTAAAAAGGATTCAGAATTCGACAAAGCACGAACTAATTTAGGAACGAGGTTTGTTATATTTGTAAATAAAATGGAAATGTAAAGAATGCTCATTAGTACATTATACACTACCAGTGGAGATGAAGACTCACGTAGAGAAGTTGAATAGGTAGGTATTTTTTCTTTGATAAAAGGCGCTCAATATTAGGGACATCTAAACAAAATGTGTCTAAAGTCAATTCATTGAACGTATTTTTATTTATGAAATGAATAGAAAGAGATTTGAATTGAATGAGAGTTACTTGCATGGATCTGATTTTTTATGTGTTAATTGCTGTGTTGTTATTGTGATTGGTTTGTTCCTGGATTTGTTTATAAAATTAATATGATAACCTCGGAACTCCTCCCCAATTCACGAGATCTCCACACATTGGAGAGTGCTTTGGAGAATTGAAATATTCTAACAAATCGAATATGTGTAATGTGCACATAGAAACGTAAGAAATTGCTCATTAACAAACGTATCTGAATATGAATTCTTAAGAAAATATTGTGGAATGGAATTTGTATTTCCTTTGTAATCCGTTAACGCCATCATTCAGACAATCATTCACACATTATCTAGATCAAATACACTATATTAAAATATATATTAAAAAACTTTTAAAAAAACACGCTTATTTTCAAAGTGCTCTAAAAAGAATAAATTAATTTAGAAAAAAAGCGTGGGGGCTTCTTGTGCGAAAGAATAATTTATACGGGGAGCATATATTTGACCTTATTTTGCAGAAGAATTAGAAATTAAGGGAATACATCAGGAAGCCCCAAGCTATTTCTTTTTCAAAACTATTTTATTCTTTTTAGAGCACTTTGAATATAAGCGGGGTTTTTTAAAAGTTTTTTTAATATTCTCTTTTATTTTATCTTTTTTAGTTTTGAGCATTCTTTACAGTCACATTAGTCCTAAATATGGCTTAAACAAGAGAGCCGAAAGCTCGACAACATCGTCAAAATACACACGGAACTGAAAAGAATAATATTAGTCTGGAAGTTATTAAATTTGCATAAAAAAATATAGACGTATTGAATAACACCGCGTGAAATACAATAAAAGCGTAGAAAAAAAGAACTTATTTTATTTTAATAAGCAAACTTGTGCGAAACATTGTATGTCTACAGGTACCAAAGCGGACAGCCATGATGGATTCCCGGCTTCGCCGGCATTAATTAGCATTGTCAATATTTTTCTATTGCTTATTTTTTCCATCCTTTATAACACATCTTCACAATGTATATAAAGAACAAACAAAACACATATTATCTCTCTTTCTCTCATAATGTCGTTAGGTATGAACATATAATACGCGAGAGAGAACGAAAGATTATTAAATTTTCACGTGAATAATAAAACAAGTAAAGGTAGTGTGCAGGAGAATGAGGTGTTGGAACGCATGGGAATAAGTCCCAGTCCCAGGCGTTTAATAATAATATGATATCCTAATATTTGCAATATTGTAAGACGATTCCTAAATACTGATATTTCAGGCACGATGCTTGTATTCTAATAGGCCCCGCGCATCTGAGCCTAATCCTGTGATATCCGTGATATCTGGATAGGTGAATTTTTCCCAGTATTAGGCTGATGAGTTTATATGTGAATCATGAATGATAATATGTAGACTCTTCTGGCTGATAATACTGAGAAGTGTGTTGGCAAAGTCATGCCTCCGCGTAAAAATGAACGTTACGAACTATGAAAGATACAATGCAGAGACAGGTATTAAATGTTCATAAGCTGTTGTTTGATGGTTGATATACAGGGTGTTTGATAGATGGATACAGATATCTTCAGGAGTGATAGTAGAGGTCATTTAGCATCTTTTGAGCCAAACTTAGCTTAGTCAAAAGCCGCACGGTTCTCGAGATATTCGAGATTTTAACTTTTTATCGAAAAACCCCGAATTACTCAAGTTTAACGCCGATAGCTTCGTAAGCAAAGGTACCTACTTAGTTCTATAATTATTTTTTGTTACTAGAATATGTTTTTAGTCTATTTTAGCCATTAGTTTCAATCTGAAGAAACAATAGTGGTACATAATATCCCATTAAAGTTTCGAGAAAGAGATATTTCAAAAACGAGTCGAGACTTTGGAGGAGATTTTCGATAAAAAAAAAATGTCTAAAGATTCAGAAATCTGGAAAAAACTTCTCTGATTTATGCTCTTTCAAATGATATACAAAACATTATAAAAAACATTAGTTCCATAAAAATACGATACAATAACTCAAATAGATCGGTACTAATTTAAGCTAATTTCCATACTATAAATATGTATGAAAATTTTTATTTTATTTTATTTATTTTTATTCTTATAAAGCAAAACAGTGAGTGGCATTACAGCTATGGGCCTTTCCGCCATAGCTGTAATGCCTTTTTGTATCCATCTATCAAACACCCTGTATACTCATCACTATTAATTTAATATACTTTTATGCCATAGGCACCGTCAGGACGCTAAAGCTCTCTGTCATATGTATTTTTATTTATTTTGCCACAATACAAAAATGACACGATATAAAAAAATGGTAACTCTACAATCAGGTCTACTTAGATCTTCCACACACGAGTGGAGAGCCTCTAGTACTAGGGTGGCCAACCCGCGGCCCGCCGAGGGTCTAAATGCGGCCCGCGAAACCGTCTTACAATATAACCGTATGCATTTCCTGTTATAGAAAGACAATCAGATTCGTCACTTCACCCATTTTCCCTTAAAAATTTCGCCTGCGGCGCAACTTCGGTCATAACAATATTTTAATTTCTGTTGCTAACCCCCCCCCCCCGAGACGACCCTATGTCTTATTTTTTTGTTTCAAAAAAATGGTTGTGCGGCCCGGTAAGCCATCTCATTTTTAGAATCTGGCCCGGCTGCTGAAAAAGGTTGGCCACCCTTGCTCTAGTATAATAAAACACAAAAAGGTCTAGAAAAATAATATTAGGTATCCTTGTTTTGAATGAAATAGTAAAGTGAATTGCACCACAAAAATTAAAAATTCTGAAAGATTTGCAACGACGATTTTTTTTGTAATGATAACGTGCATTAAAATCTAGGGAATAACCGTAAAAGTTTTTTTTAAGCGAAATTACACCTAAAAATGGAAAAAAAACGCTACGTTTACCATTTTATCATGCGATTGTACTGTATAAATTTTGGGATAATTCAAGAATGTTATATATTTCTTTTATTTCATATAAAAAATCATACAGTGGATACAAAAGTACATACAATAAAATATCACCAATAATTAGACCAGTGAAGACAATGCAATAACATTTTACAATAAGGATTGGGCACCTAGGTACACATTTTAAATTCTGTTTGAAGCATCGTCAATAATGTACTAGATAAGCATGTAGAATGTAGATAAATTTATCCGTAAAATTTTCAGCATTGCGATCACGTAAGTGGGGCAAAAGAGGCAGAGAGCGAGGTAGAGGTAGTTTTACTTAAAAAAGGGAACATCGCTAATGTTACGTAAATAAAGGTAGGAAACATAGGTTGAATTGTGAAATAAGAGAAAATCATCCCGCAGTTCAGCGGTCGTTAGTATACAGATTACAAACACTGCAAATCATTTTATTATATTACGTTTTAGCAACACAAAGCAAAATCCACTATTTTTTTATAACAATATTTTTTAATCCCTAGTTTCGCTCATTGGTCACGTATACAAAAATACTACAAAGAGATTCAGTACCTCCCTTCTTCTTCTTCTTTGGTGTGCAAATACAAACATTGTACAAATGGTCTGGGAGTCTGAGTCAGAGAGTTCCGCGTCAATATTCCTCAAATATTCAATTATCCTTGGCGTCACCTCATGGATTTCCTAAATATCCCCCTCGAACGTTTGATGAAACAGTGCCCCACAATGTGATCGCCCACACTCGCATTGGCATTAGTACCTACCTATGAAAACTTCATTGTTTCTTGGTTTTTCGGGTAAGCCGTGTGTAGATAAACTTGATCGACGTTTCGATACTTCAGTAGTACACACGGTTCACCCAAAAAACCAAGAAACAATGTCAATCGCACACCATGAAAACTTCATTCGTTTTCAAATATTTACTAAATACGTAGGTACTCATAAGTACAGCTTTAGGATGTCGATTACGTAAGACTGAATATTTAATCGTATCTGATAATAATACAATAGGTACTGAGAAGTGTGTTATCCGGAGAGAAATAAACCCTTAGGATGGCCATGCGGGCAGAAGGATAAATACCTCACAAATGTTACTACAATACGACCACTGCAATGGTAGACCAGAGATACATAATACCCAACATTTGTCTGACGACGACTGTCACACACCAGGATGCTTTCCATGATATGTCATATGATCAACGTTAATATTACTTCGAAACGTTGTTGATTTAACGTCGATATTATCTATCGTCTACGAAATCAATTGATTTGGAAATGAGAATTCGCATAGAGAAGCAATGTTAACGTAACATAATCTACTTTATACACCTGCTATACTTGCATGCATACCTTACAGTATGGCGATTGGCGAAGTGTACAGCAAAAAGTTTACGTTTGTAAATAAAAGCTCGGAGGAAGTACGGTTTTCCCCCCCTATGAGAATATTCAAGAATCCAAAGGATGCTACTACGTTCTTGTATTAAAACATTCACATTTTATCAGAAGCATAGCGAACATTTAAATCTAATTTTCCATCATTTATAGGTAGGTACTTATTTAATAAAACCAGCTCCAAGTCTCCTCGTCAATAATATCCGACAGTAATAATGCAACAGTTACATATTACAAAATAATGCACGCAGTGATGCAACCGTTAACTCGCGGAAAGCAAGTCTAATGCCTCTACCTCATGCTCGCCGACGCTCGTGTGAATGACTAAAATGACGTGCGGACGGGGTGATTGTCTTGGATTATATACGTATTCAAGGGTTAACGTCTTTTACTCATTCACACAAAAAACGTGAAGGGTCGGCGAGCATGTGGATGAAGCATTAAAGAGCTTCAGGATCGGTAATATTTGTACTAATAAAAAAATAATAAATAACTGATTCGTTGATAAAGCGGATATTTCATGAAATAAAAGAAACATTGGAATTTAAATAATCAATATTCCATTCGTGTCATTCTCAGTGAAAATTTTTCTTACTGCCTAATTGTGACGACGCACGGTACAAAATCGTCTTTAATGATGGTATAAATTTATTTCGAAACGATCCAAAAACGTAGGCTTCATTTGTATCAGACCCGTAACACGACACGGGTCATTAACTAGAAGGTGGAGTCGTCAAAAAAAACGAAGAGCAGTGAAAAAAAAACTGTACAACTTTTGCAACGATGGAACAACATTAGCATTGAGGGAGGAGCATTAAGAGTAACTGTTACTTAATAAAAATATAACAGGATGATTAAATTTGATGTATGCACTAGATCAGTGGTCCCCAACCTTTTTGTCGCCGCGGACCGGTCAGCGTTTGATAATTTCACCGCGGCCCACTGAGGGTAGGGGGGTTACATTGGGGGGGGGGGGGGTATACACAGAAAAATATAAAAATTAAAAACAAACAGTAAAGAAAAATGTATTAAAATTAACAATAAACATAAAACAATAAATTGTGGTTCCTCATCATAAAGAACAAGGTCCCTCAGGAATATCTAAAACCTCAACCCTGTATTTATTATATTTATAGAGATCAGTGGCGTATATAGGTTTTCATTTCGGGGGGGGGGGGGGGGGCGAAAAAACTCCTCGGGGAGGCAATGAAAATTTTGATATAGACGTAGTAAAAAATCAGTAAAAGCGCCGCAGGCGAAATTTTTTCGTGAAGGTGCACTCAGAAAGGTTGCATTTTAGGTTGGCATTATAATTGATGGGTTAAAAATGCAACAAAAAAGAAGCGCCGCAGGCGAAATTTTTTTGAAAAACGGGTGAAGTGATGAACCTGGGATCATTCTATAGCAGATGGCACATCATTGTTTGACATTTTATTTATACGGCACTGATAGAGATATTACAGTTTAATTGGAGCAATGTGCATCGGCTACATATCACAGGGAAGGAAAGGTTTTAAACGCGAGAAAGTAGGTACCGGTAAACAGATAGAAAAACGACATACACCTTCTCTCCACCGAAGATACATACATAGCTACTGATCAGGTACAGTGTAGATGGTAACTTAGCGTGAAGGCATTTTTTACGGAATAATTATTTTAAGCTATATAATTGACGATTTTTTCAAAAACATATTTTGATTTTATGGCAGGCGGCGCGGCCCAGTACCATTTGGTCTACGGCCCAGTACTGGGCCGCGGACCATAGGTTGGGGACCACTGCACTAGATCACAGGAACGGTATCATGTATCATAATTTTGTACTATAGTACCTATAGGTACTGCCACATATATACAGACTCAGTGTACTTGCCATTTACAAATATCTACAATCTATAAATTATATGTACCTGCATATGACAGATCATGAAAGTTTAATTCTTGCTGTAAAATTTGCTAAAAAATTGAATTTTTGAGGCAGGACTATCAGCAATAAGAATCATTAAGATATCAATCTTCACATCAGCCTAATACTGGATACCTTCGCTTATCCAGATAGCATGAATGAATACGATAGTGCGGGCCTTAATGTTTTATTGAAATACATATTATGATATCACTATTAGGTGTTTTACTTTACCTTTGTAAACAGATGTATGTAATATATTATACCATCTCAGATACCTGAAAGAGAGCAACTCTTTTCCCGAAAGTCGCAAAGAATTTTCTTTTTTGTATTGATAATATGCATTAAAATCTAGGGATTGATAAAGGTTTTTTTTTACATTTTCTTAGTACACCGGAAATACCACCGTACGATTCTTAAATTTGCCTGATAAAGCTTTACGTACTTACGAAGAATTTTAACAAAATGTAAATAACAGTGAAAATCACTGCGACTAATATTCCGACGTAGTTTTGGTACGAGAAGAGGAAATCTGAATACATTACTAGGTGGAGGTGGGAAAGGAGACAGACTCTTTGAATCATTTCATGCTTGTTAAACATAGTACTGCCTGTACGGGTACAAAAAAAAGAGAGAATAAAAAAACAACCGTAGCGACAAAATTTCCATTTGAATTGCGGCTAAGTTTATTTCGAGTTGAAATAGACTCACCAGGTTACTCAACAAAATACACATTCAGCAATAAGGGTCACAGTTAATTATGTGCATATACTTTCGTACATTTATTTAGTTATATTTTATTATTTTGAGGATTCGCATTATTGTGATATGGGTACAAACCATTGTTAAATGTTAACATTTCCTCGGGATATGCAAATAAATTGACGTCATGAAATATGATGTTAGGATTTATCATGCGATATACGTGGGTGAATCATTTATATCGAATATTATCAAATCAGATGAAGATTGATGACATGCGTGTCTATACAAAAGCCAACGTAGTTAGGTATACAATTAAACCCACCATTCATTAAAGGAAATCCCAATACACACACATAACTCTCTTTTAAGGACACCAATGACACAAAAATCTGATGCCTATATCAACTGAATCACTTGCACTGTATTACCTAAGAGGATATACTAACATTGAACTTTCTGCAAGCTATAAACATACCTACTACATACTGCACCGAACTACGCACACATAACCTCAAACTAAAGACGCGATCTACACGGGTACCTAACACTACACACATCTCAATTGGATCACAGCCGGAACTCTAGACGCTTGGACACATAACTTCTGCTACTGCGATTGATAGTCAGAGTGAGGAGTAATCGCGAGCCATTGTTTTCGGAATGCCACGAGCCACCGTTTGACGATTGCAAAATCAACTGTCAGCTGATATCACATACATCATAGATAATCATACCTGTGCATACATTTCTCACTTCATGTTAATCATTCTGTCTACTACTCTAACATAGCATAATAACATTTTTACTACTGACTTGAATACACATTTATATGATCTAATCTATTTAGGATCTCTTATTACTGTACCTATTGCTTATTCATATTATTGTGGATTGTATGTGTATTATACCACTATAGAACTTACATATGCATACGTGTGAATGCTGTTGTGTTTTGATTCCATCCATTTGTTGGAGAGAATACTACTATACTTGTATCATACAGAATTTCATCTTTTTTTATTATTTATATTTTGTATTTGTAATTGACTTGCATAATATTTATCATTTATTCAGATTGCATTATTGATTGTTGTTGCTTTTGTGTAATTTTAGTGTTATTATCATTATCATAGTATTATCTCCATATATATATCACATTAACATTCCTCTGGTACAACATCTTGTACCTTACTCTGTTTGGGTTATCTTGGCACTATTACCTGGGTACCTTGCCTGTTCATTCTGTTCTATTCCACACATACAGGCATATAACATTTATATATTTATTAAACTTAGTATCTACCCCATACAGGTTACATTGGTGCTCTTACATTAACATTTATTTTATTGATTGAATCTTCCTCTGTACATATTGTGTTAACATTCCTCATATTTATAAATTTATACATTATTGAACACTTATTTGTCAATCATTTTGGTTATTCAACTTACTATATATTTTTGCTTCATGTATGGTGTTGGTGTTTGCATATATATGTTAGTGTATACATATTTGTATTATTCATTATATAATCACAATATTCATTGTATTTATTAGCATTGCGCATAATTTTATTTATTTGTATATTGATCTATCTCACTCATACTAACTCAGTATTTGCAAGGTATCTTGTTTATTTAATCTTATTGACTCTCTCCTATCGTTCTATACTCCATTTTACCTTAATACTTGACATTTATTAATTTTCGTTTGATTGTATTATTTTTATTATTTGTATCGTCCTTATATTCATTATTTATTCATCCTTCTTGGATAACTATCAATTTACATTTTGTTCGCTCATAAGACCTGCCTAATTGAGCAGAAGCATGAATTGCAAGCATTGTACCAACCCCTTAAGTCCCACTAAGACATTGAAATGTTGTAGATGCATGGATGCGTACCATTGCTCATGTCTTGGTACGAAAATTGCTGATCTCAAGAAAATGTCACACATAGCTAGGACTCAGTGGAGATGTCCCACATGTCAGGTGGAGGATCCAAGATCCCTTAGGTCCAAGACATTGAGGGCGACAGCGGGTTCTGTTGATCGTGACACTGTTAGCGAACCAGTAAGCTCTCCGTTGTCGGCCTCCGGTAGCCCCTGTGGTCTTCAGTCCGACTCTGGATCCGTATCCCAGATTCAAAGAATCTTCGAAGAGATAACGTCTTTGCGTGATGATTTCAAGCGAATCCGCGAAGATATGCGGGAATTCAAGACATTCTCTGCCTTCATCAGCGGACAGCAGGAACAGGTCACCAAGAAGTTATCGGAGATAGATTTGCGGCTGAATCGCATCGATGCCCTTGAATCCGAGATGGCTGATATGAAAAAGGAGGTGTCTCGACTGTCCGCTCTCAGCGCCGAAAGAGAACAGTACGCAAGGATCAACAATGTGGAGATATCGGGTATTCCTGAGACAAGGAGTGAAAATCTTGGTGATCTTATAAACCGATTGGCATCTACGATCGATTCGAGCATACCTCCTGCCAGCATTGTCTCCATACATCGTGTGGCATCGTGGGGCAGGAGCCCGAAAGAAAAGGTGCCTTCTAAAATTCTCATTAAATTTGCCAATCAAATGTCAAAGAATTCTTTTATGGATGCCGCTCGGAAGAGGCGTGGAATCACATCCTTTGACCTTGGATTTTCTTCTGGGGGTAAAATTTATATCAATCATCACCTGACGACCGAGAACAAAATACTGCTCAGGGAAGCTAGGGAACTGGCTAAACTTAAAGACTACAAATACGTCTGGATTAAGGATTGTAGAATTTACGTTAGAAAAATGGATAAGGCCCCTCCAATTCTGATTAAAACGACTGGGGACTTGAAAAGAATGATCTGACTATAAGCTTGCGATATGTTTCCTGTTTGCGGCTCTTGTGCTTTGTTGTTGACCACTACTGTGAATGTTATTGATTTGTTCTGCCTGCTGTGTTTGTGTTTGCGTGTGTTGGACTTGTATTACATACTCTTAATTAAGAAATATAGGATGTCTAACTGTTTGCTTGTGTGTTTGTGTCTGCTTGTTTGTTTGCTTGTGAGTCTGGATGTGTTGTTTGTTGTGACTTGCCATATTCTGTTTGCTCATTTTGTTTATTCACCCATTGGGAGCTTGGGCTTGAGCGTTGATTGTGGATTGATGGAACTGTGTCTGTTGACTGCCTGGAATGTTATAGTGGTTATTGGTAATGTTACACTGTGCTGTTATTCTGTCAGATAATGAATATGACACTTTACTATCAAAACGTCAGAGGCCTTCGAACCAAAACGAATGACTTCCTCTATAATGTCCTGCTTAACGATTATGACGTGATTTGCATCACGGAAACGTGGCTTCTGGGCTCTATTTCCGATGCTGAACTGTTTGATGCGAGGTACTGCGTATATAGAAGGGACCGAAACTATGCTGAGACTGGCCAGAGATTTGGTGGGGGAGTGCTTATTGCAGTTCGTAGGGATTTCTCCGTCACACATCGTGTGTTGTGGAGTTCCCTCGCTGAGGATGTGTGGGTTTCCGTGGCGCTTCCGGGCTCGAGTGGATGCTTAAACATATGCTGTACTTATCTTCCCCATGATGCTGATTTTAACGCAAAGCTGAACTCGAATCTGGACATGTGCTCCCATATTCTTGAGGAGAAGCCCGATGATCTGTTCCTTTTTGTTGGTGATTATAATCTGCCTAGCATAGTATGGCAGGGTAACGAATGCAACGGTGCCGTGCCGACGGGTTACAGTGACGTCTCGGCTTGTGCCCTCGTGGACTTCCTGTCTCTGGGTGGGTTGAGGCAATTTAACACAATCCAAAACGAAAGTGGTAATGTTTTGGACTTGATTATTTCTAACGTTGAACACTGCTTGGTGTCCCCATGTTCGGAGCCACTAGTACAGGTGGACGATTCCCATGGATCCCTCTCAATATCGATCCGAGCTGATGTTGATCCGGTGGTTAAGGTGCGGCCAATGGCTTCTCTTCAATTCAGTAAGGCCAATTATCCCGAAATTATAACCTGCCTAAGAGCGTATAACTGGGAGGCTGAGTTCGGGGGCAGGAGCGCCGAGGATGCAGTTTCACATTTTTATACAATACTGAATATGATTATTGAGGAACATGTGCCTCGTAGACAGTCCCGCTCGTCTGGATTTCCGGTGTGGTACAGCGAGCCTTTGAGGAGGATTGTACGTGAGAAGTTGAGGAGTCACCGACGATGGAAGCGAACAGGTAGCCACTCGGACTATCTGTCGTTCTCTCTTCTGAGAGCCAGGCAAAAAAGGGTTGCTCGAGAGTGCTACGACCGATTCATCATGGGAACCGAAAAACTCATCAAGGAGGATCCGAAAAAGTTCTGGACTTATGTGAAGTCGAGAAGGCCGACCTCCACAATCCCGGGTTCTATAAACTATAATGGTATTTCCTGCGATGACCCGCATTCTGCTTCTAATCTCTTTAACGAGTATTTCCACTCCGTCTACGTAGAGGATACCGCTGAGCTTCCAGCTGTGCAGTGCAATGACGGCTCATTGGATATAGGTAATGTGGAATTTACACCCTCATTAGTCTCGAGGACTATCGGAAAGCTTGATCCCCATGGTGGCCCTGGCCCGGATGGTGTTCCGCCATTGTTTGTGAAACAGTGTGGTGCCGAATTGTCTGCTCCGCTGAGCATCTTGTTTAAAAGATCGTTCGAGGAGGGAGTATTTCCGTCGCTCTGGAAGAAAGCATTTATCACTCCAATACACAAGTCTGGGGATAGGCACTGTGTCTCTAACTACAGGCCAATATCAAAGATTTCGACGATTCCTAAACTGATGGAGCGGATTGTGGTGGAGCAGCTTACGTGTGCTTGTTCATCCTTCATAGCCCCCAACCAGCACGGCTTTGTGGTGGGAAAATCTGTGGAGTCAAACCTGACCGAATTCACTGACTATGTTATAGGCTCAATGGGCCCAAAATCACAGGTTGACGTCGTGTATACAGACTACGCAAAAGCCTTCGATAAGATCAGTCATAGGATCCTGATGCATAAATTGAAGGCATATGGTATACACGGTAGTCTTCTCAGATGGGTTGCATCGTACGTCGAGGGTCGATCGCAGGCTGTGGTGGTGGACGGGGAAGTTTCCCAATTTGTAAGGTGTACTTCCGGAATCCCACAGGGCTCACACCTGGGACCATTATTATTCATCCTGTATGTGAACGACATTGGATCCTGCTTTAAGAATTCCGAATACTTGCTGTTTGCGGATGATACTAAGATATTTAAAAAAATTGTATCCGAGCAAGATTGTCTTCATCTTCAACAGGACTTGGAGCGTCTTGCTGACTATTGCAGGAGGAATCAGCTGTTTCTGAACACTTCAAAATGCTGCTCTATCACATTCTCGAGAAGAGACCAGCCGATATCCTTTGATTACAGAATCGAGGGAAAGGTGTTGAACAAGTGTGATAAGGTTCGGGACTTGGGTGTGATAATGGATAAGAAGCTACTCTTTAGGGATCACGTGGACCATATTCTGGATAAGGCGTATAAGATGATGGGATTTATCTTGAGAGTGGGCAAACCATTTAAATCTCCTTTGACCTACAAGATACTGTATTATGCGTTTGTAAGGAGCCATCTTGAGTTTTGTTCTGTTGTATGGAACCCTCAATACATCACATATATAGACAGAATTGAGGGCGTACAGAAAAAATTTGTAAAGCGACTAAATTATCTAACTGGTATGCATTTTACCGACTACAGACCCGCTGCTGGATACCATAAATTGGCGACCTTGGAGAATAGAAGGACTCTAATAGACATGACCTACTTGTATAAGATCGTGAGTGGACAGGTGAACTCATCTAAACTTCTGGGGCGCATTACCTACAATTGTCCCACCCGCCGCACTCGCTCCAATTTCTTGTTCAGATTGCCCACCTGCTCTACTAATTATGCTCAAAATTCCTTCATCTACCGTGCCTGCTCCGTCTATAATTCCTTCTTCAGGGTTCTTGATCCCTTTGCAATGAGCAAGGAACAGTTTAAGAGGGGCGTGTCACAGTTGCTGAGTTCCTCGGCAGCGAGTTGATCCGCCCACTCTAATTCTTTTGGTTACCAATATATATTTATTTACTATTGACTTTTTTCTTTTATACTTTTTACGCTGACTGTATGTGTTATCATTGTTGACTATTCTTCACTGACTTCCATCCAATGATTATTATATTAATTCATGTTCTGATTACTTACCGTGTGTGTGTGTGTGTGTGCGTGTGTGCGTGTGTGTGTGTGTGTGTGTGTGTGTGTGTGTGTGTGTGTGTGTGTGTGTGTGTGTTTGTGTGTGTTTCACTTTATTTTCTCCTTATTAATTATCTCTTATTATTGTCATATCGTCGAATTTGTATGTGATTGTCTGTTGAATTTTTTAATATTGACTATTCCAAATTATTATTGTTAACTGACTAGTTAGGTTTATTGTGTGTTTGTCTATAATGTGATTTTTATCTTAATTTTCCTTTAAAAATGAACTGCTTTTGTGACACAGATAATTTGGTAATCCTTGAGTCTTCGCTGGTGTATTTGTTGCTGATGTTAATTGTTTATGCTTGTTAAAAAACTGTTTGTACTCGTAAAAAAAAAAAAAAAAAAAAAAAAAAAGAGCACCCCGAAAACAAATCCGGCGTCTTTAGGGCTCAAAATCACAATGAGCGAATTAGGGTATACAGTGAGAAATAAAGAGTTTTTTATATGATTTAAAGAGAATTTTCTATTTTATTGAAAAAAAAAAATTGTGGCAATTTAATAGATTTCAGTGCATGCAATCCTGGGGTTAACTGGAAGTTAACTTAGGTCGGGTTTCCACCTGCAAGAACACTTGCGAAAATCTTGCAGAAGTTACTCGGACTAGTAGTGGGTCCCTAGATTTTTCACATCAAATATATAAAATATACGGCGATACTTACATAACTTTGCCATTATTTGAAGTTCTTATAATTTTTAACGCGAATACAGAAAACAATATAACTGATCCCCAATACTGTGTGAAATTCAGAGCAAATGGAGATGGGGAATAATGCCCGACTCCAGTCCTCGGGCGATTCAAAGTCACCGATATCCTATAATCCAGTTCGCCAACTGTAGCGAGATGTTCGTGAGTTAGACATATTTTGACTGGTTTACAACAACAAACATGACGAGAGGACAAAATGTAATTAAGCAGAATAGAAAAGACCACTCAACTTACTTACTTACTTTCCGTGTCCGGAACACCATCAAATTTGAAACCCCCAATATTCAGCCACCCGGATAGCCCTGGCGTTCGCCAGTAGCGCATCCTCGGGCGTGCATGTCGCACCTATTTGGGGACATGAAAACAGGTGACTGTGGTCCTGTTTGGCACCACACTCACAGGTGTCTTCCTCTCTGTAACCCCATTTTTTGAGGTTGCTGTAACAACGGGAGACACCTGTTCTCAGTCTATTGAGTGACCTCCATGTTGGGTACGACAGGCTGTGACCAGCTGCCATTCCCTCCATTGGAGGTAACTGTGTGGGCCCAGTACTTTCACTCAACTAAAAAAATAATTAACATTAAGAATAAATTTACGCCAGACCCTATCCATACAATCTGTTCTCTCTGCCTACCCCGTAAACACCATAATTTTTGACGGGCTAGTTTAATAATATCATTAATGTGCTTCTTCGAACAATCTCAGCTGTACTTTGGCAGTTCTATAAGACCGGTTCCATGAATCTTATAGTCCAAGAGCCCGCTGCTTAATTTATGACGTATCTGTTTTTTGATCAAAATGTGGTATAAATGATAGCTTACCAATAGGGTATTACATCGCACTAGGGTTGCCTATCAAAATCTTGCCGCAAACCCCCTGCCCCCCCGGAAAAGGCCCCTCTTCGCGGTTTTTCGCATTTTATAGGAATATGGTAAGAGATAGGAGAAAGTAGTCAATGACAAAAATATTCCTTGGTAAATTATCTACAAAAAATTTTTGTTCAATTTTTGTCATTTTTTTCGTAGAACTAGCAGTTTACCCGCAATGGCCGGTCCAAAACCGAAATTCATTTAAATTACTAAAAACATGTATTTAAACTAAATTGGTTGAAAATTGACAAGAGCTACAGGAAAATAGTCAGAGAACGAATTAATAACCATAGTCTTAGATACAAAACGAGCTATAACTTTTTTTCATACATCTTATAATTTCGGAGTTTCGGAGTTAACTCAGTGACAAAAATTGTTAAAATTTAGTTTTTCATAAAATAACCAGCGATATAGCGCCGCAGGCCAAATATTTTTTTCCATAAAATGTTAGTAATAATGGGTGGAAGAATGTGAAAGAAAAAAAATCAAAAAAAAAAAATTATTTTCAAAAAATATCCTGTTTTTTGACCGGCCATTACGGGTAAACTACTAATCCCATGAAAAAATTGACGTGACATTTTTTGTAGAGAATTTAGCAAGGATTATTTTTGTCATTGACTACTTTCTCCTATCTCTTACCATATTCCTATAAAATGCGAAAAACCGCGAAGAGGGACCTTTTCGGGGGGGGGCATGGGGGGTTGCGGCAAGATTTTGATAGGCAACCCTAGTGCGATGTAATACCCTATTGGTAAGCTATCGTTTATACCACATTTCGATCAAAAAACAGATACGTCACAAATTAAGCAGCGGGCTCTCGGACTATTACAAAATATTACATTTCCAATTATATAGGAAATAGGAACCAGCCAGAAAGAAATATTCATCAAAAACAACATACATTTACCTGCTAAGTTCGCAGAAGATGATGTGAATTAATAGATTTAATGTAATAAAAACTAGTGAGGATTTTCATAACGAAAACCAATAATATTGTTTTTAGAGAAAACATTATTGAAATGAAATAACAAAAATAATTCACCTGATTTTCCACATCGGCTGTTTTCAGAAAAACCATTTTCAGAAAAAAGTACCTATTATTGAAATGATTGTGAAAAACACCACTTCTAACATCTTACTAATGCATTTTTATTTACAGAAAGATGTTTCATTCCAAAAACGATTAAAACACGTTCGCTAAAAATACTAATATCTACGAGTATTTTAAATGAGAAATGCATTATGTTTTAGATGTTTGCATCATTGTTCAATGTTCACCCAGGAGTAATTCCATGAGCGAGTCTATTTAACCGATTAAAAGCGATTATTATTCTAGACCAGTTGGATTTCTAATTAAATAAATCCTATTAGAATTTCTATTACTTTTCATTTTTGAAGATACTCGTATAGCAAAGAGTGATTTATTACATTAACATTTTACATAAATTTTCTATTATTCACTTCCATGATAAGATGCCAACATAAAAACAACAGGCCTAAACCTTCTAAAAACGAGCTACATGCTCTACGTGCAAATTTTAGTATGGTTTTGTTAAAGAATTGAGGAGTAGTTGGAGAATATGAATTATTCAGCATAGCTACGCCAAGCTTGTCTAACTTATTAGAAAAATGGAATAAGGAAAGTTTTAAATATTGCTCTGGACAGTACCTACCTACAATCGCAAGTAATCAGAAACTAAACGAATGTATAAACGCTTTTTTTATCATCCTTTAAAAATACCTAATGGCGAAGAGTGAATTTCTTTAGCAGGAAATATGGTGTTTTTCGGAAATTAGTAGTGACACTAGCGACAACAATTTTAACAATTGGCTCAAGATAAACCATTAAAGAGCAGGTTTACTGCAGAAGTAATATAGGTAGGTATCAGGCGCGAAGCTACCTAAGAACACGATTCCCATCGAGTTACCTATTGGAAAAAATGATAGGTATAAAAGTTTCTAATCTGACGTAATCCCATAAGAAATGTTAGCCCCGGCTTTCCTTCTGTTGAAATCCACCCTTCGCCACTGGTAGGTATACAATTAAAATAAGATGGAACGATGGTACATTTTTTATTAGAGATTTTTTTACTACTTTCTATAACATTAATCTAGTGAACGGTAGTATCGTCTTCCTATTTCCCTTAATGCACGTAGCGCCTGAAAACTTATAAAATAATACGATACTTTGACACTACTAAGTAATTATTAGAGATTTGTGAAGCCAGTCAGTCAGTCGACCAGCATGATCGACTCGTCAACTCGACCGGTAAATCACATACTAAAGCAGCTGATACATATTTACAGTTAAAGACGGAAATTGTGGCAAGAAGCATTATAATTTATGTACCAAACAAATAGTCTAACAAAAAAATTATAATATTAAAAAATATTTTTTGAATTATTCATTTCATGGCGATATTTCATGTCAAGGTTGCGCCCGGAAAATTCTTTTGCATACAAACAGCCTTTTTTCACCAGCGGATATTAGCATAATTCCCATACAATGGATATTGTTGTCTAAAGATATTTTACTTTGTTAAGCAAAATCCTATGCGAGGATTTCAAATTATTATTAAAAGTTGGTTCATGTTTTACAAAGTTTATTATCAACTAATGCTCTTGTTTTTTATAACGCAAAATAAAGAGAGTACGCGTTTTTTACTAAGCATTTTTATTATGAACACAAGAAACCGAAAAAATGAAACATCTACTGATTCGTCCGAAAATCTAAATGAATCATATAATGTGACCGAAACGTTACACTGTAAAAATTAAATACTCACTGCTTTTTTAACCCGATGTCACCCCCGACATCAATAAAAATTAACCCTTTAGTACACGTATTACCGTAATTACTTCCAAATTAATATTTCCGACACTACTCGTACTTTTGATTTAAAAAAATCCTTCACGATGTATTATTCTGATTCTGGATTGATTGCCAGAAATCGCAATTAAATAAATCCGCACTTTACCCTATCGTATTGTGTAATAAAAAGTTTTGATTTATATAGGACATAGGTACCTACTTAATCCTAGATATTTTTTACGAAAAATAATAATTTATGAATATTAATTTATTATATCCATAATTTCATTAAAATGTTCTCTACTAACGCACCCTATCTGAAATTCTTGGAAGCAATATCAAAATTGTTAACGTACAATATACCGAGAATTAAAATTGTATTGTACCTATATAGAAAAGAAAATAAGCATCAAACAAAAAATGGCAAAACAATTTGGTACTCAACACTAATGAAAGATGCACTTGATAACATATGAAGAACACAAGAATTACAAATTATCCTGTTTACCTACAATCAAAATACATACTACGTACTAATCAAACAAACACTGGCAATACTATTACTCCGTTTTCTATCGATTCAGGATGTGAAGTCATAAAATCTTGTTTAAAAAATATATCTTACTTACTACTACTACTACGATTACTTTTTTCAATTTTATCTTGTTCTTCTTCTTCAGCCCTCTGCCCTCCACTGCTGGATATAGGCCTCTTCCATATTCCTCCATTCCTTTTTGCTGTTTGCGGCCAGTTTTTTTCCCCCTACAGCGGCTATGTCGTCGGACCACCTCTTGGGGTCTTCCGACGCCTCTTTTATTCTCCCAAGGTCTCCATTTTAGGATTCTTGGGGTCCATCTTGTGGGGTCTTGTCTTGCGACGTGGCCCACCCATTGCCACTTTAGACTTTAATTTTATACAAAAGAAATATTTATATTGATGTTCAGTCATATTATGCCAAATCTAAAACGTTAAACTTTACTGAATTTAATAATCATATTATACATATAAGCGTATACATACATAGGTTATTTAGGTTATTTTAAATTAACCATCTAACAAATTTTAAATGAAATATTCACAGTTACAGTAGTATAAAAGTGTACACTTAGTGTACATAATTGATACAATATATATCGAAATTAAATTTATAAGTCGACCGCATAATAATTAGCGGTAAAATTTACTTTGAATGGTGCAATAATTTACTATTTTTTTATTATTAATCCAACCGACAGCGAGCGCTTTCTTAAGGTCCGTGATATTAAGGACCGACGCACAATTCTGTACCTATACGTTTTGTATTGAAAGTACTACGCGCGTCTGCAACATCAGGGACCGTGGTAAGCCTTACCTTTACAGAGGCACTGTATGTGACACAGGTTATTACTTATCAAATTACGCTGTCAATGTCTTATAACGATAAAGTGTTTGTCAATAGGTAGGGATTTCTTGGAAGCCGCAGCACTCCAATAAAAATTAACTAATTATGTACTCACTCCATGGGTGGTTATGAAATAACAAACGAGGTGGTCTGATAACAAGAACAAATTAAAAGAACAATAAAAATATTTATAATTAACTTCAGTCCTACCATGGACTTTTGTATTCAATTATAATTTTAAACCAATTTTGTGGATTTACTAGATCAACAAATGTTTACACTCCAGCTTGTCTTAAATTAAAATAATCAATAATACTACAAATTACAATACCCAACAAAAATGAGCTTGATCAATCAAAGAGAATGTTGAAAAATTATCAGTAGGAATAAACATGGGCGTTTTTATTATCTGTTATTTTCAACTACCACCCTTCATAGCACAGCGGTAAAGTACCGGCTTGTCAGGTTGGAGATCCGGGTTTAATTCCCGGCCGCGGCAGATGAATGGACTGGAGTTGGTGAATGTTACGTAAGTGTAAAGTGATCACATTATGTCAGCCGACGATCTGTCATATGCCTGATGGAAGGTTCATCCTTTGCTGTGTATCTGTTGAGATATAACTATTTGATATTTTATTGTGAGACCAACCTTTATTAATTCATCTTACCTTATTTTACGTTAATATATCCCATTGACGTGTGACGGAGAAATGTATTTTCTAAAGCATCACATTATGATAAGATATATCCGTGTTACCCATATTATCGATGGGTACACGTATCAATCGAATGTTCGGATTCTCTGAAAAACAAATTGTCAGCTCGTAGGTGAGGTTTGTTTTACGGTAACAGAGTTTACACAAACCAAGTATGACGATTAATTTGAATACAAATGATAAGTAAACAGTGTTTCGCTTAATCTATGTTAAATTATTCACTTATTATTCGTGTTTCCATGCCTTAACCTTAAAATAAGCCCTTTACATAATTATACAATATTGGTTTTATAGTGAATGGGATAATAATTATACATTTAGGTAATACATTTTACTAAGTGTGTATATCAAATGTATTCGTGTATTTTTATGTAATAATTTTGAATTGTATTCTATCCTAATGTGTTAAAAGCCATACGGCCGTATATGAATGTATGAATAAATAAATATACTTAATATAATTTTCTTCTCTCAGCATTTAAGAAATGAGGAAATTATGAACAGAACCAGACTAGCAAACGTCATGGATCGCGTAGCAAGTCTGAAATGGCAATGGGCGGGACACGTTGCAAGACAAGACCCCACAAGATGGACCCCAAAAAATTTAAAACGGAGAGCTTGAGAAAATAAGAGAGGCGTCGGAAGATCCTAGAAGAGATGGTCCGACGACAAGCAGCGAACGACAAAAATGGAAGAGGCCTATATCCATCAGTGGAGGGGAGAAGGCTGAAGTAGAAGAAGAAGAAAAATATAATTTTCTTATACAAAAAAATAATTTATTTTCTTTATAATACAGGTCTGAATTTTCTTGATAGTAGGCTGCTCCCTATGGATATGTAAATATACCTACATTGAAAAGACATGGTGGCATACGAGTATTACACAGTGTGGCCAAACTATGTTGGAGATGTAATATACTCGTACGAGTGTGTCCGTAGTCTCCGTACGAACATACTTTTCTAATAGCCGACCCGGTCAAAGAAAATTCATTTACTCAGTTATCGGTAGATATAAGATTACATTTCATTCAGAAATGAGATATTGTATTGAAATATCGTATAATAGAGAAGATACGGCTGTCAGATAATATTATATTAACATAATCTAATGAACATGAAGATCATTTATACGAATATATTTTTTTATAAAAATCTATCTGGGTTTATCGAAATAAACCCAATTGCCGGAGCAACTTCGTAAGAATATTCCCAAAATTATAATCGAAAATCATCGAAACCAGACGTGTATTAATTTAGTGAAACTAAAAAAATCGACAATATTTTAGAGAATGCTGACAAATTCAAAGTTATCAACCGCAAAAGAAAATGTGAAAAATACAGTTTCTCAGGAAAACATTCAATTAGTGCAGTAACAGAGCAAATTTAATGGCATTTTCAGGAAATAAATACAGTTGTCTACTTCCGTTTCATACTTTACGTATTTGGGGGCGCTGAATTCGAATTTCAACTTTGCCACCTCGTAAATGTGATGCGTTCTGAGATATTCGAGAAAAACTCAGAAGAAAACGTTCTTTTTAGAGACTTTCGCTCATAACTCGAAAAGTATACATTTTAGAGAAAAGAATCTCGAGACAAGAATAAACTAGAGTAAATTTCCTACAAATAGCGATGCTATTATTTTTTCTGAACTAAACCGCTTACGCGCTACTATGCGCTAAAAAAGGGCATAAATTCCACTCTTTTTAAAAAAATATTTTCTCTTTTAATTTATTGACTATAACTCAAAATATATAGACTTTTTTGGAAAAAATTGTTGTACAAAAATAAAGTACACTATATTTTCTACAATTAATGCTACGAAGGTTTCTGAGACAGACTAACCTCTATTACGTTAGAGCGCATTGAAGTTCACTTTAGTACATTAGAATAAAATTCTTCATTATTTAAAATGGATATATAACATTAAAAAAAATAAAAAAATCTACTAAACTTCCTTGATGCTATAAATGCAAGGCTGAAATTTTTATATTTTAATATTTGCTACCCCTCAATAGCGATGGGTTGGTAGAAATTTGAGAATTCCTTAGAAACAAAAGCTCATTCTCCAGTTTTCTGTCCATAATGTGAAAATTAAAAACAATAGGGACAATTATACTTAGACAAAAATAAAGTACATTTTATTATCTATGAACTACCTTAATAACTTTTTTTAGTCAAATAGACGATTCAGCAGCCAGAGTCCGTTAAAAATTGTCCATATCTCGAAAATATTCTAAAATCTCTACTTATTTTGGTTTACCGCCTGCAAATAAGAAACTAAACATTTTTAATAAACAAAATGTGAAAATTCATCAAATTTCCTACAAATTGTGTCTCTTGCGTTTTCGCCCTGGCGAACTGGTTCGATGTTAAGAAGCATCGAAATTTGGTATAGCGTGTCATATTAATTAAGCGTTGATAATACGAACTACGACTATGATACGTGTGTTACATACCATAGTCGTAGTTCGTATTATCAACGCTTAATTAATATGACACGCTATACCAAATTTCGATGCTTTTTAACAGCGAACCAGTTCGCATGTTCGAAAACGCAAGAGACATAATTTGTAGGAAATTTAATGAATTTTCACATTTTGTTTCTTAAAAATGTTTAGTTTCTCATTTGCAGGCGGTAAACCAAAATAAGTAGAGATTTTAGAATATTTTCGAGATATGGACAATTTTTAACGGACTCTGGCTGCTGAATCGTCTATTTGACTAAAAAAAGTTATTAAGGTAGTTCATAGATAATAAAATGTACTTTATTTTTGTCTAAGTATAGTTGTCCCTATTGTTTTTAATTTTCACATTATGGACAGAAAACTGGAGAATGAGCTTTTGTTTCTAAGGAATTCTCAAATTTCTACCAACCCATCGCTATTGAGGGGTAGCAAATATTAAAATATAAAAATTTCAGCCTTGCATTTATAGCATCAAGGAAGTTTAGTAGATTTTTTTATTTTTTTTAATGTTATATATCCATTTTAAATAATGAAGAATTTTATTCTAATGTACTAAAGTGAAGTGAGGTCATACCTGGTGAGCCTTTGACTTCTCAGCACAGACTCCTCGTCTCGGTCTTCTCACTGACCACACCAATAAAGAGAAGATTGAACCGAACGCCCAAGATCAAGTGGCATGAACTTAACAACGAAGCAAAGGGTAAACTGTTCATAGACGACATAACTAAATACCTGATAGATGACATGATCGAACAGAAGTCCGTTGACGAAATGTGGGATGGCTTCGAGAACAAGTGTAAGGAGGAGGCGAGGAAGATCTTTGGGATGTCCAAGGGCGGATTGAGCTCCTGTAAGGACACATCGTGGTGGAGCGATGAAGTCGGGGAGGTGCTTAAGGAAAAGAGACTGGCTTTTAAGACCTGGCAAAAATCGAACCTGGATGACGACAGAGAGAGATACAGAACATTGAAAGCCCTAGCCAAGAAGAAGGTAGCCATCGCAAAAGCAATGGCAAACCAATCGTTCTATGATAAACTAGAGAGTTCTACAAATGACAGAGACATATTCAAGCTTGCTAGATACCGGCACAATTCAACCAAGGACATAAAGACAAACAAATACATAAAAGACGAAAAGGGAAAACTGCTTACCGCCGATGCAGACATAAATACCAGATGGCAGCAATATTACTCCGAGCTGCTAAACGAAGAGTTCCCTAGTAGAAACTTAGAAACTCTGAAACCTACGATGGGTCCCATTCATGAAGTGTCCGAGTCTGAAGTTAGAATAGCGCTCTCCAATACGAAAAACAACAAGGCAACGGGCCCCGATGAAATATCGACAGATCTTCTTAAAAAACTCGGCCCAGTCGGTATTAAATGGCTCACAAGACTGTACAATCTCATTTTGAATGGTAGCGGGATTCCCAACTCCTGGAGACATAGTACACTGATCCCATTCTATAAGAATAAAGGAGATGTTAGTCAATGTGGTAATTACCGTGCAATAAAACTTACAGCCCACACATTTAAAATCTGGGAAAGAGTGGTTAAAATGAGGCTGCAAAAGATACTCCAATTATCTCCCAATCAGTTTGGTTTTACAGCTGAAAGATCAACTACAGATCCAATACAGACTATAAGAATACTACTAGAGAAGAGTCGAATAAATAGGGATAATCTGCATATGGTGTTCATTGATTTAGAGAAAGCGTTCGACAGGGTCCCACGCAGACTAATATGGCATGCATCGAGAGCGCATGGTGTTCCCGAACAGTATATCGACCTCCTGAAGGACATGTATAGTGAATGTAACGCCAGGGTCAGGGGTCCTGCGGGCTATAGCAAGGATTTCAAAGTAGGAGTCGGAGTCCATCAGGGTTCAGCACTGAGCCCCCTACTATTCAACATGGTGATGGACTACCTAACCAAAGATATCCAAAAACGACTACCGTGGTGCATGCTATACGCAGATGACGTCGTGTTGATAGGTGGAGACCCCATGGCTCTGCAGGAGTCTCTGAATAGATGGGTGGCTGCTCTGGAGGACAACGGCCTGAGAATAAGCAGAACAAAGACCGAGTACATGCCATGCATTTTCGATGGGAGTACGGGCAGCTCCATCATATATATAGATGACACACCTCTTCCAACAGTTAACCAGTTCAAATACCTCGGATCCGTTGTGACACCAGATGCCTCCGTAGAAGCAGATGTAACACACCGCGTAAATACGGGCTGGATGAAGTGGAGAGCCCTAACGGGTGTTATGTGCGATCCAAAGATGCCCATAAAAACCAAGGGCAAAATATACAAAACAGCCGTCCGCCCGGCTATGCTCTACGGATCGGAATGCTGGGCCACTAAGAAAAAACATGAGCAGAAATTACATACAACAGAAATGAAGATGCTTAGGTGGTCCGGAGGTGTTACAAGGGAAGACAGAATTAAAAACGAATACATCCGGGGTAGTTTTGGGGTCGCGCCAATTCCGGAGAAATTAAAAGAAACAAGACTCCGATGGTACGGTCACGTGAGCAGACGTAACAACGATCACGTGGTAAAGCTCGCACTGGACATACCATCACAGTCCAGATCCAGAGGACGTCCACAAGCCACCTGGTGGACAAATATCGAAAAGGAGCTTAGGGACCAACAGCTTACTAGTGGGATGGCACAGGATCGTAAGGTCTGGCGACTACGTACCAGAAGGGCCGACCCCAGATAAACTGGGAAGAGGCAAGAAGAAGAAGAAGAAGAAGAAGAGTACTAAAGTGAACTTCAATGCGCTCTAACGTAATAGAGGTTAGTCTGTCTCAGAAACCTTCGTAGCATTAATTGTAGAAAATATAGTGTACTTTATTTTTGTACAACAATTTTTTCCAAAAAAGTCTATATATTTTGAGTTATAGTCAATAAATTAAAAGAGAAAATATTTTTTTAAAAAGAGTGGAATTTATGCCCTTTTTTAGCGCATAGTAGCGCGTAAGCGGTTTAGTTCAGAAAAAATAATAGCATCGCTATTTGTAGGAAATTTACTCTAGTTTATTCTTGTCTCGAGATTCTTTTCTCTAAAATGTATACTTTTCGAGTTATGAGCGAAAGTCTCTAAAAAGAACGTTTTCTTCTGAGTTTTTCTCGAATATCTCAGAACGCATCACATTTACGAGGTGGCAAAGTTGAAATTCGAATTCAGCGCCCCCAAATACGTAAAGTATGAAACGGAAGTAGACTACTGTATTTATTTCTCCGCGAAAACACCATATGACTAGACTAAATACTTGTTATGTACCTACATGAAATCTGAAGCTCCCAGTTCGAATTGCGGTAAGGATTTTGCCGAATGAAATCGAAACAAAAATATAAAAGGAGCTCCCGATGTACATATATTCGTACCTACAATATTGTTTGGTACTGTGCTCCGGTCTGTAGAGAGCTCTAGGGTAGAGTGCGTTGAATCTAGAATGAAAATGGTACCTTGCCTTACAAGTGGATAAGTATTTCTGATTTTTAGTATGTTATATAGGTCGGTCCTGTGGTTCTGAATCCAAGTTTTCTACCTCCACACCCTTGTTCGTTCACTAGGGCGAGCCGAAAGCCGACGAAATTCCGGCCGTTTTTCAGTTCAATGATTATAACATTTAACAGGTGCACCCTAGAGAAAAAAAAACGAGTAAGAATTATAGAACATTAAATTTGCTATAACTTTATTTTATTGAGGTTTTTCGTAATGTTATTATTAAAAACGTTATGCATCGTCCAAAATGACATATTTTTTAAACATATCCATAAATCAGAAATACTTACTCCTCTACTTGTAAGGCAAAATCCTTAGTTATGTAGATGGAGTATATATGTAGTAGGTAATTCACATTCCATTCCACATGTAGGTACATATATCAAAGGATTAAATAATACGGAATATGGGATTATAGTACATAACTCGTATGTAGGCACTAGGTGGATACCTAATTAATTTCGGCATCTGACAAAACAAGATGTTGTGCCATTCCATTAGAGAAGGCTTCTCTATAATAATAAAAGCCTAGAAGCCCCACTGCCATTCGCACCACTTGATATATGTTCAAGAAATAATGAAAGAAAAAAAATAGAGCACGTTTCTATATAAAATTTGTCGCTTTATTCAGATTTGTAATATTTGTACAAAATTTACGGTTATGCTCTTAAACGTAAATGAACTATTGTACATATTTATAAATGTCGCTATAACTTTAATTGAAATGCCTATCTATGTTTGTACCTACACTGAAATGACTGAAGAATGTGTATATCTATCTGTAGATTTGTTTTCCAGGTTGATCGTGTGAGATGATAATCAACCCGAAAAACAAATCAACATACTATGGATCATTATGAAAATCTGCAACTACTATTATCCATCCATATCTGATCTATTACGAGCACAAATGTGGATGTGTTGCCGTGAATAAAAAAAATACCACATACCTACTAGAATTAGCTGACGCGTATAAGATTGTACGTATTGTGAAATAGATAAATTAAGAATCATCGGAAAGGTCAGCTGACACTGCAAAACGAACGATTATATCGAAGTTAATTAGTAACAATCCAATGACCAAGTTAGACAAAGTCGTCGTATGGACACCGGGTCAGTCGTCAACCTTTAGGAAAAATAAAATTAGAAAGTGGCTTACCTGTCCATGATTTATGTATCCATGCTTCTCCGCTATTTCATCAGCTACATCTTTTCCAGCTGGAATATACACAGCGAATTCATTATTGTAGATCACACTCTTCTGCGCACACTCAGATTTAGATGTTAATCCAAACAGGAACACAATCACTAACAACATCCGCATAGCAACCTGTGCTGCGGGATAGCATATTGATCTCATCGTAACACAAAGACAAAATGAACTGCGGAACGGTGAAACAATACTAATAATAATTGCACAACAAAACAAAAGAAAATATAAAACAATGGACGAACGGAAAAAAAAAAAAATCAAACAAAACACTAAAATGTCATATATTCGCACTTTGTTGTCATCAGCATTTGCGGGATTGACACATTAACACACAAAATATTATTATGCCGTACTGTACAGACAAACAATACAACTCTAGTTATTTATTTGTTAATTTTATAATGAAAACATAAACAATTCATGTTTATTGTTACGATTCAAATCGGAGTGACGTTGAAGCTGTACAGAAAAAAACACACACACACACCGAGTTTATATTGAACAGTCTAACTAAGTTGTCTTTAAAATAGATATCAGTTTATACTGTCGAACTATAAAGTAGATACATAATAGATATGTTATGTTTTTTTATAATTATTGAAACAAAATACAAAACTAGTTTTCACTTTGGTTTAATAATATGTTTGGATCAAGGTTGCTTTGACCAACTCATGAGACACGAACAGCGTTTACATTACACAACATTCAAGGGTAAATAGATCAAGCATAATATAATTTTATTGATAATTTTGAAATAATTACTGACTGTTGCTGTCACTATCGAGAGTGCTATGAGAAAGAATATATTATTTAATATCCGGTCACCATCAGCTGCTGGGTTGAACGATAGAATGTAGTCAAGAAATATATTGTAAAGATTTGTGTGTAAGTAAGGTTGGCCGAAACCACGACACCTGCAACAAAAGAGATTAATAATATTAAACACTATTTTTATGACAAGGTATATGAAATCAGAGAAATTAGAGAAAATCCTATAATAATCGCTAAGTATACCATGCCACAACATAACATTTCTACGGTCAGCGAACTAGTATTTATAATATACAACATATTCGAAGATTGAAATTTCTTTCAATACGTAACTGTATAAAAGCTTAATAGCCCAGGAAATTTAGCTTTGTATCGTAGATAATTCTCGGAAAGCTGGAAACTGTTTTAATGTCTTCATTAACAAGCAAAGAAGGTTTCCTGAAGTTTGCACCAATTTTACGCTTGTGCTAAGTACAGGGTGTCCCAAAAACAAAAAAAAGTTGAACTTTTTTCAGTTTTTCATTAATAACTCCTAAAGGAAGCATTCTAGACAAATTGTGTTCTCTTGTGAATTAAAGTAAATGAAATTCTTCGTCTACTGAGCATAAATACTAATCTCTGCTTTGAAAAATAACTGAGAAACAGCGATTTAAAATTGTAATGTTTTTCTCAACTCAACATATGACAGTTTTCTTATTTTTCTTGAATCGTTGTTGAATATCTTCTAATCCAAGCTACTTACAGCAAATTTTAGTACATATGATTCAATGGCTGGTTAATTCTCTATAAACTGGCATTAAAATTTTACCTCTATATTAAATTGTTTAGGATGTAGAGGTATTTAAAGAGAGACGAGTGAAATAGAGAAATTTATTAAATGATAGATTACAATATGTGAAAGGTAAGGAAGACTAACTTAATTTTGCGGCTCTCTCTTATTAACGTACATTTTTTTTAGTTAAAAACCCAAATTTCGCAATTGATACGCCACTGTGTAACAACTTATATCGAAAAGACTATTTTTTTTACCTTCATCAGTTTTACTAATATAACTCCTGAACGGTTGATGTTAGGGAAAAGATATTTTACTCAAAATATAACTAAAATTAATTTGCTATAACTTGATTTCAAAATTTGCTCTGTAACTTAAATAATAACTGAGTTACAGTGTTTGAAAAAAAGTATTACTAAAAAAATTAAATTGCCTCGGCTATTTTTGTTGAATAACTCCTGAACCGTGATATAGAGAAAAAGTTCAAGAGATTTAAATATAAGGTTAATAAATTTTCTATAACACAAGCGTAATAAAATAACTTTAAAAGTTATAGTAAGAAAGTTATGGATGATCAAAGTCAATATTTTGTGTAACCATTCGACGTTTGCTTATGAATTATATTTGCCTAGTAAGCACCTCCGAGCCGGTGTCGTATGAAATATGTCTGCCTAATAAAGTACCTGCTTGCCATATAGTATGAAATATATCTAAACAAGCGTCGAATGGCTACACAAAATATTGACTTTGATCATCCATAACTTTCTTACTATAACTTTTAAAGTTATTTTATTACGCTTGTGTTATAGAAAATTTATTAACCTTATATTTAAATCTCTTGAACTTTTTCTCTATATCACGGTTCAGGAGTTATTCAACAAAAATAGCCGAGGCAATTTAATTTTTTTAGTAATGCTTTTTTTCAAACACTAACTTAGTTATTATTTAAGTTACAGAGTTAATTTTGATATCAAGTTATAGTAAATTAATTTTAGTTATATTTTGAGTAAAATATCTTTTCCCTAACATCAACCGTTCAGGAGTTATATTAGTAAAACTGATGAAGGTAAAAAAAATAGTCTTTTCGATATAAGTTGTTACACAGTGGCGTATCAATAGCGAAATTTGGGTTTAAAAAAATTTGGGCTAAAAAAAATGTACGTTAATAAGAGAGAGCCGCAAAATTAAGTCTTCCTTACCTTTCACATATTGTAATCTATCATTTAATAAATTTCTCTATTTCACTCGTCTCTCTTTAAATACCTCTACATCCTAAACAATTTAATATAGAGGTAAAATTTTAATGCCAGTTTATAGAGAATTAACCGGCCATTGAATCATATGTACTAAAATTTGCTGTAAGTAGCATGGATTAGAAGATATTCAACAACGATTCAAGAAAAATAAGAAAACTGTCATATGTTGAGTTGAGAAAAACATTACAATTTTAAATCGCTGTTTCTCAGTTATTTTTCAAAGCAGAGATTAGTATTTATGCTCAGTAGACGAAGAATTTCATTTACTTTAATTCACAAGAGAACACAATTTGTCTAGACTGCTTCCTTTAGGAGTTATTAATGAAAAACTGAAAAAAGTTCAACTTTTTTTTGTTTTTGGGACACCCTGTACTTAGCACAAGCGTAAAATTGGTGCAAACTTCAGGAAACCTTCTTTGCTTGTTAATGAAGAGATTAAAACAGTTTCCAGCTTTCCGACAATTATCTACGCTATACCCCCTTTTTTAACGTTAAAACACCGGTCTATAAGTCGTTTGCATCTGTAAGCCCATAAAAAAATAAGAATATTTTTATCCATTTTTTTTTAGCGAACAAACGAAATCTGCCTAATGAGTTTGAATGGCGTGTTTATAGATAAGTAATAGACAAAATGATTCGGTAATCCATTGGCTCATAGTACCTACTTATTATCTAGGTACTACTATGAACCAATTGCACAGTTCTTACATTAGGAAAAATTGATATAAACCAGAACATTACTAAATTATCTGATCTAAATCTGATACGGGGATACTCGTACTCATATATACTCGTAATACAACGTAAATACATTTCAGAATATTATGACTGGGACTGTGGCTGTAATTATATAACGAAATTGACTTGCTACTTTAATTTAAATAAATTAAATAAAACACACGACAATAAACCAGCAATGATACGTGGGTTCTTAAAATAAAACCAATTACATGGAAATTCATTTCAATTAATGAAAGCGCTGATCAAACGTCCGAACCCTCCTCTAAGAGAAAACTAAGAATTTATTTCTTCTACACACGAGAATAATCCTTGGTTTTCTTCGGTCGTTAATTCCTTTCTAATTCTCAGACAGTTCCTCTGGAGTAATCAAGACACTCGAGACAGAAGAAGATAAGTGGATTACGTGGACGGAATAAATTTCCGTGTATTATTAACAACTAACAAAATATTCCAAAAGTTATCTGGACTGGATACTTATTTTCTTTTTTCTCATATCTACTAAAAGTTGCAACTCGTGTTAAGTATTAGGTATATGCGTAACCCCCAAACCCGACCCCGACATAAGAGACAAACACATCATTGTAACAATATCTCTATGAAATTCAAATAGCATCCAATAAAGTAATGGTAATGTTACAGTTAAAGCGTTCATTTAGTGAATACATGCACTAACTAGCCAATGTACACATTGACTAACACGCTTAGTTAATGTGTGTCCACAATTATTCTAATTTACGCTTTGACTAGTTAGTGTATACATTTACGAAGGAGATTCAGTCAAAGCTTGCACAATGTTTATAACAAGCAAAACGGCTGCCATTCGCGCACAGCTGTTATCAATACACACTGATATTAGCTGTCAGTGAGAATTATATGATGTTTCTTAGCAGGATAAGCACAATAAATATACATTTATAAGCATAACTCTCCTGTTAATCTAGAATACTCTTCGCAAATGCATCTTAAACCTTAAAGAAATACCCTGGTAGTTGTAGTTTATACTTTAACGAATCCACAGTAGTCAATGCATGCATTAACTAGTGAATTTGTACACTCACTAGTAATAGCGTTTATTTTTATATGACGGAGTTAATACTTTGACTAACATCATCAGTTCAAGCATACGTTGACTAGTGAATGCATACATTAACGGATGTTTAAGCTTTAACTGTAACATTAGTTGTTATTTTTTTCTTTTATAATTTGTGAAAAATGTGTCATTGTCTTGTTGTTGATGTTGTGTGTTAAAATCGATGAAAACCCCGGAACTCCCCTCCAATACACGAGGGTGCAGAGCTGTAATAAGTAAAGAAGAAAAATAAGATTATATTTCTGAATATTTTTTTAAGATTATTTGATCTGAAAATCGAGCGTATTATTTCGAGGACACCGAAATTCCGAGGAGAATAGAAATAGTATAATTTTCACTGAAAAGGTATAAACTTCATATAGAGTAAGTAATTGATTACAGTTGAAATAATTTAGTATTGTAATTCGATTTAATCAATGGGTGATTTGTTGCATCACCAACTAATTTACATAATAATTTACAGTCATAATAAATTGCTTTGTAAATTTTACAACCGACATTCGTCCATACACAATATTTAACTTCGACACATATTTTTTTATTATATTATGTATACACCTGTCCCCACGTCGAATGGAAATTAGATATATACCTACACGATACAAAAAGTACTTATTTGAATTGCTAAATAGGCAGTCTGTCAGATACAAGTGGTACAACTAAAGACAGCTGGTTGCAGTAATCGTCACCAAGTTAAACTAATTAATATTTATTTATACAGTGACGAATTCTCTTAATGGAAATTTCACGGTCGCAGAGTTGGAATTCAAAGTTTACCTTAAAAAAGGTCAAGGATTCATTAAAAAAAAAAACAGGTACGATTTGTACAAATTGGAAGTACTTACCTACCTTTTTAACAAAAAATAATGAGTAGGTATACAAATTTGAAATTACATTCCTCTGTTGTATTTCATAAATAAAGAGATGAAACATGAATCAACTGAAAACAAGGTATAAGTACCTACATACTTGTGTTTTTTTCTTACAACAAAAAAGGAAAAACACTACAACGCCAAAGTGCTGACAATTTTCTTTTAGATCTTCTATATTCTACAACAATCTTCATTCCATTTCAAACCGGTCATGTTTTTTGGTTCTTACTCTTTATTTCCATCTATCCTGAGTACACGGAGACAACGGAAAAATAGATCGCCCTATCCTTATCCAACAGGTCTTGATTTATATTCTATTGCTATTCCGTACCGTATACACCTCACACCGTATCCCTTGCGGGGTTGGTATACAGAAGAGATCGCCTAACAAACACTTCACTTCATATACGTCATACACATTCTACGATTACTTTTATTGAAAACACGTCTGTCCTTAAGAATCTGGTCTACATGACCAAGCCACGTCATTCTTGGAGGGTCGCGTTTCCTTACACCTCTTCTTTCCACCACGTTAATTTTCTTCATAATGTTTTCATCAATTATCCTCTCTACGTGTCCCAACAATCCCAACTTGTTCATTTTAATTTTAGTCACTTCAACGTCCGTTTTACGTTCTTTCAACTCCCTATCTCTCAATTAGGTTCTTCCATAAATAAATTGGAAATTTAATTCAACACGGTTTTGTAATTCGTCATACTCTTTAAAGCTAAATCTACACCAAACACCTCTAAATTATAATAACTATGATAAATGTTGCTATAGTAAATGCACAAACAACCAAATAATTTAAGCGTATTATAATGTTTACATTATATTATTAAAATCTCTTCTATTCCCGGTGATGAATGTTGCCTTGCCATACATACATCCTGTACGTGTTTATTCAATGGAACAAATTTCCTTTGTTGTCGTTTGGTGATAGTTCCTGTGATTCAAATAATAGCGATAATATTATTATAATAATTGCATTACATTACTGCAACTTATAATGAAAATAACTCTATTATTATTATTATGAATATTTGGTACCTAATAATAATAAATTATATTCACTGACCTATAATGAAATTGGCTCACAACAAATAAAAATAAATTTAATTTGTGGGACATTGGGCTGACCACGGCAGGTGCGTCCAATCTTCGACCTTTTCTTATTTCTTATAGTTACAGGAAATTTTTTTTTTAAATATTTCAACAAAGGATTTGCAAATCATCTGCAACATCACTTTTCGCAAAATGAAAACGAGTGTATACGTACATCATCTAATACAATATAAAATGCATAGTGTACGTGCATCCGGGATATTTCAGAAGACTTCGTGTGTACATTACTCTGTTTGTACCGCACTAGGCTCGCGAGATCACGCAAAAAAAATCAATAGATGGCATTTGCAATAAAAACTTGGCACCTACTTAACCTACTACATATTAAATCAAAATAGAAGTGCGTAGGCATCCACTGCGAAATGGGTCATTGACATTTTCAGCCATCTCGAAGAAGGGCATGTTTTGTGTAGACATTGTACACCCAATTCATACTGAAACGTGAAAATGGGATGTGAATAAGTATGTAGAGATAGGACAGTCTGGCATTAAAGGCTTGGTACCAAGAATGACGTCACAGTAATTTCCCACGGCACTGAGGTTCAAAATCGCCTGAAAAATCGCATGATAAAAACAAGCGATTTTTTCAATTTTTAGGGTTAATTTCATAGACACTTCCTCAGTAACAGAGTTGTGGATGCTTGGAACAGGCTGCCCCCGGATCTGGTTGTTGCTGAGAGTGTGAATGGCTTTAAGAATGGACTCGACAGATTAATGTGATGTTAAACACTTGAGCTCAAGCACATCAGCTCTATGCTGCCTGCTTGACTACATACATGAAAATAATATTAATTTTGTGCCTATCAAAAATTTTTTACGGTTATTCACTAGATTTTAATGCACATTATCAGTACAAAAAAAATACTCCGCGACTTTCGGGAAACGAGTTTCCGTCTTTCGGAAAAAAGATCGGAGGTGTTTTCGAATTTGGAAATGCGAAAACACCTCTGATCTTTTTCCCGAAAGACAGACACTCGTTTCACGAATGTCGAGGAGAAAAAATATATCTTGTACTGATAATATGCATTAAAATCTATGGAATAACCGTAAAAGTTTTTTGATTGAAGCGAAATTAACCCCAAAAAATGTGAAAAAACGCTACTCTACTATTTTATCATGCGATTGTTCACGCGATTTTGAACCTTAACGCCGTGGGACATGACCGTGACGTCATAGATTGGTCGCGAGCCTTGATTTTCTTTGCCTACGTCACGTGAGTGGTTGATAAAGCAATAGTCAGTTATGTACGATAATACGTATATGATAGATGTTGAAATTCTCTAGACCATTATTGCAAATGTTAGTTTCAAGGTTGTACAACTATCAATTCAATCTGTGTCATAAATATCCGTGCAATTGGATACATAATATGTGACATTTTTATGTGTTCAATCAAAATGAAAACAACGTATGCCAGTCGTAATGATAAAACATACAGTACAAAATACACTTCATGATGCGAGTTTTTAGCTTGGTGTGAAGTGTACAGAACAGAAAGATTTCAAGAAATCCAAGTCTAAACAGAAATTTTGTGATTGCACAAATAAACAATGAAACACAACAGATGAAAGAACTCTACTCATATGGGAAAGAAGAAAAGGAATATTTTCAACGCTGAAATCAACTGAGCCAATAACGTAAAGAAAAATAAAGAAATAAAAAAATATTTCTCCCTTAAGTGTTATCCTACCATAAGCTTAAGTTTGCAAGAACACAACTATACATATATGACATAAGTACTCACAATAAGTACAAAATCATTTAGATACCTACTTATCCCTGATGTCACTGGGTAAAAATGCGTCGTTTCCTAGTACAAATATGAACGTACATACTGAAGAATAATACTGACATTGTGACACTTAATCACTAAAACATTGTCCTACGTACAATTACGACATCTGTTCTGTCGTACAAAAGGTGCACTGTTCTTCGTGCCCTAGATACGATACTAACTTGTAAGTGGCCAAAGAAGTATTCTAAAAACGTTGCTATATTTTTGTATCATAAATGCGATAATTTTCGCAATGTTCATCTTGGCTCGGCGCCGCGTAGGTACATGAAACAAATTGCACCGTATTACAATAACTAACAGGCAATAACTCCGCCACACGTTGATATAACTACTTATTGTGAAAAACTATGTTATGGTTCTGAAATAAAACACACACTTCAAACTACTCGTGACAGTAGATTCGAAGAGAGCTATGTATAAAAAATGAAGATGACCGTCTTCATCATTCATCTTTCAGGAACCACCTTGAATTATTAATTGTTATACTTGTCACAACAAGTGTCCATACAAACCTCAAACTGATAGATATTTCTGTACACTGACTAAATATTTCCATAGTAAATACTGAGATCAACTTATCACGTGAATTCTTCTGCACGACATGCATGAGAACCGGATACCTATTCATAGAACACTCACTACCACTACACTAATAGCATCACACCTCTTCACAGCATCATATTATGAACATGAACGTCAAGGACTTTTCACACACATTAGAGATCTAGGACACACTGAGTCCACGTAACAGCAACTGCAATACTCCACAGTACGTATATAGATAATGTTACATAGTATAGTTTTGTTACGTAGCTGTGAAATAAAGGCAACTGGTTTGAAGCCTTTCATAGGTCGACCTTGAACGACATGACAAAACCACAACAGTGTAAAGAAATCGCGTTCAAGAAATCAAAACCACGTCTGAATAAATAAATGGTATTGCGTATAGTATTACGTTTTCTTCTAGCAGCGAATATCCATCATAGCAATAAGTGTTGAAGACATAAAATATTATTTGTCTTGTCTATCCATAAAATTAATTAATTTGTCTATACTTGGCGAAAATACTAGAATCGTTTTCACCTTTCACTTAGTTAATAATGTTTCTAATTTGTTACCAATTGTATTTAACATCTCAACTTCAGTATTAATAAACCATACTACTTCCCACAACACGTGTTTTCAATCAGGACCTGAAACCTATAATCTTCGTTCATGATCCTTTGAGCCAGATTTTAACTAAATATTTCAGTACGAATCTATTTTAGTCAGTACGAATTTAATGTAAAATTGAGTTAACTAATGCAAGACGTACATCAGAAAAGTATCTATATAAATTTGTGTGCACAGAGAGGACAAAAAAGGTTCCACTATCTTCTAAAGCCAATTCAAACTGGTTTAATTGGGGATGGAATTTTTAGAAGACACAACACTTTCACGCTACTTTGTGTCACATCGTTACATAAAAGATGGACACTAGTAGGTCATGCATGTAAGGGACGTAGCCACAACCTACAACAAAACATTTTCCTCAAAAGCCTTGCTCTTTGTCGCAGGAGAAGGAATTTAGAATTCATGCCACAATTCTACACAGCAAAATTTTACGGACACGTTGTATTATACGAAAGGACACCGGAATGACAAACGAAGGACAATGAAAAACGAAAAAAACGATCTGGACTCGATTAAGTAAACACACATCCTTTACTGCATACTTCGCAGTAAGCTAAAAGCTTATGTCAAGAAGTGCAGAATACATCATCAACACCGGAATCCTCTCGCTTGGAAGACCCGCGCTTCAACCAACCGTTCCATTCTGCAGTAAATAGGCATAAGACATAAATCATTGTGAAAAAATATAGAAAAAAAACGATAAAAACTCCATCAAATGGTCAATGGAATACGTGGTACAAAACAATTTAAACATGAATTGATATGAAAGAATAGCAATGTCCATGGATATATATTAATTGAATGAGGTGTTGAATGAGGTAATGTCCCGAATCACACCTAGTAAATTATCACATTATAATCGAGAAGGAAGGTGAAAATTGAATTGGACTTGTCGAGATGAAATGAAAAAGTATCCCGTAGGGAATTAATTATGTAAAGGCTTCATATGGTCACCTCTATGATTGGAGGCATGGTGTAAAAGGAAAGAATTTGTAAAGATAAACCCAAGTAAGTGATGTGACGAATAAACTAAATGAAGGCTTGGAGGTGGAGGTACATATAGAAATATTTGTACGCTAAATGAAACAAAATAGATATCTGCTTCAGAAATAAACTACAAAAAAATTTTCAAGACACTATGTACCTACTCTCGATTTATATGTAGGTAGTTATGAGAAAATGTAGACAGGAACACAATGTGAATCTCAGAAGCAAAGATAGGTGACCTCCCAATTTCACCTAGGAGACGTTAAAGGAGGAAAGAAACACAGCAGAAATAAATATTAGCTGTATGACTAATTGCAGCTTTGGGAGCAAATCAGCGTTACATGTACAATACAAGTAGTACATGCTAGATAAGGCATTCTTAATGATATGACCAACAAATTCTATTTCATTGTGGTTCCTTGGTGGGTGGTAAAATTGTACGCCACAGTTGGTACATTATAATACTATATCGAAAGCCTACTTTTTTTTCATTTTACATTGAGTTAAGGCAGGTCTATTAATCAAGCATCAGATGAATGTGTATTAGTATTGCATATATTATTATTATTTTCAGATTTATTTTTATTTTATTCTTTTTCATACACTTGTATGTATGTATTGTGTATATCAAATACATGTCACAAGTGGTTGGTTGGCAGACATTGCCTATGGCAATAAGCCCGCCATTTGGAGAAAATATTTTTTTCGATAAAGGTTTTATTTATTTATTATGAATCCAAATAGATTATTTTTAACATTATTTTCTTTCCATGTGAACCCAGGTCACAACATGTTATACCTACACGATACACAAATATTTCAATACAGTAAGCGCAAGATTCATTACGTAATGAAGCGTGAAATAAACTACAACAACTACTTATTGTTACTACACGATATTACTAATGAATATTCTCGTCTCGGTATTACAAAGAGTAATTATTACTATTCTGAATAGAAATCGCCTACATAATATGTGATACTGAAGTAGGTATATTATTTATATCGACAGCGATCTCTGCAACAATCACGTTTTCCCATTCAAGTAAAAAAAACGCTAGCTAAAAGATTCACAAATAAATATTTACTTAATAATATTTTATTAAGGGCGAATGTTTTCATTTCATCACGACGTAACTTCTGTGAAATGTTTTGAGGGTCAGTTTATATTTAATGAACCATTTACAAAGAAAATAAAAACAAGTATCTGATCTGCTAAAAACGTGTCTATTAGTATCAAAACACGTGAAGTGGACTGGTGATCGCGACCTAGTGACTTTGAAAGAAATACACAGGTATGTAGGTACATTCATGCGTCGTATATCCTTTACAAATAAATGTTTCACACTAGAACGAAGGCACCTTTTATTATCATACCTACTTGATTGAGGAATCTCCTCACTTTTTCGTACTTATGTCTTTTTTTTATTATTGGAATTAGATCAATGACATATCAAAAATTTATATCTACATACCGGGTCCTGTTACATAATTACATCTATTGATGAAGGTCTAATATCCGAACAGAACCGTACCTCCATTAACTTCTAATATTTCCATGTGTTTAGTAGGCCTCTCTTATACAGTGATGTACTATTTTATTCACAAAGTAGTCGAGCAACGGCCATCATTCAAGCGAAGGTGAAAGTAGTAAGAGTTCAGCAAGCAGGTTGAATGAATAAGAGATGAATCCTGTCTAGAATAATAGAGTATTTTAGTACTTGTTACATAATACAACATGTAGATTTCACGTTTACAAGATTATAATAGTCCAAGAGCCCGCTGCTTAATTTATGACGTATCTGTTTTTTGATCGAAATGTGGTATAAATGATAGCTTACCAATAGGGTATTACATCGCACTAGGGTTGCCTATCAAAATCTTGCCGCAACCCCCCCTGCCCCCCCCGAAAAGGTCCCTCTTCGCGGTTTTTCGCATTTTATAGGAATATGGTAAGAGATAGGAGAAAGTAGTCAATGAAAAAAATAATCCTTGCTAAATTTTCTACAAAAAACGTTAAGTGAATTTTTTCTATGTATAAATACGTGTATTATTGTGGTTGCAAGAATAAATTAAACAAGGAAAAATCAGGCAGGGAGAAGTAACGAGACAAAATACAACATCTATGTAGTAATGTATATATTAAATAAATAAATAAAATCTTTATTGATAAGAAAGCATATCTCCCAAATGGCGGGTTTATTGCCGTAGGCAATGTCTGCCAACCAACCACTTGTGACATTCATTTGATATAGACATTACATACAAGTGCATGAAAAATAAGAAATATAAATAAATATGAAAATAATAATAATATATATAGAATACTTATACAATATACATACATAAATAGATATGTGGATGGGATGAAGGACAAGGAAGGAACCACGGGATTGTCAGTTAGATGGATTATTTATGGAAAGGTAATGATGCCTCAGTTTACTTTTGAAAGAGAGGTGTGTGTGTGTGTGAGGGTGTGTGTGTGTGTGTGTGTGTGTGTGTGTGTGTGTGTGTGTGTGTGTGTGTGTGTGTGTATTATGTGTGTATTATGTGGTGTTTAAATATTACGACGTGTCATTAATTTCTTTTATAAAACAATAATTATTTTAACAGCGGGTTGTAGGCTAGCTACATCTTTTAAAAATATATTTCGTGTGTGTTTTATGAGAGAAACGCAGGTGACATCCATGAGATACTTTTAAATCTCAACTCCTTGTTTAGCAATGAAATTCTCTACCCATTCTGACTGTCCAGCGGACAGGCGCGACTTCGATCCTGTGCGACTGTTTCTTGGCTGATTTCTTTTATATCATAGCATAATACATGACAATTAGACAATAGAAGTCCCTAGAGGGAGATGGACGATAACAGTGTAGGATAGGAGATTAAAAGTACCTACAACTGAAAACAAATGTCTGCTAAAATAGCAAAATATCCCTTAAACCAGGATTAATAACATAGTCGACTATTTATAAAAACAATAACACGTAAGAAGTAAGTTTCGTAAAGTATCCTTGCAGGATGTAGAAGTAAGTTTTGGGAGGACGACGTGGATAAAGACATTAAAAATTGGTGATTAGCTCATGGACCGAACATCAAGAGACGCTATTATATTGTCTCTTATATTTGTATGTAAAACAATATAAGTCAATACGAATGAAAGCAGTGTTGAATACAGGTATAATGCGGTAAATACGCGGTAAATGGTACATCAATACCACTATCAAGAAAACGTGCAAAAAATCTTACCGATTTATTTACCGACTGATTCATAAAAATCAGAGATAAACTGCGAACCTGAATTTACGACTCACGCTAAGAGTATAATTACAGCACACAGATTCACATAGAATTTCAGGAAAAAAGAAACATTATAATCAATTACTGTGAAATATATTTCTGAAGCAAACCCACTCATAGACTGCCTGTCAGACAAATTATGTTGGTGATTAAAACGTCGAATGCGAAGGAGTTTCCAATTCCTTTCATCCATTACTTCTCCTGCTTCGTCTCCATATTACACAATATAATAATAATAATAACGACATATAGAGAAATGAGTTTTCCTTATACAAGATAACAAAATAGTTTATTGTGTTATTGTACAGGCCGATCGTATCAAAGAAAATTAATGATCTTTGTAATAACATGTTACAGATATCTACACCCAAAAAGGATTGTCTAAGAATAAGGGAAAGAATTCCTTCTCCGATCATATTAATATCGTTATTATTAATAAAAATGGGAAAAACTACAGACAGAAATAACAGATATTTTAATTAAATACTTACTCGTATATAGATAACCGAAAATTCTTCTAATGTTGTGTATTTTATTGTACCCAAACTATGATGTTCTTACGAGTTTGTAGGTAATCGAGAAACTTGCGGAGTTTTTCTAAACGATTTTTGGATCTTATTATTTACTACTTGTGATATTATTAGGAAGATTTGTGGAGTTAAAAAGTTATTATACCAAATCTCTCATTTAAAATAGTAATGGGTAGGTAGGTCATAATGCCACTCAGGGGCGTAGCTAAGAATTCATTTCGTGGGGGGGGCTCGAGCTTTGGACAAGATACTATATAAATAACAACCGTAGGCGTCGTCAGCTTCGAAGATAGGGGGACAACTAAAATTTTGTCATAAAAAAATAAGAAGATGGGTGAAACAGAATTGTTTAAACTTTCGCATTTTTTTGTGAACAAAACCTCCCTTTAAGGAGATTAGTGATTAACTCTGATATAATGGCTTTTCACAACAATTATACGTATAAAAATTACAATACGGTGGGTTTGATGAGGAATTTCGGGAGAACGGGGGGGCTGCCTACGCCCATGGTGCTACTAACAGGTAAACAACCATAGTGTGAGAATAAAACCGGGACAATGGAAGAGTTAGAGGTTTAATAGAACTTGATGAATTGAATACCTTGGACAACGAAAGACGAAACTACGGGTTGAGCCATCAGTTCAGTTTTGTTGATGATGAAGAGGTTAATTCCTTCTCATGGTAGGTACATTGAATTGTACGGGATTCCTCATTAGAAAAAAAATAACGGGTACTGCAAAACAACAACCAAAATTGAAACTTCTATAGAGAGGAGATCATCAGAAACGATATATTTATTTGATTGCAATATTTAACGAACTAACTCCTTAATAATAGTGCAGGCGCTGGATGTATTTTTGTATGAACAATATGAGGACCGAGTTCCATCAATTGATTATTGTTGAGGATAGGTCAAAGATAAAGGAATCGGATGTTGCCGCCGCCTATTTTGGTCCAATTTTTTTTTACACCCCCTCAAAGTTAGCCGATGGGGTGCATTCTATGAAGTCATTTTAATGACTGTTTCAGTTTTTATTTTATTTTTTTTATAATGGAAATGTAAAGCTAGGTTCTTTAGTGAAATAAAAAAATAAAAATAAGAAAAATAAAAAAAGGCTTTGTTGTTAATAAAATAATAGAGAGAAAAAATGATGGATTTCGTTCATTTTTAGCGGAATATGGACCTTAGTACATGAATTTTGAAGAAAACTAAATTGTCTATAAAATTAATTATGCGGACTTTCGAGCTAAAACCAACTATAACGAAGTTATCATAGCTTAAAAAGGTAAGAAATTCTAAATTGAAAATATACTAAATTTTTCAGCTTTTGAGCTTGACAGTACCTACTGCTGCTATTTACTTTAGAGCAAAATTATTAAGGAACAATTTTTAGAATATTTTATGCTTAACAAATGAGCAAATGGTTATTTTGGCCAAAAATGCGAAACGACGAAGATACATAGCATAATATAAAACAGTGCGATTTTTAAGGTTTTTTAAGAGTGGCGGAGGGGGCGGTGGGAGGAAAATCGTGAAAAACTGGATTATTCACTACCGTATTGACCTATACAACATACCAAAATTTCACGACCACCTGAGTATTGCGTCTCTATAATAACGACTTATTTGTTTAGAATTACCCTAGGGGATGAAGAAGGGAGGGGAAGGGACTAGAAGGGACCACTGCATTTGCCGGCAACATGGCTTTTTTCATTGTTTAGAGTCTCAGGAATAAGAATCCGTGCTTAATTGCCGGTCCTCACCTTTTGCATCCTCAATTAGGAGATCTGAATGATGGAAGAACGAAATCCATCATTTTTTCTCTCTATTATTTTATTAACAACAAAGCCTTTTTTTTATTTTTCTTATTTTTATTTTTTTATTTCACTAAAGAACCTAGCTTTACTTTTCCATTATAAAAAAATTAAAATAAAAACTGAAACAGTCATTAAAATGACTTCATAGAATGCACCCCATCGGCTAACTTTGAGGGGGTGTAAAAAAAAATTGGACCAAAATAGGCGGCGGCAACATCCGATTCCTTTATCTTTGACCTATCCCCAATAATAATCAATTGATGGAACTCGGTCCTCATATTGTTCATACAAAAATGCACCCAGCGCCTGGTCTATAACGTCAATTTCTCTTTCCATTTACATACAACACATGGTTAGTTCAAAACTTTCAACATGCAACTTTCATACAAACAACACAAAATACTTATTTGATAACATTTCAAGGATACTAGTTAATGTATATGGAGAGGTCATAGGTACAGATAAGAGTGGCGGGGTATGGAGTGTAAACGAGCATCTCGTATCCAAAATCTCAGACAATAGTTGGAATACCAGGTGCGAAATCTGATCAGACTGGTAAAGTTCATCAACTGCATAGTACTAAAGAGTACAAGAGGTCACAGCACCTACAAAAGGAAGATCATAATGAAAATGCAGTAGGAATACCCCATCACATGGCTTACCGCGGATGACAAAAAAATATTTATAAAAGTACGATTTTGCCCTTTCTTGATTTGCGGCATCTGTATTGACATTGCTGTAGGCATTCCAAACCTCTTCCGAAATCGAAAGATTCTTCTGGAGTCTTTATAAACCTGCGTGCTTTTTAAAATGCGTTAATTAATTAATATACTAACAGAAGATAAGACCCTTTGAAAAATCAATCAACTTGTTGAATGGTATAATGTTATCTTCAGAGAAATACCAGAAATCAATTATAAATTATATAATACTGTCTTATGGAAGGACGAGTAGATAATACTCGCAAAATAATGAAGAGGTGAGTAAAACATACCATTACTAAAAGCAAATAGGTACCCAGTTGTTTAAAGAATCTCTCTCTTTAGTAAATTTAAACAATGGGTGAAAAGAGTGTAACAATAGAGTGTTGGTAGAATCTTGTAGGTGCCACAAGCCATCATCACAATCTTACTTTTATCAAAGGAATCTTTATCCGAGTAGGATATTCCACAACATCCGATGGGAGTTGTCACGACTGTAATATTATTTAGTTGAAATACATTACTTTAATACAAATTGGAATAAAAAAAACCGTTAAAGCCGTAAACCGTAACCGTTAACCGTGTAAACGTAAAAGTTTTTTTATGACGCATAATTAACCCCAAAAAATGAAAAAAAAAACAGTATTTTTACTATTTTATCATGCGATGGTTTACGCGATTTTGAACCTTAATGCCGTGGGAAATTACTATGACGTCATTCTTGGTGCCAAGCCCTTTTAGTGACGCAACGCGAGAGCGAGTTAGCTCGTACCTTACTATTTTTTAAGTTTACGTAAAAGAATCTAAGAGAATTTTCTTTGATATAATAATGATGTCCGCGCGCTTTCCTTCCGCATGGAGTTCAAATAGGAATTATGATAAACGGGCAGCCGAAACTTGCAGACTACGTTTACCTCACCTTGTGGAAAAGTCATTTAGGTATTAAATGGAAGGTGGGGTAAAATTGTCCAAGAGTGTCATCAAACTGCGTCGCCAGCGAAGTTCATAAAAGAAAAAAGATTTTCATGTTCCCGAGTGAGGACTCCCTCTTGCTACACGCTTTAATATAATATTAGGTATCTACTCGTATTTATTCTTTTAAAATTATTTTACTACTTACTCCTATTGTTATGAAGACACCAACAACGTAACAGTAAGAAAGAGCTGACAAAGACGCGGTGGAAACAATGCTGGAATAATAACACAATACTAATAAATGAGTATAACAGTGATGTCAGTCGTGGTAAAGGATTGCGCTATAAATATCTACTCTAATATACCTAATAATAATATGTGAAGTAAGAACATCAGATACGAGAAGAATGAACGGGTACTTTTGAAAATATTACAATAATATTAGACGACTGAATAAAACCATACTTAATACAAACTGCTTTAAAACTTTAGGTTATACCATTCACACAAATGTAACGATGACAACCAGTATCACTTTCGGTTAATCGCAGATCAGATGTTTCTTTACAAAATTTTGAATTTCTTAGTCGACTCACCTTACACTTAGTCAGTCAATTACACCGTATATATGTGGAAAATAAATTTTATAATAACTTAAAGCAACAAATTATTAAAAAAAAAAACAATATTCATCTTAGAATATTAACACAGGTACAGCTAGGGTTTATGTTACGAGTACAAAGTCCAGATGCCGAAGTAACCATACTAATAATTACATCCGCCCAGTTCCCGCTGTTATATTAATATAGTAATGAAAAGTACTATGTAGGTATGTAGCTACTTAATCTAATATCTTGCTTAGACAACGATATTACTCCAACATAATAATCCTCTTTTTATCCGGCAAAGCATTAACCGGATTACAGGTCTATATGAAAGTTGGTTTATTAATTTGATCAATAATGAAAACGAAGAAAAACCCATGTTGGTGGAAAATGACTTTTGTTCAGGAATCCGTTAATGCCTCTTTCGTCTTCTTTATTTCAAAATGTTCCAAATGCATATAATAATGAAAGTTGTACGAAGTATTTGAAACAGAAGCAAGACAACCCAAGGCTAAGTCAAGGCCAGAAAGGACCCCTCAATAGCTTTTGGTCGATTATTTTGGTAGCACTCAAAATATTCTGTCATTGATATGAAGTATCCATGGCAACACCATCTCTTTGGATCCTAGAGATGGGCAATTGAAATACATTAATGAGTTCACATTCAGACTAGTTTACTGTGATGAACTACTTTGACCTCTATGAACGAAGAACAGTGAAATTTTATTAGTAGGTATGCATTAAGTTTACCTCTATGACATAATTAATTATCCCATAATATCACCTACTGATGATTAGTTACTGTTCTTGTCGTCCTTATTTTCCTATAAAAAATATTACTGGGTTCAACATTACTATCCAAAAAAACAAAAATGACACTCTAATAAGACTTCGCCAATTTCACTTCCTTTGGGGCAGAAAAATACGCTCTCTTTTTCAAATTTCTCTTACAATATTATGCAGTAGGAAAGCTCGTAAATATTTTTGTTTTTTAAACTTGACAATTATGGCTTCAAGAATGGTTTTAAAGATACTTTTAATACACATCATATTTTCCATTCGTTTACAATCAGCCGGATTTACCCAATCGTTTACAATCAGCCGGACAAAAGTTGCCGATGCGACGTGATGGATCGCATTGCCAAACTAAAATGGCAATGTGCAGGACATGTTGGTTGACAGGGAGTGGACAAATGGGCACTCAGAATCCTGAGATGGAGACCGTGGGACATGAAAAGAGGAATAGGTCGACCTCAGAAAAGATAGGCCGATTATATTGTTCCCGTCGCTGATAGTGGGTAGATCCAGAAAGCCCAAAGAACAGAGGGTTGGAAAAAAATGCAAGAGGCCTAGGTACATACAGCAGAGATGGCTAAGAAAGAAGAAGACCCAATTCTTTTTATATAAGTATACAAAGATTTTTCAGAAATATAAATCGGGGCTTATCGGAATAAAAGCAAGTAGATCGTTGTATACTTTAAGCCTCAGTTTACGTAAAGACAATCACTTATACAACCCATCTATCGACCGATACAATTCGATATTCCACAATCACGCAGTTCCAGATATTTCGAGTGCACTGTACTTACTATATTTATAGATTCGATGAGTGAATAGTTTTATAACAAGAATAATCTTTATATTACAAAAGCGTCTGGTCTGAATAACTTATTAGAAGCACTCTAAAACTAATTTAGATATTTTTATATCCTAAACCGATAACTAACAAACTAACTACGATCGCGAATTATGGAAATATACAGGGTTAGGAAAGTCATCAAGTTTCGCCACTCATAATAATTTAATTTACCTCTTCTCCCGTCATTTTCAACGTCCTGCTATGGAATTTGTAAAACTGGAGATCGGTAGGTTTTTATCAATTTGTCTAACTATAAATTCGTCTAATTATCAATTTGTCTATAATCAATTCTTCTAAAATCGAGGAATTAATCGTTAGGCAAATTGATTTTAGAGTTTTGTCACCAGCGGTACCTTACACTGTTTTCCACTGAAGAGAAATGTTGTGCCCAAACATCTTCACCAAACTCCCGATTTAAAATATACGATCCAATCCCAAAGAAAAAATACATACATGAACTATTAATCTATTTTAATTTTAAAAAGAAAGAACCGTGCTAGAAAAGCCCATTGAGCATTATTAATATTATTAAAAAAATTAGTGGCGATACTGCTTCAAATATACAGAATATCCCAAAAAGTACGACCAAGCGGAATTCCAGAGATAGAGGACCTGTGGAGGTATTTAAATACCCCAATATATGTTATGCGATTTTTTTATATTTTCTAGTAAAGTACTTATATTTTTTTGTATTTTTTAGTGAAACCCTGACTTGCAAGACATTATTGGTCACAGAGACATCAATTATTAAGATACATACTTGATTTTTTTTAAATATAGGTGAATAGTATACCTTCCAGATAAAAAAAAAATTGGTATGGGTGGATCCGATAACATCGCGCTATGATAAACTTTTTGGGACATCCTGTATATAGGAAGTACAAAAATTACAAAACTGACTTCAGCGACGAAATATGAAAAAATACGTACGTGTTGGATTACTAATATACTATATACCAGTGGTGAAGGGTGGATTTCTGCAGAAGGGAAGCCGGGGCTAACATTTCTTATTGGATTATGTCAAATTAGACACTATTATAGCTATAGTTTTATCCAAAAGGTAACTCGGCGGGAATCGCGTTCCTAGGTAGCTTCGCGCCTGCTATTTACAGAATATACCTATCTACATATATTCAATCGAACGATGTTTTTGTCGTTTTAACAGTTTGTTTACAATCAATCGTGAAATAAAAATATATCTACGTAGCATAATCTCGTTATTAAGGTAATACAATCCTTCCAATATTATTTTATTTCTTGCTAAGTGCATGATCTACCACTCGATATAATATTGTAGATATATAGATATAGATTATTCCCTTGTTTTGATGGTTATATTCCAAGTGCTTGGTTTGGTCTGTAATACGATATTCACTCTTGAGTAGAATGTAACAATAGGTATCTTCATTTCTTCGTACACTCGTATAATACATTGTGGAGCGGTGGAACTTCTTACAAAAACACAATGAACAAGGAAATTAAAAGAAAAAAAGTTAATATAACCCTTCTAGAACTCTGAATAAATGAGTACTAGGTACCTATATAATATCAAAGTGGGTAGATGGATACTATTTATGCACATACTATGTATTGTACAATGTACAACGTACATACCCTCTGAGGATTGCGAGAAATAATTTCAAGGATTGTTTTCAGTGGTTTTATTACTTAGGCATTCCTTTTACTACGCGTGTTTAATGCAAACTTTTTATAATTTCACAAAGACGTACATACTCCCACGAATGCGGTTGAGAAAGTAACGACGGAAAAATTACACAAACCAACGTAACTAAGAGTACTGACAGAAATAATAAGTGCGTAGATACCTAATACTATATGATGTTTAAACTAAAATTCAGCTCAACAAAGGAGAATGCCAAAAAACCAGGCCCGGCGCAAACGAAATGTAACTCAAATGATAGGTAGAAATGAGTAATTAAATACTCCGTAATAATATTAAATACATTTTTATTTACATCATTTAAATCAATTGAAAATTGTATGAAATAACTGCTGAATTGTGTGAAAACACAGACTACTTTAGAGTTATCATATTACGTATATGCTTATAAACCGCAATTGTAACTGTTTAATGCTCCTTTTACGAATACATTCATGTGACCCCTGTAAACTTCGAATAGGTGTTTCACACATTAAGCCAACAATTCCGATGATGCCCTCTATGCAGTATTTTATTACTCATTTTTACCTATCATTTGAGTTACATTTCGTTTGCGCCGGGCCTGGTTTTTTTTTCATACTAAATGAGCTTTCTCCTTTACAGGAGGACCGAATTGATTTTTGAAATGACCAGACTAACTTTTTTCAGTTTGTGGCAACTAGCAAAAGTGTCATGGTGTGAATTACCCTGTCATGGGATGCAAGACACGTGTATGCCATTAAATAATTATAGGTACACCAATAAAAATCCAACAAGTCAAAATAATACGTATTATTTCCCACGATATCCAAGTTGTAAGAATAAAATCGTTGATTCTCACATTAAAAAAAATATTTATTTACTTATTAATGCATATACGGCGCAACTCTATTCAATTACGTTTCATTACAATAATCAATTTAAATAATTGTCCTATGTCTGTCTGTCTGTGCGCAGCGCGCGACGAAAATAAATAGTACCGTGATTATTATGCAAACTAATGGATCGAATCTATGAAATTTTCAAAATGTTCTCTACACTAGCGCGTTACATCGGACGAAAAGTGTTGGTTGAACAATAAGTTTAAGTAATGTGATTTCAAACTTTTTGAAATTTCGAATTATTGGTACTTGGTGAATACAGTAACTTATAGGTAGGTACATACCTACTTGATACAGAATGCATCGATCGAGTTTTTCGAATCATACCTACATACTATATATAGTAGGTACGTATAGCCAAATGGAATGAAAACAGTTTTGAATAGGTACTATCAGTTGGTTCGTATGATTTTGAAACAATCAAGTACTACAAACATACCTACCTACCTATTATATTAATTATTGATAGAGTCATTCAAATCATAATTACTGTAGGTATAATAGGTACGTATGTAAAATTAGTATGGAAAGTAGGTAAGACCCTATATTTTTTCCCACCAAATAGCGACCAATTCTCCACACCTCTTACCGAAAAGACGGTAATGTTACCTTCGATTATTTTTAGTGTTTATTTTTTTAACGTGCCCAAACCAGAAGACTATCAGACCGATCTCCAATACTGTGCGAAGTGCACAGCACATGGAGTGGAGATGTATCAAATACATCCTATATAGTGAATGTGAAGGGACATAACGATTCACGACAACGAATTAGGGGATTCAAAGTAATCCATATACCTACTATATTCCAGTTCGCCAACTGTAAGAAGATGTTGGCTACGAAAAGTTTCGCATGGTCCTATATTCGGCATGTTCCAATAATGCAAGACACACAGGGTTACCCATGCTCAGGAACCCCCTTGCTCTTTACGATACATTGTTCCTATTACAATGATATCAGAACATTGTCAGGGCAGCATTATCAACAGCAATAGCAGGGGCATGGGAAAAGACTGAGCCTTGTGATTTCCCTGATGTGTTCCTTCGATTAACTTTAAAGACCGTGGTAGAGTGGCAGTATGCGTATGGGAATGACACAGGTAAAGAGGAGTCTTGTAGCTTTCACGGGTGGGTACCAACTAAGAAAGTCGACGATGTGAATCTGGTTCTACGACTTTCTTGACGATATTGGAAAGACGGGGAAAAGACGGAGCCTTGTGATTTTCCTGTGTTCTCTCGAAGAATTTTGAAGGGTGGAGTTGTAATAGTGGTTACACAAAAACATATTAAACCAACCTCCGTGAATTCACGGGTATAGGTACCCACTAGTATTATAATAACAGTTTACTACAACAATATCATTCGTTACAATAATAGGTACAAATACAAAATTCAAATCCTATACTTATGCTAAAATATAATTAATCACCCGTATCGAAATCAACAACTTTCCAGGAAAAAAATCTTGCATGTATACTCACTGTTTCAGAGAAACTTTCGCATGGATACAAAATTTGTGGTTACTCCTGAAATTGTTGTTATGTAGGTACTTGGCATTGGTAATTAGGGGCAACCAGCAATACAACCACGCTATCACTTGCAGATGTAACTTCAGGCGAACCGCATTGTATATACAATTCCTAGATTCCTAAATTGAATACAATTCCTAGATTTCATACATTTCCCGAAACATAATATAGGTACATAACAAAATATATAATATATATTAATTTTAATGTATGTATTGAAGAGGTAAAAATACATATTTGCGTGAACAAATGTTGCCATTGCCATAAAACAAGGCATAACCAATAACTTATGGGTCAATACCTACAGAGGTTGATGCTTTCTTTTCCTTAGTAAATATTAGTATCTTAGTTGTTAGATATAATATTCACCTATGTGTCTACTGCCCCAGAACAGACTCTGGCCTAATGGGGCAGTACAATTTCCCATGTATCTTGTTGTCTTATGTATGTTCATTTTGTATTTTTTTGTATTTAACTGTTATGACTCATAACTTATGAGTGTGTATATGTATATATGGGAAATAAATCTCTATTCATTCATTCATTCATTCACGTTGTCTCTCAATCACGTGGTTGGCAGATATTGCCAATGGCAATAAACCCGCCATTTGTATAATATACTTATCATTTATGCAACATTTTTTTCATTTGATTATTATTTTTAAAGAAATAAATAATAAATATTTGGTATTTAATGAATCTGTTTAATCTTTATGTGAGGGTAATCAGTATTGTTTATCAAATAATGAAACATGCAATTAAAAAATAACAATGTTATTGATGAATAACATGTTTTATGAAACGGATACAGAGATGAAATTGTTTAATTATTCTCAGAAATGTATAAAACATATCAAGATAAATAATTAATAAGTACATTATAATAAGGTTAATGGCATGCAAATTAAAATGTAACGTATTCATCTACCAAATATGTAGGTACATATAATTTGTCGACAATTTTAATTGTCATATCTTATTGAAGTAATTCCATATACTATAAAACTTCTAAATTAAATACCTAATGATGACGGTAAATTACTAGTAGAAATATAAATGTCTTACCAGTTATGCTTGTTGTATAAAAACAATACTTTGTAGATATCTTCCAAAACAATAGAAGATAAACACAGTATTAATTATAAACATATGTTATTTTACACTTGTTCTCATACTAATAATTGTTAAGAATAACTCAGGCTCTACTTGGAATACGAAACTAACGAAAAATTCATAAAGTATTTGAAGTAAACTACAAAGTCATAAATTTTATTGATAATTAATATTATCAGTAGTGGGAGTTAGTAGCAAGTGAGGAGAGAGTGTTGTTGTCATACTATTATATCGCGGAGAAATTAAATGACGTAACGTCCATAGATAAAAACTCGGTAGAATCCAAGTGGACATCCACCCGCTATCACGATCGACCAACAACTGATTACAATTCGAAATAGGGAGTATTTTATTTCACATATCTGACGCCACACGCCGCGGCGCCAGTTACCGACTGTTTCGCTTCGGAGGGATGAGGGATGAAACAACGCGCATGCGCGCTCTTATCCTAACGCCCTTTTGTTGGAGGGAAAACCAAATATAAATAAACATAACGTGATGATTGTGAAAACACGCGTAAAATATAATACATTACGGGTCTCAATTACTTGACAATCCTAATGTATGAGCTTACTCTTCTCTTACACTATAAGATGAAATAAGATAACTTACTTAAGGCCATCCAAATATCTATATACATACAACAACTTTAATGTGATGTTGATGTAAACACTAATATCCCAGTTGTGCAACGACCTCCCGTCCGTTCTTGAAATGACTGAGCCGCCGGAAACCTAAGTCCTTGATAAAAGGCATCGACTTTGTGTGCCTTCTTTACCAAGGCAAGCTTCTTGATATTATCTGGCTAGCAAATTATCAAAAAAATTATCGGGAAGCGATCCTCCATTCATGACTGTGTCACAAACTTAAAAACAACATTTGCGCTACGCGTGACCCTAACTGCGTCAGAGGTCGGACACGACTTCCGAGTTCCGTCTGGTGAGTTGCATAGCTAAGACTCCCCAGCACAAATCTCGGCACAAGTGATCATCATGCTGGCAATTGAAGAGCTGCCCGGCGACCAGTCTCATTACTTCCAGGACGGCGGTATTCGTGCCACATCGTAGTAGGTAGTACATTACAACGCTTGAACTATTTATTGAGTTCATCAAACTTCGGATCAAATAAAAATCATGGTCAACACAATTATGGCGTCCGTTCGACCGCGAAATATAACAAAGAAAAATAGTATAACTATACTAGGTAAAAAGAAATAACTGCTTTCATTAAAAACAGTTTATTGCAATGATACCATTTGTATATGTACCTATGTAAAAATACCTGGCAGAGAGGAAGGGACTAAATACCTACTTAACAAAAACACTATACGGTGAAAACGATTAGTATAAATTGAGATTGTCTTTTCGTAGAAGGAAAAATAATTCCAGAATTACCGAATTCCGAAAGATGACCAAAAGATGTGACGTCTTAAGATTGAGGAATTTGGGGACCTTTAAGCCATATAGCGTATAATATATGGCGTAGTATGGACCGCTGTGTGTACTTTTAATAATTTGCACATCGTTGAGCTGACTAAGTCGTAATAATATATTGCTTTTCCTTTTTTTCAGGAGATTTCGTCCAGTTTATTATAATCCTTTTGAGATTATAAGTTAAGGTTTTCTTCTTTTGTGCGGAAATTAAAACTGATATGGTACGAACATTAAGTAGAATAAAATTCATAACCTTTGATTTCGGAAGTAAACACAACAGTGACGAGATGAACATAACGTGGTATGACATATTCTACACAAAACTCTGGTTTAAAGGGGGTGGAATATTAAACGTAAAATTCCGGGAGACGAGGGTTATAAATAACACGAAAACGGGTAGTAAATGTATAGGTAATAGGCATATGCTTAAGTACCTAGTTACAAATTTATTTTATAAAGGAAACCATACCTACCAATCGCACGTACAACAAGAAATGGAATTATGTTTTCGAATTATAGAAATATACTGAAATTCATGAAAACAATATAATTATTTTCCACCTATAACCACACGGTTATTATTTCGTATAAGTTTTTGAGAAACCTCGAAAAATTTCGTCAACCAAGACATAATCGAGATAACGAGGTGGTCGGTAGCCTGGTTGATGACGCGCTCGACTGTTAATCTTGCGGGCGCGGATTCAATTCCCGATGCCGACATACTCCACTTCACGACACAAGCTTTTCAAACTTACTGCGAAGTGTACAAAGACGTATTTGGGATGATTTCGATAAAACCAAAGTCATTAAAAAAAACGTTATTAAAACCGTCTGTGAGAATAACTGTGATTGTATAAAAGGAATTTAACTGCCTAAATAAACCCAAAAAACTATGGTAAAAATTACATTAGTTCTATCAAAGTCAAAGTCGTTTTCGGTGGATAATTGAAAACATCGAATCGTTCATTCGCCTCGCCTATGAATCGAATATAAAAACGACATCGTATGTTGGAATCTAGTTTCGTTGACTAAAGAAATAATTTGAATTCGATTAAGAGCAGCTACGCTATCAACTTGTATATTGTGAGAGATTAGTTTATGGTATGTAGGTATACGTTAAAATAATTATAAAACAAAACTGGGTGGGTAAAGATGTGGGACTCTAAAATAAAATATTAAGCATTCGAAAAATAATGTAAGTACTAGATCTGTATAGGTACATAACATGTTTCTATTATTAAAAAAATATAAAGGTTTTCTCCCTATACCGTTGTTTCGTCTTTTGACATATGTAAGGTAAAAAGGGTAAAAAAAGAAAAGTGTATTATCATCATGAACCATCAATCAAAATTATTAACGGGCCTAGTGTCAGATTTCACGTCTTGAAATTTGTTTTCAAATTACAGTAAGTCGGTATTTACCAAAAATAACACTACCGCCCTAACACATTACACTTACCTGTTGTTAAGTTGGATGGCGGACAAGTCTTCATCTAGAAATAGGTTTATTTCTTCAAGATAATATGACCTGCTCACCGGCAATGTTTAGAGAATAGTTAGTTGGTACCTTTTTCTAGTGCATCCCTTAGACAAGTTTTTAAAAAAATGTATGGATTATTCAGGGAGAAATTCTAAAGACAACCTGTAATGAATTTTAAAATCATTTCTCGCATAAAGTATAAAACATAGATAAAAAAATTGCACGTAGTAATAGAATCTGATTTTTTGACTGTCCAATTATTTATATAAAACATAAAAAAAAAAACAATTTCGGAATATTCCATCGAGGCGCGTGATTTCTGTAAAGCATGGAATAGTCCGAGAGCCCGCTGCTTAATTTATGAAGTATCTGTTTTTTGATCGAAATGTGGTATAAACGATAGCTTACCAATAGGGTATTACATCGCACTAGGGTTGCCTATCAAAATCTTGCCGCAACCCCCCCTGCCCCCCCCGAAAAGGTCCCTCTTCGCGGTTTTTCGCATTTTATAGGAATATGGTAAGAGATAGGAGAAAGTAGTCAATGACAAAAATAATCCTTGCTAAATTCTCTACAAAAAACGTTAAGTCAATTTTTTCGTAGAACTAGCAGTTTACCCGCAATGGCCGGTCAAAAAACAGGATATTTTTTGAAAAAATTAAAAAAAAAGTTTGATATTTTTTCTTTCACATTCTTCCACCCATTATTACTAACATTTTATAGAAAAAAAAATTTGGCCTGCGGCGCTATATCTCTAGTTATTTTATGAAAAACTAAATATTAAGAATTTTCGTCACTGTGTTTTATTGTAATAACTCCGAAATTATTAGATGTATGAACATAAGTTATAGCTCGTTTTGTAGCTAAAACTATGGTAATTAATTCGTTCTCTGACTATTTTCCTGTAGCTCTTATCAATTTTCAACCAATTTAGTTTAAATACGTTTATTAGACCGGTGTTTTAACGTTAAAAAAGGGGGTATAGCGTAGATAATTGTCGGAAAGCTGGAAACTATTTTAATCTCTTCATTAACAAGAAGGTTTCCTGAAGTTTGCACCAATTTTACGCTTGTGCTAAGTACAGGGTGTCCCAAAAACAAAAAAAAAGTTGAACTTTTTTCAGTTTTTCATTAATAACTCCTAAAGGAAGCATTCTAGACAAATTGTGTTCTCCTGTGAATTAAAGTATATGAAATTTTTCGTCTACTGAGCATAAATACTACTCTCTACTTTGAAAAATAACTGAGAAACAGCGATTTAAAATTGTAATGTTTTTCTCAACATATGACAATTTTCTTATTTTTCTTGAATCGTTGTTGAATATCTTCTAATCCAAGCTACTTACAGCAAATTTTAGTACATATGATTCAATGACCGGTTAATTCTCTATAAACTGGCATTAAAATTTTACCTCTATATTAAATTGTTTAGGATGTAGAGGTATTTAAAGAGAGACGAGTGAAATAGAGAAATTTATTAAATGATAGATTACAATATGTGAAAGGTAAGGAAGACTTAATTTTGCGGCTCTCTCTTATTAACGTACATTTTTTTTAGTTAAAAACCCAAATTTCGCTATTGATACGCCACTGTGTAACAACTTATATCGAAAAGACTATTTTTTTTACCTTCATCAGTTTTACTAATATAACTCCTGAACGGTTGATGTTAGGGAAAAGATATTTTACTCAAAATATAACTAAAATTAATTTACTATAACTTGATATCAAAATTAACTCTGTAACTTAAATAATAACTAAGTTAGTGTTTGAAAAAAAGCATTACTAAAAAAATTAAATTGCCTCGGCTATTTTTGTTGAATAACTCCTGAACCGTGATATAGAGAAAAAGTTCAAGAGATTTAAATATAAGGTTAATAAATTTTCTATAACACAAGCGTAATAAAATAACTTTAAAAGTTATAGTAAGAAAGTTATGGATGATCAAAGTCAATATTTTGTGTAGCCATTCGACGCTTGTTTAGATATATTTCATACTATATGGCAAGCAGGTACTTTATTAGGCAGACATATTTCATACGACACCGGCTCGGAGGTGCTTACTAGGCAAATATAATTCATAAGCAAACGTCGAATGGTTACACAAAATATTGACTTTGATCATCCATAACTTTCTTACTATAACTTTTAAAGTTATTTTATTACGCTTGTGTTATAGAAAATTTATTAACCTTATATTTAAATCTCTTGAACTTTTTCTCTATATCACGGTTCAGGAGTTATTCAACAAAAATAGCCGAGGCAATTTAATTTTTTTAGTAATGCTTTTTTTCAAACACTGTAACTCAGTTATTATTTAAGTTACAGAGTTAATTTTGAAATCAAGTTATAGTAAATTAATTTTAGTTATATTTTGAGTCAAATATCTTTTCCCTAACATCAACCGTTCATGAGTTATATTAGTAAAACTGATGAAGGTAAAAAAAATAGTCTTTTCGATATAAGTTGTTACACAGTGGCGTATCAATAGCGAAATTTCGGTTTTTAACTAAAAAAAATGTACGTTATTAAGAAAGAGCCGCAAAATTAAGTCTATCTTACGTTTCACATACCGAAATCTATCGTTTAAGAAATTTCTCTATTTCACTCGTCTGTCTTTAAATACCTCTACATCCTAAACCATTTAATATAGAGGTAAAATTTTAATGCCAGTTTATAGAAAATTAACCGGAAATTGAATCATATGTACTAAAATTTGCTGTAAGTAGCATAGATTAAAAGATATTCAACAACGATTCAAGAAAATTAAGAGATTTGTCATTTGTTGACAAAAACATCACAATTTTAAATCGCTGTTTCTCAGTTATTTTTCAAAGTAGAGAGTAGTATTTATGCTCAGTAGACGAAGAATTTCATTTACTTTAATTCACAGGAGAACACAATTTGTCTAGATTGCTTCCTTTAGGAGTTGTTAATGAAAAACTGAAAAAAGTTCAACTTTTTTTTTGTTTTTGGGACACCCTGTACTTAGCACAAGCGTAAAATTGGTGCAAACTTCAGGAAACCTTCTTTGCTTGTTAATGAAGAGATTAAAACAGTTTCCAGCTTTCCGACAATTATCTACGCTACAAAGCTAAATTTCCTGGGCTATATTTAGTATTTTAAATTAATTTCGGTTTTGGACCGGCCATTGCGGGTAAACTGCTAGTTCTACGAAAAAATTGACTTTACATTTTTTGTAGAGAATTTAGCAAGGATTATTATTGTCATTGACTACTTTCTTCTATCTCTTACCATATTCCTACAAAATGCGAAAAACCGCGAAGAGGGACCTTTTCGGGGGGGGCAGGGGGAGTTGCGGCAGGATTTTGATAGGCAACCCTAGTGCGATGTAATACCCTATTGGTAAGCTATCGTTTATACCACATTTCGATCAAAAAACAGATACGTCATAAATTAAGCAGCGGGCTCTTAGAACATTGATTCTTATAAACGCAGCGATTCCATCATACATATGTAGTGATCTTATTCATGCTTGCAATACATCGTTTTCAAATCATCCCTTCCTCTTACCCAGGATTTTGGACGTTTAATCTACGACTCCCCGAAACTATGCCATCTGCGAGATGCAGACAAGAAAAACCAGTAATACCTAAATGATTTAGGTATCTCCCTCTCTTACATTTTTGAAGTATAAAATAATTAAAAATCACTGTAAAATATAACTTACCTATTTATGGAAAAAATAAAGGTCAATTTGCCTCGTTGTTTAGTAGTAGGGCCGGCGGGGGAGAGTAAGGATTTGAATACTTAGCGGAATGCTGAGGGAAGATTAGCAGAAATTAATTACGTAAGAAGAATGTCGGTGTGATTGTTCATACTATGTATATTGGTTTTTACTGTTTTTTTGTGAAGAAATAAGCAATACTGTTTCGCTCCTTATATAGGGACTGGGTGCATTCTTGTAATTGGCTAATAATGACCCAGAAGAGGTGTTCATATGGCTATTGGCACTTTCGTATGACAATTTGTGTGATAAATTTAAATAACTCAGTTCATATAACGCGAATTTCCTCGTGTAGATAAAAATGTACCTACATCCACGATATTCATGGCGTCAGCAACGTAGATATGATGTAAATTTGTATGTACTGTAGGGAAAATGTGTATCCGAACTCAACACTCCACTAAGGCATGAAGTTAAATAATATGTAACTTCATAATACAGTATTAATAAATAATGTATGTAAAGTTATGTTTAGTTATTACTTATACATTATGTAGATTACTTGCGTTTATTAAACGCCCAACCAAAAAGTATTCAAACTAACTTTTGGGTTTATCTTATTATAATATTACTACCTACTTCTGAATAACCAATACGACCAATAACGATTAATATTATTAACTTTGCAGAATTCCTCAAATTATCTTGCGTACAACTTTGAGTTATTTAAATAAACTATATCTTTGAAAATTGTTGAATAATAATTGTATGTAAAATAATAGCAAGTTTGTCTAATATTAACAGAAGATTTCATATAGAAATAATATTATTTTATTATAATTAGCACTTACAACAAAAGTACAAACTTTTTGTATAATACCCCGTTCCTACGTACTATTTATAAAATCTGTGGTCTCTTCGAGGATGTTATTAAAGGGCAAAGAAGTAGCGGTAATAATTAAAGACGAGAATGCAATAAAGGCGAATATTTTTATTTTTTACATCACATTTAAATAGCCTATAAATCTAATTTGTCATAGTTTGGATGAACTCGAATTATACTTTAAAAAAACTGCCGAGTGTAATTAAAAGGTGTGCCTTACAAGAAAAGCTCCATCCACGCTGCTGAAATTTCTCCGAACATAATATAATAAAGAATCTGCATAAAATGAAAAATACCTACACGTAATAAACTACGAAAGCATTCATACAAGTAGATTCCTCCTTCCTACTCCATACGATACGTAGATATATTGTTCACGGGTTACCTCTAGCAACCGATCACTTCTTGTATGTTAGTTGATGAAATTTATGAGAAAAGTTTTATCGAAATAATGTATATTGTTATACCAAGTATTAATAACATAAAGGCAAAACCATTTTCCGCTAAACCGCAAGTAAGTTGTGTGTTGCTAGCTATAAAATATTCCCGTTAAAAAGGATAATGTCGTCAGCAAAAAAGTTTCGCGTTACTCTGGCAATACCTTAATACGAATAAATTGTTATTTCGTTGAACTATACGATACATAGGGTACTCGCTTAAAATAATAGATCTAGAGATGAACTAAAAGACATTATCATAATAGCTTCACGTGACTGCTTGGTTATGGACGAACCATGTGTCGCAACGGCGATTGAAAGTCAATCTATACACGGTTCACCCGGAAAACCAAGCCATCATCTCAAGTGTCATAGAAAAACATTTAAACGATTACCTACTGATTATTAAAGCTCTACAGCGAAGTACTAGTACTGCAAGATAGTTTTAATATAATTTAGTACATTCTGCACGATCTACATAGTAGTAGGTATACTGTATCGTGCCAGTTCTCATATTATACGCCCGCGCGTGCTCGTATTTGCAACACCGATATTGTTTGTGAAAATTCTTTGAAATAGTTACCTACACTGCTCCGTGGGTTTGTATTCCGAAAAAAAGACTGTTTTTTTTCGTTCATCGCGTCAAAAGTAATTTTGACAACATGCACCGATTGTAGGTATGTTACCTCTGTTACGATAATCTGCCGGTAAAATCATCTGTTGCCGCGATGGCCAACTAAAATAGATTACTGTGAAAATCTTGAACACATATTGATATTTGAAATTTATTTTATCAATTTGCTTTATTCACACTTCACTAAATAAAGTAATTGATATGATTTTAAGGAATTTTAAAGTATGTATGAATTTATTTGTTTATAATATTAATATCTTTTGCTAAACCCCTTACGTCATGTAAGAGATCCCTGAATGACGCCGACCACCGGGACGTCCACCGAAAAGTTGGAGAGAGAGTTGGACCTCTTCATCACACGAACGAGACTTGAGCCCTGACTAAACAGATTCAAGGTCTATTCAAAGAGGAAGAAGAAGAAGAATATCTTTATGTTTCCCTAGGATAGATTTCTCTTAATTAGATAACTTACCTGATGTTTATACTCACATGAAATATTAGTATACAATGCAAACTCCATCCTTCCTTAGGACAGTATTTTCCATTAACATATTACAAAGACCTATACATTTCTCTAATAGTCTTAACTAGGTACCCTGTACTCTGAAGGTATGCTACGTTACGCCTAAATTAACATCAAAGCATCATTCATTGTTGCTTATTTAGTCAGTTTGTTACTTTGGGAGAGAAAAGGAAAGGGTCGAAAGGGGTCGATGTGAAAACCTTGGAATAAAGTAACAACATGTAATAAATATTTGATTCAAAAACATAAAAGGATAAAATTAAGACCACCCTCATAACTTTTATAACGCAAACATTAAAATACCTCAATTCTTTGTCTTTATTATGATTTGGTCAAGTCTTTTATTTTAGTTATTTCAACTTATTACATAATATCCCCTATTAAAGCGGGATCTAATGTCATATTTTACGATGGGACAACCCGTTATAAGCCACGGTATAATAATATTTACTTTCAAATTTACATTACTTACATATTATTTTGGGTAATGATAATATTTAGAAATGGTTTACAAAATATTTCATCAGTGTTTCAAAATGTTCATGTGTAAAATAATAATAAGTACCTACCTACAATAAAAAGAATATATTATTTTGCAGTGAAACTTTTGAAAGTACAGTGGTGTGAAAGACGATTTACAGATGAGGTAAGTAACTTATCATGAATAGAAACGTTCATTACTAAATTGTACAGCGCAATTAGACCGTATTATATATGTAGGCGGTTATCTATACTAATTCTCTCCTATTCTCGAGAACAACTGTTGGTCTTTAACGAAGGATATTGAAGGAAAATCCGGCGGGCTTAAGGCCCTCTACATCCCCGTACAGCTCAGGCGTATTAATAGCGACCTCTTTACCCGCACTACTAAGCAAATCTATATTAAGAGGTGGGCCCAGGGTTAGTCTTAACTTAAGGGAGCTCCCCGGCAAACCCCTAAATTACATTCCTTCAGTGTCCTTATCCAAGGAGGTTACAATTCACACCTACAGGTAAGAGACTTACCCCCGTTTTCACTAACTGGTTAGGTGAGGAATAGCAGAGATAAAAGTCACCTAGCCCACATTTGCGTTTCACCACGCGAAAATACCTACCTAACGGCTAGGAATCCCACTTATTTTAGGCAACGAAAATTGGGCACCTAACGGTAAGATCTGTCATATTAAACTTCACCCAACTACGTAATCGGCCGCCACATTGAATTTTATCAATCAGGTAGTGTTTTTTTCCGACCTGGGGTTATTTTATAACTCCAAAACAGTCCTAGAACACAACGAAACACAATATCATAACATGACACTTTGCATACAAACAATGTTTACTGTTAGGCGCCATTTTCATTTTACCACGTACCCTAAACGCGCATGCGTCAATCTCAAAGTCTAGTGTTGCCATTAGGTAATAATATTTGTGTGAAATATGAAAAATAAAAATACGCGGTTATTTAACGACTGTAAATTATTTTTGTAATGATATTTAATATTTAAATATTTTTCAAATACAATCCCTGTGTTTAAGTTGTATTATTTACTCTATAAAGTAAGCATTGTTTAAAAAAAATAACTACTTCTGATCAATTTGTTTTACATGTAGCAACCTTACAAATAAAAATCTTCCTAGCCGGATTTGTCCCAATTAAGTGGAAATTTGTTGGTGAAACGTAAATTAGGTAGGATTTTTTGGTAGGTAGGATAGCCACCCAGTTAGGAGCAGGAATAGCTATAGTCGGTGAAAACGGGGGTTAAATACTTAACAAATGATAGTAAAAAAAAACGTTATTACAGAAATGTGTCATCGAATGATAGAAACCTTTCTGTTTAGGTAGGTGGGCAGGTACTTATGAGAAACGCTGAAGGTACGAGGTAAGAGTTCTTAGCCATATCATTGTGATCAGTATGATTCTATATAATAATATTATCGTGGAGTAAATCACTAGGGATAATGGTTGCATTGCAATGCTATGAAATAGTCCGAGAGCCCGCTGCTTAATTTATGACGTATCTGTTTTTTGATCGAAATGTGGTACAAATGATATCTTACCAATAGGGTTTTACATCGCACTAGGGTTGCCTATCAAAATCTTGCCGCAACCCCCCCTGCCCCCCCCGAAAAGGTCTCTCTTTGCGGTTTTTCGCATTTTGTAGGAATATGGTAAGAGATAGAAGAAAGTAGTCAATGACAAAAACAATCCTTGCTAAATTCTCTACAAAAAATGTTACATCAATTTTTTCATAGGACTAGTAGTTTACCCGTAATGGCCGGTCGAAAAACAGGATATTTAAAAAAAAAAATTTTTTTTGATACTTTTTCTTTCACATTCTTCCACCCATTAATACTAACATTTTTTGGAAAAAAAATTTGGCCTGCGGCACTATATCACTGGTTATTTTATGAAAAACTAAATTTTAAGAATCTTCGTCACTGAGTTTTATTGCGATAACTCCGAAATTGTTTGATGTATGAACATAAGTTATAGCTCGTTTTGTAGCTAAGACTATGGCAATTAATTCGTTCTCTGACTATTTTCCTGTAGCTCTTATCAATTTTCAACCAATTTAGTTTAAATACATTTTTTTAGTATTTTAAATGAATTTCGGTTTTGGACCGGCCATTGCGGGTAAACTGCTAGTTCTATGAAAAAATTTACATAACATTTTTTGTAGAGAATTTAGCAAGGATTATTTTTGTCATTAACTACTTTCTCCTATCTCTTACCATATTCCTATAAAATGCGAAAAACCGTGAAGAGGGACCTTTTCGGGGGGGGCAGGGGGGGTTGCGGCAAGATTTTGATAGGCAACCCTAGTGCGATGTAATTGGTAAGCTATCATTTATACCACATTTCGATCAAAAAACAGATACGTCATAAATTAAGCAGCGGGCTCTTGGACTAAAAGTAGATGTTTATCTCGAATCGACGACGCCAAATAAATCGTTCTATAGATGTGATGAAGAAGATACATAATATGCATAAAATACCTCAGTACTGAACCTCACTGCGGTGCACTCCAACCAATAAATGGAGAGAAACAACATGAATGACATTGGTACCTCCATATTTGACTTTCAGTGGTGAATCAGGTGAGTAAAAATAAGATTATATCGGGGCGCGGGGTGCAGATTAATAGTGCTATAGCAATTTGACAACAATATCTTATCGTAAAAACTATTTATAAGACGTTAATCGGAAGTTCGAGTAGGTGCCTGGTACATATTAAGAAGCGTAATATATTATGCACAGTTCACCCAACAAAACTTACATAAAGGCATTGATAACTTTCAAAGACGAATATCCGCGCAATCATTCGATTATTCAAGAATGCATAGATAAAAGAAGTACATCGCGTCGACTCTAATAATAATATGAAGATACTGGTAGGAGCAGTAGGTCTAAAGTGGAATCTACTGTGTTAGTTAATTAACTTAGACAACATGTGGTGATGTGCAAGCGAATAAATGAAGCTTTCTGCTTACTGTCAAACACTACGTAGAAGTTTATTTACCTAATTTATCATTATTATGTGTGATTGTACAAGGGCTTGTACAGATACAGAACTATAGTTATTGTTGTTTTGAAAGTCAACACGCGACAACGTTCGCAGGAATATGAGCAAACGTACCACACAATCAAGCGTTCATTATATTAAACTAGCTGTATTTCCCGTGCTTCGCAACGGCAAAATTTCTGTACGGATGGTGAAGTAGGTCGGAAGTGGAACCCAAAACCAATGGAACATCATCTATCAGTCAAAGTACTGCAGAGCCACTAAAACTCACAACAGTTTTAGTGTAGAGTCAGATGCAGAGGTATCACATCGCTTGCCTTCATTGGCGACTGTCATACACCCTGATCGTGAGCCATTAGAACTAGAACTAAACAGCTAATGGAATAAATTTTTGGCATATAGAAGAAATATATTTGTTTTGCAAGTATACTTGTGTAGAGAAAAAACATTGCATAAAAATAATCCTTAGATGTACACCGAAGAAACCAACAAATGCTCAACAGTATGAACTATCACATTCTGTAATACCAAAAACACAACATGAAACATTCAAAACACAACCAATCACTGAAAACACTTAAAATCAATCAATTACTCGTATATACCCACTAAATCTTAAGGTTCAGAAGGAGTAAGAAGCAAATCAAAACAATATTCATTTCGGTTCTAACGCGTGCATTCCTATAACGCAGTTACCAATTAAAAGCAACAAAATGATAGTTACCTACGCAATAACAAAATGGACAAATATTATATACTCGTACAATGGACGCCTTTCAGAAGAACTTTAGTTGAATACAATGTTCAATATAAAAGAAAAAATGAATAAAACAAAACTACTATTTTGAATTAAGAGGTACCTACCTACCCAGTAGGAAGAGAAGAAAATACGACTTTATTACTAGAAAAGTCGTATATTGATTTTTGTCCACAATAAAAACACAAGTTTATGACTGAGATTTCGTAGGATTTCGACAGTAAAAAAATCTGCAAACTTTACAGATCTACGAGTATACAAATAAAATCTTTATATGTATTTCTCAGGTATGACTTATAATATAATATATAATGAATAACAAAAACAAGCATCTTGTTATAATCTCTTGGTATTATTATGAAAGCTCTATTTGAAGTTGAGCAAGTTAAGGTTATGGATAAGCGATAATATTATGTTTTAGGTTGTCATTATACTCAATAAATAGTTATATTAACAACTTTACGTTTATAATTGATATTGAGGTGGTCGGTAGCCTGGTTGGTAACGCGCTCAACTGTTAATCCAGCGGGCGCGGGTTCAATCCCCGACCTACTCCACTTCACAACACAAGCTTTTAAGCTTTCTGTGAAGTGTACAAAGATGTATTTGGGTTTATTTCGATAAGCCCAGATTCATTTAAAAAAATATATATCTATACTATCGGTTTACTTGTAGTTGTAGGTATACCTATTGTTTGGAATCATTACTTTTCAATGACGATTTACATAATACGATTACTTATTTAAGAACTTTGTTAATTGTCTAGAAACATTTTGACCATGTTTTTTTTGTGTCAACATAATACAAGTACAGGGTCATCGAAAAGGATGGACCCTATTTTAAAAAGGTATAACTTTGGAACTGTTTATTTTAAATGAGTGATTCTTTTACTGTATGGTATCTGATGAATGCATGTTTTGTGTAATGCACAATAAAATGCAATAGCGCATGCGCAGACTAACTGTGAGGTTGACAAATCGATCGAGCAACGGAAAACACAGTGAGTTGATTGTTTTGCAATAGTCGGTAGTACAGACCTACAATGGCAGAAAAAATGTTTTTCCTTTTTATTTCCTCGATACAAAAAGATAATCACGTCAGATGATCAAAAATCAGCCAATCTCCTTGTCTTTTCATAACTGGTCCAAATTTTTGCTAAACCAAAATACAGAAAACTTGTGGTAAAATTTTTATTGCAAGGAATAAAATAAAAATATTTTTAAAACCCGTCGTAAAATAGGCGATTAAACTAAACACACACAAAAAATAAAAACGAGCTGATGTAGAAATTTTACGATATAAAAAATAAAGTAGCCTAGCATCGCAAGAACTGCAGGCTACTTCAGCAGTTGATACTTGAAACAATGACTGAGAAAAAGCTTTAATTACCATTAATTTTCAGTTGCTATTTTTTTAGCAAGTAATTGAAATAAATAAAGGGTACCACAAGATCTCAACGTTAGGAAGAAAAATCAATAAATACGTGCAACACAATGTACACAAAATATTTTGATGAAGTAGAGATTTACTTTTTTAAGGCTGGTACTGCCTATTCTTTCACAACGTAGTAAGGTATTCTTGTACGCAACTATAAGAACATACGTCTACAGGTATTTTATGAAACTGTAAAAGGTCCAGACCACTGCAGTGAGAACTTTTCTACTACGGGCATTTTAATGGTAACAACAACTAATTAGAGTAGCAGCGTTTTGATACGGTTTTGTCGAGGGAACCTCATTTGGAAATACTGGATGACACCGGAGTAAATAATGTAGTAAATAGATACATTTAATGTAAGCCCGCTCTTTGTATGTTTCTTCATTCATTCATTTTCGGGTCCGAGCTACCTCCCACTAAGCCACCCCACTCCAGAAATTAGCAGCCATAACGGCATTGTCAGTGACCATCATCAGGTCCCTCGCATCGCACCTCACTGGCATGTCTCGACATAGATACGAGGAGGTGTTCGTCCGCCTGGGTGTCTCCGCAATCGCAGGAGACATATGTTTTAATCATACATGTATCTTTATATGTACGATAAACATTATTTTATTTTATATATTTTATTAAATATTTAAACAGACGCATCGTCTGAAAACATACCTACTTATATGATGCCGGATAACAGATAGAATAAAAATCACAGGAATTAGGTATCAGTGGCGTCGTCAATCAGAAGCAATCATTTTAGATAAGATCTTAGATAAGCAAACTCAATGTGTTCAAGAAGTCAGAAGCAATCATCTTAGATAATAATAAGCAAACTCAATGTGTTCAAGAAATCAGAAGCAGTCATCTTAGATAATAATAAGCAAACACAATGTGTTCAAGAAAAAACCGCTCAATTTTATAAATAAATAAATAAAATCTTCATTGAAAAAATATTTCCCAAATGGCGGGTTTATTGCTGTAGGCAATGTCTGCCAACCAACCACTAATATGAATCTAAACAAAAACTTTGTGACAATGCAGTGTATTTTGGAACACAACCAAAATTACGCCGACTTTCTGTAATACGCATTCTGAAACATAAAAAAGAAAAGTTTTCCTATTCACGCATATTACTTCGCAAAGATGTGGTTTCATGCGGGGGTCGTATGTAGCGGCGAAATGGAGATTAGGAAGTTGTATATAGATATATAAGTATAGTTACAATCAAATAATAAAACATTTTATAGACATGGATGGCGGTTCAATGGGATGGCGATGTCGTAAAAGATATATAGGCCAAACCAGGAACGATACTCGTACCTACATACGACATGAATGGTAATAATGTTACGAGAAAATTTACTTAATATTTTTTGTAGAGAATTTAGCAAGGATTATTTTTGTCATTGACTACATTCTTCTATCTCTTACCATATTCCTATAAAATGCGAAAAACCGCGAAGAGGGACCTTTTCGGGGGGGCAGGGGGGGTTGCGGCAGGATTTTGATAGGCAACCCTAGTGCGATGTAATACCCTATTGGTAAGCTATCATTTATACCACATTTCGATCAAAAAACAGATAAGTACGTCATAAATTAAGCAGCGGGCTCTTGGACTATTATTAGAAAAAAAAGAATCTCTTTAAAAAAAAAACAATATTTTATGACTTCAAATCCTAGAACTGTTTTTCGCGGTCTTTCAAATGATACCAAACTCGCCATTCCGAAGCGCCTGGATTCCTTCATTCCAATGGCGCCTCCCACCAAGAATAGACATAATCGATATTTGTAAAAATATACGATATCTACTCGTGAAGCACTTTCGTGAGATACCAAACACGGTGGTATGTGGTGACTGGATCCTCTCAATCGCTCGGTGTCTTCCAATTCTCGAGCTGGACAAAATCTGACTTACGATCTGGATTTTTTTCCAACGCCCTTTCACACGATACCACACATGACCCTTGGAACCCCCTGAAAGGCATTACATATTTTTTGTCTCTGGAGAAAGCTGATCCATTTTCTCTGGAGAAAAAACAAGAAACAATGTCAATCGCACACCGTGAAAACCTTCAACATTTACATAATATACTTATTGAATCCCAATGTAAAATATTTTTTTAACGAAAACGTTACAATGTAAATATTAATTAGGTAATATTCTATTTTAAGTACTAAGACGCTATTACGAGTATTTTACGTTACGAAAACAACTTCGAGAGATACAAAAAAAAATTATGAATAAATCTAAATGAAACATATAGGTACACTAAACAGTAGGTATAAGACAAACGTATATAAAACCACAACACACAATGTTTACATCATTACCCTGGATATTTTTAAAAGGATTTAAGAGCATGCGTTATAAAACATGTACCGTATAGACAAAAATTCGTAAAATGGATGGTTTTATGTGTCTACAGTGTCGAAACTAAGTAGAATAAACCAAATATTTTTACATATTTTACTATACCAATTATTATAATTTATAAATCTTTTAAAGTCAATAACTTGTATACTTTTTTAGGAAACGAATTAATTGTGACGGCAATAAGTAGTCACTCGCGGAAAAAAGCTTACCCCAGGCGGATTTTGTGACGCGGATTACATCTTTTTTTTATATTTTTGTTTTTTACAATCATAGATATACATCTTATCCAGGAAACGCTCTGTTTGCATTTTTTAGATAATTAAATTTTCAAAAATATTTTTAAAAAATATATTTCCCACAGGTTAGAAAAATCGATTTTTTAATGTTTTTGGATGCTAAATATTCCACGTGTTACAGTATACATGTTTATTATTATTTTCTAATTATATTTATTGGTCTGTTGTTATACAAATTGATTTACTCTTAACTCGTTTTTTTTTACTTAAGCCGTACATAATAAATATAATTTATGTAATGTCACGCATTATTTTTCAGCAAACCCCAGCAAACATTGTGAAGCAGAATACAAAATAATTTATCTTTTTATTTTTTAAGAGCATAGATGCACTTCTTATCTAGGGAACGCTCTGCTTGGATTATCAATTATTTTCATTTTCCTTAATAAAAATATTATTTTCCTATAATAATAATAATTGGACAACTTTAGGCGCCGTTTAGAGATAAAATCGCCCCAGGGACATCTTACATTTTTCTTTTCACCATATAGGATCGTCACAAACAGTAAAAATGATAATTAAATCACCACATAGGATCGCCACAAAACAAAATAATAAAAATGAATGAATCTAATCAGTTTCGGCTAACTTGACCTATCATTGGCTAACCAGTGACTGACCCGTAGGTACGCACAAAAAGGTGAGTCTTCAGCAACCTCCTGAACTCCTCCAGGCTTTTGGCACACCTAACATCGAGTGGAAGGGCACTCCACAGGCTTGGGCCCGCTGCACAGAATGCACGGTCACCATAACCCGTAGAAACGACCCTCCGTGGCTCTTCTAGTTCATGTGCTAGACTCATAGCCGACCTCAGCGTCCGATGCCTCCAGCCCATATTCTTTCTCACACACATTTCTTTAATGTAGAGGGGCGACTCACCATGGATAGCCTTATATACCATCACGCATACTTTGTATTCAGTTCTGGCACACACTGGAAGCCAGTATAGTTCCCTGAGTAGCCGAGTTATTTTACAACATTTATTACCATCCATAATGAGTCTAGCGGAGGCGTTCAAGAGGGATTGCAACCGACTCACCTGTACACCCGGCAATCTAGTATATATAATGTTACAATAATCTCATCTTGATATTACAAAAGCATTGACCAATGTCTTAAGACTATCTTTTGTGAGACAACGTTTAACATATTTGATTTGTCTCAGGTGAAAGAAACCATTCCTAACCGTGGCACCGATCTGGTCAGCCATTGACAGACTACCGTCAACAATCACACACAACCTCACTATTTCTGATAAGATGCTGTCGTCTATTCGACGCTATCCACATAAATTCTGTCTTATCAGCATTGAGGCATAGTCTATTTGAGGCCATCCATCTGGCTACTGCCTCGATGCAACGTAAAAAGGTACGTTCAAGCTCATCCTGTTCACCCGGTGCAACGGAAGCATATATTTGTATATCGTCTGCATAAGCACATACATTTAAACCAAAACCCTCAACTATGTTCTCCACTTCATCCACATAAAGCACGAAGCCCTGCGGTACGCCTGCGTTAAGAGATCTTGGCTCCGCCTTTGCGCCTCCGAAGTTTACAATCTGGAAACGGCATGTTAGATATGACTTGAACCATTCGATGACCTTCTCACCAAGTCCAAACCTCCTCTTCAGCTTATTCAGTAATATATGGTGGTCCACTGTGTCAAATGCTGCGCTCATATCCAGCAGACATAGCAGGGTAGCTTTACCCTGTTCGTTTGACACAGTTATAGCAGACAGCATCCTTGTGATGCTTGTCTCCGTTGAGTGATTCCTTCGGTAAGCAGACTGCTTTGCAGGCCACAGGGCACTCATCCAGGTAACTGCCCAATCTTCTGGTAACAACTTTCTCCAGCAGTTTCGAGAGATATGGAAGATTAGATACTGGTCTATAGTTTGTTTCAACATCTGGATCATGTGTAGGTTTCTTAAGAATTGGTGTCACATGTGCACACTTCAGGAAATGTGGCACACGAGATGCCAAGAGCGAACTATTTACGAAATGTACAAGAAATCCCTTAATTGCATCCTTACACTTTTTCAGCGACCAAACTGGTATAGGATCATGCTCACACTGTTTGTTTTTCGTGCTCATAATAATTGCATCCATTTCAGTCAGTGTTGTCGGTGTGAGACTATCCAAGGAGCTTGTTGCCCTCTCACTTGGTTGTACACTACATGCATTTTCCACTTTACTTATAATAACAGCTATCTTGGTCTTGCAAAACTCTGCGAGATCTTCAGCAGATTTAGTAGACAATGATTGTCCCTTCTTCTGTTCGCATATTACATTAAGAGATTGCCATAGTTGTTTGAGATTTTTCTTTTCACTGTCAATCTTATCTTTCCAGAAAGAAGACTTCTTCCCGTTTACTTCATGGTTGTAATCCTTCTGCGCAGCAATCCAGTTATTTCTATCCGTTGCATCTCCACTGCTTCGGTACCGTCTCTCCAGTCGCCTCATGGTTCTTTTCTTGTTACGGCACTCACCATCAAACCAGCCGTCAGACTTGAGTACTTCTAAATGGTTCATGTTTATCCAGTAATGTTGTCAGAGTAGAGTTATACATTGATACAAGCTCATCAGCGTCCGTTGTGAAACTCGATACATCCCGACAGATAGAAGTCTCCCTCAGATCAATTGACAAGATTTGACTGTAAAAATTGTCTCTTAAATAGGCTATTATTGTTTTTTTGTAATTGTTAATACAAAGAAACAACTTATAAGAATCGATTTAATTTAATAATTATCTGCCGAAAATGGGAGAAATGAATATTTTAAAATAATTAATAAGTGATAGTTCACGCTACTCGACGACAACAAAATAACTTCAGAAACCCCCCGACTGCGGGAAAGAGTAGACGTGTGAAGCATGTCGCTTTGTCGCGCCAAAGTCCATATAAAAAAAATAATGGTGCAATAATTGCTGACGTCACTCCTTTACATACATAACACAACCCCGCTGAAGGAAGTTATTTTAAAGGATAAAATATAGTTACATTATCAACCTACATACGTTAGTTTCTATGTATTGGATTGGTACAAACAAGTCAGAGAAGTTTAATTAATACACGAGAAACTCCACAAATATTATACCAAAACGTAATATTTGTGTTAAGTGCGCCATGTTGGTAGTATTTTAATAAGAAAATACTTTGCCGCAACACATGTCAGTAATTTTACCTACGCAATTTTTAAGAGAATATTTCCTATGACGATTTATCTAGCTAACAGACGCGAATCTACCTATGTACATGACTCCCACCGAGTTACTTATTGGAAAAAATGATAGGTATAATAGTGTCCAATCTGACGTAATCCCATAAGAAATGTTAACCCCGGCTTCCCTCCTGCAGAAATCCACCTTTCGCCTCTGCTAGCTAATAGCTATCATGGTATAGTAAGTAGCTTTCTTCATAGAGATATCTGGGTAACACCAGATTTATCCATCATCCAGGCAATTCTAGTGGAAAACCCTAATCTGATTAAATTATCATTAGCGACAAAAGATAATACAATACAGTACTCCTACACTAGTGTACAATAAGATCACGAGGAGTATTGTAAAAGTACATATGATGTAGGAGAGACAAAAAAATGTCATAATGATGTTACCTATTGCATAGATCCTACGAGAGCCAGGTTTAGGAACATAAAATTAAAAGTATACCTATACTTATTAAAATAGTATGGAAGTCGTGCAAGCAACATCTCCTTTACAATCATGAAAAAACAAATATTATCTGTTGTTTCATAGAGGGCATAATATACCTCTAAGCGAATGTATTTTAAAATGCAATACATCGTAAATAATACACAATGACACAATGTTTGATTTATTTATAGTTTCCATTATTTCAAAAATAACAAAAACACAGAAATAGAAAGACATCTGGGATAGATCGAAAAGAAAATAAATAGTTCAGATGCAAGTACGGACAATATGAACATCAATTTACTTCCTTACCCCCACATTGTCCTCAAGATTTAAGGGCATGGCACCAGGAATGACGTCACAGTCTTTTCCCACGGCATTAAGGTTCAAAATTGCGTGACAATCGCATGATAAAATGGTAAAAATAGCGTTTTTTTCCATTTTTTGGGGTTGATTTTGAGTCTATCAAAAAACTTTTACGGTTATTCCCTAGATTTTAATGCATATTATCAGTACAAGAAAAAAAAAATACTCCGCGACTTTCGGGAAACGAGTTTCCGCCTTTCGGAAAAAAGGTCAGAGGTGTTTTTAAATATTTTTTTTGCGAAATGTATACAAGATTTAAAAAATCTATTACGGTTATTCCCTAGATAAAGGTTCAATGCATCTACCCTATTTTGTTCCCAAGCATATTTAGTAACGGTTGTCGAGATAGAAGGTCTCCCGTTTTTAGAAATTTTTGAAATCTCGGTATGCACACTCTTAAACAGTTTTTTTACAGGAAAACAATACTCACATTACGCATAATAAAAGAGACGAAGAACAATTACTTTATATTGTAAGCATAGAGGAAAAGAAATGCACTTCAATGTAAGTACAAAGCAGCAAAATACTATTTACGATTTCCAAATTGAGGTACATACACACAATTTCTTATTTTTCTTCGATTTCTAGATCACTGCGATCTGTGGTTAAACGATATCGTATAACTATCCTTTTGATAAATTTAGTGTAAGTGGTGGATTCTTCCATCTTTTTTGCGGTCTTTCCATGAGATGATGTCCTGCCGGTATCGGGCGGTATACATATTGTGGGCAACCGTACGTGTAGAATCCTGTCACTGTCCACATAATCTCTCCAATATCGTCCGTTTGACATGTCTCTCTAATTACTTTCTTAGTCTGTACCTGGGAGATCTTCCTGGTACAACTCACAATCGTCATCTCCTGATGTGCGGAGGTTTTTTTGTCACGGCTTCTATAACTCATTATGAGTCTGACACATGTTTTGATTATCTGGACTTACGTGCAATTAGCACGTGGTCACTCCTACATAATTTATACTCATTTAAATAAATAAAACAGAAAATTAGGTCAGAAGACCGTGGTTTTCGCAAAAAAATATAAATATCTATTTATAAACGATAACGTACAATCTGGAGGTAAGTAGTAGATATGTGCTAGGTAGTAAGGTAATTTTTTTAATAGTATCTGCGGGAAGGAAAACACATTTTCCTACATTTAATAAAATAAAAAGCCGTGTCTAAGGAAACTCTTAGCTATACCTGACTTCATATTAGACATAACATGAAAACTGCCGTAATTCGCACTGAAAGATATAAAAAAAATGCTTTTACCATAAATTGTTTACGAACATTAAAATAATATCTAGCCGACTTATGACAAGTCTGTGGTAACCAACAACATCTGCAGTTAGGTACTTTTTACACAACTTGTTAAAAAAGGTGTTCATGTATACGTAAAAGAAAAACCAAATTATTATGGACACGGTAGTCTGTGCTTTATTACTGTTTGAAATCTTTACCACCAAATTATATATACACTATACAGTTAGTGTGGTATTTTAAACTTGGTTTATAAAGCGACGGAAGAATGAAGAGGTACGGCGAAGTCAGGTGGTCGACGTTGTTCCTACCATATAAGAATAAGAACGTTTATAAGATCGGAACTGTCAACTGGAACATTTTTGAGGAGGAGATGGTGAATGGAGATGGATTCGGATCTCTAGAGATCTAGTATCTGAGGATGTCACCATATGTAACTAGTGTGGCGTATTAATACAAATTTTGCCACGTACGTTCTCAGAGTTCTCTCATATTAAACAAAGGCTATGATAATAATACTTCACGTAGTGAATAGTAAAATATTAAGAAGCAGTTTTCATCTCTACCGACTGACAAACCAGATTCAAGCAATATTTTCTATAGACACCATATAAAACAATTCATCAAACACTTTGATTATAGAAGTACCTAATCAAACACATACTGACATAGATTCGCTCAAATTCTTTTGTTTCAATACAACGCTATGAAATGTGTGTGAAGTCATTTCTTCGTTTTCATGAAATTCAATAAGTATTCTTTTGTTGATATTTGACGTTTACGATTTTCACAGTGTCAAAATGTGATTGTAATTAGATATTTTAACGTTAATATACAATTGTTTCGCTCATCTAAGGATGCATTTTAATTAAAAAAACATTTTATAATGCCCTAACGTGGTTTTTCGGACTGTGGTTATATATTTAGCCTCAAATTGTAATGTATCTTTCTATCGGTAAGCTTCCGTATTTTGGTTGATATCATTGTTAATTTATGCACCTTCCGACTAAAAATGAGACAAGTAAGGCTTATTTAGTGATTTAACTTATTTTTACGCTTAAAATAACATCGCAAATAATATATTTTTATTAAATTACATCTGCCATAGGCACGTGATATCATCATCGAATCACACATCGAGCCATCGATATTTTAAATTCGCTCCCGGGATTTTACGAATTATAAGCGATTTCCAATATTTTTTACGTATAAATTAATAATGATATTAACGAAGGAGAAAAGATATATTAACATTTTCTAGCGTAATCCGCATTTCCACACGACATTTGGGCATGTAAAGTATATTTTTATTACCTTCAATGTTGTCTTGGGTGGGCGAAATGATTGTTTTTAAGCAGGATAATATATAATTATATGATCGACATTTAGACAGCTTGAATTTCTGGAATATCATAAATTATGAAATGATAATCGTTTTATGTAAATCATTTAATATATATAATGAAATTAATTATAAATAATTTTAGCGGCAGCATATTAAGTTAATGAGTTATATTATACAAATTTATTTATTTATATAATTAATCCTTTTTATTTTTTTACCTACCAATACAACACAACATGTTAAAAAAATGGTATCGATGGTATTCAATATCGATGTTAATATTGAGCATTTACATCACATTAAATCATCCAGTAAAGATTAGAAGAAAAAGAAAATGGAAACAACGCTCGAAAATAGTTCGAGGCTATGATCAAACATGGACATAAAACCTGCGAGTTTAATATAGTTAAACTGTTAGTTAGCGAAATCTACATAATTATAATATGCTGTATGCGCATGTGAATAACACTATTTAAACTTTTTTTCAATTCTCTGTTGTTTCCCAGAAAATATCTAATTAAATCTCTGAGCACCGTCACAGATGCCAGAATACACAGAAGAATGAATGAATCAGAAGAATCAGCTATGATTTTCATTATATTATTGGAATTTATACCGGGACTGTATTTTAACTGGAATGAATAAATCTGTATTTTATTCACATAACTTACAATTATGAATAAGAGTAACTACAGATTCAGAGCTTGAGTGAGTTAAAAATTAATTTACCGATGTTTTATAATTTGAGGATATTTAGTAAGAATTAAATTAGGTACCATAAATAAAAGAAGTAAAATGCCCAAAATTCTTTGCCAAAAAAGTGAAAAAATATTTTTTGAAAGATGTAACGATGACGTGTAGTTGGCCGTTTTTTTTCTTTTTTTATTAATACTGTTAAATAATATGTTTAAATGCTGGAAGCTGAAATCCCCTCATACCAGCAATTTCTTTTGCTGACTGGGGATATTTTGTTTAATTGTGTTCATTGTATTATTTTGTGCTGTATATTGTAAGATTTATGGATGAATAAACTTATTATTATTATTATATTATACATTTGTGAAACAAAGGTTAGGAGCCTAATGCCACGGCCACGTCGCGTAAGAGCCACCACGAGCCAATTGTGTACATATGAGTAAAAAGACGTCAACGACCGGTTACGTACACGTCAAGACAAACGTTCCTTCCACACGCCTTTTTACTCATATATACACAATTGGCTCGTGATGTCTCGCACGTGGGTTGCGGGGGCATTACAGTTTACATCATTCCACCACAAAAAATACCCACATATTTTTTTCACAACATATTTTCTCAAAGCATTTATTCGTTCGAAAAACGCAGTAAAGCATAATAGCCCAGGAAATTTAGATTTGTAGCGTAGATAATTGTCGGAAAGCTGGAAACTGTTATAATCTCTTCACTAACATGCAAAGAAGGTTTCTTGAAGTTTGCACCAATTTTCCGCTTGTGCTAAGTACAGGGTGACCCATAAACCGATAAAATAATGTACTTTTTTCAGTTTTTCAGTAATAACTTCTAAACAATGCTTTCTAGGAAAATGGTGTCTTTTTATAAATTAAAGTACATAATATTCTGCGTCGTTTGAGCATAAATACTTCTTTGTACCTCAAAAATTATTGTGATACAGACACTGCCAAGTACATATTAATTTTCTTAACAAATTGAAATATTCGTATTTTTCACTTTTGTTGTTGAATAACTCCCCAACACAGGTATTTACGTTAATATTTCACTAAAAATATTAAATTGTGGGTCAATTTTCTCTAACTTGTGATTAAAAGTTTAGACCTACGGCACACAGTTTAAGATGCACAGGTGCTTAAAGAGAGACGAGTGAAATAAAGAAATTTATTAAATGATAAATTTAGATATGTAAGAGGTAAGCTAATTTAAATTTTACTATTCCGTTTTATTAAGGCATAGTTTTTTTAAATAAAATCCAAATTTTCAATACTGTTACGCCACTGCCTAATATTTTATATAGAAAAGAGTATTTTTTTTTACATTCAATAATTTTCTTAAAATATCTCCTAAACGGTTAGTGTTAGGAAAAAAATATTTACATCGGAATTTATCTACAATAATTTCTCTATATAATAATTGCAAAATAATTTCTTTGACTTTAATACTGAGAGAAGTAGAGTTAATTAAAAATGGTATATAAAAAATAAATTCATACATGTCGTCACTTTTTTGTTAAATTACTCCTAAACCAAGCGGTGTAGCATAAATTCATTAAATTAAATTTAAAGCTAAATAAATTTGTTATAAAATGAGTATAATAAAATTAATTTGTGAGTTATAATAAAAAAGTACTAGATGATCAAAATTGATATTGTGTAGAGGCACGTTGCTAAGCAGGAACATTTTGTATGGTAAGCGTGGAATTATTTTACAAAATATTGATATTGATCATCTAGTACTTTTTTTATTATAACTCCCAAATTAATTTTACTACACTTATTTTATAGGAAATTTATTCAGCTTTAAATTCAATTTAATGAATGTATGTTACACCGCTTGGTTTAGAAGTAATTTATCAAAAAGTGACCGCATGTATGAACATATTTTTTATAAACCATTTTTAATCAATTCTGCCTCACTTAGTATTTAAGTTAGATAAATTATTTTTCCGGTGTAATATAGAGAAATTATCCTAGATAAATTATGAGATAAATATTTTTTCCTAACACTAACTGTTTACAAGATGTTTTAATAAAACCAATTAATGTAAAAAAAATACTCTTTTCGATATAAAATATTAGGCAGTGGCGTAACAGTATTAAGAATTCAGATTTTATTTGACAAAACTATACATTAATAAAATGAAATCGTAAAATTTAAATTAGCTTACTTTTTACATATCTAAATCTATCATTCAATAAATATCTTTATTTCACTCGTCTCTCTTTAAACACCTGTGCATCCTAAACTGTGTGCCGTAGGTCTAAACTCTAAATCACAAGTTAGAGAAAATTGACCCACAATTTAATATTTTTAGTGAAATATTAACGTAAATACCTGTGTTGGGGAGTTATTCAACAACAAAAGTGAAAAATACGAATATTTCAATTTGTTAAGAAAATTAATATGTACTTGGCAGTGTCTGTATCACAATAATTTTTGAGGTACAAAGAAGTTTTTATGCTCAAACGACGCAGAATATTATGTACTTTAATTTATAAACAGGCACCAGTTTCCTAGAAAGCATCGTTTAGAAGTTATTACTGAAAAACTGAAAAAAGTACACTATTTTTTCGGTTTATGGGTCACCCTGTACTTAGCACAAGCGGAAAATTGGTGCAAACTTCAAGAAACCTTCTTTGCATGTTTATGAAGGGATTAAAATAGTTTCCAGCTTTCCGACAATTATCTACGCTATACCCCCTTTTTTAATGTAAATACACCGGTCTATAAGCATTTAAAGGGTAGAATTGAAATGTTTTCTTTTTATTATAATAAATGATATTGTACATATTGTACACACGAGTATGTAGACATTATTACGATTTGAAAAGGTGTAATCTTTAATAGAGAACATGACTATACAGTGTACGTGAGGAATATTATGTCTTTATGTTAGATACCAACATTATCTGACATGTGATTAGACATGACAGCTGACAGGCAAGAGTAATATACAAAGAAAAAAAACTATACAAAATATTATTACGTAAAAAAAATGAAATACATTATTAAATCCTTACGTTCCTCGTCTGTTCTATTTTTAATGCGCCGATTGGAGAAATGTCAGTACCAGGCATCTCTGTGTAATAAATATAACGTGTATGGTATAAAATAATAAATAAATAAAAATGCTTCCTGTTGCAATATTGCTCTCGAGTTATTTCAAAGATAATGAATGTGGTAGTGAAAACAACGGTGGCGCAGACTGACAATTTCGACGGAATTGTTTGTGAACAGTTTTTCATCGGTCGGTTTCGAACGGTCTGTCATATAGCAATAATATTATAATACGAGTATAAATAACGTACCTATGATAATAAAACGTGGCTAGTTTATGGAATAATCTTCCACTTCATATCAGCCTAGCTCCAACTATTATCTCTTTCAAGAGTAAACTGAAGCATCATTACCTTCCCATAAATAATCCATCTAACCAATAATCCCTCTATTATTTTCTGGTCCTTCATTCCATCCACCTAAATATATTTATATTTTCATCCTTTCCTTTAGATTTTTTTGTTTTACTCCTACTCCTACATGTATGTAGATTGTAGGTGCATATAATATAATATGCAGAAATGTAATGTGGCAAGTGCTTCATTGACAGACTTACCTAAGGTAATAGAATCTTTATCGAAAGTATGTTTCCTTCAATAAAGATTCATTTATTTATTCTTTTAAGTTTCCATAGAAGCTGGTGTGATTTCAGCGCCTTGATTTCATCACCAAACGAAGCAGTAAAAGTCAGCTATAAATACTTAGAAATTAATGAAACATACGACAAAATGAACTACAAGGTTCCACGCAAGTACCTACCTACTCCAGTACATATTATAATATTATGTGGGATGGGATAACTCAATGAAATGTAATTCTAATATCGGCTCCGTCAAGTCATTGACACGTTCGAGAGTTAATATAAATAGTTTTGAGAAGATACCCCCCCCCCGGTTAACCCCCTTCGTAATAGGCGTATTGTTTATCTTAGCAGTACCATACATTAAGGGTAAACCCACCTCCACCCCTGGATGTTTCAGGAGCTTTAGCTCCTATATCATCCAGTCTTTTAAGCAAAAACATTTTTAAAAGGAGGGCTCAAGGTTCGCCGGAAGCACTCCCCTCAACAAACCCCTCCCGAAACTACTCTGAACACCCTTAATGTTCCTTGGAGGAGACTCTCACTGCAAGGATCTACACACTACTACATTTTTTTCTTCTTAGAAACTATCGTCTTACAATTACGTATTACTACGTACTAAATCTTAATCTAGAGGACAACATTTTACAATTCAGACAGCACATACAATGAATTCAGAGAAACAAAATAATATGTAAAAAATAATAAAGAACCATATTTACCTGTTGTCCCCCATCCACGCGCGAAGGAAACCACAGCCTGATAATAACAGAATAAAAACAATAGTAATAAAAAATAAAAAAAAAACAAATAAAGGAAATATTAAAGGCCCCAGCCAGCTCCAAGGAACATCATTGGGGAAAACACACACATCCCAAGAGAGGGAGAAGAGACGCACACAAACGAAAGAGTTCAGCCGCCGTTCATCCACCTATTGCTCAACTGAGGGAATAAAACTCAACTTAGTACACTCGGAGCCAGCCCCGGTCGACGTAGATCCTCCCATTTCAATTTCCATGCATCCACAAAATGTCTGAAACAAGCAAAGTTAGTCGCGTTGAGTGTCAATTCACCAAACCAGACGGGTCGAGTCGATAGCAGTACCATCAATCTTTACACAAGTGTTGAATATAATAATATGGCTATGTTTCTATAACATTTTAGCACTTATAATTCATTGCTTCTGATACGGCCGACCATTGAAAATACTTACATAAAGTGTTTTTGCAGACTAAAATCAACAACTAGAACTCACACCAGTCAAAAACCTATAGAAAGACGTTATATGCTATAGTAAACCGTGTTCACATTGACAAGGTTGAGAAAAAAATATTACTAGAAGAAACACGAAAAGTTTTCCTCCGTAAAAAAACGTTTCCGACTCACACCAGAATCGTCTGACTAAAACAAAAAAAAAATGTCAAGTACGATGCTTGTCAAATTGTTCAACAGTGAATAACATCATAGCGCTAAGTGCTCTAATACGAGCAAAGATTACGGCAACTCGTACAAATCGTATTGATTAACATTATTTTGGCAATATTTAAAGCGAGAAACGATATTGCGTGCAAACGAGAAAGAAAATTATCATGATATCGGCGACACGAATTGCAGAATATCCAATCGGTTTGATAATTTTAGTCAATTCTCTTTCGCGCTTGCATGCAATATCGTGCTCGTGAAAGAGCACCTTTACGCTATCACCAGATGTGTCCGGGTCTGGTGGAAAAATTTAAAGTAATTATTAAAATACCTACTCTACGCGAAGAGGATAATTAAGCGTTTAGGAATGTCCCATGACATCTTTCGACAAGTACCATGTTATTTAGCGGTATAATTTCATTTGCAATAATAGTGTTTGAAGAGCGTAATTTTTAAGGGAGATGATAAAAGCAGTATTTCTTAGTTGAGTTATTTATGAGTGAAACAAAAAATATGATTACTTAATCGTTAGAAAGTACCTACTCACAATGTAATGTCTCGAGATATTGACGTCAAAACTACAAGATAACCGAGAGAGTAGAGAAGTAAGTTAGTTGTGGAAGTTAGTTGTAGAGTAGCGGGTAGATAGATATGTAATAAAGTAAAGTTGACAAAAAGTGTCATCAAACTATTCCGACTATTACAAGACATGATACGAGTACCATGAGAAACGATCAACGTACCGAACAAGTAAAACTTACTCGTATTATGATAGATGTACATTATTATACATCGCTGCTACGAGTATTAGAGTGAAACCCATAAAAGCACATTCTGATATAAAAACATTCCTTTGGCACGCCACAGGCATAGGTAGATTTCAAGTGATTTATTAATTTTATTAATTTTAAGAGTACATCTGTACAATAAAAACAATCACAATATCATCAGCAAATAAACCAGCGAAGTGATGAAGTAGTATGGATGTAGTTTATTCTTTGATTATCGAAGTACCGTATGACGAAAAAATATTTGATTAAGTACTTCAATAATCAAAGGAAGTACCTAATCCAATAATCAAATTATTTTCATTCCACACATAATATGGATTGGTACCGGTACCTAAGCACTAGAAATTTGAAAAAAGATGTGAGTTCTTCTCGTATCGTGAAGCACATTTCTAAGACAACAAACACGCAAGTACCTATGCGGTAACTACTTAAGTAGATCTTTCGATCGATCAGTGTAGTCCGAGGAATTGAGCTAGACAAAATCTGACTTTTGATCTGTATTCCTTATTTAATAACCTTTCATACGATACCAGACACAGACCCTCACAATCATTGGATCCCCTCAGAATGATTGTTTTTGAATTTAAAGCCTTAAAAAGTGAACCTTCCTCTTAATGGATTTCACCCAATCTCCTATCAGTTCATCTACCACTTACCAAAAATCTACCACCCAAGTTTCACGTTTCTGCGACGCATAGTTTGGCTGCAAACGTGCGCACAAGAAAAGGGACATATATATGGCTTATATATATAAACTTTTAAACCAAGGTCGGATTCGGGTTCTCCTGGTTCTAATTAGTGATACTGAGTAGAAATTTTTCTAATCTGCGACATCACGGGAGAAACGAATAGGTAGAGTTCCTTTTGGAAATCTACCTAAAATCAATGTGAATATTTTTTGTATATACTACGTTATTTTACTGTCGTAGTTCGGAAAGAGTAAAATTGTATCGAATCTATGTTTAAACGAAGGCGTTGATGCCTGTGAAATTAAGGAAAAATGCGCTGCAACCAACATCACAACCGACAGATTTTATAGATTATCCAAGTACGAGTATTGTAACCTAAATCATATATTTTTTAACTGCCCGTTAATTGATAACTCGTTATTTCTGGAGCAGATTAAGGAGAATTGTGGAACCCTTCCTTTGAGTATCGAATGTCTATTGTCCACAAACTCTCCTCAAATATATCACGATGTCACTGCCTTATCCTTGATGACAGAAAAGTTTAATTTTTAATTTTTCATTATTTTTTATTATCCAATAAAAAGTACATAGAGTATTATACGTACATTATGTATACACGGAGTAATGGATTTTATTAACCTACTAGTGTGAGGTAGGTATTACTTACTTTCCGTGTCCGGAACACCATCAAATTTGTAGCCCTCAATATTCAGACGTTCGTCAGTAGCGCATCCTCGGGCGTATATCTCGCACCTACATATTTGGGGACATGAAAACAGGTGATTGTGGTCCTGTTTGGCACCACACTCACAGGTGTCTTCCTCTCTGTAACCCCATTTTTTGAGGTTGCTGTAACGACGGGAGACACTTGTTCTCAGTCTATTGAGAGACCTCCATGTTGGTAACACACAGTTACCTCCATTGGAGGTAACTGTGTGGGCTCAGTAGGTACTTTCTCGCCAGAGGTGCACCCGGTGGGCCTCCGGGGGGCCTTCTATCGGGAGTGTCGTCTCCATAAAGCTTCTCCTCGACTTAAGTTTGCAATGACGGGTCTGGGAACCGTACATTGGGTATCTTGGGTCAGCTCGCAACATAGTATTTATTTATTTATTAATTCACATCAACCCCGTGAGCCTTTTACACAACTTATGATACAATAAACAAGTTAACAATATTTATATTAATTAAAATTAACAATATAACAAAGTTGTGAAAGAAAATAAACATTACATATATACACACACATGCAGAAAAAAGTTAAATAAGATAATAAGAAACAAAATGCTAGGCATAATGTTCCCTTAGGTATTAATAATGTACCTCATAAGATGATGCTACCCCGATCAAATTTTTAAATTACTCATAAAATACTGTGTATGGCAAAACTCGCTCTCTCTCGGGTGGATTCCCTTTAAAGAAAAAAGAAGGTAGGTATATTCCAAAAAAATAATGTGCGAAATTCGCGACCCGTAGCAAACTAGTAAAAATTAGGCAAATAACTAAGTACATTTTTTTTTATCATTAAATTCCACCGGTTCTCGAATGGTTGCGTCATTTATCGACAATTCTGGATGAAAATAAAGAAAGTATTCTGCGATATTAAAGTATTTCTCGTGTTGTAGTTTCTTTGTTTTTGTACAGAGCTACTCATACTTGTACTCTTAGTTCAACTCAAGTTGACTGTTCAAAGTTTCTTCTTCACACTTCTCTTATTACTTCGGCCCCATTCCCCCATTGTGTGAACATCGAGATAAAGACGTTATGCCAACTTCTTCTACTTCTGCTTCTTCCTACTCCATCTATCCCTTTCCTTTCATAATCCCTTATTTATATAATGTTATATTATATTGACTTATCATAACATACACACCTACTCGTACAAGCTATACCTACATCAAGTCGCTGTATTACAATTACGAAAATTTATATTCGGATTTACTTAAGTACGTGTAACCTATAATTCGAGCTAAACCCGGTATAATCATCTTTATCAAAACCGAGATATAATTATATCGAAAAATGTCTTTCTTCAAACTGTTCTTCTCCAGCTTCAATCGTTATGATTGGTTTGCAGCAATACCTCATGTCCACTCATCCCTGTCCTGTGCGGTTCTTTTTAACTATAATATGAGTCGCAGCCCATATCCTGGCACAGGTCGTCAGGGTATTTTTTCCAAGCCTAACTCTTTTGATAACAAATATTAAATAATTACTTAGGAATAAAATAAATTTGGGAAATACCGTGAAAAAGTAGAAAATTTTCTATGGAGAAATGGATTCAACGTGGCACAATAAATATTTACAAGAAGAAGAAATATTGTTTGTGACAAGTGGTAAGCCTAAGTAATTTAAACAGATACTGTAGTACGACAATATACGGAACTTAACGTCTTAGAAATCATCTATGTGTGAATAAAAACATAAACGGCTGCAAATCGTAATAATATTTACAACACAGGTATATTGGATATATACTTAGGTATATCAAATCCAATAAATAAATTCATCATTTCTATCACAAGCAGAAACAATGTCAAACTATTGAGTTTTTCTCAGCAAAGTCAATAATAGTAATAAGCCATTTAGATGAGAAGTGTTGTTAATCATTGTCCTGTGATTTGTAATTACTCGTACATACATATTTGCTAGTTGCTGTGACAAAGTTACAAGCAGTACCAGACCTACTGCCAACAGGAAAATACACAGGCAGTCAATAGGTCCACGAAGGTAAATAAAGCATTACAAAGTACAATCACTACACACAGAATCGAATGCTGTTCCAATTCCAACATATTTTTACGTGAGAGTGAAATAATAAAAACACTTGGCTTTTTTCTCTTTTGAAGACCCTTCAGTGATTTTTTTCCAAAATAACGGTTAAAATAAATCATATCTCATGGCAATTTTTGCCTTTGCATGGCAACCGATTAAATATCAATATTGATTTGATATTTTAAAACCACACAATTAGTCTGCAAAATTGAATTGGTTGGAGAAAACTTTTTTTTAAATTATTTAATGTTGAGATGAAAACAGCCAAACGATCCATTATTCTCTTGGGTGGGTTTTAGACAAAATCAATCATAAAGATTTTTGAGGGCGGTAGCATAAACTATCAAAAATTATCTCGGATTTTGCAAACACGGTACCTTCAAATTCGGATTTGATCGGATATTTTTCCCGGAAATTCCGCGTGCTGTCCACGCCTACATTACAAATGTAGGCATAGATAACAATTTTATTGCAATTTTTCTCATTTTCTATATGAACAATCTTGACATTTTCAAATCTGACAGAGGGCTATGAAAGTTCCAGACACGTCAGGAAAATTCCTATACCCTAGACGTTAATAAGTTTAATATCTATTAATTATCAATTCCAAGCATCTTCCTAGTGTATTCTCCTGAGAGATTCCAGGATTTAGAATAGATCATCGAAAAAATAATGGGCATGGGCATTTTGAATGCGTTAAAAAGTCGGCATTTGACATATGTCATGTTAAGGACTAATAAATATACACATAAATGTACATAGTACCTACTCAACTCAACTCTCACTTTGTTCACCTCAATATCGGTATGGAATTAAAACACATTCTCGTTACGGAATTAAAAACAAACAAGAACATGTGCGCCATTAAAATATCAATCATCATTATTCAATTATAAAATGACAATCAAATAAATCAAAATAATATCTAATCAATCATGTCACGGTTCAGTATCACAAATAATGTTTCAACACTAGGTATAGTGCGAGGGAGCGAGAGACATTGTCCTCTCAATAGAGGTATATAATATTCATCACTATAGTATTTTGGCTATTCCGATAGAATACAGAATGCAACACATAATAATGAAATCAAAACACTTGAGATTTTAAATGGAAAACTTTTTGTTACAAGTGTAGTAGAAAGCCCAAAAGAGATAGAACAAATGGCGAACTACTACGAAATCAATATTTGCCAATCAATCCGAAAGGCCTTATAGTCCAAGAGCCCATCGTTGAAATCATGACGGATGTGTTTTTTGATCGAAATGTGGTTTAAAAGAAAGTTTAGACATAATATAATACATTGACATAGGGTTGCCTAGCAAAATCTTGCCGCGAGTACCTTTAAAATGATGATTATTGACACCAATTTTGAAGCGAATTGCACCCATCTGTTTTTTAAGTAAAATTAGCACCATCGGAAAGAGGCCGATTTGAAGATATAGAAAAACATGGGTTGCCGGTCCTCAGTCTGCCGCAACCCTAGGCAACCCTGGCTCAAAGATGCCATTTTTCGAAGTAAAATGCACCCATCTGTTTTTTACACGAGTGACATATCAAATTGAAGCTACTGTCTTCCTCGATACGATGGGATAGGGTTGCCTCCCTAAAACCTGCCGCAAATTAGGGTTGCCTGCATTTTAATGATGATATTTCAATGATGATGACCTGGTTAAAATGTGGTGGCATATCCAGGAAAATACTATATTTGCTTTTCTTTTAATCATTTTTTATGTTTTTTGGGGTGCTGAATCCAAATTTCAACTTTTTGAGCTCCTAACTATGATGGTTTTTGCGAAAAATGCAAAAAACAGAGAGAAAAGTGTTTTTCTTCGAGACTTTTTTTATAACTCGAAAAGGATGCACTTTAGAGAAAAAAAATAAAGAACAAAAATAATCTACGATAAATTTTCTATAAATTTTATTACGTTACATTTTTTCGTCAGACGAATAGTTTAGAAGCTATTTCGCTTTAAAACTTTATGAAAATCAGAAAATTGTTCCAAATTTGTACTTTATTTAGATTTCTGCCTCTAATAAAAAAACTGCATACTTTTAAAGAATGAAATATAAAAGAAAAATGAATTCTCTACGATTATGCTTTTGGATACTTTACGCTAAGATGCACCGTTTAAGAGATAAAGGGTGTTAAAGTTCGATATTATAATTCAAAATTAGCATTTTCATACAATGAAGTTGTGTTGGTGGGTATATGTATGTCACATCATTACTAATACATACAAAGTTGTATTAGCGATTCCTACACTATACAATCAGCTAGCGAAGTATTGAAAGCAGTCTAGACCACTACCTCAAAAGAGTATTATCATTTGAGAGTCATTTGTTAAATTATCATACAAGTAAAATGACACTTTTCATAAAAATTCGTGAAACAATTGCCTTGATTTAAATTCATAAGAAATTCTAGCTGTTACCAGTTACTGCGTGCCATGGATTTATAATACTAGTAAACTGGATGAAGAACATAGGTGTTTGTCTATACATTCTGTACGACTCTGGGGAAAATGGCCAGTTAGGCAAAAGAAGCAAAATGGAGGATTTTCCATACTAAACGGGCTATAGGAAACTGCGGTTTTCACATGAATTTTTGGTTTTCACTGTTTATATTTTAACTGAAAATGAATTATAGATATCATATTGACATAATTATAGGACCAAGGGATGTAAAAAGTCCATTAATCAGAATTTATGAGCAATTTTATAACACAGGAAACGGCACACGATGGAAGTAAATTAAATTACTTTTATTTATTTTTATTATTCTTTTTTCAGATTTCCCTTTAAGAATTAAACTTTTTGCATAATATAAGAAAAAAAAATTGTGAAAAAATGTGTTTTCAGTAGTTGCCTATCACTAATTATGATATTGAATATCACGGATGTGAAGATGTTTTAAATATATCATTTATTATGTAGGAATTTATTTTTTCATATTTTTTGTCATTTAAAGCTAATGTGTATGTATTTATGAATTTTTGCACAATGTTTAATTTATATTGTAATTTAGGACAATAAAATAAAAGTAATTTAATTCACTTTAATCGTGTGCCGTTTCCTTTGTTAAAAAAATTGCTTATAAATCCTGATTAACGGACTATTTACATCCCTTGGTCCTATAATTACGTCAATATGATGTCTATAATTCATTTTCAGTTAAAATATAAACAGTGAAAACCAAAAATCCATGTGAAAACCGCAGTTTCATATAGCCCGTTTAGTATGGAAAATCCTCCATTTTGCTTCTTTTGCCTAACTGGCCATTTCCCCTAGAACCGTAATAGTCGGCCAAGAGATGAATCCAGTTTACTAGAAGTATTATACATCCATGCTGCGTGCACAATGTACCTACATACGAAGTATGATGAAAAAATACTGGGAATTATTTTCTTACGAACAAAGCTAACATCTTTGAACTATTATAATTGCAGAGGACGTATCTCCTCGGTTCTCGATAAACATTCATTACATGACTGGAAGTATTTATGAAAGTCTTCTTTGTCAGGGTACAAAGTGTCGGAAATGCTTACAAAATTATTTTCTTTTAGCAATATATTTTATATTTTCGGAAAGAAGTTGAAATGCTTATAAATGACTCAGGCAATGCCGTTTTGAAATGTGTGCATTTGTATTGAAGATGAAGGTCCATATTAGTAATAACCATACAATTTTACATTGTCGCTCTCTGCGTCACTGTGAATTGATCCGTAAACGTCAGATTTGTGGGATTTAGAGATGAGAAACACCTGCTTGGACGCGGCAATTAATAGCTTGCACATAGTACATTTATGTGCATAGGATGGTGTTGCAATAATTTAAAACTTTTTATTTTTAAATAATAAAAAATAAAACTTTAATAAATGTAATATTTTTTTATTTATAAAGTTATAAATAGGTACATCATATCATAAACTCAACAATTATTTACACATACAATTTATTATACATTTTTATTTATTTATCGGTTTTAGAAGATCAAAATTATAGGCTCTATTATGATAAAACAATCATAAGAGGTTTTAGAAGATCAAAATTATAGGCTCTATTATGATAAAACAATCATAAGAGATAGAACAATAATAACGAACTAAAAACTTATTTATTTGACATCGCTGTACCAAATACATTTAACATTCAAAAAACCGTCGCAAAAAAATTCGTTAATACTAGCAGGTGAAAAAATAAATTAGCATTCTAGGTCGGTATATATAATCCCATTAGTATTATCAGCTACAGGTATAATACCAAAATCACTAATCAATCATTTTAAAAAATTAGATTTACCGGAATATTTATAATGCTGGTAGAATCCATGTCCGGCATGTTTGTAACGCTGGGCCTGTGGCAAGTTTTGCAAGTTCTATGAATATGTATGTAAATTTAAAACAGCAACGCGTTCATGGGTGGCAAAAATTTTCGTCGAAGTCTCACTTTTTGTGTCGCATGTTCGCAGAGCTTGGTGAAATCGAATAGGCACGTTGTAATTAATCGAATTAATATAAATTTTCAGTTTTTTGTTTGGTTCTATGGATTTTTTTAAATTAAATTCACTATACTAGCGCTATAACTTGGTCAAAAAATATTGGTTGACCGTAAAATAAGTAAAGGTCTCGACATAAAGTTTGATGAATGAAAATTTTAAATTTCGAACTTTAGCTACTAATGAAACTATGAATGAATGAAATGTAAAGTACACGTAAAGTAAATTAAGTATAGTGAATATGAAGGGACATAACGACTTCGGTGATTCAAAGAAACCCATATACCTACTATAGTCCAGTTCGCCACCTGCAAGAAGATTTTGGCTACGAAAAGTCTCGCATAGTTCTCCCAGGGCATGTTTTAATGATGAAAGGGGTTTCCCATGCACAGGAACACCCGACTATTTTACGGTTATTTTTCCTATTACAATGATATCAGAACATTATCAGGGCAGCAATATCAACAGCAATAGCAGGGGCATGGGAAAAGACTGAGCCTTATGAACTCCCTGATGTGTTCCTTCGAAGAACTTTGAAGGGCGTGGTAGAGTGGCAGTATGAGTAGTTAGTTAATAAAAATGCCAAATTTCGTGAACGATTTTCACGGGTATCCACTAATAAGTACATAAAAATGCAAAATCGGTAATTATTAATACTTTCATTATTGTAATCGATTTCTAAATACTGATATTTTTGGCACAATGCTTGTATTTTAGGCCCCGCGTTGAGCCTAATCTTGTGATATCTGGATAGGTGAATGTTTCCCAGTATTAGGCTGATGAGTTTATATGTCAATCATGAATGATGACATGTAGACTCTTCTGGGCTGATAATACTGAGAAGTGTGTTGGCACGTCATGGCTCCGCGTAAAAATATAACAAAACAAAGACTGCCTCAATCCTGGCAAATAGAGAGAGAGGATCCGAGGCCCCGAGATGGGGAAAACCAAGAAAACATTACTGAAGACATCGCGCGGAGAAAGCATGTTCTGAATGAGTGGTGAGTGTAGCGACAACGAGATCCCATTCGGTACCCGACTCCCTATAACGTGACAGCCGGACAACCGAACCCCCTCTAGTAGCCTAAGAGCCGGCTGCTAAAATTATGACGTATCTGTTATTTGACCGAAATGTCGTTTAAATGATAGCTTACCAATAGGGTAATACATACATCGCACTTGGGTAGCCTATCAAAATCTTGCCGCAACCTCCCCTGCCCCCCGGAAAGGTCCCCCTTCGCGGCATTTTGCATTTAATAAGAATACGGTAAGAGATAAGAGAATGTAGTCAATGACAAAAATAATCCATGCTAAATTCTCTACAAAAAATGTTCTATAGATTTTTTCGTAGAACTAGTAGTTTACCCGTAACATTTTTTGTAAAGAATTTAGTAAGAATTATTTTCGTCATTGACCACATTCTCCTATCTCTTACCATATTCCTCAAAAAGGCGAAAAACCGCCTAATGTGACATTTTCGGGGGGGGGGGGGCAGGGGGGGTAGCGGCAAGATTTTGATAGGCAACCCTAGTGCGATGTATTTCCACCCTATTGGTAAGCTATCATTTAAACCACATTTCGATCAAATAACAGATATGTCATAGTTTTAGCAGCCTGCTCTTAGGCTATAGGATCCGAGTAATCCGAAAGTAGTAAGATGAAGTCAAATTACCAGTCTTCTGACTCATCCGAACTACTAACGTCATACTCGGAATCCTCCGAGTCACTATTCTGTAAGCATACTATGTCGCTGACCTGTAAGGGAGTCGGGTCCCCAATAAACCACACCGGTCTTAATTGGCCATCATCATCTCTCATCCATCCGTATTCTTCTGGACTCATTTTCGAACAGGTTATATTTGTGGCGTTTTGCCACATTGAATTTATGTATATTGTTCTTAAAATCTTTTGCTCCATGGATTTAAAGCACGGAGGAATTAAACTTGAATTAAATCCTTTTATTTTTTTAAAAAATGAGCCGTCCCTTTTTGTATTTCCATACGTCTTTAGAAATATTCTGTACCTCGCTTCGTTTACGTTTCCGCAGTTTTTTATGCCATAAATCATGGCCGTATAGTTTTGCACGGCTTTCATTTTTTCGGCGTCCTCTATATCTTTTTTATTTGTAAACGATGCGAATACTTTCTGCATTGTTTCATTCTCTCTCAACATTTTAAAAGGCCTAATTTTCCCTTTGTTGTAGAATGCTGCACTATAATCGCATCCCGTAAAAGCATGGAATGCTGGCAGAGCGAGGCATAACGAAGGACCTAACTTGGACGCCAATTCCGTACAATTTATGCAAATTTGATCTCTCTTATCTCCTTTCTTTGACGTGGTATCAGCTAACCAAATTTGTAATTCGGGAACTTTGTGCATATTTCCCAGCAAAATTACCAGGACGTCGGTGTCGGTGGCCTTCACTAAAATATTTGATTTCGGGGGAGCTTTACTTATATGAAACATAATTCTAGTGTCAGCCTCTTCATGTTGACATTGAAAAGTCAATTCTTCCGTTTGAATAACGCACTTTCCGTCTGAACGATAAGAATAACACTGTTCCCCGACCGTAATAAAAACTTTCTTCTCTCTCAATATTGAAGCGAAAGAGTCGTTCTTCCAGTAATCAACCAAGAATTGTACCAGGGCCTCTTTAAATCGATAATTTTTCAGACTTCCGGAAAAATCTCTAGGTCTGGGCTGGAGAGGACCAACAATCGTGTACGGGATATCATATCCATGTCGAATCTCACGTTCACAATCTTTGATGGAAGGAGATAGGTACCTGTCAAATATAATGTGTACCTCAGAGGCATTTGTTGAGCAAAGTTTTATCAATATAGACTCAGCTGATTTCCCGAATGTTTGAGGCAAAGATGGTCCTGCGAGGTGTAGGAAAAAAAAACCGTCAATCACCTCCATGTCAATATTACCAGGATGAGCTGGTTTAATATTGGATTTTAACTCTTTGGCTAAAGTAGACTTAACAGTCTTAAACATTTCGCCTGTATACTGGAAAAGCGCAGGTGGTACTGGTGCAAGAGGATACGTCAAGCAGTGCTCAATATCAACTTTTTTTTCGACGGCGATAGCTAATAACCGACCAAAGACGTCTCGTTCCATTTTGAGAAGGGCCTGTTTACTATTGTCTTTGCTCTTTTGGGTCTTTTTGGCACATTGAGATGCAAAATTCTGGATTTTATTTTGCTTAATTGGTTTTTCAAATCTTTCAGGGACTTCAGCGCATTCCGAAATGAAACGTAGTTTTTGTTCACAGCCTAACGAGCAAACATTAATTAGAAAATGAGACACGTCTGGAGACGCTGCTTTGCCAGTCGAAATGTTAAACAGCACATTTTTATCTATGTTTGCGTCAAAAGGGTTTATTGTATTCTTTATTGTTTTAATAATACTGTTTAAGTTTTTGTTATCTTTGTCAATACGATTCCTCTGCAAGGAACGGGATGTGTCGTCTTTGTGCGACAATCCGACGTCCTCCTTTAATGCTGACAAAATCTTTGTCCTCATACTATGGCTAAGAGCCCATCGTTGCCGCGCAGAGATAGAATTTGTGAAGTGACTAATACCAGTTAAGGTGTTACCTGCGTCGGCATTTATTGTTTGTTCTAGTGTCAGGTCTACTGGTGATCTAGCGAAACTTGCTTTTGTACGCCTTACACCGAACGCTCCTCGACGAAATTCAGTAACCAGAGAGGAATCTTCAATCTTCAACTTAATCAAGTTATTCAAATACATGGCAGACCATCTGGCATAATTTGGCTGATTAAAAATGAAGAATAAATCGCACATGGTGTAAACGGAGTCGAGGTATAGCTCAAAATTACTACTACGTATGCTTCTAGAAAATCTGTGGAATAGATTAATGAATTCTGTGTATTGCAAATAATATTGGGCTGTTTTCCCATGACCACCTTCCAAAGTAACTTCACAGAACCGTTTATAATCATTTAAAATTTGTTGCAGTGTATCGGGCAAAATTGTACTGTCGTTTATGTCAATGTCAGTCAGATCACGTAAAGTATTTATAGCTTTTAGTAAATCGTTAGTCAGCACCGTAGGATCTGATTCAATTTGCGATAAATACATATCGAAATGAAGAACCTGCAAAGCGCCGGACGCCAAAGGATGAATTCGCTTGCAACGATTAAAATGTTTACCGTCTAGGAAACTATTCGTCGATCCTCCTGCTAGCACCTCAGCTTCAACTAAAATATCAACTAATCCACTTCCGTCTATGAACTTCCCAATTGCTTTGAATAATGCCATTTGCATATGAAATGCTCCCAAATTAACAAAAATGTTATCAAACTTAGGACTTTCATTTTTTTGAATTTGCATTGCCATTTTGGCTATAGCCAAATCGTACGTGACGACGATTAATTCTTGCTCACACTTTTCAGCCACCTCACTCGTAATCACGAGGGTTTCATGCACAACAGCATATGAAGTTGGGGATGAGTTAATTGGGGCCAAATATCCTATGTTTTGAATTTCGCTCACGTCCTTAGCACCCATGCAGTTGTAACCCAACCACATGGGAGCCAAATTAACTTGGGACAAAGACATAGCCCACAGGAAATCCTTGATCATCGCCATCTCCTTGACTTCTTTACATCCATTGACAGTATCTGAGATTGTACCTACAGGAAGCAACGCCATATTTGCCGTAGGCTTCCTGTAGTAAGGCTGGATATCTCTTGGTATCTCCTCGAATCTCCTCCTTTTGCGAGGAGGTGGAGAAGATACGTCGATGTTTCCGTCAAGTTGAGAGGTAGATAGATTCGATGTTGTCATTTCGCTGGACTCTACATTTTTGTGCTGAATAAACTGATAAATAATACCAACGGTGTCATGTAACGTGCCTGTCCCGGAACAAGTGTCAACGAACCGATCAAAATTATCAAATGCTACATGAGTACTCAGTCCATTAATCGCGTCAATGCCAGATGGTATCACGGAGTTGTTTTCGTGTGCTGTGTAAGTAAGTTCAGTTTCTATCTCTTCTGCTAAATTGTAGTTTATCGTGTGACCGTATTTGTTTAATATTGTCAGAACTTTTCTGGAACTTGTAATAGTTTTCATAGCTAATCCAAGAGTAAGATGTTTTGATGGTTTTACTCTACCTTTTGTTGTTATGTAAATAATATCGCTGCACACGGACTTTATCTTTACCAAATCCTCATCAGAGTTTTTACGGCGAACATCCGGTCCCTGAATGAGGTTGCACATGAACTCAAACAATTTCTCGGGAATTTCACATTCTCCACGAATGACGTCATCCGTAGACAGATTATCAGGCAGATGTTTGCACTCAAGAGACTTGACACAATTTCTCAATTCGTAAGCTACATCTTGGAGTTTATTATTGCGTGTCGCCTCTGAATTTGCGACTTGAGCAGCTAATTGGGAAATGTCTATGAGTCGTGTGTATACTATTTTCTTTGTCAATGATCCGTTTGTTGCTTCTACTGCGATACGGTCACCAAAAGCACTCATAATCTTACTTTCGAAATGCTCGATACGATAAATCTTAAAATCGTCGGCGATAGCTCTGTTTTCTGCAAACTCGTGAAGAAGGGCCTTGTAACGCGAAAACAAGTCGACAAGAAACATGACTCGTTTTTTTTTAATTATCTCCGTAATTATGAGCTCAGAAATAGAATTGAAAGCTTCCTTATGAAGCTGTCTATTATCATGCCACCGTCCTGGCTCCTTGGTTTTTTTCTTCATTTTTTGCACCTGATACGTGGTGAAGCAAGTCAAATGGTATGCTATGTTTTCATTATCCTCTAGTTTGGCGAGGATTCGAGAATCGTTTGATGATCCCGCCATTTCATTTATTCCATCTATTGTTGATTTTGACTGAGGATACGAAACATAATAACGTCGCCCACCAATTCTCTTCTCCATTTTGTTGCAAAAAAGGCACGCTGTTTTTGAATTTGCTTCAGGTAACGATTCTTCATTATTTTTTGATATCGAAGAGGAGTCAAAAATAGTTGCAGAAGGCGCTTCTTCTTTTGTTTGCAGTGCCATTAAAGCGAGTAGCCGAAGACTCGATACATTAAAGGCAGATGTTGACTGCACATCCGCTGTAGACGAACCTGAATTTTCCTGCAACAAAATTAATTAATTAATATAAAAATAATCAAATCAAAAACAAACTCATTTAGATCATATTTGGTATTATACATACGTCATTTGTTGTGAGTGAACTTTGTAATTCGGGTGTTAATGATTGCGCCTGCACATATAAATCGGACGTTGGCTGTACGTTTGCAGCAGAAGACACACTTGACTGTTGCTGCAAAAAGACGAAATTAATATAAACATGATCGTGTCAAAAACAAACCTATTTAAACATAATATACTATGTACATACAAGTTTATTTAATGCAGTTGGCGAGTTTTGATGATCGGAATCCAATAGAAGCCCAGTCACCTGAAAAAAAAAAAGATTAGGACACAAAAATCGTTTCCCGTGGTGTTCCTTTTCCTATATTGAAGCTATGTACATTCCATGTATGTATATGCAATATGCAAGCCATGTTTCAGGCTCCCATCCAGATGAGGCCTTAATGTCGCCGCCATACGCTGGCGAGCGTCCACAAGTTTTTTGTGTACATGAGTAAAAAGGCGTGTGGATGGAACGTTGTCTTGGCTCGTGTACGTAACCGACCGCGTTGACGCCTTTTTACTCATGTACACAAAATCTTGTGGACGCTCGCCAGCGTGTGGCGGTTACATAATAATTTCACTGACCAAAAGTTATTTTGTAAATGGAGTTTTGATGATTGATTTGGACTCGTAGTTACTAGCGAACATATTCAAAGCCTGTCTGGTGACAAGGTTGTATCACGTCAAGTTTTAAAGTTACAGCAAGTAGTAATTACTAGTGGTTGATTTCTATACATTTTTTAGTCTTAAGTCTTAACCAAGGCCGTCCGATGTCTTGAGACAAAGATGCAGCCGGATCAGGTGAGGTGCCACCTCCAAGCGGCGGCCAAATCAGCAAAATTGATTAAAAAATAAACAATAAAAAAATCTTCACGAAACGCTTTTCTATTCAGGATCCACGACATTACCCATTTTCATACCTATTATTGTGGACCGTACCTATAATTTTTTATTTATATATACGTAAGTATTTATTTTAATAGTTTTATATATTTTTACATTTATATAATATATAATTTACATTATTATAAATGTAAAAATATATAAAACTATAAAAATAAATACTTACGTATATATAACTCAGAACTCTACCTAAAATACATTTAATATAGTCAATACATTAATACTAGCAAATAGGCCTTATATACCTAGCATATAATACACCTATATACATGGAATAAAACACCTAAAATACATTTAATATAGTCAATACATTAATACTGGCAAATAGGCCTTATATACCTAGCATATAATACACCTATATACAAGGAATATAACACCTAAAATACATTTTATATAGTCAATACATTAATACTGGCAAATAGGCCTTATATACCTAGCATATAATACACCTATATACAAGGCATATAACACTTAAAATACTTTTTATATAGTCGTTGATACATAAATACTAGCAAATAGACCTTATATACCTAGCATATAATACACCTATATACAAGGCAGATAACACTTACAATACATTTTATATAGTCGTTGATACATAAATACTAGCAAATAGACCTTATATACCTAGCATATAATACACCTATATACAAGGCATATAAGACTTAAAATACATTTTATATAGTCGTTGATACATAAATACTAGCAAATAGACCTTATATACCTAGCATATAATACACCTATATACAAGGCATATAACACTTAAAATACATTTTATATAGTCGTTGATACATAAATACTAGCAAATAGACCTTATATACCTAGCATATAATACACCTATATACAAGGCATATAACACTTAAAATACATTTTATATAGTTGTTGATACATAAATACTAGCAAATCGTCATTATATACCTAGCATATTACACTCATTATATACATAGCATAATTTCCTATGTAGAAGGTATATAAGACGCAAAATACATTTAATGTGATGTATAATATGGAACAGTTTTATAGTAGAGTTTACCTTTATTTATTTATTTCAATATCAATCAATTGAGTAGTCAGTAGGTAGGTATGCATATGTAACAGAGTCGAGATACCTAATGTATGTAGGTAAAAACAACTCGAGAAAGTAGGTATTATCTAAAAATAAAAACAAATTGGTACCAAAAAACTTTTCTAATACAACACTCTCAAACAATAATGAAAATAACCAAGATGGCTGCCAATCTTGTCAGTTGTAGTTTCACGTTTTCCCACCGCGAGCTGAACAGGATGACGGCGACTGTAGGTAGTAAAACTTATTGAAAACGAAAGTATGGGAACGTTGCAACAATAATTTTATGTATAGGAAGTTTTTTTATTACTTTATACACAGTTATCAATGTAATATATTATTATTATTAGGTATTATATTATTACAGGAAAATACGTTAGGTATTATGTTAAAACTTTGATATTTAATTTATTTCAGTGCTTACGCTAAACAAAGTCCAGCTAAAGTATGAATGTATAATAAATATGTCGTTTCCTTCGACGCGACGATTCGATCTAGTACATATAATGAATGCCATTTTTCATACATTCATTTGTTTAAAAAACTTGCAAACCGGCTATTGTAAAAATGTTATTCTGTCATAAGCCTTCATCAACTTATCAAATCGCCAACAAATCAATCATCAACAACAACTTATTAAAGTTTCGTCTCAATAAATTAATAGGCATGAACTTAAAATATTGGAAATACATACAAGACAATATAATACTAGTCTGGCTCACTGTTTAGATTTCTTATTTAATACTTTTTTTGGTTGGGTAAATAAAATAAAATAAACTTACAGTTTGTGTTTTGCAAAAACTCTCGAATTCCTTCTTAAACTTATGCTTCAAGGTAGTCACGCTTTTATAACACGATGTATGATAGCCGTACACTTGGTAGCAGTCGGCAGTTAGAAAAATATCGCCGTATTTGAAATTTTTCTTTTTGCGGAAAAGCATCATGTTGTAGCATTTTTCAAATGACTCTTTATTAAAATCCAATACTTTTCTACCAGTGTGTATATTGCATAAAAAGCACGTTTTCATTGTTGAAGTCGTCGTCAGAAAGCACAGCACAAAAATAAATAGGTATCTTGGCGTTGAGTCGAGATATTCTAATGGTGGACAAATGACAGTTGCGAAGAATCGCGCATGCGCACTTCATTGGACGATTTATTATTCGACCCAAAAACAGCCATATGCGCTTGTTTTGCTTCAGAAAAATAATTTTGATGGCAAATCCAAAAAATACGTTTACCAAATACCTAATGATAAGTATTTACTAGAAAATTTTGAATTATACAAAGACAGAGAATTTAGTTTGATAAAACTATTAATAGAAGTCCGGCGGCGGGGACAAATTCGAATGTTTTAGAAAAGTATCTCTTCTTTTTACAATCACCCTGTCTTTCGTAAGTGTAAAATAAGGATCTTCTATTTTATCTAGAAAATATTTATCATTATTTAGTAAACGTTTAGTATTTAGTTTGAATTTTCCATCAAAAGTAATCTCGCAAAGACGACTTACAGAAATACTTCCAGTCAGTTCCTCGAGACCCGAGGAGAGTAGGTACCTAGTTTTTATGCAAACAGTTCAAACTTGGTGTAAGCTTTGTTCGTAAGAAAATAATTCCCAGTATTTTTTCATCACACTTCGTCTACATCTTAATTCTGACTTACACACGTTGCAACTTGTAACAGCTAGAATTTCCTATGAATTTAAATCAAGGCAATTGTTTCACGAATTTTTATGAAAAGTGTCATTTTACTTGTATGATAATTTAACAAATGACTCTCAAATGATAATACTCTTTTGAGGTAGTGGTCTAGACTGCTTTCAATACTTGTATTGTAATACGCTAGCTGATTGTATAGTGTAGGAATCGCTAATACAACTTTGTATGTATTAGTAATGATGTGACATACATATACCCACCAACACAACTTCATTGTATGAAAATGCTAATTTTGAATTATAATATCGAACTTTAACACCCTTTATCTCTTAAACAGTGCATCTTAGCGTAAAGTATCCAAAAGCATAATCGTAGAGAATTCATTTTTCTTTTATATTTCATTCTTTAAAAGTATGCAGTTTTTTTATTAGAGGCAGAAATCTAAATAAAGTACAAATTTGGAACAATTTTCTGATTTTCATAAAGTTTTAAAGCGAAATAGCTTCTAAACTATTCGTCTGACGAAAAAATGTAACGTAATAAAATTTATAGAAAATTTATCGTAGATTATTTTTGTTCTTTATTTTTTTTCTCTAAAGTGCATCCTTTTCGAGTTATAAAAAAAGTCTCGAAGAAAAACACTTTTCTCTCTGTTTTTTGCATTTTTCGCAAAAACCATCATAGTTAGGAGCTCAAAAAGTTGAAATTTGGATTCAGCACCCCAAAAAACATAAAAAATGATTAAAAGAAAAGCAAATATAGTATTTTCCTGGATATGCCACCACATTTTAACCAGGTCATCATCATTGAAATATCATCATTAAAATGCAGGCAACCCTAATTTGCGGCAGGTTTTAGGGAGGCAACCCTATCCCATCGTATCGAGGAAGACAGTAGCTTCAATTTGATATGTCACTCGTGTAAAAAACAGATGGGTGCATTTTACTTCGAAAAATGGCATCTTTGAGCCAGGGTTGCCTAGGGTTGCGGCAGACTGAGGACCGGCAACCCATGTTTTTCTATATCTTCAAATCGGCCTCTTTCCGATGGTGCTAATTTTACTTAAAAAACAGATGGGTGCAATTCGCTTCAAAATTGGTGTCAATAATCATCATTTTAAAGGTACTCGCGGCAAGATTTTGCTAGGCAACCCTATGTCAATGTATTATATTATGTCTAAACTTTCTTTTAAACCACATTTCGATCAAAAAACACATCCGTCATGATTTCAACGATGGGCTCTTGGACTATTATAAATAAGTCTCACAGAATAGTCCGAGAGCCCGCTGCTTAATTTATGACGTATCTGTTTTTTGATCGAAATGTGGTATAAATGATAGCTTACCAATAGGGTATTACATCGCACTAGGGTTGCCTATCAAAATCTTGCCGCAACCCCCCTGCCCCCCCCCGAAAAGGTCCCTCTTCGCGGTTTTTCGCATTTTATAGGAATATGGTAAGAGATAGGAGAAAGTAGTCAATGACAAAAATAATCCTTGCTAAATTCTCTACAAAAAACATTTTGTCAATTTTTTCATAGGACTAGTAGTTTACCCGTAATGGCCGGTCAAAAAACAGGATATTTTTTGGAAGAAAAAAATTTTTTTTTTAATTTTTTTCTTTAACATTCTTTCACTTATTATCACTAATATTTTATGGAAAAAAATATTTGGCCTGCGGCGCTATATCGCTGGTTATTTTATGAAAAACTGAATTTTAAGATTTTTCGTCACTGAGTTTTATTGCAATAACTCCGAAATTATTAGATGTATGAAAATAAGTTATAGCTCGTTTTGTAGCTAAGACTATGGTAATTAATTCGTTCTCTGACTATTTTCCTGTAGCTCTTATCAATTTTCAACCAATTTAGTTTAAATACACTTTTTTAGTATTTTAAATGAATTTCGGTTTTGGACCGGCCATTGCGAGTAAACTGCTAGTTCTACGAATAAAATGAGTTAACATTTTTTTAGAGAATTTAGCAAGGATTATTTTTGTCATTGACTTCTTTCTCCTATCTCTTACCATATTCCTATAAAATGCGAAAAACCGCGAAGAGGGACCTTTTCGGGGGGGGGGGGGGCAGGGGGGGTTGCGGCAAGATTTTGATAGGCAACCCTAGTGCGATGTAATACCCTATTGGTAAGCTATCATTTATACCACATTTCGATCAAAAACAGATACATCATAAATTAAGCAGCGGGCTCTTGGACTAGAACATACCTGGTGAAGTGAGAACCTGACTTGTAAATATAATCAGAATAATGATTTGATCCTATATGGTGACATAAAAAAAATATAAGGTAAAAATGTAAGTGTAATTGGGGAGATTCATCGCTAAATGGCGACCAAAATAGTCCAATTATTATTTTGTTATTGACGAGCTACAAAGTTATAAAATAAATCGTTCGTATCCACATAAAATTCGTTAACTAAGTATTCAATCGTTAAACGTGTGAGGATTGTACTCAGGTAGGTATACCTACTAGCCTACTACATTGTGACCATTATGACAAGTGTCAAATGCAGATCCAAACCAGTAAATACAATTTATTAATAAAACAAACAGGTACTTATCCCGAGTCACTCGCAAAATTTGGTTTCCAAAATATACTCGTTAGTAAATGCGTCGCAATTATTTACACACACTTTTTCTTCTGTCTTTCACATGTTTTTATAAAATCCTTTTGGACGGTTGGTGTTAAAGGGAGGGGTACGATGTTTCGTTTCCCACGGCAATGAGATTCAAAATCGAATGATAAATGTTAAAAATAGCGTTTTTTAGCTTCATAGGGTCGTTTGGTTTCATTAAAAAAATACGCTCATTCACTAGTTTAGTGCATATTATCAATAAGAAAAATATTTTTTCCTTCAGGAAGAAGACTGCTGTCTTTCACTAAAAAATCATGGTTAGGTATGTTTCTTTTTTTTAGAAACCTGTACAAGATATAAAAGATCTTTTATAGTCATTCAGCAAAATTATCGAGATACAAAATGTGAAAAATCTATTTTTTATACCCCTTCTCTTACAACAATTCTACTTTTTGCTTAGCAAAATGTTTATTTCTGGTGTATATAATTAATTTGTAGAAAGAAACTGAATGTTAATTATCGTTGGATTGGGGCGATGACAATATTAAATATTTTTCCCTCGGCGGATCTTGATGCATTTATGAATACAACTATTGGTGATTAGGACGCAACTGTATGAAACAATATGTCATACGTTTATTAATCAATAATAACTGTACCTACAATAACCAGCAACCAATGAAAATGATGCTTCGTTACAAAGTATCAAAGCACTATATTGTCACGTAACATACAATCACAGAACGATACACTCAGCTGAGCAGAAGGTCAATAATAGCTATTCAAATAAAACTGTTTTCATCGCTAACTAGTGGATCATAATAATAACATTGTACCTACACAACCAGCCGTTCAGCTACAGTGACGTTATGAACTAGATCGTTGAAATAGCTTTGACTTTATTTGCTTAATGAGCTGTCAGTCGTTAGATTAGCGTGCTAACCACAACAATTACAACTAAGTACGATAATATGTGTAACTACCTTAATAATAGAAAACAATTTGAAGGTTCAACAACTACAACAGTGCCTGACATCTCGTCCGAGTCACGTTTTACAAATTAAGTTAAATTAGAATTACTTGCCTCGACAAATTTTCCCTACAAAGGCCGTAAATTATACCGCAAACCATATTTTCCATTTCACTAAAGTAAGGTACATTGGCATGTTTCTTGTGAAATTAATGAAATCTCAATAATCTTCTTCTTCTTCTTGTTCAGCCATCCACTGCTGGATATAGGCCTCTTCTAACACTTTCCACGTTTTTCTACTTTGGGCTTTGCTCACCCAGTTCCTTCCTGCGACTGGGACTATATCGTCTACCCATCTCTTTTGGGGTCGTCCCACAGGTCTTCTATTCTCCCATGGTCACCATCTTAGGATTCTGGGTGCCCATCTCTCGTTCCCCTGTCTCGCAACATCTCAATAATGCTTGAAGCAAAATAACCTAGCGAACATTTCTTCTCAAAATATGAACATTACAATACACACTATTATATTATTATTATATTCTAGACTGAATAGCTATAGACTAAAATGGGCAGGGCACATAGGAAGACGGATGACAGTAGATCTAGGCGGACACATACAGACTTATAGAATGGAGACCATGGGCAAAAAATAGAGATACCGGAAGTCCACAGAAAACATGGGCAGACGATGTAATATGTAACCCAAAAATGAAAGACTACATATAGTTTCAAATCTCATATTACACTCGTGGATTTTATACTAGTCTTCCATTTATAGTTAAACGATTTTACAGGTCTTCCACTATGTACATACTATATAACGTAACCTTCGTAGCGAATAGGTAGTGGGTGAGCAACACAAAACAATGGAACCTTTTGGTAGAGGGGTACATACGGCAGTAGAGAGAACAAGGCTGAAGAAAAACAACGGAGGACATTTTTAAAATGGTAAAATGGATCACACGTTCAACAGAAAAAATATTTATTTATTTATTTTTTTATTTATTCATGGCACACAAACAGACATCACCCACATGTAAACACAAATCAAACAAAAAACAACACAGATTAAGTTCAAGCGATGCCCTATTACATGTGTACACAACTAGTCAATGCAGATAAAACAATATTATAATGAGAGTACAACAGTCAGTGCAAAAAAAGAGAAACAAAAACAGAAAAACAAAATAAAGTCAAGGCAATCAGTAGCAATATGCAGTCAAAACAATGTTTAGTCAAATTACGGAAGTCAGGTGTGTCAAGTCATCATATGAAGTATATAAGACGGCCAAACTCGAGGCTTTCAACTCAGATTCATATATTATCTCGGGTAAAACTCATACTGACTTAGGTACAGACAATTGGATGATAATATTACATATGTACGAGTATAGCGGTAAAACTTGCATGTCGTGCCTATACGCCTTTCTGTTAATAACTATGGCTGATGGCAGCGTTGTGAGAACTCACTATAAACTTTCATTTGAGGTATGGTGTAAGTATAAAATAATATGCGTTCACTTGCTTAATGTCACATTATACATATAAATACAAGTACTTTCTATTTCATCGGCATAATGTTAAACTGGTTTGTTACATTATACCAGTATGTTGTATCGTGGCATGGCTTCATAATACCTATAAGTAATGTTACATTGACAATAATAGTATTAGGTATTACAATCATTGTGTACCTTCCTACATAGGTACATTGTACCAGTACCCCTGTGTGTGCGTTATTACTTATTAGTTTATTACTTTGCAAGCTGTATGCACAATTTATTGTCAAATTCCGTCACGTGGCAATTTCGTTAACCAATTGCTAAGTCTGAAGGTCAAACCAACAATATTTACAACACATATTCATTCAGTTCGAAATACACATACCTACCTACACAAAGTACTCGTATGTACCTGTACTCGTACGTGTTTATAAACAGGACAAAGGTCGTAAGAAGAATGGATATGAAGTTCATTCTGAGCTGCGACCACGTAGGTAAGTAAATTAAAAAGATCAGATAGGTAGATACCCGTCACCAAATTATTGATGGATAATACGGAGGGAGTGAGAGCTGCAGAGCTTAGAGCTCAGAATGGGTGTCATCGAGGGAATGCTATTAAATCCAAAAGTGGAGAATGAGAAGGCTGGAGCAGTGCGTGAATATAGCTACATCCTACACTACACAGAACCTAGTATCAGAATTAGTTACCTATTAATAAAGGCACCGACAATTCGAATCCGAACCTCCTATTTAAAAGGACCAATGAAAATTTTTACAAAAATCAGGCAAGTTTTTAGGTAATGCACATTTTGAATTTATTACAATCTGTGTTTGAACATACTAACATTACTAACTAAAGGCCGGGGAAAAGTAAATGTATATTTTGTAGGCAAACATACAATTGTATTAATTCCATTAAATTCCGGATATTACTAGGTAGGTACATTACCTACATTGAAAAGTTGGTGCCTACGTAGACATACACAATATACACATACAATACATAAACCATGATACCTAATGTGTTTTATGTCCCTGCTAAGTACTTGTTGCTATGTGATACAATACTAGGAGCATTGCAAATTTTATAAAGAGGCACTTCCTAGAGCCCACTAGAACACTAAAGCCCTAGACTCCCTTTGGTTCAGTGACCAAGACAACGAAGTCAAACTTTGCCTATTATTTTTATAAGGAATTATTAGGTAGGTTCATAGACACATATGTAATTTTATTAAATTATTAAAGGTTATATCTATAATTATAAATGTAACATACCTCAACTCTATAACATGTCTCAAGTGGTGGTTGGCATCAGACATTTTCTATGTTAATAAACCCGCCTTTCGATTTACTAAAGATTAATTATGAGTGTGTCTTAGAGGTAAAAAATGTACGAAAAGAGTAACAATTTGCAATTTAAAAGTAGTCATATGGGAGAAATATAAAAGCATTTGGATTCCTCCAACAGCATTCATACGGAAACACATACTTAATCTAACTATTAGCCAGTACGCAATTATTCTATTAAGTTAGCACCTAATAGTACTCTTGACATACAAAATAAAGAGAATGTACCGAAATTGCATGAAAGTAGGTAAAATACAAATTAATACATGTGTGAGCAACATGTACCTACTAGTTACATCACCACCTTTTTCTATACGTAAGACTGCATTATAATAATACCTCTTGGCATAAATCACTTTCGAGTAGAGTCTATGAAACAATACACTATAATTAGGTATTACACTGAAACACTTAATGAAATATTGAATTATAATATATGCACCATGTAGCTTGGCTCTATGTAAGTTGATTGTAATATTATGTATCATCAATACTGTATCGTCAATGTTGTTGATTATTTGCAATTACTATTGGTAATTGATTTTACCGAAAGACCAACAATCTACTCGCAACATGACTTGTGTTTGAGACCTTAATTTCTGTAACATTAAAACTAATGACTGCTGTAATCAAAATATTGTTCGTATCTTAATGACATCAGTACGATCTTCAATACAAAATCAATGAAATGCTTAACCTAGATATAGCTAAGTTACCTACATACATACATTCTGTACCCATTACTAAGTCAATCTGAATCAACATAATATAATAAAATTATCATTTAATTCGCTATAAAGCAGATAATTACATTCATTAATATGTAATGATATAAAATATATACTGGTACTTATATACTAGAACGCTTTATTATAATATATGTATTTATTCATAATGAATAACATAATGATTACGCAACATGGCACATACATACATAGTAGGTACCTACGGTATTTGCATATGCAAGCAATTTAACACAATTTGATCATTATTATTGTATAAATATGTGTTGTATTATATTATAAAAGTGTGATAAAAAGCTTGTTTCACTTGATGAGGATAATGTTAGTTTAATTTAATTTAATAAAAACTGATTCTCAAAGTCTCATTGATACGATTTTTGAGACTGGTTAGAGAGACTGTGGCAATGAAGTACTGGAGACAGATGTACCTTTCTTGAAGAGACATGATTGTACAGTCGTGAGTAGAGCTGCCACCTTTGAAAGAGGATAGACCCGGGGCCTTCGGGAAAATTGTCCCCCCCTCCGTCGACGAAAACTATTTTGTGATACGCTCTATGACAAATGCAATCCAAAAAAATGTAGACGGGGGTGGGGCCCCTAGGAAATGCTACAAAGACTAAAAATGTTGACCTTGCAAAACATCGACGAGGGGGGAGGGTCCCTAGAAAAGCTGAGAAAAGGGTGGGAGAATAAGCCTCAAATCAATGATAATAAACGATAATAATCCCAAAATTGTTAAGCCACTCTGTCTCACCACCCAGTCTGACCCGGAGATATATGATGCTAGCCCGGAGAACACAATTGAAACCCGTAGACTCCGGGTCAAACCCGGAGAGGTGACAGCCCTAGTCGTGAGTCTATATACCAGTCGACCATAAGGGGGTAAAAATGGAATATCATTATTTATATAAAAGTATCTAGGATTGATATAGCTACCCAAACTCCAATACTTTCCTTCACATTCCGCATTACGAAAGGTCAAAATATCGTGTCGTAAAGTCCAAAATAATAAGCATATCGCATACATTATCAGCCCTGCCCGAGAGTTCAACCCGGCACTCATTAGTATTTGATACAACTAATAAGTGTAAAGTGTTGGTCGAGTATGTTCACACATCCCTAAATTCTTAATCTGCACCTCTCTAATATCCCTACGCCCTACACGTATCGAATCAATTACGCAGGTACATTTATTATTACACATATCTATTAAATACGTACACGGTACCTATTAAATTACCTTACCACAAGCATACCTTTGTTTCTTGTATGGAAAGAGAAATACCTACTTAGTTCAACCACCTTCTAATACGCATCACTAATCAAATCTGTATAAGTATAAAACGCACATTGTTTTCTTTGAGCACAATCTTTATACCTACGACATTCAGAATAGGTTGTAAACCACATTGCTAAAAAGTATTGTAAAATGTTTTATGGATTTTTAAGAATCCCGTATTCTTAACTACTCTGACAGCAGAGTACGGGTCTATTCTGTAACTCGAGAATCTCAGGGGATTGCTTTAGTCTTTTATCTGCATTTCCTCCAATAAAAAAATGTACCTAATCTATGTATACTTTTTGTTCATGCTTTTCAACAATCATTCGAGTAGGTATTTTATAGAAGGCACAGGTATACAATAAATACTTAAATAAATTAATGAATGAATAGCGTAATCGCTCTAGGTATGCAATAAAAAAAGCAAATAACTAGCCATTATAAAACTTGTAAGTAGTGCTTACGTATAGTGTGTAGAATAGTACCTAATAATGACTGCAATTCCAACAATTTATTAATTGTAAAACGTTCATTATGTCCCTTCATAATAATAAAACATTACAACACTGTTCAATTGTTCATAATAACCTACAGTACCTACACAATAAATAATAAAAAAAAAACTAGCTTACCAATACAAGACGTTATATTCTGCAGGAATTTAAGTGACTTTTAATTAATTGTATTTAATTACGTTCTTACCTAGTTAAGTGTCAATATGGCTAGTTAACATTTAACGTATAAAGTATTATACGTACACGTACCTACCTACGGAGCTAAATCACTTCGTTACGAAGAATATACCGAGAAACCTATTAGAGAATTAGTGGATTAGAAATCAAACCTAATTGTTATTGGAATTAGGTAAGTACTTTATAAGTGGGTACGTACTGATTTGAAATTTGAAAATGTTTTCGGGATATTCGTCCCTTTAAAAGCACGCATACCTATTGACATTAAAAAAAAACTGAAAACGGGAGACCTTAGATCTCGACAACCGTTACTAAAATTAATATGCGCTGGGAAAAAATAGGGTAGATACGTTGAACCTGTATCTAGGGAATTACCGTAAAATATTTTTGATATCTAGTATAGATTTCTCAATAAAAAATGTGCAAAACACTACTGACCTTTTTACGAAAGACAGAAACTCGTTTCCCGAAGGTAGCGGAGATTTTTTTTTTGTATTGATAGGAAAAACCGTAAAAGTTTTTTTATTGAAGCGAAATTAACCCCAGAAAATGACAAAAACGCTATTTTCACCATTATATTATGTGATTGTTCATGCCATTTTGAACCTTAATGCCGTGGGAAATGATTGTAACGTCATAGTTGGGTGGGGAGCTTTAAATTCGATACACTTTTTGCTACGATCAATGCATTACTTTATGTACTTATACTAAGTATACTTACGTATTACCGTAGTATTTAATCATGTATGTAGGTATATAGGTACTAGGTACTTACGCAACCAGCAGATATTATGTAGGTACCAGTGGCGAAGGGTGGATTTCTGCATAAGGGAAGCCGGGGCTAACATTTCTTACTGTATCACGTCAAATTAGACACTATTGTACCTATCATTTTATCCAAAAGGTAACTCGATGGGAATCGTGTTCTTAGGTAGCTTCGCGCCTGGTAGGTACTAGGCACATAGGTTCCAAAAGTAACAATTACGAAAAAGTCCAAGGTGAAAAACGCGGTGTTAATTTATGCAAGTGCCTGCTTCCCTATGTAGGTAGGTACACAGTACACACTACACAGGTAATCATAATAAAGTTTTTGTGCATCAATATTTACATGTGTGCATGTAGTCATGTACACTACCGCACCTACTAGATTTATGGTAAACAGAGAAATTTTGTATACAAAGGGTTAGGTAGTAGTGAATTTTTTGTAAGTATATTAGTCCAAGAGCCCGCTGCTTAATTTATGAGGTATCTGTTTTTTGATCGAAATGTGGTACAAATGATAGCTTACCAATAGGGTATTACATCGCACTAGGGTTGCCTATCAAAATCCTGCCGCAACCCCCCCTGCCCTCCCCCCCGAAAAGGTCCCTCTTCGCGGTTTTTCGCATTTTATAGGAATATGGTAAGAGATAGGAGAATGTAGTCAATGACAAAAATAATCCTTGCTAAATTCTCTACAAAAAATGTTGAGACAATTTTTTCATAAGACTAGTAGTTTACCCGTAATGGCCGGTACGGGTAAACTACTAGTCCTATGAAAAAATTTATCTTAACATTTTTTGTAGAGAATTTAGCAAGAATTATTTTTGCCGTTGACTACTTTCTTCTATCTCTTACCATATTCCTATAAAATGCGAAAAACCGCGAAGAGGGACCTTTTCGGGGGGGGGGGGGCAGGGGGGGTTGCGGCAGGATTTTGATAGGCAACCCTAGTGCGATGTAATACCCTATTGGTAAGCTATCGTTTATACCACATTTCGATCAAAAAACAGATACCTCATAAATTAAGCAGCGGGCTCTCGGACTATATTATCCTGCGACCTGTATGTGGACGGGGAATCCAGTTATGAACAATTTCAACTTATATATTATTTTGATAATATATATTTGGCGCAGTCGACTCGAGTGCACGTCCCACAAGCTAATTCAAGTCTCGGAGTTGACGAAGTGTTCAAGATTGAGTGCACTTCGTGACCAAACTTATAGCTTATTGAGGACTATACAGGGTTGAGTATGTGTCTACCTAGGTTTGGGATCCTTTCTAATTATTTTCTTTTAATTTGAAAATAGTAATCTCCAGACCAGACCCTTGAGCTCTGTTTCGCTTCTATCAATGGAGCCTAAGGAGGCATATCACGTGATTGCGGGATTTCTGAATATGTTCGACTTGAAACTTTAAAGTTTGAATTTGAAAAATAACAGGCTTTAACTTTTCAATTTCATATTTCAATTCAAAACTGTGCCGGCTCTAAAATGGTACCTACTTACATAATTTTGTTATGAGAGTTATCCTGAAGATCACAACTCATAGAAAGTTGTGTGCTGTAAAAATGTTCCCACTGTCGTCCATTTGTGCATGTGTGTGTTCGTGAGTGCCATTGTTGTGCATGGTGTATTTTATCTCCTTTTGCTGCTGCTTGTGTTGTATAATTGCTCTAATGTAATTGTGTTGAGTCATTGATGTGGAATGATGGTAAATTGAAATGTGATTAACTTGCTTGGAGATCGCTGCCTTAGAACAGACCATGTCTAGTAAGGTAGTGTAATAAAAGTGTTCAGGTCATACGATACATTTATTTAAAAATCGTCGCGTGTATATGACTTGTTTATTATTGCGCAATATGTAAATAAATAATATTTCATTTCATTTCAAATATGGTTTGTAAAAAAATAGAGTAGGTACATTGAACCTTTATTGATATACTTTTTTCACGGCTTCAAGGCCTTTGAAAAGTTTACAATACAAAAAGATAAAAATATCAATACAATAATTATCTAGGGAATGACCCTAAAAGATTTTTTTTAAATCTTGTATACATTAAAAAAATATGTGAAAAACACATCTTACCTTTTTCGAAAGACAGCAACTTGTTTCTCGAAAGCACCGGAATTTTTTTTGTGTACCTATTGATAGTATGCGTATAAATCTAGGAAATTACCGTAAAAGTATTTTGATTGAAGCGAAATTAAGCCGAATAAATATCATGAAATTTTTAATCCTATTTTGAAACTTAATGCCGCAGGAAATGACCGTGACGTCATAGTTGGGTAGCGAGCCTTAAATTGACGATTCTATTAAGTGTATTGTATAACTAACTACACTCCTAAATCGATCATTCAATGTCGACTAGTTGGTTTTCGGTGAATTAGCCATTGATAACACGAGAAATGTCAATTCAATATACAAATCAGGAATAGGCAATAGGCATGTCTCGTCATCATGAATAATACGATTTCATTAAAATATTGTTTGAAAAACTGCCTCGGGGTGAACAGAAAAACATCTATTATTATGAAGGCAGAAATTGTAACGGGTTAGGGGAGACTTTTTTGAGAGAATAATAACGTCGTAATAAAGTAATAACGTCACTAAAAAATATATGATTAGTACCTATATCGAAATAAAAGAAACATGAAACTTTTTGATGCCTTCTTCTCATACGGTGACGGTATCTTTTAGAAGAACGAAAACATACATCTTTCTCTCTTTTATCACCCATAAAAATAAATCGTGAAATATCGAGAGAGTAAGACGAGAATGCTGAATACAATTATTACAATAATAGACATTTTTTTATATATATAAAAGGATCTGGGCATGCATACACAAACCCAAATACTTTCCTGCACACTATGCACAAGGCTAAAAGCCTGTATCGCAAAGTGTGGAATACATCGCCAGTGCTGGGGTTTGAATCTGACACCTCCCGCTTGAGAGACTGCCGCCTCAATCAACTGCGCCAACCATGTTTTCAAGGGAGACCTCCTCCTCTCTCTCAAAAGGTGTTGGAGGATATAAGATTTATTTAAATTAGGAGAGAAAACCTATTGATTCTTTAACCCAGAGATCCTACGAGGAATAATGCCTATAATGATATTTACAAGTCCATATTTCTTTTTACAAAAAAACACAAGTTCCCCATGAGTGATGTACCTGACAATATTATGTGAATACACAATCCAGTAACAAGGCCATCCGGGGATTTGCGTGCCTTTTTATGAGTAGGTATGTAGTGTTATCAGCCTAAGGGTCGTGCGTTTCTTTACGGAATATTGTTTATTACTGGAACAAGATTATCTTATACACGAAATGAATTTCCTGGTATGAAAATAAGGACGACAAAATATGCGAAATCATCTTTTTATAATAATAACGATACGTACGTAGGTAGGCACCAAAGTAAATTATAACGTGATAAAGAAAAAGTTAATTCCTCTACCTACTTCAAAGTAAATCAAAACTAGGTATGTATGTAATCGTTTTTCTATATTTGATACACGATGTCTCAAGTGGTCAGGCCTAACTGAAGCTGGCTTATAAGGAATCTAAGTCGTATTGAAATATCCCTACACATGCTGAAGCATTTGCAAACTTGGAGAACACCTGCAAAATTTAAAAAAATATTGTGTCACAACTTCATCGCGTAGGTTTATCCAACACTTCCCACAGAGAACAGAGGATCGTTGAATAATGACAGCTCCGAGCAAAAACAACATTTGTTAATCGATTTAAACATAATATGTAGGTACAAACTCGTATTATTATGTAATAACATTAACTATCTCTACCTCCTAGCGAAACAGGTTCACTACTTTGCGGGTGACTCATAACAAAATGTGAATTAGTCTAATTAAATATCCGTTAAGTATATTATTATTAGCGAATGGAGGACAACCGAATACCGAAGAAGATTCTCAGCACGCGACCAGATGGTAGGCGAAATGTGGGAGACTTAAGCTGAGATGGATGGATGGCGTGGAGAAATAACTCAGGGCAATTGTTGTGACGAACTGGAATGTGCGGGCGATGGACCGAATAGAATGGCGAAGAGTTCTGGAGGAGGTCAAGGCTCACAGTGGGCTGTAGTGCCGGTGATGATGATGAAAGCATATTATCAAAGAGTGTCTTCTGAAGCACTTTAACACACAATCTCACGGATCTCTATCACCATCCCGATAGGTAGAGGTAGGTATATGCAAGGTGTGAGCTGTGGCAGAGTTTTTTGAAGCTATATATCCTCAAAAAAATTCCCGCCATCTCTCTTCCAGTTCAGGGCTTCCTGTTCACCTCCTCGTCGGCTGAAAACGTTTTTCCACACACGTGAGTCTTCATAGAAGTAAACTGATGAAAGTATGAGTCAAAGTCAGGGAAATACGCGCGGTGGTTCAAAATGTGGTTCAAAGCCCTAGAGAACAACAGTACTCTTACTTTGTGGACGAACCTAGTGATATTATTTTGTCTACCTGATAAAGTTTATTATACTTACTATACTGCTAAGTGATATATTTTCTATAATACCTACCTGCTACTAGTTACAATATGGAACACTTTCTCTGCATGACTGGAGTTAAACGTCGCCGTCACACGGTAATTGATTACAAATTATATTTACTAAACCGATTTGCATTCAATACAGTGCAGTAGATACAGTGTGATACAGTATTGAACGGTGCCTCTAATTATACCAATTAATTCATTAGCTGCTAGCAAACCACTGATTTTACACATGAATTTTCCCCTTCTCGTCACCAGGCTTTGATTCAAAGTCTGGAACAATTTTTGTGCAACGCACTCTTCCCACGTCACTCCTTACCCTGGGACTCATAACCATAACAAATAATGGGGAGAAGAAATTTCTCCAGGTCGACGGAGTTTGTGGGTTTATAAAACTCTTAGCTGTCAATTATCATCGAAGGTTCTCAAAATATGGTCGACTCATGACCACCCTTATTCCTGAGTAAAAAGAACCACGACCTCTGCTAGATAATCTCAGCCCTCAGCCTTTTGAAGATCAATATATACCGAGAGTTCAGACCTCTGAAAAAGTTATACGAGGGTGGAGTGAAAAGTTCTCGGCCTGACGGTGAAAAACTGTGTTTTCTGGCTCAAAAATATATCTATATTTTTAAATGGTCTTCTATTAGTTCAGTGTACTTGGTCCGATGTCTCTCCGACCAGTAGATCCCGCGTCTGATGGTAATTCTGAAAGGCCTGCAAAATAGCCATCTACAGCTGATACCATTCTCTTCATTTGTCTAAAAACTTTAACTAGCTACATTTTTTTTAATGTTTGGGGATGCTTAAAGTTAGAGGATGCCAAATCTGGTGAATGAGGTGGATATTCCCATAATTTATACTTGATAACCTTCGATTTTCCCTATGCCAAAACACTTCAATGGGCAGGTTAATTTTCTTGATGAAAGAGGATTTTTTTCTTTTGGATTCTAAGCCTTTTTTCGTGATTTTTTTTCAGTTGGTCCAAAATGTTTGCATAATATTCTATAGTTATTGTTTTATCATTTTCAAGGCAATGAGTAAAAAGGATTCCCTTTTTATCCCAGAAGACACTAGCCATCATCTTTTCGGGAGGTAAAATCGGCCTTGCCATTTTAGTGAGGAGCCACTGGCTTCCCAGCACTCCTTTGATATCTCTTTCAATTCTAGAGTGTAGTAATGGACCCACGTAAAATCCACAGTAAAAAATCGGTGCACAAAATTAATTGGATCCTTCTTAAAACGGCCCAAACATTGTTTCGAAATTCGTTTTGAATTTGTTTTTGGTTAGTATTCAACAAATGCGGCAGCCGATTTTCAGAGAGGCTTTTCATATTTAATCATTGACGTAAAGTGAGTCCAACTTTTTCTTATGATATGTCTAGGACCTCAGCTATCTCATGCACCTTTAGTCGCCGATCGTCCATTAGCATATTGCGCACCTGCACAGCATTTTCCCTTGTGATAGCAATTTTCGGCCGTTTTTCACGTGGATCATGTTCAAGAGAATTACGACCATGTTTGAATTTGGTCGCGATTTTTTTCACTATGAAAACGAAGAACAAGAATCCTAGTTCACCTTTATTAACTTTTGGTGAATTTCCGTTGGCGATAAACCGTCCAAAATGAAGAATCTGTAACAGCACGATAGTCCGGTTTATCCATTTCAACATAACATCTCCGACACGCCTACTTCCAAACGCCGTTAAATGAAAACTATTCGACAGATCAAGCTGAAACTTGTCGTATATTGTTTTCAGACACGTATCATCGTAACAGTAAAAAATTTTTTTTGGTAGTAATGCTGCTTCTACCTTAGGCCGAGAACTTTTCACTCCACCCTCGTATTTCCGTGATATTATTATGTTATATGTAGATGCAATAAGTTATATTCGCGGTCAAGATTTTGTTCATATCCTTTGTCAGTTTTCATTTCAAATACACTGTAAGTTATATAAGTCACAAACATATTTATATGTTTTAATTTAATTGTGGTGCATGCTTGTGGGTGACAGCTGAATTATGAATGAACTAATTTTCAATTACTTATATCTATAGTTGTTATCTGTTTTGCACTCATACCTGTAATAAAATAAAATAAAATAAAATAAAATAAAACATGTTGCTTACGTTGAACATCCAGCACAATATATTCTCTAGTTGTCTTCAAAATGTCTCTTATATCGTTAGTAAGAGAATCTCGAGCTGGATATTGCCAGTCGACATCAGAAATAATAGAACAAATTCATCAGAGGAACTTTCATTGAGAATTTTCGATACAAATGAAACAAGTGATTCTGAGACCTCAAATAAGTACCTAGTCATAAAATATCTGCAGAGTCAATGGTATTTACGAGTATTCATCGATGTAGCAACAAACGACAGAAAATCTTAGCTAAAGCAAGTAACGAACCTACCTATACTTATACGCTTGATGTGGAGATTATAAACAGCTGTAAGTTGGGTATACCTAATTATCATTGCATGCACAATCTTATAATTCCTGTACTCAAAATAACCCCATCGATTCATTATAATGGGCTAAATACATTTTAAAATGCTCTCCTCCGGTGCATGTCTTGAAGCTACAGCGGATGTATATATTACGACCTAGCAAGATGCTAGACAGCTGAAGTACTTAGCTAAATGAACTTATAAGGTAAGGCAGCGCATACACTGGAAGCTTACATATTGTATAAAGTCATGTTAGGCATTATTATTATACTACCTACTGGTATATTATTGTTATTACTTACTTAGATATCACACAAGTTATACATGCTTTGAGAATCTTGCTAGATATTATCAGAACAACAATATTGTTTTATTTAAATTAGGCACAAACATATATATATAATATAGGCCTAGAAACAATGACACTAACAGCCAAAAGCATACACAAATTAAAGTGTACACAGCGGGCCATGGAAAGACAGATGCTCGGCGTGAGCCTTCGAGATAAAATTAGAAACGAGGAAATAAGACGCCGAACTAAAGTTACCGATATTATGGACCGCATTGCAAAATTAAAATGGCAGTGGGCTGGGCATATGGCTCGACAAGAGGATACTAGGTGGGCACCCAGAATCCTACAGTGGAGGCCCTGGAACAAAAGGAGAAGCGTCGGAAGACCTCCCAAAAGGTGGTCTGATGACCTAGTCCAACAAGCCGGAGGAACCTGGATGCAGAGGGGGAGAAACAGAGATGAGTGGAAGAAAATGGAAGAGGCCTACGTCCAGCAGTGGAGGGAGGAAGGCTGAGGAAGAAGAAGAAGAAGAAGAAGAAGGCACAAACATAATGAAGTCAACTATTTTCCATATCCATACATTTTCGAACGGTTTATGATATTTAAAATGTATAAAAAAGTCATAAATATCACATTTTTTTCTTAAATTTTATCCCTACTCCGTGTTTTGAATTCGCAAAAATATGCTTTTTGTAGCAAACTAAATTCTCCATTAGACCAATCCTAATATGTAAAATGAACCATAACAAAAGTAACCCTGATGTATAGTGGCAACAAACTCAATATGAATTATCCTCATTTGACTCTCCCACTGTCAGTACCTACACTCGGTAAGATAAAAATACCTAGCTCTTTAGACTAAAAATGCTTTGGCATTTTCAAAAACAAACCAATCCGCAAATCAGAAATAGGTAAAATAGGTTATACCACGGCTAAATTGTATCCTGACTTCTGGTTTAGTTTCCGGCAGTAATTTTGGTATCTATACAAGAGACTACTTAGGTAGGTAGTTATGTGTTTCTCTTGTGTTAATGCCCATAACGTTATTGCATTTAATGAAAATCTAAAACAAAAAGGATATTTTATAACGTTATGTCTAAGAAACCACGATGATGCTGGGAAAATTGAAAAGAAATACATTTCCTTTCATGGAAATGGATCTAGCTAGCTAGATGCACAGTACACAGTGCATGGAAGACTGAAGCTTTAGAAATAATACGTTGGTTATGGCGAGTCAGAATTTATATTGTAGGTAGGTTCGTACTAAGTAACAAGATAGAATATTATACGAAAAGAACAATAACAGGTTGGGAGTACAGAGACACTATACAGACATTTCCTCCTAAAGGAAATAAAGACAATGTAATGTTTTTTCAAGTCGTCTGCCTTCTCACAATAAGATACTCGTACCATGGATGTTATTGTGTTGTGACATAAAAGTAAAAATTGGTTCTAAACATTTCTTGTAAATTCATAAGTGCCCATGTGTTAACCTACCTAATTTCGCGGATACCCTCTGTCACCGAGCACCGCTCGTATGACTGGAGAATCATGTTTTTGGAAACATATTATTATGCCTGCTATTTGGGAAAACAATACATATATATATAAAAGGAAATTATTACATTTCACTTTCCTCACTTTCCAATCTGATCCTTGTTCGGTTTCTCTCATTTTTGGGTATAACAATGTTCATGTATGTGTGTATGTGTGTGTGTGTGTGTGTGTGTGTGTGTGTGTGTGTGTGTGTGTGTGTGTGTGTGTGTGTGTGTGTGTGTGTGAGGGTGTGTGTGTGTGTGTGTGAGGGTGTGTGTGTGTGTGTGAGGGTGTGTGTGTGTGTGTGAGGGTGTGTGTGTGTGTGTGAGGGTGTGTGTGTGTGTGAGTGTGTGTGTATATATAATACCATTAATATTTTTCTGAAGTATGTGACACATAACTAATATAATTATAAATTTTACAGACAACAAGTAATTGGGGCACTATGTATATTGTTTTGATGTTATGTAATATTATGTACTTATATGTTATGTAGTGTACCTGTTTGTTGTTAATAAATTAAAAAAAAAAATTAACTGCTTCGGCTATAAAGATCTCAATGGGACACCAGTCCATTCATATAATATGTATCGCACCTCTTTTTATGAGGCACATTCGCACAGTTATCACTATCTACCAATACGTTTATACTTCGTTCTCCTATTAAAATAGGGCTAAGCCAGGACCACATATGACACCGCCCTTGTTCTATAACCTTGAAGTTTTTTATTTCTGTTCTTGACCTCGATTTCTACCACTATCTTAACTGAACTGCTGCGAAAATAGAGAGCGATATACCTACATATATTGGGCTTCTTACAGGACTAAATACTGCTTTAACTAAAGAAAACCTATAATTCAATAACATACATGACATCCTTTCGTCTACAGACGCATAATAATCTAAGTAAATCTAAAAACATATCAACAATAGGTGCTGTCGTAGCATAGGTATTATTAATCATTGTATAATCATAGTGCAGCAGCCAGATTGCACAACTGAGATTTGCATCACAATAGAATAAATTAGCAATACATACATAAAACAATGGAATAAATTTAAATATTCAATAACTGGAAATGACAAGACAACACCGGCGGTGGAGAAGGTACGTATACAAGATGTTTGCCAAGTAGTACATAGGTACAATACGTGCTCCTTGTTGTTGCATTTTGCCACCGGATGGCGCTATTGTCTGTATTTCTGACTGATTAATTAATGGCGATTAAATGAGTAAGTAATTATAATAATATGTCAATGTATTTAAAAACTAAACATGATAATATAGTCTGTTTAAACATGTAAAGAAGAATTACAGTTAATTATTAAATTGGTTTACAGTGGAACAAATTCGAACTGAAGCATATATTATAAAATGATAATTAAAAAATTAGACGCTGGTCGGCAAGATGTGATGGAATAAGCGAACGCTGCTATGGGCATAGAGTGATCACCTTAGCCGGCCAAAGTCCACTCGTAAAAGTCCGTAAACACCCATCCTGCTTCCTCCCCGGGGAAGTTCACGTAATGCTATGAATGTTGACATACCTCTCACTTCCATTGAGGACAGGAAGATTTATAAAATTGTCCTTAAAGACTCGTTTAAAGTGATTCTATTAAAAATTAAAAGTGTAGAAGTGTTAAAATATGAATCATCGCCAGTTTTACCTAGCATATTTAGAAATGCATATCAATAAAAATAATGGATCATAATACCTGTTATGATTTGTTACATGAGGACTATACAGTATACAGTATGCGTCATAATAGTAACTCAAGATGTTTTGACGACAATACGTTATTTAAATTAAATGGTCTATTAAATAGAGCTACATCCTCAATTATTGCATTCATATTGAGTGCGAATGTGAGCAATAACAAGTATTACGTGGGTATAGAATAGTAGAGAGTATACCTACAACACAAATTAAATTATAGGAAATCATAGGGAGAACAAAGTATCTGATATCAACAACCGTGTGTACGTAAGTGGCAATGGGCAGGACATATGGCCAGGCAGGGTGGGCCCCGATGGGTGCCACGAACATTAAAGTGGATGTCTTGGACAGATAGAAGGAGTGCCAGAAGGTCACGGAAGAGATGGTAAGACGACATTGTCCAAATCATTGGAACATAACTGGCTGAGAAGAAGAAAAGGAAGAAGCTTTTATTTCATCTTTCAGCAAGCTGATGTTAGATCTTAATGCATTAAAACATCAGAACGCAAAAAGCAAGTTGTTGTTAATCTGAGAACGATACGAAACCACTTTCTACGATATCAGGTTCCCTAATTAGATACAGGCTACAGATAGATATCACGTGTTATATAATTTGTACTATAAATTATTACTGGGTATAGTGTTACCGACCTGCAACGAATGTAACACCACTATCGATCATATAGCCAGAGGATTGGAGACATACTCTTATACCTCATCAGAATTTATCATCCCATTAGACTAATCATGCCTATAGTGATAAGGCACAGACCATGCCACACCAACTGAGTGTCTTTTGTGCCCTGTCATATACGCACCATGACCATGCATGGAAGATACATTATTATGTTACAGATTTCCATGTGCTGTCTGACGATCACGAGTGCTGTAATGTAAGCAGATAAGTAGGTACGTACATCCGTTGGTAAAGTAATGCACATCTGCAGATCTGTCACTGTTACCTCACGTTGTGGAACATTTTGTAAATCTAAACGGATATATACCTAAAGTTTGTCCGTCTAGGTATCTACCTGTTTTACTCACTCACTAGCGCAAGTCGGTACAATATTTTACTACACAATAAAATATATAGGTAATATTTCTGGTAGAACCCAGTACTATAACTTACTTACATACCTACCTATAGATACAAGTACAATGATACAAAGGTCACCTCTCAATATTGGTACCTACACACCAGATCACATTTTTATTGTGTACCGGTAGCAATCATAAAAAAGGCAATACTTCACTTAGAAAATAATATAAGAGTTTCTTTTTTATTGTCATAAACGGATATATACCTAAAGTTTGTCCGTCTAGGTATCTACCTGTTTTACTCACTCACTAGCGCAAGTCGGTACAATATTTTACTACACAATAAAATATATAGGTAATATTTCTGGTAGAACCCAGTACTATAACTTACTTACATACCTACCTATAGATACAAGTACAATGATACAAAGGTCACCTCTCAATATTGGTACCTACACACCAGATCACATTTTTATTGTGTACCGGTAGCAATCATAAAAAAGGCAATACTTCACTTAGAAAATAATATAAGAGTTTCTTTTTTATTGTCATATAAACGTCAAATTCCAATAAAAGAAAAGGCTACCTAGGTAGAGTAAAAAATTCTACGTAAGAATTTAGGTACAAGCTTTGTTCAGCGCAACCAACAATAAACACACGACAGGAAATAATCGTTTTGACTGTCTTCCGGGGAGCCGGTGACCTGCTGGAATTTCGTTGGATTCTGGAGTCATCCATCCTATTTACGCCCTGCCCCTTGTACGATGTCTTCGGTTTTACAGGTCCGCCTTATATATTCATTGCGTACCCGGTCCCTGATTATGTTTGAACATGCGTTTTATAAATTATTGCACAAAAAAATGTTGGAAACAATTTAAATACCTACAGCATTTTCCAAAGATCTGTCAGATCTGAGAAAGCATTAAATGAAGTGATTAGAGAGGTGAGTAACTGAAAAACGGATGCTGTAACTAAAATAAAACTGAACGAGTTCAGATGATTACAATATGTAGAGATGATGAAAGGATTTAGGAAATACACGTGAGTGTAAAAGATGTAATAAGGAAACTTGGCTCGAACACATAAACAAGGAATCGTTGAGTGAGTATGTTGAATTGTAGGTATAGAAACATAATGGCAGCAAATACATAATTTGTTCATTCTGCCTACTCAGCACGGGACGAGGTATAAGATGAAAGAAAGCATTGCAAAACGTAGACGAGGCAGAGCCATACTTGACAAACAAAACAAAGATACGATTGACCAACAAAACACCCGAAGTCAAGCACAACAAAATTTACAAAAGATTACAGATAAGTAGGTACTAGTTTAAATAATAAACTTTGTCGTGCCTCGTCTAACTCGGCGATACAATAACCTGAAGCGATACCTACTTTACCAAGGTCAATGGTTAGACGGTAGAGTTTCTAGTTTCTACAAACCTAATACTGAATGCAATAATTTCTATCTCACTTTCGATTGAACCATTTCCCTTTCATTCTGCTAGTGTAGCATAGCGAATTATTCTAGATCTCAACAAACCAAGTTATATTTCATATACCATCCAATTTATTATATTTGTGATCGGTATAAAATAACATCTCTATTACATATTATATTTTTAAGTACCTACTTATCTAGGAAGGAAATATTGTATTCGAGTATCCAGTAAAACGGAAAATCGAAAATGCAAAATAACGTCAAACAAAATAACGTCTCTTGAAGTTGCAATGAGGTTCTATTCTCGTGGGATCCACGATTTGTAGAATAGCCCCCCCCCCCTCCCTTTTTTTATTTCAGAGTATCCCTTGAAAAAGTTCGTTAAACTTCAGTTTTCGGCATTAAGATTCGCAACTCTGTAAAAACAGCACAGGTAGAATAATACATACAAACATAAATAATTGATAGTAGCCATGTAGACCTACAGACTACAGGACAAAAAAGTTCTGGAATGGCGAAATAGAATGGGCAGACGAAGTGTAAGTAAACTTCAAACAGTGTTGAGCACAGAACACATATACTCTCTGTGTTGAGTGTTGCCGGCAGAGGTGGGCACCGTTAATCAAAAAGTTAACTTCGTTAATCGATAATCCGTTAACTAAAAAGTTAACTTCGTTAATCGTTAAAGCGTTACATTTTGAAAAATGTAACGGAAGTTAACGTTAATCCGTTAAAGCGTTAATCTAAAAAATTGCTGTTAAATGGCATGAAGTAGAACTACATAAGTACTACTACTATCACACTATCGCGATGTACCTAAAGTGGGTACACAAATACATACAATGTGCATACAATAAATAAAACACACGGAATGGGTGGCGAGTCTCATTATTGAATAAAATATCTTACATAAATTTTACAAACACATATTTAAATAGGTGCATTTTTATTACACTCGCTCATTGACGTCGCTTGCTTCAGAGTTTGAAAGGCGCCGCAGCCGATTTTTTTTTCGACAAAATTTGACTTTCGATCTGAAATTCTTCTCCAACGCCCAACTCATATACGACACCACACATAACTCCATACAATCCTGTGGATTATCTAATGCCAGCTCAGCCAGTGGATGATGTCTATACAAACAATCAAATATTAACGGACTTAATTAACGGAAGTAAAATGTAACGGAAGTTAAATAGTCCGTTAAGAAATTTTGGAGGTGAGAAAAGCGTTAAATCGTTAACCAAATAGTTAACTTCGTTAATTAACGATTAACGGATTAACGCTTTTCTGCCCAGCTCTGGTTGCCGGCAGTAGCTGGATGCGGTAAGCCCGTGAGCTGTGGAGATTATCTCCACCATTGGATGAAGGAAGGCTGAAATGACGACGGTGATGGTGATTTATGTAAGTATTAATAAAACACGTGCCTATTAAGATGTTGTTCATGCATCGATGCAGCATTCGAACAAAAGATATGTAGGTAATCTGTAAGTAATGCTCACCCGCACCTGAAACCAACTGGGAAATGCCGTTATGGTATGAGTAGTGAGTACATACTTTTACGATTACTCTACACTTATAATGCATAAAATAGTACGACCTACAGATAATTTTCTATGAACGATATTATAATATCTGCAAAAACACAACCTGCATTATACAAGGTGTAATGAGTAATGCCTACTAATTGTACCTAAATAGATAATGGCGTACAATAAAAGTGAAAGTACAACAAAATAATCGAAAAGACTTACGGCAGAAATTAAAAATAATTAACATAAAATACCTACCTACATCGTAAATAACAGTTAATTTTAATTGTTATTACTTCAAATGTTTTTATCGTACAACAAAAGGCAAATGTTATTAACTTACATTCCACAGCTAATCCGAAAAAAAACAGTGGAACTTACTATAACAATGTGCTTTAGGGGAGACCGGGGCTGGTAGGCGAAGGGGCAGGTTGGCGAACGGCCATTTAAAATTTAGTTGCTAATTTCTCCGCGAAATGAAGGAGGCAGTCCTGTCGGCTACACGCCACCGCAGTTGCTGTCTTACTGGCCATCGTTTCGGACCCGTCTGTGTTAAGTTATAGTTGAGTTTGTGTTTTCTACAAGCGTAAGTATTTATTTTGTATTTTACTCTATATGCTATAACTTAGTTAATATTTAACTTTTTTCCAATGTGATAACTGAATTGTATACACTATATTATCAGTTACAATTGTATAAAGTTTTCGCTGTCTTGTAATCACATTATTTTGATGAAATGTACACATTAAGCTAAAAATCGAGGTTGGGGTAAGTAGGCGAATCTCATTTGGGGCTGGTTGGCGAATTCGCCTACCTGCCCCGTGAACATGTCAATCAATGTTAATTTATATTTCAAGCGTTTTTATTTCTTTGGTATAGAAACATAATGAGGGACTACGTAAGAAAGACAGAGAAGGGAAAAACCAGTAAAGAAGATATGATAAGAGCAGTGAAGGAAGTAAAAGAAAGTAAGAGATCGATAAGAAGTGTTGCCATGGATTTTGGAATTGCTGAAAGAACGCTAAATAGATATTGTTCCAAAATCGCCTTAGAATCTCCTGATTTAACAACCACAGTAGCTGTCGGATATGCAAAAAATAGACAGGTTTGTACGTTAAAACAAAATGCATTTTTTTCCAGCTAACTCTTCGACTAATCGTTTTGAATATTTTTGTTTGTAAAAAATATTTAGAGTTTATATATTTAAAGTTCAATATAATTTATTATTTACTCATACTTATGTATTATTTACTTTACAGATCTTCGATGCCAAAGAAGAATCATTATTGGAGGAGTATATAAAAAAATGTTCGGACATTTACTACGGGATGTCTCCAAAAGAGGTTAGAAAGTTTGCTTGGCAGTATGCCACATAGTTAAAAAAAAATATTCCAGAATCTTGGTCTGCCGCGGAGATGGCCGGACCCGATTGGTTCACATACTTCCTTAAAAGGCATCCCCGTCTTTCTATAAGAACCCCGGAAGCCACAAGTCTGGCACGAACATCAAGCTTTAATCCCACCAATGTCAAATATTTTTTGGCAATTTGAAGACTGTGTTGGGAAGATTACAACTGGGCCCTGGCGATATCTGGAATGTGGATGAAACCGGCATAACAACTGTGCAAAAGCCAGATAAAGTTGTTGCCAGGAGAGGCTTTAAACAAGTCGGAAGGATAACATCCCAAGAAAGAGGCACACTGGTGACTCTAGCGCTTGCTGTATCAGCAACAGGAAATAGTGTGCCACCATTTTTTGTTTTCCCAAGGGTACATTTTAAAGATCATTTTATTTGTGATGGACCACCAGGATGTGCTGGCTCAAGCAATCCATCAGGATGGATGAAAGAGGAAAATTTTATTTCTTTTCTTAAGCATTTTGTCCAACACACTAAGTGTTCAAAAGATCGTCCAAATTTACTTTTGCTGGACAATCACGATTCCCATCTGTCAATTGAAGGTTTGGATTACTGTAAGAGTAACGAAGTTACGATACTCTCCTTCCCACCGCATTGCTCACACAAACTACAACCCCTAGACAGATCCGTATACGGCCCACTAAAAAAATAAGTCAATACTGCAAGTGATGCTTGGATGACGAATAATCCTGGGAAAACAATGTCAATTTATGATATTCCTGGCATTGTACGAATTGCTTTGCCACTTGCAGCGACACCAAATAATATAACATCTGGGTTTAAAGTATCTGGAATACACCCTTTTAACCCTGATATATTCGCTGAAAGTGAATATATGGCAGCGTTCGTTACAGACCGACCATTAGATTTACAAGAATCAGATGAACCGAGTAATACACAAACAATTACGGAACCAGTTCCATTTGCCGGCGCAATGATTTCAGATACTGTATTACATACTGGTCCATCGAAGGATAATGGTGATCTTCTGATCCAAGACACGTCTATAGTATCAGAGGAAATCGCAGGACCATCGAGAATACCAACAGATAATTCTAGTAAAAGTCTCGAGGAAATTCGACCGCTGCCAAAAGCTGGACCGCGGAAAACATCAACTGCTGCCCTTAAGAGAAAACGATGTTCTGCGATTTTGACAGATACTCCGGTAAAGGATGCTTTGGAATCGCAGAAAAAAAATGTCAAGCGAGTAATTCCAGGCGCGTCTAAGCATTCAAAAAAAGGAAAGTGTGTAAAAAAGTCACGATCCAAAGCAAATAAATCTGATTCGGAAAACGAAGAGGAGACTTTTTGTTTAGTTTGTGCGGACTCCTTTGGAAACAGCCGATCGGGTGAAGGCTGGATCCAATGCACGAGCTGCAAAATGTGGGCCCATAGAGAGTGCATTGAAAGCAGCAAGCGGTTATTTTTTACCTACCATAACTGTGACTCTGACAGTGATTAAGGCAGTATTTATGATTATTGGAAAGATTTATTAATTTGTTTGTATTTATTTCATATTTTGAAGACACCTTTTTGTTATAATATTATTTGTTTCGTATTAAACTTTGTTGGTTTATAATACTATTATAATATTATTTGTTTCGTATTAAACTTTGTTGGTTTATAATACTATTGTGTACTTATTTGAACAATAAATGTTCTCGCCTACCTACCCCACGCACTTCGCCAACCAACCCCGATTGCGGGGTAAGTAGGCGAACGCGGATATATTTGCAAAAAACATTCTAAAATCCCAGTTAAAAGACTTTTGTTATTTATTAATTTCCAAAATACCTTCCTAATGTCTGACCAACTAAACTGACGCATCCCGATGCATTTTAGTTGTTTTATGAAGGTACTATCCACCAAAACGCCAAAAGTTCGCCTACCAGCCCCGGTCTCCCCTACTTTGTGATAAAAAATGATAGCTACATTTTTTTAACTTCACCCTGATGATAGTATAGATGCCGAAAGCTCGGTTATTCAATCACTCTACACGTAGTAAGGAAACACGAGGAACGAACAACATAGAAACGGATTCATCACGCTGCGAAAGCCTACAAGATTATTTGACAAACGTAGGTACGAGTATTGCTAAACGTAGATACTGCCTTGACGTGGGGAATGAAAGAGACAGAGAAAGAGAGACTATCTGAAAATTTAGCCACATTAATTATTATTGTAGTGCTTACGGCTTGGAAACGATATCGAGAAAGAAACGCGCTGAAAATAAGGGATTATGAAATAAATTGCACCACCTTGACTACCTACGCCACCTTTTTTTATTTTTCTTGCCGCCGCGCCGTCGCGTCCACGAGAAATTCTCGGAGAATATGGTAAATTTATTAAGACTGAATAATAAACAAGAAAATATATTTACCTGAAATGTGTTTTTGACATAATAAATATGCAAAGGTTTACAATAGCCCAGTGGAGATATGAAAAATCATGAGATAAAAAACTGATCTCGTGGGCGACGCCGACGGTGCGGAGACACCTTAGAATGAGCGTCTGCTTTAAGAACTAATAGTTGGTAAATATTTTTTATTGCTGGTAGGTATAGTTTCTATTTACAAAACTTATTTTGCCTATTTTGTACGGAGCTAATGTAAATAAATATTGGGGTCGACTGGGAGAGATCGTAGCATTGCAATAAGCTCGTCCTAGTTAACAAATGTTATGATTTATATTCGTAATGTTAACATATCTTTGTATTATGATCACCAAAAGTGTAAGTAAATACCTAAATAAATCAATGTACCTACCTTATTTACAAGAACAAAAAAACAATAAAACATCAAATGATCCAAACAAATTGGCCCCCACTCTTTTTCTTACTTTTTCTAGTGTCCTGTAAAAGCCAGGTGTTCGTAAAAATCCCAAAGGATATGTGTAATATGTATGTAGTGTGTACCGTGTAAATTGAAATTAAATTAAATTCTGGCTATAGCCTATATGCATAATAATATATGCAACCCGGTGATTTTTGAATAACATGTTTATTTAAAATCCAACTGCATGTCCTATAATATTCCCTTTGCAACTTGTACTCTCTAGTCTTACGTCTTCCTTGCTAGTAATGCCATATTGTCCAGGTTTTGCATATCTCTAACATGGTTTTAAGTTAGTGCAACTCAAGTGCTATAAGTATCTACGATATTGATGTTCATGATATATAGGTAGGTACCTACTACGTCAATGTTATTTTTTTAACTTTGTCGTTGAACACTAAATATTTGCGTTGTAATTTACCTACATAGAATCTTTGACAAAATGTACACAATGATCATTTCGATACTATTTAACGCGTAAACTCCAGTGAAGTGCTATTTCATTTTAAAAATATTCATCTTCCCTACTAACTCAGCAATTCCTGAAGCATTTTATATATTTTACGTTCTTATGACGAGGCGGTTATGGTTCTTGAGTTGTGTTTTTTCGACGTAAAATGAATCGAATAAAAATGTAAATAAGCAGGCCGACTGGCGTCTCAAGTATCCTTGAACTTAAACGATGCAAATTGCTTCTATGTTTAGAATAAACTGGAGTAATAAAAATGGACTTGTGTTGTGAACTGAGAACTGAGTTACGTTAGGGAGTTGAAAATACTATAGGGTGTTTTTTTAGAATAGATACACTTTTAAAATGAAATTAATCGTATTAAAATCATAGTAATGTCCATAAAAATGACTTCATTGGAAAGGTGAGAGTTTACCATTTATGTTTCAATATGATTTAGGGCATATATGCTCGGATGTTCCTTTCTAGGAGCCATTACTGAGACGCCGTCAAATCCACAAAAACTCACTGTTTAGTGTGGAATCATTGTCCCATATTTTCTTCAAAGATGCTGGCGGTCGGAAAGTTAGAGTCAGGTCCATTATTCAAGATTTTTTGTTCCCTAATTAAATGGCATTAATGTGCAACAGCTTTAATTTCAACAAGACGGCCAACATGCCACACATAGAGCGACACAATCGGGTTATTGCGGGAAACATTCGATCGGCGCATAATTCCACGTAATGGTTCCGTTAATTGGCCTCCACGATCGTGTGATCTCACCCCTATGGATTATTTTCTGTGGAGATATGTGAAGTCTACTAGGGGGTTTAAACAGATAAACCTGAGTCATTGGATCACTTGGAGGCTAACATTCGCGGAATTATTAGCGATATACGGCCTCAGCTACTCGAGAAAGTCGACGAAAATTGGACTTCCAGATTATGCTTCCATAGAGCCAACCGCGGCGCACATATGCCCAAAATCATATTTAAGCATTAATGGTATAAAATAATCTTTTAAATAAAGCTATTTTTATGGACATTACTATGATTTTAATACGTTTAATTTCATTTTAAAAGTGTATCTATTCTAAAAAAACACCCTATATTATAAGTATTCTGGTTGTTATACCAATTGTCGTCATCGAAACAATAGGTAATTTATTTTTAAACAATAGTACCTAGCTCGCCCTGTTCTAATATTAACTTTTAAAGAGACATTTAGAATAGGTGGTGAACATTACCGCTGAAGTAAACGTACTCTTTTGTACCTGTGCCTTCGAATAATATTATATTAGGTATACTTATAATAATTATTATGCAAAGTCGTACGGGAAGTTAAAATAATAAACAATTAATTTTAAAAATGTGCTATAGGTAATATAGGAAATGACTAGGATCGTGTCGTGAGTATAGGTCTGTTTGGTGATGATAATAATGATAATGACACACTATATAGGTACCTACAACAATGCATATTCGCGTGCACGCATTAGATTACGTACCTCTTCATACAAGTATTTGTACATACTACATGCTAATATAAAAACAGCGTTACTACAACCTACTCAATACGAGGTTCATAACAGATGGTGTATTATATTAGGGGTTTGTGTTACCACTGGCATAACACTTTCAACGACATCGGAACCCTTGGTCGCACAGGTGAGATGCAGCCTCCTTATTCATAACACTTAGGTTGATACCGCAACAGTACTTGCCAAGAAACTAAGAGGATCTTCGATGATTCCTTACTTTTTTTTTTCAAAGAATCACCGAATCGATAAATTTCCATCAAAATTATATTCAGATGACTTGAGCAACTATGCAACAAAACATGATCTTTATTTCCATTTCAATCAACAGGATTCATAGCTGATTTAATTCATAGATAAAAATGAAATTGAAGAAGGTGCTTTTCTTGTCCAACTACAACATTAAAAAATTCATCCACTGGGACACCCTGTGCCCCGAAGGTAATTAATGTACTCGTATAACGCCGCTGTCTATTCTGATTCACACGCGGCTGAGGCCTCGTGTTGAATACTTGATCATGCAATACTGTTTAGATAGATGTAATTACAATACTATGATGTACCTTCTTAGCAGCATTTGTAGGTAATCATGCAAAATATTAACATGTTTATGCAAATTAGATAGCACAAGAAGAACTTACCTAGTTAGAAATGTTAACTACGGATGTCTACAATAATAATTTATATTTTATAATCTTATAAACAGTAACTATACCTAACTCGATAGATTTTCTTTTGATATATTATCTCCCTAGAGTCTAGAGCAAAAAGTGTTCCTAGGTGGTTACACAGTGGACCAGGCCGAAAAATCGAGGGTCAGTTGAAAGCGAAGTGAAATAATTGTTAAATGATTCTAGAATAGGAATTTCCTTGAATCAGTAATATAAAGGTACATAGAGCAGTCATCGAATTCTAGAGGGCATATTGTCTAGTATCTATGTTTTTCTGTTGGTCCCAATGATAAGATATTTTGTTAGAAAGATGTTTAATCATAGCCTTTATTTATAACTTTAATTTATAGACGTGGTAGAAATTTCTCCATAAGAAATTTTACTAAAAACTAAACTTATACCAAATTACTTGCTAATATTATTGACACAGGATAATCCTAGTGGGGGAGGCAAACATGAACAATATGTATACTTTGCAAATGTTAGGATTAAATAAATAAACAAATAAATTCCATTACGTACGATGGCCTTGATACTGTTAGTCTGTAATAAATCTAGATATGCATTTAGAATCATTATTCAATTATGGCAATATGGCATACATGCAGAGCAGTGCAATGTACATCAAGGTTCCATGCAAGCAAACAATCTCGAAATAAACTAGAAACATAGGTAGGTAGGTACCTACTCATAATAATAATTGAAGTTTCACTTGTTCTTCAGAACACTTAACATACCAGAATGCTATATATGTATTTAGTGCATTTTCATACCTATGTATATGAATGTATCAAATAGGCAATATTAAATAATACTTTTAAATTTCTGACAATCAAACATGTGCTCTATTATTGTAAATTAATGTTGTAATAATTGATGTTATGTACTGTTAATGACCATACGATAAATAAATAAATATGTACGAGTTTGTATGACATTTTGCAAGACACAATTCCGAATTAAAAGAATCACGGTATTTCTTAGAAATTTGTATGTAACCAGCGACCACCGCCTGATTTATGCCTCCAGAAGACGTATCCCCAAGTAGTGGATGGTAAACTTCATCGGTGAAAATATTTATACACTTTATTATAGAAGTTATTTTGTCACTTGAGGACTCGATTCCTTTCTACCATGATCCGGGAGAAATCACTCGTACGTCGGCGTCGCGTCGTTCCAAAATTCAACTTATTTTAAGTGTGAGAAAAATGCATGCATGTAATACAATAACTAACCTTTATAAAGTCGTGTTATTTGTAGTAAAAAAGATGTTGTGTTATCACTGACGTCTAGCTTAAAAGTAGTAATGAAATTCAGTTATAACGACGTATTCCGTATGGTCATTACTCATTAGTCATTACAACCGGAAATAAATTTATTACGGTATACTGTAGATAACGATACTACGAAACCTAGGGGAAGGGGTAGACCTCCGGCAAAATGGTGGTCCAATGTTGAAAAGAAGCTAGCGGCGCAGATAATCCCAGCAGTGCCAACCCAGGACAGGAGATCCTGACGCCTACGTACGAAGAGGCCCGACCCTGGATGAACCGGGACAGAAGGGCAGGACAAAGAAGATACTGTAGAGTGTAGATAGAATTCAAATACAACGAGCCAATATAAGTCGGTGGAAATAATTATTAATCAGCTTAAGAAACTTTTACTAATTAAATTAGGTAAATAAATGGAATAAGTACCCACGTTATTAAAGTAAATATACTCACACAACCCAATTAATTAACCACAACGACCATCGCCGCCATAAAAGTATATTTTTATTTATTAATCGCGTGGTCGACAAAAGTATATCACATTTCTCAAAGGAAAAAGATTGAATATTGTTTGAGAGGTGATTTTGTAAAATTCAATTTTAATTGTAATTGTTTTTTTTGAAATGAAAAAACCTAAAATTTTCGAATGATTTTATTAATCATGAGTTACGCGTTTCGTAATCGTACTCTATGGCTACGTAGGCCGAAACGCGTAACTCATAATAAATTAATAAAATCATTCGAATCTCTAAGTTTTTTCTTTTTTAAAAAACAATAATTACAAAAAAAGTTTGAAGGTTGAACGTTGGGCAGTGATAAATTTCGCATGCAAGCTTGGTCGTCAGAAATTAAATAGAATGTTTTTTTTTTGTATATTTAGTCGCCGACTCATTCAAATTTATAAATAAAATATATTACGTGGATATGGATTTAAATATTAATTTCCCTTATGTTAGGTCTGATCGTATGTAACTCTACAACAGTTTTCATAACCAAATTATGGTTTAGTTTACATTTTGCTTTAAATCATGGACGATAACACGGTTTCGCACTGTTTTTTAAATACATCAGTCAGGTATTACTATTTTGGTACTCTGTACAAAAGAACAGAATCTATGTACAGTATCATAAATTACCAAACTAAGAATGGTTTGAAAAATAATGAACACAATTTGGAGCAAATAATTCATATGAAAGGATTCTTAGTCCATTCTCATTCGACTCTAAATAAATAAAATAAAATAAAATAAATAAAGAATTTTAGGTAGCAAAAATACAAATTAAATGAATTTATTCTTCATATAAAATTGTTGTATAGCATTGTTTTCCTGTCATTGATGAAGGGTATAATAATTGATAAAAGCGGGCATTAAACTAATATTATTAAAAGAATGAACATACTACCTGCGATGTTACGTAGGTAGCCATAATAGTCCGAGAGCCCGCTGCTTAATTTATGACGTATCTGTTTTTTGATCGAAATGTGGTACAAATGATAGCTTACCAATAGGGTTTTACATCGCACTAGGGTTGCCTATCAAAATCTTGCCGCAACCCCCCCTGCCCCCCCCCCGAAAAGGTCCCTCTTCGCGGTTTTTCGCATTTTGTAGGAATATGGTAAGAGATAGAAGAAAGTAGTCAATGACAAAAATAATCCTTGCTAAATTCTCTACAAAAAATGTTATGTCAATTTTTTCATAGGACTAGTAGTTTACCCGTAATGGCCCGTCGAAAAACAGGATATTTTTTGAAAAAAAACAATTTTTTTTTTTTTTTTTTCTTTAACTTTCTTCCACCCATTATCACTAACATTTTATGGAAAAAAATATTTGGCCTGCGGCGCTATACCGTTGGTTATTTTATGAAAAACTAAATTTTAAGAATTTTCGTCACTGAGTTTTATTGTAATAACTCCGAAATTATTAAATTTATGAACATAAGTTATAGCTCGTTTTGTAGCTAAGACTATGGTAATTAATTCGTTCTTTGACTATTTTCCTGTAGCTCTTATCAATTTTCAACCAATTTAGTTTAAATTATTTTTTTTAGTTTTTTAAATGAATTTCGGTTTTGGGCCGGCTATTGCGGGTAAACTGCTAGTTCTACGAAAAAATTGACATAACATTTTTTGTAGAGAATTTAGCAAGGATTATTTTTGTCATAGACTACTTTCTTCTATCTCTTACCATATTCCTATAAAATGCGTACAACCGCGAAGAGGGACCTTTTCGGGGGGGGCAGGGGGGGTTGCGGCAAGATTTTGATAGGCAACCCTAGTGCGATGTAAAACCCTATTGGTAAGCTATCATTTGTACCACATTTCGATCAAAAAACAGATACGTCATAAATTAAGCAGCGGGCTCTTGGACTATAAGCAATTTTCATAATAATATAATTAAAAAAGGTAATTTATCAAATAATGTGTACGCGCTTAGATTGAATTATTTTATTATGTACTTACCTAAGTATTAATAATAAAATGATGTGTCGTATTCATTATGTCCATAACCATAACATAACATTTTACATAATACAGGTATAATATTTTATACACACATTGTAGGCAGTTAGGCGATCATATTAGCCGGTAATTCTATACTTTCCATAAAACATTTATAGTGTACCTAACCTATTGTTAACATTATAATGACATATTGCTGCCACCATTAACACGTATGACAATGTCTTTGTTTTCAATAGTAGGTATAGGTATTAAAATGTCTAGGTATCGTCTAATTTCTTTGCTTTAACCGATCCTCCCAAGAACTTAAGTATAATACGTCATATCAAAACTGAGGAAGTGCATTTCCAATACATGCCTAAATATCGAAATGATTTTCTTGGCTTGTATGTAGAACTCCTTCAGTTATATCCATCGTACTCAGCGTACCTACAACCGAAGTGGTGCCCGGTAAGTTCGTCTAAAATCAATTCGCCCAAAATCAATTTGCCTAACGATCAATTCGTCGATTTTAGAATAATTGACCAATTGATTTTAGACGAACTTACCGTAAACCAAACAAAATACGGTCATATATTTGGAATGAAATTAACATTAGACTAGGTACCTGCTTACTGTTTATTTATAAATTTATTTTTCATACTTTCATACGCAGCTACGTGCACATTTTTTCTTGTTTCAATGTTACAAGTTATTGGTTGGCAAACATTCCCTGCGTAAATAAACCCTCCATTTGTAATAATGTTCATTCAAAGACTTAATTAATTTATTTATTTACGTGCTTGGAGTATTACAGAATCAGACAGTGGTCAGTGAGTGAGTGAGTGAGTTAGTCAGTGAGTCACTGATCAGCATAACTAGGTAGGTAGGTAGTACGGTACCTGGTACATATCAATAATACAATTTTCACTTGACCAAACATTCCCAATTAAATTAGCTACAATAAATTAACAGCTGTGGCTGGGTAACTATTTACTTTACAATAAAAAGAGCTAAGATTGTCACGAATCAGATTTTATTTGAAACTAGCTGTAATCCGTTAAAAATGACGCAGTTTGCGGGGTAGGCAGGGAGAACAGATCACGAAACTTCTCTATTCTTACGTAAGTACCACGTACCTATAACGTACATTCTTACAGCAAATTAAATTTATATTTAGCATGGTAATACATATCTATTCTACTATAGGTACTTAATATTTCTAGTAGGCACAATATTCACCAATACATTTTTAGTATAGGTATAAATTTAACACAAAGAAGTTCAACGTTTACTAAGTAAACATTGAGCTCTGAAAACGTTGACAGCTATGTGTACGATAACTACCAACATACTCTCACTCATTTTTGTGGGTCCGTAACGTCAATGAATAAAATAAAGCCAAATATATTGTTATGTTACAACTAGAATTTTGTAAGTTGTTGAAATTTTATATTAAATAGCAGGGGCGAAGCTACCTAAGAACACGATTCCCATCGAGTTAACTTTCAATTTATGATGATAAATAATCTATAAAATAATAAAAGATTTAACAACGCAATGAAAAAAGGCGCGTTCAAATTTTGTAGATACTTCTTTCTCCCGTCCGTCGGTAAGCTAGTTGATATGTTAGTATTTCAAATTAGCGCGCGGAATCCACGGTGCCTACCCGCGAGCAGTACAACTAAATACAACTTTGATAGTTATATCGTATGGGAAACCGTGGGCAAGCGTATTCTAAGCAGCGACCTTCCATCAAAATGACTAAAACAAATCTACCTATCTCACTTTTATGATGATACGCAATAATAGTGTCTAAGAAACCTATATATAGGTTCTCTAATACTGTCTCTTCCCAACGTCTGCAAAGGGAAACAGTTACAATGTCTCGAGGAAGAGTAATTTAAGAGTATTTTAAAAAGGGATAACGCATTTTACAGTTAAGAAAAAATATATTCATTAATACACAGCGATTTTTACTTATGGATAAATCTGCCGATATTATGAATCATGGTCACCAAATTACGAAATGCTTCGATTTTTTTTCAATAGATGTTGATATACCTAAAAATATTAAATAATATTTTCGTTGTTTTACCTTAAAGGTGGGAATGTGCTTAATTATGTATTAATTCAATATTTTAGGTAATTATTATATTCATCAATTATAAATATTGATAATATAGTAGAATTATTATTTTTATTATGGCGTATTATTTTTATGGAGCATCTACATAATAATTTTGAAAGTTATGTCTTTCGCTAAGGTTTCTATAGGTGGTATTGAGTCGCCCTGGTTGTGCGCACGAATTCAAACACGATTATTGTCACAAAAAAGTGAAATTGCTTGAAATCGAATAGAAAGCAAAAAAAGCAAAGAATTATACATTTCTTCTTCTTGAATAATTTGTATTGGCAGCGATTGTATAATTCGTAAAATAATATTTCAACAAAATACTTTTAGAATTTCGTTAACTGATTTCGTTAGTTGATGCCACAGGTCAGGAGTAAATATAGGATTTGATTTTGAGGATAATGGAGATAGAGTGGAGAGACTAGGTAGCTGGGGGAAAAGGGTCCTAAGAATATGATTTCCATCGAGTAATATGTATATTTGATTTAGGATAAGAAATAATAGGTCTAATCTGACATGATGCAATAAATAATATTGGTACCGGCTTCCCTTCTACAGAAATCCACCCTTCGCCACTGTTAAATAGAGATAATACGTCCACCTAGTAACAGTATGGGTATGTCTGTGGAGTGTGGATACCCATTAGCCAGTAGGTATATATACCTATTTAGTGTTGTATTTTATTGCTTGATTTGATTGTATTGTATCGAAACACTTTGTATCCGCTAACAGTCACTATATTGTAATACACAATTTCATGCATTAATACTATGTAGTTATATTAGGTGAATAAGAAGTCGCCAACACACAATCTAAATTTATTGCAAATTGCAACATCATGATTTCGTACTGAACAGCTGACCCGAGCAAGTACCTATCAAAAAATAATGTCAGGTAAGTAGGTATGTATAACGACGTTTGCAGAATCATTGCGGCGGGCTGAAGACAGACCACGGAGGAAATCAAACGCAGAACCAAGCGACATTGATCGTACAGCTAGAGTCTAGCTGCTAGACGATTGCTGAAGAAGAAGAAGAATATACCTAAGTATACCGAGTGCCGACTGAACTAAACAAGTGTCTAACTGGACTTGCTGACTACAGTGAATAAAAAAATCTGAAAAATTACAAAAACTTACTACCTAGTACCTAGTCAAAATTACTCGACAAGAGAAAACATACTGTAGAATAGAAAGGTTGTTTTAGAAGTTAGAATGAAATTACAAGTTGAGTGATAAATTAATGGCAAAGTATGGACACTGGACAGCTACGTCCTTGCTCAGTAAAGAATAATTATTTATGGTAAGTAATGTAGGTATGTAGGCATAATTTAAATATTAACTGTTATTTCTAACAATTGTACAAGTGAGGTCGATATAGATATAATAAAAAAAAATCACTGAATTCTATGATCGGTGAATCCACCTATGTATTTTAATTATTCTATTTTCCGATAATAATATACAGGTGGATACCTATTTATATTACTTTTAATTTGTAATTTTAAATCATTCGAAGGCCTTTTGCAAAATACCAACTGAAATTTTTTCACTACCATATTTATACAATTTTTGAGCCACAAAAGATGTAGGAAGTCGTAGGTACGTCGATACATTGAAGAATTTGATAGCGTCTTATTATTTACAATAACCACGTGTGTTTTCTCAAATCTAGGTACTTACGTACTTATTCTAAACAAGGCCGTCTACAGGATTTCAATTTGGGGTAGGATTCCAGCTCTCATCACACGATGGAAAAAACAACATGGTAATAATAATAATGTGGTTCATCTCTCCTATGCATAAAACTGTGGACTGGCTGAGGAATTACGGGGGGGTATTACAAATTAAAACACAATTTAAACAGTGCTGCCAGATATGTAGGACCCGCTTGATTTTTAAATCCTTTTTAAGCTTGGGGTTTTCTTGGGGAGAAAAAGGTTTTCGACAAATGATCAGGAAATAAAAATGAAAAATGAAAGGGAGTTATTATCTTATAATAATGTACGTTGACTGACCGGCGCAGGTATAGGTATTCTAATTTTCAACAGATGGCATTAGAAGTCCTTATTCGGTCAATTTTAAAAATGTAATAAAAATAGCATAAGTATACATATCAATCAAAAGTCTGACACTTGTAAATGTACAACAAATAACACCACTGAAATTCAAACAGGAAAATCTAAAGAGAAATGAAAACTGACAGAATTTTAGTGAAAATTCACAAAAAGAAAAACGATCTACGTCCCTGATAATCCCGGAATCTTACAAAGAAATCTGTTGAAACAATTAAATATTCGAAAACAGTCCATCGTAGGTCGTAGACAATATTTCTCAAGAATGAAAAATCGCCGGCGTCAGTAGTAATTTGCGATAATATGGACGATTTTAGAACATTGAATAAAAATAACGTGTGGAAAACATGATGGCCTACCGCAATTCCATTTTTACGAATCTTTCTCTAATAAAAATAATGGGATTGCAAAGATAATCTGTGATTTACAACTCCTGTTTATGTTTCCAAACGTTTATCTACCATTTAACAATTTTTATGGGTTCAGTCAACATTTTCTTTGACCTAAATAAGTAATCAAAACAATAAGTACGATCTAAATACCTAATATGATAATAATTAACAAAATCCAAATGAAATTTATGATAATATACGGAAATAAACTCACCAAATACAAGTCAACAAAACGATGGACGAACCGTCTCCAGGCACGCCATTTTCGAAAAGAAAGGAAAACAAAACAACGAAGACAAGGTGAAAAATAAAATTTGAATTCGTTCCATGTTATTTTGAAAATGAGAAATTTATTATGACTTTTTATTCTAATGAACCATGGACAATGCAACGTTTGAAGACTATGAGTAGGTACCCACCTTACTGACCTTACACCAACCAATCACATATTCCTAATCTCAGAGCATGTGCCTATTAAGTATTTGGTGTGTATTCTTTTTGAAAGAAAATAATAATTATAATCAGCGGCTTAAATAGCATTAGTGCCGCCCAGGGCAGACTTACCCTATACAAGTGCAGCTTTGAATCTAGGCGAGAGCAAGTAAAATTTTAATATAGACGTGGCATAATAAAGCATATAAATAGCGCCTCAGGCGTAATTTTTTTATAAAACTAAATGAAAATGAAGGCCGTCTTGTAGTTTTGTTTACTTTCTTTAAATAAAAATATAAAAAATAAGCATGTAAGTATCACAATAAAAAGGATACATAGAAATATTTCGCCGCAGGTTTAAATTCAAGCGACTTAAATTCAACACATTTGTACAATCCTAAATATTAGAAATGAATATTGTCGGATTCTCATTAGAATCTCATTAGATTAGGTACGTGTGCCTTTCACAAATTATTATTTTCTTAGTATAGGTACTAAACAATCAGTATCAATAGTTGGTGCGTTGGTGGTGGTGAACACTTCGGCATTGATGGAAATTGATATTTTCTTTACTTACAAGTCAATACTGAGGATTGAACATAATAATATGAATTAAAACTAATACCTACGATAGTTCGTTCTCTATATACATATTACCACATTATAATCATATTAACAAATCAATATACCAAGTAGTTACCTAGATATATATTCAAGGCTTCTAGGAATTGATACATTCTAACCTAACACATTATCGGCTAAAGATAGTGTGCAATAAACATAATTATTAAATTGTTTCCGTTTCCGCCTTAACAAATTTTGACAGAAGATTCAAATAAAGCGATAAGGTAGTTATCATAAAATACCTATTTATAATATTCATTAACAAAAAATAATGTTAGTACCTACCTATAATGAATAATATCTTCCGATTCATTAATGTTTAATGTATCCCTTCCTTGCGGATAAACTTTTCCAAATATTATTATACTTACGAAAGTATGTTGACTTTTGTATTTTGAACTGATAAGGATAATGTTATGATTGTTATGAAGCAACTTCACAAAGTTTCGGTTAATCACTCTCTAGTGTCTAATATAGGTATAGTAGGTACACAAAGTTCATAAGGACTTAACCTAACAGAATACCAGCTGTAGTATGTTATTTATAGAACAAAATAATACAAACCGTGTTAGTTGCTGTCAATGCAGAAGAAACACAGAGAATAATGATAACTCTACGTCATCCAGTGCTGTGTAGGAGAATTATCAGATATCCTCTCACTCTCGATTGACTTATTCAATATTCACTGCTATCTATTCACGTATGACATATTTATTCACGACTTGACATTCGATATAAACACAATAAACAATTAACTTTATTCACAGTCACTGTATAAATATTTGTTTTCACAACACAAGATAATTTCAACTCCAGCACCCGACGGCCTTATATTAACTACACTGCACACACAAACTTGCAGACTCAATAAACGGAAGTAAACTTATGTGCAAACTATGCAATATTAATATTATTATTCAACAAATCGCGAAACAACCGACCAACGCGATTGAAATCACTTCACCAACTAGCAAAATAATAATAATATAACATGAAACCCACTTTCGCTTAGACAAGACAGATCAAAACGTAACGGAGTCATTTGTATTATCGATGTTATCCATATGGTGTATTGAATATATTGGACGATGGTGCATTCGTCATAATGATTCTATAATATTATAGTCTTTTGCTTCGATAGAAAAATAGCGACGAAGTGACATTTTGGGATAACCTAGAAAATTCCTGAATACATTTTGACATTCTGTTTACAACTTGTCATTTTTATTGCATTGCGATTGCGCAATATGACATATTGGATTGGGAAAAATAGCGATGCCATCTGGTGAAGTTACAGAAAAGCTTTTGTTGAACAGTGCTCAGAACCTACATGTTGTAATTTGTAATAATTGTAATGTAGGTATTAAATATTTTAAAATCCGTTCCCAAAGCGAGCAGGGATTCTTATGAAATTAATAATTAAATTTGAAAAATATAATTTTAAAGTCTGTAAGCGACATCTAACAAGGATAATTAAAAACTATTGTGTAAAGAGCCATCTATTGAATCACGTCAAAAACTTTTTACAAATTCATTATAACATAATGTTAAAGAAAAAGCCATCTGGTGGCAAAAATTATAACTATTTCGATTATATTATGGAGAAACCATACTAAATGTTTACAAGTGAATATAAGAGATGGCGCTATCTATTGTGTTTAATCATGGATTTATAATACTAGTAAACTGGATTGAGAACATAGGTGTTTGTCTATACATTCTGTACGATTCTGGGGAAAATGGCCAGTTAGGCAAAAAAAGCAAAATGGAGGATTTTCCATACTAAACGGGCTATAGGAAACTGCGGTTTTCACATGGATTTTTGGTTTTCACTGTTAATATTTTAACTGAAAATGAATTATAGACATCATATTGACATAATTATAGGACCAAGGGATGTAAATACTCCGTTAATCAGAATTTATGAGCAATTTTATAACACAGGAAACGGCACACGGTGGAAGTAAATTAAATTACTTTTATTTATTTTTCTTATTCTTTTTTTCAGATTTTCCTTTAAGAATTAAACCTTATGCATCGCTTAAGAAAAAAAAATGAGAAAAAATGTGTTTTCAGTAGTTTCCTGTCACTAATTATGATATTGAATATCACGGATATGAAGACGTTTTAAATATATCATTTATTATGTAGGAATTTAATATTTCATATTTTTTGTCATTTAAAGCTAATGTGTATGTATTTATGAATTTTCGTGCAATGTTTAATTTATGTTTCGTGCAATGTTTAATTTAATTTACTTCCATCGTGTGCCGTTTCCTTTGTTAAAGAAATTGCTTATAAATCCTGATTAACGGAGTATTTACATCCCTTGGTCCTATAATTATGTCAATATGATGTCTATAATTCATTTTCAGTTAAAATATAAACAGTGAAAACCAAAAATCCATGTGAAAACCGCAGTTTCCTATAGCCCGTTTAGTATGGAAAATCCTCCATTTTGCTTTTTTTGCCTAACTGGCCATTTCCCCTAGAACCGCAATAGTCGGCCAAGAGATGAATCCAGTTTACTAGAAGTATTATACATCCATGTGTTTAATACTCAATCAAATTTTCAACAGGTGGCACTGTACAGAAAATATTTAAATTGTAGATAAAATGTGAATTACGAAAATTGAAATTATTACCTAACACCAGTCGTTCAAGAGACGTATTTCCTTAAAACCAAAAAGACACCAATTAAAGTTTATACTTTTCCGTGACTAACGAAAAGTTTAGCTTACTTAAATAAATCAAAACTACATGCCTCTATTTCATTGGAAAACTACTAGTGTTGAAAACGAAAAGCCAAATCATTAATTTTTCATAGTAGAAAAGAGTCAAAAGATTAAAAAATAATTTTATTGTTGGTTGGCGCGGCGCAAAGGAGACAAGCTGTCGAGCTGAGCAATGGAAGATTTTAAGCTAATTAAAACATGAGCTTGCAAAATAGAGGTATCTACTAAGTACTTACCTACCTACAGGGCCGGATTTAGAGGTGTGGGGGCCCCGGGGCAACAAAGGAGTGGAGGCCCCCTGGCCAGTGGCGTAGCGTGGGTTTCTGCCGCCCGGGGTGGAAATCAAATCCGCCGCCCCCCTTATTTAGGCATATAAATCCAAAATTCCCGAAAATTTACAGGAATTATAAAGAACTTCTAGGCTGGAGTGGGATAACTAACATTTTGATATTGATATGGCCTAAAAAGAGCTAAAATAGCGCCGCAGGCGTAGTTCTCTCATGTGAGACAACTAAAATTTAGATATTGATATGGTACAAAAAGAGAAAAATAGCGCCGCAGGCGAAATTTTTTCCAGTTTTAATGAAACAAATGTGATTTAATGGATTTTTGAAATTTTTAGTGGGGGCCCCTCTTTTGTGGGGGCCCCGGGCAGTAGGCCCGGTTGCCCTCCCCTAAATTCGGCCCTGCCTACCTATTATACCTAAGTAGGTGCCTAAGTTATTAGGTAGGTAAGGTAGGTACCTAATTTCCTAAATATAGAATGGGTATACGTGTTAAGTATATACCTATACCCTATACCTAAATTAAGTACTTGCATAATATAACAATTAATAAAATAGAAACATTCTGTGTATTACAGGTTACAGGATACCTTAGCTAATATTTCTATTATTAGGTATCCTTAGGGAATAGTTCTATTATTTCTATTTTTTATACATATTTGTGAGGATAGGGATACATTATACAATAGGTATGTAATATATGCCAATCTAATAAATATGTCGGTAGGTACGGTACATATCCAGAGTTGCGTGTTTAGCAGTAATATTTCTGATGTAGGACGTGAAAATATGAGTGGAAAAGTTTAATTTGAAAAGTATATATAACTGACTAGCGGAGTAACTACCTACGAGTATATCCTATAGGTTACAATATTAATATTACCTACTTATTTAAAATGCGGCATTGCACCCGAAATAGAGTGCTACGGGAGGTTCTAATATTATTACGTACGTCATAATATATCTGTTAACAGTTTTATTTTACAGTTTCACGGTATTGAAACATCGAGTATTTTATTTTATTTATTTTTATTTTATTTTATAATTAGTAGGTACTATATTTATACCTATCCACTAAGGAAAAAAATATGTCAAGACTTTTCTCCATATTTCTCTACGGAGACATGGATCATACTAGGAAATATACAGAGAAGAAAACTTGTAAATTATATGTACTTTCAAATTATATTTAGGAACTGTTGTTTAAAAAACTAGCCAAATTTTGGATTGTTAGAATAAACTGGCAACTTTTTCAAACTTGTGATGTGATCATTATTTCAATCTTTTTTTTGTGTCGGCCATTCGTCCTGTCGGCCATTCGTCTTTGTCGGCCAGTTGTCCGTGTCGGCCTATTGGATGTCGGCCTATTGTACTTGTCGGCCATATGTCCATGTCGGCCGTTTGGATTTCGGCCTTTCGTCTTTCGGCCATTTGTACCAGTCGGCCAGTTGGTCGTGTCGGCCATTGGTCTCTGTCGGCCGTTTGTCCATGTCGGCCGTTTGGCATTCGGCCATTTGTAGTAGATTCAATATCATTCTATCTTGCCATATGTACACTGTACATGAGCTCATGGAGGAGAATTTATTATCAACTGCGGGAGTGAGATTCTGTGACAGATATTAAGTAAGTAAACTAAAAAATCGAACACGAAATACTTTTATACATACGTGTTAATTCATCCCTAATACTTATATCATTCCGCTCTTTATCTTTGTTATTATTTATTGAAGCGTTATAATAATTGAATTGACATCATCTCCATCGCGACGCGTCAATTTAACGACACAAGGAAGTAAATAAATAAAGCGAATGGAGGATCTATAATAAAATTTAGGAGAAATATCTAAGTATCTACTTATTTATATAAAAAGTGTTCCTCATTGAAAGTGGTGTAGTGGAAATCATAGAGTAGGTAAATGCATCTAAAAACCTTTTGAGGCAAAACATAATTTATTACGTTTGTTGAGATAATAATATAATCAATTATCAAGGTAAGAGTTCCAAAATAATAAATGATAGAAAGATAACAGGTTATGTGATGCGCGTAAATTGTATCATTTCCTACATACATAGACAGTAGAGATATCTATGTAGATTGTAGGTAGGTACGTAATGAAAAACCTATTAATTTCAATTTTAGTTCATTTTTAGTCTAGACAGAATAATTTGGTTTAAAGCCAGGGACCCCACACCCAACTATGACGTCACGGCCATTTCCCACGGCGTTATGGTTCAATATGTTGAAAAAAGCGTTTTTTTGTGGTAATTTCCGCTTCATTCAAAATACTTTCACGGTCATTTCCAGATTCCCTAGCAATATTATCAATAAAAAAGATATGTCTGCGATTTTCGGGAAACAAGTAAGTTGCTGTCTTTCGGAAAAAAGATCAAAGGAGTTTTTTTTTAAATCTATACAAGATGTAAAAAAAATATTTTACGGTCATTCTTTATTTTTTAGAAAGAATACCTATTTAGTAAGGATTTCGAAATTTAAAAGATCTCCCGTTTTTTGGGATATTTTGAAATGTCAATATGCCTACCTTTGATTTCAAATTTCAACATTTTTAAAAAAGAAACGTGTTTTGCTCTGGTTCTATGACATAGTTTTTTTTTTTTCTTTTTTGAGTTTTCGGAATACACCTCTAGTACCAGTTTGTGGTTTGAGATTTGCTTTTACTTCTTGTTTCCTTTGTGTGATGAGAGTGCCGTTATGATACCTGAATGCATATCAATTAATTGAAATCTCTGGAGAATATAAAGGCTTTTTATACTAAAAAAATCTGGATTTTTCTTTTATGGTCCTTGTTGGAACGTCATTAAAATGCAAGTGAACAAAAATGCTTTGTGTTTAGTAATCTCAGGGTTTTTGACCATCGGTACGTGGTGGAAGTACATTTTTAAGGTAAAATGAAAGACTATTTACATACCTACCAGTGGCGAAGGGTGGATTTCTGCAGAAGGGAAGCCGGGGCTAACATTTCTTATTGGATTATGTCAAATTAGACACTATTATACCTATCATTCCATCCAAAAGGTAACTCGATGGGAATCGTGTTCTTAGGTAGCTTCGCCCCTGATACCTACCTATATTTTGCTTAAAATCCTCTATTTAATGAATTTATTCACACAGTCGCTATAGTTAATAAGAGAATTGGTACAGAGTTCAATTCGCCCATGAGTTGAATCACCCACTCTGAATGAGACAAGTACCTATTTTCTTTTTATATTTTCTTTACTATCAAGGCAATCCACCTGAAACAGAATTCCATTTTTTCCTCCCCATGCCTTCGGTAATATTTCGAGCAGTAGGCCGACCGCCGCATACGGCATTTCATACAATATTACAATATTCCGGAATTTTCCGTAGTATCGTTCTGCTTGGCTTCATAATATCAATTGTTTTATTGGGTACATGCAACCTTAACCAAGTGATTATGATCACACTTTGTTTTGAAGAAAAAAATATTGAAAACGTATGGAATATGAAATCTTTCTATTGTATTTTTTTTTATCAAAGACATTACATAAATAGCCCCCCCTCCCCCTCCGAGTCCTGACATGTGTAGGTACTTTTGTTTCGCTAAAGGATATACATACTAACATGTGTCAAACATTATATTATAGAAAATATAATTCGCAGAATGTCTGAGAGACCTAAATAGGAAATACAATATTATAGTGATGGGTCTGGAAAACCTGAAGAATTGTAAGGAACAAAATTTATATTTAAATACATCATAAAAGGAATATTTAAATCATAGGTACATAGATGCTTGGTTTTGATAGCTTCACTGAAGTAAAACACAAAGTAATATTTTGCAGCACGTGCCAAATTAATCAATTTATCTCAAATATTCATAAAAAGCTAACTTATGGAGTTTCATTACAATTTTGTGAAAAAAATACGTCGTAAATATATATTATAATCCTATGTGCAAATAATGTTCTTATTATTCAAATAAAAAAGATGATACGGTCATTTGCATTTTTATTCAGATTTATCACGCGCATAATATGGGGTAAGTAATGAAGTTTCTATAGCGTTTTAAATAATACATCTCACTACACGGAATAAATCATTATTCAAAAAATAATGTCGAGCCGAGAAACACTCTTGCAGCATATGAAATACCTACAGTTTGTATGAATATGATACTCCAACACCAACCTACAAGAATAATATCCCATATTGTAGAATGCTTAATAAATTATTCAAAGACAGGAGACTCGGCTGGTTTTAATGAATGTCTATCCTAAAATATTCAACAGAGTTTACATCATTCTTCATCATTCATAACTGGGTCAACTGGATGACAAACATAAGGTCTTTCGACCTTGTTGTCAAAAGAATAATACAATTCTCGTTATTCCATATTCACTAGTGTATTCTACATTCATGTACACTGTACAGTGGTTGAAGACAAGTCGTTAGAAAAAATGTTTTGCAATCATACTGCAGGATATAATATGTGTGTTGTCTTTTGAAGAGTTGGTCTTTCAACGATAATTTCATCTTAAAAATTTATTGTTTTCTGATGCATATTTCTACTCATTTGGGGATCGAATTAGTATTTGTTGAGTTGACTTCTACATTTGTCTTAAAACTATTTTTTTCCCAACGCACTATTACGTCACAACAAAAAAATGATGATCAATACATTTTCAAAACTAATACATAAAGAATATAAAAATGTTGAAAATAAAATCGAGCTAGGTATATTGATTGAGTTGTCGACTTTCTTGACTTCCAAAACTTATGTACTTCACTATGGATTCTAACCTGAAACCTTCAACAAAAAACGAAAAGAAATACCAACGTAAAAGTGTGAACAGGAGCAACTTGAGTTGGAGCAAGTACAAGTGATTGGCACGATGGACATAGCGAAGATTTATTGTAAGGGATTTGTTAGGAGGACATTTCTATTGAACTCTTGAACTTGTGAAATCTTGGAGGAGCCATATTTTACATTTATCATATAAAAAAATCGAAATTATGTCTTATCAATCATTTTGTTCCTTTGATTTCATTAAAGTGAACGTTAATCAGACTTCTCCCCCTATTAAGTATTAAAATATACGGCAGCTAGGCAATATCGCCTCCGCTTGTGGTAAAATTTCTCATGAAATTCACAATGTAAATGTGATGAATTTTAGCGCCAGCAACGTGTATCTACTATTTATGTAATTTAATTATTAGCTTTATGTATGTATCGTATTAGTCTGATATTAAACTAAGGCGCTATTTTAAATGCGCCCTACATGTGTAGTTAATGTTTAACTTCATTTTAGGTATCAATAACTATTTTTTTTACACCACCGCCTCGTACGAAAGAGAAAAATAGTCTTTTTACTGAGTAACGCTTGTGTTGAGTATAAATTTGACTGAAAATAAAAGATTTACCTTCCGTTATTCCAACCACAGTGAAGTTTTAAGTGAAGAAACTGTGACGGCTGTGAACATCATGATGGGATAATAATTAACGGCAACGTTAAAAGTTTTCAGGGTGACTTACGAAAGTTGAACCCGACTCGTCTTTTTTTCCCGTAATAAGTTGGGCCAAGCTTTTGTTTATACCGCAAACACAATTTTTATTTCTGTGGTAAAGTAATAATAAACTTTGAAAAACTAAAATGTCAAATTCATCACAATTTTATTCGATGTCGTTCTGACATATTCTGAAGTTTCCGGAGAAAATTTTGGTATATAATTTGATTGAATTGCCTCCGTATAATTATTTTTCATGTAGTCTCAAGGTTGCAGAATATAGGAGGCATTTTTAAAATATATTTTTAAGTTTTTTGTGAGAGAATTACTTCGAAAAAAGGTATAAGGCATATTAGTTCTTTTTATTATTGTGAAATTTCATACACATGATCATTGGTAATCCCGCACTTAGGATGTACTCATGTGATGGGAATTGTAGTGGTTGCAGTGTCACTATTTACAGGAATAAAATGAATATGAAAAAGGTGATATGCATAGGAAAAACGAAAACCCTCGGAGTGACCTGTATACCTACTTCTATTCTGAATTCAGTAGAGAGATCTTAATGGACGAAACATTAGCAGCTATATGCCTACTTTTATTACCAATAGTATTATATGGCATTATAAATTTTTGTATAATATGTAAGCATCGGATTTACGCTGTCAAAATATATGGTGTTTTTTTACATTTGAACCTGCGATTTTTCATGTTGTTTTGAACATTAACTCCAGGAAATGACATGTGACGTCATAGTTGGGCTCCTAGCTTTTAAAGTTGAGAATAATAAATTGTAGGTAATATTACCAATATAAAAGTTTGATTTGTATACATTTGTGCTAACTTTTGTGTATACATTTAGCTATGTAGGTGCTTTAGTGTTTAGGTCCAGTAAAGTGTATTATATACGGGTACGTAGGTACCTTGTATAACAAGAAGATCCATTCAATACAACATTATTATTTAAGTTCGTAAGCTACATCGTCAATAAAATTATCTTGTAATCCTTAAAATACCACAACAGAAATACAACAAGGTTATTAAACCATATTATTGTTGGCCAGATATTGATTGTCTTGATACTGATGATGAACATTTATATTATAGCTTTTCAATGTCTACACGACTCACATACGAGTACACCTATGAATAATCTGGTTTTGTATCCTGTATATGTTTATTAAGTTTGTGAAATTCGTCGCTCATTTTAGGTAGATTTCCAAAAGGAACTCTACCTATTCGTTTTTCCCGTGATGTCGCAGAATTGAAAAATTTCTACTCAGTATCACTAATTAGAACCAGGAGAACCCGAATCCGACCTTGGTTTAAAAGTTTATATATATAAGCCATATATATATATGTCCCTTTTCTTGTGCGCACGTTTGCAGCCAAACTATGCGTCGCAGAAACGTGAAACTTGGGTGGTAGATTTTTGGTAAGTGGTAGATGAACTGATAGGAGATTGGGTGAAATCCATTAAGAGGAAGGTTCACTTTTTAAGGCTTTAAATTCAAAAACAATCATTCTTAGGGGATCCAATGATTGTGAGGGTCTGTGTCTGGTATCGTATGAAAGGTTATTAAATAAGGAATACAGATCAAAAGTCAGATTTTGTCTAGCTCAATTCCTCGGACTACACTGATCGATCGAAAGATCTAGTTAAGTAGTTACCGCATAGGTACTTGCGTGTTTGTTGTTTTAGAAATGTGCTTCACGATACGAGAAGAACTCACATCGTTTTTTCAAATTTTTAGTGCTTAGGTACCGGTACCAATCCATATTATGTGTGGAATGAAAATAATTTGATTATTGGATTAGGTACTTCCTTTGATTATTGAAGTACTTAATCAAATATTTTTTCGTCATACGGTACTTCGATAATCAAAGAATAAACTACATCCATACTACTTCATCACTTCGCTGGTTTATTTGCTGATGATATTGTGATTGTTTTTATTGTACAGATGTACTCTTAAAATTAATAAAATTAATAAATCACTTGAAATCTACCTATGCCTGTGGCGTGCCAAAGGAATTTTTTATAATTTCAAATGGCCCTTCATCCAAAAAGTTTATCCAAGCCTGCTATAGAAAGACAAACAGGTTCATTATAATTTCACACATTTTCTAAAAAACGTTTTATATTCGAAAGAAAATAAATTAAACGATAGGTATTGGTATGATGACCCTCTTCACCCAGTCTGAATAAAGTCGCCTGCGGCGCTATACACATTTTAATACCACAAGATCATATTTGCATGTGACGACCTTCAGCCCCCCCCCCAAATTAAATCCTGGATTCTCCACTGCGTATGGCACGCATATAGGGAGAATGTGGATAATTTGGATCATTATTTAGACAATAATTCATAACAACCTAACGAATATGAAGGTACTTACTCATACGATGCATATTCAATTATTGATGAAATGAAGTAGGTATTTTTGGAGTAAAATTAAGTGATTTTCTAAGAATCTTCAAGCTTCACTCGGGTTTTCAGTTAATAGATTTTACACGCGAGTTGTTATTTCAGAATTTAGATTAGAGTGCATTTATGAATCATTAGAATATATAATTAAAGTTTAGGCAACTGCTACGAATATGGAATAAGTTAATATATAATAGTCTTCCACTCTTTTTATAAAACTGTAAAAGGCGGAAATTATAAAATACAAGAGACCAAGTATAACATCTCATAACATTCAGGACGGAGTTAAGGTTTTACTTATCCTAAATGTCTATAATAGAATCAAATTCCGGAAAATGGCCAAATGCCTTATTGGTAACCAGGTACGAAAATCCCTAAGAATACAATTCCCATCGAGTTACCTTTTGGATAAAGGTAGAATATACGTCTACTCTGACACAGGTAATTCAATAAAAATGTTAGCCCCGATTTTCCTTATAATACATAAATTCACTATTCGCTACTGTTAGGTAGATACTAGAGATAATTTAGATAGGAGAATCTATAATATGCCAAATTTCAAATTCATATCACGTCTACTTTCCAGGGATATTTGTATTCTGAAAACTTTCAACCTATTTTTCCACTATCCTATTTTCCAAAAAATAGGGAAGTATCTACATTCTACAATCTACAATCAATCACCCATAGAGCATAGAAATATTTGTATTAAAACCTGTCTGTCTTCCATATTTCACTTCTCTACGATTGGATTATTGAGCTGTATTTTGATGATGTCAGTCAGCAAGATACTTTTTGGGTCTCACATATAGAGATATCATTATTTTACGTTGTTAATAGGCTTTTGAGCTGTAAATAGTTTACTTAACAGATCCGTTAACCATCTCGCCAACACTCCAACCCTCTTCCCACATCGATTGAAAACGATAATTATTGATGAGAGGATGCATCTTTTTTTCTCAGAAAACATTCTTCATTTTTTTCTTTATTTTATACTACCTACGATTACAAACAAATAATACAAACGAACCTAATAACAGTCAGACACAAAAGCAATGCAAATATACATAATATGACATTATCATTAGTATTATTTGTGTATGGGTAGAATTCTATTTGTATCTATATTACAGGGAACTGGGGACATTATTTATTGATTGACAAATCATTATATATCATTGAACGTTGAGGGTTTATAAATAGGCTTATGTGTTATGTTTATATTGTTTATATAAAAAATACTCAACTGCGGATGTTTGTTGCCACTTATTTTCCCTATCTATGCTTGTGACAATTTGTTGTGACACTAAAACACAAGTGATTTTTTTTCGATTCTTATGTAGGCGAGTACGTAAAATTCAGGAAGAGGTAATTTCAAAAATGTGCTCAACACGAATCTATGAAACTTTACTATTGTTATATTTTTTCGTAGTGTAACACAGTATTCTGTGAAAAAATATGAAGCCACAAGTGAACATAAGGAGTGTCCTCTATTTCCACATTTATTGATCTTTCGTAATACAAGTATGTAATACATACGTAGGCTATACGACCGAACGAAAGGGAATGACAGCAACCTCTCGAAACGGTTCTTGTCATTTCCTGTTAATTTAACATTAAAATAACTTAATATCCAGGAAATTTTTCTCTCCCGCGTTGGCATTTTCATGAAGTCGCCTATAGTTAAGTGTTGTCTATAATAACTATATATCAGTTTTGCTTAGTACTGCTTCCTCTCTCTTGAATAGACAAATAACATTCAGCGACAAGTTTAACTCCGCTCATTCTAAACGTCTCTGTTTAGTTTAGAGGGCGACAAAGCAGCTGTGTGAATGTACACAAAAGACATGCATGTGTTCTAAATTACTTGGTTTCTCGCAGACCTCTCGCTGGCTTCCCCAAACTATGAGAAATGTCGTGCTGACTGGATATAAACAAAATGAATTCATAAATTTTAATGTTCTCCCGACAATACGTAGATCGTGAGATTTTATTTGCTCTTATATAGTTACACATGGTGGATTATTTCAATCGTACATTTTTCTTCTAGAGTGAGCATTTTGCAATTCTGCGATTCAGTTATTCTCATTTAATTAGTTAACTATTAATAATTTAGAGTACCTCTATAAAATACAAAGTTGAATGCGAAAATTCTCATGGAATATTTATATTCTATTTAATTTACAACTGTATGATTCGTAGGTATAATTAATCCATTAAAAAATTTTAATAAAATGCTTACGCTAGATAGTGAAATAATGAACGTACTATAGGATAATATTTTGAATCATTTTATAATTTTGATCGATGACAGAAATGTTTTCTGCAAATCAGTCTTCATTTACATGCGTGCATGAATGTATTACTGCATGAATGGAAATTTTGCCCACTTAGGGGCGGCATTCAGATTTGTCACTAAATGATCGATGGTTTGTGAAAATGGGTATTCAGATACGATCAGCTATGTGTACACTCGTTCGTAGTATAATAAACTGTTTGTATTCCGGCAATACAATTAATTACGTAGATTACAGAATAAAACAGTAATGACTAAGATGATATAAAGTTGATAAGATGAGGGAGGCCTACACCCACATGTGGAAGCTGAAGAGGCCGTAAAATAATAGAAAGAGAAGACATAATAATGCAGGAACCGTTTCCTGAAGACTTAGTAAAATATGAAATTATACATTTCCGTAGTACTGTATATCACAGTAAAGAAAATACCTACGTGCGGCGTGATATGTAATATAGATCTACAGCTTAAACACTGAGATTTGGACCCAAGATAAAATAAACACATCCACCTACTGATTAGGCTGAAGTGGTGAAGCGCGTGCACACTGCACAGTACTAATACAAAGAGTTCCATATATCGCTCATATAGTATAGTATAGTAATCAAGTAGGTATTCCGTAGGTCAAGACTGTTTGGGAGTTAGCTAACGATTTATCTCAAATTTAAGAATCATTATCGCCGCTGCGAAAATTTACGTGAAAAATTATATAAACAACTAACATAAAAATATGCATAACAACAACAAAAAAGCATTTTAGTAGTAATCGTCATCGAACTTTGCCAAGTTTATCTTCGTCATGCTGACGAAACTTTCCGAACTACACCGAAGAATGGCGTCGCGACGCTTCAGGAAGGAACGAGACCAAATGATTCACGCCAGTCGCGTCGGTAGGAAGTGTCCGAGGAAATGTTCATATCATAGTAGCCGACGCATGTGAGTGAAAATCTATTTTGAAATACACGTAAAAAAGACAGGAATAAAAATCCTATTTATCAAAAAGTGATTCTTCGAGTGCATGATTTCTATTTTCGTTGCGTCGTTTTTTATTCGATCATTTTGCCACATTAAAATATCACTTTACAATACTTTAGCGAACAAACTTTTGGCTCACTCCGTATCAACAATAGTTTCAAAAACTTGTTATTACTTAAAAGTCTATATCTTCGAATAAAAAAACAATCTAAGAAAATCTGAAAAGTGTATTATTAAAACTATAGCAGCCATAACTTTTATGTTTTGTGTACATATTCTCAAAACCGTGTAACATATCTATTAAATTCTTATCAAAAGTGTATTAAGTTTATATACATAATAACCACTAAGTCATTAAAATATTTTTAGATGTACCTAGTTCTTCTAAAGTGATACTATATAGTGTGTGTACGTTAAATATCTGTCTACTCAGGGACCAATCTACATATTATATTATACCAATCTACTCAATACACAAAATATCCCTAAGTACCATGTGCTCGTCAAACTCCTAACGTCTTAGAATTATTAATTGTACAATCTACCAATGCCAAATTTTGAGTACAATGTTGTAATGTACGTACCTATCTAAATTTTGACCAACTTAATTAAGTTAAATATATCTATCTACAACATACATACCAATATTCACATAGACATATCGTGAGGAAATATCATTTAAAAACAGTTAAGTTACATATGTATAAATAACAGTAGTGTTGTTTACGCTAACAGCTAACAGTGTTGTTTGGAAAAACGTACGTTCACAAACTTTTTGGTATTTTCCATGGCGATCTACTAGTACCATAAATCAATATTGGAGTATTTTAAAAAGACCACAATTTTATTGCATCAAAATGGTAAGATTACTTTCATTTCCTTTTCAGTTTATAGCGAATATTTTGTTTTCTTTCATAAGTGTATTTTTTCCTACATTATAATTTCTCAGATACGAGTATAACGTCAACTGGCGTAAAAGTATTCCTGAGCTGTAATGTCGGTTCACGGTTGATGTCAATGATGAAGAATAATATAAATATCTGTAAAGAAATCGTGAGGAGGGAGACATGGGTGTAGAGGCGTCGCAAGGAAGCAGCTTTGATGGTTTTATAACGACTAGCTTCTGGATCCAGTGAGCCTTTTGCATACATGTTCTTTTGTAAACAAAGTCATTTTCCCCATAAGCGTAAGAGGAATTTCACCTAATAACCAGCCAAGATTCTGCTCTATCGTTATATAAAATATGTAGTCTGAGAGTTCTTCTATGTAAACTTATTCATGGACAGGGGCGGCATAGTACCTATGCAACATTACTAAAACATTATGCTGATTATCCTCCAGGCTACGCCAGGTTAGACAGTTACTCGTATAGGTTGTAGATAATTAATAGTAATTAATTGGCCGTGTTAGTACCTGTCTATAATTAAATAGATGTCAATAAAGTACACTTATAGAATACCAGAAGTATGTATGTGCTATCAATAATATTCCTCAGTTTTCAGTAGTTAGAGTGTTGACTCGTTAGAAAGGCATTCTAGTTACGAACTTTGAGTACCTTAACTATGAACATTTTTTTAACAAAATCATCACAAAATATAGTTACGAACCTACAGCGCTTCTTGATCGTATGCAATGAAAATTATCCATGATCTATATTCGTTTTGTTTTGTTCAAGATATTTATTGCGTTGTACTCGAAATCGCTTATCTGTTTCATATTCAATTGGGATCTTTGTAAGAACTCACCGGTAAGTAAGTAAATAAATAAGTTTGTTTAAACCGACGGATATTTTGTTGAATAATATTTACATCTCAATTCTAAATGCTTGAGATTTCTATATCTAATTATTACCTGTTTAATAGGCGCAGTACTATAATTAACCTACGGCTTGTAGCTGCATAACTCCAACATAGTTCATGTAATGTTTATGAATACGAACTATTAATTATACCTCTAGAATTGAATTCTTGAGTCAAATGGATTGTCACAAATTACTTCTATCTATGCCTTCGCTAGAGTGATTGCTAACATCAAGGTCCCCGAAAACAAGGCCCGGGCCATAATAATACATCTTTGTGCATATTAAATCGCAAGACAGTAAGACCACCAAAAGGGGTAAATACGCGATCTTGTGCAAAAAAAAACTTAATTCCTATGTAACTTTGACCTAGTGAACTTGTTGAGTACCTACTTAGGTGTATATTACGCTAGGTATAAAGGGGCGCGATTGAATTATAAAATGAATGGCACTGCAGAGGCTAAAGTAATTTCCTTATTTCGGAACGAACGATGGATGTGACTGGACAATGTTTTTGATAATGTCTGATGATATGCTTGACGAAAAACACCAATATTTAAACAGTTTGGGAAACATTAAGTACCTACATAAAAATCGCTAATAACTACTTTATTACTTTACGTGTCCGGGTGGGTCATACCCTGCCACTCCAATATGGGGCGACATACATGTACATCGCCTTGTCATTTACTAGAATCAGGTCCCCAGCGGTGCAGCTCGCTCCAATCAGGGGACATAATAATTAGTAGGTAACTGTCGTCCTGGGTCGCAATACTTAAAACATTTGATACGGTTGAAAAAGGTCGAGTAAAACGCATCGCACAAAATCGTTTTGATTGGTTTCTGTGATTTCCCTGTTTCTTGTGGTTATGAATGAACATTTTGTTACTTATAACATAACTAGTCGATTACACAGAGACATAATACATACCAGTGGCGAAGAGTGGATTTCTGCAGAAGGGAAGCCGGGGTTAACATTTCTTTTTGGATTACGTCAGATTAGACATTATTGTACCTGTCATTTTATCCAAAAGGTAACTCGATGGGAATCGTGTTCTTAGGTAGCTTCGCGCCTGATACATACAAGCATCAGACATATTATGTCACTTATATTATGAGTAAGTGTTATACTTTAGTTATGCTGATGACTGATGAATGTATAAAATTAGTTACAGAACTTTTGCAATGGAATGATGACAATATGTTGACTGGGTCTTGCTACGACATGAAAATTTATGATTGATAGCAGTTGTGAGCCATCAATATTTTAGTCCAAACTTAGAATTAAAACTAAATTCAAACGTTGAAGCTATTGGATACAAGTATCTGTAGTTTAATTCGAAATAAATAAATAATTTATTAGAGTTAACTTCATTACAAGTTTAGGCAGCGTATGTTTGTATGAGTTTATTGTTGTTATACAGAGAACATTCTCTCTCTACTCACTGACGATATAGTCCAAGAGCCCGCTGCTTAATTTATGACGTATCTGTTTTTTGATCGAAATGTGGTATAAATGGTAGCTTACCAATAGGGTATTATATCGCACTAGGGTTGCCTATCAAAATCTTGCCGCAACCCCCCCTGCCCCCCACGAAAAGGTCCCTCTTCGCGGTTTTTCGCATTTTATAGGAATATGGTAAGAGATAGGAGAAAGTAGTCAATGACAAAAATAATTCTTGCTAAATTCTCTACAAAAAATAAGAAGTCAATTTTTTAGTAGAACTAGCAGTTTACCCGCAATGGCCGGTCCAAAACCGAAATTCATTTAAAATACTAAAAATATGTATTTAAACTAAATTGTTTGAAAATTGATAAGAGCTACAGGAAAATAGTCAAAGAACGAATTAATTACCATAGTCTTAGCTACAAAACGAGCTATAACTTATGTTCATACATCTAATAATTTCGGAGTTATTGCAATAAAACTCAGTGACGAAAATTCTTAAAATTCAGTTTTTCATAAAATAACCAGTGATATAGCGCCGCAGGCCAAAATTTTTTTTCCATAAAATGTTAGTAATAATGGGTGGAAGAATGTGAAAGAAAAAAAATCAAACTTTTTTTTTTATTTTTTCAGAAAATATCCTGTTTTTTGACCGGCCATTACGGGTAAACTACTAGTCCTATGAAAAAATTTATTTAACGTTTTTTGTAAAGAATTTAGCAAGGATTATTTTTGTCATTGACTACTTTCTCCTATCTCTTACCATATTCCTATAAAATGCGAAAAACCGCGAAGAGGGACCTTTTCGGGGGGGGCAGGGGGGGTTGCGGCAAGATTTTGATAGGCAACCCTAGTGCGATGTAATTTCCTATTGGTAAGCTATCGTTTATACCACATTTCGATCAAAAAACAGATACGTCATAAATTAAGCAGCGGGCTCTCGGACTAATAGATAAGTATTCGACAAGCCTTTGAGTCTAAATAAACCAATCAGGAATGTTTGTCCTCCATTTCAGTTTCCTGGGGGGGTATGTGTAAGCTTTCTCGCCCTAAACACGTAGATAAAATGTTTTAGGAAAATGGCCTTTATGACGATATACATAAGGTCGTTTTTCGTGTGCATTTTATCTGCGTGTTTCGGGTGAGAAACCATTAGAAAGTTCCAGTACTGTACTCAATTAAAACTACTCCTGAATATACGCAACCTCCATAACCATTTAATGTATATCCTTTACGATTATTTTAAAGTGAAACTTGTATGAAACTTTCCTAGCTTTATAGAAAACTAGTGCCTAGGTCATATTGTTTTTTATTGTAAGGGTTTCGTGCAATGATGATTTAGTAATTGAATAATTAATTGTTTGATTACTGTGTAGGTTGTATAACGTACAGTGTACACACTACACACGATCTATCATTTCGACGAATTTTGTATTTACCAGGCCAGACTAATAAGAAATTAATACCTAAGTATAATATTTTGTACTCACGCGATTCTCTCACACGAAAGAGATGTAAATATTTTTTGAAAGGAAGTCTTAATATAATATATAATATGTGGATATAATATATTTTTGGATATAATATAAGTTTTCATTTTGAATCATCAAAGAAGAAGGATACCTTGTAAAAGCTTTGACATTATTTTCCTTTTTTTCTAACATCCATGATTGCCACGCAGTTTTTTCTGAGGAGTGAATAATAAAATCTAATGTGATTTCCTGGAAAATGTACCAAACTAAAAATATGAAGCTTCTGCTTGGTTTCGGGGTTCCCATGTCCACTTTGAAAATCATGTTTTTTTTCAGAATATTCTTTTGAACTAAAGCAATAGCTATTTTTTGCATTGTAACTATCCTATATATTTATTTATTTTTACACTTCTCATAGAATTATTACATTATTAACTAGACGCGCTAAAATCATAGATACGATTTTTAAAAACCTACCTCTTATTATTTTTTATCTATCTGCGCATGTTAGGGACACGTTAAATTGAGGGTTAGCCAGTGTTTTATGTATTATTGTATTAATGATTAATCTGTGTTAATTATTTGGCTGTCCCTTCCAAAATAAAATAACATACAAAACAATTTTAAGTATAATTTCATAGAGATGCTCACCACGGCCAGCTAATCGCAACAGTGCTATCTCTTCCACCTGAGCTTGACACACAAGTTTGAGAAACAGTTTATCTAAAAGAACATTGTCGTCTTTGTACACTTTGTATTCGATTATTTCTTTACATTTCACTCTCGCTTTCTTTGTAACTTTGACGTTTCTGTAGTCACCCCATCACCCAACTGTATTAACATTTGAAAGGTACTTTCAATACAGGACAAATTGTAAGCCTATATTGTGCATGAGTAAGTATGTATGTAGTGTATATTATGTAATATTTTACATACGGGCACGTATTTCAAATTTATTTAGATTTTCCAGCATCCATCTTCTACACAACAAAAATATTGAATATATTACCAAAATAAGCAGAAAATTACATTATAAGTTTTTTTCGCTGCAAGTCGTTGAACATAATGCATTTTAAACCATAATGAACCGATAACGAATTTTGCGTATGGGTGTAAACTGTAAGTGAATAACTTGGACGTTTGCCAGATTGTCATAATGTCCAATGTTCATTTATTCCAGCATTATGCCCTCTATAAAACAACCCCAATACGCATAAGTCTGATCTTTTGTCCCAATATACAAAACATTCATACATCGTAAGGCTTAAATTCATCCCGATTTATGTATGATCATCGTTGGATATCAGAAACTCAAGGATCTTGCGCGTTGAGTAGAAGAAATCGCAGAGTGCGTATGACGAATGTTATGGACATGATGGAAAACAGAGCGATGTACTCGTATGCGATCATAGAAGTATGTGTGGCACCCTTTTCTCGCTGTCTACGCTACCAAGTGACTGATGGATATACTCGAGAACAAAAGAAAGGTGCAAAGATTTATGAGACGAATTGTTCCTTGCGTTACCTAATTAGTAATTACAGAGTTTTATTTTGGATAAGGCCTCGCTTGTTTATTTCGGAGAGCGTTTCTTTAATATGCATCGCTACTCAGATAACTCAGTTTACTCAGATGAATTTTACAAATACAGTGCGTGTTATTGCTAACAACAATAATGTGTATTTAGGTAAGTGTAAACCGCCGTGCATGTTTATTTTAAGTGGTGTATTCACCTTTATAACAAAATAATGCAATCAGTAGGTACCTAAGCTATAAACATCGAATTTCTATACGCATAAGTTTTTGTGCCCTGATCAGCCCAGTTAAGTAAATGCAGTCCAACTAACATTGCATTATTTTAATGCCGCGTCATTCATAGAGCGGATTGAGAAGCTGCGGTGTAACTTATTTCTATCAGCCCTTGCTTGAAATTATGGAGGAACATACGTAATAGGTGTAACGATTTTTAGAAAATATCCATATCTATCCATATATATTTTTGAGGTATATTGCAACCTGTCAGGATTATTTTCATTCAAGCCAGTTAAAGCCATTCTACTTACTTATACAACTAGATATACCAATTCGCCAGCTTGCTACAAATGCCCTTAAACGTTATAGGTATTATACACTTTTTCTATACAATCCGTCTAAGTTTTCAGATTTTGCTTTTTTTTTTTAAAAAATCCTATTTTTATTTTGTGGGCAAAATGATCGTGTTTTGCTGAAACGTTGAATAATTTTCTAATGCTAAAAGGATACTTGTAAAATAAGAGTTCTGCCACATACGAAAAAGATGTCATTTAACAGCGAAGAATTGAAAAACTTAGGCAAATAGTTTAAAATCCACGTAATTTTAACTTTGAAAAAGACCTTCCGTCAAGAAGTTAGTCGAAAACCCTAATATTAATGCATTAAAACGTTGCAGTACTTGACTATAATACTCGTAATTGTATGACCTAGTCACTTCATCGGTTAGGTACCTTCTTGAAAATACTGCATCATCAGTAGTAGGTACCCAATGTTAACATTTCACCCTAATATAATATCGTAGTACCTACCTAACTTCACTAGAGTATAATCCACATGACCTGCATACGTTACATTACACCTCTACACTACATACTAATCATATGTGAAGACCACAGGGGAAAAACAAGGAATGTCAATCAATGACACTTTTGAGTAAATCAAAATTTAATTTTTAAAAGTTATGTATATTCTTAATGTTTGAAGTAAGTGCTTAATTTCCATAGTAAAAATATCAAATATCTAATATATTTTAACATTACACCGAGACAGAAACCTATTTAAGCAAACATTTTGAGAAAATACAATAAAAAGTCATTAGAGTCATAATGTAAAGAGCATTAACAATGAATGTCAGTGACATTCATTGTTAATGCTTGTTTCAACCATAGGTGTCACTCTTTACATTATGACTCTAATGACTTTTTATTGTATTTTCTCAAAATGTTTGCTTAAATAGGTTTCTGTCTCGGTGTAATGTTAAAATATATTAGATATTTTTCCTATCCATACCATGAAGAGAAGTGTGGGTGCCACCCTGAGAGCGTAGGCAGCGACTGAATCAAATACTATATCTGAATCACGGAACAACAAAGTGACATCGACTGTTTTTGCTTTTTTTCGCGCGGACCTTCATAATTCTTGCCTTGTACAAACAACCACTAAAATCGTCATAAGTCGGTGACGACGACTTTGATTGCTTTGGCTATTTGCAGGATTATAGGTACACACAAATGCCACTAGATGGCATTATTACTTTAATTTTGGATTTTTACTGACATTCCTTGTTTTTCCCCTGTAGTCTTCATGTATATAGAGCGGTTGTAATACCGACACTTATGTATGGCTGTGAAGCATGGGTCCCTTACAGAAGACACATTAAGTCCCTAGAAAAATTGCAACAACGTCAGCTAAGACAGATACTAAAAATACGGTGGTTCCACAAGGTGTCTAATGCAGAAGTCCTCAGAAGAGCCAATTGCTGTAGTGTTGGGATATTGGTATCGCGTAGTATCATGCGCTGGTCAGGCCATGTCTTCCGTATGCACGATAACAGACTCCCCAAAAACATACTATTCGGGGAACTCGTGCATGGAAGAAGAAACCAGGGTGGTCAGCGCAAGCGATACAAAGACGTCCTTCATACCATCCTGAAGGACAGTAATATCCATCTCACCTGGGAACAAGATGCTGCGGACCGGGCCAAGTGGAGACACGCTATCCACACATATCAACCGAAGGACAGAGGACACCCTGGCCCACCCGGAGGAGAACATCCATGCCCTAAATGCAGTAAAATATGTATGTCTCGGATCGGCCTATTTAGCCACCTGAGTTGGCATAGTAGAATGGAGTTACGACGCGATCCACCATGAACCCCCAGCGCTTCACAATACTCGGCTTATCGAGTTGTTGGCGTATATATGTATCATGTACAGTACAGTCGTACACAGTACTCACCCTCAGTTCTGCATACTAATCTACTATATACTGAATTACTATGTTATGTTTACAGTTTCATTTCAATTATACTGAAGTATTTTTCGCGTCTAGTTATTTTTGGAATACAATTGCACATTCTGCATATCTGCACAACGTTGCATTTAATATTTTAACATTACACCGTGTCATAAGTGCTCCTTCTACATGAATGCTCTTGTTTGACTCCATTTACGTACTCAGCACACTACATACGAGTATGTACTCGTGTATACGTACATCGAAATAAGCTAATTCTGGATACAATTATGTAGTTACATTCTTATCACACGTACCATAAATAATTAGCGTTGAGCATTTCAAGTGTTGAAGATGTAATTCGACACTCGACAATAGGACTAATTAGGCATTATTTGCTTTCTATGGAAATGTATATATATATATATAATAATGAGTAATCAAGTAGGTATGTATTATTATAATTGTAAGTATTTTTGTTTGTGTTTATATTTTCACTGTTAATGAAGTTCTTATTACTCTAGTAACTGACGCCTCCAGCAGGGGCTGTTTGTTACATTTATCTTGTTGTCTAAGGTATACATAGTTATATCGCTATATCATGATAATAATGTTCACCTTGGTGAAAAATCTGTCTAAATGATAATTGTCTGTAAAGGAGAATGAATACACAACGGAAAAAGATCTTTAACATTTAAGACCAGTGAAGTAAAACAGAAACAGCTTCTTTTAATTTCAATACAAGAGGTCTCCAGTCTCCACACATTTATTTATTTATTTATTTATTCAATAAACGGCTTTAAAGCCTTTTAAAAGATATACAAATCAATATACTTATTGTGCTATACAATACTACTTATAATATTATAATATCATACTGTATATAATAACTAATAACAAACCAATACTTGTACTCAAATACTAACAATGTAAATTAATAAAATATATATATAAATATATATATTGGAAGGAAGTTTGAAAAAAAATATATTGCAAATGTGTATTGTATAGAAATGTAATATATTAGTAAAATGTGATGTTCCAGGTGAAAGATATACCTAAGGAGCTATTATTTCATCCACATCATCTTGTAGGTATTATTTATGCCGCTTCCCTTTCTTCTTCTTGATGTGCCCTGTCAGGTCCCCCAGACGTTGGCAATCACTCTGGCGAAGGCTTCTCTGTCTTGCGCGACCCGGAACAGCTCCTCCACACGTCTCATTCCGGTCCAATCCCTTATATTGCGCAGCCAAGACGTTTGCCTTCTACCTGGACCACGCTGTCTCTCGATCTTCCCCATGAGTATACTTCCCTTTATCTTAGCTAAATTTAAGTATTCTTGGTGATTTAACTTATTTGTGTTTCATTTACATTGAAAGACCCGAGTCTGTGCACGCAGTACAATCTACATATTATATTTTTGTTGGTATTTATTCAAACTTAAAAGTTATTGCGCCTATCGTATTTTTGCCTCAAAAAAGTCTGTGAAAAGAAGTTATAGGGTTCAAGTTGTATAAACTATATATTAATAAGGTAGCAGGTGTTAAAAAAGATAAAAGTAACGACCTTCAATATAACCAAGCGTATACGAGTATTTACGCTAATATTGAAGCCAGTCTATTTAGAAGCAGCTCTGTATAAACTTGTTAGATGCTAGATAGATAAGACTTCAGACATTTATCGTAGAGGATCTTATGGGAATCGGAAAAGGAACATTTTTTTCGGGTGTTGCAGGCTGACTTTGGGGAACTATGATTACGAGACGTAATCAACTTCTCCAATACTAAATATTTAGCACACATCTATTTTATAATTCGGTTTCTAAAAACCTATATAAAACTGCCCATTTTCACGTTCCATTCGGTTTTATGAATACGAAACGATTTTTATTGAAGTAAATCTACTCTATACAATGAGTAGGTAGCGCTATAAGGAAGATATTTGTTGAAGATATTGTCTCAGATATGCCTAAACATGGTCCTATAAAATTGTTGATTCTAATGTATTTTCAAACTAGCATTAAATTTTCTTTGCATTTGAGATATACCTAAATTATTTTAGGTTTGGAACCGGATTAATCTGCTTTGCATAGATAGAAATACATTAGTTTTTCCTCAACCGAGATGAGAGGCATCTTCAATCACATAATCTAGCGTTATGTGAACTCCTTTGGGGAGGAAAGCAGGATGGGTGTTCTGAAGCTTGAAGCCGACTCGTAAGCGTCGAAACACCCATCCTGCTTTCCTCCCCAAGGGAGTTCACATTACGCTACATTATATGAATGAAAATGCCTCTTGTCTCTGTTGAGGAAAAAACTAATTTCTTTGCACACATGAATGACTTTAAGAGAGAGCATCGAAGAGTTTCATTTAGATAATGAAAGCTTTAAGACAAAGAGTGTTATTGTACTACGAATATCCCCTGGAATATGTACGTTTTCTTACAACGTGAATTGAATACGTCACTGTATAGTGTATGGAACAGAGGTTTCCAATCTTTTTCGGTTTGCGGCTTTCTTGATACACCGGATTTTTTCCACGGCTCCCTCAATAGGTAGGTATTTTAGATTTTTTTTAATTATTGATTTTCTTGAGAATCTGAGATTCTTCTTCTAAAGAAGTAAATTCAGACTGGAGCTTTGGCTCTAAATGGGTCTTGAATCCATGTTTTGAGAATATCTGCTTGAAAGTATTTTTCCAAAATTAGAGAATTTTGAAAATTCCATTGTTTAATTGAATTGGAATATTTCGCGGCGCCCTTATGACGAAGCCGCGGCTCCCCGGGAAGCCGCGATGCACACTTTGGTAACCACTGGTATGGAAACTTGGATTTGCTTGCATTTAAATATTTTTAGACGTCTTAAGGCGAAGATACACACGAGAGATTTTGGCCTCCCGGATACCAAAATGACAGGTCTCTTGTGTGTAAACACATCGGAGACGCGAGATATCTCTCGATACCGCGCGCCTCCTGAGACGGTCTGCGCACGCAAGTCTCGCGTCGTGTATTTTACATATTTTCGTCTCAGGGGACGCGTCTCCGGTCTTTTGACATGTTCAATTTTAATCTGAGGTCTCTTGGAGATGTTTGCAACTGAATTGGATTGGCGCGCGTGGGCACGTGGTTTTTGTATTGATATATAATTTTAAACATTCCTGCGATTGTGACGATATTAGTACATTGTTAATAACAAAATTGTTAGTTGATTATAATTATAATATTATTTTTAAATAATGGCGGATTAATAACAGAGTTGCATTTGCATTTGAAATATGAATACAGTTGTGAGAAATACATTAACATTACGTGTTTTGTTATTCCCTTCATGTCCTCCAACATTTATAGCAAACCATTTCACCCTTTAATGTTCATCGAAGGAACATAAGGAGGAAACAAAATTTCGCTACTCACAACGGTTTCGGGTATGTAGTGCATACCGATACTTGCTTTGGCTTATGTCACTGATGTCATAGGAATGGTGTACATTAAAAGAAGGTCTAATTAAGTATTCTATTTCATTTACTAACGCAGAAAAGGAAATATACACATACGCATGTAAGTAAAGTACCGATATGTACATTACTGAATCGATAAATAATTTCAAAGCGGTATATAATTATATTTTTTAATCACAATACTCGTAAATACATGACACTAGAGTATGTACACAAAACCAAACGCCATTATGGCGCCAAAAATACTAATAGAATGAATGCAGCAACAGACCAAAGTCTCGCGTCTCGAGATAGCCCCGTGTATTTTAGAATTTGATGACAGGAGGCGATTGTCGGCCATTTTTACTAGAGATGCCGTCTCTAGAGACGAAAATCTCCCGTCGTGTATTTCACTGAAGAGACTGACGCCATTTTGTCAGTGCCTGGAGGCGCGTCTCCTGAGACCCCGTATATCCACACCTTTAGAGGAACGGTTTGTATTTGCAGAAATTGGATTAACCTATATGCTCGTAAAAATCTTTCTACTAAGTAATGCATAAAAACATGTGTATAAAAACAGCTGTATTTTGTTAGATATTTTTTGGCTAAAATACTTTAGTAGGGTATAACCAAAAACATTAACGGGAAATGAGCAAAGAGCAGTAAAACATGTAAAACTCCCAGATGATTGTGTTCTTCCTTTTATGTGAGTATCATATACGGTATATTTTCTCCACACCTCCCAAGAGATGATACTACAATGATAATCTATGGTTAGATGTTTTTTTAGGGCCAAGACATAAACCATTACATAGTCAGTAGAGAGAGAGAGAGAGAGAGAGAGAGAGAAGGAGGTTCGTGTTTCATTAAGACAGGTGTAATAATGTATGAGTATGTAGACGTTGTCGTCAGATCTTAGAATTGGGCTCTGTATAAAACGCTCGAATGTGAAATTTCGGGGGTTAATCTCGCTTCAACCAAAAAACTTTTACGGTTATTTCATAGATTTTAATGCATATCATAAATACAAAAAAGTAATTCTCCGCGACATTCGGAAAACGAGTTTCTGTCTTTCGGAAAAAAGGTCAGAGGTGTTTTTTACATTTTTTTTAGAAATCTATACAAGATATAAAAAATCTTTTACGGTTATTTATTTAAAGATTCAATGTATCTACTCTATTTTTTTTCAAAAGCATATTTAGTAACAGTTGTCGAGATCTTAAGATTCCGTTTTTAGAAATTTCTGGAATGTTAATATGCATACTCATATCAGTACATTACATACTCTTATTGTGCTCTATAATAATTATACCCATAGGGAAACATTTTGTACGATACGTTGTATAGCGAGATAAATCAACTCCTCCGCCTGCCCCCATGTCTCGGACTTTTGCTGCTCTGTAATGTTCACTCTTCACTTTATGGATGAATCATGACGGATGGAAAAATTCGTTCATTGGACCAATCTTCATGGTTCTTTCACTCTATCGTAAAAAAATAATAAGGAATCAGGTCTTGAAAACAACTTTTTCATTTTTTTCCCGTATGTTAACCACATGGCACACACATACATCAATTTATTAAGTTACTAGAGGGTACCTACCCGTGAAAATCACGGAGGCTTGCTTAAATATGATTTTGTGTAACCACCTATTACTATTCTACCCCCCCAAAGTTCCTCGAGTAAACACAGGAAGATCACAAGGCTCCGTCTTTTTCCCCGTCTCTCCAATATCGTCATGAAAGTCGTAAGACCAGATTCATATTGTCGACTTTTTTAGTTGGCACCCACCCCTGAAAGCCACAAAACTCCTCTTACATGTCTATCTACATACATAGGTACTTTTCCCACATATAGATGGTGGGTACTTTAAATAGTTCGATTTGCAATCTTTACGTGTATATGTAGGTACGTACCATATACTATGTATGAGAATTCTATTTTCATTTTCTGTCAAGTTGTATAAAATGGTACTTACTTGATTATTTCCACGAAAGAAATATTTCAAAACTATTTTCGTTCATAATTTCATTAGTAGGTACGGTACCATTCGATATTTCAAATTTTTCATTCATAAAAGTTTAAAAAAGTGAGACGTCGACGAAAATTTCTAGCCACCAACGAAGGCGTCGCTGCTTTAAATTTACATACATATTCATGGAGCTTGCAAAATTTTCCAATGGGCAAGCGTTACATACCTACAGGATTTGGATAATACCAGTATTATGTAATGGAATTCAAGGTGGTGGTGAAGTATATAATTTCCTGTAAAAGTACTAATATATTACGACTATGATTTATACTCAAACTTACATATACTCTTATTTGGTAATATAATTATAATTTAATTACAATTACTGCCAGGATTTTGTAATAAAGTCATTACGGAATTTCGTCATAAGTTTCTAATCACCGTATGAATATTACAGAAGGGGAACTGAAGGCCTGAAATATTATGGTACAATACTAAGACTTAGTTATTATTTTAATATATTTTATACATATTATAGTTGTCCTTTTCCCATTAGGTTATAAACTATATAAGAGTTGGATTTTTTACTTGATCTAGGGTAGATAATTATCGTCCCACAGTCCAAAACCTTATTTGGTGTAGATTATGTGGGAATAATATTTTTTACTAGTTAAAATAAAAAAGTGAAATAATTACTTTCTGTGTACTATACCCATACGGTATAGAAATTCCCCGTTTGCTGATAAACAATTATTGTTAGGGCTGTAGTATATACAGATACAGAACATAATGCCATTGTTATATTGAAATAAGTGGCAACTTCAGAATACTGACTTTCACGTGCCTACATTTCAGTTTAATATGTGAGGAGTATTAATTAAGGTAAATTTACTTAGGTATACGTAATAAAAATGTTTAGAAATGTAGGGAGAAGGGGTTGAATACAATATGTTTATTAGGTCACCGATGTTATCAGGGGGGTTACAAATTGGGTTAATAGCCAACTCATCCTATCTTCATTACGATATGTACACATGATACGAGTATGAGCGTACATACATTTTCCTAGTATTCTAATATTTTTACTTCATTTGAAAGAACAATAACAATGGATTTTCTACACAATATGCTTTTACGTATGTGCAGGTGCACGCCTCTTGTGCTGGCGCCAGTGGCGCCCTAGAACATCGCAACGAAACCCCGGACGACTCCAACTCCGCTGGAGAGATGACATTGTCAAGTTTGGAGGTGGAACATGGATGCGGAAGGCGCAGGATAGACAGGAGTGGAGAGGCTTGGAGGAGGCCTACGTTAAGGAGTGGACGGTTTCGGGCTGAGAAGAAGAAGAAGAAGAATGTTTTTGTTGAATAACAAGCGTTAGTGAATAAGTTTATTGAATAATATGTTGAATTGGTCGTCGATTAGGTATTTTTTGTATAATAATTGTCGCAAACTATCTTTATTAGTCTTTATTCGCCTCAGATTGAATTATGGGTCCAATACGCTATCAATAAATAGGTATTCGCCCACTCCCGAACTGCGCTCCCTTGGTCTAACTCTGTTGTCTGTTCCATAATTATGTAGTTCAATAATTACGAGTAAAAATTTTCGGACTAAATACTACCACTCTTCTTTCATTTCTATCTGGGTGTTCTTACAGACAACATTCAAAGCTCTTAGGTAAATAGCCAGTAGCTTTTATCTTCTAACGTATTTTAAAGGAAAGAATAATATTTGGCTCAATTTCCGAAGAAGACATACAAGGCCCTGATGTGGAACAATGGTTACCTATATCAGGTAGATAGATATCTTCCTATTCTTGATATTTAGTTTTCTTTCAACGTCTCTTTCAAAAAGAATAAGAAGATTCCACGTGGAGATCAGTGTATGTTTATACTCGTACCGTTATTGAACAAACACACTCACATAATAACGTAACAATATCTTCTTTGCTGTTTTTGTCTACTTTTGTGCTGTGAACTCCTTTATAAAATATTTCTAAATTCGCCAATTTAGACAGCGTGTTGGAAGTTCTGTAAAATATTTTTGGTGATAATGGTATCTTCATTGTCTGGCAAATAACAAGTCATTACACAATAAAGATAAAGATGTTATGCTAACAAGCTAATAAACGAGTTGTCTGTCATATGTGGTAAGGGATGTGGCGTGAAGGTAGGTATGGATAGATAGGTATCACTTTTAACACGATCTGATCCGAAAATTAACTGTCATAATGGATTATCGCAATTATCATCCTGTTAGTCAGCAGTCACCCATCAGAATAAATATTAGTCCCAATTATTGCAGTGACTAATGAGTTTTTAGTGCCATTTTTTTAGGAAACTCTTGATCCTTACATAATGTGGTTTAGTCTCATCGTTGATGTAATTTACCGATCAATATTGAGCCAGGTGCGGATATTTAAATAAGATTATTGATTATCTAAAGTTCAAACGTGAACGTACTTCACACGCCTTCGGCATACAAAAAAATCGTTACCATTATTCGGGATGATGAGATTTTGTTTGTATTGAATGTTTTCAGAGTTTATACGTGAATAAGCATGAGTTTTTTCGAACAGCTTTAGGCAAAATTGATTAACCCCATGAAGCGATGAACGTACGTTCTTAATAAGAAAGGTGTTTGATTTCACGAACTTCTTAGATAAGGAATAGCAGAGATAGGAGCCACTTATCATTATTTTTCATGCAAAATAAGTGCTAGGTGATTCGTATCACCGCTATTCTTCACTCAGAAAGTTTTTGAAATCCACCATTAGAATTTTCAGTAGGATCTAACATTAAAGTTTGAATGAACAAAATAGATTTGAAGCATTGGAGAACATTATTATAGCTACGTTGGAAATCTTGGATTCTACCCTTCTCCATACAGTCTTCCAACTTACTGTGAAGATTTGTTAACATGGTATAGGTCTAGGTAGCCCATCAGTTTAATTCCTGTATTTTTTAAGAGATCTGAATAGTCTGAATAAAGAGAAACTAGTAGTTAGGTACTTTGGTGAATTGAAGGTAGATAATATTTGACATTCTACGACACCAACACCCTACTATTGCATATTACCTATCGAGCTAGGTTATCTATAAAGAACAACTTTTGATTAAGGTCGACATGTATTGCTTGAACCTGTCAAATATTATTAGTGCTCAAAACTTTATGAAAGCTATGATGGGGGCGTTTGAAGTGTTTCTGATGGTACTTAGGAAAATATCACCTTTAACGTTAATAATCGCAAATAATAGGTTATAGGTACTTTACATTTATTGAGATATAAACAAACTTATATTGATACTTATTGACTTTTAATTTAGAACCTCTGATGTCAATCTCCTATAGGAATTGCACCACAAGCGGCTTTGTGTACCTACGTCCTACATTTTTTTTTATTGTTTCGCGCGTCATCGCAAACAGTAGGACATTCTCATAAGATCGATATAAAGGGAAAGAGACAGTTTTCACAGACAGAGAAAATTTCGCTTCAATCAAAAAAACTTTTACGTTTAGGTATTCCGTAGATTTTAATGCATATAAAGGTTCAATGTATCTACACTTTTTTTACAAAGCATATTTATGTAAGGTTGTTGAGATCTAAGGTCTCCCGTTTTTAGAAATTTATAAAATGTCAATATGCATACTCTTAATGTGGATTTTAAAAATAAATATATGGACATTTCATTTTTACCTTAAAAATTGAATCTCGTCATATACCGACGGTCAAAAACCTTGAGATTTTGTTCTGTAATTTTTCTTTGAATAAATTAATTAGGTACCTACTTGGTGTATAATATTTTAAAATGATTTTTATTCTAGAGAAAAAAAAGGCAGCGAGTTTTCTATTGCGTATAGAAATAATCTGTCGTCGTTTTCAGGCGACTTAAAAGATTTCTCTTTTATGAAACTTCCAAGAGTAAATGACAATAATATTTTACACGAGACAAAGATGAGAATAATATACTAGTAGAATAATCTAAATACTTTGAAAAGGTGTGATGAATTAATGTGATTAGCTCCAAACATTTATAAGTTGAATACTTTGTATATTATTTTACTTCAACTCCAAGCCATCTATTATTGTGCCTACTTAATATTAACTCTGAAGACTTTTGTGCTTTTCATAAAGGTGTTACCTATTCTACGCAAGCATTCGTACCTATAGGACTCAATCTAGGCTCTTTAAATGTTGGCTACTCAGAAAAACAAAGCAGTTTTATACCATGTGTGGGTCGATCCTACTAAAGTTCGGATGTACCTAATTGCTATAGGAAAAGCATATACAATGAAATATTATAGTCTTTCAGGCGTTGGCGTTGGTTACTCTGTCGGTTGATGAACAGCGCTTTTAGGCCACACGTTACTGCGTAAGCGTTGCCCCTTCCCACTTACCCTCTAGTAAGAATCGCTATGCAATAAACAATTAGCGGGCATAGTACGAGTATATAATAGATGGGTATGAATTAAACAGTTGTAGGAAGGTAGGCACTATGGTGACATTCTGTAATACTAATGTTCACACACATCAAATAAAACTAGATTGACATAATACTTCAAGGAATGAATGACAAAAATGTTTTAGATCAATCTGATCGTCTTACTTTTATGTTCACATTTTATTTTATTTTTATTTTATAAAAGGCCCGAAACTGAATTTGTTTACTTTCATTTACATTTTCTCTTAAAAATTATTTTCTTTACAATAATATTGTGTTTATATTAAATATTTATAATTTATACTTGTTTAATATTCACTATATTGAGGGATTTTTTCACGTATATATTTAATATTTATTTAATATTCACTATATTGAGAGATATTTACGACAACTTAAAAACACCAACCCTCAACGAGGAACACGTTCCAAATTCGGAGTTATTCAGTATCCATGTTTCGTTCCTACAAATATAATGATCTTGCTCACAATGGCTTCTAGTATACGACAGGAAAGAAAGAGTTATCTCAAGTGTTGAAAAACTATGTAGTGTTATAACATAATAGAATAGGTACATTAAATATGCCTACGATGATGACAAAGCTTTGAAAGTTTGTGTACTCTTTATTGTCAGTTCCCTCTTTGTGATGACTTTGTATAATATGCAATACTTGTAGTTTCTCTAGTAACCAGTTTTGTTAATGCTCTCTCTCATTTTGCTAATAGGTATGTTCCCATGCTTCCTTGTCCCATCTTTCTGTACTTATTATAAATAAGAAAATCCGAATACTTGACCAAAATGACACAGGAGCTCAGGATTGATGTGATACTACTTCAGGAGACACACACCGCGGACGAACAACAACTGGCTTCGCGAGGCGCGATCCCGGGATTTAAGTTGGCTGGTGCCGTCTACCACCCCAAACATGGTGTGGCTACCTACGTACGAGATGACCTTGTCTGGACCCCCGAATTCTGCTCCGAAACAGAAAGTGTGTCCACAATTTCCATCAGACTGGGGCAGCTGACTATCGTCAACATATATAAACCACCCACAGCCCCCTGGCCATCTCCTGTCATCCCAACAGACCTCCCCCACCCATCCATCATCATGGGGGACCTAAATAGCCACCACACCGACTGGGGATATAGCGAGACAGACCACAATGGTGAAACACTCTCGGAATGGATAGAGACTGAAAACCTGCGTCTCATTTTCGATGCCAAGGACAGGGGCACCTTTCACTCAGCAAGATGGAACAGGGACTACAACCCCGACCTGTGTCTGGCAACAACCAACGATTGCGGTAAACCTCAACCCATCACCCGTGAGGTTCTGAAAAACTTTCCCCGCAGCCAGCACAGGCCTGTTGTGGCAACAATAGGGCGCTCCGTCCCGATTGTAAACAGCGCACAAGTGCCACGCTGGAACTTCCAAAAGGCCGAGTGGGAGGTATTTGCTACCTGCCTAGATGAGGGCATAACTGCCATTGATCCTCTGCCCTCAAACTACAGCAAATTTATGGCAGCGGCTGTAGAAGCTGCCAAGAAATCCATCCCGAGAGGCTACCGTAAGACTTACATCCCGGGCTGGAATGAGGAATGTGAGAGTCTCTACCGAAGCTACCTGGAGACTGAGAGTCAGTCAGTGGCTGACGAACTGCTGGAATCTCTCGACAGCGCGCGCAAACAAAAATGGACCAGTCTAGTCGAAAGCCTAGACTTCAAACACTCTAGCCGCAAGGCATGGTCCCTACTCCGAAAACTAGGCGACAGCACCCCATCGGACCGCGCTGCGAAGATTTCGGCGAATCGTGTGGCTAACAAAATTGTTGAAAATGGTAGGGCACCTGGAGATAAGAACTTCCAGAGAAGTGTCAAAGAGCAGCTCCGTGCGGCACAACAAGCGGCTCAGAGTCGATCGGAATTGTCAGACCCCTTCACCGAATCGGAGATTACCTCAGCCATCCACTCCCTTAAAACGGGCAAAGCCGCGGGCGCCGACGGTATGTTTCCCGAATTTCTAAGGTTCTGTGGAAAGAGCACTATCACCTGGCTAACAAGTTTCTACTCCAACATCCTAGGCACAGGGAAACTCCCAAGGGAGTTCAAAAGAACCAAAATAATAGCCCTGTTAAAACCTGGGAAGCCACCTGAGGAGCCCGGCAGTTACCGGCCGATTGCTTTGCTTAGTGTCTGCTACAAATTACTTGAGCGCCTAATCTTAAACAGAATAGAGCCCATCATAAACTCTCACATTCCCATCGAACAAGCTGGGTTCAGAGCCGGAAGAAGCTGCTGCGACCAAGTGATGGCCCTCACCACCCATATCGAAAATGGTTTCCAAAAGAAACTAAAAACCGGAGCAGCATTTATCGACCTCTCAGCTGCATACGATACGGTGTGGAGACATGGGCTGTTGCTTAAATTCCTTAACGTAATACCCTGCAAGGCGCTTGGTTCCCTGCTTAACAACATGCTCAGCAATCGTCATTTCCAGGTTCACCTGGGAGACGAAGTGAGCAGAGGCAGAACCCTGAACAACGGCCTCCCCCAGGGATCAGTGCTTGCACCGGTACTTTTCAACCTATACACCAGCGACCTCCCTCCTACCACCAGCAGGAAATTCATTTACGCGGATGATATTGTACTCACCACCCAGAGCAACTCATTCTCTGCATGCGAAAACACCCTGCAGGAGGATCTGTCAGTTCTGACCCAGTACTTCACAAAATGGAGGCTAAAGCTAAACCTGTCGAAAACTGAAGTATCAACCTTCCACCTGAGCAACCGTCTGTCCCAACGGGAACTCAATGTGATACTGAATGGGTGTAGGCTCCATCACAATCCCAACCCTAAATACCTAGGGGTCACTCTAGACAGATCCCTGACGTACAAGAAACACCTGCAGGGGACTGCCGCGAAAGTACAAACTCGCAACAATATCATCCAAAAGCTCACAGGGACGAGCTGGGGAGCTGGTGTCAACACCTTGAGGACTTCTTCTCTGGCTCTGGTATACTCGGCAGCGGAATATTGCGCCCCCGTATGGACTGGAAGCGCGCACACAAAAACCCTCGACACCCAGCTGAACGTTACAATGCGCATGGTGAGTGGCACAATCAGGTCTACACCACTGCAGTGGCTCCCAGTGTTGAGCGGCATAGCCCCCCCAGAGCTCCGACGAAACGAAGCAACAAAGAGGGAATGGACGAAGTGCTCCGACAATGCGGCCCTTCCAATACACCAGGACATTCCCAATGAGGACTCACTCCGCCTCGAGTCCCGCCACCCCTCCTGGAAACTTGGGAGGGAGTTCATGGCGAATGATTATAACACAAAAACGGAATGGGGACGTGTATGGAGGGAAAGCGGCGTAGACACTGATGGACTGGTGGGGGATCCTTCGACAATGCCACCTGGTAGCCACCTGCCACGCCACTTGTGGTGTAACCTGAACAGGATCAGAACGGGACACGGAAGGTGCGGCCTTCTCCTCCATAGATGGGGCAAAAGGGAGCACCCATATTGCCCCTGTGGAGGGGTGGAGTCTGTCACCCACATCACCAGGGAGTGTCCACTCACCAGGTTCAGCGGTACCATCGAGGACATGCACAACCTGTCTCCTGAGGCTCTTCAATACCTGAGCTCCCACGATCTTAAACTCTGACTCTGCCTTCTTGACGCCATACGATATATATATATATATATAAATAAGATATGGACGATATGGCTATCACGTCATGTACTAATGCAGACTTTTATGTTTTAGGATTTGGTATATGCAACGAATATTACAAAGAGAATTTAACGTGTTTTATGTTTCTTTTCTTCTCAATCTTTTCGTCATCTCATCGGTTACTCCATATTGCATGGATGGACTATATATTTTTTTTTGATAATTATACCCAAATTGTATGTTGTTGTATATTATATTTATATCTGGTACTTTCCTAATGTTTCTTTCCATTGATTGTAGAAGTAAACCACCCCCACTCCATTCATCTATTCCCACTATAACAATACCGTCAGCCGTTTATCATTATTAGAAAATGATCACAGGGAATCTTGTAACGGAGTAGGGGACGAAATGTAGAACTTTGCTGCAAACCAATACGTAAAATTAAGGAACAAAAAAGTATAATAAGGCTGATAAATTTTGCAAAGATACTAATGAAAGCGATCGAACATTTTATACATGACGTCAAGCTTCTGACTATTTTATTACAGAACATTGAGAGCAGTTAACCTAACCTAACCGTAACCATCTCATACAATATCTTTCACGCTGTTGGTTTTATAATACACACAGTTAACTTCTTAATTACTTACCAATAATTACAGGTAATATTGGATAGTTAATTTGGGGTGATATTTCAATCGCTGTAGGTAGTTAGTAGGTGTTATCTTAGTCCCAAACATCATGGTTCCTATTAATATAATTCTCTTTGAAAACAAGGTAAGTCCCCATAGTATACCACCTACTCTATATTAATATACTACCAATATGTAATATGCCTGACTATACGTATATGGTTCACATTAAAATAATTTTTCTACGGGGAATAGTTCGGAATAACAAACTGTTATCTTTTTTTACTTTTTAAATTAGTTTATTATTATTATAAAATTTGATGTGGAATAGTCTTCATGCATGAATAACTAATTAATCGCTCCCACTTTTAGTATTTATTATATTAGTTGTCTCTAAAAACAACTACTGAGTACAACCTTTCTCACCGCGACCATTTTTATGAGGTAGAGGGTTAGTCTCAAGCCGGAGATGCCAGGTTCAAACCCCGTGGCGCTGACGATGTTTCACACCTGACGATACAGGGATTTAGCCTAATGTATGTAAAGTGTGGAGAAAAGTAGGTATTTAGGTTTGTGTATGCGAGTCCAGAGTCCAGATACGTTAGATAAATAATTCTAGGTATATTCCTCCCCACCACACGAGATTTACTTCAGGCTGGGGAGAAATTACAGATTTTCATTTATTTATATTTCTGTTCTGTATTTTAAAAAGTATACTGTAAAAAACGCATAAAAAATCTACTTCTATGAAATAGAGCAAGGAAAAGACTGACTCTTTCATCACCATTTCGTTGGCATTATAGCAAACTAATCTAATTGATAAAAAAAATGACTAATAAAATTTTGGTTGAAACAATACGTTAAAATATGTCAAAAATACCCTGGTATTAATTTGACCACCGAATTGATAAGTATAATGACTTCTGATAAGTATAAATTGTATGGAGAAACCTCCTATTATTGAGCTTTGTTTTGAATATAAATTAATTCTACTGTAATTAGGTATACTGGTAGGTATTATTTTATATTTTCTAACATGCATACTAGTAACCGGAAGTCGGGGGGAAAAGTCAATTAGAAAACGGAAACTTGAAAAATATCCGTAACGAGTTGAACTGAAACATATACTCGTAGGTACTCTCAGGTACTTGGTTCTCTGTAACGCAAATACTATTTAATAATATATTGTATATTATAAAGGAGACTGATGGTTATTAAATTAAAATAATCATAACGAAATACTTAGGGGCAGGAAATGTATAAAAAAGGTAAAAAATAAACGGACGTATAATATTACAATCTTATTATGGTGAAGGTATTGCCCAGGAACTTTTTTATTATTAGTATCATCATCATCAGCCTACATTCGTCCAGCATTGAACGCAGGCCTCTCTCTCTCTCTCGCCGAATTCTCTCCGAATTCCATAATTCCTTATCCATCGATAGTCTGTGCCACTGCAGTTGTCCTACTACCTCCTTGATGATGTCATCTGACCATCTCGCCTGTGGTCTGCCTGGATTCCTGTAGCCGGTTTTCGGTCGCCTTTTTATTATAGTATCCCGTGGCAATATCATCAGAGTGTTATCGGAATACATAGAGAATCGCACTGAGTAGAGGGTGATCATGACATCTCGGACAACGTTAAAAAGGGCAAAATGGTAATAGTAGTAGCGTCATACTACCTATACATATACGCAGCAGTGGCGAAGGGTGGAATTCTGCAGAAGGGAAGCCGAGGCTTACATTTCTTATGGGATTACGTCAGATTAGACACTATTATACCTATCATTTTTTTGGAAAAGTTAACTCGATGGGAATCATGTTCTTCGGTAGATTCGCACCTGAATTTTACAGTCTATATCTACTTATTGAGATATTAGGTGTTAATTTAATTTCTAATGTCACATTTCATAATGTACTTACAAACTACATATTCCCAGAATGCGCCACGTTACATTGTACGAGTATGTCATTGTGCCGCTTGTGGTTAAACACAAATGATTTAAATTCTACTATAGTACTCAGCTGTGGGGAACTCAGGGAACTATAAAATTCTGTATTTCTATCACATGCATTCCCTGATGTATGAAATATTCACAATGTTATTCCAATAAGGATTCATGGAATTAGACAGGTTCATACGAAACTACCAGTTTATATTATCTACATATTTGTATCAGTCTAGGCTAGCTGAATGTCAATCGATAACGTATTTACTTTAATATTCGTACTCTGCTATCAGATATCGTATCGACATTTGGATTCTAAAAAATTAACTAAATAATATAAAATTTGCAACATCCCATAATATGCATCCATATTCCATATGTCATTACGGCATTTCCCATGGCGTGGGGTAACCAGGAGCATGCTCCTGGTTACCCCATGCCGATGCATGCAACACGATCTGTTCGACACCCGCTACGTAGACATTCAGTATGAGTGGTACCGAATTGAATCGGACTTCTCTATGAGTTATTCTTCCGATTTCAGGGAAATAGCGGGACACTGGAAAAGAACATCACTTTTATATCTACCTAAAGTGAAAGAAGGTACTATACTATGCCGGCTCCTAGGAACAATGCGTGATTTAAAAACAATTTTCCTTTAATTAATTATTCAACAAATTATGGAGGTATGCATAAAATGTAGGGAATTTAGTAATTTGCGCAGTTATCGCAGTATTCAATAACTTTACTTACTAAAATAATTAATATCGATTGAAAAAATACTGCTGAATAATATACTTTTTTGTGAATTGTATTGATGTTCTGCACGCAACGAAAACTGTATCAATATTGTTATTGAATTAAATCACTTATCTTATATTACGTCTTTTATAACTCAATACAGAAAACAATGAAACTAAGTTAAAACAATACCAAAAACAGTCTCCAATATACCTTAGAACGTTTTGTGTTTCGTAATTTCGAATATTATAGCAATAATTCTAGCATTAACATCCGGCGTAGCCCGGGTAAATATGCTAAGTTATAATTTTTAAGTGCAATATTGGATGAAAGGCTGTGTCAAGAGTGTCTCTGTTTTTTTTTATCGAATTCGAGTTTGTTTCCTTGTGGTTTATAAAAAGGTTTATCTGATGCATTACCAGATGTAAAGTCTGTCATACATATCGTACTTCTGGACTTACTACTAATAGCGCTTTTCCAGTTTACGCATTCTGAAGTGCAATATCGTAGACAGTTGATGTTACGAAATTTGTTGGAACTATACATACATACACTCGTAAGTTATTTATTGATGGGGGCATCTAGCGCAATATTACCAAGTATGAAATTTAAGCATTCTTGTCTACTGCAGCATAAGGATATGAAGCGGTGGGTACCTACCCACGTATAGCCAATATAGCAATAAGTACATATGATGATTGTAGTGGAGTGAGTGGGTACTATTGTGACCTGGTTCCGTATTGCCAGTCCAGGTGTTTCATGTTTATATATAATGCACACGTGGCTGAAATAAACTATTTTAGACTTCGCTCAATAACAATCGTCAACATGAATACTAACTTAAGTTTAGGTCAGGTTAGTAAATAACCATTGTATGTGCAAGTAGGAAAGCAGGTACCCATCATTATGACGTAATAAAATTAAAAATAGAATAGTATTTCGGGGTGATAGTCAGTTGACACGTCATTGAATGATAAATTGTATTTCAGAGTCTCACTCCTATCCAAGACTACAAAATACAAGACAAAGTCTTCTTTCGAAGTACCTTAGAAATCCCGACACGGCGATAAGTTCGCCTTACCTACAATAAATAATGTAATAAATAATATTTTTTTGTAGGAAGATTTTATGGCTTAACATCCTCGAACTGTTTTTCGTGGATACGCCCTTCCGATATTCCTTCATTTCCATGGTGTCATACCGTTCAAAACATGACATTCGAAAATTGAAAAAAAAATGTGAGTTCCAATCGTAAAGCACTTTCGTGAGATACGAAACACGGCATTACTCGGTGACTGGATGCTCCAGATCGCTCGATGTCTCCTCACGAGCTGGATTTCTTTTCAAACGCCATTTCATACGATACCACATATGACTTCACACGACCCTTGGATCCCCCTCAAACGCCTTACATCTTTTTTGTCTCTGGAGAAGGCGGATCCAACGTGGTACAGAATCGTATTGTCACCGAGTTTACGTATCTACATATGCTTACAAAGTTTCACGTATCTATGTAGTCAGGAAGCAGTTGAAAGATCGATTGCAAAATTTGCGCACAGAAAATCAATCTAAAAAAAACACTGCAGTGAAGTTAGAAATAAAATCTTGTAAAGCTGATTTCAGTGCATTGCAATGTTCTCGAAAAATATTTAGATAAAGAATCAATATTCTCCCTCCGCTACAAAATCCTATTATAGTGGTAACAGTATACTATAAGTAGGTACCTCACTTCCCATTTGCTTCCGGCTACATGTAGGTACTATGTACATTGTAGGTATCCAGTACAAATTAAAATGCCATTCTTATAGTATCGAATGATTCAATCAATATATTGATCACCAAAATCTAAAAATACCTCAGAGTATATTGACAACTACGCAAACGTATGTATATTTTGTACATTTTATAGTGGACAAATAATATTTAATTAATGTCGTGGCAAGATGAATTACCTAATACTAGTTACGTATAAGGAATGGAAAGTTATAATACGTAAAATGGATCGTGGCCATAGTAATTATAAAATACCCTCATGTTAATTAATAGCGTAGTTAATTAATGTACCTAGCATCGACTAAAGGTTCTTGTGTTCGTTTAATGTAAGATCTGTATTAATACGTCCCTAGATATTTGCATTTTAAATTGTCAGGTAAGTATCTGAACTCTCAAAGAAAGATGTAGGAGTTTGACAACGTGACGTACATTTTTAATAAAATTAGTTTGAAACCCAAAACAAATCTAATGTTTTGGCTTCTTCTTGTCTTTTGTATGTGCATCCCACACACATCTTTTCAACTTTCCAAAGGTTATCGTCATGACGCGTCGCTGTCTATGAAAAAGATTTTTTGTCTTTTAATTCTAAGCAGATCGTAAATAATTGCATAAGCTGGAACGTATGGATTGTGGGAAAAGTCTCATTGAAATATCTACCTCCTCGCTATGTACTGAATTCATTATTCAAGCCCTCGTACAGTTTCACACTGATGCCAACAATATGGATTTATTAATTTGATCATTATAATATCCATTGTTTAATATTTTAAGGTAGCAGTATAGAGGAATTAGCTTCTTTTGAAAAGTACAAAGAGATTTTGTAATTTTTAAATATCGTTTGATTATACTTACCTGCCTCAATATATTTTCGAAACTTCAGTTTGTGGTCTTTTGTTCTATAATTTTGTAAGAGCGTAAAAAAAATCAGCTAAAAATTATGGTAATTTGAATCTCTTTTACAACTGACGATACAATTAAGTTTTCTCTTCACTCTATCAATTGCCTTTTAAATGAATGAAGGTTCAATAAGATTTTAAAAATTTTGTAGGTAGGTATGAAGAGTTTGCACATTTATAGATATTTTACAAAATTCTAGTAAGTAGGTAAGTATTAATAGATACATCACCGGGTATATTAAGCAGTGTAAGAATGAAAAAATAAGTTTTTATTGAAAAAAAAAACGATAAAATATTAACAGAATACATATAATTAAAAAAGGCAAAGGGCAACCTGTTAATGTAACATTATGGGAGGTATTGATTTTGTATTGTTCGTCGAAGTTTGATTAAATTTCTACTGCCCTTCTAAGGTTCACGAAAGAGTCATACAATTTAAACATCTTTGTTTATTTAATGAGTTAGTTAAATGAACTTTCCCTTTAGACTTGTTTATACCTCCACGATATCCATTACATTACTTACTCACAAACGTATACGTATTATAGGTACTACCCCCGCGGTTCCAATATTGATTGTGTTGCTACGCTTATACATACATATAGACAGCAGCTGTAAATGGGGTTGTCCACCTTATACATTATACAAGTGCCCCTAAGGCGATCCAAATAACTATTGTGTTTCAAAGTGCTTCTGAAATGTTCTCTAACGATATCTTTACACTTTTAAATGGCTCAATTATCGATTTCATTTTTCTATAAGAGCTGTAGGACCGTCGCATCACATGGAGTATGTGTGATTAATTGCACGAATGCTATATAAGAAAATAAGGAAATCCTATGGCGACGTACTCGTATCGAAGCGTGCGAGACAGTGTCAGGAGACTTACATACATTTTCCGAAGATAACTTATTTTCTTGAGGAGTTTTTGAAAGACTACTGGTATTGAACGAACTAGGAAGGTAATTGGTGCTTGCTTAGTTTCTGTTCTATGAAAGACTTTCCAAGATCAGTAATACAATATGTACATTGTACAACCATTGAAATTTATAAAATAATTACACGTATTACGTGACATTTTAAGCATGATGTGAGACCTTCTATCCATCCACCTACATGTTATGTAAATTATTAAACACTAGCTGTATTACCCGTGCTTCGCAACGGCAAAATTTGTGTATGGATGGTGAAGTAGGTCGGCAGTGGAACCCAAAATCAGTGGTATCATCATGTTTAGTTAAAGTACTGCAGAGCCACTAAAACTCACAGTTTTGGGGGGTCTGCATAATTTTTTTTTTTTCAATTTGACCCCCCTCCCCCCCAGCCCCCTAACTCCCTCCCCTTATTCCTGCGGATGTCGGGAGGGTGAGTATTCATCTTATTGAGGCGGAAAACTATGGATTCGACACTAATATCACTTTTTTCATTCCGACCCCCCCTATCCCCCCCTAACTCCCTCCCCTTATTCCTGCGGATGTCAGGAGGGTGACTATTCATCTTATTGAGGTGGAAAACTATGGATTCGACACCAATATCACTTTTTTTATTCCGACCCCCCCTAGCCCCCCTAACTCCCTCCCCTTATTCCTGCGGATGTCGGGAGGGTGACTATTCATCTTATTGAGGTGGAAAACTATGGATTCGACACCAATATCACTTTTTCATTCCGACCCCCCCCCACTAACTCCCTCCCCTTATTCCTGCGGATGTCGGGAGGGTGACTATTCATCTTATTGAGGTGGAAAACTATGGATTCGACACCAATATCACTTTTTCATTCCGACCCCCCCCCCCCTAGCCCCCCTAACTCCCTCCCCTTATTGCTGCGGATGTCGGGAGGGTGACTATTCATCTTATTGAGATGGAAAACTATGGATTCGACACCAATATCACTTTTTTCATTCCGACCCCCCCTAGCCCCCCTAACTCCCTCCCCTTATTCCTGCGGATGTCGGGAGGGTGACTATTCATCTTATTGAGGTGGAAAACTATGGATTCGACACCAATATCACTTTTTCATTCCGACCCCCCCAGCCCCCCAATCCCCCTCCTTATTCCTCCGGATGTCGGGAGGGTTACCATTCGTCTTTCGACACTAAAAGTTATATTTATTTGAAAAAAAAAGTTTTTTTCTTGCCCCCCCCTTTGTGCCCCCCTCCTTGTATCCCCTATTAGAACACTCCTTGGGGCAAGCACAACAATTTCCCAAAGTTTCATCTCAATCGGATGAACGGTTTAGAGTCTACGAACTAAAATATTTAAGTAAGTAAATAAATGTAGGATTATTTCACTTCAAAGCAGGTACCTACCTACTTACAATATATTTATTTTTTGTGGTATGGCAATTTTTTGTGGTGTAGCAACTTTGCATAAGATTTTAATAATTGTAGAACATCGATTAACAAATATTCGGAAGCAATGTAATCTATGTCAGATAGAGAAAAAATACTGCACCCATCTAGAGAATATGACATCTGTGTAACAGAGAAAATATATGAAATATTGGTATGACAAAAAGACAATATGAATATTTTGCTCTTGTCGTAAATTTTAATTTGGCAAATGGCAAAATTTCATTTACGAAACGTAATTAAAAGCCTATTTTACCTTTTACATTGCAAATAATGATAATACCACCTCTCATTAGTTTAAAAACAACTTATCATTTTAAAAAGTGACATTTGGAGTAACACAACTAATGGTGAATATTTTCTTGAAAAACCTTGAATTTTGATGTTTTGTCTAAAGAAATATCTCATTCAAGACTACAAATTATTAAACTTTTTATATCCTAAGTGTATTTTGAGAATGTTTACTAAATGCACTCAATAAATGAATGCACAAAACCATTTCATATAAAAGATTACCCCGGAATGAATTAACTGGAAATTGTGGAAATTGGACACAAAGTACTCTCTGTTTCAAATATGTTGTACGCTGGATTAGTAGTAATTCTATGGAAAAAAATTGTATCCATGGAAACCCATGAGAGAAATGATATTAAATGGGAAGTGGTGATATAAACAAACGAACTAAAATATTTATGTGGGATTTGTTTTGTCTTCGACACATTGTCAATAACACTGTTCCCCGGTAATTATCGGAAAAGTTAAATTTGTAAATAAGTGTTTCCTCCGGGTTTTCAAATGTTTTTCATTTCGGATGATTGATTAAAGTTTTTAAATAATCCTTGTATAATGTTTATCTACTACATAGGTTTATTTCTGGTTGAATGGTGTCACTGTACAAGAGATGTACCAATACTGAAAAAAATACTACCTAAAATAAACCTACCTACTTATTCACTGCAGCAGTCATGATTATTAAGTATAGTAAGATAGAAAGTGTGACCGAGAAGGGACGACTACCTGCTTTGTTCGCACTTATAGCTCTTATTACTGCATTCGACAGCTTGAATTAATTCCACTTTATATGATTTAATTGACAAATTGAATCATGACAGAAATGCCAGAAACAAATGATTAGAGTTCTGGGATTTTTGGTTTCAATTCAATTTCAATTCGGTTTATTTCTCAGAATACTTATTAAATATTTGAGTAATTTATGAATACACAATATTAATTAAAAAAGACACAAATGTTAATTAGCCGCCCCCCAGACAGCATATTTATATGTAGCCGGTATAAGGGGGATAAATACACTTACTTGGTTTGTAACTCGAAATCAAAAAAATCTAGAGAATCAATAATTTGCGTCATCTACAAAATTATAAGTAATGGAGTTAGTAAATTATTTCCAAATATCTCCTTCAAGAGTCAGATACTCAATTATAGGGAGGGATTGCCTACATAAATTAAGTACAGTAGGTAGCATTAACGACGTGACCTCGGTAGTGGGTAGACAGTGGGTCAGAAAGGCGAGGGATAGAAAAGACTGGAAACAAATGGAAGAGGCCTATATCCAGCAGTGGAGGGATTAAGGCGGACGAAGAAGAAGAAAAAGGTAGCATTGAATATCTATAGGCTTTGTTCTCAGCCTTTTTACAAATTTGATTTTAATTATTATAAAAGTACGTAGATTTTATACATATATACATACAATTCATAATAAAGAAGTAATAAAGTTCTTACGAGTACGCATACTGTATTTTAAAAATTTCTAAAAACGGGAGACCTTAGATCACGATAACCGTTACTAAATACGAGTATGCTTTGGAAAAACTAGAGTAGGTAGATACATTGAACCTATATCTAGGGAATAACCGTAAAATATTTTTTATATCTTGTGTAGATTTCTAAAACAAGTATGACAAACACCTTTGATCTTTTTTCCAGAAGACCGAAACTCTTTTCTCTAAAATCGCGGAGAATTTTTTTTGTACTGATAATATGCATTAAAATCTAGGGAATAACCGTAGATTTTTTTTGATAAAAGCGAAATTAACCCCGAAAATGGAAAAAATGCTATTTTTACCATTTTATCATGCGATTGTTCACGCGATTTTGAACCTTAATGCCGTGGGAAATGACCGTGATGTCATAGTTGGGTCGCGAGCTTTAACATTACACACATTAAAGCTTTCAAAATGATGCAGAGTGTGACGTGCTTTGGGAGGCGCAGTATGAGGTGTTACATAAACGATCATCACATTCAAGCTTAAAATATTAGATCTTTACTTTTTACACCTTTATTGGCAACATGCTTTGTAGGAAAACAACTTATTATTATTATACTTTCATGGATACAGCAATAATAATGAAAAATCTCATTTTTAAGCTCAACGTATTAAACTCGATGTATATATTATTATAGCTCTGCCTAGAGCATGGTTGAAAGATTGTATAAAATAATGGGGACATTCATAGTATGGTGACGTTTATATTATCGTTGTTAAGCTGTCATTTTATACTAGGGTCGCATAATATATATGAATATTCATATTAGAATTTTATAATATATTCAGTAATAAAGACTATTATAGCTTTTAGCTTGAAAATTAAGAGCATACGAGGATATTAAATTTTTATCACAATAAATTGACTGTTTGTCGTTACTGTAATGGGTAATGTGTACGAGTATAACATAGTAATGTGTTTCCTTCGCCGCTAAATCTCTTGCTTCTTCAGGTTTTATTCGATTTATTCACAAACTGTTATTATATCTCCTTAGTACCAGTCAGTATGCAAATTTTAACTATTACCGTATTTTCTTAGTATACAGTAGAAATCAAGCCCTATTTTCTCATTGTCTTTCAAAAACTTTATTATTTTTGTAATAGTCTCTTACTGAAATAATAAAGAAATTAATTTAACGATGTTAAGTTCGGCTAGTCATCAGTTTTTTTCCGATTTAGTAGTAGGTATTATTTTCTTTAGCTGTACATATACTGAAATTAATTAAATAATAAATGTTAGTGAAATACTGAACAGAATTAGATACGATCATGTTGAAGGGGCGCTCGACATTCCAAAACATTATTTATCGATTCAATCGCTAATTCGAACGTCAAATTGAACTTTTGAAATTCCCTAAAGACTTAAGTTTTTGTAATCCATAGGAATTGATTTCAATCAAAACTGAAACCTGATCCAACATTTTTGGAAAATGAAAGAACATGTTATTTGCTAGAGATTTATTTAATTGATTAATTTGAGAATATGGTACTTTAAATTAAAGAATGTGTTTTTGTTCGAAATAAATAATATCCATATTAAAATAGGTTCATAATACGAATATCATTGCATCAAAATGTTTTACCCAAAATGAGATTTGTATAATATTATCAGGTGTTTACTTATTGATTATATAATGTACTACGCCTATAAATCTAAAAGCGACATTCCAATGACTCTTGATGCTTATTGCATTTCTTTTAAATAAATTTTTGTCTCCCATTTATGTTATATTTCCCAGCACAGTATTTTCAGAACTTTCCGTACAATTTTTGAATCTATGTGTAGTTCAGAGAGCAGTAATCAGAGAAAAATGATAATGATTTTATATGATTGTTTGACTTTACGACATGCAAACATGCTAATAATTATAGTACAATTTAATAAAGAAATATTATAGCAGTAATATTAATTTTAGTGGTTATACTCCTACCAACCCAAAAGGAAGAATATGATCGACCACATTAATACTTATTGGAACTAGGAATGTAGTAGGAGAGTAATAAAATGTAGGAATTCAAGATTTAGATAAGCAGATCTTAAACGATACCTGAAGCGTACGACAAATGAAACATCTTAAAAACGTTAAATAATAATAAAAAAAACACTACTAAAAGTTGCTAAACAGCCATTAAAAATTATTGTTATACAATGCTAATCAAATAGGGTATAGTATGTTTGCGTGCAAATTATTACTACAAATTTACTAATTAATGTTACTAGTAAAGCGTTTCGTTTTGTATGTATATTTCATCCATGAATAGGTCAGTAAATAATTCAATTAATAATTAATTGTGAAAGGTTTCAATTACATTAAAGTTGTAAATGATATTACGGAAATATTAATTAATTAAATAAATTATTGTAGTCCTACTGGGCCCAATGAAAGTATGAGTATAGTGAACTATGTAGGTATGTAGCGATTATATTGTGGGTTCGGTATTGGGTTACGTTTGTAGGCGGTGGATGGGTTGGATTATTATTTTTCTCTTATTGTGAAATAGCGTTTTGTTCAAAGAGCTTGCGTGACATAATGGCTCAGTAATCCATCTATGTATGCAACAGACTAATATCATGAAATACATATGCGATGATATTATTTGATAGCTGCGTACTATTTATATCTAGATGTTCATTGTCCATGCTATTAACTGTATAATAACAATAATAGTGCAATAATATGGTGTTTTCGCGGAGAAAAAACTATAGACATTTATTTCTCCATCATACTTTACGTATTTGGGGGCGCTGAATCCGAATTTCAACTTTGCCACCTCGTAAATGTGATGCGTTCTGAGATATCTCAGAAAGAAAGAGAAAAAAATGCCTTTTTTACAGACTTTGACTGATAATTCAAAAATTATTCATTTTAGAGAAAAGAAGCTGAGGACAAGAATAAACTTCACTAAATTTCCTACAAAATGCCGTATAAATCTTTTTTGTGGCATAAACCGTTCAGGCGTCAGAGTGAGCTAAAATAGGGGCTTAATTTTCACCCTACAGCACAAACTATATTTGTTTGTATTTTTGCTCCCATAACTCAGAACTTGCACACTTTTAAGCAAAAATATCTAGTACAGAAATAAAGCGCATTATTTTTTCTTTAATTTATGCTACCATTATTTCGTCGACAGGTAAACGGTCTAGGCGCTAGAGCGCATTGAAGTTCATTATAGTACATTAGAAGCAGTTTTGACCATTATTTAAACTGATATATAACGATAAAAAAAAAATTCCTTTGGCACGCCACAGGCATAGGTAGATTTCAAGTGATTTATTAATTTTATTAATTTTAAGAGTACATCTGTACAATAAAAACAATCACAATATTATCAGCAAATAAACCAGCGAAGTGATGAAGTAGTATGGATGTAGTTTATTCTTTGATTATCGAAGTACCGTATGACGAAAAAATATTTGATTAAGTACTTCAATAATCAAAGGAAGTACCTAATCCAATAATCAAATTATTTTCATTCCACACATAATATGGATTGGTACCGGTACCCGGGCCCCCAAACGGCGATACTTGGAAGAGGGGTAGATACTTCTAGGAAGGTGTCGACCGCGGTCAAAGAGATGGCGTAAGTTAAATGGTTTGTGACTAGGATAAAAATATCTTCGGTTCTGACATGTAGATGGGGTAAATTAAATGGTTCATGTAGGTACTAAACGCAATGACACAAAAATATTTTCAGTGTTTCCATATCGAAATAAATTCAGACTTCTGAGGTTCTCTTCGTAATATGGTTCATACAAACTCATCAAATCTTTCCCCAAATGCAGGTGATGGTTAGAGTCTAGTAAATATATTATAGTCGATACGTTTTGTAAGTAGACACGCTAGAATACATTCTGACAGTCAAACATAAAAACAGGAATTTAAGTACCTACTTAAAATTATTAGCGAAAATATTTTTTATGTGTAAACCCTGATACCTATGTTCTGTGGATTTCCAATTTGATTTCCATGATTTGTTCATTTGTTCAAAAAAAGGAACTCGCTGAAAATTTTTGACAGGTTTTTGTGTGAAATTATAAATTATAATATTTTAAGTATTTTTTAGACATTAATTACCTTTTATGGAGTGAAATGAGTATTAACCTTAAAAATAATCCCTAGATAAACAAATAGTTACCACACAATGTACTTAAACATCTATATTTGATGCCTATAGTCAAGTAAGTATCCCATCCCATGTGTATGGTATCAATTTTATCATATTTTATTTAATGCTGTCTGCTGAATAAAAAGCACCACGTCATTACGTATCTTGATGCAATGATTGTGTTATTTGCAGTTTGGAGATTGTTGGAGAGAAATAAAAAAGTACACAAGTACTGTTATGATGGATATGTACAGCACAATATTGAAGGAAGCTACATAATATGTGAAATTGTATAGGATAATCTTTCCAATAGAACCCTCAGAGACAGAATTAGAAACTCTGTCATAAGAGAAACTTGCGAAACTGAGGATATCGTGCAGTGGAGCCGGAAGAGGAGGCGGTTCTGGCGAGATCATGTTAATAGAATGGATGGAACAAGACTACCCCACGTTGCTACGAATGAAATCCCCATAGGTCAAAGGCTGCCAGGAAGACCACCAAAAAGATGGAGAGATAGCTGGTCTTCCACATTCCAAGAAGGAGCAACAAACGTCTGTAGTAACAGATCCCAGATCTAACATAAGCAGAAGGAGAAGAAGAATCTTTCCATATATTAAGTAGGTAAAAAACTAATCAATAAAATATGTATCTACATAACACAATATTATGCCAATAAAAATAGAAGACGGTTTGATCAAACACATCTATGCTTTCATTATATGAATGAAGTCAAGATTTTTAATTATGTATGTAAAGCCCTTGCAAAAGTAACATGAAAAGGTAAATAATAACCCCCACCTGTGCAATTTACACGGTGTGAAAGATATTAATTTTGATATTTTTATGACCATTATTCCATACATATAATATAGTCATATAACAATATCGCAAAAAATAATATCCTTCTCGATGTTTTGTAATTTTATGCCTGTATTAACCTTCTAATTAACTAATTAAAGTCAATGTAAAAGTATCACACATTTTTGATATTGTATAACACATTTTTGATATTGTATAACACATTTATGTAATTGAAGTAACTTGTTTATAAAACAGGCAAAAAATTTAAAAGTTGCGTGCTAATTACAAGGTAGGTGGGATAGGAGGAACAATCATTGATTTTGAAATTCCCGCTCTAAGAATATTTACTACCCAAGTCACAGAGATGGCGCATTTTGGTCCCGCTTGCTAGTATGGGCGATTGGTTTCTATAGGTACTATATATTATTATTCTGTGCCGGTACCTAAGCACTAGAAATTTGAAAAAAGATGTGAGTCACAGAACACATATACTACTCGTATCGTGAAGCACTTTTCTAAGACAACAAACACGCTAGTACCTATGCGGTAACTACTTCACTAGATCTTTCGATCGATCAGTGTAGTCCGAGGAATTGAGCTAGACAAAATCTAACTTTTGATCTGTATTCCTTTTTTAATGCCCTTTCATGCGATACCAGACACAGACCCTCACAATCATTGGATCCCCTCAGAATGATTGTTTTTTAATTTAAAGCCTTAAAAAGTGAACCTTCCTCTTAATGGATTTCACCCAATCTCCTATCAGTTCATCTACCACTTACCAAAAATCTACCACCCAAGTTTCACGTTTCTGCGACGCATAGATTGGCCGTAAACGTGCGCACAAGAAAAGGGACATATATATGGCTTATATATATAAACTTTTAAACCAAGGTCGGATTCGGGTTCTCCTGGTCCTAATTAGTGATACTGAGTAGAAATTTTTCAATTCTGCGACATCACGGGAGAAACGAATAGGTAGAGTTCCTTTTGGAAATCTACCTAATACTTAATTGTACTGAATGCACTCGAAAATACAAGGACAAAGGCTGTAATATTTATATTTTAAGGTTTGCCACCACTTAATAGTGCTGTGTTGATAGAAATATCAGAATAACTCAGAAACCATAGTTTTTTTTGTTTTTTTGACCATATTTTGAAAACTGAAAACTATAAAGGAATTATTTTATTGAAAAAGTAAATTTAATTTAATTATCTATGAATCACGCCTACGACTTTTTTTAATCCGATGAACCATTCAAGAGCCAGAGCGCATTAAAATTTAACCAAAATTGAAAAATGGTCCAAATACTGTACTTTCTTTTATTTCCCGCCTACAAATTACAAGGTAGGTACTTCTTATATACAAAATATAAAAGAAAATTAAATTTTCTACAAATTATGTCTCTTGAGAATTTTCTCAACGAAAGGTGGCAGATATCAACATTCACATAATAACTTATGCGAACTCCCTTGGGGAGGGGAGCAGGATGGATGTTCCGACGCTTACGAGTCGGCTTTGGCTGGCTTAAGTGATCACTTTATGCCCAGGGCAACGTTCACCCATTCCACCACATCCTGCTACCAAAATGTAACCTTTGGCCGTTGAGTATATAATACTCAACAACCTATTTCATATGCACCCAATTTCAGATACTACCGCCATCCGTTGAGGAGCGGTGTAACCTTTAGCAACCTATATTATAGTGAGATCTCCCACTTCTATAGGCGCCGGGAGCATTACAGTATTGCTCTGCTCCCCTCCCCAAGGGAGTTCGCATAAGTTATTATGTGAATGTTGATATCTGCCGCCTTTCGTTGAGAAAATTCTCAACATATGCCATCTGCGAGATGCAGACATGAAAAGCCAGTAATACCTAAATGATTTAGGTATCTTCTAGCCCAGGAAATTTAGCTTTGTAGCGTAGATAATTGTCGGAAAGCTGGAAACTGTTTTAATCCCTTCATTAACATGCAAAGAAGGTTTCTTGAAGTTTGCACCAATTTTCCGATTGTGCTAAGTACAGGGTGACCCATAAACCGAAAAAATAATGTACTTTTTTCAGTTTTTTAGTAATAACTTCTAAACGATGCTTTCTAGGAAAATGGTGTCTTTTTATAAATTAAAGTACATAATATTCTGCGTCGTTTGAGTATAAATACTCATTTGTACCTCAAAAATTATTGTGATACAGACACTGCCAAATACATATTAATTTTCGGAACAAATTGAAATATTCATATTTTTCACTTTTGTTGTTGAATAACTCCTCAACTCAGGTATTTACGGTAATATTTCATTAAAAATATTTACTTGTGGGTCAATTTTCTCAAACTTGTGATTAAAAGTTTAGACCTACGGCACACACTTCAGGATGCACAGGTGTTTAAAGAGAGACGTGTGAAATAAAGAAATTTATTAAGTGATAGATTTAGATATGTTAAAGGTAAGCTAATTTAAATTTTACGATTTCATTTCATTAATGTATAGTTTTGTCAATTAAAATCTGATTTTTAATACTGTTACGCCACTGCCTAATATTTTATATCGAAAAGAGTATTTTTTTTACATTCATTAATTTTATTAAAATATCTGCTAAACGGTTAGTGTTCAGAAAAAATATTTATATCGGAATTTAACTAAATTAATTTCTCTATATTATAATTCAAAAATAATTTCTTTGACTTAAATACTAAGAAAGGTAGAACTGATTAAAAATTGTATATAAAAAATAAGTTCATACATGTCGTCACTTTTTGTTAAATTACTCCTAAACCAAGATGTGCAGTATAAATTAATTAAATTAAATTTAAAGCTAAATAAATTTTCTATAATTTATAAATAAAATTTAAATTAGCTTACCTTTAACATATCTAAATCTATCACTTAATAAATTTCTTTATTTCACTCATCTCTCTTTAAGCACCTGTGCATCCTGAACTGTGTGCCGTAGGTCTAAACTTTTAATCACAAGTTTGAGAAGATTGACCCACAATTAAATATTTTTAGTGAAATATTACTGTAAATACCTGAGTTGGGGAGTTATTCAACAACAAAAGTGAAAAATACGAATATTTCAATTTGTCCCGAAAATTAATATGTACTTGGCAGTGTCTGCATCACAATAATTTTTGAGGTACAAATGAGTATTTATACTCAAACGACGCAGAATATTATGTACTTTAATTTATAAAAAGACACCATTTTCCTAGAAAGCATTGTTCAGAAGTTATTACTGAAAAACTGAAAAAAGTACATTATTTTTTCGGTTTATGGGTTACCCTGTACTTAGCACAAGCGGAAAATTGGTGCAAAATTCAAGAAACCTTCTTTGCATGTTATTGAAGGGATTAAAACAGTTTCCAGCTTTCCGACAATTATCTACGCTATACCCCCTTTTTTAATGTAACTTCACCGGTCTATCCTCTCAATTATGTCTCTTACAATTTTTCACTCAGACGAACGGGTTCGAAGTTATAGCGCATCCAAATTTACTATTCAAAATTAAATACAGATATTAATACGACGTACATGAATATTGTTCTCTCTGATATACTACAACAAATTTGAATGCCCTGTAACTTCGAATCCGTTCGTCTGAGTGAAAAATTGTAAGAAACATAGGTAATATGTAGAAAATTAAATTTTCTTTTATATTTTGTATATTAAAAGTACCTACCTTCTAATTTGTAGGCGGGAAATAAAAGAAAGTACAGTATTTGGACGATTTTTCAATTTTGGTTAAATTTTAATGCGCTCTGGCTCTTGAATGGTTCATCGGATTAAAAAAAGTTGTAGGCGTGATTCATAGATAATTAAATTAAATTTACTTTTTCAATAAAATAATTCCTTTATAGTTTTCAGTTTTCAAAATATGCTCAAAAAAACAAAATAAAAACTAATGTTTCTGAGTTATTCTGATATTTCTATCAACACAGCACTATTAAGTGGTGGCAAACCTTAAAATATAAATATTACAGCCTTTGTCCTTGTATTTTTGAGTGCATTCAGTACAATTAAGTATTTTTTTATCGTTATATATCAGTTTAAATAATGGTCAAAACTGCTTCTAATGTACTATACTGAACTTCAATGCGCTCTAGGGCCTAGACCGTTTACCTGTCGACGAAACAATGGTAGCATAAATTAAAGAAAAAATAATGCGCTTTATTTCTGTACTAGATATTTTTGCTTAAAAGTGTGCAAGTTCTGAGTTATGGGAGCAAAAATATAAACAAATATAGTTTGTGCTGTAGGGTGAAAATTAAGCCCCTATTTTAGCTCACTCTGACGCCTGAACGGTTTATACCACAAAAAATATTTATATGCCATTTTGTAGGAAATTTAGTGAAGTTTATCCTTGTCCTCAGCTTCTTTTCTCTAAAATGAATACTTTTTGAATTATCAGTCAAAGTCTGTAAAAAAGGCATTTTTTTCTCTTTCTTTCTGAGATATCTCAGAACGCATCACATTTACGAGATGGCAAAGTTGAAATTCGGATTTAGCGCCCCCAAATACGTAAAGTATGATGGAGAAATAAATGTCTATAGTTTTTTCCTAGAAATGCCATCCAATTTCCTCATATTACTGTACTATAAAGTTTATTTCAAGAATAAGAAGTTTTTTTTCCATTGGCATTACTTACGATCTATGGAAGTTTAACTGCAGAATATACAATATAATACAAATATCAACAACTCCAAGGAACAATATACGAATAGATGTAAATCTCTACCCTGATGGTAATAATCCACATTCTTTGCCAACTTTTAGACTTTGGAGTAAGTTTTCTATGATAAAATATGGCTTATCACGACGTCTATATTATTGAAAAGAGGTTGGTCAAATGCACACGTAGCACAATCTACGTACCTAATTAACCACGATTGTCGTACCCGTAGTCCGTAGCCGTCACATATCCGTAGTGCTAACGACTTGTTTTCAATAGCCGATATTGATGAAGTATTATTGTTTCAGATCAATATGTCTACGGTTAGTTATACGTACTTGGTGTTTGATGGTATCTACACATTATCACGCGATGCTTGTAGCAGGTAATTTATGGCAGAAAATAATGCCAAACTTTCTATTTAAGTATAATAGTGAAGGATTAATAAACTATTTTATAGATGCTTACACTTCCTTGGGTACTTCGAAAGGAAGCATAACTTACAAAATACGCAGCGATCTTTTTATATCTTTGCCAACCCACCCAAATTAATACCTAAGTAATAAATCAGTATCTGATATTTTCCTGGATAATAATTTATGTTTTGCACTAAATATACCTCACACGCAAATTAGATAATTGCAAAATGTTTAGAAAAATTCCGGTGTAAGAGAAACATACAATTTTTACTGAATGAGGGTGAATACCAATAATGGAAAAACTTTTTAAAAATAAGTAACTCAGTCCATCAGTGCTATGTATATTATAAATTTTCCGCATCGATCATGACGAAAATAATAGAGTTATAATATTTGATATCAGCTGTCATCAGACATACAAAGCTCATTTCGCGTGCTGAAAGCTTATGTATTTATTCGTTTTAACACTTTTGCTTTTTGTCGATATTACATATTACTTACAGTTTGTGATATCAGAATGATAATTAAGGACAATAATTATTAACTCGTTATATTCCAGTCTAGTCCTGTACCTACATATATTGCGGAGCCATGAAATTTGCCTTACATATGATGATCAAGAGGAGCAATTTATATTTTAAAAAGACTTACCTCACTTAACTCCATTGTTTTTTTTTGTTTTAGTTTTGTTTTTTTTTGTTTATGCGCAAATCTTGCAAGCGATTTTTCAACCAGTTCCTGACTTCTTAGAGACCTGAAACTTTGCAAACGTACGTAACTCCGGTGACAATACGTTTTCGTACAAAACTGGATTGTCCTTCATACAGAGACAAAAAATGGTACTTGATAGTGATCTGTTTTTTTAAGATGGCTAGCCACACACCTACGGAAATTTAGAATCTGACATTCAGTTAACTGAGTTTCAGTACGTGTGTGACCGCCCTGTGAGTAGGTATCACAAGAATATCCATAAAATATGGAAGAGTAAAGTTATAAACTGTAGACATCCATTCCGTGCAGCAATAATATTTACTACACAGGTAAGTGTAGTAAATATTATCTTATACCTATAATTATTTTATTAACTTTCTTCACTCGATGTTTATTTTAAGTTTAATATTGTTCCTAACTGTTTCAATATATCGACTTCCGAAAATAGATTATTAATGTGCCATACGAGGAATAAGTAAGATGGGGAGGGCTTCGTGAAAGGTCTACGTTTATTTTAGTTAAGTATGCCTTACATATAAATAATTTCGGTACTACCAGAAGTTTTACATAATTTACCAACCGTATATTTCATTTACCACACATATATCAAATATCGATTAAGAGCTACGTGCTATACATACATTTCAATTATAAAGGCCCGCTTAATTTATAAGACATTTAATATACTTACGAAAATTAAAATTGATTTAAAATTCTACTTAATTGCATTTCAAAGGAATAAAAAATGGTTCTCAATTTGTTCTTCGTGCCAATCCTGCATCATGGGATATCTAATAATTAGATCTGCTTGCGGATTATCATCGTACATTCAGGCAGCAGTATAGTAACGCGTAGTAACACAATAAATATAATCAATAATTATATTCTCCGAGGTAAAAGGGGCATACAGAAAATTGTGAACCGCTGCTGGTCTAGTCAAACTAAGCAAACACTTAATAGGTAATATTACATGTACACATTATAAAAGTAATTTTATAACCGAGGTTCAATACAATAAAGATTAAAATAATGAAGCCATATATTATATTACAGCTACTTTGCTGTTTAAAAGTATGTACCAACTTAGCATTGTTGTCTTGAGACTTGACACATATTAGATAATACATATAATCAAAGGTAAGCAGTTTATTGTATTCATCTTCTTCTTCCTCATGTTCTAAATCAATAATCTGTTGCAAAACAATATCCATCCTCATGGAAAGTCAAGTATTTTTCCATTTTCTAGCAGTCTTCTTGGGAGACATGATTGTCCGGCCGCTATCTTGGGACGGCCACATGTGGTATCCTGCTTCTGTCTATTCTGTCCACATTATATCCAGTACCGCCTCTCTTCCTGCTCCATAGCACGATGCCCTATATGTCTGTTTAATATGTTTCTATTCCTGACATTTATTACTGCTAAATAACTCGCAGTGATATATACTCTCCGTTTCACCTTACTTGTCTCACGGGTAGCCACGGAAACGATTTTTTTTAATAGAATTTCTACTAATATAATCAAGTACCCCTTGGACAAGTAATTCGAAACAGAGAGAACTCTCATCTTTGATGGGCTTAGAAGGTTCTCTGTCCTAACTGTATCAGCCCTGGTTTCTACACAATAGGTTATAATTGGTCTGACACCTCTATTATATATGTTGTCCGGATATTACTTTCATTGTCTTGTTTAAAAAAATGTAAATAACACTTTTCTGTAACAAACCCTCAATAGCTTAGCACCGCGTTCAATTTTCTATTTTTCGGCTCTATTTTTTCCATCATGAGCGCGCCAGGAGTTTTCATTTACTTTACGAGCGAACCAGAAGATTTCACAATGTAAAGAGGAGTTTCTATCTCTAAACTTAAATTTAAGCACGGTCCTTCCCACGCTTTGTTAAATTAAGAGCTTCAGAAAGAGTTATGTAATATTATAATACCTACTGAATGAAAAAATAAGTGTTATTTGATCTAATTCAATAGTCAATGTACGAGGAAACGTTTCTGCAATATAGTATGATATGTCCCGAATAAGTTATTTGTATTGCTACTTCTTACCACGAATTCTTTTAAATGGCATTGACAGAGTGAAAATTCATGGCAGAAATACACCGAGCGAATAACATTGAAGATGAGGGCATAGCGCTAGTAAAGCTAAACTATTTTAATCTCTTCATTAATATGCAAAGAAGGTTTTTTGAAGTTTGCACCAATTTTCCGCTTGTGCTAGTACTTATTAGTTTTCATCTAGTAATTTTTAATTATAACTTCCAAATTTATATTATTATACTCATTTTATAGGAAGTTTATTTACCTTTAAATTCAATCTAATGAATTTTTGATACACTGCTTGGTTTAGGAGTTCTTCTTTACTTATTACGGCATTGCACCCGATTTGCGGGTGATGCTGCCGACGAAAGCAAAGATATGCACTAATTATCAACCAACATACAAAAAACAAAAAACAAACAAATAAATAAATAAATAAAATAGAAAACAACACTGTGCCTACAGCGAAAGTAAATCGATTATAAATAAAAAAAATATAATGGATTCATAAACCAGTGGGTCTTATATGCAGAAAAACATAAACAGGTATACACAAAAAATTCAATATACAACAATATTAATTCAAAACAAACTCAATATTTGCCATTATACCTGCTATATATATATATATATATATATATATATATATATATATATATATATATATATATATATATATATATATATACATAATTACACACCATTTACACACCGATGCAAAACCTATCATCACTTAGTTATGCAGGTGTACAATAAAATAGAAACAACAATCCTATAGGCATCATTACAATACAACAGTCAGTATAATAGAACAAAAGAATTTCTTAGAATTTGACTGAAATAAAATTGTAAACAAGGGGGCATTCAATATAATAAAACATTATTAAATATTGGTTTAGGAGTTATTTAACAGAAAGTGACGACATGTCTGAACTGTTTTTTTATATACCATTTTTAATCAATTCTACCTCACTTACTATTTAAGTCAAAGAAATTATTTTGCAATTATAATATAGTTAGATAATTTTTATATATAAGTAAATAAATATTAAATAAATAAATATTTTTCCTAACACTAACCGTTTAGGAGATATTTTAATAAAACCAATAAAGGTAAAAAAAAATACTCTTTTCGATATAAAATGTTACGCAGTGGCGTATCACTATTGAAAATTTAGAGATTACTTGACAAAACTATACATAAACAAAATGGAATAGTTAAATTTAAATTAGCTTACCTTTTACATATCTAAATCTATCATTTAATAAATTTCTTTATTTCATTCGTCTCTCTTGGTAACCCGGAAACACTGTATTGTTGAAATTGGGATACCGGTCGTCCTGCGATTGTGGGAAATTCACTTTTATAGGTTGATGTGTGTTGACATATTATTTTCCTGTCTGCGGGGCTTGAAATTGTTGGGATTATCTGGAATCATTATTTTCACACTGTTTTACTTTCAATTTAAAAATTAAACGTAAAATTTAGTGAAAGTATGTTGTGTTGATTTTCATTTAAAAAATGACCCTTTGTATGAGTTAGATAAGGACTCATTTATATGGTTTTATCATTTCTCATTTTCATATCTAAAAGTACTTACGTAATACCTATTAAAAATAATTAGATTTTCGTATGATGTTTCCATATTTTAATAATTATTAATGTTGAAACATGGTCGTCGCTTTAATAAACACTTTAATGAAGGTCAACGCTTATTAAGCCAAAATTACTTCAAGGTTATATACAATATTATTATATTTTCATTAATAACGCGCATCGGTGCTGGAAAAGCAATTTCCTATTATATGTGAACATATATTGTATGAAATCTAAAGTCTGATCTACCTTGTGTGTCTCTTCGTAGACATTATTTCATTAATGTACCTACCAGGTACCTGCACGACGACGCTTTTTATGTAAATACTTGGGGAGAATGTCAGCATGGCAGTGTCGAACTTTCTATTTAACTTTGCAATGAAACTTCTTCGAATAATATAAATGTCAAATGCAGCGACATTTTTCTATAGAAATTCAAGTACCGACTGGGTCAAGTAGATTGCTGTAGTACCTACCTATAGTTCTATACCCAACTATATGGACTAAACCAAGCATAAAATGTAACTTCATACTATCGATTCCCGTCACGTCATATGAGTATGTAGATATTACATTTATATACTCGTAGAGTTGATACCTAGACCTCGTATCTAATAGAAGTACATATGTCTAACAATCTAGTCATAGGTTTAGGATAGTTGATAGTCTATACAACTTATACATATTATGTGTTCGGTGTTACATCGCCATCGTTGGGAATTGAGGTGAGACATAACATTATTACATTATGAAGTTTATACTAGTACTTTTACAAAACTACTCACTTGTTACAGGAATATTGAGTTACGCTACGAAAATGTAAAAGTTTGTGAGGTGATTCGAAGTTTACTGAAGAAAATACAATGTCTCTGATTATCTTAAATTAGGTAATAATAATAATCATCCTTATAATAGTTTTCTTTAACAGTAAATTGTGTAAAGATTGATTCTTTTGAATGATGGTTAGATCATACCCCATAAATTAGTAAAAATTTGGTCAAAATCAGATTCTGTGTGAGACTTCGTTAAATATTTATCATTTTCCCTCTTTTATGAGGTTCTCGGAGCAGGTACCTAGTCTCACCCGTGCGAAATCTTAATTTGATTAATTAATTATTATTGCTGTGACAAATTCATGAATTCTAAAAGTCCCTAACAAAACCTTCTTTTCCAGCTCTCGTTAGATATTCTACATGCAAGAACCTGGGAACAGGGCCTAACATTTAGGACACTTCTGTTAATTGAAATAAACATTTGTTATTAATTTTGAACAAAGAAGAGCTAAATTAAGGGGACAAAAATAGTCATGACTGGTGGACGATGTGTGCGTAACACCACCGTTCGTCCAGTCAATCGTTAAGTAGTCGTCTTAGACCAGCCATTGTGGATCGGAGGATACCAGGTGGTTCTTAAGTAGTTCTTTGAACTTTCCTCGGCTTTTGTGTTGTTTGACCGAGTCTGGCACCCCGTTCTACAAGGCTGGCACCATCGCATCGTCCGTGCGTTTCCCGTAATGATTGTTAAATTTATTTGTCCTAAGTCTTTTATTAGTTTTTTGTCTCGTCTGTCTGTTGTGTATTATGGCGTATTTACTTGTGTCAGTATCGTAATTTTCCATAAGTATATTGTAAGCTATTTTATTTGGTATTGGTAGTATTGGAACAGTATTAACGTCCGAAAATGCATTCTTTATTTCGTTTAATTTTTCTATATACGTTGTGTCCGGTTACAATTTTAAGTAAGGATTTTTGAATTTTAAATATTTTTAAGATTCATGATATGTAAAAGATCGAAAACTAAAGATTAAATAAAGTTCTAATGCGGCATTTTAACAACATTATTCATTTCACTCGTACCTAGTTTTCTATAGATGAAATGCTGTACCTGCTACACTTATACCTATATAAAACGATAAATTTTCGAAGCGACAATTAATTAATTTCAATAACAACAATATAAATACAGGAACGTATGTACGTTTGTTGAATAGAAATTGATTTATATTTCATTGCATAATGCACAATAAACAAGGAACCTCACAATTATTCAAACACAACAATATTTTGAATCACCTGCTACCTGTTATAAGCGCTATTGTTCATGCTGTGAGTGAACATAGAGTAGATGTTGCATTGTCCCAGGAGGGTAGAAACGGATTGCATGCAATTGTATTGCAAGCACACATTCATCTATAATTCACATAGCATTGTTCTACATCTACACTCTACAGTGCATCTCTAGCAGGGCCGAATTTAGGGGAGGGCAACCGGGGCTACTGCCCGGGGCCGCCACATAAGAGGGGCACCCACAAAAAAATTCAAAAATCCATTAAATCACATTTGTTTCATTAAAACTGGAAAAAATTTCGCCTGCGGCGCTATTTTTCTCTTTTTGTACCATATAAATATCTAAATTTTAGTTGTCTCACTTGACAAAACTTCGCCTCCGGCGCTATTTTTGTTTTTTTTTGTCCCATATCAATATCAAAATGTTAGTTATCCCACTCCAGCCTAGAAGTTCTTTATAATTCCTGTAAATTTTCGGAAATTTTGGATTTATATGCCTAAATAAGGGGGGCGGCGGATTTGATTTCCACCCCGGGCGGCAGAAACCCACGCTACGCCACTGGCCAGGGGGCCTCCACTCCTTTGTTGCCCCGGGGCCCCCACACATCTAAATCCGGCCCTGATCACTAGAATGAAACTGTTTCACTAACTAAGTAGGTACTCATCCAAGTTGAATTCTGTGGTTTGATAGGAAGAGTATCCGAAAAACATGTCCCTCGACTTTCAAGGTTCGAGGATCAAATTAGCATGATCAGATGTTAAAAATAGCGTTTTAATATTTTAGGGATATTTTCTCTTAACTAAGAGTAGATACCTACGGAATACGGATATTGACATTTCAAAAATTTCTAAAAACGGGAAACCTAAGATCTCGACAAGTTTACTAAGTTTATGCTCTGGAAAAAATTTAGAGTCGATACATCGAACCATTATGTAAAATGTATTTTTTGTCTGATCTTTTTTTCGTCTCGTTTCCTGAAAGTTGCGGAAATTTTTTTCTGTATATTGATAGTAGTATGCATTAAGAAAAACTATTTTTACCATTTTATCATGCGATTTTATTAGCGATGCAACCGCGGGAAATGATCGTGACATCATGGTTGGGTCGCGAGCTTTAAAAAATACGGTCATTTACTAGATTTTAATTATCAATACTCACAATAAATATTTTGCGAATTTTGGGAAAAAAGATGTAGTGCATCGAAAAAAGAATTACGATGTATTTTTCACTTTTTTAGAAACCTGTACGAGGTATGAAAGATCTGTACGGGTTCACTAGATGAAGATTCAATGTATTGAGCCTAATTCAGTCGATTCGTGCATCTCTTTCTAACAATCTATACAATTAAGGTTTTCTCAACATGAAAAAACCAGCGGTATGCAGCTGTGCGTTATACAGGGTGTACTCAACACATCGCACCAGGGCGCAAAACATTCGGAAGGAAAGTATTTATATTTTATAATGAAATTAGTTCGAATATTGAGAGTATTATGTTATCATGATCGCCATCCTTAGGGCACATCCGTCGTTACTCCACGTCATGGAAAATGGCATAAAATGATTAATTTTACTCAGATCATGTTCTCCTGTGAAAATCCATTTATTTGATTATAGCGATCATACTATATGATTACTGAAATGTGGTCAAGAGATCAGAAAAAAAGATTTTATAGCTTTGATATATTCGCGGAATGACGATCGAACTCGGACAGACACCCATTACACATTTTTTTGTGTATTTTGCTATACAAAGTAATCATTTATGTACGCTTAGAAATGTGAAAATATATTTTGTAGGTTCATGCCTAAGTAGGGATGAGTAAACATGAATGAATTCAAAAGGGGTGTGAGTAAAATGAAAGTAAACATCTTTCGAAATTGATGGCCAGACATCAACAGTAATGTAACAATGACGAAGAATGTTTACAAACATTATTAGATAGGAGTAGTACTGGTACCGCCTAAGTGAAAGGTTCAAACTGTGATCAACCATATAATAGACGATTTTAACATTCCTTTTTTATTATATATTTACCTAACTATATATTTTGCGTAACATTTTTTGAATATTGTATTTTTATAAAATGTTAACATCCGCAAATCAAATTATGTATACCTACATTTTTAGCTAATAACAGTAATAACTTATGTTACTGCCTATTTTATTTCAAGTCTCAAGCAGTTCTTATTTAAGTATGTCGGTGTAATTATCTCATATTTATAATTATAATACTAAAAATGTAATTCCACCTAATTTCTGTGGTAAAAATACTGATTAGATGTCGATTATAATCATCATCCGACTTATTCAGATGTACTCATATTCATGGGATTACATTTAAATAGGATTTAGAAAGTCGACAATATACATAGTTTCAAAAATGAAATGCATTATATTGTTCAAAGGTCATGAAATGTTGCACAACACAGCCATTGTTAGGTGAAACTATGGTGTAATAATTTCCTTCAATCGAAAATGAAATATGCAAATAAATACCGACGATTTAACACTGAACTCCAAACCTTTTGTATGTGACCTATATAAGGATTCTGCGGTAGAAATGTAAATAACTATTGTTAAAGTGACGAAATTGTTTAAAAATCCTGATAAATTCTTTTCCATTACTTATTTACTTTCACAAGTAAGGATCTCAAGATCTCGAATGAATTGTCTTTGAGTTCTCTACTCTCCGTGTCTTTCTTTTATTTAATATTATTTATGGAATGATAAAGATCCAGATGTGACAAAGATTGAATAGGTACCGCGTGTATGTAGGGATGGAAATGTGTCGAGAAATTCTTCGAAAATATTCATGAATATAGAGTAGACAGAGTAGACCGAGCTGAATAAGCAAATTGAGAAAAATTCTTGAGACAAATTGTGGATTGCATATTATGGTATTTTAGTGTTGCTTTATAAAGAACACATTCCAATGTTTTTTGTTTATGATCCTAATAAGCGAGCCGATTCAGTAATGTCAATGGTAAATTATCATCTTCTCCTTCATGTCCCCTATCGAGTCCCCCCAACGTTGGGATCACTTGGGCGAACTTGTCCTTGTCCCGCGCCGCTCGAAACAGCTCCCCTATACACTCCGGACTTATACTCGTATTTCGCAGCCAGGACATTGAATCATAATATTTGTTTTTATTATTACAACTTAAATCCTACAAAATAAATCAAACTTAACTATTCTAAAAAAAAGAACGATGGTCGATGTCTGATTAGTCATTCTTAATAATGTCAAGTTTATTTTCATACAATCTGTTAAACTTTATTTACTTCAATAAATTATCAAAGTTTTTCTCTAAATATTTATATAAGATGAACAACTAGTAAATTAATATGTTATCCACAGTTTATGACCTTAATTCATGACGGCGAATAAATAAAGCAGAATAATAAATTACCTAAGAAGTATAAAAACCTGCGACATTGGACGATTAGCCTTCACTCAGACATAGACATACTGACCTACCTCACATTTTATTGAATTAGAATTTAAAATTTTTACACCTTACTGCGTGTATGATTGAATTTGTTGAAAAAGAAGTGTAGCGAAAATTTTATACATTTTTGCTATATCGCTAATTTGCATGTTATACAATGTCCATTTTTCAAATAGTCAATAGTATAACCGTTTGCGTATGTAGTAGGTACAAGTACATATACAAAAAAAAATTAGGTATATATAAACAAGCGTAGATGAGTAGATAGGCCTATAATACTTTTCAAAAGATTTTTCAAGCCAAGTGGTTCTTTAGCTTTTAGTTCTACCAAGTCCCTTTTTAGCCCAAGTATATTTTCTTCGTCATTCATCTCTCCACATTGCCAACTATCTTAACTTGTTCAATTTAATTTTAGTTTCAACTACCATTTCACAGTTATTCAATTCTCTAATTACTTCATTTCTTATCTTATCTCTCAACCTTTAGCGCACATTGTTCTTAGAGATCCCATCTCAGCAGCATTTATAGCTGATTCGTGCTTCTCCACATATGTCTTGATGGGACCTGTAATGTCCAGTTTGAATGGGGCTCTGGGATCCATCCACGTCCAGGACAGACTCTCATAAATTATGTTGCTTGTATAATGTACAACTTAATCTCATATCTAAAGACGAACAAATATTGTTAAGGAATTTGAAAATTTGGGCAAGGAAGACATACTATAGGTATTTCAAATTATTTCCCAAACTTATTAACTTTCGTAAGTACCTCGATGATGGATCGAACCTTTTTTCGGATAAAGTATTTTCATCACCGTTGGGTCCTGAACTTTTATGTCTAACGACAAAACATTATAAAAAATAAATACCTACAAATGGGTAAGTTTTTTTTGCATTTTAGCCATCCAAAAAGTTTTTTTTTCCTTCGAGGGAAAAGGTTTTTTACGAATTTAGTTTTGATTATTTGGAAAAATTGTGTACGTAGGTATTTATGTATTGATTTACGTTTAAATATAGGAGAAGTAACGAGAGTCAGAAACTGTAAATACACGTGTAGCAAATCATACCACGTCCTTTAGGCACAAAACTTACCAATGGGATTCAGAAGAAATCTACCTACACCTACACCATCAATTTACTGCTTGCAATCAACAACTTTTGTTCCGTCGTTTTGGCAAAATATTTTGCTACCATGCTCACCGTATTTCAAGAACGATAGTGGAAGTCCATTTTAAAAAGGAATAATGAAAGACAAATAAATTAGATTTTAAACCTATTAGGAACTATTCGTAACTTTATTCAATATGATTTAACCCGAGGAACTAACAACATCCAAAATGAATCACTGTGCGAACTCCCAAAATGTACAGTTTTTTTTAATTTAAAAAATAAAATTATTCGTGTAGACATTAAAGGTATATAGAGTAGTTACTAAGTAAAAAAATGTCTTTAAATATGACACATTCTAGTTTTTAATATATGGGAGTTTTGTATAATAATATATTAGTATACTCATCTATTATTCAACTCTTATAAATATACTATTATCAACCTAAATCAAAGACTACAAACTAAAATTCTAGTTTCGTTTCGTAGTTTTTATTCTTCGCACTCTAGTTTGCAATTCCCAAAACAACAATTCACTCTCTTCCATATTTCCCACGAGTGTGCCCTAAGGTTTGATTATCTTCAACTGCAAATAATCCTAGTACCTATATATCAGTACACGTAGGTAAAGTCCATACGAGAAGTACCTATCTAGACAAGAGTTTTCATATTTGATTCTTTTTGTACTTGTGTAGGATGTACGTCAGTGTAAGTAATTTTAATGGAGATACGAGTATGTATGATTGTACGCTTTTAATCCGTCTTTACGCCTCCGAGCCTTGATACCTACAATATATGGAAGCGTGACAACTGGAAATTTATTTATTTGCTTATTATAATAAGCGAACAATTTAAAGAAAAAAAAGCAAATTAAATAATTCACATAAAATTGTTAACCTCAGCCAACTGATAGAAATGCTACGATTTATTTTCCCAGAATAACATATAATAAAATACCTTGTAGGAGAACGCTATTTGATCAAATTCGATCAAAAGTATGAATGATTGGGTCAACAATGGCATTATTGTTCTTCGGCACCCTAATAGATACCAGTACATATAGGTATAGTTATGCCGACATCTCTTAGAGATTACAAACAGTAACGTAATACGTTGCATGAAGTCAGACATAGCAATATATGTAATTTCGCCGTAGTAAACACTTTTTCATTTACCAGTATTTTTGAGCTGTGAAACAAAATGAATAGAAAATTTTAGGGTGTTCTTTTATCAAAAGCTTATTATCGCGCTTAAGTTTTTTCCAAGAATTTTTCACATAATTCATTAAGCACGTTTCATGTTCTAGTGCGGTGCTTTACTAATTTAGTTCATTAAACAATGAAATTTGAGGTCGAAAATTGACTAGAATTTCTGAGGGTGGCACCATATTGTTTGAAACTGTATTAAGTAAGTACTTAAACTTATTAGATACTTTACCTGGTTGGTTCTCAAGAAAGATCTATCTATCTATCTACACCCTCACAGGTAGGGAGGCAGGGAGGACAGAGCGCCAGACTGTCCTATCCTCCGTCTCTTTCATTCAATTTTTTAACACACGCTCTCCGATTTATTTTACTTAAAACGCGTCCATGCTTGCGGATCTGGTCGAGATGATGAGCCAGGTCAGACTTGGGCTGCCGCGTTTCCTCAGACCTCTTCGTTCACCCTAATATATCTTAAGAAAGATAAAAAAAAAACTGTCATTTTGTAGGATTCTTTTTCCGTTCAAAACGATGTGAAGTGACGATTAATGTAATACTACATTTTATACACTAAAACGCTGGTTTTTTTTTCGATGGGACACTAGATGAACAATGTACCCAGGGCACCAACCTATAGAATGATGAAGAGATATCTGGAGTTTCATTATACCCTAGTCTAGTATATCTAGATGGTGAAAATACCGAGCGCTTTTTAAAAATAATCCCTGCTTTAGTTAAATATAAAAGCTTTTTTATCGCTCGAATTCGGTGTGGGTAAATAAAGATTTTAAAACCAGCTAATACTAAAAATTTGTGACCGTAAAATAAAAAAAGATATAAACCAAAGTACAACGTCCATGTAGGACGGTGTGTACCTTAGCTTTTGCTATTTAGAATGTCGTGTAGTATAGGGTGTTTCTTTTGAATAGGCACACTTTTAAAATAAAATTAAACGTATTTAAATCATGGTAATGTCCAAAGCTGGGCAGAAAAGCGTTAATCCGTTAATCGTTAATTAACGAAGTTAACATTTTGGTTAACGATTTAACGCTTTTCTCACCTCCAAAATTTGTTAACGGACTATTTAACTTCCGTTACATTTTACTTCCGTTAATTAAGTCCGTTAATATTTTATTGTTTGCATAGACATCATCCACTGGCTGCGCTGGCATTAGATAATCCAAGGGTTGTATGAAGTTATGTGTGGTTTCGTATATGAGTTGGTCATTGGAAAAGAAATTCAGATCGAAAGTCAAATTTTGTCGAAAAAAATTCGGCTGCGGCGCCTTTCAAACTCTCGACGTCAATGGGCGAGTGTAATGAAAAATGTACCTAGGTGTTTGTAAAATTTCTATAGGACATTTTACTTATTATTTAATAATGAGACTCGCCACCCATTCCGTGTGTTTTATTTGTTGTAGGCACATTGTATGTATTTGTGTACCCACTTTTTTGGGATACATCGCGATAGTGTGATAGTATAGTACTTATGTAGTTCTACTTCATGCCATTTAACCGCGATTTTTTAGATTAACGCTTTAACGGATTAACGTTAACTTCCGTTACTTTTTTCAAAATGTAACGCTTTAACGATTAACGAAGTTAACTTTTTAATTAACGGATTATCGATTAACGAAGTTAACTTTTTGATTAACGGTGCCCACCTCTGGTAATGTCCATAAAAATAGCTTTATTGGAAAGATGGGAGTTTACCATTTATGTTTTAATACGATTTTGGACATATATGCACGGGTATTCCGTTCTAGGAGCCATTTCTGAGACGCCGTCAAATCCACAAAAACTCACTGTTTACTGTGGAATCATTGTCCATATTTCTTCAAAAATGCTGGCGGTCGGAAAGTTACAGTCAATGGAGAGCGCTTAGGTCCACGATTAAAGACTTTTTTGTTCCCTAATTAAATAGCATCAATGTGCAACAACTTTGGTTTCAATACGATGGCCAACAGCGACACAACCAGGTTATTACGGGAAACATTCGATCGGCGCATAATTTTACGTAATGGTTCGGTTAATTGGCCTCCACGATCGTGTGATCTCACCCCTATGGATTATTTTCTGTGGGGATATGTGAAGTCTACTAGGGGGTCTACACAGATAAACCTGAGATATTGGATCACTTGGAAGCCAACATTCGCGGTGTTATTAGCGATATATGGCCTCAGCTGCTCGAGAAAGTCGTCAAAAATTGGACTTCCAGATTATGCTTCCTTCGAGCCAGCCGCGGCGCACATATGCCCGAAATCATATTTAAGCATTAATGGTATAAAATAATCTTTTAAATAAAGCTATTTTTATGAACATTACCATGATTTTAATACGTTTAATTTCATTTTAAAAGTGTGCCTATTCAAAAGAAACACCCTATAGAAAGGGCCTTCCATTTGAAAATAATATTATGACTGATGATGATTGATAAAAATTATATTCACTATGTACCGGGCGTACCCACATGTTTATTTTTATTACCCACACAAATAAGATTATTATTACTAACATTGAATTAATATGAATTTGTTTTGGGATTATCTCTTGATTTTTTGAACTATAATAGGGCGGCGCCGGCGTTGTAGTTATTTGCATTGTTGGGTGTACTGTACAATGCACCTGCATATCTTGACTGCGTGACTCGTGCAAATGACGATAATATTCTCTGAATGGAATCGTACACGAATAGAATTCATTTCGTGTCCCTACGGTGGAGGTTGGTCACGTAGTATTAAAAAGAATGAGGGAATGATCTCCGTGACCGGATTGAATTCTATTACCGTAATAAATCTTTATGATGTTAGATTCCCGTTCGTACGAGTATTATTTGAACCATTCAGTCAAAACAAAGAAAACGTACTTGATAAGAAAATTGTACCCAAATCTGGCGTTAAACATCCAACTCCAATAATTCATTATAGAGGAGCTTGTCTACATTTTATTTTCATTGATGTTTAAAAGTAACAATTCGTTTTTTCATTTCCTTCTAAAATGCTGACGAATGTACATAGGTATATCAAATTGTATGGCTCTACTCTCTTTATTGGGTATTTTCATTTTTTGAACTACCTAATAGTATAGACTAAATGTGGCCACGCTTTTTGTATGTCATTACTAATATAGACGATGGTACATGCGATCTATTTGAGCTAAATCTAAAAATAAATAATTCGAGCAGCAGTGAGGGTTAGCGGAGATAGGAGCCACTTTTAATTATTTTGCATACAAAATTTGGGTAGTCAGAGCTTTCCGCCACTGTACTATTTCCGACAGTTACATACCCGACAAGTATTATGGTTTCCAAGAATCAAGGTACCTGCGCTACCTGCCCGCTGCAGGGCCGTACCGGGTGAATAATATTATTTGTAAACGGCACCAATACTTTGTTTGTAGAGTGGAGCTATATAGGTAAATAATATCTACGAGTATGTTCAAATAGGAATACATTAATATAGGTATGTACGTATTAAACTTTTTTGATATACCTACTTAGGTAGTATAATGAAAATGTACTTACTGCTCCCCTATAATATGTTGAAAGGAGTTCATACAAGTTTACTCGTTGATTTTGGATGGTGATAATTGTAATTCTGATTAATACCTATTTGAGAAGCAAAAATGTATATGTAGGAATAACTGCATTATCCATTACATATGTAAGTACATACACTGTCATAATCATAAGTATTATAATCCTCTTAACGTGTCCATTTACTATGATTTTCTTCTTAAATTTTAACAGATAAAGGTGCATTATTGAAAACAATGGTTACATTTAAAAAAAACTTTATTTCGTGATAAATGATAGACATATATTATCGATACACATATGATTTCATATTATACCTATCAAGCTAACAATATTACATATGTACATATGTAGGTAAATGAAAAAAAATATCAATGTAATCATCTTGGTTACATATTAGGCGCAAATAACATACCTATAATGAATACGCTTACGTTACAATATTATAATATGCATGTAAGACACATAAAGAAAATTAATATTATTAATAGGTAATTAATCTAAGTATCTAAATGAAGCAATACTCGTATAATACAATAGACATATGAAACTATATCATATCAAACTGATATAAAAATTAAACAACGATTAATAAAAGCAATATTGAGCGCAATTAATATACCTAATGAATACGATGACGTATTAATCAATTACAAGATAATCTGTGTAAAAAAACATGTAATGCAAATTAATATTTTAAATAGGTATTTAATCTAAGTATCTAAATGAAGCAATACTCGCATAATACAATAGACATATGAAACTATATCATATCAAACTGATATAAAAATTAAACAAAGATTAATAAAAGCAATATTGAGCGCAAATAATATACCTAATGAATACGATGACGTATTAATCAATTACAAGATAATCTGTGTAAAAAAACATGTAATGAAAATTAATATTTTAAATAGGTATTTAATCTAAGTATCTAAATGAAGCAATACTCGTATAATACAATAGACATATGAAACTATATCATATCAAACTGATATAAAAATTAAACAACGATTAATAAAAGCAATATTGAGCGCAAATAATATACCTAATGAATACGATGACGTATTAATCAATTACAAGATTATAATATGTGTAAAAAAACATGTAATGCAAATTAATATTTTAAATAGGTATTTAATCTAAGTATCTAAATGAAGCAATACTCGTATAATACAATAGACATATGAAACTATATCATATCAAACTGATATAAAAATTAAACAACGATTAATAAAAGCAATATTGAGCGCAAATAATATACCTAATGAATACGATGACGTATTAATCAATTACAAGATAATCTGTGTAAAAAAACATGTAATGCAAATTAATATTTTTAATAGGTATTTAATCTAAGTATCTAAATGAAGCAATACTCGCATAATACAATAGACATATGAAACTATATCATATCAAACTGATATAAAAATTAAACAACGATTAATAAAAACAATATCGAGCGCAAATAGTGTACCTAATGAATACGCGTAGGTATTAATGGAATATAAGATAATAATACGTATAAAAAACACAAGAAGGAAATTATTTTAAGTAACACATATTTTGATTAATTTTATCTATCTACATATGAAATTATATTTTACCTATTAAGCTAATATTATGTACATATGTAGGTAAGTGTAAAACTGACGAATCAAATCATATTGGCTGTTGATAAAATCGTCACAACTTATTATTATATTTCAAAATACAGAAGATAATTATTTTCTTTTTATGAATGCGCCGTCCTGGAATTTGCAATTATCTATGAGTATATGTATCTATACTGTATACATTATAGGAGCACATGGTGACAGGAATCTTGATTTTTCGGGGAAATATCGGTGCTAGCACTGTTGGCAAAAACATAATGATAATTCATAATTAAGCATTGTTATTCTGTTGTATAGATTTCAGTCATTAGCATTAGCATTACATTTACTATTCATTATTTTGAAACCTTTTAAATATTTCATAAATTCAAAATACCTAGGGTTAATTATAGGAAAGACCATTGTATTGTCTGTGTGTCTAATATTAGTGCGCTGCACCTGTACCTATTGTTGTGTGAATTTCCTGTAAAATAATTATTAACTTAAAATTTTTAATCTTTCTTTCACGACAGTACTACTTCAACCTAATTGTTTTATGACTGTATTTTACTGTATAGGCGAAATAATTTTATTTTATTGTATTATACGAGTATTGCTTCATTTAGATACTTAGATTAAATACCTATTTAAAATATTAATTTGCATTACATGTTTTTTACACAGATTATCTTGTAATTGATTAATACGTCATCGTATTCATTAGGTATATTATTTGCGCTCAATATTGCTTTTATTAATCGTTGTTTAATTTTTATATCAGTTTGATATGATATGATACACTATGTATGTATCGGTGTCTCTATGTTTGTGTGTAACTAAAAATATTTGATGTATATTGTTGTATTGTGACTGATGATATTGTTGAGTTGTTTAATGTTTTGGTTGTTGTATAAAGGAAAGATGTATTGAAATGTGATTTAATGGCGTTTCGCCGTATATGGATTAATAAATAAATAAATAAATAAATAAATATAGTTTCATATGTCTATTGTATTATACGAGTATTGCTTCATTTAGATACTTAGATTAATTACCTATTAATAATATTAATTTTCTTTATGTGTCTTACATGCATATTATAATATTGTAACGTAAGCGTATTCATTATAGGTATGTTATTTGCGCCTAATATGTAACCAAGATGATTACATTGATATTTTTTTTCATTTACCTACATATGTACATATGTAATATTGTTAGCTTGATAGGTATAATATGAAATCATATGTGTATCGATAATATATGTCTATCATTTATCACGAAATAAAGTTTTTTTTAAATGTAACCATTGTTTTCAATAATGCACCTTTATCTGTTAAAATTTAAGAAGAAAATCATAGTAAATGGACACGTTAAGAGGATTATAATACTTATGATTATGACAGTGTATGTACTTACATATGTAATGGATAATGCAGTTATTCCTACATATACATTTTTGCTTCTCAAATAGGTATTAATCAGAATTACAATTATCACCATCCAAAATCAACGAGTAAACTTGTATGAACTCCTTTCAACATATTATAGGGGAGCAGTAAGTACATTTTCATTATACTACCTAAGTAGGTATATCAAAAAAGTTTAATACGTACATACCTATATTAATGTATTCCTATTTGAACATACTCGTAGATATTATTTACCTATATAGCTCCACTCTACAAACAAAGTATTGGTGCCGTTTACAAATAATATTATTCACCCGGTACGGCCCTGCAGCGGGCAGGTAGCGCAGGTACCTTGATTCTTGGAAACCATAATACTTGTCGGGTATGTAACTGTCGGAAATAGTACAGTGGCGGAATATTCATACAATCCAAAATTTGTGCTATAGGTGGCTTTTGTCTCCGCTATTCGTCACCTAAAAGGATGGTGAATTCCAGCATCAATCTACTAGGTATACAAGGGTCTTTCCACGTGAAGTTGATAAATATACAATGATGTTTCAACTTCGCTAAGTAAAGAATTAGAATTCACCACACGTCTGTCTGCAAATAGTTTAGGGGTAATAATTTGTTATACTATCCCCATGATAGTACAATACGTATATCAAGTAGTTAAGTATGCTACCACAATGAACATTGTATGTGATTGCATAGCAATATGAGCGATTCGTTGGTGAATCTATGTTAGATAGGAAGGAGTAGACTCGCGAGATGATTGTGAATAATAATTTTGTAATAGTATATAGTTCAATTGATTTCTAATTTATCTTCCTTTGTTTCCTGTAAATTTGGAGTCTGACTTGGATGAACATATTGTGTTAAAATGGAAGTCCGTAATCTTAAAATCACGATTTAGGTATATATTATTTTTAACTGTATATTGGTAAAAATGGACTACAACTATGTGTTCCAGTCATACATGCTCTCTAGAGAGCTGTGGAATAAATTAATTACTTTTGTTGTTACATAACAACTCAGTGATAAATTTTTAAGGTTAAAATAATGTATGCGCAGTATAAACACCTTTTTTGTGAAACACTTAATCCGATTTTACCGAGATTTTAATCCATGACTGCCCGTTAAAGAGATAGGAGTATAGGACTCACAAACCAACCGATTCAGTTATTTACTGCATTATTTTTTACTTTGTTAATAGTTTTTTTGCCATTTTAATGTACGGATAATGTAAACACAACAAATAATAATCTTATTTCAACATTACGATTTTCAGAAAGCACTCGTATTCAATTTTTGAAACGAATGATATTGATATTGAAAGATATGAATATCTATTTTAGGTCAAATGTCATCTTCATCTGACGCATCCTATCCTTTATTACGAATATGTAAACGATTGTTTTCTTTAGAGTTGTCATAGTCCAAGAGCCCGCTGCTTAATTTATAACGTATCTGTTTTTTGATCGAAATGTGGTATAAATGATAGCTTACCAATAGGGTATTACATCGCACTAGGGTTGCCTATCAAAATCCTGCCGCAACCCCTCCTGCCCCCCCGAAAAGGTCCCTTTTCGCGGTTTTTCGCATTTTATAGGAATATGGTAAGAGATAGAAGAAAGTAGTCAATGACAAAAATAATCCTTGCTGAATTCTCTACAAAATATGTCAAGTCAATTTTTTCGTAGAACTAGCAGTTTACCCGCAATGGCCGGTCCAAAACCGAAATTCATTTAAAATACAAAAAAAATGTATTTAAACTAAATTGGTTGAAAATTGATAAGAGCTACAGAAAAATAGTCAGAGAACGAATTAATTACCATAGTATTAGCTACAAATCGACCTATAACTTATGTTCATTAATCTAATAATTTCGGAGTTAATAAAACTCAGTGAATTTTTTTCCATAAAATGTTAGTAATAATGGGTGGAAGAATGTGAAAGAAAAAAAATCAAACTTTTTTTTTTATTTTTTCAAAAAAATATCCTGTTTTTTGACCGGCCATTACGGGTAAACTACTAGTCCTATGAAAAAATTGACTGAATATGTTTTGTAGAGAATTTAGCAAGGATTATTTTTGTCATTGACGACTTTCTCCTATCTCTTACCATATTCCTATAAAATGCGAAAAACCGCGAAGAGGGACCTTTTCGGGGGGGGGGGGGGGTTGCGGCAAGATTTTGATAGGCAACCCTAGTGCGATGTAATACCCTATTGGTAAGCTATCGTTTATACCACATTTCGATAAAAAAAACAGATACGTCATAAATTAAGCAGCGGGCTCTCGGACTATCAGCAATGCTAGGCTTGCTGTAAGAAATAGGGCAATGCCTATATCATTTAATACGATGACACAGTTCAAATGCAAATAACACGACACCGCATTCTTCCTTCACTTCCGGTCGTGTCGTGTTGTTCTAGTAAGTACTCTACTAAAATAATGGCTTCAGGATTCATTCAGTTCACTCCAGTCCCTCGTAACTACAATTATTAATATTATTGTCTGTTAGTATAAACATGCAACCTCCCTTCAACATTCACTTCAAGGGGCTCTCAAACTATAAAATACAATTAAATATTTTTATTTGTTTGTGCAGGCACCTACGTTTTTTTTGCACGTTATATTGAACCCTGCACATATAATATCTACTTTCTCAAAAACACTACATTGATATTGTTTTCCCTCCCACTGACCCTTGCATGCTAACGGAACGATTACCTATATTACCCAATTTTTGGAGGAGCACAGTGCAAATTACCTATATAAATAGACTATAATTATACATAACTGATTTTGTACTTTAGACAAAAGAAAAGAGGCGGGACTTTCGTGCGGTAAGAAGTGGGGCAATATTTGCCATGGGTCGACCCAACTGCGAACACTATTTTGCGTTCCCCGACGCTTTATTTATAGGAATTATAGTATAAGGCCTTTGTGGGATGCTATAATAATATCACGATCCTTCTCTATTTACAGTGCGGGTTTTTATTTACTGAACGAACGATACTTTATCGAGAAGTACCGAGTAATATTTCAAGTATATTACATGAGACTTACATCAATTATACCTAACTTAGACATTAGCAAAAAGAGGACTTAACACTTCTCGGAAACTATTAATCAAAACCCAAACAGTGAGAGGGAGGACTGTTAGTACAACTTAAATAGAGATAACAGTAATATTATACGCAGTAAAATCTAACAGTTTGATTTATATGAGATCTGTCTCTTAGTTCTTACCTACCGACAGAAATTATTAAACACATAATCAAATTAATCTTGCGAAAACTCAATTCGAAATCAAGATTTCATTTCTGTTTACGAACTAGGCTTTCGAAATCAATTAAGCTTATTTTTTATACAACCAAGAAAAATGTGGAGCTTGTAACTCGTCTTTTTCCTGTATAACTCATACCTGGTGTAATCAATAATATTGAGATAAAAAAACGAATGATGAGACTAACTATCTTACGGACTTTGATTTCTTGACCAACCTGGATATTCTTTGCTAATGTGTCAATTAATATGACTTTTCTTTAACCCGACAAAAGGAAGTGAAGACAAGATTTTGCAAACTAATCACCTTAAATAAATATAAATCTACGAAAGACATAATAGGTATTAATAAATTATATTCCTTTGTTAAAATTCATTTTCAGTAATATTCCACTAAGAAGTTGAGGTAAACAAAAGGTGTTGTTTTCTATAATTTATTCTGTTAATAGGTATAATGATTAACGCAATAATTCTTCTTAGCAGTATTAAATGTAACAATCTTAAAGTTTCTTACCTAATGTTTGGTTAACACGCGTTGGAATAACAGCTTGTGCTAGTAAAATAGAAACTAGCAACCTAGTAAATGTAGCTTCCTGCAAACAAAACTAGTACACCATGAAACTACTGAGGATCTGCAAGTTATTTAATATCGCAAGTGAGAGTAGTAGGTACGAGTGTAATGTGACGGGGTTCTATTTTCTGAGCCAGCATCACCATAGTTACAATCCTGGTTTCATGTGATCAGCCAAGCTGAAATACATTCGATTAGTTTACAAGTAACTTTCTTCTATTAAAAGGTAATACACAATTGATGTTGTAGGTTTTCGCAGCATGGTATATACAGGGTGATTGGTTCCGCTATTCAGATATTTTGAGAGGTGATAGAGGGTGTTCTAAAACGTAGATCTGCCAAAGGGATGTCATCCCAATTGTTAAGGGTTGCGGAGTTACACCCTTTTAAAAAAATTCCACCCCCGACATCGACCACCATCACATTTCACTGAATAACTCTGATGCTATGGGTCCAAAATTAATAAAAAAAATTCCTTTGGCACGCCACAGGCATAGGTAGATTTCAAGTGATTTATTAATTTTAAGAGTACATCTGTACAATAAAAACAATCACAATATTATCAGCAAATAAACCAGCGAAGTGATGAAGTAGTATGGATGTAGTTTATTCTTTGATTATCGAAGTACCGTATGACGAAAAAATATTTGATTAAGTACTTCAATAATCAAAGGAAGTACCTAATCCAATAATCAAATTATTTTCATTCCACACATAATATGGATTGGTACCGGTACCTAATCACTAGAAATTTGAAAAAAGATGTGAGTTCTACTCGTATCGTGAAGCACTTTTCTAAGACAACAAACACGCTAGTACCTATGCGGTAACTACTTAACTAGATCTTTCGATCGATCAGTGTAGTCCGAGGAATTGAGCTAGACAAAATCTAACTTTTGATCTGTATTCCTTATTTAATGCCCTTTCATACGATACCAGACACGGACCCTCACAATCATTGGATCCCCTCAGAATGATTGTTTTTGTATTTAAAGCCTTAAAAAGTGAACCTTCCTCTTAATGGATTTCACCCAATCTCCTATCAGTTCATCTACCCCTTACCAAAAATCTACCACCCAAGTTTCACGTTTCTGCGACGCATAGGTTGGCCGCAAACGTGCGCACAAGAAAAGGGACATATATATATATGGCTTATATATATAAACTTTTAAACCAAGGTCGGATTCGGGTTCTCCTGGTCCTAATTAGTGATACTGAGTAGAAATTTTTCAATTCTGCGACAACACGGGAGAAACGAATAGGTAGAGTTCCTTATGGAAATCTACCTAAAATATTTTTAGGTCTCGTCATAAAACAAGCTTTTAATTGATGTCAAAAATATTTAATAATAATAATAATAACTTTGCTAAAATTAAACACAAAAACAAAATTTCATTTTTTTTTGTTGAAAGTTTTGACAGTTTTAATTTTTTTCAATAAAAACTATAATTAACTAGTACTTTTTTTTCTTTTAATAAATACATTAGACCCTTGTGAATAAAAATGCTGAACATTATCTATCCATATTTTGAGCCAGTTTTTCAAATCTTCGATTTTGTAACTACATATTCAATAAAAAATTACTTCTTCGCTACTGATTATACCTCTTTTAGTACTACGTACCTACAATAAACAGGTAGTCCGTAGCGAAGAAGTAATTTTTTATTGAATATGTAGTTACAAAATCGAAGATTTTGAAAAACTGGCTCAAAATATGGATAGATAATGTTCAGCATTTTTATTCACAAGGGTCTAATGTATTTATTAAAAGAAAAAAAAGTACTAGTTAATTATAGTTTTTATTGAAAAAAAATTAAAACTGTCAAAACTTTCAACAAAAAAAAAATGAAATTTTGTTTTTGTGTTTAATTTTAGCAAAGTTATTATTATTATTATTAAATATTTTTGACATCAATTAAAAGCTTGTTTTATGACGAGACCTAAAAATATTTTTTTATTAATTTTGGACCCATAGCATCAGAGTTATTCAGTGAAATGTGATGGTGGTCGATGTCGGGGGTGGAATTTTTTTAAAAGGGTGTAACTCCGCAACCCTTAACAATTGGGATGACATCCCTTTGGCAGATCTACGTTTTAGAACACCCTCTATCACCTCTCAAAATATCTGAATAGCGGAACCAATCACCCTGTATACAGGGTGTTTGATAGATGGATACAGATATTTTCAGGAGTGATAGTAGAGGTCATTTAGCATCTTTTGAGCCAAACTTAGCTGAGTCAAAAGTCGCACGGTTCTCGAGATATTCGAGATTTTAACTTTTTTTTCGAAATACCCCGAAATACTCAAGTTTTAGCCCGATAGCATCGTAAGTAAAGGTACCTACTTAGTTCTATCATTCTTTTTGGTTACCTGAATATATGTTTAGTCTATTTAAATCATAAGTTTCAATCTGAAATACAATCATGTTAAAAAAATATCGGATTAAAGTTTCGAGAAAGAGATATTTCAAAAACGAGTTACGACTTTAGAGAAGGTTTTAGATAAGAAAAAAAATGTTCAAAGATTCAGAAAACTGGAAAAAACTTCTCTGGTTTATGCTCTTTCAAATGATATACAAAACATTATAAAAAACATTAGTTTCGAAAATCTATGATACAAAAACTTAAATAGATCACCTCTAATTTAAGCAAATTTCCATACAAATTCGGAAACAGTAAATTGAAAGGAAATGTGTTTTTCACTATGCAACCGTACCTATAGTAAATTTGTATGGAAATTTGCTTAAATTAGAGGTGATCTATTTAAGTTTTTGTATCATAGGTTTTCGAAACTAATGTTTTTTTATAATGTTTTGTATATCATTTGAAAGAGCATAAACCAGAGAAGTTTTTTCAAGATTTCTGAATCTTTGAACATTTTTTTTCTTATCTAAAATCCTCTCCAAAGTCGTAACTCGTTTTTAAAATATCTCTTTCTCGAAACTTTAATCCGATATTTTTTTAACATGATTGTTTTTCAGATTGAAACTTATGATTTAAATAGACTAAACACATATTCAGGTAACAAAATAGAATGATATAACTAAGTAGGTACCTTTACTTTCGATGCTATCGGGCTAAAACTTGAGTAATTCGGGGTATTTCGAAAAAAAGTTAAAATCTCGAATATCTCGAGAACCGTGCGACTTTTGACTAAGCTAAGTTTGGCTCAAAAGATGCTAAATGACCTCTACTATCACTCCTGAAGATATCTGTATCCATCTATCAAACACCCTGTATATTCTTCCTTTAAGGTTATTCGGGTGTTGGCCGCGTGTCTTTTGATCTTCTCTAGCTTTCGGCAGCGATACTTCTGCCATCTGCGGCAGTAAATTACTGATGACTCGACGGACGTTTACATAGAAAAATACACAATATCTGGATTGCAATTTTTAGGAATTGAGAAAGGCCATTGTTGGTGTGTGACGACACAGGAGAGATTGGCAGAAACTCTCTAGCTGGTAAAGCTTAAATGATTACTTGCTTAGTATTTACCGGGAATCAGTGGGATATATTGAATATAAATATGTAGGTAAGTACCTACAATTTCTTCATGTAATATATCAATACTATTTCATTATAGTAGATATTATTACAATAGACATACTATACGCGCTATATGTATGTAGGTAATAAATAATGTACTCTTTGATATCGACTACATGATCCATTATTCATTACATCGAATTGCCTATAAAATATTAACAGTCGTTGCATTGTGTTCTCCTTTGATAACCACGCATGAATTATTTTGTCATGAAGCCAAGAATTCTCAATGGAATTATAATACCTAATATTAATTGTATAAATAATATATTTGTAATGTACTTGCAGTATTTGTTACTTATTTCCTATATTACGTACTTTAATTTATAGAAGGACAACATTTTACTCAATTGCATCGTTATTAATGAAAAACTGAAAAAAATACAATATTTTTTCGGTTTTTGGGTCACCCTGTACTTAGCACAAACGAAAAATTGGTGCAAACTTAAAGAAACTCTTCTTACATGCTAATGAAGAGATTAAAACAGTTTCCAGCTTTTCGAGAATGATTTACGCTACAAACCGTGATTTTATTGAGCTATTATACACCTACAGTGTTTATACTGTTTATAATATACTCGTAAGCATAATAATTGTTCTACCATTTATTCTAATCAAATAGCTCAGTCCTTTTGCAGCACGAAGTCGGCAAAATTAATAACAGATGGGACTCTATGCAGTATGATACCTTAGAGTGGGATGTTTCAGAATATCAGGCGTCCCCCCCGCCACACCTGACGCGTCACCCCCCTGGCCCCCCGAATAGGTCCCCCTACGTGGTTTTCATCTATTTATCAAAAAATTGTAACAGATAGAAGGAAAATGTTAAGGACAAAAATAGTCCTTAATAAATTCTCTACAAAATAGGTAAAGCACATTTTTTGATAGGACTAGTAATTTACCCGCAATAGCCGGTGAAAATATCGTAATTTTTTAATAAGAACCAAAAATTTTTTATTTTACTCAAATTGCTGAAAATTCATAAGAGCTACAAGAAAATGGTCAAAGAATGAATTAATTGCTATAGTTTTAGCTATAAAATGAGCTATTATTTATTTTTGCACGGCTCATAGTTTTTGAGTTATAACATAAAATTCCAATGACAGAAGTCTTAAAAATGGAACTTTTCATACAATTTGTATTGAAATGCTGTGATATTAAAATTTAGGTTACGCCTGTTTTTCACAAGTATGTGAAAGATAAAAAATGTATTGGAGTATGACTGGATTTTGTAAGTATTTTAAGGTATAATTCTTTAGAAGTTCAATACACTTTTGCCAGCCATATTTCAAAGCCGTATCCCAGTTTTGCAGAAGGATTCGTCAAGATCATTAAAGAAGAAAATTTAGTGTATGTCTGTGTAAGATACGAGGTTCGGCTGAACACTTCGTAGCCCTGAGAAAAAAATGTACAGACCAGTTTAAGTTCATTATTGATATAGATAATTTAAACTTCATTAGGGCTATTTACAAAATTTGAGATCGATAGGACGACGCTGGCACTCTTGGCACCATTTTTATTTCAACGTGTTTGACATTTTTGTGAAAATGTGAAATTGTCAGCTGCGATCCGTGATAAAATATTATTTTATCTAAGGTCATAGACCGACACGAACCATAAAAGAAATATCGGGTTCATTAATGGAGTCTGTTCCATCATATGCCATGATTAGAAAGTAAGTGCCAGATTTTGAATGGGCACAGCAAGGTGTCAAACACAACCCTTGAAGCGGAAAGCAATAAAATGCAGTAGTTCTGGAGAACGTCGATAAAGACATGGATTAATTTTTCAAAGATCGCGGAATTATTAGTTAGGTGATAGCAGAGATTCCAGTGATCTGATTTTAATCAGTAGTGTTCATCTTAACTTCAGAACAGGACTTGTACAAACCCTCGAATCGCCGGGTGCCAATGCTTTTGACCCATATCCTAACCTTGAGGAATCCTTCTGGAAAACTGGGATAATGGCTTTGAAACATGACTGGCAAAAGTGCATTCAACTTCGAAAGGATTATATCTTGAAATACTAAAAAGACCCAATCATACTCCAATACATTTTTTATCTTTCACATGCTTGTGAAAAACAGGCTTAACCTAAATTTTAATATCACAGCATTTCAATACAAATTGTATGAAAAGTTCCATTTTTAAGACTTCTGTCATTGGAATTTTATGTTATAACTCAAAAACTATGAGCCGTGCAAAAATAAATAATAGCTCATTTTATAGCTAAAACTATAGCAATTAATTCATTCTTTGACCATTTTCTTGTAGCTCTTATGAATTTTCAGCAATTTGAGTAAAATAAAAAAAATTTGGTTCTTATTAAAAAATTACGATACTTTCACCGGCTATTGCGGGTAAATTACTAGTCCTATCAAAAAATGTGCTTTACCTATTTTGTAGAGAATTTATTAAGGACTATTTTTGTCCTTAACATTTTCCTTCTATCTGTTACAGTTTTTTGATAAATAGAGGAAAACCACGTAGGGGGACCTATTCGGGGGGCCAGGGGGGTGACGCGTCAGGTGTGGCGGGGGGGACGCCTGATATTCTGAAACACCTCACCCTAAGGTATCATACTGCATAGAGTCCCATCTGTTATTAATTTTGCCAACTTCCCCATACATTGATTTCCTAAAGTGACTGAACTAAAACACTTCTTATTGTTTCAGATGATTCGAAATGGAGGGAGGATTCCAACATTTCATAATGTAAATTAGAAGAGGTATAATAATTTATATTATTTCATTATTATTTATTAAATTTCCCTAAATATTTACTATGTTTTCACTCGTTACCTACTAGTGCAATAAGACATAACTGTAGTATCATAAATAAAACTTGATTCATGTAGGTACCTAATAATTGTATTCTGATTCAATACATTTTTACAAAATAATTCAATTGGCAATTCGAATATGGTCAGATATGGACATTCTGGACTTTAGATTAATATGCAATATAGCTCGAAGGGGTTAAAGGGGGAATCCTTGAGGTGACGCTAAATGAGGATTAGGAATTATTATTTTTTGCTTAATATTATGGAACTTCAGATGCGAAAGAAGAAGGAAATAGTAGATTTAACCTTAATAAATTCATTCTTCGGATTTACCTTGTGTGAATTGAGAAATCAAATTCCTTTTGAGATGACATAGACTAAAAAATAAAAATTAAATAAATTTGAGTAAAAAAATAATGTTAAAAGTGTGGATGTTGGTGAGTTTGAGAAGATGTGGAGTGCGTGGATATATAAAACTGTGACTTTTTACAAAAAAAAAAATGTTTGAGAACAACGAGAACATGGAAAAAAATCTTTGCTAATGGTCATGTAACTGTCCATTCCATTTTATCCGTTTTTAGAAAGCAATTAACCGACAGGTAGTCAGTAAGCTTTTGTAAATTTTCGTTTGTGGATGCATAATGAGGCACTGCGATATATCTCTACATTCCATATACACGCTAACGAATTTTATAAAACTATTTAAATCCTGGATTTATAAAAACCTGTCAAAGGCAGCGGTATATAATATAAACCCACTCACTCTCTTTATGACATATATGTGGGTTTATGTTTAAACCAGATCTCTAGATTATGTAACATAATAAATGAGAATATTTTGGACAGCTTTCCCGAATGATTAACTAATGAATAGTGGAAAAAATTAAAGCTACCTAGCACTAGCGGCTCCAGGGGGGGCTAGGGGGCTGAAGCCCACCCCTCCCCAAAACCATGAGTGAGTTTTCTCATCAAGTCATGAATTTTGTTTGGTGAAAAAAAATCGAGAAAAAAGGGCGAGCTTATTGCAATATTATTCCAGCTAAAATCTTCCAGCTATAATTCCAATTATGGTCTCTACAGAAACGTATGTATAGTATAAAAAGTACTTCTATGGAATTTTTCTCCGTAGTTTTGCCCTAGAATTTAATCAAGTATGTTTCTTTTTCACGATATAGTTTATTATCTACCCTACATGAAGCTCAACATTACAGTAAATTGTAGTGTATTTATATATATTGGGATGCGGTTTACGGTCTTCCAGATTAATTGAAAGCACTTAGACCGCTTCGTTAAATGAAACATCAACACAACTTGAAAAAAATAATTAGAGAGTATACCACCTGCATAAAAATGCTATTTAGTATTTAGTAAAAAGCATCGTGCAAAAAACTATGTATGGAGATGGAGATCTTCCTCGGCTTCGTTATTTTTAAGTTCCTAGTCGGTCAGTCGAGTGTGTTTTTCCACACTGCCTGTTTTTCTATCAAGGCGCGGTTTCACCTGGATATGTTTATAAAAGTCCTATAAAGTGTCGCTGTACACTAAAAACTGACTTTGACTTCGCATATCAAATATCGCACTACTTACTATTGCACAATCAACATTATATTGAAAGGTGGTAAATGAATAGCGCTGATTGGCTTTGTCAACCGCGCGCAGTTAGTCTGCGCATGAGCTATTGTGTTTTATTGTACATGAAACCAAACTTAGTTTTATCAGTTTCCATACAGTGAAAAATCACTCCTTTCAAATTAATTGTTCCAAAGTTATAGTATAGGGTACATCTCTTTAGATGACCCGTAATTATCCCCATGGGCCACGACGCAACCAAAGTATTTAAAGTACTCATATCCTTCCTATCATCTCGTCATTAATTAACATGTCAGCAGATGAGTCTAAATGATCCCTTGTATAAATATGTCCCATTTGAAGAGTCATTAATTTGCCTTTAATTTGAGTCTTTGATTAATGGGCCCGATGAAGTTTTCTTTGTAGGTATGTATTTTGTCGTCATTTGCAACATAGGTACCTACCGTTCACATTTATACGTACATTCGCCGTCATAATCAATTACATAATTATAGTGGAAACGGGTATGTTTGTAACATGGCAAATTTTGCCAGTTGCTCTAATATATACAGGATTTAAAACACTGTCGACATCTTTAGATGTCGCGGATTAAAAGAAGTGCATGGGGGAATGCTAAGTTAGTACATTTCTATTTATAACGTGAATTTCTTCTTCTTCTTTACTTATTACGGCTTTGCACCCGATTTACGGGTGATGCTGCCGACGAAAGCAAAGATATGCACTAATTATTATCAATCAACATACAAAAAACAAAAACAGAAAAAAAATGAAATAAAAAAACAACACTGTGCCTACAGCGAAAGTAAATCGATTATAAATAAAAAAATATATAATGGTTTCAAAAACCAGTGGGTCTTATATGATAGATAAACATAAACAGGTATACACAAAACATTCAATAGGTATACAATAATATTAATTCAAAACAAACTCGATATTTGCAACAATGCCGTTGCCATACAGTAGTACAGTACATATACTTACCTGCTATATATTATATACACAATTACAACCGATGCATATTCTATCATCATTCATCACTTAGTATGCGGCGTTCAATAATAATAGAAACAAACTTACCTATAGGCATATATAATACAACAGTCAGTATAATAGAACAAAAGAATTTCTGAGAATTTGACTGAAATAAAATCGTAAACAAGGGGGCATTCAATATAATACAATATTATTAAATATTATCTACATATTAATTTTGTCTTTTTTAACATTAATCAAAATACATGCGGATTAAAGTAGATATGATTTTCACATTTATGATAATTATAAACAACAGGTAAGTTAAAAAAAAAAAAAAATTTAGATTTTTTTGTCATATTTTATAAGGTGATAAATTATGCATTTGTTAATATCAAAATTGGATAAAGATAGTAAGTAAGCTATATGGGTAGGAAGAGAGATACCGAGGGTCAAAATATCACTGATGAATTCGTCATTGGGCATAAGTGGACAATTGAAAAATATATGATCGATGGTCTCCTCCTGGTCTCCACACGCACACAAAGGGGATTGCACTACGCCTATTCTAGCCAAGTGGGACGCCACTACGCAATGTCCAATTCTTAACCTACATAGTAAGGAAACTTTCAGTTTCGACAGTTTCAGACGGGTGAACCACGGGGCGGAAGGGACTGAGCTTTGAATAGATTTATAATGCGATCCAGTCGAACAATTTCTGTAGCTTTCGTTCCATTCCGTCAATATTGCAGATTTTATCTTTATTTGAATGTCTCCCAAAGGTAAAGCAAAACATGATGGAAGAACTCCACAAGAGCAAGCCTCCTTAGCCAATAAATCAACCCTCTCATTGCCGTATATACCCACATGGGAAGGGATCCATGTCAACGAAACCTCTAATTTATTCGAAAGAGCCATATGGAAAAAAATCTTGATATCACATATCAAATGGTCATTAGCTGACGACTTGGGAACAGATGTTAGCTTACTGACGATACTTCTCGAGTCAGAGAAGATAATCACAGGGGAGATGGAATTAGTGACAACATATAATAATGCTTCACGAAGTGCTACACATTCAGCAGTGAATACGGAAGAGCAGGGGTGTAGTTGAAATTTTCCTTCTACGTTAATTGACGGAATATAGAAGGCTGCACCAGTTTCGCCGCTTGCCATTTTAGAACCGTCGGTAAAGATATGAACGGAAGAAGGCCAACGCTCATTTACTTTTTGTAAAAATAGTTGATTTACGGAAGAAGGTGGACGGTTTAAGACAGAAGCTTTATCGATGCCCATTGACGTAGAGACGTTTGGATTGTATATCACAGAAGCGTAAGGAATAAAGAAAATTGGTAGAAGAGGGAAAAGTGAATCTGAGAAATTGTGGGACAGATAGTCCCAGCCAGAAACCAATAGGGGATAAATTTTGGTACGCCAGGAGCGATGTGTTAGGCAAATATCCCTCAACGAAGATAACTGGTTAAAAATGGGGTGGGAACTTTGGGAGAATCTCCTTGCAAGAAATTTGGAAGCTAAATATTTCCGTCTCAGAAAAAGGGGCATCTCTACGCACTCTGCCTGAAGCGCATTTATCGGAGATGATCTCATAGCACCGACTATGAGCCTCAAACACTGGTTTTGGATTCTTTCCAGCTTGGTACTTAGATACTTAGGCAATGGTTCCAACAAGAAGCATCCGTAATCAATAACGCTACGAATTAGGGCCGCATATAAGGATCTCATGGTACTGGGATGTGATCCCCACCAGACGTGTGATACAGCCCTCAGGATGTTCAGATTTTTTTCGCATTTAGTTTTGATTGCTTCGACATGTAAGTTCCAAGAGAGTTTTCTATGAATCTTCATTCCTAGAAACAGTACAGAGTCCTTCACTGGGACGCACGCATTTTCCAATCTTACTTCTATATTAGGGATCCTATGTTTGTTCGAAAAGCACATTATTTGACTCTTGGAAGGTGAGAGAGACAACCCATGAGAGCTACACCAGTTGCTGATTTGTGTCAGTGATTTCTGTATTATAGTAGCGGCTATCGAGCCTGATTTATGGGAGCAATAAAGTACAAAATCATCCGCATATTGTAACAAAGTGCATTGGGAGTCTGGACGCGAATGCAAATCCAGGGTGTAGATGTTAAAAAGAAGAGGACTCAGGACAGAGCCCTGTGGGAGACCTTTGTAAACACACCTCGATATATCGCCGACGGGAGTCTGTATCAATAGTCGTCTTTCACACATTATATTGAATACCAAGCAGCAGAGCCCATCCGGGATACCCAAAGCTAACATTTTATCGTACAGTAAAGAAAGCAACACATTGTCATATGCACTGCTGATATCCAAGAAAGCAGCAGGAGTATTTTACGGACCTCCAAGAAATTTTCTTGGGACATATTTCTTTTGTATATTCTGAGTGTCTGACGCCTCTTTTTGACCATCGTTTGACATTCATCATCCCACCAGGGAGGAGAGTACCTAAACTGCTTATTTATGTTTGGCTTGGGGATTGACTTTTTCGCCGCTTTATTAATGATGTCGTACAATTTTTCCACAAATAAATTAGTTTCGTGGTACGTTTCATTTTGCTGGAGAGACATTGAATGACTTTCTATAGCTTGTTCGAATAATCTCCAGTTGGCATGTTTAATTAAATATCTCTCCCTTCCACTTGCGTCACAGGTGAGTGTTGATTTATTTTTTAAAGAAACAAGAATAGGAAAGTGATCACTTGAGAATGTATCATCCAAGCGATACCATGAGGCTAGTGGAGCAATGTCTGGGGTACATATTGTCAAATCCACAGCATTTTGATTTTGGTTGGGGCGAGCAATGCGTGTTGGTTGGCCGGAGTTGAGAATACACAAATGTTGGTTATCGACCAGTTCAAGGATAGCCCTACCCGAGGAGTTTGTGAGGGCGCAACCCCAACTAGGTGAGTGTGCATTAAAATCCCCTAATATTATAAACGATTTAGACAGTTTAGATATGACATCATTCCAATATCTCAAGTTTGAAACGGTCCTAGGAGTAGAAGCATAAATTGATATGACCGACATACCCAGTATTTCTGCGCCCACAATTTGCATTGTATCGTCTCCCGATAGAGGTATAACGTTAAAAGGAAGAGTATTTTTAATCAAAAGGGCCGCACCACCCCAGCCATCATAACGGTCGTCTCTGATACAGGAATAGCCCGGGAATGAAGTAAACGAATTATAGGAGTACCAAGTTTCTGATAAAGCAGCTATGTCAATCTTTTGGGTTCTCAGTAAATAGACAATATCATCTCTATTGCATACTGCAGACCTGGCATTCCATTGTAGAAACGTCAGGTCAACGGCGCCAATCAAGTTTTTATTCGTTCCTGCCATTGATATCGGAAAAGTGTGGTTCAGAGAGAACGCTTAATAGTTGAGCAACGATGGATCGAGGGACATTGTTACCGGATATTAATTGTAATAAAAGAAGGGATATCTTCTCAATTAGGGGTCGAAGGGGATTTTCGTGATCAATTGAAGTATTAGGGTCCCTCTCATTCGGATCAGAAGGTTCCCTATTTAAAAACGCAACTCCATTAGGGGAATAAGAAGCTTGAGCATTATGAAACATCAAACAATCTTCATATTCCTTCTTGTCATGAGTAGGACGAGTAACGTGGGAATAGGAATTTCGAGGAGGAGAGAAGACAGTTTTTCTGAATGACGTAGATGGACAAGGTGGTGAAAGGACCTTCTCTGAATATGACACGGAGGATTTTTGTGGATGAGCTAGAAGAGCTTCCCTATACGATATATTTTTATCTGCCATGGTACGTTTAACGTCTCGCTGTCTCTGAAGTTCCGGGCAAGATAGATCAGAGGCTGCATGAAGCCCCTTACAGTTAACGCATCTCAACGCTGTGGCCTGACAATCAGCTCCAAAGTGGGCATCACCGCATTTATAGCATCTTGATGGAGAGTTGCATTGCGTCCTGGTGTGCCCGTAGCGACTACAATTAAAACAAAGGACTGTGGGAAACACATATTGTTCAACGCGAAAGGCATTGTGGAACAAGTACACATATTCTGGTAGAGCCTGTCCCTGAATGGTAAGGACAACCGTTTGCGAAGGTTTCCAAACGGAGCCTTCTGGGGAATTAACCTTTCTATTTAAACGACGTGCTTTTATGATCTTACCGTATTCCTCTGGGATTTCCGCATATTCGAGGATTTCTTCAGGGGAAATATCTAGGGTTACGCCTCTAATCACTCCCTGTTTCACAACCCTGTAAGATGGGATGAAAGCTTTCAACGAGTTCTGCTCCACAAAATTGCTAGAGATGAATGAATTCGCCAACTCAGGAGTTCTGAAAGAAATAGAAATTCGGTACTTACCCTCAGCCTTAATGCCACCAGATACTATACCTGAAATTTTCGAACTATGAAGTTTTTTGCCAAAATCCAGAGGGTGAATAGCCTTGCTGTCCTGGTATTGCAAAATAACTGTAAAGGGGCCAAGAGAATTTTGTTTATAAAGGAGAGGAGTGGGAGAGATTGATGAATTCTGAGGAAAGGACGGGATTTTGCTAGGTTTATCAGGAGTTGTATCTGGAGAGCGAGGGCGCTTCCGAGCATCCGGAGGATCTGGGGGTACCTCCATGATCTCCATCATGGAGGCACCAAAGGTACTTTGGATTTTATTAATAACGATAAATAGTTATTTTTATAATTTATGAAAAAAAAAAAAAAAAAGAAAAAAAAAAATAGTTGATTGATCCACCCCGAATATTATGTTCTTCAATTTAGAAATACGAAACAGAAAAATAAAGAATTAAACATTTATTATTGTCACCGGAAAAGAAAATAAAACACTCGAAGTGAATATTGTAACGTTAGGCACGACCGATCGCTGGAACGCCGTAAACCGAACTCCAAAATTCAATTTATTATAGCGATGAAATTACGTCCATATCATACCTACCTAAATAATTAATAATAGGATCTGAAATTAACAAAATATACAAAGTACCTAACAAGTTAAGGTAAGTATATTGAATTATTGTGTATTGAATTCATTAATATTTTATTCATATTGGTTGCAACAACCCGAAGTGAGTGCTAAAATGACTGCGTGATTTCGGTATTTGTCATATGCCCAATCCCACCAACTTCCACCTAGGCAGCGGGCCCCTAAGTAATTTAAAACAGAGATAATATAACATTAATAATGGAGCACAACACTTAGAAGAGCATAATGTCATATGAAATTCTACATAAAACTCACCTAGTTGGGGAGATTCTGGGCGAAGATATTTGGGTACCTAACGTAGGAGAGTTTTATGGAGAATTTCATATGACATTATGCTCTTCTAGGTGTGCTCCACTATTAATGTCATATTATCTCTGTTTTTGTATGGAAATTAATTAAGGATCCGATGCCTAGGTGGAAGTTGGTGGGATTGGGCAATATAATAATATAATGTCTAGTCAAGAGCCTCTTTTCCATTCATAGGTATATGTATAGACGAATGAATAGAATGATAGAAATGAAGAGATGCATTCAGAATGTACAAGTATGTACTACATATACGAGTATGTATTATGCAATAGACTGTATCGAATATGCTTGAAATGAGACTTTTCTGATGGGTTTGGAGTCCTTTTTTAAAGATCTTTGCTAGAGATGGCGAATTAAAATTCTTTTAAGAACGATAATAAAATGAAATATTTTTAAAAAATAAAACCTTAAAAGTTATGATATTAAAATGTCTTAACATCTTCAGAGCCTCTTTTTATTTGTTATATTCTGAATTCATCACGAGGTGGTTTTATCAAGTACAAGTATTCCTACCTAATACCTACTTGTCAACGAATCTTGCGACCAATTTTCTCAAGTGGTACTACCAAATCTTTGAGCCCTCTTTGAAATACTTCTGAGAAACGTATTCGTGACTTGAAAACCAACCGCTTTCATTCTACCTAAAATACCTACTTTAAAATATTTAAGTAAGGATATTGTAGCAGAATATACAAAAAATGATAGACTTCTCGGATATCGCAAGTAAATCTTTGTATAATTTTAATTAATAATAATCTATTAGTTGTTTTGACATAAAATCACACAATAGTTTAATGGTCCTACATAACATTTTGATGATGGTGCTACTCTTTAGCATAAAGCCAAACTTAACCTAAAGAAATAGGAAAAAGGCTTTGTAGCCGTTTATATAAAATAAATACTCTTACACCTTTGGTATTCAACAATAAACCAATTTTCGTACAAGAAATTAAGAAGAAGACTTCTTAATATTCCAATTATTGTTGGTCTAACTTACAAAAATCCATCCATTCTGATTAGGATTAAATGAGCCTGCTATGTGGGCATAGAAATGTATGTTTAATATATTATTATTTGATTATTTAATACACAGAGAAAGCTGATGGTTACTATTTATTTATTTACTTTATTATTTTTAGCTAAAAACGAACGCTAAAATATGTTCATCAATCTCTAATTCATACTCGAATAATGCGAGGACCCATGTCGATAACCGTGTTTCATATACTATTTAAATACAAATTTCAACGGTTCTTTTTTGTGAATTCCTGGCCATAGCATATCCGTGAGCGAATTATTGGAACTGAGAGAGAATAGTATTAAATTCCTCCTTACATTCATTAATCTCCGTCAAGCAGCTTTTCACTACACTGAACTGACTATCTCAAAGCGGGGAGTGATATGGATGTTTGATATCGTGTTATGGTCGTGTGGAGATTGTAGGGATAAAAAGGGATTTGGTTTTGCTTATTTGTTTGGTGACTTCGAGTTACTATTTCACACATCACGTTGAATGTAATCTATCATACCAATATTATTAACCCGTCTACATAACAGGTACCTAAAGAATTTACCTATAGTTATATCATTTACTAATCCACCTTTGATTTAATTAATTATTTATGAAATATCGCTAAGAAATTCCCAATTTGTCCGCTGAACCTACAAATTATAAAGTAAGACATTACAAGAAGTATGATAAAATACACTATTATAACATATTATATTTGTTCGCCCCAATTAACTTTTGAAATACTGACAAATGTTGCATATAAATTTGGCATTCTGCTAATGTGCTAACATTGTATGCCGAACATTACACCGATGCAATATTATCTTTATTGTATTTTGTCGAGACTCAATGTGTCTGTTCCAAATTTTCTTGGATCTTACATGGTTACTTACGAATACATTTAATATTTATTGGCTATTCCTTATTCACGTTATGCATTTTTCAATTTTTTCTGAGGACGCCCATAAATGAACGACTTTTATATTTTTGGATTAATCGTACAAACCAATCTTTTTATGATCCACTACCAGGCATAGGTCTTTCATGATGGCTCTACATAAGCTAGCCAATATAGCTCTCTGCATTCACCCTGCACCTGTCATCTCCCGTATGTCGTCAAATCATATTTCTACTAGTTTTGTTTTAAAGATAAAGAGAACTACGAGTATAAATATAGGTCTCCATTCGGCAACCGCTTTTAACATTCCTCTCTCTTGATCGACATCTGCGGGGACCTACATAGTACCGTTTGAATTCTTTACGTCGATATATTTTGTCCGATTCCTAAATGTATAGTATACCTATGTTTATTGTAGATTATAATGTAATTAACTCATATCTCTACTGATGCCGTTGGTAGCATGTTCCATATGTTTCGCTGCTAGGATCTACACAAACTCAATGTATTTACAGATTATATTTTGTGCTTTTTCATCCTTTATCATCCTGTAAAATACCTACACGACATCAACCTATAAATATACATTATTTCTACCTTTAAAGTAAAGTATTACATTCTAATGCTTTATGAGAATATCATTATAACTCCAAGCTCAGAAGAACATGATAATGAGATGGAAGGTACCCACTTCAGTTTGTTTCTACAAAATATACGTTGAAAGTCTCTTGGACGATTATTCCTCAAGTAAAATATCATTTTTATTCCTTTTGATACCCCGTTGATTTCAAATAATGTATTAGTTTCTCCACCTTTAAAAGAATTGATGCTATAGATTGGTGATTGCTGATTTATTATACATACGTTAATTTTAGCTGATAATGTCCATAAAATACAATAGCCCTCGGGGGTCGGATTGTCTACGATATTATTGGGTGCCATATGACCATAATATGTAATTAAATCTATAGGGATTTAATTTATTTATTCAAGCAAAGGATTTACTAAATACTTTGATACAATTTGTTTCATAATATTTGAAACTAAGTTTTCTACCCGAATATTTTTTTTTGTAGAAAGGTTACCTCTTATTGCACTATAGGGCGAGATATTTCCTTTTATATATTATTATCAATGCACATTTTATTGTAATATTTACTCGTTCATTCGTTATTGTATACTTTTTTTATTGTGAATAACACAAAATGCATAATGCACTTATAATACGGTGCCTTTAGATTTCTCGATGGAAAGTTGTGGGGTAGTCTGTTTTTCTTTCATTCTATACGTATTTTGGGGTGCTGAATCCAAATCCGTGGTTAACCAACAAAATTTCGTGACGGAACATTGCGAAAAATTGGTAAAATGTCGAAAATATTCCTTTTCTGGCGATTTCTTTATAAGAACTCGAAAACTGACAACTTTCGTAAGTTATTTTTCTACGCAAAATTAAAGTACGTAAAATTTACTACAAAATTGCTGTATAAAATTTTTCTCTAAAATAACTAGCAGCGGAGCTGTCAAGCTCCAAAAATTGGCCAAATTTTCTCGTTATTTTATATTGTGAAAATGGAAAATGTATGGAGAATAGGTCATCTTGTTCGAATTATCACCAAATTTTGGCAATTATTCTTCAGATTTATGATACATATTTTACCTCGTTGGAATCAGTAAGCATGGAGAAAGGTTTCAGGATAAATTTTATTTAAAAATATAGTGAAATGTTTACGCTAAAAAGGTTTAAACATTTTTAGCCTAAACAAATTACTATATTTAAAAAAAAAAATATTTAAACATGTCTAGCTCAAATATTTCACGGTATTTTTAAATAAAAATTTCGTTAATTTCTTTGTGTTTTCTGATTCCAAAGAGGTAAAATATGACTCATGAATTTAAAGAATAACTGTTGAAATTTGCTTATGAAGGCAACAAGGTGAACTTTTTCAATACATTTTCGATTCTCGTAATGTAAAACAATAAGATAATTTGGCCATTTTTTGGACCTTGACAGCTCCGTTGCTATTTATTTTAGAGAAAAATTTTATATCGCAATTTTGTAGTAAATTTTACGTACTTTAATTTTGCCTAGAAAAATAACTTACGAAAGTTGTCAGTTTTCGAGTTCTTATAAAGAAATCACCAGAAAAAGAATATTTTCGCCATTTTACCAATTTTTCGCCATGTTCCGTCACGAAATTTTGTTGGCGAACCTCGGATTCGGATTCAGCACCCCAAAATACGTATAGAATGAGAGAAAAACAGACTACCCCACAACTTTCCATCGAGGAACTGTTTTGTGTTTAATTTCACCGGATTATTAATTTAAAAAACTATAAAACACAACTTATTTCATAATGTATTTCAAAAATAATGATACTTGCACGTAGATGTTGTAATAATTTAAGCTTTTTGGGTTTTTAATTAATATCAGTCATGAAATACCTATACATAAAATGTAAGTCAGGCATGATTAAATGAAATATAATACACAATAGTAGATATTATGTTTCATAAGCATTAGAAAATGATGGTATTCATTATTTGTATTTAATATTATCGTTGGGATAAATTATACCAACACGAACACATCGCCATAAAATTTGTTTCACAATTTAATTTTGTATAATTTAGTATCCTATTTATATAAATACCAACCTATTAGAGTTCTTGCAAAATACTTTCTACAATTTAAAGCCATCAAAACAAGCTTTTGTGATATGCAACGTCATCAAATATCTTAAATATACTGTTTATATTTTTCCATATTATTTACCTAATTTGAATAATTTATTATATTAGAGTGCGCTTGTATACACCTACATACATACTTAGTAAATAATTTCTAAATTAACGTGTAATTCAGAATATTTGAATGTATGTTTTGTCCAAAGAATTAAAGTTTTCTAGGTGACAGACGCGTGGGTCTTTTGATTAATTTCTCGAGCGCAATGTCGATGGCATCATATAATCATTTATCAAGGTACTTACTTTTTTGTCGGCTAACTGAGAGTGATTAATTACTAATATTATTAATAAATAAAAGCTTTCCAACTACCTAACTAATTATATTTTCATCAACTTTAGTTTTTAATTAAAGTAAAATAAGTTTATACACAAGTAGGTACCTGTTCATGCCTCATCTCATTTGTAAATTAGAATAAAGTCGGTATTAAAGAATAAAAAAAATATGTGATTACTTTTTCAATATAAATTAAATTAGTAGTACTTCTTATGATGTCAAAGAGATTTTGCCTTCTAAGAAGTCTCTGTCTACGTCACACTTAACTATTTTTTACAGTCCTTATAATATGAACGATTAAGAACGAACGCGGGTATTACAAACTCCATATTTTGATCCCTTTGGGCTAAAAGTAATCGTTGCCAGAATATTTTCTAAATATCCTAAACTACTTGCATCTCGTATTTCCAACTGTGATTGCAGATTTCAAATGCTTTGTTACGAAAATTAGTTTTGGATTAATGTCCACTTCTAAGGACTGAAAGTTTATTGGTAAATGATCGCAAATACGAGTATATCATATAGATAGTTGTTGTTTGGAAAGCTTTCAATTGTATGAAATACGTAAAGTTTGGTGATTTAAACTAATCGCTTTATTGAATTAACAAAGCCCGTTTTGAGATTATTTAAAACATCAATTTGACTTTTACAATTTTTATTTATGCTGCCTTAGTAATTTATCTTAGCTAATGCATTTACACTTTATCGATTAATTAGGTGTATTAATTTTACCAGCGTATACTTGAGTAACTACTAACTACACACGCAGATTTATAACTGTGTACATATATGCACATTTGTGGTAGGTACTTAGTTCCAGTGGGCGCGGGTTCAATCCCCGACTTACTCCACTTCACAACACAAGCTTTTAAGCCTTCTGTGAAGTGTACAAAGATGTATTTGGGTTTATTTCGATAAACCCAGATTCATTTTTTTAATTTAAAAAATATATATATATATATATATATATATATATATATATATATATATTTTTACACCCGACATTGGATTAAGGAAAAGCGAATAGTGATTAAATAACATAATAGTACAGGCGCTGGAAGCATTTTTGTATGAACAATATGAGACCCGAGTTCTATCAATTGATTATTGTTGGGGATAGGTCAAAGATAAAGGAATCGGATGTTGCCGGCCCATACTTTGGTCCAATTTTTTTTTACACCCCCTCAGAGGTAGGCGATGGGGTGCATTCTATGAAGTCATATTAATGACTATTTCAGTTTTAATTTTAATATTTTTGTAATGGAAAAGGGAAGTCGGGTCCTCTAGTAAAATAAAAAAATATAAATAAAAAAAATATAAAAAGGCTTTGCTGTTAATAAAACAATACAAAGAAAAAATGATGGTTTTCGGTCTTCCATCATTCACATGTCCTAATTGAGGATGCAAAAGATGAGGACCGGCAATTATGCACGAATTCATATTCCTGGGACTTCAAACAAAGAAAAAAGCCATGTTGCCGGGAACTGCAGTGGTCCCCTCTAGTCCCTTCCCCTCCCTTCTTCATCCCCTATGGTAATTACAAACAAATAAGTCGTTTTTATAGAGACGCAATATTCAGGTGGTCGTGAAATTTTGGTATGTTGTATAGGTATAATGGTTCATATTGGCATGTCTTTCAGAGATCATGAAGATTGTATGCTATAAAATACGCTAATGGATATCTGAGTATCTGAGATCACTCGCAGACGAGTGGATAGCCGTAAAGTATAACATAATAATAATAACTTTCCAGTATACAATGTTCCAAGAAAGAAAATACTATTTAAAAAAAAATATCATATTATAATTTATAATGCAATAGATATACGAAAAAACAGTAGAAGTTTTTTTTTTCAAAAACTACTTATAGTGAGTACAGTAATTTCAAAAAGTTTATGAACGAAGAAATGTAGGATTTCAGTTAAAATATGTAGGGTTTGTCAAAATTTTACGGTCTATCTAAACATTATAAACTAATTCGGATTATGCAAAGCACGAATGTTTGCTTGTTTACCAAATACTCGTAAAATTCAATGATTCATCTTTCTCAGATAGTACACTTGTATAGGTAAACTGACGTTCATGGAAATTCAAAACAGTTCTAATGTCAACATTAATCCTTACTAATTTCTAAACTCAAATATTTGATTGTCATTCTAATTTGACTTGACAATAAATCTAATGGAAAGTAATATAAATTCAGATAGACCCCACTCAGAAATATTTAACTTGGCCAAGTGGCGCTCCTAAGTGTATTTTCAAAATGCAGGTAATATAAATTTTGGTCTGTCTACCCATCCATACTACCAAAGTATTGATCAGATTACGGGGTAATAAAAGATACATATGTATTATGCAGAATAATGTAAGTCACACTTTATAATTATTAAAGGTTTTTATTATGATCCATGCCGAGAATTTTTCGGTCTGGAATCGTGTGGTTGGTGATGTTACATCCGAAGTTTTAGCGAACCAACCATCTCCTTGCACAAAGATATGTAATGCACATTACGCACATTCCTCATTAGGATTGCAGTAAAGTCTAAAACTCTGCCAATTTAAACAGTTTCGCCGTAAACTCTTACATTCTGAAGAGGAAATTAACCTCGTTGTATTACTAAATTGATATTAAAATTTTACTTTACTTGTCAAATGTTGGTTCATCTTACCACCGCACAAGATAACGTACTTGTCTGTTACCTCTGTTTGTACCCCTTCACGCAATAATATTAATCATATCTGGCGTAGGAGTTTGTTACGTCAAGGGTTACTTTTCAGTGATGTGACACTTGACAGCTTGTTCAAATATTTTATAGACCTCTCTTCAATCTCTACTCATGAATTAGTATAATATCCATTTACGGGCTATACCTGAATAATATTATTTTTGTTTGGCAAATTACTCGTAAATGATCATTTTTTTTGCTCACAATAAGTCTGAATCAACACGACCTACATACTAATATTGCGGTCACTAGAAGTATGTAGAATAGACAATAAACTTGATTTCCAGTCACGTTTAGTCTCAAATCAATAGATTACTCTCTAGATGGAAAAGTAGTCTGAGGTCAAGTTTTTCGCCTCGGAGTAGTAAAGGAATCAAAAGAAGCAACCATTAATATTTTTCCTTTATTAATCCTTTTTAACTATTCAAAATTTGTTAAATAAAAATATATAGAAAGACCTATAGTAGAAACTGTAATTAATTTTCTGTAGCACAATGTACTCCAATCGGTGCATGTATTTCTATGTAAAATGTTGGTAAGCTTGAGGTTCACAGAGATTCGGATTGGTTAAAATGGAGCTATATTGAAGGTCCCTCCTCACACCCGAATAACACAGGCGCCATTTAGGCGCCTTTTTATTCGCACTTACAGCCCAAAGTTACTCAGACGGCCCCAGGGTTAGCCAGAAGGGCACCCCCCAGCAACACCGTCCGGAATGACACCTTCAATATCCCTGCTACAAGGATGATAACACATAATGAGCTACATTACATAATAACTTAGACTAATTACAAAACTATTCGACCGAGCCAGGGGCAGCAAAAATAAAGGACCCTGAGGACTTGACTAAAAAGACTGGTTTCAATGCCGTGGCGCCAGGCGCCACAATCCGGCGATTGTGTGGATCAAAACAAACAAACCTCCCCGCATGGGACAAAAAATGGAGCTGGGATTGTATGTACGTGTACATGAACCTAAATACTTTCCTGTGGTTCACAGTGACCTTCATTTTCTTAGGCCTGCATTTTTTAACGCCATTGAAATTCAATGTTATTTTCTACTCAACCCTAAAGTATCAATAATCATATAGAGGTAAATTGCAAAAAAAAAAAATAATGTTTTTGAATTGCGACATAAGCCATCTCGGATAAAATGTCAATAGAGGTAAGCTAAGCATGTAGGTAGATGTAAAATTCCATTAGCTTTGCATCATGCTCTATTGAAGAGTTTTATAGAAAACTTCGTACTTACAGAGTATGGGTACTATATACAAGTTTATGGATACTTATCACGTCAGCAAGAAAGGGTTTATGAACTGCGGGATAACCGAGTTTATGGATGTGGTTGCACGATACTACAATAGGTACGTGTATACAATGTACCATCTATCTATTACTCTCTGAGATTGCTTGGACATTGTACATACATTTTGGAGTAGGTTCAGCAGAAGCTGCCTCTAAAGATGTGTGAAAAACTACATTTTAAAATTTCATGTTTTTCGTTTGTGAATAATTCGTGAATAACATGAATGTTTCATTCTGAACTCTTTGCTCTCCTTATTACCATGTCCTGAAAGAAATGGCTCCATGTATTTATTTATGTATTTATTTAAAATTGAAACATACTTATTACGAGATTTTATCGTAAATCGCAGAGAAAGGAATGAATACTAATTTTCCCCAAGATCCTGTGTAATGTACACATTAGAGGTTTCTCAAATGCATGACCTCATCAAATTACAATGAATAGTGTTCGTACCTACATAATTAGTAATAATTAGACTTCGTGAAAAACAAAAAATTAAATAAAAAAGAAAAATTAAATGCAAACACAATAATGAGGGCGCCTTCGATTTTTTTTTTGCCGCCAATAGAGTGCGCTGCAGTAAATGGAGGTCCGCATGGATACGGCAAGTACTGTATTATTATTCTATAGCATTTCTATGGATATTTTTTGTTATGACAGTATTGACAGTTGTGAATACCCCGACTTACTGAAGTGCCATCTAGTGAGTGGTTAGTATTTAATTCAGTGCTAGTATAGGGCGTTTTTTTATAGGTACATTTTTAAAATGAAATTAAACGTTTTTTTTAAATCATGGTAATGATCATAAAAATAGCTTTATTTAAAAGATTATTTTATACCATTAATGCTCAAAAATGATTTCGGGTAAAAGCGAGCCAAATATTTATGACTTGACAATTTATATAACAAAATGAACAGCGCTTTCTTATAGAGAATCATTCCTGCGTTTCGTGAATACTTTCCACGCTAACATAATACTTAACTATTTAGTGTTCTCTTAGAAATGCTTTTACTAGATCTCATTGATGGTTCAGCAAGCTTCTTATTAATAGGTAATGCTTATGAATTGCTCAGATCATCCGGTAAATAATATGGTCAACTTCGAAAACTTTGTCCTAGTTTGCAAACTTCTAAATGAAATGTCGTGCTGTTTCAGTTATAGATAGTTGGGTTCTAATGATTTTACCATTTTACTTCTCATGCTACAAAGAACGCGAAGGGTACAATAGTCACTTTGTTAGGTAGTCTGGACATGATAACATAACCAAATTTAGCATTATAAAATACACTCCATTTCCATACCACTATTTACTTAAATTATTATTTAAGACTTAACCCCCCCGCGCACTAGGCAGCCTGGTTTCGCAGCCTTAGGGCTTAGGCGATAGTATAGTTGTATATTATGCTATACTTAAACCATTACATGTGTTATAAGAAGGTTTCCAGTTTCCACGTTGGTTGAAAAAACTGGTTTGGCTTACTAAAGTCTATTTTAACTCACCTGCATTACGAACTTTTGCGAGATGGAATTCGTAAACTATAATGTACTCGTATCTAATTGATTAGTTTTCAAACTTTGCTTATATTTCACGAAAGTAGGAAGTATAAAAAAGAAACAATAATTCCGAACATGCCATTGCTGTATTTCAGATGTTCACGAAAACAGTCAAAATTACTTCTAAACCAATTGGTAGTTTAGTGTATAGGTATACGTATACTAATCTTCTTTATCAACTATACCTATACGTAATTAATTGGACTTCGTGGACTCAACCATTTTTGGATGTTTTTTTTGTAGCAAATTACTCCCTTATGTATTCCAAAGTTTCTTATTTTATGTGCCATGTTATTTTGCGAAGCTCCGAAGTAATGTCGATTAATAGAACTGCTATCCAGAACGGAACTTTAGGAACTTTTACCGAACAACTTTGGTAGTCGATCGTAATTGCTTAAGGGGCCATAGTAACAGAGCAAAAATCTTTCTTATAAGGGCGAAATAAATAACAAGAAAAAAATCTTTCTTAGGTTATATAAAAAGGGGACCGAATATTAAAAAAAAACATCCGCTAGTCACCTCAAGCACTTCTCAACCAAGATACGATATAATATTCATTTTTTCATTGAATTGCGGTGGTAACTCAGATTTTTAAATGTAGGCAAAGTATATGAATTTTCTCTTCGTCCTTCTCGGGTGTCGTGTGTATTTTGACAACATCGTCAAAACACCCGAGAAGAACGAGATTAGTAAAGACCGTGAAAACCTACAGTTTACGAAAATTAAATTCATACCTACCAGTGGCGAAGGGTGGATTTCTGCAGAAGGGAAGCCGGGGCTAACATTTATTATGGGATTACGTCAGATTAGACACTATTATACCTATTTTTTTTCCAAAGGGTAACTCGATGGGAACCCTGTTCTTGGGTAGCTTCGCGCCTGATACCTACACACTAGTCAGTAGTCTCTAAAACATATCTCCATAAGGGCGGGAAATCTAACTTATTCGGGCGCAATCTTTCGCACGCTCAGTAACTATGCCCCCTTAATACTTTGTCAATCAACTCATTTTCCTCCCTCTCTCCAACCAGGCCTGGATTACCTTACCTTGATAGAAGGGTTGTTCGGATACTCGCACACTATATAAACTTCATTAGTTGCCACAATGCATACAAATGAGAACATTGATGTGAACTATAGGTATTTGTCGTTTCATTTAGGTATCGTAACATTGTCGCTTCTTAGAAAAGAATCGTGAAAGCCATAAATATTCTTTGCCCATGCCCCATACGCTCTTTTGCCATTTTTTAGTTGATCAAGGGTTTTCAGATGATAAAATACTAGTCCTAATTGATGTGTGTACCTACTTATAGTATACCTACTATACACCATACAGGTCGTTTGATAAGTGCTGGATACTAATTCTGAAGTAGCGATTGTGTAGATCTTAGTAGAATCTTTCAAGATAAACTCAGCTAAGTACCAAATCTATAAATTACCAGGGTATAACTAAAGTACCAGGTGACGTCTAATGTAATGATTTAATCAAATTAAATGAACAAAACCTAAATAATGTAGTATCTGTCTGATTATTATGTATTGTTATTAGGTATATTGATGTGATGTACTTTGTAAGACTATACGATAAATAAATAAAATAATGATGATTGTAATATAATAACCTGATGTAGGTATTATAATCTAATGAAATTCTATTTAATCTAAAGAAATCCAAAGTAATGCAGTCTAATGTAATGATTGAATAATCCAACTAAATCTAATATGATGTAGGTAATAATGGTATAATCGTACGTAGTCTAATATAACGTCTAATGTACATAATAATTTTATTAAATTAATTGATCGAAGTCTAATGTACTTAGTGATTTCTAATGTAACGTCTAACGTAAATGATGTCCAATGGAACGTCTAATCTTTTTTTTTCTGTCTATATTGGCCTCCACCCGTTCGCGAGTGATTTAGCAACGTCTAATCTTATATAATTATTTTATTTAATTAATTGAACGAATTCTAATGCAATGACGTTTTAAATGTAATGATTTAATCAAATTTAACGAACAAAATCCAAATTAATGATTGTAGGTATGATAATCTAATATTATTTATGAACGAAAGAATTCCAAAGTAATATAGTCTAAAGTAGTCTAAATGATGTAGGTAATGTTATAATCGAACAATGTCTAATGTAATGATCTTATTAAATTAATTGATCAGAATCTAACGTAACTAATTATTTCTAATGTAATGTCTAATTAAATTCTATGTTATCGAAAGAAGTCTATAGTAATGTAGTCCAATGTAATGATTGAATAATCCAACGAAATCTAATATGATGTAGGTAATGGTATAATCGTACGTAGTCTAATGTACGACATAATGATTTTATTAAATTGGAATCTGGAATCTTAATGAAATGTAAATTGGCAAACATATTGGACAAAAGGGCTCTAAGTACGCCCACATGTAATTGCGGAGTAATGATTGTGATTGCGTGGTTAACAAAACCATTTATCGCTTTTTGCGTAATTTGTACCACCAATCTTTATTGCTTTAATATCGCTAGAATAAGTAGGATAAATTATAATGGGATATAGGATATAAATGAAACACAAGGTCGATATAAATAAAACACAAGGTCGATATAAATTAAAATCAAAACGAAAATTGTGCAACGTTTTGATTTTAATTTACGAGCAGTATAAGGTATGTTCAGTCTGTCTCGTCGTGTCGGCCCGTCAGTCATTGAGTGCTGTATCAGTATACTCAATACTCATATAACCTCTAGAAATATTTTCCTTAAATTTCTTGCAAAAAGATCAGTATCGATCGATATAAATAATATACATTAAACATTAAGTAAATTGTTAAAAAATCATAAAGACAGTTTTTAGAAGAAATAAAAATTCATATAGGATGTATACCCGCTATCTTCATCAGGTATGGGAGCCGCACCATTCATATCGGCAAAGTGCTATTCTATGAAGACTTTTAATTCCCGTCCATGTTGAATTCCGTGTTGTCCGTGTTATCAGCACAGCCACTCGATTCGATCGTCTTCACATTTCGGAAAACTGAAAGAAATATTTATATTTGAAAGACTGCGGATAAACATGAAGCATTGAAGGGAAGCCTCTCATTTGCAGAGTCATAAATACGAGAATTAGATGAATATGCGAGGTGTCTAGTGTCCACACCCGCAGAAAGAGAAAGCAAAGAAGCAAATAGTGATAGGTGCCTACGTGTGAAAATGGAACTAGGTATATGTATTATAAGCTCCTTCACATTGTATTGCATGGCCGACCTCAAAGAATGAGACTCTCAGAAGGTGGATGCTGGGAATAGACCTTGCAAGATAATTATTATTACCAACAGACCACTACTCACTAGGCACGAAAAAAGAAATATAAAAAGAAGAATATTATTATCATTATCGTTTGGCATCAGCCACTTAAAGGTGGCGTCGTAAGTCAAAGAATTTTTCATTGTTACATCCAGCAGAGACTATAGAGACCATCATCCAAATCCTCAAGCCATTGCGAGGCGTTTAGAGTGGCGTTATGTATGTCGATATACCCGTATGTGCCAGAGAACGCTCCCAGAGGACACGTCTCCATGATGCTCTGGATAGAAAGAAGATTAATAGTAATTATAGTACTTCCTACCTTCTTATTCAAAAATGAAGCTTCCGATGTAAGCTGCTGATCGAGTGAAGTCTTCACAAAGTCATACTATTTCCAATGTCTTATTTCTTCCAATATCCAATTCTACCACCTACCTGAAACGACAACAAATTTTTGATATATTGTTAGCGGCGGTTAAGGCAGTTAAAAAGGAAAAAGGCAATAAGGACTCCTTCAAAAACCTATTTTTAACAGATCTTGTACCTATATGACATTACGTTCATCTATCCATACAGCCACTGCATCATTACTTATGACCAAATGTAACCATTGATATGTGTACGTAGAAATGTACATGCTCTACTAGAGAGACTTGAAGAGAGGATGGGTATACCTTCTTTATCAATGCGAACGTTATGGATGAACATAAGAAATATGCAATAATTAATATAAATGTACAGAACATACCTAAAGGTGTCTGGTACATCTACATGTACGATTCCTCCTAAAAGGTCATCAGAAAGGACATGTTGTCACGAAGTGTCTCCAAAACTGGCATTGCCTGATGTCCTCACGTCATCCAGGCTCCATGTCGGCATTTTGAAACACATAAAATTCGACATGTGTATAAAATTATGTGGAAATTAACCCACAATAACAGTTATGGTGGGAGAAGGTATCATGAAAATAACTATCGGGCGTTACGACAATATGTATGAACGTGATGGAAGCAAGAACCATTGCTTACAAGTAAGTGTGGCGCAATAGCGACTTCAAAATATAGATAGATGAATGAGTACAGTGTAAAACAGAGAGATATTCTTACCCCAGCCCTATGCGTTAGCATCTTCCAAGTATTTGTTAATGATAATGCACTCAATACATAAAAAAACAACAGTTTTCACTAATTGTACATACCTACACAAATAATTAGCCATAAAAATAAAGCAATTAAAAATTAAACTCATATTTTCTTCAGCGTCTTTATATTACAAACAGAAAACAATGTCTGAATTTTCCAAATCGTAAAAAAAAGAACGCCGGCGAAGAAACGAGAACAAACCAAAACAATCTGACATTCGTTCCATTTCTATTCAAATTTAAATTTTTTATTATAGTTCACACTAAACTTGATTAGTATGTAGGTACGTAGGTACTTAAGATAGGTACCTATGTAGTTACAATATTATAATACTCGTATTCTAATATTCTATTCTATCGCTTGCGGGGTAGGCATGCAGACAGAACAAATCACCAGACTTTTCTATCCTTACGTACAACTTTTGCCACCGTCACATTAATTTATTTCGTCATATACACATTGCGACTCCTTTTATTCAAAACACGTTGGTCTTTTTGAATGTTGTCTTGGTCAAGCCTCGTGATTCTTGGACTGCCGCGTTTCCTTAAATTTCTTTTTTCCCCTTTCTTTGTTATCTTTTCATCGTTCATACTCTCTACATGTCCCAACCATCTCAACTTGTTCACTTTAATTCTAGTCACAATTTCAGTTTTACATTCAATTCATTTTTTGAGGTGGTCGGTATCCTGGTTGGTAACGCGCTTGACTGTTAATCCGGCGGGCGTGTGTTCAAACCCCGATGCCAACTTACTCCACTTTACAACACAAGCTTTTAAGCTTCTTGTGAAGCGTACAACGATGTATTTGGGTTTTATTGGAATAAACCCTGATTCATTTAATAAAAAAATAAATCTTTTCGGATCTCTTGACGTTTCTCATGGTAGGTATCATACTATACATAATTATACAGGGTGTTTGATAAATGGATACAGATATCTTCAGGAGTGATAGTAGAGCTCATTTAGCATCTTTTGAGCCAAACTTAGCTTAGTCAAAAGTCGCACGGTTCTCGAGACATTCGAGATTTTAACTTTTTTTCGAAATACCCCGAATTACTCAAGTTTTAGCCCGATAGCATCGTAAGTAAAGGTACCTACTCAGTTCTATCATTCTTTTCTGTTACCTGAATATGTGTTTAGTCTATTTAAATCATAAGTTCAATCTGAAAAACAATCATGTTAAAAAATATCGCATTAAAGTTTCGAGAAAGAGATATTTCAAAAACGAGTTACGACATTGGAGAGGATTTTAGATAAGAAAAAAAATGTTTAAAGATTCAGAATTCTGGAAAAAACTTCTCTGGTTTATGCTCTTTCAAATGATATACAAAACATTATAAAAAACATTAGTTTCGAAAATCTAATCTATCAAAAGATGCTAAATGACTTCTACTATCACTCCTGAAGATATCTGTGTCCATCTATCAAACACCCTGTATATTAACGATTTTTAAGTGCGTACCTATTTATACATGCCTTTATATTGTTATCATCGTTTGGCATCAGCCACTGAAAGGTGGCGTCGTAAGTCAAAGAATTTTTCTTTGTTACATCCAGCAGACACTAGAGACCATCATCCAAATCCTCAAGCTATTGCGAGGCGTTTAGAGTGGCGTTATGTATGTCGATATACCCGTATGTGCCAGAGAACGCTCTCAGAGGACACGTCTCCATGATGCTCTGGATAGAAAGAAGATTAATAGTAATTATAGTACTTCCTACCTTCTTATTCAAAAATGAAGCTTCCGATGTAAGCTGCTGATCGAGTGAAGTCTTCACAAAGTCATACTATTTCCAATGTCTTATTTCTTCCAATATCCAATTCTACCACCTACCTGAAACGACAACAAATTTTTGATATATTGTTAGCGGCGGTTAAGGCAGTTAAAAAGGAAAAAGGCAATAAGGACTCCTTCAAAAACCTATTTTTAACAGATCTTGTACCTATGTATATGACATTACGTTCATCTATCCATACAGCCACTGCATCATTACTTATGACCAAATGTAACCATTGATATGTGTACGTAGAAATGTACATGCTCTACTAGAGAGACTTGAAGAGAGGATGGGTATACCTTCTTTATCAATGCGAACGTTATGGATGAACATAAGAAATATGCAATAATTAATATAAATGTACAGAACATACCTAAAGGTGTCTGGTACATCTACATGTACGATTCCTCCTAAAAGGTCATCAGAAAGGACATGTTGTCACGAAGTGTCTCCAAAACTGGCATTGCCTGATGTCCTCACGTCATCCAGGCTCCATGTCGGCATTTTGAAACACATAAAATTCGACATGTGTATAAAATTATGTGGAAATTAACCCACAATAACAGTTATGGTGGGAGAAGGTATCATGAAAATAACTATCGGGCGTTACGACAATATGTATGAACGTGATGGAAGCAAGAACCATTGCTTACAAGTAAGTGTGGCGCAATAGCGACTTCAAAATATAGATAGATGAATGAGTACAGTGTAAAACAGAGAGATATTCTTACCCCAGCCCTATGCAGTAGCATCTTCCAAGTATTTTTTAATAATAATGCACACAATACATAAAAGAACAACTGTTTTCACTAATTATACAATTGTACATACGTACACAAATAACTAACAATAAAAATAAAGCAATTAAAAATTAAACTCATATTTTCTTCAGCGTCTTGATATTACAAACAAAAAACAATGTCTGAATTTTCCAAATCGTCGAAAAAAAGAACGCTGGCGAAGAAACGAGAACAAACCAAAACAATCTGACATTCGTTCCATTTCTATTAAAATTTAAATTTTTATTATAGTTCACACTAAACTTGATTAGTATGTAGGTACGTAGGCACTTAAGATAGGTACCTAGTTACAATATTATAATACTCGTATTCTAATATTCTATTCTATCGCTTGCGGGGTAGGCATGCAGACAGAACAAATCACCAGACTTTTCTATCCTTGCGTACAACTCTTGCCTCCGCCACATTAATTTATTTCGTCATTATACACTTTTTGGTCACTGTATGGTAATTGCCCAGCACCTATGCAGAATTGATGTTGTATCTAATCCTGGATGCCAGTGTGGAGTTAACGTTGAGTCAATAGACCAAACTTGAGTGGAATTGTACCTCACTGGATATTTCCTCCCCAATACAATCCCTCTCCTCCTCCTCATTCCATTCCCATCCTATCCTTTCATATATTGTATAATCAAAGTATCTATTAGTTAGGTTGTTTTTGCTATGTATGTATAGGTCTTGGTTTGTGTTACTGTGTTTGTGTGTTGTTATTTGTGTACAAATGTAATTGGTCAGGTTTGTCATATTCCTGTTTAATTGTACTGTTGTGACTGTATTTGTACCATAGATAAGTAAATAAATAAATGTCCTCATATTTGATTGCCCATCGCGGGGTTGTAGTGAGGACTACCAACACGATTTCGCCAGACATACATATGTCAATGAAGCTTAGAGATGCGATGCGAGTAATTGTAATTGTATAATCACGTAATTGAGGGATTTCTGAAACGGAGCTTTAACAGGTTTGGTCTACCGAATTTCTTCTTATCCTACGTTTTCTTACGACTTAATTGTATATTGGCACAAACCCGTAAAAAAGTATGTTCAAGTTATCATCATAAATCAGTTATTAAACTATGCAAACACCTATTCTGTTCCAGCTTGTTCTCGCCATGTTTATCCTCAATTTTTAAGCATTTTGGTTTTCTTTCTTCTAATTGGTTCGTGATTGTTATGTATAATACAACATTACTATGTCTTTTCATATTTAACTATGTCTATTCATATTATATATAATATAAAATTGGTATTATTTATTGTGTGGTACGGACGTGGACTAATTCTTAGAAAAATATACTTCGTCTGTCAGGAGTTATTCAAGTAGCATTGCGAGTATTATTAACACCGTAGTACAGAATGATACCAACTTACGCGCGAATTCTTAGTCGTTCAGTATTTTCGTTTTTATATATCTGCTGCTATTCTACACACATTACTAATACGCATGTATGTATGTCCTATATTGTAGGGATATGGGTTACATAAACTTCATTTTAAATAATTTAGCATGCCACATATCAACCTCGAGTTTATACGTATTTTGGTATTCATGAATATGGTGAAAAATTCAATGTTGTTTTAATATCATACCATAACAGAAGTAGATAAATAAATTCTACAAAAATACGCCAACGTTGAAATAGGGAACAGATATATTTACCAACTGTTGAAGATTTTCGTTTAGTTTTCTTTATAACGCACGATGACGCAAAATACAATTCCTTAAATTTACAATAATTTATCCAATACTAGCTGAGACCTTTGAAGCAATCGCCAACCGCGGAATTATAATCTACTTGTTTCCCCACCGACGCAATGTATGTGCTTAGTGATTACGTTCCTTATTATTCCAATTGTACTTATATAGTTTTAATCTTGTTTTAATATAATATTCACTGATTATTCCATAATGATTGTCGCCATGAATAAATTCGTTGAGAACTTTGTTACCTCCAATTTTATCACTCAAAGAAACTGACAACACTCCGAAAATTTTACCTTTCAACCACTTTCGCCCGAAGGAACTATTGGTTTGGTCCCATAAACCCATTCTGTGTGAATGTGTTGGCAGCGACGACTTACTTGTCGTCTTTAACTCTGTTTGATTTGCGGCGGTTTCTTCAAATGTGTATTAGGGTGCCTTCCCACGACAAGTGAATCCGGATTCGTACGCGAATCTGGATTAATCCCTTCCGGATGGATGATTTCGTGCACGGGGTATGGGGAAATAGTTCCCTATTTTTATAATAATATAATAATTAATTGTATTAATATTTTTAACTTTTTAACTTTAACGTTGTAAATTTTGAAAATATCTTGAGTCCGTTGAAGCAATAAATAAATAAATATATAATATAATAAATAGATAATAATAATTATCTCTGTCATACTGTTGAATATATACTTATTCTGTTTTTGTGTTTAAAAATTAGATCGATCAGGTACGAGAATAAATTATTGTCTTTACACCAATATTAATTGTAATTTAGTAAAAAAAAATAAAAGAAAGAATTGCCTGCGGCATTAATTAAACTTGTTTGTGGGTGATATTTTTTAAAGTTTGTCACACGGAGTTTTTGTATCTTGTATCACGCGTTATTTTTCAACACCGGTTTTTCTCAAATTAGCTGCTAATCTCTCTCAGTCCCGTTATGGGCCCGCTACACGCTCGCGAGTCACCACGACCTTTTGGTGTTCATGAGTAAAAAGGCGTCAACGGTCGGTTACGTACATGTCAAGACAAACGATCCATCCGCACCCCTTTTTACTCATGAACACCAAAAGGTCGCGGTGACTCGCGAGCGTGTAGCGGGCGCATTATGTGTCGGGGTGTACATTATATTTATTTTGTACGGGAAAAAATGTCTGCCATAACTGGAAACTAGAGAACCCATTAAATAATTTATTTATTTATTTTTAATATTATTAATGTCGATATTATCAGAATAAAAGAATACCGGCCCAGTAACAGTGCAAAAATTGTGCTGTTTCAGGTCCGTGGTATTAGAAAAATATAATGATTGGTACCTTTTTTTCATTTTAAATAAAATTATAATTTCTTTATCATTCGTGTGTTATTTAGACTAATAGATTAGGTACATAATTTTTGAAGGGAGACATTTGAAAGATTGGCATCATACTGATAAAATGCACCACATGGACTTATAATTCGATGTAACAAAATTCCAGAAAAATTAATTCAATAAATAATAAGAAAATATAATGTTCCCCACTCTATGGCAACTGGGGAATCTAAATTTATACATTATTTATTTTTCGAATCATGCGGGTGCGTGCATCTCTTTCACTCTCGTTGTATATTGTAACAGTACGAAACCCATAAGCATATTGCTCAAAATAAATAAACCCCACAAAAGCCGTACAAAAGCCACACAGGATTTTTTTTAGGGATAAAAGCACAAATCTAATTGAATTTTGTAAATAAAATTAATTGTATCGATTAGTATTCGAGTAAATTATATTTGGAACTAGAATAGATTAAAAAATACGAATAAGCAAGCGGATCTAAAATGGGATAGACAATGATTTCAACATTTTATAAATAATTCATCTACTGAAATCCAACTAAAAAGTTTAAGCTTTTATTATTTGAGGATTTTTTATTGGTTTTTAATCATCTGTAGACCATATTTAAGGCACTTGGAATCGTCAGGTTTACAAACACAAAATCAAATGCAATAAATCAATAAACACAACAAAAAAGAATGAAAGCAATAAACACATAGACAATACAAAACTATAACACATTTGTGGTACAATTTAATGCAGGTCTGGATGTAAATTGTCCAGAACTACATTAAGTACGTCATATTTCTGAAGGGTTTTTGTGTTTTTTGGGGTTCATACTACATCATCGTAAATACTCCTATGGGTTTTTCTTCGGAAACCGTTGTGTATACACGCGCTGAAACATGTAAGTAGGGTTGTCAACATTTTTTCAGCTGATTATTCCATCTGCATCAATAAGTAATTTTAAAAAGTTATCGGAAGCCTGGTTGCTAACGCGCTCGATCCTCGATGCCGACATACCCCACTTCACGACACAAGCTTTTAAGCTTTTTATGAAGTGTACAAATATGTATCAGGGTGTAATTCGTTAATTTTATGAAAATAAAAGAAAACATACACATTATCTTATTGTTCTTGATATCAGTTCTTAACTCTTTTTTTGTTGCTTCCTTCATTATCCCCTCCTTTCTTCCTCTTCTTCTTCCTCTTCCCATGCTTCCTCCTTCCCTACCATAAATGTTTTATAGATATAAGATATATATTTTTAACAATGTAATGTAATCTATTTGTTTTGCGTGTGTGCTAATTGTGAACGGATGTAATTGGTCTTGTGTATTGATATTTTTGTATTAATGTACCTGCCAATGTTTGTTTTTGTGACTGTATCTGTTCCATGTGCAATAAATAAATAAATATCTACTTATCTATTTAAATAAAAACTTTCATTTTATGAACTGCTTGAATTTTATAATATTTTTATTTGCTAGAAAAGTGTGGTTTTCTCAATTTTCAAATTAATGTAAATTACACACTCATTCGTCAGTCGAAAACTGCAGGCAATGATATAATTCTTAAACTGCGTTTAAATTTTACAAGTGAAGCGGATTTGGTTGATATTTTCTTAGTTTTAATGTTGCCAAAAAAAAATATATAGTATTTTGCGATCCATATATTTCTTGCAACTCACTTTCAATATTATTATTATACTCTATTTATTACTATTTATATATACTCTATTTATTACTATTTATATATACTACTTATATTATACTCTATTATACTAGAAGATCTTTGAAAAAATTATACTAAACAAGATATCTTCCTCCATAAATGGGACTATTACCGAATACCAGCATGGTTTTATGCCTCATAGGTCAACTCTTACCAACCTTATGGTCTATGAAAATTATATCTCCCAAAGTATGGCTTGCAGGACTCAGGTGGACTCGATATATACTGACTTTAGCAAAGCATTTGACCGGGTTGATCACTCCATTCTTTTGCAAAAATTGTCCGCAATGGGAATCACTGGCTCGTTGTATGACTGGTTTGCTGACTACTTGACTGGCCGAAGACTGATGGTACGTGTTGGTGACACTGTCTCATACTCGTTCGAGGCAACAAGTGGGGTTCCTCAGGGTTCCCATCTTGGTCCAACCCTATTTATATTGTTTATTAACGACGTTGTGAATATATTCACTGATGTGAAAATTCTAATATATGCCGATGACTTAAAGATCTATAGGGCCATAAGGGATCCTCGGGACTGTCATATTCTTCAGAGCAACTTGGATAGACTCTGCAGATGGTGCTCTAACAATAGACTGGTGCTGAACGCCAAGAAGTGTCAGGTAATGCGTTTCTACCGAATTGAAAAACCACAAATTTTTAATTACACTATTAACGATTCTGCACTTCAGTCAGTTGATGAGATTCGAGACCTGGGAGTTATATTTGATCGTAAGGTGAGCTTTGTCAGTCATATTGACAATATTTGTGCTAAGGGCATGAGACTTCTTGGTTTCATTCTTAGAATTTGTAAGTCTTTTTTAAATATTTATACCCTGAAGATACTCTTTGTTTCGCTTGTACAGAGTATCCTAGAATATAATAGCACTATCTGGAACCCCTGTTTTGAAGTACATGTTAAGAGTCTAGAAAGAGTTCAACGGAAATTTCTGAGGCACGTAAATTATAGACTAGGCATCCCAAGGGAACAATTAGATTATAATTGTTTGCTGACTTATTTAAATATTTTGAAGCTTTCTGATCGTAGAACCTTGATCGACCTGATGACCCTATATAAAATAATAAATGGAGGTATGGATTGCCCGGAGATTCTGAGTCAGATTAATTTTCATGCACCCTTGAGAGCAACCCGTCAGGCATTGCCTTTTTACACTTGTGCGTCTACCACGGCTTATAACTACAACTCGTCTGTGAATAGGTTGCAGCGAATGGGTAATGAGATCTCTGGGTCCGCAGATTTCTATGGGGATGCTCTGTTAAGGTTTAGATTAATTGTTCTCCGTCTACTAAGTTCACCTGCCCAGCCAGTGACGTGACGGATTAATTGTTTTTGAGCTCTTGTAATTGTGTTTTGTTGCTGATTTTATTATTTTCTACTGTACAGACTAATTGACTGATTCTTTCCAACCTTTTATAGTTTTGTTTTATTGTTACTTTATTTTTATCCATTATGCAGACGGACTGATTGTATTTGACCTTTTTACAATTGTATTTTACTATTGTTTTATTTTTTTCTATTATACAGACAGTTATATTGACAGATTGATCGTTTTTAGCCTTTTACAAATGTGTTTTACTATTATTTTTTTCTTTTATTTGACTTTTTATTATTAATTGCATTTTATTATTGTTTTATTCTTTTATTATGGTTATTTTACAGATTGATTGTTTTTTAGCCTTATTTGACTGAATTTTATTTTTGTTTCATTATTTTCTGTTATACAGATTGATTGTATTTAACTTCATATAACCAAATTTTATTATTGTTTTATTCTTTTATTATTATTATTTTACAGATTGATTGTTTTTTAGCCTTATATGACTGTATTTTATTATCGTTTCATTATTTTCTGTTATACAGATTGATCGTATTTAACCTCATATAACCATATTTTATTCTTTTCTATTATACAGGCAGATTTATTGTGTTTTTTATAATTGTATTTTATTATTGTTTTTTTTACTTCACAAGCTGATTAATTGTTTTTAGCCTTTTACAGTTGTATTTTATTATTGTTTCAATCTTTTTTTTATTGTATCTGCGCTGAATATGACTATTCGTATTACTGCTTGTTTTGCCTTATTATGTATCATTTATATTATTATCATGAATTGTGATCGAATATTTTAAATCATATGTTGTCAAAGGCCGTGGGCCGTAAATTATCTTAAATAAATAAATAAATAAATAAATAAAATACTCTAGTACGGTTGACAACCCTCGTTGTTAGTGAATATATATCCGAAAATATATCGAATAATAATTATTTTTATTGTAAAATTGTTACAAAAATATACAAATTACCCGACTAGCAAAAATTACAACACGTTATTTTCAGTTAATGTAGGTAGCTACATGTTATCAATTTAGTATCATATTCTTGTATTATGTATTTTTGTACCTATGAATAACTTTTGAATCAGTATTAATTTACAGTAAGTGAGTATGCATACCGACATTTCAAAAATTTCTAAAAACGGGAGACCTTCTATCTCGACAACCGTTATTAATTATGCTTTGGAACAAAATAGGGTAGATGCATTGAACCTTTATATAACCGTATATAACCGTAAAAGATTTTTTATATCTTGTATAGATTTCTCAAAAAAAATGGAAAACACCTCTGATCTTTTTTCCGAAAGACGGAAACTCGTTTCCTGAAAGTCGTTGAGTAAAATTTTTTTTGTACTGATAATATGCATTAAAACCTAGGGAATAACCGTAAAAGTTTTTTGATAGACGCAAAATTAACCTAAAAATTAAAAAAACGCTATTTTTACCATTTTATCATGCGATTGTCACGCGATTTTGAACCTTAATGCCGTGGGAAAAGACTGTGACGTCATTCCTGGTGCCAATTATATAGGTAATACCTACCGATTCGGTATAATACTTTAAGTAAAAGTTAATGTCGCCGCCACACGCTTGCGAGCGTCTACGAGTTTTTTGCGTTCATGAGTAAAAAGGCGTCAACGGTCTGTTACGTAAACGAGCCAAGACAAACGTTCCATCCACACGCCTTTTTACTCATATACACAAAAAACTTGTGGGCGGCGACAAATAATAAGCTAATAGGTACCTACATAAATATATACATAATTATATTTTTTAATAAAACGTTTTTTATTTTGTGAGAATCAACACACACACACACACACACACACACACACACACACACACACACACACACACACACACACACACACACACACACACACACACACACACACACATATATTACACATTTTGTAATTATCAAACTATAAATTAACATTGAAATAATTGAAAAAAAAGTTTAATTTTAATTAAAATACATTTTAAAATAGAAAAGAAGAAATAAAATGAAAAAAACTGTCTGTTTGGGATGTTTCCTAAAGAAATATCTACGTATATGTATATTGGATTCAACACTTGTATTGCAAGTTATCCAAACGCTATGGATTAGACGGATTCATCTGGATTCATCAAGGCGTGTCCGCGGATTCACAGGCAACCTATTTCCCACGATCCGTGCACGTCTGCGATATCACGTACCGCCATACAAATCGCTATGAAAAAGTCTGTAGATTCACGGACTCACTCCTTCCCACGGCATGCGAATCTACGGACGAAGCAGGATTCACCTTCCGTGGGATATAGCCATTAGATACCTATTATTTTATTGCACCAAATTATTAAACGAGCAGATTCCCTTTCGTCCAATGGTGTGAAAACAGCACTGTGTGCGTGTGTGGTAGACATCCGATGGATAGATATTTACAATAGAAACATACTCGAAAGTGTTTATGATTTTGGGACGGTTTCGCTTGCCTTATTTAGGTTATAATAGATTATGTACAATAATAATAATTTTAATTGACTTACACAATTCGTACTATAATAGGATTTGTTGTAGGTACCTATATAGGCATCAAAATTTGTAACTTATTCTAGTATCTCCTTTCTTTAATTCTGATACCTCAAAAAACTATTTGTAAGAACAAAATAAGTGATCCTGAGATGAAAAAGGTGAACATATATTTTTAGTATCGTAATCAGTAGGTAAGTAGTACCCATGATATCCTCTCTGAGTTTTTAACTTAATTGAATTATATCCCGGGTTGCTTGTAAAATTGAATATGTGATGTTATTCCTTATTTTCTTTTAAATCGTTTCGGTTTTCACATGGGATTGTAAATAGTATCGTATTATTGTTCTGTTATTATATTCTGCTATTATAGGTACTTTCGTAATCATAAAATGAAAATGGATAAGATTCATGTGTTTCCCAAAGGAAATTTCCGGATAAGACATCACGAAAAATGTCTATTTCGCGTAAAAATGTATGTCAGTATATGGGATCTTCTTCTTTCGTATGTACACGACCATTGTTGTCTTGGAGTCAGTATATGGGATAAAAAGAAACTTAAAACGCACGCAATAATCATCTTCAATGTACCTACGCCATTATAACAATGATTGAGTTAGGAATGGTGTGAGAAGAGCTAATTCATCCTGCACAAAACCAGTCTGAGTTGTATGCCTTTTGACCTTCCCTTAATGAGCATTATTAGCAAAGCACTTCAGTGAGTATTACCTTTATTGTCTACCACATTTATTATTAATAAAATGAGGAAAAAATATCGAAACTTACGTGAAAGAAACAGGATCAATTTAGGACGTAGTTGAGATCAGAAATTGGATATCCCATTTCGGAAATTTGCGATTTCTAAGGAAACAATAGAGCTTTTGAATAAAAAAGTATACTCACTGACATAAATATACCTATATATTGTTTAATAATACGAAGTATCGATGTTATTCCTTTGTTTCATCAAGAACAGGTGAATGTTATTATGATTCTCCTATATTCTAGATATCTTTTGTGATTTGCCTATTGGAAATTCTCATTGTTTGGGTTGTAAATAGGTAGTAATAATACGAACATTTCGATATACTGACTGACAGACAAAGACTACCCAGAATTTGAAATTAGGTATATATATTATATTATGTAGTAACGTCTATCTCTTGGACTAACGTAAGTATTTCTTACTATGTATAAATACTCGTAAGCTGTTATTCAATACAGATGCCGCATGTGGTAAAGTCCGAACAATGCAAAGGTTTTAATCTAGAAGTTTATATCACAGGAAATTTTATTAATTTTATTATTGATGCTTCAAAAAAATGAAAATTAGATATGGATTGGTATTTCATTTGACAATTATGCCGTAATTTATAGCTGTTATTTTTAATAGTTCACTTACCTCTCGTACCTTTACCCTTGCAATAATGAAATTAATATACATTATATTATAGTGATTGTAGGAAGATTAACTTTATGGAAGTACATTTTTATAAATTTTGAAAATAAAAACACTGTATTTTACTAAGAAGGAAAGTAAACAAACAAAGATGGTTTGAGCATGATGAGAGAATGAAAGATGACAGGATGACAAAAAAGATATATTTGAGTGAGCGAAGAGGGGTGATAAGCGCGGCCGCCCGAGACTGTCCTGGTCCGATCATGTCGACCAGATCCTCAAGGATGGACGCGTTTTGAGTAAAAGGAATCGGAGAGCGTGTATGACGAATTGCATGAAGGTGACGGAGGCTAGGAGTATGTGCAAGGATAGGGCTGTCTGGCGCTCTGTCCTCTCTGCCTACCCTGCAAGGGACGTGGCGTGAGGGTATAAATAGATGGTATTTTACATTCATTAAATTTCCAACAAATAATGTCTCTTGCGTTTTCGCTCAGGCGAACTGGTTCGCTGTTAAAATGCATCGAAATTTGGTATAAAATCGTATATTAATTAAGCGTTGATAATACGAACTCCGACTATGGTATGTGTGTGTTAATTTTTATATTTTGTTTCTTAAAAATGTTTAGTTTCTTATTTGCAGGCGGTAAACCAAAATAAGTAGAAATTTTAGAATATTTTCGAGATATGGAAAATTTTTAACGGACTCTGACTGCTGAATCGTCTATTTGACTAAAAAATTAAGGTGGTTCATAGATAATAAAATGTACTTTATTTTTGTCTAAGTATAATTGTCCCTTTTGTTTTTAATTTTCACATTATGGACAGAAAACTGGAGAATGAGCTTTTGTTTCTAAGAAATTCTCAAATTTCTACCAACCCATCGCTATTGAGGGGTAGCAAACATTAAAATATAAAAATTTCAGCCTTGCATTTATAGCATCAAGGAAGTTTAGTAGATTTTTTTATTTTTTTTTAATGTTATATATCCATTTTAAATAATGAAGAATTTGCTTCTAATGTACTAAAGTGAACTTCAATGTGCTCTAACGTAATAGAGGTTAGTCTGTCTCAGAAACCTTCGTAGCATTAATTGTAGAAAATATAGTGTACTTTATTTTTATACACCAATTTTTTCCAAAAAAGTCTATATATTTTAAGTTATAGTCAATAAATTAAAAGAGAAAATATTTTTTTGAAAATAGTGGAATTTATGCTCTTTTTTAGCGCATAGTAGCGCGTAAGCGGTTTATTTCAGAAAAAAAGAATATCATCGCTATTTGTAGAAAATTTACTCTATTTTATTCTTGTCTCGAGATTCTTTTCTCTAAAATGTATACTTTTCGAGTTATGAGCGAAAGTCTCTAAAAAGAACGTTTTTTTCTGAGTTTTTCTCGAATATCTCAGAACGCATCACATTTACGAGGTGGCAAAGTTGAAATTCGAATTCGCACAGGTATGTATATGTAAATGGACGAACAAAATTGGACGAACTCTATTGAGTAACTATTATTGATCTATCTATTCCCATGTCAATGTATATTATTGAAAGGTTCATGAGCAGGATATCACAATCGCAGCGAATTTTGTTGACACTTTCTTTATTTAGCAGTCGTAATAAAAATAGCAAAAGTGTTATATATACCGACAAATATTTGTTATATAATACAGAGATATTTTACGTTTGTTCCCATTTGACCAACCGTTTGTTCAACCAGTTGAACAAATGGGACTCATTTTTTCCCATTTGACCAACCGCTCGGTTTAACAACTGGGAATCAATATTTTTGTAATATTTTCTTCCCGTCTGACCAACCAACCTTCAGTATGGAGAAATTACAACATATTTATGATATATTTATATTGATTTTCATGACGTTTCTTACCTACCTGCATACATACATACACAAATTATATTTAAACATAGGTATATCTTGTACGAAAATGTTCGTAGGTAAGTATATAAGATGCTTCAGTTATTTTTTCATCATATTTAAAGGTATAAGCATGGGCATCGTCAGGGGGTGTAGAGGGGGGGTCAGTTGCCCCCCCCCTAGAGATTGGAATGGGTATATATTTTTTCATAAGAAGAAGGTCGAGATATATTATACTACATCCTCCGCCACCTCCCTTGCGGGGTAGGCAGAGAGAACGAATCGCCAGACTTTCCTATCCTTACACACACTTCGGGCTTCCGCGACATTCATGCAATTCTTCATACACATTATATACCTTATTCAATAATATTGTATTGTTGGTATTACCTAGCCTACCCATTCTATTGAAATATTATTATAATATATAGTCACTAAATATGCTCATTATTACACTGAGTACCTACTCCCACAAACATACCAATATTGGAGGCTTTTCAATATTTGCTACAATTCCTACATGATTTGTAATTTCAAATTTGTAAGTTGCCATAAATACTCTAAATCTACATACTTCGTCGTCAGTCGAAAAAAAATCTTAACAATACTATATGACTCCATGATTTACCATATTACGAAAAATTTTGCCCTATATCATTTATTTCCTTGTTGATTGTTATGCTTTAGTATATAGGCCAGTGTAAAAACATCAGAAAAGGGGGTATAGCGTAAATAATTCTCGGAAAGCTGGAAACTGTTTTAATCTCTTCACTAACATACAAAGAAGGTTTCTTGAAGTTTGCACCAATTTCTTGCTTGTGCTAAGTACAGGGTGACCCAAAAACTGAAAAATTTTAGAACTTTTTTCAGTTTTTCACCGATAACTCCTAAACGAAGCATTCTAGGAAAATTGTGTTCTCCTATGAATTAAAGTAGTTAAAATTCTTCATCTAATGAGCGCAAATACTACTCTCTACTTTGAAGAATAACTGAGAAACAGCGGTTTAAAAATGTATTGTTTTTCTCATCAAGTTGTAATTTTCTTAATTTTCTTGAATATTTGTTGAATATCTTCTAATCTAAGCTACTTACAGCAAATTTTACTGAATATGATTCAATGGTCGATTAATTTTCTATGAACTGACATTAAAATATTACTTCCATATTAAATGGTTTAGGATGTAGAGGTATTTAAAGGGAGACGAGTGAAATAGAGAAATTTTTTAAATGATAGATTTCGATATCTGAAAGGTAACGTAGGCTTAATTTTGCGGCACTTTCTTATTAACGTAATTTTTTTTTAGTTAAAAATCGAAATTTCGCTATTGATACGCCACTGCGTAACATTTTATATCGAGAAGATGATATTTTTTACCTTCATCAGTTTTATCAAAATACCCCCTAAACAGTTGGTGTTAGGAAAAAATATTTATTTCATAATTTATTTTAAAATAATTTTCTACATCTTGATTTCAAAATTAACTCTGTAACTTAAATAATAACCGAGCTTCAGTCTTTTAAAAAAGGCGTTACTAAAAAAAATAAATTGCCTCAGCTATTTTTGTTGAATAACTCCAGAACCATGATATAAAGCAAAAGTTCAAGAGATTGAAATTAAAGGTAAATATTTTTTCTATAACACAAGCGTAATAAAATAACTTTAAAAGTTATAGTTAGAAAGTTATGGATGATCAAAGTTGATATTTTGTGTAACCATTCGACGTTTGCTTATGAATTATATCGCTGCTAGTGAAGTACCTTCTCGGCAAACTAGTATGAAATAAAAAGAACATTTCAATATTGTGTACCGAACGTTGCATCAAATAATAAGAATTGGTGGATTTTGAAAAAAAGCGATCCGATGCTGTGTATGACAATTAATTCCTGGAAAGATGCATAATGGTTCTTATCTCTTCATTTGCTCGTAAAATGAGTTTTTTGAGGTTTTCATAAATTTTCTGCTTGTGCTACGTAACGCATGTCCCAAAAACTACGGAACCCTTTATCAGTCTCCCACTGATAGGTACTCTTTGATGTACGAGTATATGTATGTTTGTTTATCATGATATTAGTATCATATAGTATCAAATCGTTATGTACCAGACCGTAGGTATAGTACGACAATGTTCAACAGACGTCGTCTACCTTTCCATTCCTACTAGCGAGTCAAGAAACTTGAATCACGGAATCTGAAATTAAAGATATCCCAGCAAACATAAAAGGTTGTAATTTGGAGTTAATTACCTTTATTATGTCACTGATACTCTGGTAACCTCACCTAAATCGGAAATAAAGACCTTGATTTGATGTTCATTTTAACCAAAATGGGGAACGGAAGCACGTGCCTATGACGTCTAAATGGAGGTAATCTAAGAAACTCTAACCAGACATTTTACAACCAATTTGGTCGCTATAACCAGTTTGACCTAAACTTCACGTATACTTTACCGATTAATCGACCTGTTTAAAATTTTATGACCTAATGCGCGCATGCGTGGATTATAGAACATATAACCAATTCTTTATTTTATTATTTAGCACACGCATCCATTTACGTTACAATACTTTTACAATGGCGTTTATAATATTCATCAAACTGCATAAGCACTTTTTTTATCACTGATTTTACGCGCATATACAACAAAAATGACGTGCGGTGCAAATCTAATCGTAATATCGTATATTATGATGATTGGAGATCGAAAAATACTAACGGGCCCTAAAAATATTGAGAAATAAGGAAATACAATAATATTCGTATTATTTTTATATGTCTTAAAAATTCTTAAAATTGAATTTTATGCATGCAAAATTGTTAGAAACATTGATTTATAATGTTTGCTCACATTAGTTTTGATAATTGAGCATTATTAAGGGCATAAATAGTAATCATAACATGTCAATTCATTCCGCCAAGCTAAAACGTCAGAATGAAAAAAATGGCGTCCATTCTTACGACTTCTATTCGTCAAATAAGTCATGAAAACCAGTAATTCTCGGCAATCAAGAATGTTTTACCTACTTTGGTGATAGAATCTACAAAGTAACCGACCATGATGTCTAATGTAGGTCACCGAGGTTACCACTGTCGGATAATCGAGCGTCACGTGATATCTAGTGATGTGTTAAGCCGCGTTTTATAATAACCATAGCAAAAATTTCTCAAAAAACATAAAATCTAGTAGAACAATTCAATGGCACACCTAGGGTAGCCGGCGCCCGAGGCAAACTATTTAATTCCTCCCCCCCCCCTTTTAATAATACACACCACGATTATACAAATCAAAATAATTATTAACGAAAATTATTTTAAATATTTAGGTTAATGTTTACAAGGGCGAGCTGATGATTAAAATGAAGTCATCGACTCGCCCTAGTGAATAAAATACTGAAATATTTATATTTTCTCACTTAATTTAGATGATCAGCTCGCCCTAGTAAATGTTCTCAAAAAATATTAAATTTATATTAATTTCGATTGAAATTGAAATTAATTAAAATTTCTCATTTTTTGTAAACATTCACTAGGGCTAGCTGATGATCTAAATTAAATGAGTAAATTTAAATATTTCAATAAATTTTCACTAGGGCGAACTGATGATTAAAATTAAGTGTTTTAATTTAAATATTTCAGGTAAATGTTCACTAGGGCGAGCTGATGACATAAAATCAAGTAGGTTAATTTAAATATTCAGATTAATGTTCACTAAGGCGAGCTAATAATCGAAATTAATAAAAAAATAATATTATTGTGAACATTTACTAGGGCGAGCTGATGATCTAAATTAAGTGAGAAAATATAACTATTTCCGTAAATTATTCACTAGGGCGAGCCGATGATCGAAATTAGGTGAGTAAAATACATATTACATATTTAAGGGCAACACCACTATATACAAATATAAATAAGTAGGTGTGTTGTGAATCATGTGCACCTGCGCACCTGTCGCTGGTTACCGCTCATCGTAGTAAATATCGTGATCGTACGGTATGAATCCACATACTATTAAGATTTGCCCATCTCTATTGTCTGCACACACCAACATTATACGGTAGGTATGTATCATATTTCATCATGGCGTCACAATTATAAAAAGAAACTCCATATTCGTCAAAATATCCTGTGCTACCAAAATACTTCCAAAATATAACTAGAATTGGAACACTTATGTGAAACTATAACCTCTAGGTTAAATTTAGAAGCAAATCCTACCATAAAGACATAATAATATTATTGTCCGTAACCTATTGGTGTTCAAAATGACCAATAAGTCATACCTAACCTACAAAACACAACAGATACCGAGAACGCGATCAGCTGATCAATGGCCGCCATTTTGTGGAACTTGTTGGTCGTAATTTTGTCTCAAATGAAGTAAAACAAACTTCAATAAGGGTCATAAATTAGACTAGTAAGTTTTTTTTCCAATTGGTTGATTATATGGTTATAATTTCGACGCAGAAACGATTATTTCAACCAATTAGTAGAAATAGCTCAGTGGTTAATAAGAGAGGTAAATACCACGTCCATTTAGAACTTTCATTCTACCGAGTGGCTGTTTATTCTTTATGGTTGAGAAATAAGTAAAAACGATGTTTTTTTCTCTTTGTATTCACCATTAAAGTCAAAACTTCTGAAAAGTTTAAAATGTCAGATAATATTACGAAATTTTACACCAAAATAAGTCAATCTGCTATTAGACCAGAATTATTGACTTCGCAATGTTTGCTGGGATAGGTACATTGGGATAATTAAAAAATTGATGCAAAGTATCAAAAGCTCTATTTATCCATATCATAGCATAAAATAAAAAATAAGTATTTACAATAACGGCGTTGATTGACAAAGGTAATATAATAAGTATGCCTACATTACATCAACACTCAACAATTATGTAGAATAATATTAACAAATAATTCAGAAAACGTCAGCGAATAATAATGAATCAACATTACAGTTTTTCCTCGAGAGAATCGGTGGTATGCACATTTATATAACGTAGGGTTATGTGAACTCCCTTAGGGAGGACGCAAGACTGGCGTTCCGATGCTTAAAATACTTATTTTACAGTACCTATCAGTGGGAGACTGATTAAGAGTTCCGTAGCTTTTGGAACATTCGTTACGTAGCACAAGCAGAAAATTTATGTAAACCTCAAAAAACTCATTTTACGAGCAAATGAAGGGATAAGAACCATATCCTTCCAGGTATTAATTGTCATACACAGCATCGGATCGCTTTTTTTCAAAATCTACCAATTTTTATTATTTGATGCAACGTTCGGTACACAATATTGAAATGTTCTTTTAGGTAGATTTCCAAAAGGAACTCTACCTATTCGTTTTTCCCGTGATGTCGCAGAATTGAAAAATTTCTACTCAGTATCACTAATTAGAACCAGGAGAACCCGAATCCGACCTTGGTTTAAAAGTTTATATATATAAGCCATATATATATATGTCCCTTTTCTTGTGCGCACGTTTGCAGCCAAACTATGCGTCGCAGAAACGTGAAACTTGGGTGGTAGATTTTTGGTAAGTGGTAGATGAACTGATAGGAGATTGGGTGAAATCCATTAAGAGGAAGGTTCACTTTTTAAGGCTTTAAATTCAAAAACAATCATTCTTAGGGGATCCAATGATTGTGAGGGTCTGTGTCTGGTATCGTATGAAAGGTTATTAAATAAGGAATACAGATCAAAAGTCAGATTTTGTCTAGCTCAATTCCTCGGACTACACTGATCGATCGAAAGATCTAGTTAAGTAGTTACCGCATAGGTACTTGCGTGTTTGTTGTTTTAGAAATGTGCTTCACGATACGAGAAGAACTCACATCGTTTTTTCAAATTTTTAGTGCTTAGGTACCGGTACCAATCCATATTATGTGTGGAATGAAAATAATTTGATTATTGGATTAGGTACTTCCTTTGATTATTGAAGTACTTAATCAAATATTTTTTCGTCATACGGTACTTCGATAATCAAAGAATAAACTACATCCATACTACTTCATCACTTCGCTGGTTTATTTGCTGATGATATTGTGATTGTTTTTATTGTACAGATGTACTCTTAAAATTAATAAAATTAATAAATCACTTGAAATCTACCTATGCCTGTGGCGTGCCAAAGGAATTTTTTTATTTCATACTAGTTTGCCGAGAAGGTACTTCACTAGCAGCGATATAATTCATAAGCAAGCGTCGAATGGTTACACAAAATATCAACTTTGATCATCCATAACTTTCTAACTATAACTTTTAAAGTTATTTTATTACGCTTGTGTTATAGAAAAAATATTTACCTTTAATTTCAATCTCTTGAACTTTTGCTTTATATCATGGTTCTGGAGTTATTCAACAAAAATAGCTGAGGCAATTTATTTTTTTTAGTAACGCCTTTTTTAAAAGACTGAAGCTCGGTTATTATTTAAGTTACAGAGTTAATTTTGAAATCAAGATGTAGAAAATTATTTTAAGATAAATTATGAAATAAATATTTTTTCCTAACACCAACTGTTTAGGAGGTATTTTGATAAAACTGATGAAGGTAAAAAATATCATCTTCTCGATATAAAATGTTACGCAGTGGCGTATCAATAGCGAAATTTCGATTTTTAACTAAAAAAAAATTACGTTAATAAGAAAGTGCCGCAAAATTAAGCCTACGTTACCTTTCAGATATCGAAATCTATCATTTAAAAAATTTCTCTATTTCACTCGTCTCCCGTTAAATACCTCTACATCCTAAACCATTTAATATGGAAGTAATATTTTAATGTCAGTTCATAGAAAATTAATGGGCCATTGAATCATATTCAGTAAAATTTGCTGTAAGTAGCTTAGATTAGAAGATATTCAACAAATATTCAAGAAAATTAAGAAAATTACAACTTGATGAGAAAAAAAATACATTTTTAAACCGCTGTTTCTCAGTTATTCTTCAAAGTAGAGAGTAGTATTTACGCTTATTAGACGAAGAATTTTAACTACTTTAATTCATAAGAGAACACAATTTTCCTAGAATGCTTCGTGTAGGAGTTATCGGTGAAAAACTGAAAAAAGTTCTAAAATTTTTCAGTTTTTGGGTCACCCTGTACTTAGCACAAGCAAGAAATTGGTGCAAACTTCAAGAAACCTTCTTTGTATGTTAGTGAAGAGATTAAAACAGTTTCCAGCTTTCCGAGAATTATTTACGCTATACCCCCTTTTCTGATGTTTTTACACTGGCCTATATACTAAAGCATAACAATCAACAAGGAAATAAATGATATAGGGCAAAATTTTTCGTAATATGGTAAATCATGGAGTCATATAGTATTGTTAAGATTTTTTTTCGACTGACGACGAAGTATGTAGATTTAGAGTATTTATGGCAACTTACAAATTTGAAATTACAAATCATGTAGGAATTGTAGCAAATATTGAAAAGCCTCCAATATTGGTATGTTTGTGGGAGTAGGTACTCAGTGTAATAATGAGCATATTTAGTGACTATATATTATAATAATATTTCAATAGAATGGGTAGGCTAGGTAATACCAACAATACAATATTATTGAATAAGGTATACCTACACAGTACACCTACATACATATCGTTATACATTTTGATTGATACCATTATTTTTATCTTCAACATCTTACGACGAATCTTCTCCACTGATTTGTAACTATTGACTGGTGTATTGAATTCTACTTTAGCGTTGATCCAATCCGTTCCTGTGTATGTACTCTATAATTATACAGGAATGTACAAAAGTTGAAGTCGCATAGTTAATTTAACATCTCTCGGTTGAATTGGTTTCTTGTTCCGATTTTTTTTTGTTCATTGAAGTAGAGCGTGGAATCACCATTTTTATTTTTTGGTTGACGTGAGACGACGTGATTTTTAATTTGACAAATAGAATAAAAACTTTATTCGTGGTGTAAATATATATAATATAAGTACATGCGGAATAAATAGTACAAAAAGAATATTGTTTGTTTTTTTTTATGTGAGATACAATTTGTTTTTTGCGTAAACATCTCATTTTCTACATATAGTTAGATACAAGTAGTTATCTTAACAGATATAAGTACATGCAGCGGAAGATGGACTTTTCATCAGGCTTCGACCAGTTTAATGTGATACAACTTTACACTGAAAAAACATTCACTTATATTTTTTAGTCTATTATCTACAATATTATAATGAGGATAGTCATTTGTTTTTCTATGCACGTTAATCACCCGTTATGATAAAATCTCTGTGTATAATGTAATACATTTGCCTGAAATTTGCTAATAATTGTAATACGATTCGACGCCATTTTGATAACATACTAGAGATGTCTGGAACTTATAGTGGTGTTTCAAGTGCAAAAAAAATGTTGTAAAATTAAAACTAAAAAGCGATTAAAATCCTTATATGCTATTTGTATAACGCTTTAGGTTTATTCTTCTTCTCCAATAGCTTATTTTAAAATTGTTCGATTTTGCTAATATTAATTAAGAATTGATGTTACCAAAAAGATCTTAAGTCACATTTTGTCCAGCTCTAGCCAACGGGAGATACCGAGAGATGTCATGATGATGAGAAGATTTAAGGGTTGTGTGGAGTCATGTTTGGCATCCTATGAAAGGGCGTTGAAAAATAGCGTTTGTCCAGCTGTAGCCAACGGGAGACACCGAGAGATCAGATCTTGATTTTTTGCACGAATTTACAGATTTTAGAGGCGTAGCAAGGCACGTTGGGTCAGCTAGTAATGTATACAATAGTGAAGTGTGGAAGAAGATACTGTGGTTGGAGTGGCCAGAGGTCCTGGAGACTGCACGAATATTTCCTTATTTTATTTTAATTTCCATTCCTAACATCCGTGACAGCCATTACATCATAAAAATGCATTTTTGCCGGTATAATCAGATGCCTTTTCGCCAGTATATTCACTTTTCCGATATCTTGGACCCCCGACCCAACCATGGATAGAAGGGAAAGAAAGTGTTTGTAAGATTGTGCATGTACTATAATTATGTTACGGAGTTATAGTTAAAAAAATGTTAAAATATTGAATACCTATTTTATTCTAATACTACTTTGTAAACACCGATACAAAATACCTGTTTAGGCGAGCTCGATACCTGTTATTGTACATATTTTAATGGTTTCATGAATGTCAAAATTGTAATGGATGTATACAAAATAACATGAAAAGACTCTTAGAGCTCTTATACTATTCACATAGTGACACATCTATCTTGTATTAAGAACACAGCGTTCAATCCTGAAAGGTAGACTTTGATTAAGGTGCTTTTATTAAAACTTTCAACACCAGTAGAATTTTTCCTTTAACGTTGCTCGACTTAATCATTGCAAAGTTTTACTCGTAGTTAGGAAAGTCATTTCTATTCAAAGTTCATTACATTACAGCTCACATTATAATTTATGTTACCTATTTTATAATTTATTGACTTGTTTTCTGTTGTAATTTGTAACATGTTATCAAATGAAATGAAAAATCAAATGTCCTCTTCCTCTATGCACCACCGGCTCTTGCTTAAAAAACACGTACAATTCTGTCCGTACTTGCTCATCATTAACTCAAAAGCTTGTGTTCACCTCGAATACTGAGATAGTACAAACTATCGCGAAATGCTAGAAAATTCGTTGCGATTTCCTGACAGTTTACATTGGTTCTGGGCTAATCTATCCACTTTACCCCTTACACCAAATCGGTATCGAAGAAATTATCAGTAATATAATACTCGTATTACGAGTAGGGTGGGGACATCTACTGATACCTTAATGATACATTATTATTGTTATACCTGTCCGACCAATCATTAGAGTTAATTGCTAAATCAATACTAGATATTCCATCGAACTACTCCATTGCATAATACTGGTATTATCCAAGTCATGTATATTTGTAACGATGGCCCTTTGGCAAATTTTGCAAGCTCTATAAATATGTATATAAATTTAAAGCAGCGCACAATAGTTACTTTCGAGGATTTAGAAATCAGAAAATCATAACAGTCGAACTATCAATAAATTTATATATTTTTTGATGTACGATGGTCAAATAGACATTATAGTCCGAGAGCCCGCTGCTTAATTTATGACGTATCTGTTTTTTGATCGAAATGTGGTACAAATGATAGCTTACCAATAGGGTTTTACATCGCACTAGGGTTGCCTATCAAAATCTTGCCGCAACCCCCCCTGCCCCCCCCGAAAAGGTCCCTCTTCGCGGTTTTTCGCATTTTGTAGGAATATGGTAAGAGATAAAAGAAAGTAGTCAATGACAAAAATAATCCTTGCTAAATTCTCTACAAAAAATATTAAGTCAATTTTTTCATAGGACTAGTAGTTTACCCGTAATGGCCGGTCGAAGAACAGGATATTTTTTGGAAAAAAATATTTTTTTTTTGATTTTTTTTCTTTAACTTTCTTCCACCCATTATCACTAACATTTTATGGAAAAAAATATTTGGCCTGCGGCGCTATATCGCTGGTTATTTTATGAAAAACTAAATTTTAAGAATTTTCGTCACTGAGTTTTATTGCAATAACTCCTAAATTAATTGATGTATGAAAGTAAGTTCTAGCTCGTTTTGTAGCTAAGACTATATAATAAAAAAACTACCCAGAATACTCCCTAAAACTATTTATTTTACTAATAAAAAAGTTAATAAGCTACACCCAATACTTTTTATTTATTAATTAACAAAAATATATAATGAATACCCAAATGCATGCAAAGTACAAAATTACTCTACAAATAATTTCGAGGTGCGATTTGATTTATACAATTTCCTCCGTAAATGTGTACAAAATGAAAGTATTGTTCACTTATTTAATGTGTTATACAGTCCTCAATCAGATAAACCTAATTTATTATGAATGTATGCTCTTAAAAATTGAGAATGATAGAACAACGATTGAAGATCGCCGCTTTGCCTAAGAAACGTAACCATTTCTAGGCGATTTATAGCGCGACTTCGCTCAGCACAAATTACAAAAACCCTCGTTTAGGCGCCTATCGGCAGCCAATTTTTTTACCACTATTAGTAGAGATATTGGGGCTTTGAAATATTAAAAAACTAAAATGTCTCTCGGTGTTGCAAAATAGTTACAAGCCTTTAAAAAAATATTTATATATTCTCAATTGACAAATTATATGCGTTTTTTTATAATTAATTAAGTACATAATATGAAAATATTTCCAAGATATTTTTTTTCAAATGTATACTATGTTTATTGGAATTCGAAATGACATAAAAAAATAAAACTGTTTAATACAAATTTACTGAGCAAAATGCTCTCTAACGCACAGCAATAAACGCATTGAATTGTTCTCAAATTTGATCTAGTGCGTGAACATGTATTTCGCGATGTTGTCAAAGTAACCTTAAGGATGCACCAGTGTTTTCTTTGGTAGTTTTGGATTCCACATTTATCTAGCTATTTGGAAATACATTTATTTTTCCAAAAATAAAGTGTGAATTTTGTATTTTCCGCGTGCTAATTTGTATGGGAGGGTCTACTGTGCAGCGACGCGTTCGTGGGTGGCTAAAAATTTTCGTCGAAGTCTCACTTTGTTTGGAGAGCTTGACTAAATCGAATAAGAACGTTGTAAATAATGTAATTAATATCATTTTTTTGTTTGAATGTATGAAATATTTTAGAATTCACTATACTAGCGCTTTAAATCGGTCAAAAAATATTGCTTGACCAATACGTCTAGACGAAAAGTTTTATGAATGAAAATAATTAACCGAGAAAATTTTAAATTTAGAAGTGTATACCTACCTACTTGAAAATAATTTTTCGCGTAAAATTACTACATACATACGTATGACGAAAGAATATTTGATTAAGTACTTCAATAATCAAAGAAACATACATACCTATCTATTATATTATTGAAAGAGAATTCAATTCGATTTTTTTAAGTAATCATACTTACTGTAGGTACCTATAGTAGGTACGTATGTAGAATTAGTATGGAAAATACGTAAGACCAAGACCCTCTCTGATATGTTCCTTCGAAGAACTTTGAAGCGCGTGGTGGGAGCGGCAGTATGAATAGTTAGTTAATAAAAAATGCCAAATTCCGTGAATATACTATTCACGGGACCCACTAGTAGAAATATAATCTAGATACAATACAATATACAAATACCATGGAACAATTTTGTCTTATAATCAAAAGTTTATATAGTGTAAATTGAGTTGTGATTATATGTCGCGCATGAAAGGTGTAGCATTATTTTTTATTGATGGTGTTTTGCAGACAGTGAAGAATACTAATTATTTAATAACCTTACATCAACGAGTAGAAATGTGTATTATTTCATTTTATTAACATGAATATTTGGATATAATTTATGTACAAAAAATAATTACATTTTAAAACTTCACATTGAGGTAGGTAGGTACCTACGTCCAACACAATATGTCATTTTACTGTAAAACTTCGGCGATGGCGTTAGTATTATTGATTTAAATAAATATTTCTAACTAGTTCTGTACCCTATTCATATTTATTAACTTTTTAATCTGTAATCAATGAAATTTTGAAGTCATTGAAGATGAACGCCTTCTAAAAATACCAAAATATGATTTCGATGTAATCTATATGCCGCCTAAACTACATACAATTTGATGTTATACATAAGTACCTAATTTTTATTAGGTAATTAATAGGTAACTGAAGTAAAATAAATACAACCACATACGAGTGCGTTTTTTGTGCATGCGTATTAATTTAAATATTATAAACATTCTTTAGATTTTACAAATTCGTTAATATGAATTGCAACCTCATTCTCACACATAAATTACTTTTCTTGATGCTATGCCAAACGAACCCTTCTTGTTGTTGCTTAAGAGTGTGCATACCGAGATTTCAAAAATTTCTAAAAACGGGAGACCTTATATCTCGACAACCGTTACTAAATATGCTTTGGAACAAAATAGGGTAGATGCATTGAACCTTGATCTAGGGAACAACCGTAAAAGATTTTTTATATCTTGTATAGATTTCGCAAAAAAAATATTTAAAAACACCTCTCACCTTTTTTCCGAAAGGCGGAAACTCGTTTCCCGAAAGTCGCGGAGTAAATTTTTTTTCTTTTACTGATAATATGCATTAAAATCTAGGGAATAACCGTAAAAGTTTTTTGATAGACTCAAAATTAACCCCAAAAAATGGAAAAAAACGCTATTTTTACCATTTTATCATGCGATTGTCACGCAATTTTGAACCTTAATGCCGTGGGAAAAGACTGTGACGTCATTCCTGGTGCCATGCCCTTAAGTAGAAAATTTATTTATATTTGTTGCGGAGACCTCCATTTTTTAATTTCATCGATTGGCGTTTCCAAGAAAAGTATATTATTTTCACCACAGACACACAGCGATTACTTTAACAATACATAATATAAAACTTAGCTAAGGCTTAACTGAATCTTGCTTGAATTTTGATGCTTAATATTGTAGATAATGTGTGACCTATGGAATGTATACAAGTCTAATAATAATAATATTAATAAAAGGAAATAGAATAGCCATTTATACCAACCAACATAAATATTGACATAATAATATTTCAGAAAGTAAGATATAGCTTATTTACTAATATTTCGGGTCAACTAGTACTGACATAAGTCCGCACTGTGGTCCACTACTAGTATTTTATTTCGTAGCTTTAGTATTTTTTTAATATTATTTTATTTATTATTTGCTTATTCCTTTGTAAATTCTGGTATTTCAAAATATTTATTTACCCTTTTTGCCGCGAGACTTTTCATTACATAAAAGTCAGGTCTATATGAGCAGATATTTTCATGTCAATATTTATTTTAGCTAAAAGGTATCGATTAAGTAAATAATATATTATAATGTTGAATTACGATCTAAATGAAAGTCTTTTAATGAAATCGTACCCTTTAATATTAATATTGCTTACTTATATTAAAGGGTACTACCTATATAATGATATAGTATACTACGAATATATACCCACTTAGTAAGACAATACTTTTCCATTTAGATTCCCTGGAGAATTCATAAATTATGGACTGCTATTGAGTATTTTATACAGACACCTTACTTTGTTTTCTTTATTTTATTTTCAGATGCACGAGAAAGATTCAAAATGGACGTAAAAATGTCTGTGCCAAATGACAACACAGAAATCACTGTCAACTCTGGGTATGGAAGCAATGATGAGACAACAAGTCTCCTCGTCCATACTCCCTCAGTTACAGTGATCACTTCGGGACCAACTGACAAAGAAACTAATGGACCATCATCATCGAATAAATCAAATCCATCGAAACCAGTTCTTATGAGACAAGATTGCACTGCTCATTATTTAACTTCACCTCATCCACAATTATCAGGGAGTGGAGGATTCGGAGGGAGCGAAGAAAGTGGAACCTCTATTAAAATAGAAGATCCGAGTACAAGATCTGTACCAGATATAGAATTGCATTGCAGACTCGACAGTAGCACGAGTAATGTTCAGGACAAACAACATCATTTTGCATCGCCAGTAATATCAGTTCAAGGGCTGAGACATAGAGGGTCAGGCAGTGGTTGTCAATTCATACCCTATACAAGATGTAGAGGGTGTGAGAGAAGGGCATCTACAACTCCCATATCATCATTACATCTAGCTAGATCTGTATCTAGAGAGAGTGTCAGATCAGCCATACATTTACCATGTGGTTGTAGCGCTCTACATATATCAGGAACATGTCCCTTAATACAACCACCAACCTTATTATTAAATGCAACGAATACTTCCAGGATAATTCGCCAGAGCTCACAGCCCGAAGCCAGCGCCATCGCGTGTTGTAGCGGGCATTGCGCGCACCAACACCCTCCAAGCAGTTCTCTGAGACAATTGAGGGAGCCGGGAGATGGCATTGCGGGTATTGCTGCTGACTCTCTGCGTATTAACGGAGCTATGCGGCAATTTAAGCAGGTAATGGAAATGGTTCTAACATTCGCTAAGCTTTATGGTTTAGTAAGCGTATTTTGTTAGGAAAAGCTTCATTCTAAAACAAGTTCTTCTCGATAGATGGCAGTGATAGCATTTCTGAAAACTTCTCCGTCTCATAGTGTAATTTTATTTTGATTCACTGTTATGTTTTTACATTCAATGTTCTGTTTCTTCATTAACGTCGTTTCGAAAGTAGGATGATTTCTCATTTTTAATAATAATACTTGTGCTGTTTTTACTACTATACTATTTTTTCATCGCCAAGAGATATGTAAAAATCTCTAACGGATATTTTTATTCTGAGCGGTTAAAACAGTATCAGATTGTAACTAAAACTAATATTACTAACTTGTTATGGTAATAAACGTAAAATTAAGAAAAAGTAAGAGTACGTACTGAATAAATTATTCGGTTCTTGATGTTTTCTATTTAAATGACGCAGAATTCATAGTATTTGCGATCAGTTAAAGTTTAAAAAATACAACATACCAATATGCGTGGTTTTTATGACCATTAATACCATCACATGATTTTCTTCAATGTGGGCTATGCAACAACAGACGGGCAGGTGTCTGGTGTATAAAGAATCATGATACACCATTTGACACTGTTGACATTTAGAATGGGCGGCGAACTTCATTATTTATTACACTATATGAAATTATCATAAGTCTAGTCTGTTTTCGATAACCTGAAATGTAAAAGACTCGAGTATAGGATACAAAATAGATACAAATGATATAATTATATATGTAGATTGTGGGCTACCTAATAAACCTTGGAAGTGGAAACAACTAAAGATGCTTTGATGAAAGTCAAGGAATTTCTCGATCTTGCGAAACTGAAACATCTTGAAATGAATAAAAGGAGATAATCTTGCTTTTGCAAAAATGCATTTTGCATTTCAGTTAGGAGTAGGTATATTTGCACTTGCGCTGGTATAGTTTTTCGATGATAAAGTAAGTTAGTTGGACTTAGTTAATCAGTGTTTTCTTAAAATTTGTAGGTATCATTAAGGTCGCAACGAGATACATATTACTTACTATATAGCATGGTGAATAAAACTGTTATTTTAAAGGCAAGTATGATAGCTGTGTTTTGTGATTAGCATACATAATTCTGTATGTCCTCCGTGTAAATCGGTATGTTAAAGAATATTATTCGGGTATCGCAACGTATACATTGTATATTGTACAACATGTTTGAAGATAACAACTCAAAACACAAATTAATGTTCGAGTATGTAATACAAGTGTACAATAATATACATACAACTACATACAATCAATATTTGTTACATAACATGCAGATAACAAATAAATTTACTTACAATTTGCGATTCGTAAAAAAGGGATTAAACTCAAAATCAAACTCGTTTTATAGATGCTTATTTGATTCTGGTTTCGTTTCTTCGTTTTCCTTTAGTCGACACATGATTAGAAAATTTCGTATTGTTTTGTAGATACTTATTTAATTAAAAATATAGTTTTATACATTTATATATCCCCCAATGCTTTTACTTTGACTGGTGCAGATAATATTGGGATTCAGACATAGATTTCTGTAAGAAACCAACGCAACGGTAGAACCAACAACAAATATTTTCAGAGGAATATTGATATCATATGTGATATGACACGTCTTTAAAAAAACCAGATACTTCTCAGGATATTTTTTAAGCATTATGTTTATCCTATAATAAGAACTCAATATATAACACTTTAATGGACGATCACGTTTCGGGTGTTTGAATACGTGTTTTAAAATAAGAACCATAAATATATATTTTCAGAATAATCTGCTTTGCAACAACAACGTTAGAGCTCACAAAAATTTCTATTTCATCGGTCAAAAAGTCGTTAATTATTCTTGTTCTAGAATAAGAATATCATTACAACATGTAGAAAATTAAGAATATGGATTCATTTTCAATTTTAGAATAGGGCTGCCGTACGGCCCGTTACACCGGGACATGTCTCGGTTTTGAGGTCTGTGTCCAAGTCATTTGTCTGTGTCCAAGTCCATGAGTCATTTGTCCCGGTAGATTTCTAAAAAAATTCACGTTCGAGAAGGTATATATTATAATAATTGCTCAATAAAACGATTTCCGGAGAGTTAATATTTCTCGTCACATTATGAATTTCTTAAAATTATTATTAAATCCATTATTTTACGATTCTTTTATAAAAAATTATAAAGGCGTTAATTAACAGTCTTCTTGTTTTACATATTCTGTATGCGTAAGTCCTGTTTTTTTTTCAAGAAAACTAAACAAGATATATACCACAACCTTTTTAATATAGGCATATAGGTACTTACACGCTTATGTCTTATGACAAAACTTCTGCCAGCGGCGCTACTTTCATCATCATTCACATCATAAAATAAAACTAATTGAGATGTAGTAAAACCAGGTTCATCCATTTTTTCTAAAAGAATTTCGCCTGCAGCGGCGGCGCTTTCTATTTAGGCAGATTTTGTAAGGAAGCAATTTTCATTAGGTACTGCTATTTTTAAAGCTACGAACGACATTTTTGGAGGGTTAGGGGTCCCGGTCGGTAGTCCGACAATTATGGCATGCCTATGTTAGAAGCGTACGTGAACAGAAATTTTTCGATTATTAGAAACAGCCTTATCAAGATATTATAATTATTTATTAGTTTTGCTAGAGTAGGTTTTTCAGTATTTACCCATCTGTTGAAACTTCTGATATCAGTTTAATCGGAGCCCCAACCAAATGTTTTCACTGACCAACATCATCGACCATCACTAAAGTACGAGTAATGTATACGTTCCTCTGTATTACTCGTATTGTTAATATGTCCATTTATTCTGAATTTTTCCTGGAAAACGAACTCTAATCTTATTGTTCCACTAAACTTTCATTACATATATTAGGTATTGTATACTAACTGCTCTTGGGAAGGTACGGTTTGAAAATAAACTGGGGAATATTAAATTGTCAACGTGTTTTTTTCTTTTATTTCGTTCATATATGCGATTGCGCTTCCCATAAGATATTACACGTTTTTGAGAGCATCCCCAGTATTGTAGTGGATTTTAGGTAATTACAAAGCACTTTTCATATTTTAAGTGGATGCAGAATTTAAATATCTACATTGTGATCATTGAAATATCTTTCAAAAAACGCAATTATTATTTTTGTACAATATGTTCGATACCTAAAATTGATGCCAGGTGATTATATCATTTGGCTCCACAAAACATTATTTGATACATAGAATGTTTGAAGAAAATGCTAATCAGAATGATATTAGTAGATAATCCTATATTTTAGTACTCATGTGGTGTACATCACGTCAAAATATTTTCATGAATGCTAAATGCCTTCTTAATTTCTGGTTAATATTTTCTTTTAATGTCGAAGAAATATCAACACGAGTATATCTAAGATATAATTATACTACATACTCGTAAATATAAACTAAGATGAGTATTTAATCCTATATGTTTCAGTGTTGTATTATCTGCACTTAATATTCCTACACCTATATAAAAATTAAATAGTCATTAGATACTTATCCTTAGAAAAGATTAAATATGCTAATTTGTAATAATAACTCGTTACTACTAGAAACTCTTTGTCCCTGTAATATTTCACAGACAACCTAAAACTGTTGAACCAGTTCACTTTTAGTTTAAAAATTGGTGTTGTGTTTTATACCTCCCCCTCGGTATAATGTTGTTGTTTATTGTAATATCCCCGCATTGAAATCATTTATCTTAATATACATATGTATCATAATTTAATATTGTAGATATTGTGATATATGTTTCTTATAACAGGGTGTCCTTCTCTGCCCGCAAACCTTATCGCAGGCGCGGCGCACGCGTCTAAGGAGGGCGTTCACCGAGGCGACTGGTGACACTGTCTCATATGTGAAAACGGTTCGGATAATATATTACAATAATACATTTTTCTTTATTTTTTAATAACAAATGTATGATATTTTTACACCTTTTAACAAAGCAGTTAGTGCTTTATGCCACGCAGCCACCATGCACATAAATACACATTTGGAAATATTAGAATCAAATACTTAAAATTTATATTGTGTCAATATTTTGTGCAAAATGATAATAAGTTCTTTATTATCTACTAAAAAATAGAGGAAGGTGAATAATTTGAGATGTATGCCAACCTTTACATTCAAACACTATCACAAAAAAAACCTTTAATATTTGATGGAAACTAAATGTTTTATAGATGTGAATTCTCTCGTATGTAAATCATAATGTAATTTCTAATCAGAGATTTGTATCTTTTACAACACCATCATCATCATTTAGAAATGATTTATAATGTTTTCGAATTGAAAAGTTAGTAAATTGGAAGTTCCTATAAGAAATAATAAAAATGGGATAAGTTTGGCTTATGGAAAAAACACGCCGTTTTCTTTATCGTGTGCATTATTTTATTATAATTGTACAGCTTTTGTATAAGTTAAAATAGTATTAAACAATCTAGCTATACTTTTATGATATTCTCTAACGAAGTCATAATAATGAAAATCAATTAATAGTCCAAGAGCCCGCTGCTTAATTTATGACGTATGTGTTTTTTGATCGAAATGTAGTATAAATGATAGCTTACCAATAGGGTATTACATCGCACTAGGGTTGCCTATCAAAATCCTGCCGCAACCCCCCCTGCCCCCCCCGAAAAGGTCCCTCTTCGCGGTTTTTCGCATTTTATAGGAATATGGTAAGAGATAGGAGAAAGTAGTCAATGACAAAAATAATCCTTGCTAAATTGTCTACAAAAAATGTTAAATCAATTTTTTCGTAGAACTAGCAGTTTACCCGCAATGGCCGGTCTAAAACCGAAATTCATTTAAAATACAAAAAAAATGTATTTAAACTAAATTGGTTGAAAATTGATAAGAGCTACAGGAAAATAGTCAGAGAACGAATTAATTACCATAGTCTTAGCTACAAAACGAGCTATAACTTATGTTCATACATCTAATAATTTCGGAGTTATTACAATAAAACTCAGTGACGAAAATTCTTAAAATTTAGTTTTTCATAAAATAACCAGTGATATAGCGCCGCAGGCCAAATCTTTTTTTTCCATAAAATGTTAGTAATAATGGGTGGAAGAATGTGGAAGGAAAAAAATCAAACTTTTTTTTTTATTTTTTCAAAAAATATCCTATTTTTTGACCGACCATTACGGGTAAACTACTAGTCTTACGAAAAAATTGACTTAGCATTTTTTGTAGAGAATTTAGCAATTATTATTTTTGTCATTGACTACTTTCTCCTATCTCTTACCATATTCCTATAAAATGCGAAAAACCGCGAAGAGGGACCTTTTCGGGGGGGGCAGGGGGGGTTGCGGCAAGATTTTGATAGGCAACCCTAGTGCGATGTAATACCCTATTGGTAAGCTATCGTTTATACCACATTTCAATCAAAAAACAGATACGTCATAAATTAAGCAGCGGGCTCTCGGACTATAAGAATACCATCAAGGGGACACGCATATCTAACTTTCTAACTAATTTAATTGTCTTCTTTAACACTGAATTTTTTCAACTAGCATTATATTTCCAATCAAAATTAATACATTTGAATAAGCTATTAGGTTGTATGGACAAATATTCATAACTAACAAATAGGAAGTCATAGAACACTAAAAAAGTTGGTATACATTAGCACTAATAATTTTATTTTTAATTTACGATACATTTAGTATTTCCAAAAGTGTGTTATATAGACTTAAGTGGCACTTAGTTTAAGCACCTTTCCCTGCAATAAAATACCACACCTAAAAATAGTGCAAAAATTAAAAAAAAAACTGTGTCTAGCAATAAAACATTTTATTGCTTTCAGCTTTATGTAAAAGAAAGAGCTTAATGCAGTAGTGATTTTCTGAACTATATACGAAAGATGCTTTTGGCTTTAAGCGCTTTTGAAATAACTAGGTACATCTGTTTAATAGAATAGATTTTATGACCACATTGTAGATACACTGTTTGGCTTGAAAAAATTCCCATTATATAACCCAATTAGATTTTTTATTATTTTCCTACCAATGTATTTAGTTATGTAGATTTTCAGCACAAAGTATTGGATAAATTCTTACAGCAGACTTACACTTTACTATTTATGAATGCAAATAATATAATTAAATATATTCCATAATGAATGTGTGAAGGGAGAAGAGCTACTACGTCTACAACTGCTGCGTCTTTGTTGACGTTCTTCGTGGAGCATCCAATTACGTTGGTACCTTCACTCGAAAAAGTTTGGTCAGAATATACTTACTCGTATTAACTGTCACTCAGCCATTGATTCATTGTGTTCTATAATCTCATTGATTCCAAGTTTTATGTTCTAATGGATTTATAGTTCTTACAATCACATCGTATTTATTTAGCTTCTGATCTTTTAATCATAACAAAAGCTTTTTCGTGCTTTCGGTGATTTATACATTTATTACGAAATTCTTCGGAATCTTAATTACAATCTTTTCATCCCAAATAATATGTTACCGGACATATCCCATGCAGAGATACTTTTCATCTATGTGTATATATATTTCATGTTGTGCCTAAAATATTCTATTGTTCACTTTGCACAATGCAAGGCTTGTAGGTACACTCATAGAACTTCCTTGTTACTCGTATGCAATCACAATATGAATCAACGTATGTATCTATTATATGGAAGAACAATGCTTCAAAGTATAATGTAGGTAAGTGGAATACAACAATGTACTAATAACATTTACCTACAGCATAACTTGACTTCAACGATATTTCATTATACTACTATACTGGCTAGGAGCCAAAACATGTCACAATAATTACAAGATTACCAGCTTTACCATACAAGGAAGATAGTACAAAGCTCTGTAAGTATTAGATGTATTTCCATAACACTACAGTATTTGCTTCTGTAATTCTAAGGGTACTCGGACAACCCCATTCTTTTTTCGGACATTTTATGTAGCACTGGCAACAAATTAGTCGATATACATACGAGTAATGCTAATCAGCTCTCAAGTCAGTGTTGTCTGTTGTACATACACTGTACATACTGGTACGACACATTTAGACTTTGCCAAATAAATCTCTTTATTAACTCAAGAAATGTTATTATGTACAGAAAACAGCGTTTTCCAGAGCATTATAAGATTATTAACGCGTACGCACCTACTGAAGATACTGTTGACACCGAAAAAGACATTTTTTATGACGCCCTAGTTAAGACTGTCAGTAACTGCCCAAGGCACGACATTAGAATAGTCCTGGGCGACTTTAATGCTAAGGTGGGGAAAGAAGAATCGTACCAACCAACCATTGGCCTGCATAGCCTTCATGATGTAAGTAATGATAACGGTACACGCCTAATAGATTTTGCAACGTCTCAAAACCTGGTGATAGGTACCACCCTATTCCCACATAAAAATATCCACAAGGGTACTTGGAAATCTCCAGATAGAAGAACTGTGAATCAAATTGACCATGTCCTCATAGACGCAAGACACAGATCGAATCTAATGGACACTAGAGTGTATAGAGGCGCTAATGTGGACTCTGATCACTTCCTTCTAATGAGTATGCACAGAGCACGAATCTCTAACAGTAAAAAGACCCCAGGTATATGCTCGAAAAAGTTTCAGACTGAAGATCTAAAGAATACTGACAAAAAGCATCAATACCAACAAAAAGTCAGTGAAATCCTCCCTACACTCGAATCACTGTCTCTGGAGGACAAGTGGGCTGCCTGCAAAAATACTCTCACAACTGCTGCTAGGGAAGTCATCGGAGAATCCAGACCCACACGAAACCAAGGCTGGTTTGATGATGAATGCATGAATGCAACTACCATAAAGAATGAAGCATACAAAAGAATGATACAGAGCAACCGTACAAGGGCGTCTCATGAACTCTATAAGGCCAAAAGAAAAGAAGAAAAGCACATACACAAACAGAAAAAGAGGGAATACCTTAAGAATCAGCTGCAAGATATAGAACGCTTGAGAAATGCTAATGAAAGTAGACTTTATTATAAGAAGGTCAATGACATGAGGAAGGAATTTAAACCCAGAATAAACTTGTGTAGAGACATGAATGGCACGATAATAAGCGACAAACAACTGATACTGAAAAGATGGGTCGAACACTTTGACAACCTCCTCAACTCAAATTCAATTACCACCAATGACGAAGCCCCCCAAATAGCAACTGAAAGTGACATACCACCCGTGACATATGAAGAAGTAGCCCGCGGAGTAGCTAAGTTAAAGAATAACAAAGCACCTGGATCGGACGGTATCCCTACGGAACTCTATAAATATGCTGGCGAGTCGCTCACAAAGGCGATGCACAGTGTAATACAACAGATTTGGTCAGACGAACATCTTCCTGAGGAGTGGAATGAAGGTATTATTTGTCCGCTGCACAAAAAAGGTGATCAACTCGTGTGCTCCAACTACAGAGGGATAACACTGCTTAACACCGCCTACAAAATCCTCTCCAACATACTGTTCGAAAGACTTTCACCATACGCTAAGACGTTAATTGGGTCATATCAGTGTGGATTCCAACCTGGTAAATCTTGTACAGACCAGATCTTTACACTGCGTCAGATACTGGAGAAGACGCAGGAATTCAACATTGAGACGCATCACCTTTTCATAGATTTCAGGGCTGCGTACGATAGTATTTGCAGGAAAAGACTGTTCACTGCAATGAGGGAGTTCCTGATCCCTGAAAAATTAATCAGACTAATTGAGCTTACAATGTCCCATGTCCAGTGCAGAGTGAAAGTGCAGGCTGACTTGTCGGATACATTCCAGACGGTCAATGGCCTAAGACAGGGAGACGCGCTAGCATGTTTGCTGTTTAACATAGCACTGGAGAAAGTGGTACGAGACTCCAAGGTAAACACTAGTGGCACCATCTTCCATAAGTCCGTCCAGCTCCTCGCGTATGCAGACGACATCGACATTGTCTCTAGAAGTAAACAAGCTCTGGTGGAGGCATTCGTGGCATTGGGAAAAGCAGCAAAGAATATGGGCTTAATGATAAATTAACAAAAAACTAAATATCTACATTCACACTCCAGTACAACCCCAACGCCCATCACTGTTAATAACTATACTTTCGAGGCCGTGGAACAATTCGTCTACCTTGGCTCACTGATTACAAATAGTAATGATGTCTCTGAAGAGGTGAGCAGAAGGATCACGGCGGCCAACAGGTGCTACTTCGGTCTCCAGCCGCAATTAAAATCTAGGTTAATATCCAGGAAAACTAAAGTTAACCTGTACAAAACTATAATCAGACCTGTGCTTACGTATGCGGCTGGAACCTGGGCTCTAACAAAAGGAGAAGAGACCCGGATTAGCATCTTTGAGAGAAAGATCCTGCGACGAATCTATGGACCCATCTGTGACAATGGTACCTGGAGAACAAGATACAACCATGAGCTATACCAACTTTACAATGATGCAGATGTCATACGGTGCATCAAAATCTCAAGGCTCAGATGGTTGGGGCACGTAGAAAGAATGGAAGCACTCCTACCACCTAAGAGGGTGCTCAATTTTAGACCAGAGGGGAGACGTAGAAGAGGAAGACCCAAGTTGAGGTGGATGGACTGTGTTGAAAGGGACCTCAACGCACTGGGCACAGTCAACTGGAGGAGCGTGGCTGCCAATAGGGCAGAGTGGCGAAAGCTCCTTGTGGAGGCCAAGTCCCACTCCGGGATGTAGCGCCAAAGATGATGATGATGATGGCAACAAATTAGTCGAAATACATACGAGTAATGCTAATCAGCTCTCAAGTCAGTGTTGTCTGTTGTACATACACTGTACATACTGGTACGACACATTTAGACTTTGCCAAATAAATCTCTTTATTAACCTCAAGAAATGTTATTATGTACAGAAAACAGCGTTTTCCAGAGCAAACTAATTAAAAATATATTAAAATTATTTTTTGATCTGAAAATCAAATATATTGTTTTTATATAGGGTACTGCACATACCCCTCTGATGTGCGCATTCCTTATGATAGTTTGTTATAAATTAATGTTCTTGCAGGGAAAAGCTGACAGAGGATATTTTAATTTATTATTACAAGTGGTACGTCGTAATATTTGGAACGGAAACATTTCTGCTAGGTTTCGCTCTGATTAAGATGTTGGAAAACATTCAGGTTAGCTGTTTCTCTTCATAATTATTAAAGTACTATTTTTTCGTCTCTCTAGGAACACTATTCGATAACCGCGTTGGCTCCCTGGTTGAATTATGTAAGCATTCACATTTTTACGACAACGTTAATTTTACAGTAGAATGTTAGATAAAGAAACGTTTTATGGCCAGTGTGCAAAATGACGGTGAAAATTGTATTATTTAACAACTAATTTCTTGGCAGTAGTGTTCTCCTGCTACACATTGTTACAATTTCACAACAAATTTAACAGATTTTCCACAATTCTTAGTATTGGAGCATATAATGGATGTGTGAATCATGCGAACGTAGAAATCTTAATAAAAAAAATTGTTATGTACAGTTGGCATCGAAATATTTCCTCAATCATAGTAGAGGTATTTCTCAAGAAAATTACTATTTTCCTAACCTAAAAAATGAAGAAACAAACATAAATATAATACAAATTATCAGGTTGGAAAGGCTGTAGAGGAACATAAAGATTTTCTTTACTGTGTTATGTTATGTAGGAAACAGCCGGTACAGATAAAGCTTGAAAGTATTAAGGTGATACCGAGGGTAAAAAAGGGTAACTTCTACGAAATAACTTAATACAATATTTATTTATTTTATCGTAATAAATCGCAATAAAACGAAATACAGTATATACGGAATCAAGAAACATAAATATACGTTAGTAAATACTCATATATGTAGAATGTATAATAATAATTGATCAGAGAAACAATTGTCCTAGTTTTTCAAATTTATTAATTTAACATGTACGCCTGGCATGAAAGTTAAAACGTAACTGAAAATTTAATTCTATATACTCGTAATAACTACGTTTTATTATCATAGATTGTCATATCTTGACGTTTAATTAGTTTAAAAACAATGCCTGTAAGGAATAATGAGACGAATAAGTAATATTATAACCGCACGTTTAAAGAAAGTATGCTACAATGGTATTCGGAATATTTCTCCTGAATGTGAGGGACTTTTCTCAATTTATATGCAAATCAGTATTATGATAATCTGACGGTACACAGCACCGGCACCGCAGGAATAAAGGTATTTAATAATACGAGTATGAACCAAAGTTTTAAGATCCAAAATACGACGGATGTGCCTTATTTTAAATACATGAAATATGAAAACGTACCCAACAAATTTGAATTACGTACATCACCAGTCCCAGATGCCACAGAAGCAGTTCCTATAAAATTTTTGTATGAGAAAATTAACTAATTTAAAAACTTACCTGTTTTCTGTTTTGCAAATCGATTATAGAATAATAAAAGGGTTGGTTGTAATTACAATATTTCAATTAAATCCATTTTGCCATCCCTTTAATACAATTGTTGGTTAAACGTGATTTTCTATTGTAATTCGAAAAAAAAATTTTTCATGCGACGTGACCAGCAACCTCGACAAATGTCAACAGTTCACTACAAGTAAACTTTCATAATATTTTGACTACGAACTGAACTAACAGAAGAAAATATAAAACAATGCAGCTTATCATCAAGAACACGACAGATGAGACCTTGAGATGATTATAGAGTAGATTACGCCTAGGTAGCTATAGAGAGAATGAAAATAGAATATTGACGCCTAATAAGCCCAACAATGTCCACCCTTAACTCTTCTACACTGTTATAGGAATACTGCATTGCATATAGTACGGAATGTAGAAAAATCCAACGCTTTACGAGGATAATTTGTATAACAAAAATAATTCAAGTAAGAATATTGAAGATAAATTTAATACGAGTACCTACCTACACGCAGTTAAATTCTTAAAACCACATACAATCATGGAATCACCACGTCGCAGTCGCGCAAAACCTACAAAACCAATAATCTGTTTAAAATGTACGATTAAATGTATTTTTTTAAGTATCTGGGCTTGCATACACAAACCCAAATACTTTCCTGTACACCTTGCACTAGGCTAAAAGCCTGTATCGCAAAGTGTGAAATACATCACCAACACCGGTGTTTAAACCTGGCACCTCCCGCTCGAGAGACTGCCGCCTCGACCAACTGAGCCAACCATGTAAATTATCTGGTAAGAGCCTTCGAGATAAAATATGAAGTACCACGATCGAAGTCGAGCACGATGGCGTGCGAGATCGAAGGTGTTGTTCGAGGGGGGAGGCAACGGAGGAGACAATGGTATCAGCATGTGAGAGGAATGGAGGAATCCAGACTCCCTCTTATTGCATTGCACGGCCTACCCACTGGGGCAGACGACTCCCGGGCAAACCACTTAAGAGATGGATTGACAGTTTGGAGTCGACATCGCAGGAGGCTAATCCATCTTCATAACAGGCCTAAGGACTAAGAACAAGAAGAAGAAATGTACGATGTACCTACTACATGGAACTGTGTCCATTTGAATTATGTAAAAAAACGTGTCTATCATTTGGTGAGTTTTAATTCCTCTGGGATTAGAAAATGTAAAAAATAATACCATAAAGTAACTTTTTGTAAATTTCAACATCAGCAAGTATTTTTATAAACGGGACAGTTATTAAAAAAATATATATCTCCGTCCTTGAACTTCAAACGCCTCAAACTAATCGAGTTACAGAGGAATATATTTTTATGGGGGTTGCTTTATTTTTGTAGCGCCCTCATATTCTATAATGAATTGCTCCATTTTGTCATTACCACAAAACATTTGTCTTCGTTTCATTATGACTGAAGGCTTTATTCAAAGGAATAATTTAATCTACGCCTTAAGACGATTCGTGAGATAAAAATTCTGGAACTGGAATGAAAGCAAACATCAATACAGCAAAAGACAACAATTTATAAGAGGACTGTTACTATACGAAATGATTTATGTATTGGTAGAAGAATGTGCTTCAAAAACGTTCAATTTATTACTAACAGTATGCGAGTGTTAAATTTCAGTTTAGATATAATCGGAATCCCTTTCTGTGTCGATCACTCACAGAAGATACACTCTTTCGAGGTCATTATAAGTAAAAAAGCATCATTTATGCATCAAATGTAAGTACTTATACTAAATTTTTACACACAGTACTTATACTAAATGTACGTAAAAAATCTAATTATAATAGTATTTTATGAAAATAAATTGCAAAGTTATGTATGAATACTTACAATGCCTAAAACATTATATAGTTTCAAGTTTTGTACAAAGTTTTGCGTGTCGCATGAAATAATAAATATTTGTGCGTGCTAGGGAATTTCTCATCATTAAATTGTGTGAACTTCATGACATCGTTCTGTTTTGTTTAATTTCGTTAATAATTTAATGTTGTCAGACATTAATCTATCTATCCTAACTTCTGTACATTTACTACAACACGCTATGATGATATCTGACTTATACAATCGGCAATAGATACACCCACTTTAATATGATATTTCTTACTCATTAAAGCAAGTCTCAGATTATTATCAAAAGAACCAATACTTGCATATAAACAAAATTACTTTACTTGGCACGTGCACAGGTTTAAATAATACATAACCTATAAATAAATACCCAGGACAACTGCAAAGAATTTATAACAATCCATTGACAAAAACATTTCTAAAGACTTCAGTACAGTACGTATGAATATTATGAAAATGAATAAACCTAAACAGGGAATTGGGTTTTATTGTGTTGTGTTGTTGGAGCTTATTTATTACAAGGATTGGATTCAGTCTCAAAAAATCCTCCGCAGTCCATAAATTTCTTTTTTCTGGCATACCACATACATTGTGGTGTACCTCCCTGTGATTAGTCGAGCACATCGTGCATTGTAAGGATAAGAAGTGTAATGTTGGCCTCGAAGGCCAACATTTCCTTTATATTCAACTCTTATATTGGAGATTGGCGACCATACTTCGTTGCTACACTTATACAGGTATTCCAAAACACTATGGCTGCCTGATTTTTTGACCCATGATGACACGCAATAATAGATAGAGCATGGCACACCGAACGTACATTACTTTATACTCATAAGAAACTCTAAGTATGAAAATTCATGATTACTGCATGTAGTTACAGTGTAAATAATGTTTGTTTCTATTTACTTAGACACTACTTTAGAATATGTTGTTCCCATGTGGTGAATGTATTAACAATACATAATTCACTATATACTTAATGTTTCTCTTGTTATGTATGTTTATTATTTCCACAGTACTATTTCAATTCACTCACAAGTATACTTCTCTATATAATATATATAACACCTATTACAAGCATGTGTAGGTAATGTGTATAATATGTATGACGTATTTTATTAATGTTTTATTCATAACAACTTGTATAGCTTGGAATGTAAACTGTATTCATACATACGTTCCACACGGATAAAGTTTTGGAGTGCATGTACTGCGCGTGTAGCGTGTTTCAAATTGTTTTGTATCGTATTTGATCCGACGCTGGAATGATGTCAATGACTTCCTCAGAATAGTCAACCTTCTATGAAAAAAAAAAACCAATGGTTAGCTAGAAGATAGCCAAAACATTTTATATGATAGCAGATGAAATTCAAGGGGACGTAGTTTTAAACAGTATGTTGTTAGATTGATGCAGGGCATCAAGAATGTAAGAGAAGTAAGAGGCGGGCATTCCGTTATGTTTACCCGAAGCAGCAAATGAAGGAACGTGCGGGTATAGTAGATTTTAGTTTATAAATTTATAAACTCGTTTAGACTAGGAAATAATAATTGATACAAGGATAATATCGGTTGGTAAATAAAAGTATGTGTTATCTTAGGATTTCCTGTATTTGTTTATTACTAAATGTTCATTTACTTTTACCTTTACTCTGTATTTGTGGAAGAAGTAGATAACTGATTAATGCACAACAGGACACAATAATAGACAAGAAAAAATATTTTCTTTCTTTATTCCCTTTATGAATATCCAGGCACGTTTTGCTTTCCAAACAAAATGCTGGAAAACGTTGCCAAATTTATTAGTGGAAAAACTTAGATGCTGGTTCATTGAGTGGCATTCGGCCAAATCTCCCCAATAAGGTTGTACCGCAGTAAATGTACAAAACATGAGTGAAGTTGTGTGCTAAGACTTTGTTGAGAATGCATCTTATTTTATAATCTGTTATTTTTAGTGAATGACGTTTTTCTTTGTTATTCCCAACTCTGTACTTCCGAATGTCGCAAGTACTTTTTGTTTATTTAGGTACGCATAATTTAGTTCATTTTCGTCCCTGTCACGGCATAATGTTGTAGGTATGCGTTAGTTTGTTGACGAACATTGTATCCAGTCGTGATCCATGATCATAAACATATATTTTTTTACGAGAAATTATTTAAAATACAACTCCCACGAGTCCTATGTTTACATTTTGTAAACATTTACATATTATTTTCACCACACGGTTTTTTAGCTACTTTATCTACATAAAAATATGGACATTTAATATAATAGCACCCGGAGGTTTTATAAAAAGAAGTGTTTGAAGGAGCATGCGCACTGCGCAGACTATAAAGGACGCAATGTTATATAGGCTTTTTAATAATAATGAGTTTAGGTATTCTAAGTGTTTCAAGTTTTATGTAAATATTTCAAGTATAGTACATAAAATGTTATGACCGAATGTTTCGCAACTCGACTAACGAATCCATTTATAACAGGTTTGTCCAATGTCCATCCTAAAGATAGGCGAGCGTCGTGAAAAATATCAATACGTATGGGCCTCATACATAATCGTTTATGCCGCAGGCAATTTTTTCTCAAAATCTGGAAAAACATGGTACTCATCGTCTTTATTTTTTAGGGAAAGCCACCATATCATTTCAAATCCTGCAACTAGAAGATCCCTCCCTGAATATTTGGAATGGTCACAGTTAAAGTGAAAGTTATTATCCCTGATTTTGAAATCTATTACGTTGACATAATTGTATTATTTTTTTTTCATTATTTTAGAGTAAACTAACAAAAAACATTTTTTCTTATAAAAACACAATAGTTGTGTATAGTTCTTTTATTGTTACTATTTTTTATATTTGCAATAGGGTGTTTCTATTTATCAGTGTTGTTACTCTTCCACTGTTTCTTTCCTTCCACGTTTTCAAACTTCAATGTGTCATCTTCAGCAGCGTACTGAATTTCTTTCATGAAATGGCGGATCACTTTAACTTTTTACCATTTGTCTATTGTAAAGAATTGGCAACACTAACAGAATGGCGTATTTTCCATTACTTTTATTTTACAGTCCTCGTATACTTACTGATTAAATGCAACGGTATTTGAAGGAAACTTGTAATTTAGCGGGGATGAGCGTTATTTTTATTAGGTCTTCTAGAACCGTCATCTAAAATGCAATATAATTTACTTTATGGAGAATAGAGTATAAATCTTTCTCCTATCAGCTGATGCAGAGTGACAAAATGAAATGTAGAATGATATAAAATAAACTTTGAAAGATATTAAACATCTAGGTTTTCCTTACATAAATGGTTTCATTAGAAAGAAATCGAAGCTATAAAGTCAGGCGATAGTGATATTTTTACTGACGGCACCTACCAATAACTACCTCTAGGATCTTATGAGCAAAATGTGAGAAGATCTTAGATACGTATGCTGTCCTTGTACGCAGTGTTGTTGATGTATTTTGTATTCGAACCTACGTCAAGTGATTTACATCACTTTTTCAGGAGTTTTACTCTTTCATTTTTCTCGGAAAAGAAACGGTACAATTTGTTTGAATTGTTCTTTGCACCCCATGAATCAGACGAAAGTCAGGAATGAAGTAAGAGAAAGCTGTTTTCCTGTAAATTATGCATTGTAATTTAACTTATTCTATCCTTTCTCTATAGAACCAACACATCAGAAAACTACTACTTTTTAAAGAAGTATCGCAATAAATATTATGTCTGATATACTCACCATTTTTGACATTCTTTAAAAAAAACACCTCTGTGGGTTGCAAAATATAGTTAGGATTTGTCATTGTAATTTTAAATTTACAGTTTGAGATGTAATATATTGTCGGTTTTTTTGAAACCTTTTTGTCCCTTTGTAACAAATTAATATTCAAATCTCAGTGCCGAGTACCTACGTAAGTATATAATTTACGTATGTACATATTTTTTATGTATGTTGTTTGATTTTCAGTAAAATCAAGAAATCCGTATTTTTTTTAAAAGAGAGAGATCGAGGTAATTTTGAGTAAGTTTTTATACGAGTACATTGCGATCTAATTGTCTAACTTTACGAGCATAATATTTTTTTATTATTATTATGTCCAAAACTATATTTATGTCAATAACATTTGAAATGTACGTAGGTACAGAGAAACATGTAATAATTTCAGAATATTCAGAAAAATATAACAATAATATATGTAGCTATAATATAGAATGCTCACTCCAGCGGAAGAATATTAGAATGAATAATGTATTGTTATGGAGCACCAAGATTATTAGGGAAAATATGTGAGGAAGTGTCGGTGATATATTACAACCTGAATCGATTTTTCGCAACGTCGATGATGAAGTTGACATGAATTGGATAAGTTAAATTTATTGGTATACCAAGCGTAGCCATGTATTCATTGCTATGTCGAGGAAGAAATGAAGTTTTTTCATCAATCCGTTCCATAATATCACACAATATGGAATAACCAATGACAAACGTCCGTCGTTCAAACGTCGTCACGATACATGATCCTTTAACACGAGTCAGCACGCATAGACAATAGAACGCCAAAATACGCATAGTGAGCGAATCGCTCACCCTTTTATAATTGCTATAATTCTGTTATTAATTTACATATTACTACAAAAATCCACCAATACATACCTTAAAGTATCTACTACTAAACTGCATATACCAAAATTCTGTAAATTTCAACATACAATAAATAATAAATATAATGTGAGACCAATCAACTTTCACAAATATCAAGACACATTTACCTACCAGGAACACACGCGTGGTGAGAGATTCCCCGCGTTTATTACTTTACTCGGAAGGGCTATCTCCAGGCAACATCGTGTATTCTCTATTGTTTCGGGCGCTCAATACATTTGGCGCAGGAGATTTTTTTGTTGAAATGCCGACATAGTAAAATAATAAAACAATCTGTGTTGTGCCGTGGTAGTATACTTTTATGAAGACTTCGAATAATGCCATCGTTTATGACTTACTTTTAGTAGTTGGAACAATGATAGATATTTGTATAAATACTCAATGAAACAAAAAATTTCAATGCAACCGACATTTCAAAAGAACATAAAAACCTAGGAGTAATAAATTATATTATTTCGTCGCTAATAAAAGTAATAAAAAAATAAATAAAGTCGCCTTGTTTCACTTTTGCAACTAGTATTTTTTTGTCGCAATGAGAATATCTATCCTCGTTTTATTATTACGTTCGCCTTAGAAAAATAAACAAAAGCCGTCCTAGAATCGGACCCTGCTGTATAGTTTTTATACCTAGAGGACAGAATAGTACCGTCGTGACACGCGTAGGCGGTGAATCTCCGCCGAAAAAATTAAAACTCGAAAAATACGTATAAATTATAATTATAATCAGCGAATTTCACGATAAACACATGTTCTATAGTAAAGTAGAGGATATCCTGAAATGACAAAGTGTAGGGTCTCGTTGTTTTAATTTTATATCAAAAAAAATCTCCATAGCGGCAAAACGCCGCTGACGCGTGCGAAGGAGTGTTAACCCATTAGTGCATAAGGTTTATTCCTGAATATTTCTTCATGATCTCTTCAAGTTTTGCTAAATTAGACTCAAATAGGCCAAAGAAAGAAAAAAAATTGAAATCGGACCGGTAGTTTTTTTTATATGGAGTGTCTTATATATAGGACACTATGCAAAACTACATGTTGATAATGTTAGTATGGCGCAGTATGGAAGTTGTATGGGGAGTTACAGATATGTGTTTTATTTTATGTTTTTTTCAAGTTATAAGTAATATTTCTACATTTTTATGGAAAATATTGAAAATATTTGTAAAAATAGTAATAATAATAATAATTATCACATAAATTATTGGAGGAAATGTAGAAGAACTTAATTAATTTTTTTATCATTTGGTCTTCCTATATCGTTCAATTCAAATTCTTCCAATCATCCAACTGCACATTTTTTAAAATATATAAGTTGCAGTGATAATTCTACCACTATTTCGTCCTGTAATGGTCATCAAAGAAACATAGGGAGGCCACAAGGCTTCTAAAATCAGAGCTATTTTGAATAGTCAGTATTACCTCTTCTCACGACATCCCTGATGCTCTAATATCGTTATTTGAGGGCCGGTGTTCAGTGAAAGAGCAATTCCCGGCTTCTGAAAACCCTGTTGGTTACAAAATAGCGTTTATCGAATATCCTGTAAAATTCAGGTGTTCGTAAAATCATAATTTCATATCTTCTCCAACTATGAGGTTCGCACCTATTCTGACTATAATACAAATGTTTGCACAAAGAGAATGTTGTGTGTTTTTATATGCACACAGCATTCACTGGTTACCTCATTATTGAGATTAACCATGATGCTACTATAGTAGTAGTGATAATATAGAGCTCTATTTTCCTTTTATGAACTGTTTTTACTAAAGATATCGTCATCGTTAAATATTTATTTCTGAAATTCGGGATGATTTTGTCAACGCTGAAATTAAATAATTATTTTTATTTATATTATCTATAATAAAAAAATTATATTCCTCATAAAAAAATAACCAAAATTTACAGAGCAAAAGGAATAGCGAGAAATAAAAATTATATACATACCTGAAGAAATCAATATGATTTATATCTATACAAAATTAGCTTTTTTTTCAATAAAAAAGGGTTTATTTAGCTAAAAAATAAAAAAAAAATGTATAAAATATTCAACATTATGTGATATTTTGTCGAATTCTAATATAATCAATAAAAAAATGTAGTAGAAAACATTTCCTCATAGAAATCTACTATGCGCATAGTACAGTTGTATGAAAACCTAAAGATGTAGTTCTGCATAGTGTCTTATATATAAGACGGTGTAATGTATCGTCTTATTGAAAACACTTGTAATCTATTGATGGAAATTTATTTATTATCATATCAAAGCATGATGTTTAAGCTTTCGATCAATGTAATTTTCATTCCAATATCTCATAAAATAAAAAAGTTATTACATAATTAGTGTCCCCAGGTACCGATTGACGGAGCTACTATTCGCTCTTTTAACTTTATCTCTTCACTGACTGTACATCGCTCGGTATTTACATTTTTTTCTTATGGTGGTGTATTGCCACATTCTTAACTATTATAAATGTGAAAAAAATATTAACATATATATATTGGTAATTGAGAAAATGCCTAAAAACCAACGTCCTATTTATAGGACACTATGCACTAATGGGTTAAACGATGAACGGTTTTCTGTACCAGCGAAGTCAGATTTATAAAAACACTTGAAAAATAAAGTCCTTAAAATTCTGGAGGCACTATTCGTTCAGTTGTTCTCAGTTAGGTTTGAACAGAAACAAAATCTTTTTAATGTAGGCCACTGTTCAGTTTTAGTACCCTTCACCTTACCACCCCACCCTTACCCTTCATTCACTGTATTATTTATAGATTTCTCGTGCATTGTCATGAAATTTCTCATTTCGAGACAATAATGATGATTAGGTACTCTCACGAGGTTGAATTCTGTCAACAGCTTTTACAGATGAGATCATTACAGAAATAAATAAACGTCCCCTGCCCCTAATTTGTTGTGTCATTTGGACAGTTGACATTTTTCTTCATCTCTCTCATTCGTATACAAGCGCTGAAAGATGTATTTTAAGACTAAGCCTCTCCACACACGTCCCGAAGTTCAGTTAACGGAATCGACCGTTTTGCAAAAAAGTTCCGATCAAAACCTATCTCTGAATTCAGCGTCACCCAGATTTTGAATTCAGAAAGAGGTTTTGGTCGGAACTTTTTTGCAAACGGTCGATTCCGTTAACTGAACTTCGGGACGTGTGTGGTGAGCCTAACATTACAGTGGATTTCACACGTGATTTGCGACCCTTTCTATTTTAGTCGACTCAAGAACAATATTTAATTTTTGTGGTGAGAGTTCGATATCTAAAAATGACATAAATATATATTCGAAACAAGCTTCTGGTACCTGGCGGGCCTGCCGCGCCTAGATTCTAGGTTTGATGCAACCACTATTGCATTTTGTTGTTATGAAATTAAATAATTTTTAACTGTCGTTAGCGAGATCTGTCGTAAGAGGAGAGAGGGAAAGGGGTTTAAAGAGATGGAGGTGGTATAGGAATTACAAACAAGTGGAGTTTACAAATATTCATATTTTTTTATAATATATAACATATTTTTATATATAACAAAATATTACATAAATAAGCCTAAATTTGTTTGTTAAACTAAAGTTTATTCAGTTCGAGCTGAGATGGATTATTTATTCCATATTATTTTGAGTGGCTCATCCCAATTCAAATAATATACTCTATGTCGTGTATGACTTTCAGTTTCTTTGGAATAATATAAATTTGTTCTACGCTCACGTCACGAAGCCCCATCTGCAAGAAAATAAGACAAAGTGTTCAAAACGACATGAAAATGATTATCGTACAGACTAGACGAAGGTGATATCTACTATAATATTGAAAGTTGATACCCATTACACACAGAAAGTGAGTCCCCAAGGAATCTCAAGATATAACATGGCTTTCAAATATTCAGTCAACTAGCTTTTAATAAATTTACATGTGTTAGAAAAGTTTACTCAAGGGTTCAATTATACTCGAATGACGTGGCTACGTTTCGTAAAAAAGTCTACCTATGATAGCCTCTAGATATGACATATTATTTTTTTTCTGTAATAAGTATAGAAACTTTACTTTCCAAATCTTTTTCTAACGTGTACTACTAGTCCGAGAGCCCGCTGCTTAATTTATGACGTATCTGTTTTTTGATCGAAATGTGGTACAAATGATAGCTTACCAATAGGGTTTTACATCGCACTAGGGTTGCCTATCAAAATCTTGCCGCAACCCCCCCTGCCCCCCCCGAAAAGGTCCCTCTTCGCGGTTTTTCGCATTTTGTAGGAATATGGTAAGAGATAGAAGAAAGTAGTCAATGACAAAAATAATCCTTGCTAAATTCTCTACAAAAAATGTTCAGTCAATTTTTTCATAGGACTAGTAGTTTACCCGTAATGGCCGGTCGAAAAACAGGATATTTTTTGAAAAAAAAAAAATTTTTTATGATTTTTTTTCTTTAACTTTCTTCCACCCATTATCACTAACATTTTATGGAAAAAAATATTTGGCCTGCGGCGCTATATCGCTGGTTATTTTATGAAAAACTAAATTTTAAGAATTTTCGTCACTGAGTTTTATTACAATAACTTCTAAATTAATTGATGTATGAAAATAAGTTATAGCTCGTTTTGTAGCTAAGACTATGGTAATTAATTCGTTCCTTGACTATTTTCCTGTGGCTCTTATCAATTTTCAACCAATTTAGTTTAAATTCATTTTTTTAGTTTTTTAAATGAATTTCGGTTTTGGACCGGCTATTGCGGGTAAACTGCTAGTTGTACGAAAAAATTGACTAAACATTTTTTGTAGAGAATTTAGCAAGGATTATTTTTGTCATTGACTATTTTCTTCTATCTCTTACCATATTCCTACAAAATGCGAAAAACGGCGAAGAGGGACCTTTTCGGGGGGGGCAGGAGGGGTTGCGGCAAGATTTTGATAGGCAACCCTAGTGCGATGTAAAACCCTATTGGTAAGCTATCATTTGTACCACATTTCGATCAAAAAACAGATACGTCATAAATTAAGCAGCGGGCTCTTGGACTATACCTAGTGAATTTTCAAGAAGAATATTGACAATATACCTATACAATAATATAAACTTAAACATGCACTGATAATCATAAAAATGCAAGCACGTGGATCCCATATTATTGGAAATACGTATAGATATACCTATCCCGATTTAAATTTCAGCTAAATCGATGCGTGGGCAGTGGACATAAGCACATCACGTATTCACAGTGTAAATTACACCCATGGTCGATTACCCGACAATGCTGGTAACAGTAGTAATGCTGAGGTGTTAGAGGAAAATATTGATATTTTAGAAAGTTTCTGACAGAACCTTTGTAAAATATGATGTCCAAATCCACGGGTAATATTCATAAAATATAAAATAATAACAAGCTGGTAATCTTATTTGTACTATACCTACGAGTACTACTGTCTAGTCTCAAGCAATAATATGTATTATGATGTGTTGAAATAATGTTATGGAAGTTAATCCCAACCTAACCTCTTTTTTGAAATTTAATAAGCAGGCAATAATAATATTATTTCATAACTCACTGACCCACATTGTATTATTGTTATATTACGTTTCTTTAATGAATACAGAGTTGTCACGAGGATTCGTCACTCACGAAATACCTGCATATTTCTATCAATGTTACCAATCTAGGTATGGTACACGTAGGTACTACAGTGGATGCGATGGTTTTCCCATGCGTCAGTAAGTTGACCAGTGGACATAGAAAATTTTTTTGGTAATCGGTATTATGCCCTTGAATGGCTTGGAAGCCTGGATGTTACTCTGTAGGGTTCATGTCTCCTGTATGTAACATACCTGTATGTAGCATAATTCTCTTTATCTTCTGACGTTGCCGCCCATCGGTGGCAGAAGCCATACGAAATAATAATAATTGAACGTGGCCTAGCCTAAACCTAATACAGTCTGATACAAAAAGCCAAATGCTTTCCTGTACATTTCGCTGTAAATAAAATGCTTATGTCGTGAAGTGCAACACATGGTATCGACTCGGATACTCTAACATCAACTACATGTTTAGTATAAGCAGCAATATTATAATATTCGTATAGAATGTAAAAGCTTGTGGAGAAAGTCACCTATTCACCGCCGATTATTGGACCACGTAATTATTCTCGTAATTTATCTACATTATAGGTACTAGTAGTAGATGATAAAATTAGTGTAATAAAGGCATTTGAATTGAAATATGGAAGCTTCGGATGAACAAAAGCTCTTTCATGACTAGAATATTCAGATTTCATTTTACAATCGTATTATGCTCGTACTACATAATACTTACACATGTACCTACATTGTGTTTAACAAGATAATCATTATCTCTTAAAAATATTCTTGATAAATCATAATAATTTGATAATCACATACACGAGTATGATGTTGTTTTAGCGATAAATAAATGTAGTTTCGAAGGTAATTTATGTACCTACATTGTAATGTAGATTTATTACGATAATAATAATTCTAATAATTTAATTTATTTCTATCATTGAGCTAGGGTAGATATAAGTAATACAACTATAAGGCCGACCTTCTCCCCATACAAATATGTATGGGGAGAAGAGAAGGTCGGCCTTATAGTTGTACAGGTTTATTGGACATATGAGTTGTGTCATGTTGATGACGGGTGTAAATAGTGTATATATATAGGTATGTATTTAATTAATTAAATAATGCATACCTATTATTTTAATGAATGATATTGTTGTAATGAATTATTATTGTAATGAAATCTAATTTAATATATTAATTAATTTAATATTTGGTATATGCATAAATAATTAAATAAAATTCCCCGAATATATCCGCTTCCACTTCCAACACTCAGAGTTGACTGTCCAGATACGATACTGTGCAATCGTATTTTACAATTGATTTCGTTTTGTTGGAAATTGTTAGAATACAAATTCATACTACAATAGTTTTATCCTCTATGTATCTGACATTTGGAAGAGTAAAAATAAGTGTTATGAAACGCCAAATGTTCTGCAGTATAGCGAAATTGTAGAGATGTTGAATAAAATATTAATGAAGCATGTAGGTAAATTTATGATATATGGGTACATTTTCAAACAGTATTATTAATGGACATACGTGTATCATTTAATAATAATTTCGAGCATTCGTAGCCTAGAGTCATGGAGCTACACACCATAGGGATATAATAGACTCTTGGAGAATAATACCTCCATAAGGCAATCTAGTAAGAAAGGATCGTAGGTATTATATGTAACAATGAATAATAATATATTGTCCTCTGGGGTACACTACTATTGCTTGGAAACTAAAGACGTCAAGGATGTTCCAACTTGTTTTCATCTTAGAACCATTGTAACTCCTCTTGATCTTGTGCATTAGTAGATTCATGTGATAGTACAAACTATTAATTGTTTGAAATTCTTGACTCATGATGATCTCCCTCGTATCTTACCCTCGACCATGTATGTAGAAGTACAACGGAATACTTGGATTGTGGACACAGTATGACGATTTTTATTCCCTCACATCTTCTTCTGACTATTGAAATATTTCTCTGCAGGAACGAATATTTTTCTATTACAGCAGTAGGTACATACCTAGTACTTAGATTAATCAATACGTATCATAATTTTAATACGTATCATAGGAGTGAGCGCAGGCATTTTAAAAGAGTTGAAAACTCTTCCGTGGAACATTCTCTGCGATCTTCCCTGATATATACTCGAAGCTTGCCAGATCCCCACCATAGAGTATCTATTTTTATAGACGTAGTTCACAGGAGAATGAAATGATAATAATATAACGCCTACATTATTAGGTACTTATCTACATTTACTAGTACACCCCCTTTTGCGAGAGCCTCGCAGATTTCTATGAAGAATTTCACAAAGCATATACTTGTAGCTCAGTAATTTACCATAAAACCATAAATTAATCAGACTTGAGGGTATTTTTTTCTTAAATCCCCTATATATTATATTCAATTTCCATATTGCACAGCAATGTAAAACATATAATTTAAGTACAAAGATATTATGTGAAATACACAATTACAAATGGATAACAATGCTAAAAAACAGCAAAACGACAATACAAATATAAATATTTACAACGACATATTTACAAAAGGATTATTTAATTTCTGATTTTATTTTCGATCTGAGTTTGAGATAATCTGTGCAACCTCCATGATATCTATTGCCTCATCCACATGCTGTCCGACCTTCCACGAGTCCCGCGCGAATGAGTAAAAAGGCGTTAACCGTCGGTTACGTATACAGTTCAAGACAATCACCTCGTCCGTACGTCCTTTTACTCATTCACACAAAACTCGTCGAGGGTCGCCGAGCGTGAAGCGGCCCCATATCACGACTACTAAAGGCATTGTACTATTCCATTTAATTATTCTTGTTTTTGCTGAGCGGCTTACTTTATGAAACCTAAGTTTCAATGTTACCTAAATAATATTACATGTTCTCCTCAATATATGCATTGCCACCCATTCGATGTATGTGCGGCAAGATAGTGTTTGATTTGCCCAACGCATGCGAATGATATGCACATTGCACATATTTGTCATTATTGGAACATACTATACAATATTACAGTATAAAGTAATTTAGTAGTTTCCCAATTTTATCAATTTATTCAGATTGTCCACCAACCATCACCACGTAGAACTATCAGTGCCAGGTAGGCGAGTGTATCTTTTTTAAGATTGCATGACACTATTTAGTTGAGTACATGGTTGGCGCATTAGGTTGAGCCAGTCTCTCGAGTGGGAGGTGCCAGGTTCAAACCCCGGGGCTGGCGATGTATTCTACACTTTGCGATACAGGCTTTTAGCCTAGTGCAAGGTGTACAGCAAAGTATTTCGGTTTGTGTATGCAAGCCCAGATCCTTTTTTAAATTAATAATAATAAAAAATAATAATAAATCTTCAACACATTCGAGTTCTGAATGCATTGTGTACAATAATTAGCATTATAATTAGTTGCTTATGTATTTTGTGTCTCTTTGTTTTCGACTATAATAAACACAGAATAATCTCGGTTTTTACACTTAACTTTTTATGCTCGAAGATATCTTCAAAAACTCTCTTTTACTACAGTGTAGGAAGCATTACTATATTTACTAGAGCTTTATGAAAAAAATACCATGAAAATTCAATGGTTCGTGAAAAGAGGATAAAATAATATATTGTCCTCGTTAACAATTGCAATTGATATTATTTATATGAAATAAAGTTTTTCATTTCACATAAATAATAAAAATATCATTTCCCATGTTAGTTTTTTACGGTAATTGATTTCAAACATGAAAAAGAGATTTTCAAATTGAATGAACAGTGTTGGTTAAAAATTTAAATACTCTAATTTTATTTTTGATTGCATGACTCGTATTTTATAATATTAGTTACACAAAAATATCACATTTTACACTTTTAAAGTTATAGCATATTCGCTCCCCCAATTCAAAACTAGGACATCTTAAAAAAAAGTGAAAATGAGTTAAATATGAGGTTCGATAGGATTTCTAAAGCTCTATCTTTCGTAATTTTTGGATTTTAAAAATTCAGTTTTTTTAATGCTTTAAAAAAAATATCCTAGTATGACTCTGAACCAAATGTGTCAACAAACTCACTTCAAAACTCAGACATGTTAAAATGTCTTAGTGACGTCACTGAAATACATTTTATTCCCATGGAATTCAATCTATAGTTTATAATTAAGATATTATAATCATAGCTAGTGCCTTCCAGATTAGTTAACTGAAATAAAATTACAGATAATTTGGTATATAAAAAAATTACATTACTTTTTCAGTAGTATAAAAATAGATCAACATAGTAAATCCATTACCTGAGCTGGATCAAAACTCAGACATCTTAAAAAAAAAATTAAAAAAAAATGTTTTCATAATTCAAATGGACTCATTTGGTTATAAATCATTAGATGAACTGTTTCTATATCAAAAGCTGTGCTTTAATTAATTTAATTAATTAAAAGTATGAATTCACTATAGAAAACAATAGGAGAAATCCTGGTACAAAACAAGGACATGTTAAAATTTAAAGTATAAAAAAAAGTTTTTAATATTTTTTTCTTTAAAATCTGATAAAACACCCAATTTTATACCAGAAAAATATTATACGAAGAAAAAATATATGATAATTACAGTTTGGTTTATGATTATGTATTGCCAAAAACTTAAATGTCATTTATCTCAAAACATAGTGTGTTCAAGATGTCCTACTTTTGAACTAGGGAAGCGAATTATAATGTATTTACATTAGACAATCATCAGTGCTTTGAATATGTAATATGGTGTAATTTAATAATTGTCGCTTCATTTTCTGCACTTTCAATAAATTAATGCTTTTGCTTGATAAAAGATGTGTGCTTATTATGCAGCACATATGGTTACTCACACACAGCACTATCACCATGGACTTGTGCTGTGTGGAGAACAAACTACCGGTTATTTTCTGTTTATCACAGGAGGTAGATTTTAATTACTGAAATACTATTTTTGAGAAGCATATTTGCCCGAGATGACCAGTCCGTCAACTACAGTTGCCTGCTTATTAAACCACAATCTGTGGGAGTTATTTAATAGACTAAACTACTAGCCAAGTGTAAACAAGGCATAAACAGAGGTTGACCAATTGCCTTTACTCGGAAGCGAGTAATCTTTTTTATCCTAATTGTAAAGTGACACACTACTAAGACAAAATCTGTTTTGCTGTGTAATAAAAATATGAAAAGAGTTATTATTGGAATTCCAATTACAATCTAAAGAAAATACATTTACGTGACGATAGTCAATTCTAGAGCCCAAACCATTTTACGAAACGTGTAATAATTTGAATGTAGGGATTGTGTTTTGAGTTTATTTAGATGAACCCAAATTCATACAATAAAAAAAGGTATCTCTAAAGCTTGATGCATGATTAGGTAGAGTTTGTAGGTATTATGTACTACGAATTAAGTATTGATTTGATTGCACGTATACATGGATACAAATTACTAATTTCTATAACATTTCTATTTCAGGTAAGATTTGCCGCAATGTTTGCTGGGATTGACTAGAGTAAGTCAATTTCATATACTAGTTGGCTAGTTATATCCTGTGTCGTATGATTTCCCTACTAAAGAAATTACTTAAATATATGAACATAAAATACAAAGAGATGACTTTACTTGTATTTCGTAGGATTTAATTATATTCGCTGACGACATTGCGTTTACAATTACTTAAGTAAATGATGAACCATATTTTCAAAACAATTTTAAATCACCAAACGCTTACGCTAGAAATTTATAATGAAGGATTCATCGGATTCTAAATCACAATATGGACAATGGGCATAATAAATATATAGTTTTCCATCTTTTGATGTTTAGAATAGATGTGATGCAATTTCATTACTGAATTATGTAATAAAAAGTCACAAGCACACAATATAATTGCATTAATTTCCCTTTATTTCCTTTGTTAGTATCCACACAGATAATTGTATTGCCTTTATAACACTGGGTAAATAGATTAACCCATTTTGTAATCCATTAATTCGAGAGGTCGAGCTAATTAATTGAAGGTAATTAAATAATCTATGTGTAGGTCGCTAGTCGCTATGTACTGTTACCTAAACACATCCAGTAAATTAATAATGTCTATAAGTCACGATATTGCTATAACCATAGACGATCAATCAATAGAATAGGGGGCGTGGGTTATGGTCTTTCTGACAGTTCCCTGCTGTCACCATTTATCTTGCATGGTTGATGGATTGAACTTAACTGGGAGAGAGATGAATCACACCTCTATAACTTGTCAAATCGTTGCACCACACTGATAGTTACAGCTAAAAGTGTTAGATAATAATAATTTATCTCCTCCAAAGCGGAAGGTGCTGGGTTCGGATTGCGCGGCTGACGATGTATTCCACTGCCTAGTGCGGCGGTTCCCAGCCTTTTTAGTCTCGTTACCCCTAAGCTATCACTGTAACTGACTTAAAAAAATATTAAAACATACTACTTGCCCCTTCTAAATAATAGCTGTTTTACCCCGCGAGGGTTATAAACCCACATGTTGGGAACACAGGGCCTAGTGTCAAGTGTACACATATGGGTTTGTATATAAGTATAAACCCTTTTTTATGTATGTAATTTACATAAAAGAAATGAAAAAATAATGGAAAATTCGTAAGAAGATGTTGGTTTACTACAAAAATACTGATTGGTCATATATATGTATAATGTTTTATTTTAATAATAATATAATAATAATTGGCACATTTATATAGCGCCGTCTTTGTGCCGGAGCACCTCGAGGACGCTTCACAAAAAAGCAACATTGTATAATTTTAAGCCCTGGGTATCTGAGCATAATCCTTTGACAAGCACCTATGATATCCGAATGCGGGAATTTTTCCTGATATACCTGATAATAAAACGTATATCATGAAAAAACCTCTCGTTGATAATATTTTTTCTGATGTAACTAATATGTACCTGAACCATCATTATTAAATAATTAGTGATGTTGAAAAAAAAAACAGAGCCGGCCCCCTCGGCGATTTTTGCTAGCCGAACCAGGCTCGTATTATAAAATTCGTATAAAAAAGATTTTACGTTTATTATAAACATTCTTAATTACAAAAACACAACATTGATAGTAGAATAGTTGCAAACTTTTCTTATTACTGAAGAGGAGGGAAGCGTGGGAAGAACTTTTGAGACATCCTGATAATATAAGTACCTACGTACTTGCTACTTGCTCGCTACTTGCTAGGTGTGGTACGTATGTTACCAGCGGCGGCTCGTGAAATTATTTTAGGGAGCGCATACTACTCGCAGCCGAGTAGAAAGCCTTATATATACTTTTTAATGAATCTGGGTTTATCGAAATAAACCCAATTACACGCTTGAAAAGCGTAAGCTTGAAAAGCTTGTGTCGTGAAGTGGAGTAGGTCGGCATCGGGAATCGAACCCGCGCTTACTGGATTAACAGTCGAACGCGTTACCAACCAGGCTACCGACCACCTCAAAAAGATATTAATGTGTGTAGGTAGGTATATATAGTAAGCTATATGTGCAAGAGTGTGTTTAGGTATAGAGATTTTTGTCCTCTCTATCTACCCCGCAAGGGATGCGACGTAAAGAGATAAATAGAAATAGATTTATCTACCTATTGATCTGACTTCGACGTCGACTGCAGACTAACAGTAATAAATTCCACAAAAATATTCGGCACTATTCCACTATCGCGGCCCCACCCGACCACGGAGGTGGCAGAAAAAGTCATATAGTAGTCGTGTTTATTAAAAAAAAATGTAGTAAACATATAATAAACCTTTGACAAAATATGAATAAAACCCACTAGGTATTAGATACATTCATAGACAAGATAAGGATTTTCCAACACTTCTTACTCAGCTGCGAGTGGGGCCGCAGTACTCTAAGAGTAACCAAGTTTCGACTCACACTGTACGAAAACCATATTATAAATAATAGTTGTCGAATTACGGTTCGATCTAATAAATCGATTGCTCATTTGCTATACGAGTATACATATTATGCTATGAAAATAATGTTAAAGTATTGAGAAAATGTATCTTTATTTATTTAATCTTTCAGTAACCTATGCTATAAAACCATTTACCTGTCCAAATTTCGTTCGATTGCACTTCAATTATTCTTAATATTATCAATATTAGTGTATTTATTCAACCTAAAATAGTGACTGAGTTTAACTTGTAAACAATGAAAATACGCGCCAAATGTGTTGTGCTGTATTCGACACAACACAATACTAATCGGTTCTAACATTGTACTTGCGTTAATTAACGTTAAAAACTTCCTACAAATAAATCATTTTATGACCTGTGCGTCGCGAATCACGCATGTTTTAAATTATATCGATGACTCGCGCACTGCCGCCTCCGTCTCTTTCTAGCGCGTTAATTTCTCTATCAAAGATACACTCTCTCCCTCATTTCACCGTTCGCGAAGGATTTGAGATTTTAGTACAAATATCGATATTTTTTTGTGCATTTGAAATTCTGCACGCGGCCTTCAATACACATGCGTGAGATTTACTCCACCTACACCGCACACATACACTATCACACTAGAGTAGTTTCACAGTAGTATGAGTACTCGTACGTGCGATATTATAAAGATGAATGTATAAGGTACGATTATTTTTTTTTAACGTTTTCCATTTAATATTGATTTATTTATAGGCATATTCTTATGTTTAGTGTGGCAGCGCAGTGCGCCTTTACCTTTATCAGCGGCCGCGCGTGTATGTTACTACAATTGTATGGAAAATAATTTGACTAGGTACTTTGATAATCAAAGGTTACTTCTATTTACATAACAATGTAAATGTTCTAATGAATTTAAACATGCTTATTGTATTTGAGGTGGCGGGAAATAACGTATCAATGTCGCCTGAATCACGTATAGTGCAGTAAGGAGAGGAAATTTAATGGCATTTCTAGGAAAAAACTATAGACATTTTTTTCTCCATCATACTTTACGTATTTGGGTGCGCTGAATCCGAATTTCAACTTTGCCACCTCGTAAATATGATGCGTTCTGAGATATCTCAGAAAGAAAGAGAAAAAAATGCTTTTTTTACATACTTTGACTGATAATTCAAAAAGTATTCATTTTAGAGAAAAGAAGCTCAGGACAAGAATAAACTTTATCAAATTTCCTATAAAATGACATATAAATCTTTTTTGTGGCATAAACCGTCAAGGCATCAGAGCGAGCTAAAATAGGGCGTAATTTACACCCTACAGCCAAAAATTATATATGTTTGTAAATTTTCGCTCATAACTCAGAACCTACAAACTTTTGAGCAAAAATATCTAAGAAAAAAATAAAGTGCATATTTTTTTCTTTAATTTATGCTACCAGTGTTTCGTCGACGGACAAACAGTCTAGGCGCTAGAGCGCATTGAAGTTCAGTATAGTACATTTGAAGCAATTTTGACTATTATTTAAACTGATATATAACGATGAAAAAATACTTAATTGTAGGCAATACACTTAAATATATAAGAAAAATGGCTGGTATATTTATATTTTAAGGTTTGCTACCACTTAATAGTGCTGCGTTTATAGAAATGTCAGAATAACTCAGAAACAATAGCTATTTCTTTGTTTTTTTGTCCATATTTTAAAAATTTTAAACTTTAAAGGAATTATTTTATTGAAAATGTAAACTACATTTAATTATTTATGAATCACTTCTACATTTTTTTTTATCAGATGAACCATTCAAGAGTCAGAGCGCTTTAAAATTTAATCAAAATGGAAAAATCGTCCAATTACTGTACTTTCTTTGGTTTCTCGCCTACGGATGAGAAGGTACGTACTTTTAATGAAAAAAATATAAAAGAAAATTAAATTTTCTACAAATTATGTCTCTTGAAAGTCCGAGAGCCCGCTGCTTAATTTATGACGTATCTGTTTTTTGATCGAAATGTAGTATAAATGATAGCTTACCAATAGGGTATTACAGTCCCTGATCTAATTATTAGCCCACCTATTTATTTTTACACAATTTCATGTTTGACATCTTGTGGTTAGTATTTATTACCATTTATGCAAACAAAACATATTGACTTTAGTTATTAATTGATTTTATTGTTTGATTTAATTGTTAGCAACACTAAAATACTATTATGTTGGCAACACTGGCACATAAAGAACGACATTAGTGATATCTATTGCTTTTGTGTTTTGGCATCTGAGCGTTCTGGCGGTGTTCTCGGTTGTGTTTAGTGATTATAATTGTGGTTTTTCTAAGAAAAAGTGTGTGATTTTTATTCACAAGTGTTTTACAATTTATTTGGACATTGTGCTTTATTTTTTTTAATACTTTATTACACGTTATTGTACTTTAGATCCAATCTTAAATATTAACACGTGTTTTAACCTAAAAATTCACAATGGGCAAAGACAAAGACATTGCAGTTGAAAAAAAAGCAATAGTAAAACACCTTTTAACAGAGGATAACGTTTCTATAAGTGAAATTGCAAGAAAATGCAATGTATCGAGGCGTACAGTCCGAAGAATCAAGGAGAGACTGAGAAATGGCCTTTCACTAGACACTCAGAGGCAGGGTAAATGTGGTCGAAAAAGGGTTATAACACCCAGAAATGAAAGAAAATTGGTAAAAATTGTGAAAGAGAACAGATTTGGGACCAATTCTTCCCTCACAGAACAATTAAATGAGGCAGGGGTTAAAGCATCTGTCATTACTGTTCGTCGAAGTTTGCATAGGCTAGGGATAAAAAGTAGGAGACCTATACGAAAACCCAAATTGACAGAAGCCATGAGGAAAAAAAGACTCGAATGGGCTAAAAAGTATTCTGAATTCACTGTCGATGATTGGAAAAGGGTAAGATGTAATAAAAATATATTTTTGTACTTTTTTTTTTAAAAAACCAACACTTTTAAATTCTGTCTCTTCTCCATTATTTTCAGGTATGTTTTAGCGATGAATCGACAATAGAGATAATGACTCAAAAAGCTCAGTACGTGAAGAGGACGTCCGCAGAGAAGTTTAATCAGGACTGCGTAGTGAAAACAATAAAACACCCGCCTAAATTAATGTTTTGGTCGGTTATTTCGGGCGAAGGTCTTGGTCGGCTGTACATCGTAGAAGGGATGATGAACCAGGACCAGTACAGAAAAGTGCTGGAATCACGTTTGATCCCCCAAATTTTGGAATGGTTTCCAGGTCAGAATGAAAGGTACATATTTATGCAAGATGGAGCACCATGCCACACAGCGAAATCCGTGAAAAAATTTCTACAAGATAGGAATATCCCTCTTTTAGACTAGCCTGGAAATTCCCCAGATCTAAACCCCATCGAAAATGTGTGGGAACTTCTAAAAAGAGAAATTTCGAAAGAAAATGTCACTAACAAGCCTAAATTGATTGAGAAAGTAATATGGCATTGGTGCCATAATGACCATTTAAAAGAAATGACCATAAAATGCATTGAAAGCATGCCTAGGCGTTTACAGGCTGTAATCAAAAATAAGGGGGGATCCACGAAATATTAATTTTTTAGAGAAGTTCGGTATATGTGTATATATTTGTTATTGTTTTGTGTAAATAAATATGTATATTAACATATAAATTAAAATAAATACAAATGCCTTTAAAAAAATGTGAGTTTAAGTATCCACAAATCAAAAATTCCCATTTTCTCTAGGGTGGGCTAATAATTAGATCAGGGACTGTACATCGCACTAGGGTTGCCTATCAAAATCCTGCCGCAACCCCCCCTGTCCCCCCCGAAAAGGTCCCTCTTCGCGGTTTTTCGCATTTTATAGGAATATGGTAAGAGATAGGAGAATGTTGTCAATGACAAAAATAATCCTTGCTAAATTTTCTACAAGAAATGTCAAGTCAATTTTTTCATAGGACTAGTAGTTTACCCGTAATGGCCGGTCAAAAAACAGGATATTTATTGGAAAAAAAAAAAATTTTTTTTATTTTTTTTCTTTTACATTCTTCCACCCATTATCACTAACATTTTATAGAAAAAAATATTTGGCCTGCGGCGCTATATCGCTGGTTATTTTATGAAAAACTAAATTTTAAGAATTTTCGTCACTGAGTTTTATTGCAATAACTCCGAAATTATTAGATGTATGAAAATAAGTTCTAGCTCGTTTTGTAGCTAAGACTACGGTAATTAATTCGTTTTGTGATTATTTTCCTGTAGCTCTTATCAATTTTCAACCAATGTAGTTTAAATACATGTTTTTAGTACTTTAAATGAATTTCGGTTTTGGACCGGCCATTGCGGGTAAACTGCTAGTTCTAAGAAAAAATTGACTTAACATTTTTTGTAGAGAATTTAGCAAGGATTATTTTTGTCATTGACTACTTTCTCCTATCTCTTACCATATTCCTATAAAATGTGAAAAACCGCGAAGAGGGACCTTTTCGGGGGGGCAGGGGGGGTTGCGGCAGGATTTTGATAGGCAACCCTAGTGCGATGTAATACCCTATTGGTAAGCTATCATTTGTACCACATTTCGATCAAAAAACAGATACGTCATAAATTAAGCAGCGGGCTCTTGGACTATGAGTTTTCTCACTCAGACGTACAGGTTCGGAGTCATAGCGCATCAAGATTTACAATTCAAAATCAAATAGAGATATTAGTACGACGTACATAAATATCGTTCTCTCTGATATACTACAACAAATTTTGATGCTTTATAACTCCGAACCCGTTCATCTGAGTGAAAAATATTAAGAGAGATAATTTGTATAAAATTTAATTTTCTTTTATATTTTTTTCATTAAAAGTACGTACCTTCTCATCCGTAGGCGAGACACCAAAGAAAGTACAGTAATTGGACGATTTTTCCATTTTGATTAAATTTTAAAGCGCTCTGGCTCTTGAATGGTTCATCTGATTAAAAAAAAATGTAGAAGTGATTCATAGATAATTAAATGTAGTTTACTTTTTCAATAAAATAATTCCTTTAAAGTTTTAAATTTTTAAAATATGGACAAAAAAACAAAGAAATAGCTATTGTTTCTGAGTTATTCTGACATTTCTATAAACGCAGCACTATTAAGTGGTAGCAAACCTTAAAATATAAATATACCAGCCATTGTTCTTATATATTCAAGTGTATTGCCTACAATTAAGTATTTTTTGATCGTTATATATCAGTTTAAATAATAGTCAAAACTGCTTCTAATGTACTATACTGAACTTCAATGCGCTCTAGCGCCTAGACTGTTTGTCCGTCGACGAAACACTGGTAGCATAAATTAAAGAAAAAAATATGCACTTTATTTTTTTCTTAGATATTTTTGCTCAAAAGTTTGTAGGTTCTGAGTTATGAGCGAAAAATTACAAACATATATAATTTTTGGCTGTAGGGTGAAAATTACGCCCTATTTTAGCTCGCTCTGATGCCTTGACGGTTTATGCCACAAAAAAGATTTATATGTCATTTTATAGGAAATTTGATGAAATTTATTCTTGTCCTGAGCTTCTTTTCTCTAAAATGAATACTTTTTGAATTATCAGTCAAAGTATGTAAAAAAAGCATTTTTTTCTCTTTCTTTCTGAGATATCTCAGAACGCATCACATTTACGAGGTGGCAAAGTTGAAATTCGGATTCAGCGCACCCAAATACGTAAAGTATGATGGAGAAAAAAATGTCTATAGTTTTTTCTCCGTGAAAATACGATATTATTGTACTAGTATGCAATTTTATTTTCAATCCAACCAACTATGTATATCGGAAGTAACAAGTAGTTATTTCAACAGATTCACAGCAAAGGATGGACATTCTATCTGGCCTATGACTGATCGTCGGCTGGCTTAATACTTGTTAGGTATATTCAAGTACTACTACTATACTAACATGTAGAAAATTCCGATATTCTCACAAAACATAGGTACTCGTAAATTGTAATTTTTAAGTAATTTTTCACTAAAGAATGTTTTTTTGGTTCACTGAAAATGCTTATTGCGAGGCAAATTGAAAAGTCGATATTCTCATATTTACTTATAAATATTTTTTAACTAACTGAGTTACCCGTGCAATAGTAAATTTGAATGGTGAAGTACATCAACAATACCTATGACCCGAAACGCATTCATCCATCTGTCCCCACAATAGTTAGTTTTAGTGCTACATACAGTATAAATATCAACCTGAAAATTTTCTACGTATGTTTAGATTCCTGATTTTCTACTTTTATTCTCCTCGATTCTCCCATTCTGATGGTGTCTCCCGTCATGATTTGACGAATTAGAAATTTGAAAAAAGTTCTACTCAGAGAGAGTAGAGATCGCAGTATCCCATTAAAATCGCCCTCGTGAACAATTATTTCACCCTGGTATGTGCTTAATATTTTCCTGTATTGTACATATAAATAAAAAAAAATAGAAATAAAATTAGGAAATGTGGCCATGTGTGATTTAGACAACTTGGATATACTTTCTTGTGCATGTCGTCTTCATTAGTTAAAGACTGAAAACAACAAGTCTTAAGGTAAACATTCTCTGTTTATTTTGCTTTAGGAAACTATGTCTGTGTACGTTCTATTTACCTTTTCAGTTTCAGCGTAGAACTTAGGTTAGATATCAGAACTTTGTTGTCTTGCTAAAGATTTACAACATATTAACAGAACTACTCTCATTAATGAACAACAATTAAAGTACGAGTAATGCGGTCTTTGAAAATTTCTAACACTCTTTAAGGGCATGGCACCAGGAATGACGTCACAGTCTTTTCCCACGGCATTAAGGTTCAAAATTGCGTGACAATCGCATGAAAAAATGGTAAAAATAGCGTTTTTTCCATTTTTTGGGCTTAATTTTGCGTCTATCAAAAAACTTTTACGGTTATTCCCTAGATTTTAATGCATATTATCAGTACAAGAAAAAAAAATTACTCCGCGACTTTCGGGAAACGAGCTTCCGTCTTTCGGAAAAAAGGTCAGAGGTGTTTTTAAATATTTTTTTTGCGAAATCTATACAAGATATAAAAAATCTATTACGGTTATTCCCTAGATAAAGGTTCAATGCATCTACCCTATTTTGTTCCAAAGCATATTTAGTAACGGTTGTCGAGATAGAAGGTCTCCCGTTTTTATAATTTTTTGAAATGTCGGTATGCACACTCTTAAGCGACAGGCACTAGAAAAAATCGATATTTGTAAGTTTGCTTTTTTTTAAGTGAAACAACGTGGCAATAAATTCTGAAATGATGGCTGAAAATGATGTTGTCCACCCATTCTGTATTTCTGTATTCATGGTGCCAAGAGGTTAGTAAGCTGTATTTTGTCGATTGCTTATTTTATTATAGGTAAACAACATTATTGTCTTCAATCACAATAGAAACTTCTCACAAACAACAATTAATGAAAGGTCTGCGAAAGGTGCGGTTATTTAATTAGTGTAGCTACCCGATTTACAAAACAGTCTGACAGAATTTAGTTAAATGTAGGCATTTTGACATTTCAAACAAATCTAAAAACAGGAGACTTAAGATTTCGACAACCTTACTGAATATGCTTTGGAAAAAATAGGGTAGATATATTGAATCTTTATCTAAAAAATGACCCTAAAAAATTTTTTATATCTTGTACAGATTTCTCAAAAAAAAATAATAGTAAAATACCTCTAATCGTTTTTCCAAAAGACAGCAACTCATTCCCCAAAAGTCCTAGAGAACTTCTTTTGTACTAATAATACGAATTGAAATCCAGGGGATGACCATTAAAGTTGTTTGAAGCGAAATTAACCCCAAAAAATACGCTTTTTCTCAAAAATGTTTCATACGATTGTTCATGCGACCTCGAATAGTTGAGTCTCCGGCCTTAAAGTCCAACTACGCGTTCAGAATAAAAAAATCTCTATGCAAACTTATGAACATAGAAGATACGTACGCCATCAACGTGAGCATCAATTTATTTTATAAACTGCTGATAAATAATGTGCTACAAAGAATAAAGAATGGTGGTATAGATGAAAAAATAGATGCTTGACTCATGCGACATTATTTTTCTCTCATGAAAAATCCTCCTGAGTGACTAGCACGATAATTAAAAAACTTTTACATTTTATACTTTCCGCTGAAAAATATGACCAGTAAATAGAGCGTCATTTCGTGTGATTTTATAAAATAAATTGGATTCCGTCCCTTTCAGAGAGGCATTTCAAAAATCTTTTTGCAGTTTTTTTTTATATATTTTTAAAACAACTTTTTTAAAACCCCAAGTACTAAACATTCAACTACCGCTTCATTGCTTACGATATAACATCCGCTTACGAGTGATACATAAAACTCTCTCTTTCTTCATTAGTTCTCTAATGCCAAACATCCGTTCTTCAAAATTCTATGTTCAATCTCGGGATGAAGTGCGCTTATTAAGGGACAACAATCATAGCATTTTCTGATCACGTTTTTACCAGGGCCATCGCTTCTCCCGAATAAATAACATTTCTGGTCACCTCTACACAAAGTCACTTATGTTTCGATCCCATTATAAAACAAAAAGTACACTCTATATCGATTTATTTATTTTCTGTTTATTTTTTTTCTATTCCATATAACATTAAATAATTTCCCAACGGAATAGAAGTAAACGTGTCATATTACAAACAAGCTTAATCTATAACGATGTAAGTTATTTAGAAGTTTATACACACAAAGTGATAGTAACTTCTATTACTGCAGAGGATTACTAAAAAACAATGACGATTGCTTCGAATTTTTGACACAAAACGCAATCCGTATTGATTACGAGTGTCGTATATTCGTCATGTAGTATTTGAGGATTAATAAATAAAAATAAAATGTGTTTAATTCAGATCGTGTTATCTCTTTGAATACATCATGTGCAAAATTAATATTATGATGTTCTTCGTACAGTACACACCTACCTACCTAGATAGGTACATGCGATATCTAGAAACGTGAGGCAAATCACTCAGTATGGTTTTTATAATATAAACAAAATAGACGACACTATTTCGAAAAGGATCTGTATATTGATAGAACATGTTTGTGTTAAAAAAACAATTGCATTTTCACTGTTTACAAGATCGCTCTATTTTACTTGATTTTCTATTGTTTGGTGTGAATGTATGAATTAGGATGGGGAAAGGGGGTGTTGCCGACTAAGGGAAAACTCCGTGACACCAGTCATCGTTTGTGAGTCGGACGGGGGGGTTGTGCTATCGCTCTCTCCCATACCGATAATACGATGTTTTGGATATCGTATGTAGTCTGTATGGGGAGAATATTATCGAAAATTATCGTGTAAATAAAATGTAGTAAACAGGCGCCCTTGAGTCTTGTAACAGCATAAACATTTGCCCTAATTCCTGCATAGGGTAGGAAATGTAATGAATATAAACCTAGTATAATACTTAGTTCCTACAAAATGTTTATTATATTAACAAACGAGTTTTTATAATGCTGTTTTTTATTAATAAAAGACTAGTTAGTCCCATTAGTTTTTTTGTTAAAATGTTTAGTTGTAACATCAAAGAACTGTCACCCGGTTGTTTCATTGTTTGCAACGCTTATGGATAACTGGAAGCTGATTTATAGGTAAAAATGTGTTTATTTTTCAAATTTGATGACATTTTGCTTATTTATTTTGATAAACTATGCCTAATTAATTTTATGTTTGTATAATTACGGAGATAAAGCTAGAAAGTTCTTTAAATTTGTCTCTCTGTAAAACAGTCTAAATAATCCCGACCTTTATCATACAAATTAATTCAGATAATTTTTTGTTTCAAAAACTGACTTATGAATAATCCCGGGCATAAAGGAATAAAATAAAAACGATTCATTTCAGGCCCATTTTTGTTCTTGGATTAGAAAAAAACCTATGGAAAGTTATAGAAAATACATACCTAGTTTTTTTTTTACTTTTTTAAAAATATGTACAGGTAAGTGTACTATCATAATATTGAAGCGTTGAGAAATAAGTCAATTGTATACTTCATACTTCAGAAAATGTCAAAAATAAAAATATTTTCAATTTCTTTGTTCGTCCGAAATTCGTATGGGTTTAAAGTAACAAATGAAAAGTTCTTCGACCGACAAATGCATTATCTATAACTTCTCTACAAGTCCATCAGATAGCCTTGTGGTTTGATGAATAGTAGATACTTACATATTCACTCTAAAATGTTATGATGCTGATTGTATAACCCTGTGTACAAATTAATAGGTATTATGTATAGATAACGAATTACAGTGGTACCGTGGTAAGAAACTCCTTGTCTTATACAGATAGTGAAATAATGCTTCATATTATAATGCAGGTTTCGTCACAAATCCCTGGACAACATACAAAGAATATCGTAATGTTATTCAACTACCACCACCTCATGTATTTTTTAAATAACCTGAGAATAGTTTGAATTGATCAATTATTTATTCCGACCTTCTTTGTCTTAAGTAATATCTTCTTCTTCACTTTTATTGGACTCAGGAGTCTGTTCTGACAGGAGGAGTCTCCTTATCTCCTTTCCTTTGGGGGCCTTCCCGGCTGGCGTTGTCCATCTGGGACACCATGCAGTGCCAAATGTAGTATCCTTGAGGCGTGCATTCTTTAGACATGTTGGTTTACTTTAATTGAAAATGATCGAAAACAATTCATAAAATCATACGGTATAATGTTTATTGGATTACATTATAACAAAGCGCACGTTGGTTGATTTGAATCAAATCATCATTTTTGTTTACAATGATTGGGTATTAATGAAATCCTCAGAGGTATAGCAAGCAGTAAAACGAAAATAATGACTTCAGAAGATTTCTGCTACATCGAGATGCTGTTTTGGACTTTTTCCGTAATTTATTATTAAATTGCCTTTCTCCAAATTCGCTCTTTCGTCATATACCATACACATATTATTTTTAGGCTCATCTCCAGATAACATCACATACGTAGTTTGTTTCCTGGTTTGTTATGTTACGCTTAAAAATGAACCATATATAACTCGTATAACTCGTATGTATGTGGCAGACGTACTAGTCGCAGGCCGCATCAGGTAGTGTGGCAGGAGTGTTACCATATTCTAAATAATTACCTACTATTAAAGTAAAACCCTGACTTTGGCAAGTCGTCTAAAACATCAAATACCTACTGAAACGATTACTAAGAAATAACATTGTCTTATTTGTGTCCTAATATGTCGACGTATAGGCGCATACGATTACACTAAAATATGTAGTTATTTATTTATTATTTGGATCAAACCGAGATTCAGAAGCTCGAGTACTGAACCATTAATCAAATCACATAATAAATTTATACAAAAATTATATGTAGGTATATAGGTGAACATCAAGTAGGTATCTGGTATAGTATAAAGCTATTTCAGTAATTACTATAAATTGTTATTACAATTCGTATGTATGTAAATTTGTAACTAATTATTTTAATATGCAAATGTTTCGAGTAATTGTTTCTACTAAAAAAATACTTCTATCTAATTAAGGACTTGGCACCAAGAATGACGTCACAGTCATTTCCCACGGCATTAAGGTTCAAAATCTCGTGAATATTCGCATGATAAAATAGCGAAAAAACCGTTTTTTCTATTTTTTGATTTAATGCATACTATCAGTACAAAAAAAAATTTACTCCGCGACTTTCGGGAAAAGAGTTTTATGTCTTTCGGAAAAAAGATCAGAGGTGTTTTTCAAATTATTATTTTTTGAGTAACCTATATTAGATATAAAAAATCTTTTTCGGTTATCCCTAGATAAATGTTCTATGCATCTACCCTATTTTGTTCCAAACCATATTTAGTAACGGTCGTCGAAATATATAAGGTCTCCCGTTTTTAGAAACTTTAAAAATGTCGGTATTATTATTAATGGATAATTTATGGCGCCGTTTCATGGATTATCCATCTCAAGGGCGCGGGAAACTGGTCCTGAAGAGCGACGTCTTCAGCTTGCTCCTGAAAGTTGTGACGGTCTGGTCGCTGCGCAAATCCACGGGAAGTTGGTTCCATCTGATAGGGCCGGCTACGCTGAATGCTCTCTCGTAGAAGCAGGACTTATTAGCCCTGCTGCGTTCGATGAGCCTGTTGTTTGCCGTAGCTGCCGAGCGCAGAGGTCTTCTCGTGGTAGTCTCCGGTTGGCAGAGTTCGGAGAGTGACGGTGGTGACATGTTATTCAGTGCCTTGTACACCATGAGGCACAGCTTGTACTCCACTCTTTCTCCTACTCTCAGCCAGTGAAGCTTTTCCAGCAAGGGTGTTATGTGGCAACTTTTGTCCTCACGGAATATGAGCCTCGCAGCTGCGTTGAATGCCATTTGCAGGCGATTCAACAGAGTCTGGAGCAATCCAGCGTAAAGAAGGTTGCAGTAGTCTAACCTGGAGACTACAAAGGCTGAGATGAGCGTTCTGATGGAGTCCGTTGGCAGGTTTCTGGATACCGAGTGTATCTGTCTTATATAGTAGAACGCAGAGCTGACTGTTCTTGAGACTTGAGGTTCCATGGTCAGGGCGCTATCTATTCGGGCTCCCAGTATGGAGACCGCACGAGACGGTGTGATGTCTGTACCGGATACTGAGATGGGATGGTTTTCTAACAGATGTTGTCGGCCAGGCGATGCAACCCACAAGAATTCCGTCTTTCCCGGGTTGAGTTTTAGGCGCCTTTTTGCCATTTGAGTCGATAGCTTGGATATGCACTCTACTGTTCGAGCTTTGAGAGCACTTGCTTCCTCAGGCTTGCAAAACTCTACAAGGATTCGATCGTCCGCATACGCATAATTGCGGAATCCTGTCTTCTCCAGCATTCGGTCGATGTACCCAATGTAGAGTATGAAGAGAATTGGTCCCAGAACCGAGCCTTGGGGTACTCCTTGAGTGGTTATGGCCTTCTGGGTGTTGTCAGCTCCTGCTTTGATGGACCACTCCCTCCTGGTTAGGTAGGAGCGTAGCCATGCGAGCACATTTCCCTTTAACCCGTATTCATTTTCCAGGCACCTCAGGAGCATGTCATGATCGACAGTGTCAAAAGCCGCACTCATATCTAGAATAGTCACAAGGGCAATACTGCCATGGGCTACACCTTCTATCAGATCTGAAACGAGCCTTGTGAGGGCTGTTTCCGTAGAGTGGTGTTTTCTGTAGGCGAATTGGTGCTTCTGATGTAGTCCGTTACTATCGAGATAACTGCTCAGTTGTGAGGCGACGACCCTTTCCAAGACTTTTGAAAGGAATGGTAAGTTGGATATAGGCCTGTAGTTCGCAGGGTCATCTGAGTCATCCGGTCATCCGGTAGGTATGCATACTCTTAAGTTTTACTTTTTCACGACAAATAATTAGGACCTTTTTTGTGTTTGCTCTGATTCTGATGTTTCGTACAATACTTACTTGTCATACGCATATTATGCACACTGCTGCCTCTACTACTTTATTCTTTAACATTTCTAAAAAATAATACAGGTTACAGGGCTTCACAGTTTTATGCAGCGCCTGATGGATTAAATTTTGGACGGTGTGCAATTGCTTGATCATTAAATGCTTATATTCTACCAGCTACTTTACTCGTATTATTTTCTTCATCTGCCTTCTGGTTGCCACTACGCCCTTTGGAATGGAACTAGCATTAGGAGACAAATGTAATTGTTTAAAGTATAGTTCAGTTATTGTATCCGAAGTCAAAATAATTCTATGGAGTTAAAAGGATGACCTTCACACGCAGAAAAAGTGTTTTATAATGATAATGACAAATTTGGGAATATTTGCTTCAAGAAAACATTTACCTAATAATAAATCATTTCTTGTTTCAGTATTTACGTGGGATATTAGACCCTTGTTAATATTGCGTCGAAGGTCTAAACTCCAGAGTCACCCGGTCATACAGTGTTACTATTTTTCATGGTTCTATCTATGTCTTTATAAAATATCACGTTTCAACGTAATAATTGGTAATTGGAGAACAAAGTCTTCGGTTAAAAGATTATAGAGAACACGTACAGCAAATTTATATTTGACTTAACAAGAATCCAAAAATGTCTACCCTTTAGAATAATAAGCTTTCATCTTATTTTCTCCATTAAAAAGGTTAAAAATATCGAGTTACTCTGTAATTTATAAGCCTCGAGCCTATTTACGAGTATAATAATAGTTCACTCTTTTGTAAGGCGGTAGTCAAATAATGCTACGAGTATCTTATACGTGTCTCTTCTTCTTTGTCGCATATGGACTCCTAAACCGTTGAGATGAAACTTTGGAAAATTGTCGTGTTTGCCCCAGGGTTGGTTTTAGGGGGTCGCGGAGAACTAGACGGCTAAGAGAGGTAAAATGCAAATTGCGATATTAAAGTCCAATCTATAGTTTTCCGTGTCGATAAGGTGAATAGTAACACTTCTAAAATCAGCAAAAGTGTATAAGCGTGGGGAGTATGGAAGGCGCGAAACTATTAAACAAACAAGTGTATTTTATGCTGGATTTACGGAATCTGTGGCGTAGCAAGGCGGGCAGGGTATAGCTAGTAAATTATAAATAAATAAAAACTTTATAAAAAGTTTACATGCAAAGAGCAGATTTATTGCCTGTTGGCGATTTCTGCCAATCGACCCAAATTATTTAGTTCAGTATTGATTATTTACATGGTGGAGAAGAAAGTAATGTACATCAGTTATCGTTGGTTACACTAACTCCGCACAGTCGGAAACGTAAAGTATAGTATACCGATGTGGTTAGGTGGATGTATCTGAATGCAGTTAAATTTAATTATAATGAGTTTTATCGAAATGGATATTTCATCTAAGAAACTTTTTTATACAAGTTGGAAGCTCCTGAAATATTTGTCTCGTTCAATTATCAAGGCCTAAAATATGTTACACCGTGACAACAAATAGGTAAAACATTCTTGTGGAAAATGGGTCAAAGGCTCTAGAAGTAGTAAAACAATTAATAATTTAGTGTAACTTTACTAAAAGCTTTTGTTGATTTGTACTTACTTGCCTTCACCGATATCTTACAATAGGTTAGGAATTTGTATAGTTAAGACCAAACTGAGGGATTTAAATACTTGGAATCATTAAGGGTTGCTTCATTGTCACCTCATCTTAGTACTAAATTAAAGGGATTGTCTGGAAGGAATAATGGCATTGTACTAAAGTGTCATATTATGATGGTTTTGGGAGGCTGGAGTTAGGAGATAAGATAATGACACCTGAAGTATTCAAACTTTTCACCAGGAGAAAAGTTAATCTTCAACTTTGCCGCTGAATTTTGTGAATCAAATATCCTCGACATAAATGTTGAAGTTATACGAGTAAAACCGGTTAGTCTGCAAATTAACACAACAAAAGTAATAATCGGTAAACGATATAGCAGTAGATACATTTATTAAGAATGAGGAATATACTCGTAAATATATATCAAGTGGGGTGTAACGAGTAGAAGGAGATATCGAAAAATGTGAAGCTTCTCATTGTATAAATAAATTACAAATAAATCACCGAGTATATCGAATTTAGCACACATCTATGCTACCTACGAAACGTGTTATTGTGCGGTTGAGAGGAGATTTCCATAGAATATTCTTTTCTTAGGGGTGAGAATCGTTTGATAGTCGGTACCTTCAAATACATATTACTCAACCTGAGTCATTGATTTATGGTTTATATTTTTCTTCCATTTTATTTTTGTATTCATTTTTTGTTGAAAACAGGGCGTGGTAGATACAGATTTATAAAAATTATCTGAGTCTGTATAATACATTCCTAAACCTAAATACTTACATATTATGTGCTTTTCTGCATACTTTGCAGTGAGCACTTTACTGTCGTGAAACGCAGAATACCTAGGTGGGTATATACTATATACCTAGTCAGCGTCAAGATTTGAACCTGACAGCGATTTATCTGTGCTTCGACGAACTGTATAGCTTACTCAGTTTTAACTCATGGTTTTCCTCCTTCATGTAACTGCAGGTGTATGTAATAGGTACCCTACGTTGTGGTAAGTTCATAAGTGATGGTATGATTGGAAACATGATATAATTTTTCTAACCCTCTAAATAATTCAATACTGTTAGTCTGACGACGAACAAAAAAGTGTTTGTTTTGTCGTGTTAATTTGCGCAAATAATAATAGTGGATTTCATATACGAATTTAGTGAAATCCGTGAAATTGATACTACGAAAAAAAATTGCCAACCAAACATAATTATAAATAATCAGTAGGTTTTAGTACTCAGTAATCAAAGGAGAATGCTCAAAAAAAACCCAGGCCCGGCGCAAACGAAATGTACCTCAAATGATAGGTAATAATTAGTAATTAAATACTGCATAGGGAGCATCATCGAAATCAATGGCTTAGTGGGTAAAATACCTATTGGAAGTTTTACATTGGTCACACGAATATATAAGAAAAGGAGCATTAGACAGTTACAATTGCGGTATAAAAGGGTATAATATGATGAGTATAAGGTAACCCGTCCTCTTCGTCTTCTTCTTCATCAGCCTTGGTCCCTCCTCAGCTGGATATAAGCCGAAAGGAAAATGGTCATGAAATATGTAAAAAAAAATCAGGTCCGGCGCAAACGAAACCTAACTCAAATGATAGGTAAAAATGAGTAATTAAATACTGCATAAGAGGAATCATCGAAATCGATGGCTAAATGTGTGAAATACCTATTCGAAGTTGTATAGGGGAAACTTTGAATAGGTATTTCAGATATTTAGCCATTGATTTCGATGATGCCACCTATGCAGTATTTAATTACTCATTTTTACCTATCATTTGAGTCACATTGCATTTGCGCCGGACATGTTTATTTTTTACATAATTCATGAGCATGTACCTTTAGGCCTACATCTGGCAGTGGAGGGATCAAGGCTGCTGAAGAAGAAGAAAAATCAGACAGGCTACCTTACACTCATCATATTATATACTTTTGAATCGCAATTGTAGCGGTTTAATGTGCTTTTTTTTATATATTCGTGTGACCAATGTGAAACTTCGAATAGGTATTTTACCCATTAAGCCATTGATTTCGATGATGCTCCCTATGCAGTATTTAATTACTAATTATTACCTATCATTTGAGGTACATTTCGTTTGCGCCGGGCCTGGGTTTTTTTCCCATACAAAATGAGCATTCTCCTTTCTCTATAAAAAACACATGTAGATACGTTAAAGTGGCGTGGTTTCGCATTTTACGGAGAAATAATAAAAAACTGACATTTGCTAAATTTATATATGATTCTGCATTTTGTATTATTCCGATTTTTGGATTTCCATTGGTATTGCAATAAACTAAATAAAGCTTTGTACAAGTATATTGATAGTCAACATTGAGATTATTATTTGTTTGAAGTGTATTGTTAGAAGAAAATTTACATATCACTTGAATCAGCAAATAGAATATAGAAATACATACCTACATATCTTATTCATGAACTAAGGCAATAAAAAATGTTTAGTTTGTAGGTACCTACTTATAACTATTCATCCATAGTGATATTTTAATATTGGTTATACTAGAGTACTGTACAAGAGTAAATACAGTTAACGCAGCTGGTTGGAGCGCAGATCTCTCAAATGGGACGTACCAAAGAGTTCGTATCCCGCCGGGATTCTAGATTTATCAACCACGTACCAGCAACGGTACCAGAAAGCTCGAAATACACGCAATGAGAAAACCTGAAACGCCCAACCGATGAGCTCAGTCCCAATGCTGGAAACATTCACCTATCCAGATATCACAAATACCAAAGGATTTGGCTCAGGTCTAAAATACAAGCAAATATCAGTATTTGGAAATATAATCTTATACAATTGTAATAATTGCCGATTTTCTATTTTTACGTACTTTCAATTTTTTCCAGCAAATCTACTTTGTTTAAATATTAGTATTATAATAATACTTAACCTGATTTTGTAACATTGTTAATTACATACATACATATATACATCTTCTTCTCCGTCTATCCTTGATTGGGTCGGGTGCCCAAAGCATCTGTATATCTTCGCCAGAGGCTCCTGTCACTCGCAGCTTCCAGGACCTCTGGCCATTCCAACACAGTCTCTCCTCGCACAACTTTGTCACCTGCTTCTCCCAGCTATTTCTGGGGCGGCCCACCGGTCTTCTGCCTGCACCCTCGGCTTCTAGAGCTTTTAACGGAAGCCGCTCCTCGGGCATCCGAATGACGTGTGAAAGTGTCCGAATGAAAGTGTCAAAGGACTACCTACACTTTATTAAATAATCTTAAGCACTGTAATAATATACTTGCCCCTGAATGAATAGCTATACAAAATACAATTTATTATTCTTCATTTTCTGTAAAGAACACAGTGACATTTATTAATTTATTTATCCTAATTAGCCTATACTAAAAGTACATAGACATAGGTGTAGGATGGTAAGTATCTACTATATATGTTACAAGTTTCTCGTTTACTAATAGAAATCGCTTTTATCCCCTCATTCAAGTTTTAAGAGCTTTTACAATTGCGAAAGGAAAGAAAAAGGTTTCTTCTTATGTCTTATGCGGAAGCTCTAGTAATTTATATCCTGTGTAATAGAAATCTCTCCATAGGTACCACAATATTTATATAGACTACCACCTGGATCCGATTTTCTGATACATTGAACAAATACATTAACGTTGCTTATGATGAGCAAATAGTTTTTATGTTATGCAGTTTTTTTAGTATGAATTAAGTTATAGTCTAAACGTTATGTTTTTTATAGACATTAATAATTTAAAGAAAATATCATAATATCCAATATCCATATTAATACTGAACTTTTAATCCACTACAAATTAGTTATATACCTAATCGTATATTATATGTATATTTTGCAATCGCAAGAAGAATTTGATATTTTTATCTTGCCAAAGCGTATTTTTTGTTTCTATTCTAACTGTATGCAGTGTATAAGCCCTTGCACATTTCACATTGACAAAAACGGCTCCTATATTCATGAAAACTTCACGTTGCAGAAAGACGAGACAGATAATAAAGTATACGCTTATCTATCATTAACCATTGCTCTGTAATTTGTTTCAGAGAATAATATAAATGGAATGCATTGTTTTCTAATGTTAATGTTACTAATATTTCCTTGTTATGACTACTTGTTGCGAATTAGGAAATTATTGTAATTTAATACTAGATACAAAGGTAGTATTTTATTTATATGTTCATGTTGGCAGTAATAGATCAATACGAGTATTTTCCAAGTTAAAGTTGGTCAAAACAAACGCTTGTTTCTCAACTCACGGGGAAAAAATAACGACTGTAGTTCTAGAGAGTACGCATACCGACATTTCAATAATTTCTAAAAACGGGAGACCTTCTATCTCGACAACCGTTACTAAATATGCTTTGGAACAAATTTAAGACAAAAAATATCTAAAACGTGTCCAAATAAAAGAAAGTGTAGGTACTTACGTATTCAACTGTCTACAGACCCAATGGGCCATACGTCACTCCTATATGACAATGAAATCAGAGGGATAGGCATAACAATATTTCAAAACATATTTTTTATATTCTGTTTCAGTATACACCTTTAAAATTTATGGTGTAATACTACGATAAAGGAAAAACAGTTACTTACTTTATTTCGCTACAAAACATCGTTAGGCAGTACCTACTGGCAGTACTAAGTACCTACCTACTTTGTAGGTATATTAAGCTTAGCCATTGAGTACATTATTAAATCGTTACTTTTAAAGTATATATGAATAATATGAATGATAGAATTGATTATTTGAGTATAATACTTACCTAGCCTCAGCTCTATTAAAACAAACTACCTACCTAATATATTATAGTGCATGACAGGTGTTATTAAATTGGTTTCTACTTGATGCACATATTGTAAAGTTCACACCATTTATATTTTATCATTTTATATACAGCTATGAGTACCTACCTATAACCTATTACTAGATATACACATGAATAGGATCGTAACTACACTACATGAACTGTATTTTCGTAGCGCCTACGTAGTAGAAAAATAAATACCTATCGTTGCTAATACTCGTATGAATACTTGAGACACTAAGTACCTACATAAGTACAGTTGTGATAAGAACACCTTTCCAAGGTTAGGGTGGGCGACTGAACCTTCTGTAGGTAGGATGGTATCATCAACATCAGGACTTAAAAAAACTGATTATGGATGATAATGAAGGAAACCCCTAAGTATGTAGGATGCAAAATTTCCTCTATCAACTAGACTGATTTTGTTTTTTAGAAAATTGTAAATGTTATTTTCTTTCACTGTTCGTCATAGAAAGAAAAGAGACAAATGTATATATTGTAGGTGTCTCTATGTTCGTGATGATGAAGTAGGTTAATAATGTGATGCCCATAAACCCCATATTATAGCTTCGTCCACTCTAAAGATGAAACGCCAAGCCTATTGGTTTCCCGCTGTCCTCTTTCATATTTCTTTATTCCTAATCCCGAATACCCTGAGTACTCGTTGGGTTGTGCCGTTAGGTGTATTAATAATTCCTATAGTCAACATTTTCTCCGTCTTTCAGATAAATAATAATTATTACAATTACAATACGTCCCTCCTGCCTATTCCATTACACACTGTCCAATGTAAGTCGATCGATAAAGCGGTTAAAGTCTTGTGAGGGAGTGACCTTTATGTTTTCATATCAATCAAAATAATTATACTTATGCTGGAATCCACCAACTTTCTAGGTGAGGAATAGCGGATATAGGAGTCACCTAGCACAAATTTTGTATGAAAAATAATGATAAGTGGCTCCTATCGCCGCTATTCCACACCTAACAAGCTGGTGAAATCAAACATCACGCTTTAAGAGTAGGCATACTGACAATTCAAAAATTTCTAAAAAGGGAGATTAGATTACCTTAGATCTCGATGACCGTTACTAAATATGCTATGGAAAAAATAGTGTATAAAAAAGTATATCTTGAATACGTTTCTTAAACAAAATTGTGAAAAACATCTCTGATCTTTTCTCCGAAAGACAGAAACTCGTTTTCGAAAGTCGCGAAAAAAAAATTGTACTGATTGTAAAGTTTAAATTATGGGAATAAATCTTACCATATATCTAATATTGTTGCGGTACCATGTACCAGCTCCGTAAAAGATCCGCGTGCGGCGTGGTATAGCGTCCACTTGATAAAACACCCATCGACAAAAGGTCGCAGGGTGAAACTGTCTAAAAAACTTAGATCACTTGTATTGCACAAGTGTAAAACCTCAGATAAGAGACAAGAACTAAAGGAAAAAGTTTCACTTTTGTGAGAAAGAAAAAAGAAAAAACTTCCACTTTGGTTGAAAAAAAGTGTATAGATGAAGACATTAGTTGCCAAGAGAGAAGGAGAAAAACAGACGGAGAAACTAGAAGGGATAGACTATTGGATGACGTCATAGGTGGTAGGATCATTGGACGAATTTTATTACAGAATGAACTGACATGTTTACGTTACATCGTCGATATTTTTTTTTATTTTAGTATGGCACATATAGAACAATAAATTATAGGTCTCCTGAAGTTTGGGTCATTTTTCTTTGATATACTTTATCCCCTATAAATGAGACAGAGATTGAAACTAGAGAGATGTTCCGGTAAGGATTAGATAAACCTATTGTGTGTTAGTGAAAGATAATCAGAATTTGTATAGCATTTTGTTTTGCGTTTTTTCATCGGATTCATTACTTATAAAATTCCACATTGCGGAAGCTGTTAAATTTAGGCTTCACTACGGAAAAGTAACATTATTTTAGGTATCTATATAATTATTACCTGCTGTCGTAATACATTTCACTAACCTATTATGCTTTATTTTTTTCAGGTATGTACCTAGACTTTCAAATAATCGTACGTATGGCTGTGGGTGTTATTATGTAAGTGTACCTTGATTTTACTTTGCGTTTGCGTAGTGACTCTTGTTCAGTTCATAAAGAGATACAAATGACGTCAAATTTTTATGATCTGATGCAACCACGATTACTGAAGTGACGTCTTATTGGAGTCATTTTAATTGCAACAAAAAATACGAAGTCGCTGACTAAAACCTCAGTGGGAGTATTTTTGAAATTGGGAGTCTGTGAACGCCTTTTGAATTTGAATTCACTTTCTGTAAAAATTGTATGTATAAACGATCGCTGGTAACTCGAATCTCTATAAAAGATTTCCTGCTACTCTTAATTATTAGGTAATATAAATAAAATCGGTACCATCACGGTAATCGGTATATTCCAATAATTGCTCTTAAAATTTTCACGCAAAAGAGAGGGCACATATTCTGTGATACCTGGATAGAAATACGAAATTCAATCAATAATTTGGTCATTACCTTTTAAAAACGACAGAAGAGTGTATTCAGTTCATCGCTGAAGTAGAGGTACATCTATTTTTCCTTGCTGAGAGAGAAAAATAATAACCAAGTAGGTATAAATTTTATATTAAGGCTTTATCACTCGACTTTGGGTTGAATGTAATAATAAGATAAGATTAGAATGTATTATTGTCATACTTACAAAAGGTGGGTATAATGTCTACCTTCGTAGGTCGTAAAATAATATGATTCCTACTTCAGGTCGCGGTCTCATGATATCCGCCCCACCTCTAGTACTTGTTATTATTTTCTATTCAGCATTTTACCGGGGCTCACTGCTCACGTAGGCAAGCTAAATTCCGTTACTGTATATCGTTTTAGATATTATCTATATCGCAATAAAACTAATTAACTGGCCATATAAAAATGAATAATTTTATAAGAAAACTTCCATCCTTTATGGGCACACGTTCTACTTTGCACAAAGGCTCCGACCAAAACTTATCTTTAAATTCAAAATCAGGGTAGAACTGAATTCAGGGAACAGTTTTGATCAGAGCTTTTATACAAACGGTCGATTCAGTTAGCTGAATGTTACAACGTGTGTGATAATAGCCCTAATGCAAGTGACGTAATGTCGCATTTGATAAGCCTTTGAATATTGAGGGGGGTTTGTCTCAACAAACTTGTGTAACGTATTATGTAGAACTAAGGGTTGAAATGACGTCATGCGATTTGGATTACAAACGAGCTAGGAGTGGTTACTTTGGTACCATCGACAGAGAATAAAAAGTACACGATACAGAGATTTAAAAAAAATCAAATAAAAAATAGCAATATCCTAGTAAATTTTCAATGAGGTTCTTTGTGAGTTGGTGGAAATAGAAATACGAGAGAGTCTATTAAATATGCAAACTTTATTTGAACTTGGCTTCTATAGTAGGAGTAATGTCAATGAACAATATGAATTAAAATGTTTAATGTAAATATGTCTGCTCCCTCGGTACCTACACAATTCCACATAACAAAATCCGAGCGATGAAACTTGATTTCATATTGTTATATGGTGGATTAACAAGAACACACTGTACTCCCTGCAAAAATTTATATATTTTCATAGTAATACACTGTGGTCATAAATTCATTTTAATTATTCATTATTTTAATTTCATTACAAAAGTGTCAGGTTCGTTTTAAATAAAAATAATATTTCACGAAATATGGGTAAAAATAAAGACACAGATAATCATGAACACGCTATCGAAATTAATTATGAAGCATCGTATTAGGTATAAAAGTTAAAAAAGTACCTTTGAAATAGAATAGGTAACAATTTTACCTACTCAGTCATATTTCAATGGACGAAAAAAGCCTTGCCTTACCCAACACCATTCCCTAATAACTATTGCTGGAACAATCGTCTAACTGTACCATCATAGCACTGTTATTTATATACTCGTATCTATACCATGATAGCATGCGGTAACTAGTAACAGGTGTGGGAATATAATAATAAGTCAAAGAATTCTGCTTTACCTACTGTACCTTCTATATGAGCTCTCGTAGCACTGCCAGACACTAAAATAAAATAGTAGTTAAAGAGTGCGACGCTGTTCTATGCAGGAAGCACTATTGTCTGTAAAGTGAAATCAGGTCTAAAAATGTTTTTATTATAACTGCTGGTCTCGAGTATTTTTGCAAATTGTATCAGTAATGAACTCACAATGAACGGCACCAATTTAGAATCAGTCAGTTGTCGACGGCTTATCCACTTATGTCCATGAACTTTTATTTCCGTTATTAGGTCCTATATACTACATGAATGAATATATTATTATGATTATTTATCGACATGCCTATCAAATTGCTATATTATAACGCTCACTCCAGATATAAGTTCCAATCGATATTTTTTTCTTATTATCTTATTGTCTTATAGAACTTTTTCTATTATTTCATAGACAAAGATCTGTTGACATTGACTTTCAGTGATTTATTAGGCTTAACCTACACATAGGTTTTCGTTTAGTTTATTTTCGTCATCTCTTTGTATGAGAATATTATACATAAGTACTTATATAAGTATTATGCCTTTTCTTCCAATTACTCACACTATGAAGAAGATTCTGGAGGGACCATGTCAATAGGATGGACTGCTTTAGGATCCCATACACTGTGGCTCAAGAAATGCCAGCCGTCTCCCCGGAAGACCATGCACCAAAGAGATGGAAAGATATAGTTGGAACTTAACATCTTAAGAGTCAACATCTAGAAGATAACAGATCGGAAGATCTACAAGCAGAAGAAGAAGAAATTTCACTGTGGTCTTCCCCTGACCTTGTACTGGGAACCTTAACCTGCTGGACTTTATTGGCTGAATACTCTTGCGGTCTCCTGCTTACCGCAAATTGTATTCCTAAACCTTATTTGAGATGTAGGTGTCTATAAATATTATTAAATTTTGGTAATAATAAGTAACGTAGGCGAATATCTAGTGTGAGGTTTGAGGTGTCTAGACGTGACTGATGCGTAGGGTGACATAACACAGAATAGGAGACATAATTTCATTAACTTCTCATCACATCACCATTATTATATTTCCAGTAGGTATATTAATACAAACAGTAATCACAACGCTAGTTAGGCTTCGCCCTAAACTTCACATATATACATTATGAATAGGAGTATGGGTCGGGACATTATTCTCGCAGTATGAAAGGAGTTCATGAGGACTCCGATCACAACTTAATTGTGAACGACCTTGTTGGTAGTTCATCTTTACTATTTCGACAATGCTCATATTGTTTTATTGTCAAATTATAAATTGATTTCGTACAGTTCACCCAGAGACCGGTTGTTTTCCTGATTTGAAAAGGAAAACTCGAGAGGCGGAAACGATGTTCTTTTTTTCAAAACTGTGAATTAATAGGTTTTATTTTGGACTATAATCAAATAGCTGAATTATTCAGGATTAAGAATCAAAAAAAATAATCCCATAATATTAAATTTTGTGACCGTGGCGATCGAAAAACCGATCGAAGGTGTCGAATTTCACGAAAAACAAAAAAGTGCCGATATCTCGAGAATGAGCGATTTTTTTCTAAGGTCATGTTTCGATTTTCTGGTAGGTTATGATCTGGTCTATCACCCTTCTACGGCATGACGTTGATTTACGGGACACCCTGTATGTTATATTACATAAATGTTTTCTGTTTGCAAAGCGTCAATAAATAATTGTTGTTTGGATTACATTTTAAACAAATCACGAGAAATCTTTTATCGAATGAAAATAAATTTGTTTGTTTTATGAGTTTGATCACCTTACTGTCTCAGAGAAAATATTATTTTGAATATTTATGAAAATAACCAGACTACCCCGTGGTATGGGGGAGACGATATGAATAGACTCGAGGAAGATTTTCATTGTATAGTAGGTAGATATCTTTATAAACAACTTTACGACAAAAGTTCCCGCTTCCAATTTCATTTTTTCATTCATAAATAATCCAAGTTATTCAGTTCACGTTGAATAAATAAAATTCATCGAGAAGTTGTAGAAAAATGGGTTCGATTATATCATCAGCAATAGGCTGAGGGATTTCCTTGAACATTTTCATGATCAAGGTTAAATTTCATTTAGGTACTGTTAGAGTAACTACGTCATACCGTATACCATGATTAATAGAACAATGTCGACTCACTCTCCTCTAAGATTTTCTTCACTTCGTGCTATTCCTTTATCGACTAGTGCCGACCCTGAGTCTTTTGAACCTTAACCCGCCTTTCCTAGTATCTTCATTTCCTGTGTGTACTTACTATTGTTTTTTTTTTCAACAGATTAACGATTACTCTTGGCAATTTAGACCGGTTAGATATCTACAAAATTCTCAGCAATGGTCGCCACTATGATGTTATCGCTTTAATTGCCATTATTTTCAGAAAATTAAACACTAACTATATTATTCTGTCTCAAGGACAATCAAAATGTATTTTTATTTACCGTCTGTAATGGTTATTTAGTTTATAAACAAATTACTATGGTAAGCCTAATATATGGTGTCCAATCTCCACACATAATTACTATGGTAAGCCTAATATATGGTGTCCAATCTCCACACATAATATAATTACTATGGTAAGCCTAAAATATGGTGTCCAATCTCCACACATAATTACTATGGTAAGCCTAATATATGGTGTCCAATCTCCACACATAATTACTATGGTAAGCCTAATATATGGTGTCCAATCTCCACACATAATATAATTACTATGGTAAGCCTAATATATGGTGTCCAATCTCCACACATAATTACTATGGTAAGCCTAATATATGGTGTCCAATCTCCACACATAATTTTTTGGTCGCACGTTTTAGTCGTGCAAGTTCACTGTAAAACGGAAGTTTTGGAAAATTCTCACCAAATGGTAAAAAAAATGGCTTCTGTCTTTTAATTACATCCTTTTACACTTATTTTCAATGAACTTATTTTCTGAATTACAAATAAGTAATACCAATGATTTCACTGAAAACTATGTCATATGTAGAAAATCCGAAATATTTTGTATAGACCCATTTTCAATTAATGATTTCAGACAGATCTAAGAATAAAAGAAACATCTTTATAAATGTCGAAGTGAGTAAGAATGAGTTTGGAAGTAGAGCCTAGTTTTACGTTACACAGAATAGGGCGTAGTCCCAAGAAAATTGCCCATCGACCGTGAGGTAATAAATTCTCAATGAAATATCTAGACAATCTTTATTATGTAGGTCACTATACAAAGGAGCTATGTATACTGATGCTAAAGTCCGAGCAGTAGAGCAGGTAGTACTTACCATAAACATGATGGCGTTATAAAGACTTGCCAATTTTAAGTCTTTCCTTTCCAGTCAATTCTCTTTAGTACACCTACCTGCAATATATTTATCTTTATCTCAACTTACTTAGTAATTTATTGTGCTAGGGAATGTGGCAATGTGGTTTCGAGAAAATAACATACTCGTAGTAAGTAGAAGTGACATATTTTTGTCGTATTTTTGTGAATAAATATATACCAACATTCAGAACAATCCATAAGAAACATGGCATTACATTTTTAAAATTCTTGAAACCCGATAACTTACTGTATTTTAAAATATTTTTACCTCGTGATCTCAGTTTAAATTTCCTCCTGAATTTCACACTCCGTGAATCTGATTGACTACACATAAAATAACGCTTTAAGGCGTAGAGTGAAAGAAAACAGAATTACACCTGACGTTGGAAAACCTATGGAATAAGAGCTTGAGCCTTTTCCCAGTAATTAATATCCGCTGTAAAATATAGTAAGAGAGCTATGTAATCCTTTTCAGCCTATTTTGCGCAAGTAAGTACGAGAATATAGTATTATAATAATATTATTTTTTAATCATTTAGTTTTTTGAAATAGACATTTTTTGTTATGTTAAGTCCTGAGTGAAGTACTCGACTTCTCGACTCGAATTCTTCATACATCTTCATTTCCCCTATCCTAAATAATTCATAGAATTTCATTTTTTATTTATTTCGTCTAAATATAGCTAATTTGTTTTTAAGTTTTGAGTAATTAATGTGTAAGTTTTAAGTTGCCTGTGTTTCGTGCTGCTTACGTTCTTGAAAAGTTGTAACACGGTAAAAGATGTGCTGTTCAACACATCAAGTATAATACAAATAGATATATACCCATATATATAGGAAATAGACGCCTGTACAATGTACATATTACATATTTTGTTAGTTAATTACTGAACTACACAAAAGTTTTTTTTGTAAGACGAGTTTTTTTTTTTAATACACAGTAATAATAATGAAATATGATAGAGGGAAGATAAGAACATTATGAAAAATTATGTACTTTTTCACTTACCTGTTATAACGTTTAAGTTATTGAAGAAATAAATTATATATAACATTTTAAAGTATGAAAAATTTGTGACACCGTCGATTATTAGGAAAGAAACTATGAACAAAGATGGTGCCTAATACAGAAGCGCAAACACGGGTATCAACTTAATGAATTGGTAATAAAAGTTTTTAAAAATAAGAAAATGGTGAAAACTATACCTATGTACACAATTTTTTTCATATTCAGTTAAATGCATATTTTATAATCCTTCCGCAGCAGAAACTTTTGAATCATTTTTTTTTCTTTTCAAGTTGTAATGCTGAAGAGACCAATATTTTAAGAAAGTAAATAAATAAATAATAAGAGCGTTCTAAGCTTAGGTACATATTTAATTATGAAACAATGACGTTTCTGTTTTAGTTAATGCCACTTTATTAGTTAAAGAATTACATAGACCTACCCACTATATTATGTACATGGTGGTATGGCGAATTATTTTGAGCAATATTACTAGAACAAATTCCAACAAATAAGAGTTTAACGCAAATATGCAAAAATCTTACCTTCTGGATGGCGAGGAAGAGGCTTGAAGGAAAATGCCCAAAATCCTTTCGATGTTTCCAAATAAGCACAAACACAACACGAAATCGAGTATTTTAAATATCACAACGTTGTTATTATAATTATAAGCCAGATGATTGTTTAGATGCGGTGAGATTAGGTTTTTGAATACGGCGAAATTCAAAAGAAAGCGGAGAGCAGAAAACAACAGATGCGTGACGTATAAGGTGTCAAATTGAACTGGGGTATATCTTTTTTTTGTCTTTGTTAAGTTTTGACATTTACAAATTAGGTGAGGCGAGAAAGAGATGGAAACAGTAGGCACTATGGATAGTTGGATAGGAGCAAAGGAGACGAAAGCACCTTGCAATCTGCGAATAACTCCAATGTATTCAGATCTGCTCCAGTTCATTGCTCAAAATGTGGATACGAAGCTAAATTCACTTCTATCACAAATAAATGGCTCAACCACATGGTATTCACTATAAACTATGGTAGATAACGCAGCGGGCAATATGTATTATTATATACACTATTCCTATAAATTTATTGATTTGCCTTCACGATACTACTGTGATGTACTCAATACTCACATAGCACTCTACATATTATTCCAAGGTTCACCTCCGTCACACATAAATATTTGATAAGGCGAACGTATTTACTTAAAGCCGAAAATTGGAGATAATTTCACATTAAAAATATTCATAGGAATATGCATAAAATTTATATTTGCCTTAGAATAATTTTATGGAAAAAACAAAGTTTACTCGATAAAGTAACAGGATTATAAAGTATGATGTAGCTTGCAAACATTATTTAATTTGATGTTCTGCTTGAAATTTTCGTAGTTTCTTTTTGTTCAAAGTATTAATTATAATCTGCGCCATAATTCAACATAATTCTACACTCTTTACATCCATCACGTGCATGCCATTCAATAAAACACTAACCCAATTTTGAATCTAGCCAATTTAATCGATAAATATGGCTCTCGTTTTGTCACCCTTTTATCGTTAATTTTAGGTTTCCGAAATATTTCAGAAAATTTACATATAGGTACTTCTGGAAAAAATGTTACCGTTACAAAATAATTATAATATCCACCTTTTATATAACACCGTCACCGTCACCGTCAGCGTCGTCAGTAGGCACCTATATTTCTTGATTTATTAAAAATATCCTATTTTTTATACCTATTATAAATTTCTGTGAGAAGTTCATTTGTCATCATTTCGGTGTCGTTAGTTTGTTAATAATAAATGACGATAAAGTCCAAAGGTCAACTGTCATATTTATGATCACTTTTTCACTAGTAATCCGGTGAAATTAAACACAAAGCAGTCTCTCGATGGAAAGTTGTGGGGTAGTAGGGATTTCTTTCATTCTATACGTTTTTTGGGATGCTGAATCCGAATTCGAGGTTTGCCAACAAAATTTCGATACGGAACATGGCGAAAAATACAAAAAAAGGCGAAAATATTTGTTTTCTGGCGATTTCTTTATAAGAACTCGAAAACTGACAACTTTCTTAAGTTATTTTTCTACCCAAAATGAAAGTACGTAAAATTTACTACAAAATTGGCATATAAAATTTTTCTCTAAAATAAATAGGAACGGAGCTGTCAAGGTCCAAAAAATGGCCAAATCTTCTTATTGTTTTACATTACGAGAATCGAAAATGTATTGAAAAAGTTTACCTTGTTGCCTTCATAAGCAAATTTCGACAATTATTCTTTAAATTCATGAGTCATATCACACTCAGATCAGGAATCAGAAAACACAAAGAAATAAATAAATAAATAAATAAATAAAACTTTATTGGCCAGAAAATATATGTAACAACAAAAACAAAACAAGATAATACAGTGTGCCAAAAGGCGGACTTATTGCAAAAGCAATATCTTACAGTCAACCCGAGAAAATAAAGAAAAACTTAAATATGTACTATAATAATAAAGTACGTAAATATAAAGATACAAATACATAATATATACATATAAATATACACACATAATACATACAAATAGATAATATGATAAATAAATAATAAAAAATAAGAACATTTAGAACATCAACACAGAAAGCTATTAAAGAAATTTTTATTTAAAAATACCGTGAAATATTTTAGCTAGACTTGTTTAAATAATTTTATTTAAAAATATAGTAATTTGTTTAGGCTAAAAATGTTTAAACCTTTTTAGCTTAAACACTTCACTATATTTTTAAATAAAATTTATCCTGAAACCTTTCTCCATATTTACTGATTCCAACGAGGTAAAATATGTATCATAAATCTGAAGAATAATTGTCAAAATTTGGTGATAATTCGAACAAGGTGACATATTCTCCATACATTTTACATTCTCACAATTTAAAATAACAAGAAAATTTGGCCAATTTTTGGAGCTTGACAGCTCCGCTGCTAGTTATTTTAGAAAAAAAAATTATATGCAAAATTTGTAGGTGCTTTCATTCTGCTAAAAAGATGACCCACAAAAAGTTGATGGTTTTTAAGTTCAAATCCAGAATTCGCCAGGAAATGTAAATATTCGACATTTTACCAATTTTCCGCCATGTTCCGTCACGAAATTTTGTTGGCAAACTTCGGATTCGGATTCAGCACCCCAAAATACGTATATAATGAAAGAAAAACAGACTACCCCACAACTTTCCATCGAGAAATCTAAAAGCACCGTATTATAGTAGAACTGTTATGTACAGTAATTTATTCGCTTAGAGTAGGCACCCATATTTTTTCAGTAGGTACACTACATAGAAACCTTACCCACCTATACATATGATGGTGACAGAACATACCTTTGTAAATTTTCCAGTATTTCCGACGGATATATTACATATAGTAATTTTTACCAGATAACTAGGTTCGTTTTTCACCATTAAGGCGAAAAATATACCTTCATAGAAAATGGCTTGTGAGATGACAAAAATCTTGTGATAAACTAACTTTGCTACTCGGCTCCGTCCACTATATCGGCTTGCTACCTGCACCTGCTTGAATATCTAGCATATCGTGCAAGAGAATTTGAACAAACCAAGATTCTGCAGTGGGTGGCGAAAAGGCATACAGCCGTAATGTCACTCACTGTTTATTTACCAAGAATAAAATAAAATCTGTATCATGCTATTATTTCTCTAGCAGTAGTACTAATGATCTGGAAAGAGGTAACTACGTAATTTTTATAGTAACTTATCAATCATTCCAGTACATTCTTTCCTCTTTTGGCAACCGTTCAATCGCTTCTCATAATGCTGTAAAACTTACCCACGAAGCAACTGCGATAGTGAGCATTTGTTATCAAAACATCCGCAGTATCCCGTTGAAATATGTAGAACTGACTATTGTTTGTTTTTGCTTCCGCTTACTGGAATATACATACCTATTATGATAGCGATACCTAGTTATTTAATTGCCAGCCTAATGATCACGACATTTTCATTATCAGATATCAGATAAGCAGTGAAATCAGATAAACCGTATCGCAGCTTCTACGACACGTACAATGTACACGCGTAAATACTACCTCTCATGGTTTACTTGCTATTTACCTTGGTACCCTAAATTCATACATTCAGAAAAGACGATGAATATCATTTGCTTTATCTATAAACTATATCTTTATAAATTATACACAAACGTACTCCCAGGGTTCCACGGTCATTGGTAAAAAAACAGTGATGTCATATTGTTGTCACCTTACCATTAAGAGTAATTTCTCAACATGTAAATTATCGTAAGTGACGTCACAAGTTGCTTTTACGAGTACTTACTAATTGTCAAAATAAGAAGTGAATCGCTGTTTTGCTTTGATTATCTAAGTATCTAATCAAATTATTTTCATTCCACTTGACGTGTTTTGTATAGGCTTTCGCAACCTGATGTAGTTTTCTAGTACTTACGTAATAATGTTGGTGACGAAGAGTAATAGTAGAAAGAAGGACAATACTTCGATTGTTTCTTTAACAACTTATTTTAGTTCTCTTTTGTAGATAACTTCAAAGAATTAGTTTGATCTTGTATAGACCATGGTTAATGTTATAATGATTCTAGGGATACAGGAAAATACGTTCTAGGGAGAAATAAATAGTTATATTCAATTTGCTTTAAGGGCATGGCACCAGGAATGACGTCACAGTCTTTTCCCACGGCATTAAGGTTTAAAATCGCGTGACAATCGCATGATAAAATGGTAAAAATAGCGTTTTTTTCCATTTTTTGGGGTTAATTTTGCATCTATCAAAAAACTTTTACGGTTATTCCCTAGATTTTAATGCATATTATCAGTACAAGAAAAAAAAATTACTCCGCGACTTTCGGGAAAAGAGTTTCCGTCTTTCGGAAAAAAGGTCAGAGGTGTTTTTAAATATATTTTTTTGCGAAATCTATACAAGATATAAAAAATCTATTACGGTTATTCCCTAGATAAAGGTTCAATGCATCTATCCTATTTTGTTCCAAAGCATATTTAGTAACGGTTGTCGAGATAGAAGGTCTCCCGTTTTTAGAAATTTTTGAAATGTCGGTATGCACACTCTTAAGTTCTGTTTCTAGTGTGAATAATTTTAATGTGTATAATATTTCAATACTCATTTCTTTATTTAACACTGTATAGAGGTAATTTCATTATATACTTAGTTGTAGTAGTGTATTGAATGTATTATTGTTATATTTTTCTGAAATAAATTCTAAATTGTAAAAAAATTCTATTCAAGTAAAACAAAGTGTTATAAAGATTATTTGATTACCTATTATTAAATAATCATAATATTTTTTTGTATAATTGATAAAACTAAATATCAAATTAGGGCGAGTTTATCGCCATCCACCTTGTTTTTCTGCTAATCTATGTTAGTGGTTAAAATCACTGCGTAGTAAAGTTTTCCCTTCGGAGCATATTACCCCTACTGTGTGATCAATCATCAAACTATTTAAGTGAAGTATTTGTCTTATTTTTTTCGATAAGTGCTTAAGGAGAGAGTAATTCATCTTTACCGTGTTACTGGAAGTAAGATGATATAGTAATTTACTCATTAGCTCGTTAGATTTGTGTAATTGTTTACCGAATGGTCATCAATAACACGATATGTGAAATATGAAATAAACAATAACCTACTAATAGGAGCTCAGCAGTAATGGTCGTATTTGTTGAATAACAATGAGTAGTGCGCACTGGGAATGGGATGAGGATAGGAGCTAAAGAAATTGTTACATTCTTATAACAAGTTAATACACGTTTTCTCATATTATACCGAAGAAATTTATAGAAAATATTTTCACTGTACTTTCAATGCCATATATTAAGTGTTATATTATGTATGTATTTTTATTTTGCTGTGGTGATGTGTGTAAGATTTTATTGAACCTACTTTGTGTGATGAAAACATTACATGATTAAACTGATAAATGTAACTACTTCGAATGATTCTTCTGATGTTGGTATATGCACTAATATACAGTATTCACCAGTATTTCCCAAACTATGAGTCGCGACCCACCAGTGGGCCGCGAGCGAATATTGAGTGTGCCCTAAAGAATAATTAATAAAAACTTTATATTATCACTATACATCGGCGATTTGGATTCTTTCCTTGAATAAGCTCCACCACTCGCCACTACTAATCTGAGCATTACCAATAATAATGCCCTCTTTAGACTCTAAAAAAATTTTCGCCCGCGGCGCTAACTTCTTAGTGCATTTTTTATGAGGTAAAATATTCGTGGTGGGGGGAGGGCGGCGAAAACTCAGTGAGTGCCTATACCGAGAAAAAAATTAAATCTGGCACTAGCACCCCCCCCCCCCCCGTCTTTTCTTAAGAGGTGGGTCGCAAGATTGGAAATTTTGTTAGATGAGTCGGCACCCAGTCAAATTTGGGAACCACTGGACTATACACTATAGAGAGGATTTGAAAGTGTTTTACCATGCGCAAAAAGGGATAATGTGATGTTGGGTTGACTGTGCAAACTTAATTCAAAGGAAAACAAAAATTTTCTACGTTCTACCTTCTTAAGTACTTTCTCCCAATAATATTTTTATAATGCTTCACAAGTACCATCTATGAAACTCGTGTAAGAATAAATACATGGAAACACCCTCGGTGTTTTTATATTATTAAGTGAAACTTAACTTTATATATGAAAACATGTTTGAGGAGTATAATAGTTTAGCTTAACCCATTTTCGGAAAACTTCTAAACCTTCGAAACTTCATCAAGGATATAATGAGACATTCTTTGAACCCCTCTCTGTGAGTAACAGGTATAATACCTTTTTTGTCATTTTTACCTTCTGTTGTATTACACGCGCTTACAAAAAAGAGTTCTACTCGTTCCCAAAATGATATACTTACTAACATCAACCACTGATGTTAAAAATTTCTCGTCCCTAGACAACTTAATTTCTTTAAAATAATAAATAGTATTAATAATTGACATTCTAAAAATGGGTCCCATATTTATAAAAATACCCATTGATATCGGTACTCGAGAAATGAACTATGAAGTATACACTTATTATTCAGTCGTATAAATTTGATGGTTCGTAACGAGATAAATAAACGGAAAATAATAGTATAGGTATTGACCTCATCTTGTGCTCCAAATATGAAAAATCTTGAAAACAATGAAACTGTCGAATCGGTGCGGTGGCGCCTTGGCACGGATACACTGTGTATTGTCTATGTGAGTTGAATGGACAATCGGTAAAAGGATGCTAACCTCAGCTTTAAATTTTGTTGATAAAGAATCTGAAAATGTTTACTTTATGAAAAATTGCGATTTTGATATATGGATCTACAAACTTATTGCAAATGTGGTGGTTTTAATACTGTCATATTGTAATGGTACCTACTTAAATTTTAAACCGTTTTATTATACTTTTGCACCAACTGTGAAATTTAATTATAAACATAGCGTATTCATACCATACCAAAAGTAGTTGAAGAGTGTATGGACAAATAGGTTGGACATAGTGAGAGAATGAATGATGACTAAAAATATACACATGTATGTATGTTTAAAAGAAAAGATATGAGAAAACATAGCGGTCCAAGACTAGCCTTTACCAATCACGTCGACCAGATCTTTAAGGACGGACTCGTTTTAAGTAAAATAAATCATAGAGCGTTTATGACAAGTTGGATGAAGTATCGGCAGTGTGACGTCCTGTCTTTTCTGTCTATACCGCGAAGGACGCAACGTGAGGAGATAGATTGATTTCTAAATTTTCTTTATATTCATCTTCGGTTTCAGCTATAAAAATTAGCTATGATATTAAACATGACTCGACCATAAATCAATAGTGGATTTAGGTTTTCAGTGCTGCGAGTTTCATATTTCATTCAGAAATGGATTAATAACGGTCGCATGGATGCAAAATAATAGTTTGAAATATTTTTTCGTACACTAACCAAACCTACATATTTCATCTTTGCCGTTATCATAACTCACAAAAAATTATACAGTTCATTTCAGTATGATGCATTGCCAAATGGTTCTCTATCTGACAGTCAAAGGATAAAGTAAAAAATCATAAATTGAGATCGCGTTATAAATAAAAATGTCTACTTACTGTGTACAAGACGAATAATGTGAAATATTTATTTTGGCTTACATGCTGAAAATGTAAACTAGATATATTATTAAACGAATACTAATGATTGAATATATAAGTTTATTGTAGGTGTAATGTACCTACTCGTACAAGGATACAAAACCAGAGTGAACTACCATCGCATCGTAAATATTACCTACTGCACATACTGATTATTACTTTTCACTATAATTTTGAAGAACATAATATCTCTGAACGTGTCTTCAATTATTTCTATATCCAGCCGACTGGCGAATATTTCGGAGCCAGTAAAGCTTAGTCCCTTCTTAAAACAACGAAACATATTTTCTTTTTATAACATTGTATATGCATATAAATTCAATGAAGGTATTGTACGTGATTCCATTTAGATTTTTCACTTCAGTCGATCCGCAGAAAACCTATTTGTGGATTCATGTCAAACATTGTTTCTACTTCGCTCGACAATACAGATGAGAACTATACCTTCACATACTATAGTACTACCTACCTCGTAGATGTTGAGTCGTGGAAACAGTAGTTTCAAAATGCAATACCAACGTATCCACTTGTATTATTCAATCTTAAAATGCATCAGTATTAAACTCGTAAGTATAGCTGATGCATTTCTGTAGAGAAATGCATCATGCTTTGTGAACGAGAACGTGATAATGTCATGATACAAAATCAATAATTTTATAGAATTCCGGAAACATTCACTTAAATAGTCTACAAAAATAATAAAGTCTCTCACAGTCACGGTCATACATTTTTTTTAATACTTACAGTACATTGAGACACTGGTTGGATGAGGTGAAAGATTGTTAATAACATACCAGTTTTGAAATAGACTGTAATGTGACTCACTCGTCATATTCATACGAAACCATACGTGTCCGTAATAAGTGAGTGAGTGGCAAACCAGGGTTCCGTTAGCGACCCTCCTATGGAAATTAAATTTAATATTTTTGTCTAACGGTGAAATGTTTTACCATACTACATTTTACTTTAATATACTATAGGAAAGGATTTTTGTATATTTCTTCTTCCGTGTGCACACAACTATTGTACAAGTTATCTAGAAGTCATAGCTCCTGCCCTTGGCGTCAACTTACGGATTTCGTCAAGAGCCCTTCTTCTTGTCAGGACACCTCTCTACTGTGATAATGTATGGCAGTCTCGATCTGGCCACATTCACAAAGGTGGTGGTCCCTCTTGCCTTATTAAATTTATGGAGCAAGTATCCGCATCTACCGTGGCCCGTTTGGATCCTGTGCAAGGTTGATCATTATTTGCGGGGTAGGTCGAGCCCTGGATGCTCCACTGTTAATAGGGTCCTGTACAAGTTGTCTAGGATCGGGGTTTGGGGCGTTCCAATCTTATAGCCATGGCCCCATTTTTATATTAGCGGAGTAATATGGCACAGTACTGAAAATTTATATCTACTTGCGTTCATATAGATGTACACGAGAAAACTGTAAAATTATGAGCCTACGATAAGCATAACCGTATAGTATATATATAGTATTCAAATTATATGTTTCGTTATTCCCTTCATGTAAAATATGCTTCATGCTTATCAAAAAAAGATGTATATTGCGGAAAAATATTATTGCGTGTGAATGTAAAAAACATGACGGTTGGCGTTACAATAATGTGTAACATTTTGGCTTCTCTTGACCATATACGAGTATGTTGTATACATACAATCAACTGTTGTCAAGTATATCTATACAGCAATATACTGTAGCCGTAAACTAATTCGGATGTGTGATTTTTTGCTACATTAAGCTTAAGTAATACTACGAAAACTCCATTTCCTGTAATTTTCTTTTCGATGCTTAGTGTTTTATATTATGAAACTCATACGAAAATACTTTTTTTCCAATCTTATATAGTAATAGCGCGTTTAGTGTTTGGTGCATTTATTAAAAATAAAAGACTACTCTATGGAAATGTTTAGGTATTTCTTAGAATAACTGAATATTGAGTGGTTGAATCTTACGAGTATGTGCAGAAGATGTGTTTCGCGTTTCAGTGACAAGGCAGACATAGACCACTCGCCGCGCCGGTGGAATGTGCATGGAATTATAGCAAAAAGGTACCTACATATACCTACCTAGACTTTTGACATTGCTTATTCTCTTCTTCGTTACTTCTCCGCTACTCACTGAGTTCTCACTTTCGTTTAGTTATGTTATTTTTTACCACTCTGTGTGGAAAATTAAACGTTGAAAAAGTGGTATAAAGTTTTCAGAACAAATCCAGTACTTAGCTTACCTTTCGTGATGGAACAACCGTGATTTTGACATGCAAAAAGATGGAATAAATGAAGTAATTTTAACTTATTACTTACGGTACGTGAGGTTTTATTATTTGATTGAATTTTTTCGCATTACGAATTATAGCTTTTCGAATATGAAACTCAGAGAGATATTGATATTCATAAACCCACGGGTACTACTTCGGGTACATACTCTACACAAAATACTAGTGATAAACCTGGGGCCTCCAGTGTACACATACCTCTTGAGACTTTTATAGTTATAATTTGCTCCGCAGGCAATTTTTTATGAATCAATCGTAATTTAACGAATTTTTACGTCATTTTTGAAAATTTGATGTGATATGACCAGCAAAGATGTGGTAACAATTTGATTAATGTGAGAATTGGAGATTGCGCATGTAAATTTAAGTAAATACAATTTACTTTTCCTCCTGGCGACCAGCATTGCTGTGTGTAAAATTTTTAACCAATAGCGTAAGAAAACAATGAGTCAAAGGGTGGACTTATTACAGGAGCAACGTCTTCCAGGCAACCTGGATTCATATTTTTTAGGTACATCTGAGTGTAGGTACATCTTTGTGCCTGCCTACAATTCATTGTTACATATATCTAAAAGCTTGTGTTGTATAGTATCCATTGGAGGAGACACAGACTAAGATGTCCCTTAATTAGATCACTAACCACTTAGCCACATATTAGTAGGTTAGGTATTATTATTGACAGATATTCTGTAACTAAAGATTTTATATATTCTATTATATACCTAGATCTACAGTATAATAAGCACAGTGTTTATGAAATTATCTTTTTAAACAAAGCTAATTATTTATAATAATAATAATAATAATAAAAATCTTTATTGCAATAATAATACATCACAAATGGCGGGTTTATTGCCAGTGGCAATATCTGCCAACCAACCAATTTTGATATTACAAAATAAGAAAGTATGTGTGTACAAAGCGTACAGTAAAAAGAAACAATGAAACATGAAAGAAAAAAAATAAAAAACAAAATAAGAATAACAATAGCATGCATAAAAAAAATACACATAAATAAAATAAAATAAAATATACCATACATACATAAATATAGTTAAATAATAGGGATATAGGAAGGGAAAGGATATTAGGAAAAGGGTTTATTGGGTAAGATTGGTGGGAGAATTGTTTTGGGAGAGATAAAGATGCTTCAGTTTATTTTTAAAAGAGTGAATTGTAGGAGCGAGTCTGATGTGAAGAGGAAGATCATTCCATAATCTGGCTGCATGTGTAGTAAAAGAGGAGGTGAAAAAAGACGAATGGTGCGAGGGTATAGCCAGCGTGCGTCGTCCACTCGAACGTAGAGGTAGGCCATGAGATGCCAAGGGTGTGAAGTTAGATTTGAGATATTGAGGTGAGGCGAGATTGTTAAGTACATTGTAAAGAAGGGAAAGAATATGAAGGTACTATTTATACTAATATTTTATTCTCTTATTCACATTATACTTAATAGAAAAACAAATTGAAGCAGACAATTAAAATAGGGGCAGTATATAATTCAAATTTCGCTTCATTAGGGGGTAATGTTTTGTACTTTTCTTTTTTTTTCTCAAACTTTGTAATATAATCTGTTGAGTCTGAAGCCTTTGCCGGTTTACTTGTCAGTAATGTTTTATTGTTTGTGTATCATTGTTTAACTGTTTGTGCTCTATGGAATAATAAAACAAATAAATAAATAATACAATGTCCAGTTTATCGCAATTTCCACTAGTGCGATTGTTCACGTGATTTTGAACCTTAGTGCCGTGGGAAATGACCGTGACGTCATAGTTGGGTCGGGAGCTTTAAAGGCGATGAGCTGTCGTGCTGGCTGGTGTAATATTGTATGGAAAAATAAGTAAATAATAATTATTCATTGACGTTTTGTGGTGGATAACATCAGCCTGTTATTTACTAACGAAAACAATATGTTGTTTAGTAACAGCCCTATAGTACATCTACTAATAAAAGGATTGAAGTCTCCAGCTTATTTTCCACTAAGTTTGGGGTAGGCCTTATTGTGTGGGTATCTATTATCTAACATTCAATAATTAAAGATAACCTCTAATATTCTTTCGATTATCGCAAAACTTCTTATTGTTTCACCTAATTCCTAGTTGTATACCTACAACATACTTAATACAGTTTTTCATAATTCTGTCTCAAAACGTGACGAAAATCAATTTCTCTGGAGAAGAACACGAAAATGTGACTTAATTCCAACAACAAAAATAATAGTAAATTATAATGAGAGAGGAATTAAGTATATATTATTATTTATTGAGAGGTTTTTTTAAAAATAAAAAATAAATATTATTATTTACAGAATTTAGGTTCTACAATTTAATTAGAACAACAGCATGGGACTGTAATTAATTATTATTCAACCCTTATTTAAAAAGCCTTTTCTCCCGATAATTATAACTTCTATTGCCTCTGAAAACGGCATATTTTATTCTTTTGGAAACCACGTAGGCACTAGCGTATTTCTGTATGTTATGAAAGCACTGCTTGTCTGAGTTTCTCTTTGACCAATTTACACTTTTATTCCAATATTATTATTTATTTCAGTTATTTTATTTCATTATTATTTTTTCCTGCACGGAAATAATACAACTTACCAATTCGAATACGAAATCTGTGAAATATTAATTTCGAGTTACATAAAACTACGTAACGCATGCTATGCTCTACTGATATAATAGTCACTGGTGTGCAGTGTTTTTCAATAACCATTGTGTATAATGCTTTGTCTATCGATGCATAATATTTTGTACAAAACAACGCAAGGAATGAGCAATTACTTAGCTTATACGAGTATAAACGGAATATATGACTTGCGGTGTACGTATTATCCACGAAAGCACGAAGCTTTAGATTCCTTTGGTGTAGCTTTAAACTCATGAAACCACTTTCCTAATTAATTTTGTTATATTAATTAATAAAAATACCATAATATAATTCACTCGAGGTACATTTTGTAACAACCTCTGATCATTGTGTGAATTCACGTGTATCGTAATAATATTGTTAAAGTTTACTGTAAGCTTTCAATTTACGGAATGTCATTGTTTGTCAATTAATAAAGGGCTTGGTAAATAACGCCAGATACGTTGTTCTTGTGTATGGAGGTGTATTCGTTTACAGGAATTTTCCCATAAAAAGATTCTAAAGATTGTATAAACTAAATCCGTGAGAGGGAAAAAATATTGGCGTTTATAAAAGCTTTTTGCTTACTGTAGAGTGGAAATTTTGTGAACACGATCATAGATCTGTTTTCTTCCATTTATGAGTGACGAGCCGAAGGTATATAGGTGAAGGTTACTGTACCTACAAATATTAGATTACCTAGTGTTCCCATACATATCACCTTCAATCATTATTCAGTAGGAGCAATACGTCATACACATAGGTGTTTATTTACAATATCACCGTGGTACCCATATCAACCTCCAGAGATGGGCAGAAAAGCGTTAATCCGTTAATCGTTAATTAACGAAGTTAACATTTTGGTTAACGATTTAACGCTTTTCTCACCTCCAAAAATTGTTAACGAATTATTTAACTTCCGTTACATTTTACTTCCGTTAATACTACTACCTACTCTGAAGCAAGTGAGTCATTAATATTCCCGTATATTGAGATTTCTTCTTAATTTTCTCATGATGTCTTAGTTAGTTTACAGTTCTAGATTTATTTTTCCTCTTAACAGTGACATTAAATACATTTTAGTAGATAGCTAATCATTTAGGTAAGTTTAATTTATTAAGTTGTTTCTATTTTGAACTAAAGATCTAGTATCATTACATTATCAGTGGCACCGAAGAAGAGTGTTAACAATTCAAATTTATTATAATTTCTACAAAATGTCAGATAGCTTGGGATAAAATTATTCATCGGCAAATTAGGACGAATCGAGGGGACGGCGTTCAAAATAAAAGTAATTTATTACTTTCACAATGTTAATTACTAGAGATGCAAACTTCACGTCGATTTTTAATAAATATTCGCACGTACAAATTGTCAACAGCGTGCATCGATGAGCAAATGAAAACAAAAACATGTCATCATTAATTTTGCGGTGAAAATAAACAGGTGACTACAGAATGTAACCCTGACCACCACTTGCTGTACGCAATTTATTAGTAAAGTTATGAATTGCGAAGAAAAATATAAAAAATAGTAGCTATCTTTTTAGTTCCCAACTGTACTTCAACGATTTGGTTCCCTAAAATTGAAAGTATCTTAGCTTTCTGTTTAAACGTGTGAATAATAAAACTTTCTGGTTTATAACATTGAGTAACATCGATGATGATATTTTAATATTTTCATTCCTTAAATAACAAAGTTTGAAACATGTACCTACCTATAATTTTACACTTCTGAATGAAGCGATGCGAAGACAAAATGACCGAAAAGGCGACTGGGTGTTGGAACGAGCGAGACAGACTCATTGAGATGAAACTCGCAAATAAGTCAGATGAATGAGACAAATCAAAAGAAGTAGAAAACTAAGTAGGAAGGAATAATTGCTTTTCATTTCAAATAATCCAAGATGGAGTGCAATCTCAAAGTATTTGTATATATACCTACAAGCTTACATGTCGAATACAAATTGAATCAATTCGCTTCAATCGATAAGTACCTACTCGTTAGGGTTGAAAATGTTTGATGAATTGGAGATTTCTTACAAGAAATACGTTCTATCTATTATAAATTATTATAGATTTCGATAATGTTGTGTGGATATTGCGGACTCTGAAATACAATGCTAGGTTCGATCGGTTGGAGTCTCAACCATCTACTTGAGAGGTTCTGGATTTGAATCTTAATATTAAGGATGCATTTCGATGCACAACGTAAATTAGCTTAATGTAAAGTACCTATGCGGAGGAGTACCTATTTGATCTTTTTAAGAGCGAGAATCACATGAGAATATTAAATTAAGTATTTCTGACATCAAACCTGTGAAATACATCCAAATTTTCTAAAATGTGAATGGTTTTGCTATCAGAACTTAATTCTGGGATAAATTATAGGAAAATTTTCAATATTCCTACGATTTCTCATCCAAAACAGCTTACAGCTTTTCATCATTCTCTCTAACGGACTATAATAAATCTCGCCAACAATTATTGCCCCTTCAGGACCAATCAAACCCATTTCCGGCCTCGTTCGTTAGGAATATCGTAAAGACTTGACGTGAATTATGGAATAATTACAAAAGCTTTGTTGGAAGGAAAACAACGCAACTGGGAATGAAAAATTAAAGAAAATGAATAAAAAACCAATAAAAAGACCATCACCTTTAAAATTTATTTCGCAGGCGATAGAGTTAACTGATTATTTTCAAATTCAGGATAAACGACGGCTTCATGTTTTGAGAACGGCCAGATTATAGTTGTTTGAATAAAGCACCACAGGGTATACAACATCTGAAAAGACTCTCATTTACTATACATCCTGTGACTATGATATCAGAGCTTTAGAAATGATGTGCAAAAATTCGCTCTGAATTCTAACCTCCCTCTAATAAGCATTAAAAGCCATTTAAATGATAAATAGAACATCCATTTCTATTGCTTACATAACAATCCTTTTCAAGAAGAAAAACCATCAAATTCCAACTACCTAAACTAAACTAAATCAATAAATATTTTACGGAGTGGTTCAGTACTTTGCAAATAAAATGAATCAAATATGTGTTCGTTGAACCTTGACTGGAGCTTATTACATGAAAGTTTTATTGCATTCATTTAAAAAAAAGATCACCTTTTAGTGATTAAAAAAGGAATTTAATAAATGAAAATTATAATAAAGGCGTATGTATGCTTTTATATTATAGAGGCATATACTTTCTAGAGAGAGGTAATTAATGACTTCCACTCAATAAGTTTGTACTCAGCGATAAAATCTGGAATGAATTCATAACTGGAAAATAACACTGTTCGTGAACAATGACTCGCTCATCCAGAAATGTATTTTATAATAATGGAGTAGAACTAGAGTGCAAAGGAGAAGAGAATAAGTCATGAATAATTTCATACATATAAACATTCAGCTTCATTATGTATTTTTTGTCTGCCTTCGTTAAATACGATGACACTTTACATGCTAATAATACAATTATTAATAGAGAGATAGAGAGAGATTAGATAATTATTTACTAACGACGTTTGGGAATAGAGTCCCGTTATTTGTTATTTTTCGTATTTTTTTATTGTCTTCCCACAGCCACTTTTTCGGGTCCATGAAAAAAGGACGCGCCGGACAATAATAACATTAGAAGGAAGCGTAAAATGTGAACAAATATTTCTCGTAGGGAGGCAGAGAAATCGAAAAGCACTCCAGCATGGTCCAGCTGGAAACTGGTTTTTTAGAAACGTCTATTTTTATTAATATTTGTGTACATGCATAAAATTCATAATAATGATCTTAAACTGTCACAGAGGATTTATTGCAACATATGTATGTACATTGTACAATGTAGGTACATGTATGATGAGCTAAATCCACCGCGCATGAAAACTTTCATCTGCTCAGTATTTCTATTATTCTCTCAGAATACAAGAATACGAGTATATCTAAATATAATCCAATAAGTATAATTTTCTGTGATTCGCCTTTTAGCCCAGGAAATTTAGCTTTGTAGCGTAGATAATTGTCGGAAAGCTGGAAACTGTTTTAATCCCTTCATTAACATGCAAAGAAGGTTTCTTGAAGTTTGCACCAATTTTCCGCTTGTGCTAAGTACAGGGTGACCCATAAATCGAAAAAATAATGTACTTTTTTCAGTTTTTCAGTAATAACTTCTAAACGATGCTTTCTAGGAAAATAGTGTCTATTAATAAATTAAAGTACATAATATTCTGCGTCGTTTGAGTATAAATACTTATTTGTATCTCAAAAATTATTGTGATACAGACACTGCCAAGTACATACTAATTTTCGGAACAAATTGAAATATTCGTATTTTTCACTTTTGTTGTTGAATAACTCCTCAACTCAGGTATTTACGGTAATATTTCACTAAAAATATTTAATTGTGGGTCTATTTTCTCAAACTTGTGATTAAAAGTTTAAACCTACGGCACACAGTTCAGGATGCACAGGTGCTTAAAGAGAGACGAGTGAAATAAAGAAATTTATTAAATGATAGATTTAGATATGTTAAAGGTAAGCTAATTTAAATTTTACGATTTCATTTCATTAATGTATAGTTTTGTCAAGTAAAATCTGATTATTAATACTGTTACGCCACTGCCTAATATTTTATATCGAAAAGAGTATTTTTTTTACATTCATTAATTTTTTTAAAATATCTCCTAAACGGTTACTATTCGGAAATAAATATTTATATCGGAATTTATCTAAAATAATTTGTCTATATTATAATTCAAAAATAATTTATTTGACTTAAATACTAAGTGAAGTAGAATTGATTAAAAATTGTATATAAAAAATAAGTTCATACATGTCGTCACTTTTTGTTAAATTTCTCCTAAACCAAGATGTGCAGTATAAATTAATTAAATTTAATTTAAAGCTAAATAAATTTTCTATAAAATGAGTATAATAAAATTAATTTGTGATTTATAATAAAAAAGTACTAGTTGATCAAAGTTGATTTTGTGTAGAGGCACGTTGCTATGCAGGAACATTTTGTATGGGAAGCGTGGAATTATTTTACAAAATATTGATATTGATCATCTAGTACTTTTTTATTATAACTCCCAAATTAATTTTATTACACTTATTTTATAGGAAATTTATTTCGCTTTAAATTCTATTTAATGGATTTACGCTACACCGCTTGGTATAGAAGAAATTTAACAAAAAGTGACGGCATGTATGAACTTATTTTTTATATAACATTTTTAATCAATTCTACCTCACTTAGTATTTAAGTCAAAGAAATTATTTTTGAATTATAATATAGAGAAATTATTTTAGATAAATTCCGTTTTAAATATTTTTTTCCGAACACTAATCGTTTAGGAGATATTTTAATAAAACCAATGAATGTAAAAAAAATACTCTATTATTAAAATACTATATTTTAATAAAACCAATGAATGTAAAAAAAATACTCTTTTCAAAGATTTAATTTTAGAAATAATATCTATTGGTAATTTAAATTTTGTTATTTATGTTTTATTTTATATTTGTATTTTATTTACAGTAGTTTATAGATTTCGTTTATTTTTTATAAGATTTTTAAATTATAATAATTTTTTTACTTTAATAGTATTTCATATAAAATATTATACAGTGGCGTAACAGTATTAAAAATCATATTTTACGTGACAAAACTATACATTAATGAAATGAAGTCGTAAAATTTGAATTAGCTTACCTTTAACATATCTAAATCTATCATTTAATAAATTTCTTTATTTCACTCGTCTCTCTTTAAGCACCTGTGCATCCTGAACTGTGTGCCGTAGGTCTAAAATTTTAATCACAAGTTTGAGAAGATTGACTCACAATTAAATATTTTTATTGAAATATTACCGTAAATACCTGAGTTGGGGAGTTATTCAACAACAAAAGTGAAAAATACGAATATTTCAATTTGTCCCGAAAATTAATATGTACTTGGCAGTGTCTGTATCACAATAATTTTTGAGGTAGAAATGAGTATTTATACTCAAACGACGCAGAATATTATGTACTTTAATTTATAAAAAGACACTATTTTCCTAAAAAGCATTGTTTAGAAGTTATTACTGAAAAACTGAAAAAAGTACATTATTTTTTCGGTTTATGGGTCACCCTGTACTTAGCACAAGCGGAAAATTGGTGCAAAATTCAAGAAACCTTCTTTGCATGTTAGTGAAGGGATTTAAACAGTTTCCAGCTTTCCGACAATTATCTACGCTATACCCCCTTTTTTAATGTAACTTCACCGGTCTATTTTGCGTACAATACTCGTATACTAATCTGCTAAAGTGTGTTCTTGAAATATCTAACCTACGTAATCACTGATTAATAAAGATGATTGGTCAAAATAACAAGCTATATACACTTAGCTACCTCCAAACACCACATCATTTATCTTCATTGTATGAATAGTACCTACCTAACATAGCATACTTATTGTATTATATCTATAGGTGTTTTCATCCCTCTATTCTGCCTTATTCAGTAGTGTTTTCTTCAGGAAGGTATACATACTATCCGAAGCAAATCTCCCTAAATTTGCTGTAAATTGATAATCAGCGATCGATTAAAGTTTAAAATTAATCGAAAGTTAAAAAAAGTTTACACAAACACATTCTCTGGTAGGTATTCAGTGTTAGAATAGAATGGAATAGCATTTTTTTTAAATGCCGCAATCATTCACTAGATTCACGGTCGATTTAAAAAATGCTCAAATCAGTGAATATACATATAGTGCAGGCGCTGGAGGTATTTTCGTATGAACAATACGAGGACCGAGTTCTATCAATTGATTATTGTTGGGAATAGGTCAAAGATAAAGGAATCGGATGTTGCCGCCGCCTATTTTGGCCCAATTTTTTTTTACACCCCCTCAAAGTTAGCCGATGGGGTGCATTCTATGAAGTCATTTTAATGACTATTTCAGTTTTTATTTTAATTTTTTTTATAATGGAAAAGTAAAGCTAGGTCCTTTAGTGAAATAAAAAAATAAAAATAAGAAAAATAAAAAAAGGCTTTGTTGTTAATAAAATAATAGAGAGAAAAAATGATGGATTTCGTTCTTCCATCATTCAGATCTCCTAATTGAGGATGCAAAAAGTGATGACCGGCAATTAAGCACGGATTCTTATTCCTGACACTCTAAACAATAAAAAAAGCCATGTTTCCGGCAACTGCAGTGGTCCCTTCTAGTCCCTTCCCCTCCCTTCTTCATCCCTTAGGGTAATTCTAAACAAATAAGTCGTTATTATAGAGACGCAATATTCAGGTGGTCGTGAAATTTTGGTATGTTGTATAGGTCAATACGGTAGTGAATAATCCAGTTTTTCACGATTTACCTCCCACCGCCCCCTCCGCCACCCTTAAAAAACCTTAAAAATCGCACTGTTTTATATTATGCTATGTATCTTCGTCGTTTCGCATTTTTGGCCAAAATAAAATATTCTAAAAATTGCTCCTAAATAATTTTGCTCTAAAGTAAATAGCAGCGGTACTGTCAAGCTCAAAAGCTGAAAAAAAATGTATATTTTCAATTTAGAATTTCTTACCTTTTTACGCTATGATAACTTCGTTATGGTTGGTTTTAGCTCGAAATTCCTCATAATTAATTTTATAGAGAATTTAGTTTTCTTCAAAATTCATGTATTAAGGTCCATATTCCGCTGAAAATGACGGAGTAGGAACAGATTTAAGAAAAAACGATATAATGATTTCATACATTTTCTAATTTCATCAACTAATTCCATACATTTTCGAACGTTTTTTTTTATTTCACTAAAGGACCTAGCTTTACTTTTCCATTATAAAAAAAATAAAATAAAAACTGAAATAGTCATTAAAATGACTTCATAGAATGCACCCCATCGGCTAACTTTGAGGGGGTGTAAAAAAAATTGGGCCAAAATAGGCGGCGGCAACATCCGATTCCTTTATCTTTGACCTATTCCCAACAATAATCAATTGATAGAACTCGGTCCTCGTATTGTTCATACGAAAATACCTCCAGCGCCTGCACTATATGTATATTCACTGATTTGAGCATTTTTTAAATCGACCGTGAATCTAGTGAATGATTGCGGCATTTAAAAAAAATGCTATTCCATTCTATTCTAACACTGAATACCTACCAGAGAATGTGTTTGTGTAAACTTTTTTTAACTTTCGATTAACATTTCGGGATTTAAAAAACGTTTTTTTTTGCATTTGTTTTGAGAAATCTATAAAAGATATAAAAATCGTTTACGCTCATTTACTCGTACTCTATTTGTTTCTGAAGCATGTTTTGTAAGGTTGTCGAGATCTAAGTTTCAAAAATCTCTTTTTTTATGTTAATATGCCTATCTTCTCGTGAGATAGTGGGCGGATTATACAATATACATATACATACCTACATGATTTCCCTTATACGATCCGGAAATGAGCGGTTAAATTGTGTCAACGTGCAGGTTAAAGTGGGTTGTTTAAAGTTGAAGAGTCCAAGTGCCTGCAAATGGCCTAGGGACGATTTAGAAGGAACAATAAACACTATTTCGGCCACATATCAACACTCTTAAATTTAATATCATTATTTCATTGAAGGGTTTGCTGCGTTTAATGACTAGTGATTCAAAGTCATTCCCCAGAGCCATAATGTAATAACAGTAGTAACAGAAAATTAAACACTTTCGTATTTAAGTCACGCAGTTTTATTTTTTTAGAATTTTCTTTTAGTTTTCTTTTTTATAAATTATGTTAGAATCAACTTATGCATAGGTATACTTAAATAAATCACACATTTTACTAATCACCGCTAACGAAATTAGAAAAAAGGAAAGTAATTATAATTTTTAATTAAAACAATGTAAACAAAAAGAATAAAAAGACGCCAAGATTCTTTTAGGTATATATAGACTGGATATTTGCCAAAATATGATATTATTCTTTTTATATTGAAACAAATAATATCTACCCTCCACACCAAATCAGCCTTTAGCATTTTTATGAAACATTATTATGTACCTACCTACTTGTAATAACCTAAGAATAATAGACAGTAGAAGTTACATAATAAAATATTATGATATCATTTCGATTGTGACTCGTGGGTAGGTAAGGGGATCTTTATTGATTTCTAGAAATCGCAGTAAAGTTATTTTGGATACACTGTCAATTGCATTCACAAACAGCGGTTTTCTGTATTACCCTTACCTTGCCTTACCTGGGAAACTAGAGATGGGAAAGATGCCTGGAAGATCTAACCCCCCCCCCCCCCCCCCAACCACCAGATGAAAAAGCAGCTTGGAGTCCACATCACAAGAGGCGGCACTCTGCACAAACAGGGCCGCATGGCCTTCGGAATGTATAGGAAGAAAAATATGGTCTTACCCGATTTTACATAACTCTTAACATTTTGATATTCATAATATTCATTCATTGGTCATGGTTTAGAGACGTTTTATTATTTATGGTCGGCTATAATTCTAATGAAAATCCTCAATTTCTTCGGCACGCAAAATAATGTACAAAATGCAGGACTTCTATGATAATGATAATTTTATGCTGTCTATTAAATTAATCTAAAACTAAAGCACGCCCATTGCCTGACCAAGTATCATATAATGAAGTTACCATTCTGTTCCTACATATATACGTATTATCTTTATTCAATTTTCTACCACAGAGCTGGGACCTATGTCACAACGTGATAATTTATTACGATTGTGTTACAACTATATATGTTCATTCTATGGTTTAGCAGTCCGCAAAGTTTTTACTACCTTAATACATGAATCTTAAATGACTACATAAATGATCAGCAAAACATTAAAACTCTGGCTGGCTGTAAACTACATTTTGTCCACAAAGTTGAAGAAAGATCAGCAAATAATGCTAGAGTGCTCTGCAATCAATTATTTTAGCGGCAGAGTAGATTTCGGTGTCATCTTATAGCGTCATTTAGCAATAAATATTTAATGCCTCAAGGACGATTGAAGCGTTTGCCACAAAAATGTTCTTGGTAGGACACAGATATAAACTAATCTGAATAGCGAATATACGAATACAGTCCAATGTAGTGAATAAACTAGTTAACTAGTAGGTATTTGGTGTTGCCCATTCGGCTCATGACATAAAATAGCGTTGTTTTTCGTCCTAACCTCCGTAACTATTTCCCCAGGATACCCTCTTTCCCATTTACAATGACATCAGAGTATGTAAATGTTGCATAAAACATAGGGTTGCCAGACGTCCCGGTTTACCGGGACTGTCACCGGTTTTGTGCCTCGTGTCCCGGTGTCCCGAACAAACCTCTCGGGACGCCTAAATGTCCCGGTTTTCGGAATAGTTGGTATATTTTTAGGATTACAATCATTTGTGGTAACTTATACAAAATAATGTAAAAAACAAATAATGTTGTGCATTTGATTTGCCTACTAGAAACAAACAACCAGTCTCCATTTATCTAAAAAATTTCGCCTGCGGCGCTAACTTGATGATGCGTTCTTTATAAGGTATAAATTTCTATGGGGGGGAGGCGCAAAAAGTTTGTGCCTATGTATACCTAAAAAAATGAAAATCTTGCTTTGGTACCCCCCCCCCCCCCCGCTCATGAAATTTTTCGGTCGTCCCGGTTTGACTTCCAAGAAATCTGGCAACCCTAATAAAACATCAACCATTGAGAATTATTTTTCTTTTGATACACCAAAAATTGAGGAATGAATGATGAATCTCTATTCTGAATTGTTGAAATATTCTTCAGAAAAACGAAGAACAAATCTTATTTCTATAACAAAAATTCCACAGCTGAATCATCAATCACTTGTAGATATCCGGCATAGTTATTTTGATAGGTACATTATTATTATCATATAGATTCCTAGTATAAGTATCCTCGACACACTCAGATTACCTAACAATGTGCTCGTATTTCCCTGTGAAAAGAATGTAGTAAAAAGGAGCTATTGATACAATAATATAATGACAGGATAATTTTATGGGATGTTATTGATTATACTATACCTACCTAGATGCGTAGACGACAATGTAGTGTATTTTCCATAAAATACTTATTCTATGTAGAATTATATGTACAACCCTATTCTACAACGATGATTAAAATTCAATAATCCAGGCTTCATCCAGTACATTTTGTCGGATAGTATTGTGTGTGGTCTGTAAAAATGATTAAGTTTTATTTTAAAGCCGCTCTTCTTGGTCTCATTTTTTTATAAAGGTGCCTCTTCATTTGGAATTCGATCTGCTCCTTTTTTATCATTGGTTTCCGTTTCATTTTTCCGTTTTATAACGCCAGATAATGGTGGTGTATTTCCTTCTTTTACACACTGTTTGGTCGCGTCCCGTATACTTCTGAGATATACGCTCTGTTCAAATACTTCCAGCCCCCTGTGCTTCGTTTTTCTGAACCTTCTACGAGTATCAGGGATATCCAGTTGTTAGGCCTTGTGATAATGAAGATATAATGTATGTTAATATATTGTGAAAAAGTATACAAAAATGATGTATGGTTTTTAATCACGTACAAAAAATCATATTAATAAATTATGCAAACACGTCATCGTATCACTATGATAGATTATTTGACAAAGCACCAACTTATTTGGCACTATTCCATATTGAAAACATATTATTCTCTTCACAAATAGGACCGCTAAAATTCTAACGGTTTTTAAGGGATTAAAACTACTCGTATATAACGGTATCTCATCGTTTTTCAGTTCTTTGTCTTGTAAATCCACTACCAGTCAGAAAGCTTGATTTTTATGATAAGTACATATTCCTAGTATGAGTATCCTAGCTGTCATGCTGTTGTTGTTTGTGTACAGATTTATAAATAATTGGTCAGGCTTGTTTATAATTTTACTGTTGTCTTTGTACTGTTATAACCGTTATAACCTTGAAATAAATTAAAAAAATATATATTATAACTTCTACGAATTTGTAATAATGTTTTCGAAATAGTGTTTAAATGACTGTATTATATGAGCAAGAGTTGGAGATAAAAGGAAGTCTTGGACTCCCCTCGAACTTCAAGGATAATGGCAGCTGTCAATCTCAAACTTACGTTTAATTTTCAAAAGATTTTTGATAACATTATTGATTAACCTTAATTTTTACAAAAGTTTGTTTAGTGTGAACCATTTGCCTACTGGTTCAATACAATTAGTAGTAGTACGGTACGGCTGTACAATGATTTCAAGTTTGTACCAAATAATTTTAATTGGATCAGATGTCCATAGTAGTTATTATCAGATTGAATCAATAAATAAAATTCTTGTATGTGCTTGTATTTAACCTTTAGGTACAATGAAAAAGTTATGAAATAAAATTATAGGAAAATCACTATCTTTCAAATGAGATTTATTTTATCTATTTACGAAAAAAGTTTCAGGTTGATACTACTCAATAACGTAGTTAAACGTAGAAACCGGTAGTGTTTAAGTAAATTTTAAGTGGTAGGTATATTGTACATAGTTTAGTCTAATTAAATAAAAACATACTTACACCACAAGATACTAAATGTAACAAATTTTTTATTACATAATAAATTATATGAATTGTTTATGGGACATATAAATAAAGAATTCAATTCATCATTTTATACCTATCTTACTATCATTCACAACATGGATATCATATTTCTCATTTAGTTTTTCTGAATATTGTACATTTTATATTATAAGACAAATAGTTAGGTAAGTCCTTAAAACCAAAACGTGGTCAGCCATTAATAACTCTCCCCATTCCAGAAATTTACGCATGTGTTTCAGCCACGTGATTTGTGAAAATAACTCAACATTTTCTTCTATATCCCCATGATATTATTATGGATATTTTCATCCTCCCGAGATTGGCGCTAGTCATTTTATTTATTTATTTATTTAATTACAAATACAAGCAAGAAAACAGATAACAATTATAGATATAAGTGAGAGCATGAAAATAAAACGGTTAGTTCATTCATAATCCATCTGTCACCCACAAGCATGCGCCACAGTTTAATTAAAACATATAAGTTCATCCCGGTCGTCTCAAAACACCCACACTCAATCTCGCTTACACACTCATCCATCGCACACGCAAACATAATTTTAATATTATTTTATTTTATTGTGGATAGTTTAGCATTTATGAATGAAGTTGATAATAAAAAAACTTACTTTTAATTTAATCTATAATTTAATCCCCGCTAGGCTTAAGCCGCGGCAAAATGTGCGGCAATCAAGTGTAATAAAAAGGGCAAAAATTTAATGCGTATCCAATAATTTATAAATTAATCTAATTAGTAATTAAAAAATTGTAATTTTCCTGATAATTTATCGAATGTACCTATTATGCATTTAACATATTCTCTCTCTTCTTTTCAATGTTCTGAATAATCCTGCTTCACCTGATTACCTTAAGTCCAACTTCACACCCCTGGCATCTCATGGCTTATCTCTACGTTCAAGTGGACGCCGTTTGTTAACCATTATCCTCACATCACACATCTTTCTTCACTTCTTCTTTCACTACACACGCGGCTAGACTATGGAATAACCTTCCACTTCCTATCAGACTAGCTCCAACTATTCTCTCTTTCAAAAGTAAACTGAGGCATCATTACCTTTCCTTAAATAATCCATCTAACTGACAATCCCGTGGTTCCTTCCTTGTCCCTCATCCCATCCACATATCTATTTATATGTGTATTTTTATGTATGTATATGTATTCTATATATTATTATTATTTTCATATTTATTTATATTTTCTTATTTTTCATACACCTGTATGTAATGTGTATATCAAATTAATGTCACAAGTGGTTGGTTGGCAGATATTGCCTACGGCAATAAACCCGCCATTTGGAAGATATGTTTTCTTTTCAATAAAGATTTTTTTTTATTTTATTTATTGCAGTGCTATCAGTGCATTGTGCAATAGAATGTACTATTCAAAAGTTGTTAGAGAAACCGTCACAGAAGCTCTTTCAACTTACACCATCCACTCCAATCTGTTTACCACAATCACTCGATGTTGAAAGTAGCACATATTTCCATGGAAACTTTGCTCTATAATCCCACACGTTCCTGTCAATGTTGTTAAAAGTTACCGACTGTGGTGCATAATACTATGAAATTACACGAACACTTTACTTACTCGTATGAATAATCACGATTTAATAACGAATAAACTAATCAGAATGATAATATTATGTAAGCCATTGGGTAGGGAATTTCTGCAAAATTGAATGAGTTCATATAGTAATACTATATTATTTCTACCGTGTTATTATTATAAGCATTCAGCATTTATTTGCTATCTATTTAAAAGAGTAATGCTAGGCAGTGTACAAGGCAGGAGACCGAGAGGCAGATCGCCGATGCGTTGGAGCGACCAAGTGAGGGCAGCCACAAACACCACTCTACACGAGGCCGCACATCTGGCCATGGATAGAGACTCGTGGAGGAGAATCGTCAACTGCGGGAATGAGAGTCGCGACCCTCAGTCATGAGGATATACGACACCAGCATTTAAAAAGAGTTTTTTATTGTGGTGTTGGTTACACATCAAACATGTTTGTGATCGATAGGTCCAAAATGTCTGAAAATGGAAAGCGGCAAGATAATGTAAGACAGAACTCAAACTTGCTTGAGGAAGGATCTAATATTATTTTTCCGATAGGTACAATATGTAGATTTTCATTTTGCGTATGTTCTCCCCTACCAGTGTTTTTAATACTTAAACTTATAATTTATAAGATTCCATTATACGATTTGTGAGGACATAGTAGATGGTATTTTAATATAGCATGTGTACTGTCTAGTAGGTATGTATGTACATGTGTTTATAGAGTGATGTTAATTAAAATAGCCCTTTTCCAACATACATAATATGTGTGATGTAACAATACTATTATAGGCTATGAAAATAGTGTTGTTTACTTCTTATACTTTATTAACCAGTAAAGTCAAACGTTACGTAAAATTAATTCATTACGTATTATGTAAACTAATAGTAGTACAAAGCGGTCGCATGCAACGCTGTTAGATTTAGGGCAGATTAAGAACAAACTTGATAATACAAACCACGCGACTAAAATACTCAAAATAATAAAGTACCTATTTATATAACAGAATTGTTACAACCACTTCCTAACTTACAATAGAATAATATAATGGAGCTAAAATTAATATACAACTGAGTAACAGATTTGTACCTTCCAATTTCATGCACCTGATACATTTTTACAGCAGTAGTTAAAGTTTTGGGATAATAGACGTTATTAGTTTAAATTACTAGGCCATTGATGCAAGTTAATACTTTTTATGGAAATTGTATGTGTAAATTATTAACTTATACGGCGCTACTTAAAATCAAAAAGTAAATCACTAAATTAGTAGATACGTGCAAATAATAAATGATTTACATGAAAATTTATATTAATTTTAAAAGTAGGCATATTAATATTTCAAAAAAAAAAACGGGAGGCCTTGGATACCGACTACCATACTAAATGTGCTTTGGAAAAAAATAGGATAGCTACATTGAACCTTTATCTAGGGAATGACCGTAAAAGATTTTTTAGATCTTGTATAGATTTCTCAAAAAAAGATGTGAAATACCCTCTGATCTTTTTGCCGACAGACATAAGTTCGTTTCCAGAGAGTCGCAAAAATTATTTATTGCATTGATAATATGCATTAAAATCTAGGTAATAAGCGTAAAAACTTTTGTGAATGAAGCGAAATTAACCCCAAAAAGTATTAAAAAAATGGTATTATTCTTAACATTTTAACCTTTACGCCTAGGAAAATGATCGTAAAGTCATTCTTGGGTTCCTAGACTTAAGCAGTTTTGTGTTTTTATTTGAGCCCGAATATTGCATTGGTGTATCATTACTTGTATTGGGGTATGAAAACCAAAAATCAATGTTTTGTGATAATAAATTTTGCATATTTTTATACAGCAACGTGTAAGTTAGTTATTTATTCACTCGTGCTACACTTGGTAGTAGATTAAGCTGCATAAAATACTACATTACCTGTATAACAATATAATATGTAGAGATAAAATGCTACATTACCTGCCTATATATTGTATAAGAACACAATGTACACATTTATTTATTAAACACAACTATCGCACTTGGAGTTGTGATGCGTTTCAGATCCCTAGAGAAAGGGTGGATACAGAGGGTAGCTCATTCTATAAACAGCGGTCCCCAAAGTGGTGGTCCGCGGAGAAATTTACTTTATTTGACTTTATTTGAATTTTCTGATGCCCAGAAGTACGGCGCGTTAAATGACAGGAAAAAGTTATGTGCAAAAATTCTCTTCACATATCTTCCTTGGTAATATATTTACAACTTTTATGTAACTGCGTAAGAAGAGCTTGGACCGACATAATAACCAACACTTTTTTTAACATAGAGCAAATACTAATAGAAAATTATCTAACACGATGAAGCTCCGCAAAACGTCATATTTTGGCCATGTCCTTAGAGGAGAAAAATACTCCATTCTCCAGCTTGGTATGAAGGGGAAGATAGAAGGCCGTAGAGGGGTCGGAAGAAAGCAGCTATCCTGGCTTCGAAACATTCGGCAGTGGACCGGAATCAGGAATGTGGAGTAGCTATTTCGCTAGTCGGATTTTAGAGTCCAAGTTTTTTTTTTTTTTTTTAATTTTAGTTGTCCGTGGGACTAAAAAGTTTTGAGATCGCTGTTATAAGGGATTTATGTTGGTCAATGTCTTGCCAGCGGAGGTCAGAGGGCTCCCACGCTTGCGATCTTCCGTCGGAGATTATTGGATAAAATAACGAGGAAATAATTTGTCATTTAGAGATGTATGTTACATACATAGGTTAAAATAATGAGTAAATGTGGTATTCATTTCTTTATAATGATATAACAAATTAATAGGTGGTCGGTAGCCTGGTTGGTGACGCGCTCGACTCCAGTGGACGCAGTGGACGCAGGTTCGATCCCCGATGCCGACCATCTCCACTTCACGACACTAGCTTTTCATGCTTACTGTGAAGTGTACAAAGGTGTATTTGGGTTAATTTCGAAAAATCCAGATTAATTTATTTAAAAAAATAAATAAAAATAATCTAAGATCACAATACAGTTATGTTGTAGTATAATTGGATATGTCTAAGGATTACTAGATTAATGAAGGGATGCTACAGAGAAAACTCGAGTTTTAGAGTGATCCTTATAAAAGTATAGGAAGTCGGAAATGGAATATCATAAGCTCACTCAATCACTGTTATGAAAGAGTGTGCAAAGGAAGTTAAGTGTAGGCGAGTTGCTAGAAGTAGAGTAGTAGATGGTATACTTGTTTATCCACTTATGATTAAAATAAGTTTTTTCCTTAGGAAATAGTTCTCTCGGTCCTTTGTTATGAGACTGCGTCCTATACAGAATCAGAAAATCTGAAAAGTGAATAGGTGAGATGCGCTTTCACTTCATTGAATTTATTTAACTTTCCGTGTCCGGAACACCATCAAATTTGTAGCCCCCAATATTCAGCCACCCGGATAGCCCTGGCGTTCGCCAGTAGCGCATCCTCGGGCGTGCATGTCGCACCTATTTGGGGACATGAAAACAGGTGATTGTGGTCCTGTTTGGCACCACACTCTCAGGTGTCTTCCTCTCTGTAACCCTTGAATTTATTAAATAAAAGTGATGATTATATTATGGAACGCTTAACTATCTTTTCTTTTACCTTTCTTCTACTAATTTATTAGTGTGTTTAAGCGTGCTGTCAGTACTCTTCTTATTACATAAACGCCTTGTTTAGAAGATTTCGTTCTCTCGTTTCATTATATTATAATCTTCCTTCTTTCGTTGTATCTTTCTCTCTACCCACTTGCTATATCATGTAATATTACGTTTGTCCCGACAATCTTTCTATTATTATGCATACATACGCCCATTGTGTTTTAATGTTAATTACAAAGCCGTTATATTATCTTCTGGTTTTATTCCAGTATTACTTCTTTTTCACATTTTTCTTTTGTTGTTTTGTATAAAGAATAAGTAGCGCCTTCCATTCATTCGCAGAACCATCGCAACCAGGGATGGAGAACCATTTGGTGCTGCAAGCAATACTGCGTAGTGGATACACATTTTTGTGTCTATGTGTATTTTTTACTTATAAAATATAATCATTGAGTATACAAGTATTCGACTTTTCAGTGTAGCATTGTTGAATTTTTTATGTAGGACTCACCATTCAAAGATTGGTATAATAAACACGGCGCGTAGTTTCGAAATGAAACTACCGCAGGGAAATCACAAAAATCTTTTCCAATACTTTGTTTTCATAATTAACACCTCATGGAATAAAAAAACCAGCGTATCTACCTACTACAACTTAAAGAAAGATCATCAGCCAAATTCCAGAATGAAAAAAATTTGTGAATTGAAACACAGAAAAAAACTGAAGTAAATTAGAATGAAATGAATGTTTCCAATCAAATTAACCAAATCTTTTTCTTAGACATTTTTTAATTCCATTTTTCAACGGTGATTAACTTTCGACTTCTAAACTGGAGTTTTCTTACTTTCTAGTTCACAGTACATCCTATTTTTCTTGTTGTAACTTAAAATGCATAAAGCATTATGAGATTAAACTTGTATAATTATACTTACCTTGGTTTTCACTGTCGATGGTACATATACGTATAGAGCTGAAAGCTAGACTAGAAGCCAAAATATGCAAACGATCTCTGAACGTTTAAACTGGATATTGTTTTAAAATATATATTTTTATATTATTACCTTATAATACCCAATGTAGATTTGTAGAACTACCTGCGTATTTTGCTTGAAAATTATTTTCTTACGTGCAATGCGTAAGTGGTAGGCGGTTAAGTCGTAAAATGTTCACGAATTCCATGTAAATGTGTATTTTGTTAGCGACTTAAGTGTTTTGATACTTGAATGTTGCGTGCTTTTTGATTTGATCAGTGCCGAATTTGTATTTTATATATTTTCTTAATATTTAATACTAGAATATTTTATTGTTTTATGCTAACTTTTATTTCAATACCGAATATAATATAACTACAATTCGACTTTTTTATAATCTTAAGGGAAAAGTTTAAAAGCACCTTTATTATTTTTTACTACGCCTAACAACGCCTATATTTTCAGATTTATTTAATTCTTATTCACACATCGCAATATGATATTAGGTAAGTTTCTTCTTTCCAAGTTTTCGTTAAGATGCAATCCTACAGTTTCACAAATGTCAAGAATCCATTCGTATTTCTCATATTTATTTGACTCACTAATCACTTCATTTCTTCGCTAGTCCGAATATTTTGTGTAACCTTACAAAGGATATTTTCAACATTGTGTGTGATCAGTGCATATTACAATCTGTCACGTAGACTGAGATTGATTGCACTTTTTCTTATGCGAGAAAAAGGGTCTGCCAACTAATGAATATTAACTCCGAATAAAGAGGGATGAAAAAAGGTATTGGTATGAAAGTCAAAGTGGCAGAAAATTAGTGAACAAAATGTTCTCACAAGGGGTTTTAGTGAAAGCCTTTTAGCCTTTTCTTTCACTCCTTATTGTAAATGATCCCATACACGCGATTTCAATATACTTAACTTCCATAGTAGTCACATAGTGGTCACTTACATAATGTACACTCGTATCCTTATTTATTATGAACTGCCTACCTATACTATCTGCCCGGCGGAACATTGAGAAATTGTATTTACATTGATAATATTACGTGACTAATTAACATCGACCATTCAACGTTTTTTGCGAACAATACAGGAAAATTATAAGCAGGCTAGGCAGAGAAAGTAAAATATAATGCCATACATTCATTTTACTTGAAACACTTATCATCATGTCGGCGTTAGAGAGTCAAATAGGACTTGAAAAACGCCAAATTTTTCCCCAATATTATATTTTTATTTGTTATCCTTGTTCATCCTCTTCACGTGCCTTAAGTATCTCAACTTGTTTACTTTCATTACAGTCATTGATTGTAGATTTTTATTGAGGTTACTATCCTCAGCTTGAAAGAAGATTTCCTTAAGGAGTACGTATGAGTGGAGTGGTAATAGAGAGGGGATTATACCTCGTTAAAGGTAGGTAAAGATTATAATTACTAAAGTATAGACCTCTATGTGGTCTTATATACTAAATTATCTATCACGTCACTATATTTCATTGTTTGATTACAGTTTTTTTTCGGGTAACATTTAATAATTCATTTCCCCCTTCAAATAGCGTTCTCATTAATTAAAATACGTACCTCCTGTTCCTACTGATAAAATAGTTTTATTTTTGTTCCATTATTATTACTTCTACTTTTACTACTAGTACCTACTACCAACTACCACTACTACAATTACTAACACTACTGCTGTTTCTCACGACATATTTCCCTAAAAATAATGTAGGTATAGCACCTACCTATAGTTACTACCCTTGAAAATCGATTTTTTTTTACAAAACGTACTCGTAGAGGTGTGTGAAAAAACTTTTCCTAAATATTATACACCTACATAATACATATATATATATACCAACAGTTGTGTGCGTGTAGATTATTTCACCAGAACTACACATGCGTGTCTTCAAAGCTGGCACGGCCAGTTGGTATCTCGGCGCTGACGATCTATGGTAGGATACTTTGCGGTTCAATAAATTAATAGCTTGCTGTGAATGAAGGTATTTGCGTATATGCTGGATACATTTTTACGAAAGTATTGGGTCTTCGCTTGGAAAAATTATGAAGTATAAAACGATTTTTTGTAGCTTGAAAATTTATAATAAGTGAGACAATAATGTACTAATCACTATAACTTATACCTACTTTACAATGGGAATTTCATATCAAAAGAAATTCCATGTTTCCCAAAGGAAAAGTTAATTCCTGCTTGTAATAATATAAACATACCACTTTCTCGTTCTTTTATTTCTTTCCTTATCTTCGCTATTGTACTATTTAGAGAAAGAAAATTAGGTGAAAAAAAAAAAAACAAAAACAAAAAACACAATGAGCAGCGTCGTGTTTTTCCGCAATGCGTCAAAGCATTCCGCTTTAGAGGGATGACAGTAAACTAAAAAGAAACTGATGAAGATTAGGTAGGTAAATATGTATATTTCAGACTCAAAATGGTGACACTTGAAATAGGGTCAACGAATAATTAGTTTAAATTTCACCGCAAAACCACGACAACTGAGATGGTAGCTGCTGACGGTGAATATTTTAGTGTAGTTAAATACTGTCCCAACAGAGGTCAGGGTACGTATAATACTTACGTATAACCTACATCCACAAGTAAACCTAATAATGAATTTATTTTGTACTATCATTGCTGCTTACTATCTGACGGTATAATAGCTATGTATTATTTATTTATTTTTTCTTCTGAAAATCAACCTATCGGGACCAAACAAGAAGTCATATATTTATTTTATTAAAACACATATGGCGTTAGAGCATCAAAACCTCTTCTCTTTAGAGTATCATAATTGACATAATTCACTTTCTAGGCCAGTGTAAAAACATCAGAAAAGGGGGTATAGCGTCAATAATTCTCGGAAAGCTGGAAACTGTTTTAATTTCTTCTTTAACATGCAAAGAAGGTTTCTTGAAGTTTGCACCAAATTTGCGCTTGTGCTAAGTACAGGGTGACCCAAAAACCGAAACATTTTTGTATTTTTTTCAGTTTTTCACTAATAACTTCTAAACGGTGCTTTCTAGTTAATATTGTTTTCTTATAAATTGAATTACGTGATATTCTGCGTCGATTGAGCATAAATACTCTTTTGTACATCAAAAAAAATTATGATACAGACACTGCCAATTACATATGAATTTTCTCAACAAATTGAAATATTCCTATTTTTCTCTTTTGATGTCGAATAACTCCTCAATTAAGGTATTTACGGCAATATTTTACTAAACATATTTAATGGTGGGTTAATTTTTGCTAACTTGAGATTAAAACTTTACACCTACAGCGCATAGTTTAAGATGCACAGGTGTTTAAAGAGAGACGAGTGAAATAAAGAAATTTATTAAATGATGGATTTAGATATGTAAAAGCAAAGGTAATTTAAATTTTACTATTTCATTTTGTTAACCTATAGTTTTTCAAGTAAAATCCAAATTTACAATACTGTTACGCCACTGCATAACATTTTATATCGAAAAGAGTAATTTTTTTACCTTCATTGGTTTTATTAAAATATCTCCTAAACGGGTAGGGTTAGCAAAAAAATGTTTATCGCAAAATTTATTTACAATAATTTTTGTATATTATATTTGAAAAATTATTTCTGTAACTTAAATACTAAGTGAGGCAGAATTGATTAAAAATGGTATATAAAAAATAAGTTCATACATGTCGTCACTTTTTGTTAAATTACTCCTAAACCAAGCGGTGTAGCATAAATTCATTAAATTACATTTAAAGGTAAATAAATTTTCTATATATTAAGTATAATAAAATTAATTTGAGAGTTATAATAAAAAAGTACTAGATGTTCAAATTTGATTTTGTATAGAGGCACGTTGCTACGCAGGAACATTTTGTATGGGAAGCGTGGATTTATTTTACAAAATATTGATATTGATCATCTAGTACATTTTTATTATAACTCCCAAATAAAATTTATTATACTTGTTTTATAGGAAATTTATTCAGCTTTAAATTTAATTTTACAAATTGGTGCTACACCGCTTGGTCAGGGAGTTATATAACAAAAAGTGACGACATATATGAACTTATTTTTTATATACTATTTTTAATCAATTCTACTTCACTTAGTATTTAAGTTTAATAAATTATTTTGCAATCATAATATAGAGAAATTATTATAAATAAATTTTGCTTTAAACATTTTTTTCCTAACACTACCCGTTTAGGAGATATTTAAAAAAAACCAATGAAGGTAAAAAAAATATTCTTTTCACTATAAAATGTTATGCAGTGACGTAACAGTATTGAAAATTTGTATTTTACTTGAAAAACTATAGGTTAACAAAATGAAAGAGTAAAATTCAAATTATCTTTGCTTTTACATATCTTAATTTATCATTTAATAAATTTCTTTATTTCACTCGTCTCTCTTGCAATACCTGTAAATCCTTAACTATGCACTGTAGGTGTAAAGTTTTAATCACAAGTTAGAGCAAATTGACCCACCATTAAATATGTTTAGTGAAATATTGCCGTAAATACCTGATTTGAGGAGATATTCAACAACAAAAGAGAAAAATTTGAATATTTCAATTTGTTGAGAAAATTAATATGTAATTGGCAGTGTCTGTATCATAATTATTTTTTTATGTACAAAAGATTATTTATGCTCAAACGACGCATAATATCACGTTCTTTAATTTATAAGTCAACAATCTTTTCCTAGAAAGCATAGTTTAGAAGTTATTAGTGAAAAACTGAAAAAAGTACAAAAATGTTTCGGTTTTTGGGTCACCCTGTACTTAGCACAAGCGCAAATTTGGTGCAAACTTCAAGAAACCTTCTTTGGATGTTAATGAAGAGATTTAAACAGTTTCCAGCTTTCCGAGAATTATTTACGCTATAAATCTCGTTTTACTGGCCTATTCATTTACTTTTTAATATATTAGGTCTGCATATATTGACTAGCAATAAGATAATTGCTTGGTTGGTGGAAATTAGGAATGCGCCAAACTTTCCATGTAACGTTATGTGTATATTCTGTGTGTAAAACTGTTTTGTATAACACTGTGCAGAACATAATATTAAAATAAATTATTAATTTTACTACGAGCGAGACAATTACAACTGCCCCTTCATAGAAGATAATAATTATAAAGTTTCCCGGCACATTGTACGGGAAATAGTAATATAAAATCATCTTAATATCCTTATTAACATAAATATGATATTAGAACAGAAAAATGTTTTCTGTTTCAATGAACCTTCCGTTTTATATTTCACATAAACGTCAAAAAGGTTTACGAATATTGTCCGACGCCATTCATGGATTAGTTTTCACAAAAACCAGATGTTTTGTCTGTTTCTAGTTTCTGCTGCAATATTACAGTATGATTTAATTTTAAAATTACTACCACTTAGGTATTTCTTGAGTCAATGCACGAGGATTCTCAATTATGAGGAACGATCATATCATGGCATTTGAAAGTTGTAAACGCTGTTTAAAATGAAGTTAATAAATACATAAATAGGTATGTGCGAGCAAATTTTACCTACGGCAATTCAAATACGAGTATAATCATTTTTGTGAACTTCGCGATATAAAATTATATTGTAGTTATTCTAAAAGTAATGAAGAATAGTAATGGTTCTGGATAATAATATCGCCATTTCTGAGGGAAATGAACTAATTGCTAGTTCATGACTCCAAAACCAGAATGCACGCAACATCTCAGACATACGAATTCTTGTTTTTAGTGGAAATACAAAGAAAGTATAATGAAAACATTTTTCATAATATTATTATCTCGTATGTACTATCTATATTATCACAAAATGGCCACTGAATTTTTGATAGTTACGTTAAATGTACCTAGTATTTTATTTACATTGTGTTAACATAATTCTATGTAATAATAAACCAGCTATTTTATCGATTTTATTACATTTGTATAAATTTGCCAACAATGCAAAACCAAGGTACAAAAAAATAAAATGTTTATTATTTATTTCTCGACATTACCATCTTATTTGAATATAATTTGATGGGGAAATGGTAACAATGCGAAACATAAATACTTCTAGATAGAGATATTATGCAGAATGTTACGTAGGTAGGTACTACCTATAAAATAAATAATAAATTAAGGATCTACGGTTCTATCACTGGCACTATAGGTAATATGATTTCCTCTGCACAACGTTTGCTGTCAATCCCCAATTTTGGTTGCAAACATAAATCCTGTGCCGTATTTTCAAACATCTTCTGATTTCTAAAATGAACTCACAAATAACTTCTCCTGCAATATCCATTATTACCTTAAAAGCTCACTTCTTCTACTGAAATATCAGTTATAGTAGTTGGGCTGGAATACAAACTGTCATAATCTGGGTCTGATTTTACTGAAAAACTTCGCAACGTGTAATTTAAAGTTTACTCGGAGCACGCTGCAATTTTAAACTGCCTGAGTCACATAGCTGCAAGTCATTTTAAAATGTTTTTCGGAAAATTTCCACGTTGTAGTTTTCGCGGACTTTTATCCCTTTGAATTTTAATTCATTCATAGCACTTCTGCTCCCATTCCGCTCAATTGGTAATGCATATTTAGGTACCTATCTACCAAGCGCGAAGCTACCTTAGAACACGATTCCCATCGAGTTACTTTTTGGATAAAATGATAGGTATAATAGAGTCTAATCTGACGTAATCCAATAAGAAATGTTAGCCCCGGCTTTCCTTCTGCAGAAATCCACTCTTCGCCACTGGACTACCTACCTACCAAACCTACACCATCCACTCTCCCTCCCTCATTTCTCCCATGCCATCCCCTTGAAATATTGTCATTTGCTCTATATTTAGTATGGATCTACATAATTATACCTTATAACTGGAATTGAATATTCACAAATCTAAATTGAATTTTATTAGCATTACTTCAACCATTTTACCAATACGCTCTAAGAAAATAGCGTACAGAAATTGAAATTGATTATTAAGAAATTGGAATTACAGAATTTGTAAATTCATAATAATAATACGTATGTAGATTGGGTAGATTGGGGTGTATGTGTATTGTACAATGTGATGTTTTATATTATCTGCTTATGAGCTGGTGGCGATGCGGTTGGGTTAAGAAATTATCATCTTCTTGCCTTGTATTCTCTACGTAATAACATGAAGATAATCAACTACGAATATTGTTATTATTAGGAATAATAGTAATTAATTAATGGAAATGATTAGCAGGCCTGGTATTGTTTCTTTAATATCATTCCAAGATGTTTTTTTGTTTTTCTTCTTTCCATTTGTTTTCAATTATCACAAACTTTAAAACAAATTCAGAATCGATTGCGTTAAAGTCGTTAACGATCATTTATTAAATTTATTGGAAATCGCTCCATAAATGGATTTTATAAAGTTTATGACAATTTCTATATACCTATTAATTAAGTACTTATTTGGTTAATCTTAGCAAAAATGGTTACAATACAGCCGTATTAGGAAAATATTTGCGATTCCACATTATTAGTTCACGTCTCAATTTTCTTAGTTTGTAACATATCGCAAACTTATTAAAAATAATATCGTTAGGAAGAAGATATTCCCAATACTAATGGTTTGCCGCTATTCCTCTGTATCATATAATGTTCGGAAATATACGAGTAAGAGAAAGTCTATCTGTAAAACTCAAGGTAATGTCCTCAGGAAACGTGATGAGTATCGAGATACATTTCTACTATATGAGAGTATCTCACACCTGCGCCATTTTCTTCTTTTCTCCTGAAAACAATTACGGGACGGAAAAATAACGTAAAGTCTTTTCATTTCACCTTCACAAAGAACAACAAACATCTTGAATTGGTCACTCATGATTTAAAATTTAAAAGAAGTAAAATCCTTATCCACTCTCCTGCAGATAGATATTATGTAGATACCTACTACTGCTATATTTATTTATTTATACACACGCAGACACAGTCATAAAAACAAATCTTGTCAAAAACAATATTTAATATTGATAGGTACATTAGTACAAAATTATACAATACACGAGACCAATAACATCCGTTCACAATTAAACACATTGATAGACACGCAAAATAATAGTATCGCTTCTGTTAGCGATTTGAAAGTTATTTCCCAAAGTAGCTCGTATGTATTCGTACTAAGTAGTCGTCAATATACTCGTACGTAGGGGTACAAAATATGTATTTCTATTGATGCAAAAATATTTCTTCGTAATATAATTATGAAACTTTACTTTTTATCTGCTACTCATTAATGTACAGAATTTCACAATTCGGTACAAGTAAGTACGGTACTGTGAAACTACTTATCTTTTATTTCATTTCGTTTCTTATTGTCGCATTGATAGAATTAGAAGAAAACGAAAGAAGAGAAACAAAATTGTTTTATTAATGAGTCAGCATTCTAGCAAGAGTCGTTGCCTAAGGGAATGTAGCGAGCTAAGAAAATCTCTATGATGTATACTATAGTAATAAGTTCGTGCGCCTTATAGGTATCGATAAAATGTACCTTTAGTAATATTTTTCTTCTTGACTGAATAAAGGCATCGCAATTCTTTGCGTGGAAATTAAAATTGTGTGTCAGAAGAGATTGATAAAGTCTAAACACAATCGAAAAAACTGACGGTCTAAGAAGAAATTTTGACACGAATCATATTTTTGAAACTACTGTAAAATATTTTTACTGGGGTTTACTAGGGCCGATCAATAAATACCCGTGTTAGGTATGAAGATGCCAGTTTTTTCCAATTTATTTTTCATTGTCATCTTTTTTTAGGTCGATACACTTATCTGGAACCCTCTGCCCCCCCTTTCAACCCCTCCAAAAATACGATTTTCCAAACTCCTTAAAATACGCCCTTTTCTCGGGAGTAACCACATTCTTTGAGCTGATTTTTACCCCCTGAGCCATGTTTTCTATGAGGGACCGAAAAATTATTCGCAGGAAGCCAGGCCGGAAGAGTATGATTAGTGCGGCAGCAAGTCTCGGCGCATTTCATGCCATTTGGCCGCGACAGCCCCGAAGGAATGTGCTGGTACGTTATCTTAGTGATATACAACAGCTTTTTCCTAGCCAACTTGGGCCATATCTCCTTCATTTTTCCTTCAATTTCTTATCGAATCAGTCTAATAATTCACTGTAGTACTGTCTCATAATCGTTCTTCCTTTCTGCAAAAAGAATGTGATGATTATTCCCTTCGAATCCTCAAAAATCGTGATTATGGCCTTTCCGGCCGATCGGACCGTCTTTTCCTCCTTTGAAGGAGATTCACCCGGAAAAATACACTTTTTGCCCATTTCTTTGTCTCTGGCGTATAATAATGTGTCCAAATTTCATGAACGGTGACGCCTGACGTAAAAACTCCTTCGAATCTCGCTTAAAATGGTCCAAAAACTGCTTAGACTTTGACACCTGTATCCGCTTGTTGTTCAAAGAGAGCAATCGCGGAAGCCATCGGGCCGACACCTTTTGCACACTTAACTTGTTCTGAAAAATATTAATTGCTATTTCGTACGGCACGCCTATGGCCTCAGCTACTTCACAAATTTTAATTCGGCGATCTTCAAGAATCATCTCGTGGAATTTTTCAAAGATTTTTTCGGTAACTCTTTCTGCCAGGTGACCTGGCCGCTCCTCATTGAAAACAGTTGCACGACCCGTTTAAATTCGTTGAATCAAAATTTGATGTTTACTATAGATGGTGAAGGGTCTCCATAGACAGCATCAAACTTCACTTTTATTTCATCGCGTGTTTTTCCATCCAAAAATGAAGAGCCAAATTCGGATCGATTTTGTCCTTTTTCCATTTTTTCGAGAAACACTCAACAGGGGTCATTAAACTGGCTGCCAAATAATAACCAATGCACGAAACGGCCCGAAATTTAGTATGATGTCGTCTGAAGGATGGTGCCACACGATGGTAATATCATTTTCCCTCAGGACAGCCACATTTCTTCAAACACGGGTATTTAATGATCTTCCCTCGTATGCGAAGTAAAAATTGCATAATTTTAGAGAACAATACTTGGATTAAAGAAAAAATAATATTTTTCCGATTTTTTGATATAAATAACTTTTCTCGATAAAATATTTATTACACTTTAATAATATTTTTCCAAGAGGTTGCTGCCGGCTTTTTTAAAGTTTTCTATGGAATTACCTACTTACCTATAATTTATCCGATTCAGAATGACGTAACATAATATGATCGTGAGGTAGGGAGGTATCGGAACATGAATCATGTTTTTCGGTTTGACAGGCGAAAGCTTTTCCAAATTCTGTTAAAATTCATCCGTTTAATAATTATACGTATCTGCGAGAGCAGTACGAGTACCTACATACGTATATTCAACCAATTATTTTGTATGCCTGCATTTAAATCCTACTGAACAACGATAAACTAAACTAGTTTATGAAATCAGATTGTTTTGTAAAACATGATTTCGTGTCTAAATAAAATCATTTGTAATTAAATTAATTAAAATTCAGATCTAATTAGTTATTTTCCAACCGATCTCGTTTCCATCGCAATTTAACATGCTCATTTTGTTTTGTGTTACAAATAGACCGGTGTTTTAACATTAAAAAAGGGGGTATAGCGTAGATAATTGTCGGAAAGCTGGAAACTATTTGATTCCCTTCATTAACATGCAAATAAGGTTTCTTGAAGTTTGCACCAATTTTCCGCTTGTGCTAAGTACAGGGTGACCCATAAACCGAAAAAATAATGTACTTTTTTCAGTTTTTCAGTAATAACTTCTAAACTATGCTTTCTACGAAAATGGTGTCTTTTTATAAATTAAAGTACATAATATTCTGCGTCGTTTGAGCATAAATACTTCTTTGTTCCTCAAAAATTATTGTGATACAGACACTGTCAAGTACATATTAATTTTCGGAACAAATTGAAATATTCGTATTTTTCACTTTTGTTGTTGAATAACTCCCCAACTCAGGTATTTACGGTAATATTTCAGTAAAAGTATTTAATTGTGGGTCAATTCTCTCTAACTTGTGATTAAAATTTTAGACCTACGGCACAAAGTTCAGGATGCACAGGTGTTTAAAGAGAGACGGGTGAAATAAAGAAATTTATTAAATGATAGATTTAGATATGTTAAAAGTAAGATAATTTAAATTTTACGATTTCATTTTATTAATGTATAGTTTTTTCAATTAAAATCTGATTTTTAATACTGTTACGCCACTGCCTAATATTTTATATCGAAAAGAGTATTTTTTTTTCATTCATTGATTTTATTAAAATATCTCCTAAACGGTAAGTGTTAGGAAAAAATATTTATCTCACAATTTATCTAGAATAATTTCTCTATATTACATTTGAAAAATAATTTATCTAATTTAAATACTAAGTGAGGTAGAATTGATTAAAAATGGTATATAAAAAATAAGTTCATACATGCTGTCACTTTTTGTTAAATTTCTTCTAAACCAAGCAATGTAGCGTAAATCTATTAAATTGCATTTAAAGCGAAATAAATTTTCTATAAAATGAGTATAATAAAATTAATTTGTGATTTATAATAAAAAAGTACTAGATGATCAAAGTTGATTTTGTGTAGAGGCACATTGCTAAGTAAGAACATTTTGTATGGGAAGCGTTGAATTATTTTACTAAATATTGATATTGATCATCTAGTACTTTTTTATTACAACTCCCAAATTAATTTTATTACACTTAATTTATAGGAAATTTATTTAGCTTTAAATGCAATTTAGTGGATTTACGCTACACCGCTTGGTTTAGAAGTAATTTAACAAAAAGTGACGGCATGTATGAACTTATTTTATATATACCATTTTTAATCAATTCTACCTCACTTAGTATTTAAATTAGATAAATTATTTTTCAAATATAATATAGAAAAATTATTCTAAATAAATTGTGGGATAAATATTTTTTCCTAACACTTACCGTTTAGGAAATATTTTAATAAAATCAATGAATGTAAAAAAAATACTCTTTTCGATATAAAATATTAGGCAGTGGCGTAACAGTATTAAAAATCAGATTTTAATTGAAAAAACTATACATCAATAAAATGAAATCGTAAAATTTAAATTATCTTACTTTTAACATATCTAAATCTATCATTTAATAAATTTCTTCATTTCACCCGTCTCTCTTTAAACACCTGTGCATCCTGAACTGTGTGCCGTAGGTCTAAACTTTTAATCACAAGTTAGAGAGAATTGACCCACAATTAAATACTTTTACTGAAATATTACCGTAAATACCTGAGTTGGGGAGTTATTCAACAACAAAAGTGAAAAATACGAATATTTCAATTTGTTCCGAAAATTAATATGTACTTGGCAGTGTCTGTATCACAATAATTTTTGAGGTACAAAGAAGTATTTATGCTCAAACGACGCAGAATATTATGTACTTTAATTTATAGAAAGACACGATTTTCCTAGAAAGCATAGTTTAGAAGTTATTACTGAAAAACTGAAAAAAGTACATTATTTTTTCGGTTTATGGGCCACCCTGTACTTAGCACAAGCGGAAAATTGGTGCAAACTTCAAGAAACCTTCTTTGGATGTTAATGAAGGGATTAAAACAGTTTCCAGCTTTCCGACAATTATCTACGCTACAAAGCTAAATTTCCTGGGCTAAAAGTCGAAATATACAGATGGGATTTAAATTAACGAATTTTAATGAAAAAATTAACATTAATTTAAAAATTACATATTATTTTACTATAAATATTTTTAAATTTTAAGCTTAGCTTTGATTTTATTTCTTTTTGAAATTATTATAAGTAGTTCAAATTCTTCAATCCAATCTCGTCAAAAGACTCCCGATTTTCCCTCCATCTTTTCTTTTCTTCATTTTCTCGTCCCTTTCTTTCGACTTATTCTCCACCTGAATTCTTTGCTCGATTGTAATTTTTTGATAAAAATGTTATTAGGCAGTAAAACTAACGTTTTTTTCTATATACACAATATGTATTGTTCATATGAATATTGACTGGGTACATTATTAAGAGTAGTTGGAATCCATAGATACATTATGTATGTAGCGAGAAATATCAATGTAAAGGGATCCCTTTTCTAGGGGGATCCCTTCATCTTGCCTGACTATGGCCCAAATCGTTACTGTCAGCATAGCAATGACAACAACTATACGAGTATAAAGCCTGTTTGTTGCCTTAAAATTAAGGAATTATTAATTATTGCATGCAAACTTTATGAGTGTATATTGTCTGTTCTTCTTTCATTTCTCGCTTCATATTCTCTGGGGTAAGTAGAAGGGTCTGGGCGCCAGACAACCCTATCCCCATACTTCGTGTTCCATCACATTCATGTAATTTTTCATACACGCAATCAAATTTATTTAACTCTATACGTTTCCATCGATCATATTTAAACGTCCCAGATTGCCATTGAACATCTTCATCTCCATCTCTGTTTATGTTTGTTTTCAATCTAGACGCAACGCCCGTCTTACAATCTTCTTAATTTAACTCATTCCTTTCCTGATCTCTAGACCTTTTTCCCGTATAATCCCTGCAATGATTTTGTTTGTATTCTGATGTGCCTTTCTATGCATTTTTATTCAGTATATTTGTATCCGTTTTTTCCAAGATTAAAAAACTTTTCCGTCGTGGTTAGTTCGGACTGTCTATTCCACCACGAAAACTACTTTTTCTACTCCTATGCGAGCTGCGTCTCTCGATTTGATTTAAAAAAACTCAATAGGTGGACAATATTATATAAACAGAGCTTGGAACTTTGAAGATTAGGTATAGGTAGTGGAATAATTATATTCTCTTAGTCAACTAGGTCACTATTATTACATATAGTACTGGAAAGGAGGTAGGTAAAGATCGATAGTACGATATTAAATTTGATTATCCGCTGTGCCACTAAAGAAGCACTATAATCTTCTGAGGCGCATGTTCAGTATCTTAAACATACCTACTATTTCATGTACCTAAATAATACAGCCTTTTGTCATCGCTGTGAAATATTATTTTTTATTAGAGCTACCATTCGAAAATCACTATAATTTTTTGTCTCTATCCATCCTCTGTATACGAATCCATCCATACCATCACTGCATTTTGCACAATCTGGGCTAAAAATAAACTTGTGTGCAGTGCATTATAACTAACTACCAAACTGGATAATGGAGAAATTAAGCCTTTATTACATAATTTTTTTGTACATTACAGTAAAAGACAGATGCTGGAATAGAAATGGTAAGCATGAGAACATACCATGAAGGTACAATGGAAGAGTTATTAAGGTTTTCGCCAACTATACCTACCAGTTTTACAACATATAGGAATGTTATTTTTTTCCGATCCTTTCATCATCTAACACCCTGAAATAGTGTGCTAAGTCCGCAACACAACCTCCTGTATTGTGTATAGTGTATACACGTATCTTTGCTTTGTAGCAAGTATAACGTTAGTGTGGTGATAACATAAACCGTTTGATGAAATAATGAAATTTTCTCTCCCAAGATGTTATTGTCGAGTATAACGCTACGTAGTAACCAGTTTTATTTATTAATTAAATTTCATATTGTGGTTAGTAAAAGGATAGGAATTCTCTCAAGCATTTTTGTAATAAAATTCTTCGCCAGCCATCATAGTAGAGACGTATCCATATACTTGTTAGGCATTACGTCTTGTTTGGTTCCTCAAGTAAACACAGAAAATACAAAAATCAAAACATACAATATATATACTCGTCATTAGAGAAATTTAAGTATAAAATAAAATAGATAGTTATTTATAGTAGCTAAATTGTAATACAATCCCAGTGGCTAGAATGAGATCTGTTGAATACTATTGCAGTCACAGCTTCTTTATGGGTTCCTATTTGTCTGCCTGAATATACTCGCAGAGTTTTTATTGCTTTGTTTTGAACCACTGGGAGTTCACCAATAAGTGTTTTGTTAGCACCAGCCCATCTGGTGTACAAATATAATAAATGGGAACCGATAAAACTAAAAAGAATTTTCTAGATAGCCGATCTTCTTTATACCATCACAAAGGGCATAAAATTCGAGAACCTTTTTTTATATATAACCTTGAAAACAATATAAATCCCTCTTCCTCCTTGAATAACCCTTGTTGTTTTTGATATTTTTATAAGCATATAGGTCAAGAATATTCTGACGGTTGGAGATAGTAATGGATGTTCAATTTTACTACCAGGGACATCGTGTCAATATTGCTTGATAGCATTCCCAATACTCGTAAAATATATTTCTGAATCTATCTATAATTGGATGGAAATATAATATACCAACTGTGAGATGGACTTGAAGTAAATTCTCAGCGATAATAATATAATATTGTCGTATAATAGAGATATTTAGAACAATATTTCTAACACTTAAGCTATACATAGTATATGCTTCGTAGTTATTTGTATCTCTGTACAGCAGGTAGTGTTGTAGGTAAGTATTTTTTCTTAGGATTCTCCAATACTCTTATAATTGGAATTATTACACTTGCCATTATAGTAATACCGCATTATATTTTACTATAATTTAGTTTTATTGCATCAATCACATACCATACCTTTATACACTTTCGTTAGTAAAATGGCTTGTAGATAATATAGATGAGCTGGTAGATACGCAGTGTAGAAGTTGCACATTTTTGTATACCACCTTCCTTCGAGTGGTGAATAGGCAAAAAATTGAAAATATAATATTATTTATACATGTATACTTACCTTTACCGACACATTTCTCAGCGTGTATTCGGGTTGACTGTAAGATATTGCTTTTGCTATAAGTCCGCCTTTTGGCAGACTGTATTATCTTGTTTTGTTTTTGTTGTTACATATATTTTCTGGCCAATAAAGTTTTATTTATTTATTTATTTATTTATTTATGAAGGAGAATGCTCATTTACTATGGAAAAAACAGGCCCGGCGCAAACAAAATGTAACTCAAACTATAGGTAAAATATAGCAATAAAATACTGCATAAGGGGCACCATCGAAATCAATGGCCTAATGTGTGAAATACCTATTCGAAATTTACAGGGGTCACATGAATATATTAGTAAGTAAACGGAGCATTAAACAGTTACAATTGCGGATTAAAAGCGTACAATATAATAAGTTTAAGGTAGCCCGTCTTCTTCATCAGCCTTGGTCATTATATTTTTGACAATCTCAAATCTACTATCCATTTTTTTAGTTCCCTTGTCCGTTAATTTTTCTTCGTTATATCTTTAACTATTTTGTAACTATGTGTGTATAACCATGTGCAAAAACAGCGGTGAGATACGATGCTTCTAAGGACACAACTTATAGATAATATATACCTACAGTAAAAATAAAGTGTCGTAGAGGACGCCTTAGTGACGGACCTTCTAAGGGCCTCTTAATAATATTGTTGTATAATAATAAATCATTAGTAGTGTACCTTTGTCGCACGCCTTCGTTGCAACCATCCAGGACAACTACCTCATTCATTCGGCGAGTTTGTTTGTTTTAACACGTTGTTATCACTCTGTAAAATGATATCAGACTTGTTCAATTGCAACGTACTCGTATGTGACATCGTGCGGGTTTTCTTTTCGACAAGTAAGTGCCTTTGCAGAACTTATCCTTTAAAGTATTTAGTGACCAACTTAGTGGTCCTGTTTTTGCTGCAAAATCAATGCATATAAATGCATGAAATATGTGTGATTATAGTATGTAGCTACTTTAACTTATTTATTATATACACATACCTTCAAGATAGTTTTACCTGCATTATATCTATTACTGTGTGCATATACCATAATGCAAAGATCTCTCACTTACGAGTGGATTATTTAGGTAATGAGTGTAATGACATAAATATAATACCACATTGATATAAAATTATATACTACCTAACTATTTATTCGGAATATTTGTAACAATTTTCTGGGGGTAATTTTGGTTTTTAATTTAAAAAAAACATTTTTTGTAGCTTATGTATAGATTTATAATTGGGTATTTGCTTGTGTCTTAATAGTAATTTTGATAATTTGCGCAGAGATCGTTCGACAATTATTAAAAAAAATGTGTTGTGTTAACTGAATGCCGGTATTGCCTTTAATTTTTTTTAAAAGAGGTAAAATGTTCCATAATATGCTAAGTAGGATAATCATTACTATTTTATAGTTCAATCGCCTTGCGTTCAAATAATATGACGGGTGGTCATTATGACGATTTGAATTAGAGTTTTATTGAATGCGATACTGAATTCTATACTCGTCTGCTATATTGGATAGCCTTGTAGATTTTCACGGTCCTTATTTATTTCTTCTCGGTTGTACCGAGTGTGGATTTTCGATATTGTCGAGCTTTCGGCCTACTTGCTGAGGCCTTCTTCAGGACAAATGTTACTTAATTTCAATGCACCTAAAATGCCTACAACTTACATACAAATATTTCACTACTACTTCGCATCCCCTTTACTGTATAGGCAGATAGGACAGGATATCATATCTTTAGACACTTGTTCCTTGTTCTCGTAAAGCAAAGTGTCATGTTCGTCTGTCTTAGTTCATGAGACATGATCGACCCACGTGGTTCTCAGACTGCCACGATTTCTTACAACTTTCGTAAATAAGTAGGTAATGCTCGCGATCCAACTATGACGTCATGGTCAATTACCACGGCATTAAGGTTCAAAATCGCATGATATAGTGGTAAAAATAGCGTTTTTTTTCATTTTTTTAGGGTGGATTTCGCTTCAATCAAAAAACTTTTTCGCTCATTCGCTAGATTTTAATACATACCTAATATCGATACAAAAAAAGTAATTATACAGTTGGCTTCCGTACAAATAGGATAGATACTAATAAAATTATTGATAGGTACCATAGTACTACATACTAATTATTTTTGTCTTTTTCTTTTCAGTTACGGCCCGTGTCGACGCTGTCCATTTCGGGTGGCGTACCGGGTGCTTCAAGCTCGGCGCAGGGTTGCGTCATGAAGGGAGAGCAAGGTCCAGCACCCGCCGAAGAGGCGGGCATAGCACTTGTTGGCGTACACTCAGAGTATCCTAGATACGCCGAAGAAAGAGCTTTGGGTGGCGGAGTGTACAAGGGCGCATCTGGACCACGCCATAAGCCTAACATAGGTTATCGCTTAGGCAGACGAAAAGCACTCTTCGAAAAGAGGAAAAGAATTAGCGATTACGCCTTGGTAATGGGGATGTTCGGAATCATTATTATGGTTATTGAGAACGAGTTATCCAGCGCCGGAGTTTATAATAAGGTAAGTCGATATTACTAATAGTTAATTATTTATTCTATTGTAGGTATACAACGAATAAAATAAATATAAAAAAATACAACTTATGGCAGCTCATGAAAAGTAGGTCATTGAAAAAACAATATCGTCAACATGTCACTATATACTTAGTATGAAAATATATTTATTAGGCATTGAAATTGTAAAATAGTGTAGTACCAAGATAAATTGAAGCTTTGCCAGTGAAGTGCCATCCAATAATGCCGATTGTTAGCGTTATATTATATTTATATTATCATAGGTATTTGCTTTGTGTCTTTATGTCTTTGCCTTTAGACAACTACACAGGAAAAGAACTGCTCTCGTAGAAAGATTACAAAAGAGAAAATCTATCGTGCATTATCGAACGGTCGGGTGTATTTTTATATACGTACGTCGTACATAGATACAAATGTTGTGTCATTTAGTTGTGTTTCGCGCGGTGAAGTATTATATCTATGAATTCTATTGTACAAACGTTCAAGAAATATTTACACATGGATAATTTATCTTCCAACACCTAGTCATAGAAATATACCTAAGTATGTACGAGTTTGTATCCCAACCCATATATATGATGTGATTCGTTATATCAACTATTGTATTATGTATAGCAGTGCCGGATTTTCCAAAAGGCTAAGTAGCCCGGGGACTATGGGCGGCAGAGATTTCAGAGAGCGGCGTCCGCCCACATTTGATTTTTTTTGTTTTTTAAGCGACTTCCTAGGAGGGGGGGGAGGCGAAAATGTCAGGGCCTACTAATAACTGTATAACCGGCCCTTATATGTAGGTATTACCTGTAGGTGCTAGTGGAGTTTGATTTCTGATTTCTTTATAAAATTATCTTATCATTGACGAAATGTAGTTCTGGACAATTAACATCCAGACCTGCATCTAACTAATTCACACCTTTCTAATAATTTTGTTTTGTCACCGTGCAATTATTTTTTCCATTCTTTTTTTGCTGTAACTGTTTATGCCATTCCAGTTTATAAGTTTGCAATGTATGAATTTTGTTCAATATGTAAACCTGACGATTCCAGGTGCCTTAAATAGGGCCTAAGGATTATTTAAAACCAATAAATATACCAATAGTTATGGAGTGAATATTATAGAAAATTTACCTTCAATAGGACAAAGGAAAGAAGTCACCGACGCTTAAGGAGAAAAAAGAACGTATACAATATACATCTTATTACAAAATTTCTTCTTTCAACGCCAAAAAATACAAAAAAATCATATCAGTAAAATTTTCCTTCTCAAAAAAAAACAGGCTTCTTAAATTCCTAGCATGCCATATAACTCGCGAACGGGTGGAGGCCTCTTTAAAGAAAGAATGAGAAATTCCTAGCATTACGACGTTTAAAAAAATGGACCGGAATGCGAAGTGTAGATAGTTGTAACTTACTGCCAACTATAGAGATTTTTTTGATCGGAAAAAATGAAAACACTAAATTTAATATTTAGTTGAAAATCCACAAAATTTGACTTTATAGTTTGCGACTAGTATTCGAGGATTTGCATTCTCATCTTCGGGCGATATCGAATAAAGTAAAACTTACTCAAACTTCAAAATCCTCGAATACTAGTCGCGAACTAAAAAGTCAATTGAAGTATTCCCACAACAGTATAGAAGAATTAAGGATGAACATTGTCGGGCTTACGACCGACCTCGGCTGGCTTAAGTAATCACTTTACACTCGAGAAACATTCGCCATTTCAGTTCACCCCGGCTGGGATTCGAACCCATACCTTCGTCTCGCTTAGTAGGGATCATATCCACTACACCACGAAGAGCGACGGCTGTGTTGTCGAATTTCATGTACATTAAGTACCTATGTATTGTTGCATTTCTTACTGTTGAAGGGAGAGGGTGGTATTTTTTAACAGACCCGCCATCTTTTTATTGCTTAGCCGAAGAACGTAGTTCACAATCAACTTCGAAATTTTGTGGATTTTAAAGTTAATCTTTAGTGTTTTCATTTTTCCTTTAAAATGGACTTCCACCATGTACCAACGCCAACGGTCGAAAACATCGAGATTATTTTTTTGTCGAAAATTTTGTTTGAGATTTAGTCTAAGGCTGAGAGTCAACGTTGAGGGATTTGACTGAATAAGCAGAGAAGAAATGAAAATCAGTTCCTTTGGACTTTATGAAATATTTTATAAAAGTGGTCCGGTTTTCACAACGAAGGAAATTTTATATACTTTTTATGTTCCTCCTTTCTTTATAATAAGTGTTGTGCTTCTTACAGCAGTATGTACATTATCTTGGAGGTCAAAATATTAGGTCTAATTCTATAATGAACGAAGTGTAGGAATTTTCAGGTTCTGAAACTTTTTTAATAATATTTATATTTAAAATATTTTATAGTAAAATAAATTTATATAATGTAGCTCGAAAAATTACACGATTGAAATATTTGTAAAAATTTAACTATCTACATGAGAGTTGGAAAATAAGAAAACAAGATATAAAAAAACTGACTCTCAAAAAGAAAAATTCTTAATTGAGGATGAATAAATTTGTTTTAGTAAATAAGGGATGTTTTCTCTAATATATATATATAATACTATACACACCCTTTATACGTATGTAATATAAAAGAACACATTAATGTTCAACAATTTACCGAAATTATCATTTTAGTAGAGTGATATAACGAGAAAAAAGGTTTTAGACATCATTTATTTCCTTTAGGGTATTCAAAAGCATTAAAAAGAAAAAATTCTGTATTTTTCATTTGGTTCTTTGCAAATTGAAACAACATTTCGGTTAGAACGTCTATATATCTATTTATATGAGAGTATTTTTGTATTTAGAGTCGGAGGAGTCAGAGTCAGCCCTCATACATTAAAATAAATCTACGTTCTTTTGAACCTACCCCTTTAGCTTCCACTCCCCTCTGTGGGGGGGGACACTACAACTACACAGGGTGGAGACAACCCTCCTCTCTTGTCTCTATTCTAGTCCATACTGCTGATCACTCCAATGCAACGTGCAGATTAATCAAGCATATTCAGGGCAGGGTTTATGGAATTCCACCGGGATGCTTGCTTTGTGATATATTTCCTTTGTTATAATAAATAATTTTGACGCCGGAACCATTGTTGATGCTGAAAAGTAGAGTAAAATGAAAATTTCAAAATTACTTCATCTTGACGTAATCTTGCACTATATTTTTATTTACTTGGAGTACGTCGGGTATAAGAGAACTAGTCGTAAATAAAAAATTGTTTCTAATAATGGAGTTTAGCCCTCACTAGAAACAGTTAAACAGGATTAAATATTTCCTCTTTTTTGGAGTACAAGAAAATAAATGGGATTTTTTATGGAGTGTTTTGAGCCTTATTTAATCAAATATACCTACTATTATATAAAAGATTGTAAAAATACAGAAAATAAAATAAAATCATTACGTGCAAGTGGTAGCATTGCTTTAATTTATTCAGACGTTGCCGACCCTTCACTCATGAATGAATTGTGCAAATGTGCAATTTGTCTACGGATTTCGATACTGTTTCGGTACTGAGGATATTTTTTTAGTTTCATTGATTTATTAGTCGCATCTCGATTGGAATAAAATTGAACGCAGTCACTCATAATAATAAATTTACGGTCGCTCTCCACAAAATTCCATAGTCTTATAAATTGTTAACTTTGCCGAGCCATGTACCTAAATGAATACCAACACATATTTTCTACCTACTGTTTCAGTGTGGTTTATCTACTATACAATATTTATATTGCATCTAAGGTTTCGTTGGAATTACGATGAATGATTGAAATTTAAGATATTTCCACGATTTGTTAATATTTACAACAAACTTTTTACCTTATTGAATTATTCATAGAATTTACGAAGATGCTTTAAGCCTTGTTTATGGAAGAAATTATTAAGGTTTGGTCTAAACATAATCGTTTAAGGTTGCGAAAATTATGTCTTCTCGAAAGGTACCAATATTTTGAACATAACCTTTCATGTTTTTAATTAAATTGCTAAATTCAATACGATAGCAGGGTTCAATAGAGTGTACTACATTTATTGTCAATCTTGAAGGCAAGCGCATTCTTGATCACCTAATTAGATATACCTACACGTTGTTTTGTTGGTTTGCGATAAACACACTATTTACATGTAATACACATCCTGAAAATATTTATATGTGAAATGTTCAAATTTCACTGTAATTTTTCTTTTCCATTCTAACTTTGTATAAGTTACTTACTCCATGTCCCTCGCGGGGCAGTTTATTCTATCCGTACACACGCTTATTGCTTCCGTCACATGCATGCAATTCCTCATCACGCGCAACTATTACATTCACTACACGTTAGTCTTTTGGGATCTGATCGACGCAAATAGTTTTTGAGAAAACCGCGTTTCTTTCCACACCGTCTTAATTCTTATATGATCGTTTCATCAATATACTGTTGTAATAATGTACACGATATTATACATTTAGTTTGATTTTATCAGTAGAGATATAAAAAAATACAAATTATCTATAACTTTCTTCTAGCACCTATATTATTCTCGTAATAAAGTTAAACTGAAATCATAAACCATTTTTGTTGCCGTATTAATTCCCAAAGATACTGGTGATGAGTAAAAGTAAGTACCTATGTATAACTTTCTCTCACGCTGAACTTCATAACTAGCCCAGGAAATTTAGCTTTGTAGCGTAGATAATTGTCGGAAAGCTGGAAACTGTTTTAATCTCTTCATTAACAAGCAAAGAAGGTTTCCTGAAGTTTGCACCAATTTTACGCTTGTGCTAAGTACAGGGTGTGCCAAAAACAAAAAAAAATTGAACTTTTTTCAGTTTTAGATTAATAACTCCTAAAGGAAGCATTCTAGACAAATTATGTTCTCCTGTGAATTAAAGTAGATAAAATTCTACGTCTACTGAGCACAAATACTACTCTCTACTTTGAAAAATCACTGAGAAACAGCGATTTAAAATTGTAATGTTTTTCTCAACATATGACAATTTTCTTATTTTTCTTGAATCGTTGTTGAATATCTTATAATCCGAGCTACTTACAGCAAATTTTAGTACATATGATTCAATGACCGGTTAATTCTCTATAAACTGGCATTAAAATTTTACCCCTATATTAAATTGTTTAGGATGTAGAAGTATTTAAAGACAGACGAGTGAAATAGAGAAACTTTTTAAATGATAGATTTCGGTATGTGAAAGGTAAGATAGACTTAATTTTGCGGCTCCCTCTTAATAACGTATAATTTTTTTTAGTTAAAAACCTAAATTTCGCTATTGATACGCCACTGCGTAACAACTTATATCGAAAAGACTATTTTTTTTACCTTCATCAGTTTTATTAATATAACTCCTGAACGGTTGATGTTAGGGAAAAAATATTTTACTCATAATTTATCTAAAACCAATTTGCTACTACTTGATTTCAAAATTGACTCTGTAACTTAAATAATAACTGAGTTACAGTGTTTGAAAAAAAGCATTACTAAAAAAATTAAATTGCCTCGGCTATTTTTGTTGAATAACTCCTGAACCGTGATATAGAGAAAAGGTTCAAGAGATTTAAATATAAGGTGAATAAATTTCCTATAACACAAGCGTAATAAAATAACTTTAAAAGTTATAGTAAGAAAGTTATGGATGATCAAAGTCAATATTTTGTGTAACCATTCGACGTTTGCGTATGAATTATATTTGCCTAGTAAGCACATGGTAAGCACCTCCGAGCCGGTGTAGTATGAAAATAAAGTACCTGCTCGCCATATAGTATGAAATATATCTAAACAAGCGTCGAATGGCTACACAAAATATTGACTTTGATCATCCATAACTTTCTTACTATAACTTTTAAAGTTATTTTATTACGCTTGTGTTATAGAAAATTTATTCACCTTATATTTAAATCTCTTGAACCTTTTCTCTATATCACGGTTCAGGAGTTATTCAACAAAAATAGCCGAGGCAATTTAATTTTTTTAGTAATGCTTTTTTTCAAACACTGTAACTCAGTTATTATTTAAGTTACAGAGTCAATTTTGAAATCAAGTAGTAGCAAATTGGTTTTAGATAAATTATGAGTAAAATATTTTTTCCCTAACATCAACCGTTCAGGAGTTATATTAATAAAACTGATGAAGGTAAAAAAAATAGTCTTTTCGATATAAGTTGTTACGCAGTGGCGTATCAATAGCGAAATTTAGGTTTTTAACTAAAAAAAATTATACGTTATTAAGAGGGAGCCGCAAAATTAAGTCTATCTTACCTTTCACATACCGAAATCTATCATTTAAAAAGTTTCTCTATTTCACTCGTCTGTCTTTAAATACTTCTACATCCTAAACAATTTAATATAGGGGTAAAATTTTAATGCTAGTTTATAGAGAATTAACCGGCCATTGAATCATATGTACTAAAATTTGCTGTAAGTAGCTTGGATTAGAAGATATTCAACAACGATTCAAGAAAAATAAGAAAATTGTCATATGTTGAGAAAAACATTACAATTTTAAATCGCTGTTTCTCAGTGATTTTTCAAAGTAGAGAGTAGTATTAATGCTCAGTAGACGAAGAATTTTATCTACTTTAATTCACAGAAGAACACAATTTTTCTAGAATGCTTCCTTTAGGAGTTATTAATGAAAAACTGAAAAAAGTTCAACTTTTTTTTTGTTTTTGGGACACCCTGTACTTAGCACAAGCGGAAAATTGGTGCAAACTTCAAGAAACCTTCTTTGCATGTTAATGAAGGGATTAAAATAGTTTCCAGCTTTCCGACAATTATCTACGCTATACCCCCTTTTTTAACGTTAAAACACCGGTCTAAACGGAATATTTTCAGCTGATCTGAATGTATGTAAATACTCGAATAATATCTTCATGTTCTTTTTCAAGCTGATTTTATTACAAGAAATCGATTTTTTTCCTCCGAATAACTTAACTCCCCAACGTTTTTATAAAGGCAATATTGTATAACCTCATTTTAGGTTTTGTTAGACCCTTACTATTTCAGTTATCTCCCCAATAGCCTATTTTTCAACTTCTTTATTTGAATTCATCCACACCCTTTTCAACAATATTTTTTTACGACAAAAATCTTTTCTACGATTGGTTCTCTTTCCTCTTCTTATCGGGATATATGCAAGAGAAATTGTTTCGATTGAAAGATATCTATTCATTTTTTCTTGTCTATTCTTGGATTTCTTATTCCAAATTCACAACTTTTTATTTATCGAGCTTTTTCCTGATGTTACGTTCTGAACTTGGTTTCTCACATTATACATACCTAATTTCTTACTTCACTTGAAGGTTATCATAGAGAGGTTTTAACATTTTAATATAGAAGAATGATGTCATTCACCTATGACGAGAACTCTTCTATTTTTATAGAGAAAATAATGTACTATTTGAGAATACTTGAATAAGAATAGATCACCCGAAACTTTTAAAAACTTATTTTCATTTTAAGTACCTAAATAGTAAGTAAGTAAGTACTCTGTTAGATACTGATAAATAAATATTCCCATATTATTGGTATACACTTTTATAAAATTACCGTGCAAACGGATCAACAACCTACTTAGGTATTTGCTATTTTTTTATATAGTTTTTTCGTAGACTATTTAGTGCCTGCACTATACCAGGCACAAAAGCTAGCAATTAGTAAAATTACACTTACAAATTAAAAAGCCTAAGAATAGTTGTAGGATTGACATGGAAAATTACACAAGCACAAAGATTACAAAAGATTTTCTTGGAATTTAAAACACTTTAATTCCGTAATAATAATATCATCCAGATTCTTTTTCCTTCGTCTTATCTTCTCTTTTCTTTCCAAATGGCTTCTACATTTCACGGTTCTAAAAGCTAATGATTCAAGTCACCAACGTTAAAAAGCTCTTGGCTACTCCTCATTTTATTTTCTTGGTTTGAGATTTGACCGTAATTTTTATTTTAACAGAAATACGCCACACTGATTAACGCCTGACGTTATAGTTTACGAAATCATCGAAATTTAATTTATAAATTGCTGCATTTACCTATATAAAACTACGAGATTAATGTAAGCGTTGACTGGCCATTCCTATACTGTCATTGGGATATCATGCTTTAATGGATACAGAATTAGGTAGAGTTTGATACTATACTCGTACATACAGTGCAGACACTATCTACAGTGATGTATATCAGTTAGTAATAAGTCAAAAGGCTTTGTTGCTGGCGTAAATCAATCCATTAGTGTACAAACATTTAGACAAAGCTTGCAACAAAGGTTTACCCATTTGTCGTGATGGTTGTCAGCAGTGCAGGCATCTCAGGGACACTTCGCAGTAATAATTCATAGTAACACACATCACAGTATTATATATTATTATTTTACGTCTTGTGGAGAGCGTGATGAATGGTGCTTACTACCCTTTCATACTGTATCGTCAACTCTCTCTTTATCCACTAGTCTCGGCGACAGTGAAATATCACGTGAATCTATACTGAATGGTTTATGTCTCATCCTAAGATGTGATGCGTTTGTTTGACGTGTATAATGTGCACGAGGATGTGATGTAGGTTTGTAACATGTCTCGCGACTTGCGATGGTGTTAGTAATTAGGCACCATATAAACAGGGTATCTAAGGAAGTACTGATGATACACACATATAGGATAGGTTCTACATATCAAAATAGAAAATATATTTTTTTCTGCGTATCGTTAAAATTGTAAAAAAACAATATTGCCTACATTTACCACTATTTTAGGTTAGGAAATTATGATAGAAGCTATTTTTGAAATTGCTAGAGATGGATTCAAATTTTCAACGTAGGAAATTGAATAATCTTTAGCTTTAATTGCACTTTTAAAATTTATTGGGCGTTACGCGATGAGATCAGCAGGATGTTTGTCGGCATCATTGATGCATAGCACATCTTCATCGAATTCAATAGATTTATTCTGGAACATTATTATTATAATATTTCATTTTTCCGGATTGAAATACGAGTGAGTGTTTCTCTGTACCACTTGTACCAGCATAATGTGATTTTATCAAACAGTCATAATATACTATAGTCAACCTTACCGTACATTATTATATTGTACTAGCTGTGCCCTGCACGCCTTACCACGGCACATACATCTGTACTCGTAAATTCGCGAATAAGTATGAAATACACTTACTTATGCTCTCACCCCTCATACTTCCCCCCCATGTTTTCTGATGTCCGAAGCGATACTATTCATCTTATCGACACGAAAAACTATGGATTGGACACTAATATCGCTGTTTGCATACTACCCCCTACTATTTCTGTCTCCCCTGAAACCTACGGATGCTGGGAGTATTTTTATTCATCTTTTTAGCACGCTAATAACGCTTTTTTCTTTCCACCCCCTCCTAACCCCCCCCCCTCTTTCCCAGTTGTGGAGGGCTATATGGATTCGACAAAAATCAGTTTTTTCATGCCCCCCCCCCCCCCTTTCGTCCCATACTAACCATCACAGGGGCATGCACAATACTTTTCCTTTCATCTCAATCGGATGAACGGTTTTGGAATCTATAAGCGTCAATAAAACAGACGCTCTATTTTATAGTATAAGATTATATTGGTATAATTCTACTAACATTTTCTTTGTTTCCATGTGAATCCATAATGCCACTATCAAATCGTAATAACAATAAAGCTTATCATTTTGAAATGTCAGGAATAATATCGAGTATCTAAGTCATAGAATAACTTTCCCCGAGTTATTCCTATTCTAAAAGGTTCTGGTTTTTCAATTTTTGTTTTTCGAGTGAGCAATAAGTGCATAATACATCAATAATCACAAAAAGATAAGCGTAGAAGTACGTATGTGTGTCCTGAGTAAAAGAAAGTCAGTAGACATTGTTTTTAAAAAAGATAGTAACATATGAGTACTTATCCAAGATTACATGACTTACCTATCTATTCTGAAATATGAAAGTATGTTTTGGTCACCGCAATACAACCAAAACTAGAATAAATTAAGTGGACAAGTTTGTACATTTTACTATTTACACGATCTAAAACTCAATCAGCATTATATTAATGGGTGGACCAAAAGTCTTTGCACTTTTGAAATGGCCATAAAAATAAAAATACTGTTTGTATTTAAAAAATAATTTATTAATAAGAACAACAATAGCTGGGAAATTCATTTCCTAAACACAATATCATCAATGTGTCCTCCATCTTGCTGCTGGCCCTCCTCATATCTGACCCCTAATTTTTATTAAACTTTTCTATACAAAGCGTAGGTATGTTTCGAAAATTTCAAAACCAGATTTCCTCTTGAATATTTGATTTCAGTTGGATTATTATAGCTAGTTTTTTTACGTAGACACTATTTTATAGATAAGCCCATAAAAAAATTGCTGGGGTTGGGTCCGGGCTGCGGAAAGGCCATGGAGTATCTCCTCTCCGCGAGATTATTTTGTTCTGGAACTTTTCTCACACTACTCTATAGAGATATTCCATGACTTCTCAGCAGCCCGCATCTAATCCCACCTGGTTTTTTATGATGTTATTTCAAAAGTCAGGTGTACGTGAATCAATCAGTGACGATACATCAACCAAAATTGAATATTCGAGAGGAAATTGTCAATACTTCACGCTTAGGGCCGAATTTTTAGAAAAAATCATACCCAGATTTGAGGAACGTCAGCGGCAGGATGGCGGACATCTTGGTGATATTGTGTTTAGAAAAAGAATTTCCCGTTTATTGTTGTTCTTCTTAGCTAAAAAAAAGTTAAACACCAACTGTAATTTTATTTTTAGGGCCATTTCAAAAGTGCAAGGACTAATGGTCCACCCGTTACTAATTTCTCTCTGCTAAATTTACAATTCAAATCTTAGTGTGGTACTGACAACTGTTCAGGCTTGAATAATTTTAATAACATTGCAAGAACGAGATGTGACGACTTGAATATTTAAGTCAGAAGTTCAGTGGTTTTTACCGGGAACAGGATGCCACTAGAACTCTCTATGGACCTATTTCATAGTGTAAACTTTGCTAATCACTTCAGATTCTCATACAAACTAATAAGTAGAGTATACCTACCGAGACGATAAAAGGTCCTCTGAAAACGATGAAAATTTGAACTGAAATCGAGATTGGACTCGCTTTGGAGAAGTAGGGAGTATGAACACTCCTTATCTAGGTATAACTATAGGTATTCTGGATTCTAAGATCTTCTGATTATTATTTTATAAACCAGTTCTCAATAAACCTTGGTCCCAACAACACGCATTTTATTCACTCAACCTTCTGATACCTCTTAAGTATTGCCTTACACTAAAACTGTCATACTGGTACACCTACACACAATACAATATTATTAATTGGAATTCAGAAAAACGCTGGAGAGCTAACGTTAGTAAAAAAACAATACTCTTTAAGGGCTTGGCACCAAGAATGACGTCACAGTCATTTCCCACGGCCTTAAGGTTCAAAATTGCGAGAACAATCGCATGAAAAATTGGTAAAAATAGCGTTTTTTCCATTTCTTGGGGTTAATTTTGCGTCTATCGAAAAACTTTTAGATGCATTTTAGATTTTAATGCATTTTATCAGTACAAAAAAAATATTACTCCGCGACTTTCGGAAACCGAGTTTCCGTCTTTCGGAAAAAAGATCAGAGGTATTTTTTAATTTTTTTTTTTGAGAAACCTATACAAGATATAAAAAATCTTTTACGGTTATTCCCTAGATAAAGGTTCAATGTATATACCCTATTTTGTTCCAAAGGATATTTAGTAACGGTTGTCGAGATAATATCTCGACAACCTTATAATAATATGTATATATTATAAGGTCTCCCGTTTTTTATTCTTAATAAACTTATACTAGTTGGTCCGGTACACCATCTTTGATAGATGGAATTTGGCGTTTTATTAATTAGGTACCTATTTCTATTTTTAAAAGCTAGTTCGGTATTTCTTTTTTGTGATAGATACTTACAAAAGATTGAAACAGGTACGTAATCACATATTGAACGTAAGTAGTATTACAGTCAACAATCTACTAGATTAACGTGTACCGTACTCCTGAAAATCATTGAATTTATAATTATTGGCGCGTCTGATGCCTAATGGATTAGGATATTCCATAATTCTTCCGGCAATCTAAGTATTCAAAATTACGTTCATCAGTACTCTATTTCACAAACAACTATCAGCATTGCGTCAAGGATCTTGTACTCGTATTAAATTATATTATTATAAGGTAGGGACTTACTTCCGATACGAAGAATGGAATATCTTGGGTTTTAATATTTAAGTACGTTACCACAATTCTCATTACCCATCACGCCATTTACAATTTACATCTAAAGTTGGAATATTTTATAACATTTTAAATGCCCACGGCGCGGCGTACAGTGTTCACCGTTCATTCTCTACTCTCATTCTCGGGAAAGAGGATTAATAAAATATGTACGCAACCGTATTTTGAGATCATCGCTTCCGTAAATTCTAATATAAAATAAAGATCACCCCGACATCGACAGGCTACGCGAGTAGAATCTAAACAGTTAATAAAAGGGTTTCTTCTTCTTCTCCAAAGGGCCTGTTGTGATCCTCAAAGTTGGTGAACACAAAAGAGTAAGACACATGCCATCCAGCGCACCTACGAATGCTCCTGATGACGACAAGCCACTCACGAATGTTGCAGATCCGACACTCTAGTTTCTTTTGACAATCAAAATTATTCTAACTTACTTCACAATAATGTATATATGTATGTAGGTATAAATAATAATATTGTATACCAGCGTTGAAATCGTGATTAATCTTGTAAGTAAACAGTACCAAATATTAGTAATTTATTTGTTTCTAAATCGTTAGTAATCATTTTATTAGTAGGTACCTAGTTATAAGAGAGGCTTTTGAAAGTTACACTCTGCATATTATGTTCAATTGAGCGGTGCCTCTGTTAAATTATTGTTGTTTTTCAGAATAGTGAACCAACCCTATAGTTTTATGAAAAACTAAAAAGAGACGAAGAATTTACTACACATATAGGTACCTAAAAATGCTCTGCTTTGGATTATTGGTCTTGTGTATTGATATTTTGTACTAATGTACCTGTCAATGTTTGTTTTTGTGACTATCTGTTCCATGTGTAATAAATAAATTTGACAGAACTTCTAATAGCGTCTAACAAACAGCTGATCATAAAAAAAGTTTCTCAACCCCGCGCACCGTTTAGCTCGTTAGCCATGTACGGCGTACGCACGTCGCACACCCCTCTTTAACATTAAAGTGTGATTATTTGGGAATTTTTATTGGAAAACTTTTCACATTATAAAAAGTTTTCAGACGGTATTGTCAGTGTACGATTTCAGAATTACAATTTATTGAAAGAATTAAAGTTTGAAGTGAATTTTAAACCTAGTCACGATATATTTTATATTATGTTGTTATTTCTCAGGCATGTACTACGAGTACAATGAGATTTTTTCAAAAAATGTGTCCATGCGTGTGTGCGAGGGTGTGTGTGTGTGTGTGGTGTGAGAGAAAGAGGGATAGTATCTGTGTCCATTACTTATTAATTTATTGTGTGTATATTATTTCATTTATTGTTTTGTATTTGATTCTATACATACGTTTTTTTTTATTTGTAACTCTTTAAAGTTTAATTTGATACTCGTTGTTCTTATAGTATTATTTTTCTGGTAAAATCGACGGGCATTCACTGGTTTACTTTCTGTTTTTTGTTAAATTGTTTGATGTGTGATGTAATACTGTTCGTCTTTATGTGACTGAATAAATAAATAAATAAATATAACAACACTCATCCAATAAAAAAATACTGAAAATAAGTGTTGGATTGAGAGTTGCAAAAAGTAAAGTTTTTAAGACTTGTTTGTCTATCTATTAATATTCAGGATGTTTGCATATACATATACCATAAATTTTACCAATTAGTAATATTTGTTGCAGTAATTATGATTCACCGCAAGCTTTTGCAATATCGCGAACACAATCCCCAATTAACTTAAATAAAAATTATGTGCAGACTCGTACATATTTACTTAATTATTGTATTACATATTAATTTAATCTTCATTCTTTTATTCACATTGCAAGGGAAGACAACGTAATCAAAAATTATATACTCGAATATGATATTTTTTAATGTTAATTGAAGATGACTTTTTCCTTAACGCTATATTTAAATAAGTATAAGTCGCCTAAGTGAATTTCCTGTAAAGAGAAGTTTTATTCTTTGTAGTTTATTTTCAATAATACGATGTTTAAAATTTCTTATTATATGTACCTGCTTATATGCATTTTAGACTCATAGGTGTTTTTGTATTCTTGTTTAAAAATGAAAATTTAATTATTTATTAAATGGCAGGAAAGCGAATATTATACCTATTACCTAGATACATTGAATATTCTATTACAGTATAAATAACGGAACTTTAAATTCAGTATCGAAATTGATAGTGGTGGTTTCAAATGTGTAATAAGTATGTCTAATATTAATTCAGGCATTTCGGTGAAATCTTCTTAAGTAATTAATAAACGATTAGTTTTTATAATGTAAATTTCTTTGTTTCAGGCATCATTCTACTCAACTGCTTTAAAGACTCTAATATCCGTTTCGACTGTTATACTATTGGGACTTATTGTGGCCTACCACGCTTTGGAAGTTCAAGTAAGCTTACAACAAATTAAAATGTTACCTACATTTTCTTACTTCATGGATTAGGTACAATTATTCACAAGTAACAAACTTAGATAAAATAAATCAGCAAAAATAAATCCAGTATACTTACAAAAATTTTCAGCAATTCTCAAAGCGTTGATGAACCTGGTTTGTCGAAAATTAAGAAGGGCATTCACGCCTCACTTCAAATTAGTGAAAGGATAAACGAGCTGTCAGATAGAGTTCTCCTCTGATATATATCTCCTGCTTTTCGTGGAGTGAAGTACCTAAATAACATTCCTTACTCCGTGTTTGTTAGGGTGAGGAGTGGTTTCACCTTGCAACATAAATCTAATTACTCCCTACTTGATCTTACCTTCTAGCTCTCTCATTAATTCATTCAATTTGTGTCTAGATATTGTATCCTTTTGGTCACATGTTATTAGGCTGTGCCCTCACCAATGATTCTTGTCTTCCAGCTTGCCAGCACTTTGTAATGCTGGTAATGTACGGCGATATCATATCCAGTTCCTCTTGGAAATATTTATAATATTGACAGTAGTTAAAACACTCCCTAAACACGTGAAAATATTTCCATGAGGTTTATTAATCTTTGAAATATTTAGTTGGGTTTGTTTTGTAAAAAGTTCATTTAAGTTTATTCAACCTCATATAGTTTCTCATTAGAAACTCGATTTATTCTGCGGCAAGACATCATTACTGTAAGTGGGCAAACATGCATACTAAACGTATCAGCTTCTTCGATACCTTTTTCCGTAACTCCTAGTGTCTCCACTACCGGATATAAAGCTTCCGTCAAACGACGCTTCCATCCATTTCCGTCACTTGTCTTTCTTACATATTCTCTATCTGTGTTGGAGTCACAACCTCGATCGTAGATTGTATATGTACATACATGTATTAGGTATACACCATACACGCATAATAATGATATCGTGCATTATAAGACAACACAATGCACACCCGAACGACTTACTTTTGGAGACAATCTCTTCGATCCTAAGTCCCTTAGGCAATTTGTTCTTCTAAATATCATAGGTATAGTTTATATTTGTAGGACACTTTACTGATTAAGGGAGTCCTACTAAACCCACAGCGTCTTATTAATTACCAGCAATTTGATATGATAGAATTTCAGGTTCAGTAGAGGTTGGTTTCTAATATCTTGACTCTAAAACATATCATCGTTACTTTTAACTGCTCCATATTGTATTCAGGGTTGGCCTCAGAATTAAACGAACCTACAGGTACCAGGTATCTACATATAATCGTACACCTTGCTATCAATATCGCGTCCCGTTTCGAGAATAGAATACTGAACAAAAAATGAGGTGTCTTTACTTATATATTTTGTCCTAACTTAGGTATATTATTTTACCATAATTCCAAATACTTTCTCTGTTAAAATATTCCTTCGCACCCAGTTTTTGAAAACCTGATCGAGCTGATAGATTTGGTTAGTCTCGAAAATGCGCTCACTTTACGAGTATCTTCTTTCCATAGGATCCACGTAGGCCCAAGGTATCATAATTTTGTGTCTTCAATAGTTTCTATAAACGAAAACAAACAATAAAAACTATCGTAGTTTACATTAACAAAAATTGTAATTTAAAACACATGGTATTTTCGCCGATTGAATCGTCCATTTGCATAGTTATTTACTGAAAGAATAATAAAGAGTGTACATTAATATTATATCATAAATCTATATAAGTAATTTATAGGGAATATGATCGATTAGGTATCATATTAATATCGCATTAGAAAATAATATTATAAGTACCTGATACCATCAATGTAGTGTGCATCAATGCCTCATCCATTAGCATTATGGTCATCAAACCTAGTCTGACAACATCTGTCAGATAACAATAGTTATACTCCAGATATTTGTCAATTGGCCACACTGTGACATTTTATAACAAATACTACTTTTAAATGGGAATACGATTTTAATATATTCGTTTCAAAACAGTAGTACACTCGTATATTATTTAGAATTCACATTCAATCCACTTGCTTTATTATTATTCCTAGAATTCTTCTCATACCCCAGAGAATGAATAAAATCCTTGAAGAATGTCAAAGTCGTAGAAAAATATTGAACACGAAAAATTTATGTAAATTTAGCTTCTGCGCTCCGAACATTGGAGATAAAAATTCTTGTACCGTAATAATTTCAAAATACACGGTTGATGTGAAGTTCCAAATTCCAATTCTAAAAAACAGACTAAGAACAAGAGAAAGCGTACCTGATGTAGGTTTGCACGTAAATAATGTATCAGCCCTGATAATTAATTCCAATCAGGGTTGTATCTAGGTACTTTTAAAAGTTATTTTAAACTATACTTTTCTTTTCCAGCTCTTTATGATTGATAATTGCGCCGATGACTGGAGGATCGCCATGACCTGGCAAAGAATCTCCCAAATCAGCATAGAATTATTAATATGTGCCATCCATCCCATTCCTGGACAATATTACTTCCTTTGGACGACAAAACTTGCCAATAAAGGAGGCATCATGGGAACCGAATTGGTAAGGAAATATTCTATAAATCACCTTCTATTCTCAGGCAATACATTTTGATACAAATTATAAGTACATAATTCAAACAGTTTTTCTTAAGATTTTTAATCTACGGGAGACTACTTAATGATGTTTTAATTGTCATGTGTTTTTGTGTCTAATATACGAAATTAAAATATATATATATATAATATATGTTCTTATACTCTCATAAATATTTATTTATGTGTAAATATATTATATTCTTATTTTATAATTAAATAGTGTTTTATACAATTGATTATAAGTATAATGCAATTGTAATCAATAAATGTTGCACGTTTGTGGACAAAAGTAATCGATGTATGGGATAAATGTGTAGGTAATGGATATTTTAAAACAAATTCAATGTCTTGGTTGATGTTAGTTTTGATTTTTAATCATAAAATACTTTATACTTATAGACTTAAATAAAAAATAATTTTCTAACAATTAATGTTTACGAATTTGTTATCATATTGTACCTACATGTCAGTTTTATTATATTTTCATATTTTTTTATAATTTGCAATCATTGTACTAATCATCCTATCAATTATTGTAATAGGAAATTGCACTTTTTGAAGACAAGATGAAATCGTTTATATCACCTGTTTATAAAGCGGTTTTTTAAATCATATTTTTCATTGTTTCTGTAGGGAACCATATATAAACAAATACAGGTCTGTATCCAAAATTTAACAATCACGTAGAAATACTATATGTTCGTACAACGTTTGCATGTCTTTTGCCTGCGGGTGTGACGATTGCATTATATGTTCATGTCGACTAAATACATGTATCAATAGAAAATAATAAAAATATTGTCTAGTAGGTTTTCTGTACGTCAATCTTTAAATTCTCTCTCTCTATATCTCTCTCAGTACTATTGTTTTCTATAATTTTCCATTTATTATTTACATTTTTTGTAATATTTATATTTACATATCTATCTATTTTATATATTGTTTTGTATGTCCACCATATTGTATGGAAAATATTAATGACACTGTTGCGATTTACTAAAAGGCGATGAAATACAGTAAAAATATAATGATTAAGCATTACATTTCTTTGACAATGATTTCCATTGATGTACAGTGCGAGACATCTACCGGACTTCGTTTTATTAATACATACAATTTTCAGTTTACGAAATCAAGTCTGTATTTCTTTATTTCTTCCTAAGTTGTGTAAAAATGACTGATTTATCCTGAAATCCTGTTCCTTTGATTCTAGAGTTTATATGATTTGTCTGAAAATTGAAAAAAGACGAAACACCTATTAGGAAGAAAAACGAATTAAAAAACATTTTCATAATAGATCGATATCATAGAATTGCATTATACAGCTTGTTTTAATATATTTCGATACAATATAGATTTGAATACACCACACGTTTTGATTTCACAGATTTTTTTTCATCAAGAAAAAGTATTTTTTTGCGTTGTGACGAAACACTTTTACTTTTATATTTTTATTATGTTTCATCATATTACGATTATTTTTCTATTCTTATTACATTATTTGTCATAGTTAAAATTAATTAATTTGATATAAAACAATATTTCAAAGGTTAAAACTATTTTTTTAAATATTTAGGTAAATAATAATAAATATTTTGAAAACATATACTATATAGTGAGTTAATATTATCAGTAGACTTAAATGTTGTGTCGTAACTATATGTGATAAAATTATTTCAATTATTCCGTTAAATTAAAATATTTACTTAACATAATTTTGTTGTTTTGTGCATGGAAAATATTTATGTGATGAAACGTAAATGAAATGAATATTTATTATAATATATTAAATTGGCACGTTTTTCTATGTATATTTATTTAATTAATTTATTTAATATTATTATAAAAAATATTTTATATGAGTACCCATTTATAAAAAAAATATTTTTCTTTAATTGGAAGACATATCAACAGGTCAGAGATCACTCGTTCTTTATGGTTTGAATGCCTAAAAAAAAAAGACATACCTACCAACATACCTAATATTTATTTTTACAACGGGTCTAGTCAGTCGGCCATGGGAAATCAGCGATTTATTTTATTTATGTATTCGTGTTTGACGTGACTATTTGGCTATCGCAATCTATCGCACATTGCCGATATAATTATTGTGAGTCCCTTGATGGTACTTTCAAAGTACTATAATCGTACCTACCTTCATACCTTTTCTTTATTTCTATAAATCTACCCTACCGTGAAGCAGTGTACTTACAACTGTTTTCGAGGTTCATCGGTGATCTATATTATTTTCGGAGTGAAGTATTTTTCTTGTATTTTATATTTTGGCTAATTACTATAGGGCCGTTATGTGGACAATCCATCGCAAGAGGATTCCTTGTATTAGAAATGATTTTTAAAATTTTGTTTTCTACAAATTTAATTATATTGTATATATTTGAGTTTCAAATGTATCGCTTATTCCAATAATCAATATATTTTTATAAGAAATATAATGGTGTATAAATAAACACTTAGTAGTTCTCAACCAAATGTTATCTGAATACAAAAAGATAGAGCAACGTATGTATGTAGATACGAGTGCATAAATTCGAAGGAAATAAAATGCATTTCCGCAATATTTTGAACAAGTAGGTATTTAAAAAGCGGATAAAATACAGATGTTGTGTAGGTTATTAGATGGTTTTGAATGCGTCCAGTGAATTCAGTAAGTTGCAACTAATACATATAGCGATTTAAGCACGTCCCACCACAAAAAAGGTTGTTTTTTATCACGAAGGAAACAAATAGTACCTATAATTTTTCTAATGTTCACACGTAACGTTTTATTTTTAGTAATATTTTTAATACTTTCCTACATTTCAGATATTTTAGCAAACATCATAAGGAGGTTTGGTGTTAAAAATTAATTAGGTTTAAATGTTCATTATTTTTGTTCAAACATCTTGCTTGTCAATAATATTTTTCTCTTCATAATAATGTTATTCTTTACATTAAACATGACTGAATTTTTCTATCTTTCAGATTATGTTGATGTTGCTTTCGATATTGTTATATAAAAAATAATAGAATAGGTAACAGATCACCAGAAGAGTAATTCTTTTACGTACCTAAGTGTATATTTTTTTATGATTTACTTACCTAACAGTTCTGTGACGCAAAGATTTTCATTTATTATTATCGTAGAACCTTCATAAAACAATATAGTAGAGATATAATATACGAGATAAGAAAATTATAAAATTAATTAGTGACTTTTACGTTATTAAAGTTTGTGTTGTTGCGCTAACAGACTGTATTAATTTCAATTTATTGAAGATTTTCAGAGACTTTATTACATAATATATTGAATTATTATCCGGCTTCATCGTGGTTTTAATTGTATCTAATTTTCTCTCTTTAACTAGAATAACCTTTCACAAGGCCGTGGTCATGGAAACACAAGATTTTTCCGAAATGTCGGAATTATAAACCCTCCAGAAATGATAAAACACGATATTTTTTTATATTAATATTTTCATCATTATAATGAGCAGTAAGGTTATACTAATTAACATAAATAGCATTTATTATATAAATACATAGTTCCTGCAAATAATTAGGCCCAAATAAAACTAAATACTTACAATAAAAGAGGTAGTACCTACGTAAATTAAACATAACTTTTTTCTCACACTTTGCACATCACCTTTTGTGTGAATAGGAAAATAGAAAATCCAAGCAATTAGAACTTAATAAGAAATTATATTGAATGACAATTTGCATCTTTATTCCGCTTTACTTCATTGGTATTGGGTTAACTAATAAGTATTTTCTTGTTTAGGTTCCATACGATGTGACATTATCCCTGCCAATGTTCCTGAGGTTGTACCTTATATGTAGAGTGATGTTACTTCATAGCAAACTATTCACAGACGCATCGTCAAGAAGTATAGGTGCATTAAACAGAATTAATTTCAATACAAGATTCGTCCTCAAGACTCTGATGACGATATGTCCAGGAACAGTGTTATTGGTCTTCATGGTTTCACTATGGATCATCGCTAGTTGGACTCTGAGGCAGTGTGAAAGGTAAAGAAACTTTACATTTTGAAAAATACTGAAATATGTTCATTTTTTTGAGAAACTTTTAACTCAAAGTCAATTATAGAGCATAGCGGGTAATAAGGGTATACATCACCAAATACACAAGAGTACTATGACTATGTCGTCACGATCTCTTCCAGATAACCCAATTTAGAGTCTTTCTTTATTTTATTCCCCTAATGATACCAGTGATTAATGGTACCAATCTCTACCTGGAGCTAAAAATATATCAAAGGGTAAAAGTAGATGGTATCAATCTGAACGAAACTTCAAATAATTATTGAGGCATTAATCCTGTAGAATGATAAATTTGAAAAATATTACTAAATTCAGAATAATTATAAAGATGAAAAAATAAGGAATCTGAGTCGAATTAGAATCTCTTTATAAATATTCAAGATAATTCGTATTCTTTATTCCCTAGGCATCAGCTCAAATAGTCCTTCCACTTTTTTCTACAATGTCTTCCTGGTACTTCGTCCTTTAATATTCTTCGAAGGAACACACGAAGTCCTATTAGTAAGAGTGTTTTTGGGTGATGCGTATTACCTATTTACACCTCATTCTTAACACTCGAATGCCTCTATTACAGAAACAACGCACAGTAAACCCTTCCGGGTATCCGAATATTTACTTGTAGGATGTCTTTAATTAAATAAATAGTAACAGACCCATAAATACTCATCAAGATCATGAGCGTTGGGTGAAATAGAATTACAAGACGACAGGAATGAATAAATTATCAAAGTTTTTTATTCTTTACCCACTTTTATTTAAATAAAAAGTATATAATTATCTAACTTGAAAGATGAATATTCTATATTGATTTTGGGTTAAAACTTGAAATAATGAGTTTGAAAACATAACACTAAAAATACGTTTTTATTTTCATTCAACTTGACTCAGTTTTAAAGATATAGTTACCCACGTAATTTTTTATTTGAAAATGCATACAAAATGTTGTATTTTTTATAATATTTGTGTGTTTAGTAGACGTACATATATATTTTTAAATTGTTGATATTAAAATGTAGTACATTTGTATGACTTTTAAGAATGGGAAACTCTAATATTTTTAGACAAATTTGAATCGATTATGCGCATGATTATTTACTTGTTTAAAGTGCTTTATTAAGTAATACAGGAATGCTCCCTTTTTTATTTTATTTCAATAATTACTACTCATATTTATGTAAAACTATCGCCTACTACAATCTATATTTTTTCTCTCCATTTCATTTCACATTTATTAATTAATTTTCTAGCATTATAAGACTTCATTGATTTTACTTCATTCTCTGGTTTTGATTTTATTATTTTTGTTGGTTCATTTTTTCTGCTTTTTCTTATAGTTTCTTCTTTAATATTTATAATGTATTCCTTCTACTATACAACAGCATGCCTCATTAACAGGTAAAAATGCATACTTAAATAAAACAAATATATATTTTTTTTCATATTATATTGCACAGTATAAAATTCTACATTTAAAGTTATGTTTATTTTAAACAAAACTAAAAAATACTAGATCACAATTGTGGGGTTTGATTAAAAGAAAAATAATAATAAAAATTCCAATAAAAAAATTACATAATAATTGCATTTCACAATACAAGGAACACTTTTCCCATATCATTTAGTCACAACATCAGGAAGAAATATTATATGCTGAATTGAAGGTATATTCTTACAACTTACTTTAATATTAAATATCGTGTATACTATTATTTAAACATTTGGAATCCAGAAAGGCACTTTATGGTGAAACATACAAAAGGTTTTTATTTTCTTCCTATATCCTGTATCCTCAATCCACTAAGTATTGAGAATCATCAGCATATTATTTATCTATCGTTTTTTCTAATCACAAGTACATATTTTCTTCGACCGCGTGCTTTTATTTTACTTTTCAAAATAAATTAAAATTGTACAGAAAATCCAGATTGTTTAAAAGGTTGCTAAAACGTTCTCAATAATTAACTTTCTATGTATTTTTCACTACAGATAAAAATATTTTCACAAAGCATCAATTTAGGTATATCTAAACATAATATATAAACAAATAAATGTTGTCTCACAAATTTGTACTCGCATGTTCTTTTGTTGATGTAAATGCACAAATTCATAAATAATTAACTCGCGAAAACATTTCTTTATAATAAGTATGAATACAAAAGTATTAATATAAATTTGATTAAATTTCTTTTGTATTAAATTTCTGATTTAGATTTAACGCAATTCATATATCAATCAGGAAACAAAGTAATATATAAACTAACATATGTATTAATGTGTAAAATTTTGAAAAATGGTGTCCTAGAAATGACTATAAAATTTAATTATTTTTCGAGGTTTTCTGGTTGATCATTGAGTTTATTTTTCACATTGCCACTGAAGAACATTTCATATTCAACCACTCTACGCTTAGTTGAACTAAACTTAAGGCATAATACATATTTAATTCCCTCAATGGACAGTATTGGAAATAAATCAATTTCATACAACAACATTTGCTATTTCTGTTCCACTTTTATTCTGGGTCTATTCCCCTGGGTTTAAAGAACGACTTCGTTTAATCTCATCCGGTTTATATCGTAACAGCAATTCCATACATTACTTTCATAGTTCTATTTATTGAATACATCTATTAAAAAACATTTTCTGTATTCGTGTACCGAAGAAGAAATTAAGTAATAATAAAATATAGCTACATAAAAATGTAATGTAAGAAGATGTTACACAATCTTGCTTGTAGAAACTCATACAGACTTGTTGTAAATCAGTGACGTTAGGTACTGAGTTCATATAGTTTAGTTCAGCGATAAACAAATGGCTATACTAAAATTCAGTGTAGTGAAAGAGGACATGTTTGTTTATTTTGTTTAGTAGTAATTTCTTTTGAACAATCTCGAGTATGTGGAAACACTTATACTCGTATAGTAGAAAGATGAGCCCAAGATACCGAGAAAAGTGAAAGATACCAAGAGATACGAAAAAGAAAAAATCAGTGGGTCATAGCGACTTCCGCTAGCCAAACCTGGAATCTCAAATGCACCATTGCCTTACTACGACATCGAGGACTTTGTTAAAAATAGTCTTCTCATCATTTTGTAAAAAAGAAAGATTAAAAAATAAAACTTTACATAAAAATGCTCGACTCTAGCCTATTGGTGTCTCCTAACCTACATAGATAGCTAAAAGGTTAAAATCTACATTATTTCCTACGTCTAAATAAATCGATAGACTTACCACCATATTTCACTACATCCCTATTAATACCTACAATCTACACGCATGTGTTTAGTACATGTATCATTAGGTTAGCCTTACCTTCCCTTAGCTCTACACATACTAAATATTTATTATATACGTACAATTGGTGAAACACTAACTTGTCAATACAAATTACCTGTAATTAATATTGACTATAAACGCCGACGTACGTGACTGTTGTATTTAAGCTTCTTCGCTAATTAGAAGGTACCTACTATATACTCGTAGGTATTCGTATTGCGTATTTGATAGATCAAAATTCTCAAAGCGTTGTTTCACACAAGGCATATACTCGTATAATGTTACCGCAGTTGCCATTTTGATGAGAGAATTGAATTCGTGAAGTGAACAAAATGTTCTGAGCTCGATGATAAATTTAGTCTTCAATAACTTACTTAATCATTACAGTTCACTTGGCTTAGCAATCCGCTCCCCCCTTCTTCAGGTCACTTCAATGCTCCTAAGTCACTAGAAAATGTGGGTTGAATCAGTCCAACAACGAGATAGAATGTCCCTATTTTAAAGCGAAATAACTTTGGAACCAATTACGTTAAATGTGTACTAATTAATGTAGATTTTTTTGATGTATGATACAACACTGACAATTGACTTTGACTTCGCGAACTGATTACTGTTGCACGATTACAATCACATTGCGAGGCGTTAGATGAAAAGCGTCGGCTTTGTTGACTGCGCAGCCATTCTGCGCATATTCCATCGCATTGTATCATAGATCAAACGAGGTCTACATTACTTAGTTACCATACAGTGAAAGAATCACACATTTAAAGTAAATGGTTCCAAAGTTATTCCACTTTAAAATAGGGGAATTCTTTCTCGATGACTCTGTATAAGTAAATCCAGGAATCTCTACTTCCAAAATGTATTAAATTTCATAGTTCCTGTCTTCCACAACCTCTGTATTGCGTGCCATAAGATGAATGAATTGAATATATTTAGTACAATAAGTATTCAGTGCTACTGACGCGTGTATTGGGAATTCGTTGAAAACCTACTTCTAATGTACGAGTACACGCACGCATACTTTACACTCGTAATTTTACTAGTTAGTAGTTTACATTACAGACCGCAGGTACTATTATTATACGTGAAATACTCAAACTTCTAAGTGGTTAAAAATGACATTACAAAATAACAGAAAAGATTTCATTTTTATTTTGCTGGTGTTACATACACTCAAGAGTGCGTTGGGTGAAACTCTTTAACAACGTCATCATTTTATCATGATGAATCTGTCTGGTTAAATATATTTGGAACATTTACAAACATTAACTGTTCATTTCAATAATGAACCAATTTTTTTCTGAAATGACAGGACGCAGTACTAGGTAGGTTGAAGTGAGGAATTAATAGTGAATAGTGGGTGGGAAAGGCGTTGGGGGTTGTTGCCTAGTTTTCTTCTCTTGTAGACATCCTGAAGGGCATTGATAGAGACAAGCATAATTACATACACTAATCAAAACATGCTGCTTAATACACAAATCCCATCCCACCACTCTCCCACACACTTCACTTCCCTGTGATGTGAATCATTATCACATTCTTCTTTAATCACACTCTACAACATTTCATATAAACTCATTCAATACATTGTGTAGTATAGTATTTATAATATAATAATGAAACAATATTCGACACATTCCTAATACATATTTTGTAATAAGATTACGGACGGAGATTCGGAACATACATTTGTAAAGTAATTATATAAAATTAAATTATATTTTCATTCTTAAACAACAAAGTGAAGAAATTCAGAACCGAGGTCCGTAGAATGGATATCTTCTTAGAATGCAACAAGGAGGAGTACTGTGCACAGTGCACACGTAAAGATGTGACACTTCTCATCTGCATACAATCATATTCTGCTTTCATAGTTACAGAAAAACGCATGGTTATTACCAATATTATTTATTAATCGGTAATTTCGGTCTTTCATCAAAAAGATTGTGTACCCCTGTTAGTTCTAGAGGATTCTACCCTGGACGGTGAATCTAATAAATTATGGTTTCGAAAGTAAGCAAGATTGTGTAAATTGTCTTGAGGATATTCTACGATTTAAAATAACTTCTTCTGTATAACGCACTAGTAGGGAATATTCATGTTTTTGAAAATAGTCACCACGTTTTGAAAATAAATTTATTTTATTTTTGTTAATTACATATTATTTGCAGCTTCTTTTGTTAATTTCTGTCTCCGGTTTACGTGTAGCTTGGAAGTTAATTGATGTATTCTTGTTTGCTTTACATAATATGTTTTGATTTCAATGATTTTTTTGTTATTGAACTGTTTGCACGCCATATTTCTTTCAATAATTATTTTATCCATTTTGTCGAATAGAAAGATAATAATTACTGTATATTACATCATCATTTTCTGTGTACGTAAATTATAAAAGAAATACTTAGAAAATATTATGTTGTTGTCTAAATTTGATTTTCAGAATTGGTTATAAATGTTAACGTTGGTGTATTTACTATATTAGTAATTTCTAGTTTTTCAAAACTATGATTATCCTTTTCCACTATTTGTTAAATATTGTTGTTGATTAAAAAGAGGGTTCGCATCAATCGGAAACATCTATTTACACTCTTTATATAGAAAAGGACGGAACCCAAATCTACGAAAGTCTAACTGCTACTTCTATATTGCCCATGTGAATCACGTCCTAAGAAACTAATTTCGGGGCCAATTTGGTCAACCAATCTACCGCCTTTGGTCCGTAAAAAAAACCATAGAACGGGTACCCTAGAAATCACAGTTGAACTTTTCTAGCTGACAGCCCCTCACAGTGCACAATGTGTATTATTGATTTTATACTCGTTTGTATAAAATCAATCCCAAATCTTCCATAGATGTTATCGGAAAATATCTACGGTACATATCTGTAATTTATGGTAATATTTGCTAGGCAGGCGGGGTCATTCTTACATAAAAATAGCTAGGTATTTTATAGCTTCTTTGTAAATTTGTACACCAATGGGACAAGTTATATAAAACAAAATATTTTTTACTAGAGATATCTAAATTACAAATTGTGAGTCCACTATCAATGTTTTGCTTCTTGCTGTTTTTTTTATCATAATTCTTGATTTTTATTGCATGTTTTTTGATTGAGTAAAATAAACGCGTGTTTTAAAACTACAGATGAATCCTTAATACCAACCAAAAATATTATCCTGTGTCATTACTGTTCTTTAAACATTCATTCGTTTTTCAAGTTACTCTTCACTCTGTGACATATGACATGATCATCAAACCTTGAAGGGATTGTTAAATCAACCTAGTTAGGCTGAATTATTGAAATGCTTTAAAAAATCGACACTCAATCTGTTGACAAACGTTTATCAACGGCTTTTGATTATGCTGTACATCAAGTTTGGATCAAAAAAAAATTTTTTTAGTTAGTTTACTGTAAAATAAACTACCTATTTTACAACGTGCCTCATTAAAATTTACTAAACAGTATTATACAAACCCACTTGTGTAGACTTTTAAAGCGAATGATTGTTTTTGAAGATATAGCAACAACATTTTACCCATATTCACAAAATATTGTTTTCGATATCACTAACTACATACTCGTACAATGACAAACATAACAACTTACATAGGCACATCCTTAGTTAAACCGAGAAGAACTACGATACCAAAATAAATCAGTGAAGTTATGCAATGAATTTTCTTCGGGAGATGAATAACATATTCTCTTAGTAATTGAAATTCGATTACAAACTTTCGTATGCCCAATAATGACTTAAATTCATTAATATATAATATATTTACCCATATCATATAATGAGAGGCAATATCGTATAATGCCTATTCAGTTTTTAGTATTTTAATTTGATAATATTAAATATTTTGAGATAGATCCTCCATTGTTGATGGATTGCTGATACTAAAAAATAAGAAAATATACAAATTACTGATATTAATTCATTACGAAAACCCGTATATATTGTGCACGAGGTTTTTCATTTGTTTTAACTAGGGATGTCAAAAAACATGTGATTTATAACGTCTCAGATAACGGACCAAACCACATTCAATATATCACCATCATAACTCAATCACGAAAGTAAAAAATAAATAAGTTTAAAAATATAAGTTATTATGCCAACCTATACAAAATGATTAATTTGGGATGATGGTCGGCGCTAATCGTCCAGGTTTCACGATGCCGAGCACGCCAACTTGCTAAACTCCATGTGGCTGACAGCAATCACCTTTCTCTGTGTTGGATATGGGGATATCGTCCCTAACACCTACTGTGGCCGAGGCATCACACTCACTTGTGGAATGGTGGTACGTAAAACACAAAAAAAAACAAATGCCTGCAAAACAAACAAATACCTATCATGAGACAATTAAAAGACATAAGAAAATCAGAATTAAATATGTGTAACAAAATTCAACCTAATTGGGTAGGTATGTACATTATTCATTTGAGACATTATCTTGGAATCGTGCAGCTAGACTCGACTAGAGCAATGATGTTATAGTGCTAGGGGGATATTAAAGATTCTGTATAACTTAACCTAATGTTACTGCACTCTTTTAGTAGGAATACCTACCTAGATCCAATATGATATAAAATGTACGTATGTATTATTATATGTACTTAGATACCCACAAGGTTGACATCATTGCCCTACCAAAGATTTACCCTTACGATGTGGTGTTGGGATAAATTCGAATATAAAATCAATTCATTTTTGCATGGAATTCAATCACTATTTCATGTTCACAAATCGCGCACTTTCCATTCAAGTTTTCGTTTTCAAAATCACGACTACAATTAAATTACTCGTACTAACTAAGACATTCTTCTATCAATTGTTTGGTGTATGAATTGCTTTAAAGTTTCGAGAAGTATTTATCCTATATTTTCAGAATATATGCATGTAAGACAGAATTGATTTTTTTTTCGAAAAAAATATTAGATTTTACGTACCCGACGACGTAAATACAATGAAAAAGGTAGGGTATTTCCATTTTTATATTTGGCCCACTGTGCAATACAATCAACCGAGTTACAAAGGTAAATATAATATAAATAATTAAATAAAAATAAGAAAACAATACCACACAAAATCAAAACACAGGAATATATTTACTAAACTTTTGATTTCAATTATATTAATTAAACAACGAACAATTAAATGAATTCGTTATAAGATTATCAAAAATCTTCACTTTCTAAAAGTTTCATTTTATTATACTTATATTTTATTTATTTTTTAAAATTATATATAAAGCTAAATAATACATCCTAATACACTAATTATTTTATACCTATATGTAAGTGGCAGTTTTATTTAATGTTTTTAGTTGTAATTTGCCTTTACTACTATTTATATATCTAATATGATTTTTTATACTTTCATAAAGGCACAAATGCATTTTTACCTGTTATGCTAAAATATAATAAAAATCACTGTTGTGCAATATCTTAAAATAAAAAATATAGTATAAGCACTATTACTGTTTATGCTTTAATTTCACTGTTGTATTTTTTATTATATTATTTTAACAAAACTCTTTCTCTACTACCAATATTTTGTTTTAACTTTATCGTTATCGTATAGGGCTGTTAGTTATTTGTTTTGTATTTTTAGATGTTTCTCTATTAAAAGTTTTTTTCCACATACGGATTTTTAATACTAATTATTTGTGATATTGAAATTATTTTGAATTTTATAATTTTCTTTCAAAAAACTTTCCCTACCTGACGGATGTCAACCAAACTGTAAATCGACACAACAAATTGAATAAATTCAACATCTCACATCAACAATCAACACCACCTTCTCAACGTTGTCGGCTACATCTACTGCTCTGTCGTCACCACCCATTGTTATGTCGCTAACACCAATTGCTTTGTCGCCAAATATATTTTTGTTACCGGACCGAATTAACGATGTAGATTTCATGATGAAGAACATGCCAACTTGCTAAACGCCATGTGGCTCATAGCAATTACCTTTCTGTCAGTTGGATTTGGCGACATTGTTCCCAATACATACTGCGGACGGGGAATTGCAGTCAGTACCGGAATCATGGTAAGATTTTAATATATTAAGTATTTTAAACTATATTATATTATGTTTACTAATAATCTTGTTTGAATGGGTGTCTATACTACGTTGATATCAGAATATTACTTTTGACAGTATATCGATTTGTAACGTTTCAAAAAATACAATTTGATGGTCTTCGTGTCAAAACTCGATAACATCATTCATTTTTTTAATATATGTAACATTGTAGATGTTGGTGACTTTAAACGGCGATCGTTTATCGAATTCCAGTTTTTTTTGTATTAGATTTATTATATGGCATTGTATACAATTCTTATGCCTAACAATGTCAGGAAATGTGTGAAGTAATATCATTTTTTTTGTGTTATAAATTATATTTTTTATATTAATCTAAAATATTACGTATTAATGTAAATACATAATGCACATTTTACTAGAAATTTCGTACATTTTTAAACAGGAATCGAAAATTATATCGATTCATGTAATTCCAAGCGCAACTCCAGTTTACCTTAAAAAATAAATAAGTTCTTCAGTTTGAAATGTTTGAATACGTTTTTATTTTTTTGTGTTATCTGTGTGCCAGCTTAGCCGAAATGCATAATACTTTTTACGGTTAGTAAAACATATGTATACCTATTTCCTAAAAAAAAAACATGAATCCTGTGTCAAATTATTTCACACATTTCTTTAACAGACTCGGAATTGTATAATACATTTAATATTTAGATTAAAATCTTTAAGTAAAAGTAAAGTAAAATTTTCTGAAGTATAAAATAGCAGTAGGTACAACAGTATTATTATAGTAGTGATTCTTTTAAAAGGCAACATCGCCGGTATGACGATAGGGATCTTCAGAGAGGTAGTGAAGAAAGCAAAAAAGCTTTCGACTTGCTAAATAAGTGTAGATACAAGATAACGAAATTCAGACGAGTTTTCAACAGATAAAAAATGTTCAGGAAATTGTAGGTAATGAAACATTTTTCTCTTTGTGGAGAAATCTAAATGGGAAATATCTTGACAATTCCATATCTCCAAGAGCTGAAGTACCTGCCTAGTACCTATTCATGTTACAATATTGGCTTTTATAAAAAAAAAAAAAAAATGCCATCTGTAGACAAATTTCTTGTAAAGCTCTACAGTCTACGTGAATACCTATGTCTTGTCTAAACTATACTTATATTTGTTTTAATACGTAACGAGTTTTAACAAATTTCAATACCTTTATACAGTAAAAGAGTTCTCCTTTATTTTTTTTAAGATCCTTTTTGTTAAATTTCTTAGTTCTTTTATACTTAAAACAATCTCTAAAAAAAATTAACAGTACATATCCATATTAGCCAAATAAAATGTATCTACGCCTGTAAATTTACTCTATGCCTAGTCTAAACTTTATCTTGTTTGTATCTCCTGTCCACTTCTCTATTTAATAATATTTGAGGACAGTTTCTTGGAATTTTTTCAATCTTCCCCTAGGCTCAAGAGTTATTATTTCGTCATTATTTTGTAATATCACAATTTGTATTAATCAGAGATCACTCGTTCTTTACAAAAAACTTGTATTAACATGAACTTGGTATTGTTTCTATTTTTGATCTATAATGACTTCGTTGTTTGGTGGTATTTTTGCGAGCACACGAGCGAGGCTTTAGTTAGTATTTTATTATTATTTTTATTTGTCAGCCTTTGTTATTGGTGTATGCTGCGGGCACCCTTAATTGGAGAGTCGACATGAGATATCTTTCTTTTTTGTATGATAGTAAATTCATATTTTGTTGATGTCTTTGTTGGTGTCTCATAAAATAAAATAAATCTTACCCCTTCCTGATTCAAACCTTTTAAAGATGAGATTTTCTATCATATTATTTTCACCTTAATAATTTTGTTGGCATTGATCATGCCTATATGTAATATCCAATAAATTATTACTGACAGACTTTTGTTCCCAAATGGCATTTATCAATTTCTGATATTATTTTCATTTTTCATTTTCATTAATCTTGTTTGGGAGATGGAGGACTCAATTATACATTTTGAGAAATTTAATATTAAATTTTTGACACTTATTTTCCCCCTTAGAGTATTTTAATTAAATGAGTTGTTGAAAGGGAGAACAGATTTTTCTCTGTCATCAAAATATCTGTGTATAATTTAATAAATCCCCTTATATTTAGATATATTAATAATTATATATATAAAAAATATTTTATAATATCACAAGTAGGTAATTTTCTCAATAACATGACATAGGTAGGTAATTTTTCTGGCACCCGTGAACTTTAGCAACCTCATCCAAAGCAAGGGTTTTGACAGCTACCAATGTCAAATTTGGACCCACTTTGAGGTTACTTTACCACTGTGTTTTTTTATAACATTTTTTACGAACTACCTACCGTAGAAACGACTCTAAAAAATCACTCGTGAAAAAAAACCTCTGGGGATCTTAAAAAGTTCAGGGATATTTAATTAATATTTAATCATTTCTGTCTCCGTAGCCGTGAAACATAATTCGCGAGGTCAGCCAATGATAAGACTTTTATGATGGGATTGAAATTCCCGTATCTTGTGAACAATTCGCGGAAATAAAGTCGAAATGAAATGTATGCGTGACGAAACGCGTGTAATACGAGTACTCGTATAGTGACCCTAGGCGATATTCAGGAGAGTGTAAATGTACTGACAACCAGTGGCGGCTCGTAAAATTATTTCAGGGAGCGCATACTACTCGCAGCCGAGTAGAAAGCCTTATATATACTTTTTAATGAATCTGGGCTTATCGAAGTAAACCCAATTACACGCTTGAAAAGCTTGTGTCGTGAAGTGGAGTAGGTCGGCATCGGGAATCGAGCCCGCGCTTACTGGATTAACAGTCGAACGCGTTACCAACCAGGCTACCGACCACCTCAAAAAGATATTAATGTGTGTAGGTAGGTATATATAGTAAGCTATATATGCAAGAGTGTGTTTAGGTATAGAGATTTTTGTCCTCTCTATCTACCCCGCAAAGGATGCGACGTAAAGGGATAAATAGAAATAGATTTATCTACCTATATTGATCTGACTTCGACGTCGACTGCAGACTAACAGTAATAAATTCCACAAAAATATTCGGCACTATTCCACTATCGCGGCCCCACCCGACCACGGAGGTGGCAGAAAAAGTCATACTTATAGTAGTCGTGTTTATTAAAAAAAATGTAGTAAACATATAATAAACCTTTGACAAAATATGAATAAAACCCACTAGGTATGTAGATACATTCATAGACAAGATAAGGATTTTCCAACACTTCTTACTCAGCTGCGAGTGGGGCCGCAGTACTCCAAGATTAACCAAGTTTCGACTCAGACTGTACGAAAACCATATTATAAATAGTAGTTGTCGAATTACGGTTCGATCTAATAAATCGATTGCTCATTTGCTATACGAGTATACATATTATGCTATGAAAATAATGTTAAAGTATTGAGAAAATGTATCTTTATTTATTTAATCTTTCAGTAACCTATGCTATAAAACCATTTACCTGTCCAAATTTCGTTCGATTGCACTTCAATTATTCTTAATATTTCGATATTAGTGTATTTATTCAACCTAAAATAGTGACTGAGTTCAACTTGTAAACAATGAAAATACAAACACAATACTAATCGATTCTAACATTGTAGTTGCGTTAATTAAAGTTAAAAACTTACCTACAAATAAATCATTTTATGACCTGTGCGTCGCGAATCACGCATGTTTTAAATTATATCGATGACTTGGGCACTGCCCGCCTCCGTCTCTTTCTAGCGCGTTAATTTCTCTATCAAAGATACACTCTCTCCCTCATTTCACCGTTCGCGAAGGATTCGAGATTTTAGTACAAATATCGATATTTTTTTGTGCATTTGAAATTCTGCACGCGGCCTTCAATACACATGCGTGAGATTTACTCCACCTACACCGCACACATACACTATCACACTAGAGTAGTTTCACAGTAGTATGAGTACTCGTACGTGCGATATTATAAAGATGAATGTATAAGGTACGATTATTTTTTTTAACGTTTTCCATTTAATATTGATTTATTTATAGGCATATTCTTATGTTTAGTGTGGCAGCGCAGTGCGCCTTTGCCTTTATCAGCGGCCACGCGTGCTGACAACCCATACATAAGTTTTATAGTCCCCGAGATGCTCGACATACGGAATAAAACACTTTCTTCTCTTAAAAACTTAGATTGTATGATGAAGCACGGATATACGAGTATGTATATTCTTATGTTAGACCTAGTGGCCTGTTGTTTGGGAATTATTAGTCTCTTGCGAGGTCGACTCCCGACAATTTACTATAATATAAAAAGGTTTTGATTATCCTATCCTGTCTTCTAGTCAACCGCATCTACTTGATATTAATTCTACTATTTAAATTCTATTCCAAACGGACTCTCACAATTTCAGAATTATAAGTACAATACAAAGAATTAATGTGTGTAATATTAATTGTGTTATGTATATGTTGAGAAGAATAAATAAATAAATAAATTTTGTGCGGTTAGTCTATATAATATCTATTTCCCAGGTGTTTTTTTTTATATTAATTATTTTTATAATAATATCCAGGGTGCTGGTTGCACGGCGCTCCTAGTTGCAGTCGTATCAAGGAAGTTGGAACTGACGAGGGCTGAGAAGCACGTACATAATTTTATGATGGACACACAACTAACAAAAAGGGTAAGCCATTTTATTTCACAATATTTACATACCTAAATACATGTCAAATGTAAATATCAATCCAATAACAAAATAAGACAAGCAGAAAAAATGACAGCACACCAAAAATCCAGCATACGTAAATAGGAAATTATTGAATAAGAAAACCAACATTTTTCCAAATCTTTCTTTTAATTAATCAATTTTTTCTGTTTCTCTCAACTGCTGGATGGATGGACAGAAAGACATGGGGAAATGTGAAGGAAGTCATATTCCTCCTTGGCGCTTTGCTGCGTCCCTGCTCCGCGACTTTTTCCATGTCTCCGGTCCAGCCTTCTCCCTCTTTTTCTTTTACGCATTCGTAGGGTCTCTAGTTTATAATTTGTGGGGCCACATATCGCCTTCTTGTCTATCAAATGATTCGCTCACTCCTGTTTTAGACTTCCCACTCATTGAAGTCACCTACATATATTATTTCGTATTACCTGCATTCCAGAAGCCGCCGTCACTTGTAAATTAATTCTCCCAACACAATTATTCAATTTATTTCATTTTCCATTCAAACGTGAATGAAATTCTGTACAAAAGGAATTTTGTAAATACTTTCAGGGATCAACTTCTATAGTATTATAAAAATAGATAGGTAAATAAGTATTATCAAAAATATTCGATATAGGTATTTATTATTTTGCTACTCGTTGGGACACCCAGAAGGGTGATTGTCGACAGACTATGATCAATCTGTCGTGGCACTCGTGGCGAACGGAACGAGTCATAAAACTCCCTGTCGGCAATCGGCCAAACAAATCACTTTTTTACATCCTATAGGGTTACCGACGTCCAAAAAGACCCTATTCCCTAATTTAGTATAGTCCGTTTGTATGACAATGACATTTGGTGCACATTATAGGAATGACCTCTGTGTTTTTTCTGGCACATTGTTGCCTAGAATTTATTTTACCCAATACTAAAAAACTAAACATAACCAACAAAATTTTGACGAATTTAAGTACGAGTATATAAGTGATTTGGTCTTCGCCCTGTATTTGATGACTTTCATTTCCGGTTTGAAGACACCTTAAGTGGTTTCCGTTTCTGCCGGATTCTCCCTATAATTTGAATTCGGTATTCTTGAGTAAGGTTTCACACATAAGACTAAAACTAAACTGTTATAATGTAGGGGGTTGATGCCAATAACAGTGGAATGGAAAAAAACGATCTAAAATATTAATTATGTGGGATTTGGGCGAGGAAAATCAAGTGAAGAAAAAATCAGTCTCCAGGACTGAAACTACAAATGCCAACTGCACAATGGAGATTAAATCCAATTGTCATAGGTGCCTATAGAGATGTAGAGAAATTTAAGAAGATCTTATTTAACAATTAGATTGGAAACTCATGCAAGCCACTTAGCTCTGGCCTTTTAAAACCTGGTTGGAATGGTGAAGTTTTGCGTTTCCTTGAGCAACATTAAAGGGCAAGAAGTAATAATATTTGTTAATACATACTCGTAAAAAGTAATAATCTAATACATATCAACTCTGACTAGTCATTATGACGATGGCGAAACCTGTATTTGATACCTACGTTTATCTTTTTTTTTCTTTCGTATTGAATTCGTCCCTTTTTACATTCAGTGATTCGACACTCTTATTATGCAAATTACGTACGTTACGTAATTCGGGTCTAATGTCGAAATTCGCGTGAATACCTACGCCTAGTGTTGGAAAGGACAAAAATAGGTGTGGCTATTGTTAAAATAGATTTATTTGATTACATAGGGTTACTCTCAAGGACTATGGGCGTTTTAAAACATCTGCTAAAGTGAGGCCATTCCATTCACATCCTGCATGGGAACAACTCAAATAATTATTACGTATAAAATCACCTTCTTCTTGCTAACCAGTTAAACCCTCCAACGCAAATAATCACCCGGTAGAAGGTTTTTCTATCGTAGTTAGAAAAAGCTCTTCCATAATCTTTCCATAAGTCCGCCAATTGGTCCATTCATGCATGTTGTGAAGCCAGTAGGTATAGGTCATCTGCAAATAGGGTAGTTTCCATTTTGCCTGATCAGTATTTAACAAGTATACCTAAATTTATTCCATTTTAATGTATAATTACCTAAGGTATGATTTTTTTGCATTTCAGCTGAAGAATGCTGCAGCGAATGTCCTCAGGGAGACTTGGCTCATCTATAAACACACCAGATTAGTCAAGAGGGTTAATCCAGGGAGAGTTCGGACGCACCAACGAAAGTTCCTTTTAGCTATATATGCGTATGTACCTGTTGCATTTCTATATACTTAGTTGTTATATTGTTACATTACATTAATACCGTAGGTACTTACTCGTGCAATGAACAAAATTATATGACTTATTCTTTCATAATTACACGAATGTTAGACCATTGAAGGGAAATCCCTCGGGCTAAAGATCCCCCACATCCCCGGGTAGCTCAGGCGCATTAATGGCGACCTCTTTAGCCGCACTACTAGAAAAATCTTTTCAAGAGGTGGGCCAGTGAGATGCAGTAACACTGACAGGCCAAAAATTACGAAATGATACAAATATCTAATCCAGATGGGAAAGCCAACATATACTTTGCTGATTGCTCTCTTTGCCATCAAACCCAGAGACCCATCTGTGACTAAATAATAATGTAATGATGTTTCAGCTATGGGTATCACAATATAATTGGAGGGCTATATAATTCTTCTGCTATACTATATTTTTTATGGATTTTGAATAAAATACATTTTTTACCTTTGTCCAAAAGGCTCCTATTATTATAGTAGTGTGCACTACATAACCTATTTGGGAACTGATAACACAACAAAAATTCCAAAATAAATTTACCAAACGAAAATTCGCGATAAATGGGTTATATCTATACTATCTACATATTATTTGAAGAGCCTTAATTGCTCATCTTTGTGTAGTGTGCTAAGGTTGTGTTGGGTTAGGTTAGATTAAAATTTAAAAGTTAAACTATCAAAAGTATCTCTGAATTGTAGGTACACTGTGGGTCATCATAATTATATTGTTAATGTAACCTAACCTAACTGGCATGAGGCAATAACAATAATAACAAAGTTTAAGGTCGCCAATAAGGTTAGTTTATAAATGGGATAAATCCCATCTGTCCTTTATCCCCGTAATATTGTAAGTATGGGAGATGCTATGTTTGTAAATGGTTAGTGGACAAAAGTTTTCACCCGTTATTAATAGAGTACCTACCTAAATGTATGGAACTGAATCTTTTGTGTTTGTAAATATGACGGGGTAGGCATCTCATACTATGTTACAAGAAATAAAGGATGTGGCATATTACAAACAAATTAATGGACCTTTGAACTGAGTATGGAATGAAATAAAAAGGATGGCTTTTAAGTGTTTTTTTGGCTTCCAAGTGTTTTTTGTAGAATACTTTTCTGACAAAAGAAATGTTCAAAAAATAAATAAAATGTTTTTGCACATTTTCATTACTTAGTTAGATTTGTTTTCCATGGGTTTGTCTATAATGTGATTTTTTATCTTAATTTTCCTTTTTAATAATGAATTGCTTTTGTAACTCAGATAATTTGGTAATACTTGAGTCTTCGCTGGTGTATTTGTTGATGATGTTGTATTGTTTATACTCATTGAAAAACTGTTTGTACTCGAAAGATTAATAAAATAAAATAATAAAATAAAATGGGTTTATCTGGATAATATTCACCTTTCAGTTTTACAATAGGTGTATTTTTGCAGGGACCATTCGATGCAATCAAACTCAGTTGTCATAATATAAATATAAATCAATAAAAGTTAACATTGTTTTGTTAATTTTTATGGATTAACTGCCCTCGTTCCTCTGTGAAATACAGTTGGAACATTATGATAGATATTTCATACACAACGATTTTTTTAACTATTAAATATTTTTAATATTGTATCACTATCAATGGTTAATATATGCCATCTTTCACTATAATTCCTTCTATATGTATATATGAGGAAGGTAGTGGAATCTACATAATAAATTTTATGATTACAGATTAAGAAAAGTGAAGATGGATCAGAGAAAGCTGATGGACAATGCCAACACTATAACGGACATGGCAAAGGTAAATTGATGCCATTCAGTGTGAATGTTGTAATAATTTCATACTCAAATTGCATTGCTTTATTCTTATTAATTTATATAAAGCTAATGCATTCCATTTTATAACACATCATATTGAAGTAAAGTAGGATATTACACTTACACATCTCATGTAGTGTAGCTACACATTCGTAATGACACAATGTAGTCATTAGGCTTATATTAGTTTTAGTAACACTATAGACATATTTTAGAATTTAAAAAAAAGGTTAGAAAGTTAAAACGCTATTACCAATTGTTAATTAAATGTTGAACAATTCAGGCAAAAAACGATGAAGATATCGCCATATTCTTAAAATTGTAAAATTAATCTTTATTGCAAAGCACTAACGGTAACAAATGGTTCATGGTGGGTTTATTATTGCACATCCATTACTTTCTTACCAACCCAAACAATTTAAAACTCCATTATTAGGTATCTTCTTCTTCTTCTTCCGGTGTCGTGTTAGGTCCCTCCAATGTTGACTATCACTCGAGAGAAAGTGCTCCTGTCCTTGGCAGCTCGAAATAACTCTTCAGCACTCCTTATTCTTATTATATATAAATAGCGTAAGGGTTGCTCCCTCCCACTTACCCTGGATGATGAAGGAACGCTAGTTCCTATGTCATCCAATATTTGTGCAAAAACAGTTCTAGGGAGGGCTCAGGGTTCGCCAGAAGGGCTCCCCCGACAAACCCCTCCCTGATTTAAAACAACCCTCAACGTTCACAAAAAGTCCTTATATACTAATACAATTTCCTATATACTTTACGTATTTACTACGTACTAGAATTCTTACAGCCTAAACATAAAAAACAGCATAATTGACATGCAATGCCTAGGATTGACCCTGACTTTAGGAAAAGGGCCAACCGGCCCTATATAAATAATTATATTTGTTTTTTACATATACATAGTAAATTCGAGTAATAATAATTTATATTTCTAGTTAGAATACTAGTAGATAACTGAAAGCCATGTTAAAATTTTTCTATAACACAATGTGTCTTATTAAAATAATTCAGTAGATGGCGATAGCAGTCATCCAAAATATAATATTGTGTAGGCAGTGTTACTACCTACTGGGATTTAAAAAAATAATTTGATTAGGTACTTTGATAATAATCAAAGGGATTCAAGCATATTCTTTGGTGTAAATTGTAATAAATGTGCTGTTCTAGAGGGCTTTTCCACTAGTAATTACAAGAGGTGGTCAGTAACCTGGCTGGTAACGCGCTCGACTGTTGTTAATCCAGTGGGCGCGGGTTCAATCCCAGAAAAAATAATGACAATAACCATATATTATGTGGGGTATTATAGGTTAACCACAACTAACCCTCCCCATTCAGTGGTGGATCCAGGATTCAATTTTGGGGGGGGGTTAATGTCATCACATGGTAAAAAGTACTCTCACTCAACGTTTTGGGGGGGGGGTGGGGGCTAAGGGGCTGAAACTCCTAGATTTGCTGTATATAAAGTACTGTCACTCATGGTTTCGGGAGGGGCTTCAGCCCCCTAGCCCCTCCCCTGGATCCGCTAGTGTCCCCATTCATTGTACAGCAAGTCATTCTACGAGGGACCTAGGCTTGACTGTAGAGTAGATAACATAATTAATTCACCTAATGATCAGATAACATTTAATTGTAGGTAGCATACTACCATAAATTTATTACACGTTTTTATATTTTTTATATTCCGTAGTACATAGACAAATTATTTTTGCTTTGCAAATAACAGAGAAAGGCTTTCATTGGGACGGAAAGCTTATTAATTGTTGATATAGTATAGTTAACCTCAAACTGCATGCAATGTAAAATCAATATCTTAGAATTACATCTCATTGGTGAATGTATGGAAAAGGTGTATTCACTCCCTGCACTCCTGAATTAATTTATCTATTTTTGGTGTTTGGGACCTGTGTGTTGAAAAGGACGTACATCAGGAATAGCAATAGTTTCTTTACATAGAGTATTTGTTATTTTTCATAAAACTGAAAATAATTTTCGTTATTTTATTAATTCTGTTAATATGGCTTGTGTATTCATTATTAAATATATTCATCTAAATGAATTATTAAGACCTCAGTAGTGTGATAGATACAACTATATGTTATTACTGTACAATGCTTTACAACGAATGTAATATTGCTCACTATATCTGAACGAATAGACTATTCAAAGTAGAATCCTATTCTCTTTCAGACGCAGAACACTGTGTATGAAATTGTTTCGGATATGAGTACGAGACAAGATGCGGTGGACGAGAGACTCACTAGTTTAGAAGAAAAAATGATAGCTTTACAGGTATGGATTCATATCTAAATAATAAATATGAAGGTAAATTATTTTTTCCGTGATTTTGGCTAATTGTGTCTTCTTTTATATTGTTTTATTTCTAAAGCAGGTAATTCAAAATTCAAAATCAACAGGTCCTCAAAAAAACAATATTTTTTGTATTAAATAAGAAACTCGACTGTTGATCCAGTGGGCGTATCACTCCTCGATGCCGACATACTCCACTTCACGACACAAGCTTCCCAAGCTTACTGTGAAGTGTGCAAATACACACTTTTATATCGATAAACCTGGATTCATTTATTTAAAAAAAAAACAGCAATCCATCTACTTTCAGGTGATTTGCGCCTATGTAACAAAAGTGAAATCAAAACCCCCATGCGTACAAGTATGTACTGTACATATAGGTATACTTTGATTTTTGACATAACTAGTTCATCACAAAGCTCCATTCCATTCCTTACCTAAGGATGATTGGTCTAACATAATACGAATATACTGGTGCTGACTTATTTAAATCCTACAATTTTTTTATTTCAGGAACGGTTAGAAGCGTTACCGGAATTGGTGGCTAGGAGTTTACAACAGCAACAAGAAAGGTCTGAACAACGAAGACATTTTCTTCATCCAGACACAGCTGCCTTGCTTCCCACTAGTCCTTCATCAAATCCAAATACTCATCTTCTCCCACATTCCAGGTATCCACGCAATGCATTACATTATAGAGCTCTATGAAATGTAGTTATCATGCTCACTATGTGTACGTCTTAAACCTTGTCTTAAAACTTATGATGTATGTATCTCTTACTCTTAATTTATATTTTTATTATATTTTTAAAATATTTAGTTGCCTAATGACAAAATCCTGTAGCTTGAGTTTATCTATCAGAAAGAGATGAGATGAGATGACATATCAGACAGAGTTGAGTTGACTTATTGTTGAGGATGTGCCAATATCCAAATTTAACTCTGAGATTTCTGCTAACCTAACAAGCTCTGGATAATGTAACATGGAAGGAACTAGTGGAACTAGTCCTAATGTGACCTAAATGAGTTACATCATTTTGTTTTTTGCCAGCAGCATTATATTTATATAATACAGTACCTACATATTGTTCATTAATCATTATGCATTTAGCTATTTTATTGAAATCAGTTTCCTTCATATTATCTACTTGTATTATATTCTAATTATTGTATGTAGACCTGTTATCTTGTTTCATTCCTTATGAATGAATTATTCAATGTTTTGTAATACCTATCTAGTCTATAGTAGTATCTATCTATTTATAACTACTATATTATTATTGCATTGGATGTTTCATTATTGTGCTGCATTGATTTATGATATGATTTCACAATATACCCTGATGATAATTTTATTCTACCTAACTACTGTTTCATGTTTGTCTTGTTTGTTCTCCTGTGAAGCATCGAATGCACTTTTGCCTTTATAAACCTGTCTTTCACTCAATGTATTTTGCATGCTTTCATTTTGCACATATTTCTGTTGTACGTGTATAGCCAGCTGAACTTCACAGACTTCAATTACCTTAACAGCCGCAGTGTTCCTGCTCCATCGACGCCAGTCTTCCCGTGGCCCTCTAGTCTTGTGCTGCCACCGGTATCGCAGAGAACACCTCATTTGGTACCCGAACCATTACCACCTAGAGCAGGAAATCCAACCGAAAGAAGAAGTAACCCGCCCAGCTGAGTGGAAATTCTACAAGTCAAGAATGAATTGCTCTGTTAGGGCGAGTTAGGACCACCGCAGTTGTATTTTAGTAGACCTGCTTACAAGAAGAATGTATCTGCTTGGATTCCCTCATTACAGATTCGCGTAATAATGAAGATAATTATTACCTAATAAATAATACATAGAACACCTCATAAACAAATTGATAGAGTAATTAATATACCAAATAGTTTTATATACTTAAATATTTTTTTCTCCTTCCTTCCTCTCTTATATCTTGTCTCAGTATTTAATTGTTACGATTACATTCTAACTCCTCAACTCCGTCTATGTGGCGAGATTATATCAACCATCTCGGGTACTACATTAATGTTTGTTATCACATTGATTTCTAACCACACATATTCATAGAATTTTTCAAAATAGGTCCTAGGATAAATAATCATTTCCAGAAGAAACGGATTCGGTTTGCAATAAAAACATCTACTTGTGCCTATAATGTTTTTTTATAATTCAAATTTTGAAAGAATGATAGAACTAGTTTAAATCTGAATGTCAGAGCCAGAAGACCAGAAAGTTTCAACCTTGGATAATTAAAAAGGAATCAGATAAATAAGTAGGCAACGAAATTTAAAAAATAGTCAAGTACACTTTGTCTTTTGTTATGAATCAAATCAGTTGCAATTAAATTTATAATGTTAATTAATAATGTGAAATTATAACAGAAGTATACAAACGCATTTAAAATTGTGCGATTACAATAATTAAAAAATTCAACAATAAAAATGTTTTTTAGAAACACTTTTTTTTTTCTTGTAATCAGGCATTCAGTTCCATCAACACAATGTAGAAATTATGAATTGAATGCAATGCTAGATTAGAAAATTAATTTTTACTGCAATGTGAACACAATTTTCTCTCTTGAATACTGTGGTTGGTCAAACCCCTAAATTATTCCATTCATTCTTTGACTTATAAAAGTTTTATTTTAGGTATTTACTTAATTATAATAAATAAATAAACGAAATTGGATGACAGCAAAATTAAATACAAATTAGTGACAATTATTAAAAATAATTTATACGCGTGATTTAGACAATGTGCATGTGCGTAAGGATTCTGTGTGCGTACTGTTTAGTATTGTGAAAAAAAAACCTTTATCAAATTACTTTTATTTAAGAAAAAAGTGCATGATTAAACCATGAAATGGATATTGTGATTAAAAAAATACTTTCAAAGTGATATTAATTTGTTAAAAAGTTACTAAAGTGAATAATTATTAAATGCTAATTATTATTAGTTATTGACATATTATTATATTTTATTATATTATTCATCTGTGATCAGATATGGAATGACATTATATTTAAAAATATCGGAATATAATTTGTACAATTATAAAATATATATTATTATAGGCACATTATAGTTATGTCTATTAAGATATTAATTTATTTTTCACTACTTAAAACTGAAATTACTATTGTTATATAACAAAAAAAGACATTAATTTATAAAATAAAAGCAACGACTGTAGTAATGTTATTGTACTTCATAATTTAGTAAACGGACATTCACTATATGTAAATGTGTTGTTATAGTTTTTAAGACTTTCATTGAAATACCTATTCAATTAACCTCTAAGGTAGTTTTTTCGTGGTTTTGTTGTAAGTCATCACCCTAGGAGTGAGTTCCTTGGGACAAACTGTTTTTATAAAACCAGCCTTTGCTTTGTGGTAAAAGTAGGTAGGTATGTACTTAGTTATGTTTATACTTCATTTTGATTATTAGTTAACTTTATAAACCTGCATATTAATTAATATACCTAGTTAAATATTTTTGGTATGCAAATTATTAATTGGTACATAATTTTCTCGGTTTCTGAAAAGCACTTTTCTCATGCTGTAAAGGATCTGCTTTATGCAATGTGCATATGGACAAAGAAGTGCTACTACCTGCACAGTGAAATGACGAGTTTTCATACAACCTTAGAGGTTAATTAATTACTATTATCATTATTCAGATAGTATAGGTATACAAATATCTCCTACCTTTCTTAATACCTATTCCATCCCTTTTTCTATGCTAATTATTATCTTGTTTCATTTATTTAAATATTGACATTATTTACGTATTACCTAGTATATCTTCTTAGTTATCATTTACCACATAATTATTTGTCAAGTGGTTGGTTGATGGTAGATATTGCTTATGGCAATAATTACAATATTATATTTATTTTCTTAATTCATCAATACCTACTCATAATAGCATTAAATTACTGGTTAAATTTCCTTAGTCACGTTAGTATAATATTGGAACCAATTACTCTAAATATGTAGGTGCCTAATAAATTATGTAAAACGTGTTAATTGGTTTGATGAAAATTATACATACCTAATCTTTACCAAAAATGCAACTCCATGTTAAAATATCGACAGTTTGTGTGCTGTTCCTTTTGAAAATTTAGACATTCTCTTATAATGTAATTATTCTACAGGGCCTTGAAGAAATAATACCTACTTATTTGAAGTTTTATTAAGAACAGATTTTTTAGGACACTATAAATAACATTTTTACTAAACATTTTCACATCAGGGCACTAAGCATTTTATTATTATAGATAATTATATTTTATACCACACTTACTGCTCAAGATCATTTCATTGATCGTGTCATACTAACTGATTCAAAGTTAAAATACAAATACATACCTAATAACGGCAAACCAACTGACAGGGTGTATCCAATAAGTATCTACTTCATTGTACATACTCGTACAGTACAATAGTGTGCATCAATGTTCTAATCATTATTAGCCTTTTTGGGAGACCTTTCTGAAAGTATTGATTACTATTAGGCCTAAATATAATGTGTCTAATCACTACAATACATTGTGTTATGGATTTGGTACTATTTCCTTGTTCTTGTTACAACGTCATCACATGAATTCCCATGGTACTGATCAGACATATTTTAGCTGTTGATTAACTGCTATCTGGACATAATGTACCCAACCCAGACAATGAAAAGACAAAAACAATCCCTTCACTTCATACTGTAAGAGAACAGCCCTATATTTATTTACCAATTCATTACAAAAACTATTTAATAAAATCTAAGTACATATTAGGTATTACAGTTTTATATAAAATATATAGAGTACCTATAACATTTCTACATCATTAAAAGTGTATCCTCATTAATGTATTATTCTTCCAAATATAAGAACGAATGGATAATTAATGTTAGGATTTATTAGCACAAATACCTACTTTAAAAGTAAATACATAAGGTTATGTGAAGTATTTATAATTATTAATATATGTACCTCCTATTTATTATTATTTTCTGTTCAGATGGAATTAACACATTATAGTTATTTTAATCTTCAAATATTTTTTGTATTGCGTATCTGTTATTTGGTTTTAAATAAGTATAAGCAAAACAGTTTTATTTTTATCTCATATAATTTTCATTCTGATAGGAACATTACATATATTACTTATTTTTGTTTTATCATTGTTGGGTAATCAATATTACTGAAATGAGATTTAAAAATCACATCAAAAAATAATATAAATTTAATAGTGTTAGTGCTGTTAGTTATAATTTTCATATAAGTGTTGTAGGTCATATTATTTCAGTTTTAAAGTGTATTTGGAATGACCTACGTTTTTCAATCACAATCATTTACTAGACAACCATAATATGCCAAAATATGAGCCAAATAAAATACAACACAATAGAATCATACTCATCATGGATCTCAATTTTAATTGATGAAATATTTAGAGTATATTTTAAAATTTAAGTGTTGCATTATGTTGCAATTCCAAACTGAAATTTCTAAAAAAAATACCCAACCAAAATATATGCGGTATAATTTCCTAATTATCACTCATTCGAGTATATTAAAATTTAAGGTAAAAATATTAAAAACAAGGTATTTTTCATTACCAATTTTATAATTATTTCATATAATTTTATTTACATATTTAATTAGGTATTATGAATCATCTTCTTTGACAATTTAATATAAGTTTCACAAATCAATACCACAGTGTTAGCTGGAAAAGATTGAGAGTATTTATTGTGATAAGCTCACCCTATGTAGTGAACTAATTTCATGGTATTTTATATAATGGGAACTTTCTTATATAATATTTCTTTATTTTGTTCACTTGAATTATTAGGTTTCTTTCAGTTACCTATAGGAACAGGTATACCAACTTTTGAAGAAAATGGGATCAAAATGCAAAAGATTTTAAAAGTAATGGTCTAATGTAAAACCTCATGACACGATGCCTTGGGATTATTGAACTTATTGCTTATGAAATGATGAATATTTTAATCCATCTGTTTCCCTCCTACAGCATCTCTGATGAAGTTATCAAGGTGGACAAGATGTCAGATGCATACCTAAGTACATGTCTTGTCTCCACCGTGTTCTTACAATTTGTTAATAAATGTTCAATGATTCCTTTCAGTCGATTCATGATTGTCTCGTCTGATGGTTGACTGAGAATCTGGCCCACTTCATTGAAGTCTCGGATGGCCATGCTTCCCTACACCATCTCATATCACTCTCATCCCAATTCCACTTTTAAATGAGTATTTGACAGTAGATTTGCATCTGTTGTGTATTTTTTCGCTCCAACTAAATTATTTAGAAAATACTAAATACGCATGGAATTACGAAGTGCTATATATCAAACTGTGTAGTTTTCAAAGCTCCATCTGACAAATATTGATTTTTTTTGAACTTTTGTGTTGTGTGGGAAAATTCGGTGAAAAACTGTTTACGCATAAATTTTGTTATATTATGTGTTTGTTTAGCCCCGTGGAGGAACTTTATAAGAAATCGGTGAACGCTGTCGGGTTTCCCGTGTCGCACTTGTTAAAAACGCCGTGGTGGTGCATACCCCGTAACGGTTTTTCCCTGTGAAAACTGCATTTTTCTTGTTGGAAAAATTGCGAAAATCGTTGGAGGCCTAGTGTCGCACATGACTCCGGATCAGTTTTTTGAGACGATTCCAAATCTATAATCATCTTCTGGATATCTCATATATGCGGTGAGTACTGCTGCAATAAATAAATTTATTTGTGATTTTCCACCTAAAGACTGTTACCCTGCTGCTGTGTGAACTTCAAAAAATTAAAGAATAACACTATCGAATAAAGCACATAAAAAACTATATAAAAGCTTTTGGTGGTATACCACTATATCCACAACCAAGGGAGATACAAGTCCCGATAACAATTTTTTCACGAACCACCCACATACATCATCATAGGTATATAGTACATCAGCCAGTACGTGATATAACGGTTGCATAAATTCAGGAGTGAACTGAAATTATTAATAACAACGGCATCTCAAGCCCTTTTATCATTGAAATCATGATCAAGCCACCTCAAAAGCAAGTCAGCCGGGTCAGGGAAACGAGGTCTAACTCAGTGCCAGCAGATTTATCTGCTTCCCCCCTGATAAAACAAAACATTGATAACTCGGTCGTATCCAAGCCGAGCTCACCAGAGGAAATAGTGGGAGAAATTGAGATATTACTGAATGGTCCAGGAAGCTCAAAGAAAGAAATTAAAAAGGAAATAAACACAAAACTCAGGGATCTACTCTCGCTCACCCTACACTATAAAGCCAAATGGGAGGAGTTTGAGAGCAAAGGACATACGTCCGACTCTTCAGCCGTTGCCAATGCACTAGAAAACATTAATAAACGACTATGTTTGATTGAGGAACAGAACAGAAGTGTGTCTTTGTCATACTCTCAGGTCTTGACCGGAGAAAGAAATGACACTAACAAACAAGCAAATAACACACAACACTCTCTCATAATTACAAGTAAGGAAAATAAATCACATGATGAGATAGAGGGGATGTTGAAAAGAACAATCAACGTGCGCTCAATGGGCATCGGTGTAACAGGCCTACGAAAAGGAGCAAACAGTAAGATTATACTCAAAACAAACTCAAAAGATGGCATGGAGAAAATTCGCAAAGAACTGGAGAAATCAAAGGATCTGGATGTAAAAGAAGCATTGAAGAAAAAACCACTTGTGATATTTAAGGGTGTAATTAAAGGAATCACAGAGGAAGATCTCAACGCATCGTTGAAGAGTCAGAACAAACTTAATTTGAGTGAAAAACTCACAATAAAATATAGAAAAAAACACAGAAACGACCTCTTGGCAAACATAATATGCCAAGTGACACCAGGAGACTGGAAATCCTTAACAGAAGTTGGAAAAGTTTTCATTGGATACCAAAGAATAACGGTCACGGACGAAAGCCCGCTTATACAGTGTTACCGGTGTCTAATGTTCGGTCACACGTCTAAACACTGCTCGCATCAGGATATGAGATGTGCATACTGCTCTGAAAACCATGATTCCAGAGAATGCACAAAGAAAGGAACAAATGATTTCAGATGTGGCTTGTGTAAGGACGGAAACAGGGAAGATGTGCAGCACTCAGCTTTTAGCGTCAAATGTCCAATGCGCAACATATACGAGAAGTTTGCTAGAGAAGCCACACAATATTTGGACTATCCGCAGCATTGCTAGAGATGTCGATACAAATAAATGTGGACTAAATGTATTGTTTGCAAATGCACGCAGTATTAGAAATAAGATGCATGAGATCGAAATTATGATCAAAGAATACTCAAATCCTGACCTGCTGGTGTTCAACGAAACATGGCTGTTTGCCAATGAATGTGATTATTATGGACTAAAGGGTTACACTGGTGTATACAATTGCAGAAACACTGACACCAGAGGAGGTGGAACGGTGATCTATGTTAAGGATACATTAAGTTATAAACTTCTATATGAATCGGAAAAATACAACATGCTCGTCATTGAAATTAATATCAATAATCAACGACTAAAAATATGCACATTCTATAGATCGGCTACATTGTATACGGCTAACGAATTTCTGGAGGACTTTGATGATTTCTTATCTCAGTATGGCAAGATGATTATTTTTGGTGATACAAATATAGATTTGTTGGATGAAAACTCGATGACCACATGTGCATACAGATATATGATTGAATCCAATAATTTTAGAATAGTAAATAAAGTTGATTTTGATAATGCAACTAGAGTGACGAGTGAGACGAGTACTCTGTTAGATCATGTGCTGGATGGTACTGGGGGCACTTTTGTAATGGAGCTGTGGGATTGGACTGGTCCAGATCATAGACTTATTAATGCACATGTAACAAATATAACAAAACAGAAAAAACAATTACAAACTGCGGAAAGGAAAGAGTTGGATCCTGTCTACTTCAGGAGACTTGTCGAGGAAAGAATGATTGCACTTCAGCCGGATGATGTCGATTTTGAGCACTTGATTGAGGTAATCTCTGAGTCTAAAATGCTTGCTACTACAGTAAGGAAGTATAGAGTGAGAAATGGTAATGATTGGTTGAATTCTAATATTATGAGAATGGTAAAACATAGAAATAAACTGTATGCTTTACAGAAGTTGACAAATGCTCCAGAAAGCGTGAAAAGGGAGTACAAACAGTATAAAAATAGAGTAACGGCAGAAATAAGAAAGGCAAAAAGGGATTATGTAGGAATAATGGTGGACCGTGCTAATGGTGACAAAAAAAAGTTTTGGAAATTAATTAATGAAGTTATGGGCCGTGGTAAAATTAACAAAGTAAAATTAATTGAGGAGTTGGTCACACCTGATGGTATATTAAGAGATGCTCAAACTATTTCTGATAATATGAATCTGTACTTCTGCTCCATTGGCAAAACGCTTGCAGATAAATTTAAGCGAAATACAAAGAAAGATGAACCAGTAAATATTAGAAGACTAACTCCTTTGAATAGCATGTTTATTGCACCAACGAATGAAGGAGAAATCTTGACAGTTATAAAGAAGCTTAAAGACAATACGGCTTGTGGGTATGATGAAATTTCAACAAAAGATTTAAAAAACCTTCAGGATATAATTTCTAAGCCTTTGTCGATTATGATAAATAATTGTATAGAAAATAACGAATACCCTAATTGCCTAAAAACCGCTAGAATAATACCAGTGTACAAGTCTGGAAATAAAAATGAACCTGGTAACTACCGACCTATAAGTCTGCTTAGCACTCTCAGCAAAATATTTGAATAGATTTTACACTCCCGGTTTGTTGAATTCATATACAAGAATTGTGGTTTTGACAGGTATCAGTATGGTTTCCAGAAAGAGAGTAACACTTCGGCAGCTTTGATTGATGCTATGGATTATATCAATGGGAAACTGGATGAGGGTAATTATGTGGTCCCAATCTTTATTGACCTCTCGAAAGCATTCGACACGGTGGATCACGATACTTTATTGCAATCTTTAGATAAATTAGGATTCAGAGGTAATGCCCTGAAACTGATAGAAAGTTATATTAAAGGAAGAAAAGTAATGACAAAAATAGGTGATAAAGTGAGCAGGAAATTGCCTATGGATATCGGAGTACCTCAAGGTTCAATATTGGGTCCATTATTGTATTTATTGTATATAGATAACCTACAATTTACTAATCTAACTGGGAGATATTTTGTTTATGCTGATGACACACTCCTCGTCTACAGTGGTAATGATGAAGAGTGCTTACAGAACTCCATAAACGATGACCTGAAGGCGTTTGTTTCTTGGCTCGATGAAAATTTTTTAACAATCAATACGGATAAGACAAAGTTTATGATAATTAAACAGAAAAATAAATCACCTATAAATTTGAAACTTGTCATTAAAGGTAATGAAATTGAGCAGGTCCAGTGTGTTAAATATTTAGGTCTTGAGATGGACGACAAACTTTCATGGACTAACCACATACAGACGGTACTCAAAAAGATGGGACCAATTGTTGGAGTTATGAGAAGAGCGGAATTCTTTGATTATAAAACCAAAATGATGATTTATAATGCTTTTGTTCTTCCTTATATTATGTATGGAGTTATAGTGTGGTCTCAATGCACTCAAGAATTGCGAGGATTTGTAGAAAGAATGATGAACAAGGCCATTAAGATTACATTTAACCTAGATCGATACACCAGAACTAGAGACTTGTACAGGATTACAGAAATGTTGAATTTAGATGACATACTATATATAGAAAAGTCAAAAATGATGTACAAGATGAAGCATAAACTGATAAAAAGTAATATAGGTCTGGTGTATAACAGAGACATTCACACTAGATATACCAGATCGGTGAACAATTTGAGAGCAGCTAAACCCAGAACCAACAGAGCAAGATATGGCTTTGTTTATTCGTCCATCAAGTTGTTCAATGATATTCCGGATGAGGTGAAAAGTGTACAAAGTATACATGCGTTCAAGAAACGTATTAAGCAGTATGTTTTTACAAAAAGAGACATCACATGAGAAGTAAAATGTTATAGTGAAAATAAAGTAAAGTGTTAGTGCTACTTATATGTACTCGTATATATTTGTGTGTCCCCTTATACCAGCACGATAGTTGCTGTCTGGGGACTAGAACATATTGTGCAAAATATCATATTGATTATATTTTAATTATATTGTACATAGATATTTACGGTAAATAAAATTTATTATTATTATTATATTATTATTATTATTATTATTAAAAAAAATTCACTCATATCCCTTATTGCCTAACTCCAAGTATTACAAATAATACTGCACTTTTTCTTCGAGATACCTTCGTATATTCCATTTTTATCTCCAACACAAAATCATTGGGGAGAAACTCTGATTTTTCATAAAAACTTCAGTCGAAAACAAGACTTTTTCTCATTTGACTTTTAAAAAATTACATTATGGTAAGCCATGTGCTTGATAGAAAGATTTAATCATCTTTGGTGTAAAGGACCATGTAAATGTAAGAAACTTAATTCGTAATTGATTCATAGGGTCCATAAAACAATCTCGTGTATTTTCTCACTTGGTTTTCTTCGCTTCAGTTGCTACTTTAGGATTAATATGGTGGGGAATATTCTACACAACATTCATCTGATTTATTCCCCATTTGTATGTTTCATCTAGACATCACCTACTTTATCAATATTAATTGTGGATCTTTGGAGGATCCATTCTAACCCTTTGCTTCAGGGCCGGATTTAGAGGTGTGGGGGCCCCGGGGCAACAAAGGAGTGGAGGCCCCCTCAGTGGCGTAACTAGCATTAGTGCCGCCCCGCCTGACCTCTAAAGTACCTATACATACAAGTACATACCTACCCATGGGTATCTGCAGTTTTGAAGCTAGGCGAGAGCAACTACAACTTTAATATAGTCGTGGCATAATAAAGCATATAAATAGCGCCGCAGGCGAATATTTTTTTATAAAACAAATGGAAATGAATGTCGTGTTGTAGTTTTGTTTACAATCTTTACGTAAATAAAAATATAAAAAAAGTGCATATCACAAAAAAATGCCATAAAGAAATATGAAAATAAGGGCGCCGCAGGCGAAATTTTTGGACAAATGGGTGAAATGATGGACCTGGTTATCTTTCTATAAGTAGTAGGTAACACATATGGTTAATACAGGTATTGTATAGGGGAAGCGACAATGCAAGATGTCACAAAATTTTAGCTATAAGATATCCAAAATCTAGCTTATTTATCGTGAAATAAAAAAAATACTTCAGCACCTATAAACAATACGTACCTATCTCTTTACGACAATTTCTTTAGTCGAGTTTTCCAATAAATAATATACATATTGTGAAACCATGTATAGATTATTTAATTATTTAACAAACATATAAATATAATGGAAAACAATAATGATTTGTGACTGTGATCACAAATACGAAAAAAAAGGCAAAGAAAAAGTTGTTTACTAGTCTGAATCTGTTTTTTTTTCCGAAATCTCTATTGTGGGGGCCCCTCTTTTGTGGGGGCCCCGGGCAGTAGCCCCGGTTGCCCTCCCCTAAATCCGGCCCTGCTTTCCTTGTCATTTGGAAATATTTTAGTCGCCTCTTAAATTAACTTTACAGTGAGGAATCCACCATTGATTTATGTCCTGAGAATTATTTTATATTGTTTACATAGGAACCTGCCTATTGGATAAATACATGAGCTCACAACACCATCAATTACTCTAATTTTATAGTATATCTAGTATGAACCTAGTATTTGCATAGTAGTTTGTATTGTATTTAATTAAACCTATTCACTAATTTTCCCTTTGAATCTTCTTCTCTTTTCATGTAGATATTAGGAATGTAATAATAATTAGTATATTTAAATAGAAATTGACTTACATATTCCCAGCTCAACATATTTTTTAAGTAGTAAAAAGCTGCGACTAGCCTGTTTTATAATAAATTTCTTCAAAATTTACAATAATCTTCATTAGTAGCCTTGGAAGATAATATCAGAATTTCTGGAATGTGTAACATAAAATTTTGAATAATTAGCAGCTGATGTCTGAATCACTTCGGAGTGCCTTCTTGTGTTGGAAGTAGACTTTGATTGGAATTGGTGACACGACCATTATTTGTTGTGAACTGAACCCGATGAATGAATGAATCCCTGTGATTGTTCATCAAACAATTGAGATTGTAATAATAATCCGTCTTAATAGTTTTTTGATTCTTCAGGCATGAACATACTTAAGATCTAAATTTTAGTACAATACTTTGAATAAATCTTTAAACTTCAGTTGGTATAATCACACAGGTATATACATGAGTTACATACAATACTGTGTTGTTGTGACCATGCATGGTAACATTGCTAACAGAAGGTTTGTCCAAACGTTCAAATGAAATCACAGAATTATTATCACCACCTAATTCATCATTCACAACTTTATTATCTTTATCAGAAACATTGGGAAGATCATTAAAACACTTTATTACTGAGAATAGGTAAGTAAACAATTTTCTCAGGCACTCATAATTTACAGAGGCCTTATTAGATTGTTCTATCATTTTGTCCTGAATTAATTCAAGCATTCGTACTCAAATTGTAAACTTAATGTTATTATATTAAACCAACTGGTATAATCCAACTATATTTTGTAATTATTAAAAATTTAGATCAAAAAATATTTACACATTTAATATTATAAGAAATGACCAAATTTCATAGATTTTGTTATCCTATAATATAATTAGAATTTTGTCAGAATTTAATAATTAGGATAATTATACTTACCTATCTGTTTGTTGAAAATTTGAAGTATTATTGAACATTAGATTAGTAAGTTGTATTTATAAATAATTTATTTTATAGTTTAAATTGTATTATGTACCTACCTACCTAGTGAAAATTATAATTATTATTATAAGTGAAATTATAAACGACCACTTAGATAAAACAATTTAAACTAAATAGCCACATAATTATTATAACTATCGCCTAATTTATTATTAGATAGTGTTATTTTATAATTTCTGAAGATGGCGTTTTATAGTAATATTATAGTCAACTACTTAGGACTTCACAAACTTGAAGGAAACACATGAAAAATGTAACAGACGCTAGGAATTTGATTGTTGATTAGAAGTGCTCAAACTTATTGGTTTCTTACACTGATACTGTCAAAGGCTTCTCCCCATACAAGTAATAGTTTGGACAAGTATAATTTCAATAGAATACCTACCTGCTATTGATCAGATTACCCATAGGTAGGACGTATCTATATCATTTTTCATAATCACAATTCATTACTCGAGTGTTCAGTTATTTTTAATTACCTACACTTAATTATTTAATTACAAATGTCTCAAAATATATTGTTCAGCTCCTACTGCAGAGTCAAAGAGGACAATGATTAGCCAACTGATTTTATAGTAGGTACCTACCTACTTGCAAAGGCATGTACTATGTATTTCCAAAGTTGACAAAATAAGAATGATTTCTCTTTACTTTATAGAGTTGTAAATAATAGGTAATACTGACTACTATTTATTTATTTACTTGTTATAAATCGTACTATTCATAGAGGATATTATTAGTAGTAGGTAAGTAATGAATTACTCAAATTATTGTAAAGGAAATTGTAAAATGTTTTTCATGATTCACATGTAGATACTGGTTTAACAAAATATTACATTGACTAAAAAAATATGTTTCATTTCTAATCCTGTTTACCACAAAACTGCTTTCCAGATATTTGTTTGATTAGAAGGAGGCTAGTGTTACCCCGAGTCAATTCAATTCAGGATAACTGATATTGAAAACACATTCAGAAAGGGTGAGTCTGCGCCAACAATACACGGTTCGTTTTTACAGAATAATTCATAGAAGATAATAATAAATTAGGAATTCCCCGATTTAAAATACCTTAAACCGTGAGATAATCCTCACAAAGTGAAGCAAGAGTGTTTTCAAGATGCAGATCTGCATGGATATAAAATAAAACAGAGTGAACATGTCACATACATTTATTAATACACTTATCATTCACAAAACATGTTGTGTACATTTAAATACAAACACATATATACATAATGGTATGTAGTCTGAATTATATAATAATACAATGCATACAGTATTACAGCTGAACAATACTAAGAGTTACAACAGTACACAAAGGGTTCCAAGTTTTACCCTGCTTGTCCAATTAGTATAGAAGGATTGGCTGTGGGGGCAAAGGGATAAAAAGATATGGTAAGTACGTGGAATTTTCATATTAAATGAGGATACAGTCTACTACTTTAGACAAATAAAATAGAATTTATGAATCAAGCAATATGTTTTGAACTCGAAAAACTTCGGTTTAAAATGATTTACATTTGATAACTAAGAAGTCATTGCGGCCAGCTGCAGACTGGCCGGGTTGCCATTTTTATTGCCTGTGGCGCTTATCATAACAGCTATTATATATAAATCTCATGAGGTAGTTGTATACAGAGGGCCGGCTCTACTACATGACAACCTGAATTTTAAGAGCCAGTCCCCCACTGATTGCGGTCCTACAAAAGATAATTTATTCACTAGGGTGAGCTTATCGGAATGCAGCAATCTCTGCCAGCTAGCTCGTATATCTTGAGGATAACCTTCAAGGAACATAGGAATTACGTGACATATATATTAACATAATATGTCCAGCCTTAATAATATCTATAGAGTAGAGATAGATACATTTATGTACATTTTAACATCATATTAATAAAAGTTCATATTTTCACAACTTCACACAAACACATACATCAGAACAAGGAATATTTTACATTTTTGTATTCATTGGAGGTTAGAACATAGTATATATATATATATATATATATATATTACGCAAACTTTTATATCGTTTTTTCTAGGAAATTACTGCTTTGATTGTGAATAAATAATATGTAGTCTGGAAGTAGTGAAATTGGAATATAATATGGTCATTTTTTACTCAATAAAAAATAAAAATCACAGTAAAGTAAAAAATTGGAAATATTGTTGAATGTACATAAAAAAACGACCTTCCTTCCTTCCTATTTGCTGAATATTAATTTAGCAATTTTATGTTATATTATTGTTTTAATTTCCTTAACATAATCAGCGTTAGCTAAAGTTATTAGGAAAGTTTACATTACACTTAGTTTGTCTACAAAATAATATCATAATTGCAACGTTTACAAAATTATTACCCATTTTTTTGAAAGCTCGAAATAATATTCATTACTTATTATAAAAATACATAAATTTAAGTAAATGTATGTAAAACTACATTTAGCATTAACATCTGGTCCAACTGTAGGTACATTTATTTATTTACAATTTTCTATACAAATTTAACAATATAAACTAGCCTGTGAAGACATATATGTAAATATAGAAATAGTATTAGACTAATATAAATTTATCATAATAACAGCCAAGAATAAATGAGAAATATTTTAACTCCTAACTCTAGAAAACTAATCAAGTACCTAAACTAATTCTTTACATATAATGGCTGATGAGTACATAGAGTATGTAAGTATAAAATTATGTAATGTATTGCAGAAAGAAATATATTAATATGTATTCTCAATTACTAGGTGGCGAGCAACCACTGGCTTCAAAAGTAAAAACTGTCATTAAAGAATATTTCAGTGAGTATTTTGCAATTCGTGACATAAACAAATTAGTATGCTTTCTCCATAATATAACATTTAAGGCGTGATTTTTAAAGATTCAAGCTTTCTGCATAAGTAATTTTAATTCATTCAACTACAGCTGACTAATCGTCTCAAATATAATTGTGTTTCTATTCTCAGTTCCTAGACCAGGCTAACTACTATAGGTTGCCAGGTACCCAGATAAATATAATTTTCAATATGTTATAGTATAAATGTTGTCTAAAATAAAAATAAAGATATTTTTACAAGAAATCATTGTAGAAAAGAAATACAAAATCAACCTATTTAATTAGTAGTTACATAAAATTATTGAGTTCAGATACAACTCACAGTAGATGCATATTGTATGTCAATATCAATACAAATAATATCATGTTTAAAAAGTCTGATAAACGTTAAAACAAAAATTAAACTAATGACTTCTTAACTTACTATTGCATACGAATTATAAATAATTCAAATTTATCAGTCATGTCTTAATAAATAATAAATTAATTAAGAACTAAATAGACTGTTGTGAAATCAATTAATTTCAAGCAGAAATAGACTATAGTATCCATTTCAACATAAAGGTACCTTCAATAATATCAACTAACATACAACTGGACATATGACAGTCCATTGGGTAAGATGTTTTTACAAGTCTTAGATAGATGGCATTAGTAATATGACAGTGTGACGGAATTATCCGTCTTTATCCCTCACGAAGATTTATTAATTTTATTATAAAAGAGGACCATCAATATTTCATGTCCTTTTCTTACTTCTATTTAGGAAATAATGGAAAGTATTACAAAACACGATAATCAACTATGATAATAAGGAAGCAGCTTGAGCACTGTCAAATATTAAGAAAATATATCTTCTACAAAATAATACATTTCAAAAATAATTTACTTAGAGATTTATTCCAATTACACAACATGCATTAAGTTCATTTATTTTGTACCTACTAAAGTAACCTTGCTTATTAATCTTGTAATAAGTTGCTTCATATTTCATTTGATTATCTTATTTATTGATTATAAATAATAACTAGCAGGACAAAAGCAAGAGTTGCAGTAAGAATTACAGGCATTTGGATACAAAAAATTGATACCTATGGATGCAGACGTGACGAAGAATCATTCTAGAAGACTAGTGGTAATGAATAAACATACTATAGAAAGGTTATAACTGCAATTTCACTGGCTCCAACATTACTCGCATATTTTTAGATGATACTTTGCATTGTCAGTTCATCTGCAGTTATGGACTCTTCTTCTGATGATGATAATGATCCTAAGATATAGGAATATTCTTATTTTCATACTCACAACAGCATAATAATTAAACAATCAAGATGTTTTAAGAAATACACACAACAATATTATTACACACATAATCAAATTGCACCGATGCGATGATGAAATACATTTCATTATCACATTACAAACAATAGGAAAACTTAAACAGATGACATAAAAAACGAAGAATATTTACATAGCTAACAGTTCACAGAAGCATGTTAGTATTAAAAGTTAATATCCTAGTGACAAACCATTATCCAGGGTTAATTTCTCTCGTTTTTTTAAACATTCTTCCAATATTATAATGGGGTTTCATATGTTGTCAATTTGTTTCAAAAGATGGCTCTGCATGTTCCGAATATGTAGGTATATTATTATTTCTAATACTGCCCTCCCAATACTCAAAATACTGCCCTCCCAATACACCAAGACGTCCCCATAGGGGACTCACTCCGCCTCGAGTCCCGAAAGCCTTCCTGGAAACTGGGAAGGCAACTGGTGGCCAACAACTCTATCACCAAAGAGGAATGGAGACGCTCTTGGAGGGATGCCAACATCGACACTCGCGGACTTATAAACGACCCTACAACAATGCCACCTGGTAGCCATTTACCACGCCACCTCTGGTGCAACCTGAACCGAATCAGAACCGGACATGGAAGGTGCGGCCTTCTCCTCCACAGATGGGGCAAGCGGGACAACCCCAACTGCCCTTGTGGTGGGGTGGAGTCCGTTAACCACATCGTCGAAGAATGTCAGTTCACTAGGTTCAGCGGCACAATGGAAGACATCCATAACTTGTCTCCTAAAGCACTTCAATACCTGAGTACTTACTTACTTAATCTCTGACTCTGGTCTCTCCAACGCCATACGATATATGTATATATGATTTATTATGTGTGACTAGTTCCATTAAATATTTTCGCATTATTTACTGACCTTTATTTATTACTGACTGTTAAACCTTTTCTTTTATTTGTAGCATCTTCTGCGGATTCAGATGAAAATAACATTATATACGGTTTGATGGTGTACATTTAACTTATCTCATGGACAAAGTCTTATATTTATTTATTTATTTAATCTTTAAGTGAACAACAAATACATATGAATATAAAAAATGGACATAGTACAGATTATAAATCGCTGTTCACTAGGGTGAACTTATCGCAGAACTGTGATTTCTTCCAGTTACCCCCAATCTATATATCTGTTTTATGAACAAATAAAGATGACAAAACTTGTATTTACAGCCAATTACACAAATCCTACTGCAAGATGTGCAGGAAAGTATTTGGGTTTGTGTATACAAGCCCAGAGCCTTTTATAAAAAAATATATATGTATATCCTTTCTACCTGTAGTCTATAGTAAATAATTACAGAGTGAAATGCTTAATTAAATTACTAGTTACCATATTCATTACCTCGCTTTTTGTACTTAACTAAATGTCTAAATCTTATGCTTCAAAAACAATTTATTATTATGTGCGTAATATAAAAATCAGATTACCTTATTGTTTCAGAGAAAATAGGTATTTATAATTCCTAAGACTACTAGAAGTATTCAAGAAACAACAAATTCCTGCATCACGTTTCACAATTATAACAAGTTACACAGTTTTATAATAATTCACAAAAGAAAATATTATTTACGGTATTATAATATCTTATAAAAACAGTGACTCTTTTGACTTCTAATGAGAGATTGGAAAAACAGTGTTGTAAACTTTCCAATATGAGAGTGAATCATTTGTAAAAATATTTGAAATTTAATGACAATACTGTGAAGTTTACAACACTGTCAAAATAATGAATTCATGAAGAATATATATAACCTACAGCTTAGCAATGTCTCCATTAGAGTTGGTGGTGGTGGTACCATTGGTATTGGTTGTACCATTGGTGTTGGTTGTACCATTATTGATATGGTCGCTATTCTCAACAGCTGCAACTCTGCGATTTGTAGGGAATCCGTTATTTGTTGATTGCCTCTTATAGTCTTTAGGACTGCTCCTAATAATCTGTTCCTTGTTCTTGGTGTCTGGGACTAGACTAGATTCTTCTTCGATGATTGATTCTTCATGGTGAGCCCTCGGTACTCTGTCCACAACGACTCTTGTACTGCCACGTCGCATAGAGGCCTGCGTCAAAGTACTGCGATTGTTCGCCATGGATCCTTCTCTGAAACTAAAGATAGACGTCACATTAACATTTATTATAGACACTCTGACCAAAAGTTCTTGGACCACGTTATAGCAGAGTTGGAATGTCCAGTTCACTGTCCCCAGGTGCCAGCACTATGGAGGACATTTCTGATTCTGGCACATCACAATGTGGTATTTGTTTCTGAACTGGAGATCAGTTTAATTAGTTTTCAGGGTTCGAATCGAATAATAAATCTTGTAGATTTCAACGAGATTGAAAGAAATAACTTGGTGGACTGTATTGAATAATCCAAAAATGAAACAAGTATTTAGTAGGTACATATCTGCCACGGACTTTGATTTATTAATGTCTTGCGAACACCAGACTCTTAACAGGACACTCAAATACATATCTAAAAAGAGTGGAAGGCCAATAATTCTACTCATACCAATAAATATGATAATATAATGAGGTTTGTACACACATACTGTATATTATTATATAATACACTATTTATTATTACTATTTTTATACAGGGTCATCAAAAAAGAATGACCCAATTTTAAAATGGAATAACTTTGGAACCATTTCCATTGAATGAGTGATTCTTTCATTGTAATTAATTAATGTAAATTTTGTTTGATAAACGATACAATGCGTTAGGGCATGCGCAGAATGGCTTAACATTAATTAGGTAACCTTAGAGTGAAAGAATCATTCATTAAAATTTAGTCTATGAATATGTATGTGCAAATCCTAATAGAATCAGATATTGCTCTAATGTAATTAATTCTTATTATGAGTTCTATTACCCATTTGAATTACTTTGAGAAGGATTTTATACTATAATGCCATTAGAAATCTGGTTGACTCTTCTTCAAAAAGTTCACCGATAGACAGAGCTGGGCATAAAAGCGTTAAGTAATCCGTTAATCGTTAATTAAAGAAGTTAATATTTTGGTTAACGATTTAACGCTTTTCTCACCTCCAAATATAGTTAACGGATTATTTAACTTCCGTTACATTTTACTTCCGTTAATTAAGTCCGTTAATATTTGATTGTTTAATAAATATGCACCTATATATGTCCCGGCTAGACTATTGCAACAGCATACTAGCAAACCTACCGCAAGTCCAACTCTTAAGAATTCAATCCATCTTCAATGCTGCTGCACGTTTCATCTACCAAATGGATCGTTCCTCTCATATATCCTCCACACTCCGAACCCTTCACTGGCTTAAATGTCCACAAAGGATTGAATTCAAGCTTTGCCTTTTGATCTTTAAGGCACTTCAAAATATGGCCCCAGAGTATATTTCAGAGCTCTGTCTCCGACAACCCATAAACCGCAGGCACGCCACCCTTAGATCCCACTCGGATAAAACCTCGAAGCTAGAAGTCGTAAACCTAAACGCGAAACCCAATTATTTGAGCCGCGCATTCACTGCGGCAGGTCCTTCAGCCTGGAATGGACTTCCTGCAGACATCAGAGAGGCAAAAACGTTAACCGGGTTCAAAGGTCAACTAAAAACATTTTTGTTTAAGAAATCCTTCCCAACAACGTAGGGAGGAACACAGAGCGCCCTTGAGGTGGGAATACCCACAAAACGGCGCGACATAAATTATCCAAATTATTATTATTATTATAGGTGTTTGTAAAATTTCTATAAGACATTTTACTTCTTATTCAAGAATGAGGCTCGCCACTCATTTTGTATGTTTTATTTGTTGTAGGCGCTTTGTATGTATTTGTGTACCCACTTTGTTGGGATACATCGCGATAGTGTGAATCTGATAATAGTAGTAAGTACTTACCTATGTAAGTAGTTCTACTTCATGCCATTTAACCGCGATTTTTTACGTTAACGGATTATCATTAACGCTTTAACGGATTAACGTTAACTTCTGTTACTTTTTTCAAAATGTAACGCTTTAACGATTAACGAAGTTAACTTTTTAGTTAACGGATTATCGATTAACGAAGTTAACTTTTTAGTTAACGAATTATCGATTAACGAAGTTAACTTTTTGATTAACGGTGCCCACCTCTGCCGATAGATGTGAATTAAATGGATGAAGAGAATATACAGTTAGTTACCTTTGACTGCTTCTCTTCTTATCAGGGTACATCTGGAATGCTCCGTAGATGAGAGGATTCATTACACTATTGCTCATACCAAAGAAGAAGATATATTCTTGTAATCCCTCGCTTACCTGTAAATAAAAATTTGATCATTGAATAATATACAATTTGACGAAAATGGATGAGAAATTGATAGAAAGGTAGTCAGGCATTCTGTCCTCTCTGCCTACCCTGCAATAGGATAGACTATTCATCTGTCATCTGCCCCTCATAGCCCACTTTATCGTATGGCAACGACCAGTATTGTCTACATTTATTGAAATCTACACACACTTCAAATTACGGATCAAATATGAAAACTTAATTTAAATTTTTATTTTCTTTCACAAAATGATTTTTATTTCTTTTTAAGTCTCTTAACTGTCTGCGAGTGTTCTAATCATAGAATACGTGAAAGAATAAAAGTAGTACTTAATGTGTTCTTACATGTTCTGTTGGATCGAAGAATATGCAAATGAGCATCATTATGTAGTATGGAGCCCACCATATAATGAATGTTACCACAATCACTACAGAGAGACGAAGAGACTTCATCTTCGCCCTATGTATGAGGCGCCTTCTGTTCAGGTCTGTTCGTCTACCTCCATCGGCAACTTCCTGTCTAAAAGCCTTCTCACTTTCTGCAAAAATCAGAAACACATTGTCTAAATTTATTCAAAGAAAAATCAGAGATATTTTCAGCATATTTTTTTTTAGTAACCTACATAATATACAAGATAATATGACAGATCTATTTTTACGGTCATCCACTAGAGGAAGGTTCAATGTATTTACATTTTGTTTACAAGGCAAAGGTTTTTTTACTATAGTAATAGTACTTAACCCTCCAAAGCCGAGAACTATTTTTTCTCAGTTTTTCATTTTTTTTTAGTATAAACGGAATACTTAAGTCCTAAATGGACTGCCAAAAATAAAATTTTAGATGTCAAGGTCACCGGGGTCACCAGAGAGACCGTTACATATATGTATGCCTCGGCGTTCCCACTAATGTATTTTTTTTGTCTAGGAAGAACTTAGTAGAACTGTCGTATATGAAATGATATCAGTTTATAGATATAAAAAAATACTGAAAACAAAAAAACTTAAAATTGTATTGTATGGTAGACACAAATCACTGAATACATAATCCTACATTACATTTTATGCACATTGTTCTAACTGAATTCACCCCTTTTGTTGTGGGTCACCTAAGCAAAAGTCAGCGTTCGGTTTCGATAATTTGTAGGTATTGATAAAAATAATATACACCTACTATAGTACAGCACGATAGTTGAGCACAAAATATGTGCGACCCGTTACCTGATGAACGAAGACCTCACGAATGAAAATTGAAAAATTGCGTAGTTAGATATAGTTACAGATGACACTATACCTACTACAGAAGTTTGCGATGATGATGTAGATATAGGTAGGTATGTAGGTGGGATATAAAAAAAAACATCCATATAATGTGCAGCCCCATGGGCGTCGTCAGGAGGGGGGGCAGCTCCACTCCCCTAGATATTGGGCTAGGCATTATGATTTTTCATACTTCACAAAAAGTCACATTATTACGACACGTTTTCTTCTTATTATTATTATTCAAAACTGAGAGGTTATTGTGCAATACAGGTATAAGTAGGTAGTTATCTATACATACGTACCAAAAAAACGTTCCTACGTATCAAATAGTAGATATTATAGATATAGATGCAGACGGATACTTTTACACTTCATAGCAGTGGGAGCGCCAGGGCATACATATATGTAACGCTCATGTTTAGGTATCGTTTTAAGTTCATAAAATACAAATTAAACCAAAATTATGTACACTGTTCGTTAAAGGCAACATTCAAGATAACGATTCTGAAAAATCAGTAAAAAAAATGAGCTGGATGGATACAAATTACAATTATAGGTACTTACACCCCAAAATTTCTCGCTGTTGAACTTTAAGCATTTTTGTGACACTTTTTTTCGAAAACATGGGCACGCACTGGCCAAAGGTTTGATCAATATGAAAGAACAGTCCTTTTCTTCTTTTCCTTGCATAAAAACAACACATTAAAATTTTCCGGAAAACCGGATGTGAAGATAACCCTAAATATTTTCACCCTGTTTTGCGTTACATATATGTATCAGCCGGCGCTGAAGGGTTAATGGTATATAGGGTATGAAAAATATATTTTTATATAAAAATAATATTTACTGGTGTTGTAGCTAGAATGAAAGTGAACAAACTGTTTGGGCATGTTGAGAGAATGAAGGATGACAGGATGACAAAAAAGATATATCTGAGTGAACGAAGAGGTGTGAGGAAGCGCGGCCGCCCGAGACTGGACTGGACCGATCATGTCGACCAGATCCTCAAGGATGGGCGCGTTTTGAGTAAAAGGAATCGGAGAGCGTGTATGACAAACTGTATGAGTGTGACGGAAGCTAAGAGTGTGTGTAAGGATAGGGATGTCTGGCGCTCTGTCCTCTCTGCCTACCCTGCGAGGGACGTGGCGTGAGGGTATAGTAGTAGTAGTAGAAAAATATATTTTCTTTAAACGAAGATTGCCTCTTTTTTTATTTTGTAAATGTGTAGTTACTATTGGGATAATAAATCGAAAAAAATATGACTTATGTTCATTGATGTTTGTTTGAAATATTAGTGTTATTAGGTACGATTTACGAGCGACAATAATGTAACGTCCAATAATTAAATAAATAGTTTTTGCTATCGTGTATTCTGTACACCTTGTGATACAACTTTAAGCATTTCATTCACTCTAAATAAAAAAGTCACGATATTTCGTAATTATCAACGAAACGTGAAAAAATTGCGTAGTGTAGAAAATGATAAACATCGGTATTAAATTATTAAATAATAACTTGTAGGCTGTTTTACACCACGTCCACACGTATAATATTAGTCATTAGTAAACTAGACTTGTATAATAATTAAATGATGTACGCGTATAAAGAGGTAGTTATTAGTAGGCGTAGGTACTAAATCGCCTATGTTTTGGAATTCATTTTTCACGGAAGAACTCTCAGACGTAACGATAGAGCAGAATCCTGACAATGACATAGGCTGTTAGAAAATCAACTCCTTATTAAGGTCAAAGATAAAAATGACTCGTGGTTGTAAGAACATAAATAGGTACCTACCTACAAGATATATGCCAGGAGTCTAGCCAGAAAAAGTAAGAGTGAAGAATAATTTTCTCAAGTTGGCTGTAATACTATTAAATGCCCGTGGTTAATAATGATTTACATTATTTGAACATTTTCATACACTTTATAAGTACACAATTTATCGTTGCTTTCCATACAGAAATACTCCTAGGTAAATAGATATACTACTTTCCTTTGAAATTCTACACTTCGTATAGAATTCTTACAGGCTAGACTATCAGTTAATGTTGGGCTTCACTTTTGTTCGTGTAGCTAAAGTAGTATAGAAGTCTATGTATCGCAGTATAGTGGTATTAGATAACTATTTGATGATATTAGTCTACCAAATATAAATTATCTATCATCCCACGAATTGATCATGTCAATATTGATTTGCTATATTAACACATTGCTTTATCATACTCGTATGCTCGTTGATCGAGAAGGTCGACAGGCATTCTAGGTAACTCAAAACTTGCCGACTGTTCACTAATTACATTATTAACGTAACCTTCTCAAAATCAAACCAGCGAAATGCCTCGTTGTTATTACAATGATGATAACATGACATCGTTTCTAGGTCTGTTGGCTAAGATCAAAGTGTATGATAACATGACTAATCTCGGCACACAATAATCTGCTACCCGACGTTCATAGGGAAAATCCTGTAGGTGTATATGAATACCAAATAATATAATAGTTCTATATACTCTTGTTACTTAACCTACATCACTCGACAGTGACAATTTCAATTAATTTGATTAATTTGGTAATTAATTGGTAGCATCCATCTTCACAGTATTCCCTCTGTGTAAAGAGCAGTGTATTAATCTGAAAGTCTTTACTTAGGTAATTCATTAATTTGGAATAAAATTTATTTGTTGAATAATCGGTCCGTTCTACCTTCCTATATAAATAAGGATTAAGGCTTTATTCGCCATCTAATAATGAAAATCCACGTTTATAGTTAAATGAGTTATTTAGGAATTTAAAGCCAATTGTGATTGGCGCAATTAATAATTCGGTTTACATAAATTTAGATGTAAGTAGGTACAACGTAGAATGAACGAGATTCCTCACAGTTGGTACAACATTCAGGCGTATATACGCTGTAACTATGAAATCCTGAAATATCTCACTGTACACACTTGACTGGCACAAGTTTCTTAGCAGAATAATACCAAAGTCACTTAAGAGATCTGTGTGTTTGTGTGTGAGATCTTCTCATCAAATAATTCCTATAAATCTTACGACAAAGAGACACTGCAAGATTAAGGAGGATGTAACAGACTGTTGGAAAACACGTGGGTTTAAAAACACTACTTTTTTATACAAGCTAACATCGGTCAATATCAAAACTTTATTCAGCCAAAACCATCGCCTCTCCCGAATAAGACATATACTTAAACATATGTATTTATAATTTTAACATATATCTCTGTATCTTGTTCACAAAAAGTATAAATAAATAAATATACATATACTTAAATATAACTGTCAGCTGTTAGGTGGTGATTGTTGTCGCGAAATGTTTGTGGTAATTTGAAGAAGGTTTCTACTTTAATCATCCTCCACTACATAGCGATATTAGATACGACTATCCTCTTTATAATATTGTAGACTGCTTATTTACTGGTGATTATATTATGAATTGAATCATTGATGAAATAATTACCTACAAGGGTCATACCACGACCGACATTCTATACAATCAAAGCGAAGTCTATTTCAACTCTACTGAGATTAATAAGTTAAGCCACTTAATTCCGGATATCTTATCAATTCCATTAATATCGGAACTTCTATAGAAATTCATTACAATCGATGTTACCCTAACTTACAAAATAATGTTAAGTTGCTCAATGCTACTTTGGTCCTAAAAGTTCTCTCATTGAATGGTGGACCTAACTTGTAAACCGATGTGAAATTGATTATTTGGACAAAAAATACTCCGAATTTCAAAGAACGAAGGGTAAACTGAGGGACGCCAAATAAGAGGATAACGCTAAGTTGGTAGAAACATTAGTACAGATCTGCAGACTAGCATAAAAGAATAGAGAAATATAAGTTTAGACCTGAATATTTACAGGACATTATGTCTAACTAAAGGAATGTTTAGTAAAATACCATATAAATGCATTTAAATTGTTAGGAACTACTGTTAATTCGATCGAAATGATGCCGTCCCGAATACAACAGGAAATCTGCTAAACTTTACTCCTTTGAGTAGTGAGTAGTCATGTGATAAACAAGAAGCCACGGTAATAACTCGCGTTCCTAGAATGATAATACTCGTAATTGCGTTAGGTAAGACTCTAAACTAAATACAAAGTTAAAATAGTCTTATTAGGGTTTATGAAATTACTTAAGACAACATGAGGATGTACATATAATGTATATAGGAAAAAAGACTATTGAGGAGTGGTACGTCCTGAAACTCATTTTTCTCATTTACCATCCTAATTAAATTAACGCATGAAAAGAGATATACCATCCTATATTATAAAGGTGTGAGGAAACGCGGCCGGCCGAGACTGACCTGGTCCGATTATGTCGACCAGATTCTCAAGGATGGACGCGTTTTAAGTAAAAGGAATCGGAGAGCGTGTATGACAAATTGCATAATGTGACGGAGGCTAGGAGTGTGTGTGTAAGGATAGGGCTCTCTGGCGCGCTGTCCTGTCTTCCGACGTGGCGTGAGGGTATAGACTTATAAAGATTTTTAACATGAGAATCATGGTACATACATGGCGTGAGGGTATAGACTTATAAAGATTTTTAACATGAGAATCATGGTACATACATACCCATGTATAAAACAAAATTAGGTACTTAGTTAATAAGAGGATGTCAACGATATTTAATATTCGAAGTAGGATTGTGTCTTTTTTGTACAAAATTTTCATATTACAAACGCACAAGTATAATGGCAACCTACTGGAAGAAATAACTGCTCGGAGAATGGATTGTCCAACCACCTACTTCATGGCATCTACCTCTGTAGAACTGTCACTGTTTGTTGTCAAAGACTTTAATTCATTCATTGTCGAACTATTGTCTTGTAGGTAGGAAGGGATATTCATGTATGAAATGAAGGAAGGTACATGGAAAATCTTTCCATCATACTTTTTTATACAAATCACAGAAAAAAGGCGCAAACATACATATTACATACAATATCTTTCTAATACAAAAGTAAGCCTATATGTACAATGTACATACTCGTACATCGGAGATGAATAGCAAAATATCATTTGAATATTTCTTAACAAAGCATTTTAGTATCTTCGTTACTACGTGCGAGTATTTCGAAGGCACTAATACTTACAAAAGTTCATAATCTAATAAAATCTTCTTATTATGCCTCGGAGTAGAATGCCGCAGCTTAGTTGTAAGTATTCTCTAAAGCTTTGAGTATTTGCACCCTTTTAAGCGGTTTTGTAAGTCCGTTGATGTCTATTCGAAGTTAAATCAACTTTGGAAATTTGTGTTCCTAATGCGAGTATTATCTTATAATAACCAATGTCCTGCACTTAATAACAAAAACAATGCTATAAAGCAAGTTGGATTTGTAATAATAATACTAAAGGCCAGACCCTCAATAGTCTCATCGCTTGAATTTGTAATCATTAGCTAGTTTGTTTGGTTCGAATATATGGGCTGACGATGCTTTAAATGTACTTATTTGGCATCAAAGTAGATACATATAAGATACGAGAAAGATAATTTTCCGGATTACAACATGTACGGTTTGGCCCGGAGAAGGGCCTTGGGTGTTGGGGTCTTGGGTGCTTGGCCCTTCTCAGGGCCAAACCTTCACTCATCAACGCAGGGCCCAAACGGTTAATCCTAGAGAAGTGAAGTTTTGGAGACAGATAGTTTTTAATACAAAACCTTCCACTTAGGGATTTTTGGAAATTCTGCCCCTAAGGGGATGAAAAATAGGGTTGAAAGTATTTTAGAGTATACGAATAATAATAATAAACTCTTTATTGTCATATATAAAAATACTCTCTTCCAGCAAACCACAGTGAGTATGTTTAAAACATGGACAGAATACAATTAAATTCAATAAACATTGAAATATATAAGCGGGTGAATATAAGATAAGTACATGTTTATATAAAACTAAGGTAGATATAATTATATTAATACATCTTATGGCACATCAATTTATAACTACTACACTCACATATGCGCAATTACAAGAAAGAAAAATTAATTAGTAAACGAATAATATTTCGGAAACCAGACGTGATACGAACTTGAGATTTGGCACACAGATTCTCCTATCAAAACTAGTAATAGGGTGTTTGGCCATTTTTTGGGATGAAAAAAAGGAACGAAAATGGGCTTAAAGGGATGATTTTTAAATGTCTCTCAATAAGCTAAAAATTAATCCAACTAGGTATATACGTTTTAACGCGGCAAATTACCACGGAACCTGAATTAATATTTATATCAACCCATTTCCACGAATATTTTCTTTACCTCCATCACTAAGTTACTCAATTCGTTCTCAAAATATTTAATAATGTGAAGCAATAAAATACACTTCATCATGAAAATGCGTGATACCTAATATACTGGCTTTGTGGAGGAGTATTTTGTACTCGTGTACCCACACGTTAATTAAATAATCAAACTATGTAAATGTTTCGTGAAACTTTAATGTAAAATAATTAGGTAAGCAGTTTCTTTAGACGTAGGTACAAGATCTTAGGGATGAAGATGACTCTAGAAGGGTAATCGAAAGCTGATTACAAGCACAGATCACTCAATATATTAACATTTGTACCTACTTAATTATTTAATAAAAGATTTGAATAAAATCCAAATAAGCCTTAATACCTCCTTATTCACGATTCCGATTTGATTCGGAAAATTCTGGACGGATACAATTTTGATAATATCAGGTTGCGTGTTTCTGCTTCCAGATTTTTTGAATTCTAATTCCACTTTTCACCATATGACAAAAATTAAAGATATATTTTCCAATGAATTTTCGACCTTTACCTTTTTATTGACTACTTAGTAAGCAAACCATACCTATTTATCTCAACCCATATACCTACTCAGTAGCAGTACAATATACCTAGGAGTCTACGTACATCGTACAATATTAATGTTATCAAATTATTGACATCTCCTAGCTAGAGTCTAGAGAAACGTAATGGGAGACTGTAGCAATGTAGCAAGCAACGTGTTTATATTATGGCAAATAATTTAATGTCAAATACACTAGACCAGAAATCACCAAATAGTTTCATTGAGGGTCCGTTTTCAAAATAATAAGACTGCCGCGGTCCGTTTGGTGGTTGTTGACAAGCAACCAAAGTCGTAGCCAGGAATTTACTTCAAGTGTGAATTGATGTATCTGGTTGTCTTGCAATATTATCTCATCTGGATATATTTTTGCGTCCCAAAATTTTGTCATAAAACATAAGAAAGTAGGTAAAAAGGAGTTGTTAAAAGTACAGTTTATTTTTCGTGATACAAAATACTTGTGAAGAATGCAACGCATAACCTTCATTTTAATTAGCGGCGCAGGCAAAATTTTATAATGAAACAATTTCGATTTAATGGATTATCACAACAATTATTGAAAATTCTAACATGATGAAAAAGCGATGTTAGGTATTTCTTTAAATTTGATATTCTTAAATTCCTTCTAACATATTTTAAAGAATTTTGAATTTTATCAGCTGTTTTCTTAAGGTGCGCACAAAATATTCCTAGGATTCGGACCGTGGTACGGCATTTGGTGACCCGTGCACTAGACATTCAGAACGAACCGTTGCCGTTGGTTCGGTCGGGTTGGGATCAGCATCTGATCAACTCTACACGAAATCAAAAGTAGGTACATTTACAGGTCAGTAAATTTAAAAAGAATTAAAAAGTTATAGATAAATGTCGACATATTTAGAATTCAGAAAGATGATAGGTACTATGCTGAATAAAAAATACAATTTACAATATGATCGTAACAATAATTCCCCCCTCTGCCCACCCCACGAACCACTTCGTTACGGGTTATTGCTAATACAATACATAATTATACTCGTAGATGACACTGATAGAACTATTCAATCTCATTTGGAAGTTTTCCCCAATCACTGTAATACAACATACCACGTAGGTATAATCCCGTTTCGTAACACTGCCGCCTTGATTACATTCCTAATAACAGAGAGTATCATCTTATTATTATTCAATATATCCAGTGTTGATATGACGTCATAGCTAAGGACATTTTCGTTCCTTCATTTTGAGGTTGATATTAAAGTTCTTACTATCGGGAAGTACGAGATTTTTAAACCTCTACTTTTAAATTAAATACCAGATGCACTAACCGGTAGTAGCTACGGTATGCTTTAAAATATATGGCTTTTTAATAATTTTATCAAACTAAGTTTTACAATAGTATAGGTACAGAATAGTAAACCAACAGCTGTAATGAAATAAATGTTATTCTTATCTAAGACTTCAGGAATATAAGATAAGAATAACATTTATTTTGCCGCTAAAATTAATTAAGATTCGCTAAAAATCTCACGATTTTTATTAAAGAAGTAGATTTTACTTAACTTCACTTATTTTAGTTTTTTGTACGTCTGTGAGAAAATCTTGCAATCGTTTTTTCAAAACTTTCTGACTACTTTGCAAACGTACGTAAACTTGGTGAAAATACGATTCTGTACCATATTTGATCTGCTTTCTCTAGATACAAAAAACATGTAAAGCGTTTCACGGGGATCCAAGGGTCACGTGGGGTTATGTGTGGTGTCGTGTGAAAGGGCGTTGGAAAAGAAATTCAGATGATATGTTTTACACTTTAAAAAAAAAAACTATACAAGATCTTTTAGGTAAAGGTTCAATGTATCTAGTCTATTTATTACAAAGCATATTTAGAGATGCAAGGTCTGAAAACATACTTTATTTTTTTAAAAGACGGTACCCCTCCCCTAATTAAATAAAAAAAAACTCCAAAATATGATCCATTCTTACAAAAATCGTTGCCGAAACATTCGTTTTCATACAATTATTTTGTTGCATTCATAGTTTTTTGTCCGTAAAAAAATGACTTCGGATTCGGAGGTGCCAAGTTCGAATCTTGATGTTGACGTTGTATTCTGCACTTCGCGATACAAGTTATTACTTTACTGTGAAGGGGCGGACTAACTTTATGACCAGAATTTGAAGTTTTAATTAAACCATAATTTAGTCATCAGTAGGCAAATTGGTAGTTATGAAAAAAAATGTTTTATTTAGAAAGGAATTTTATAATAAGAAAAGTTGGCAGGTAATTAAAGATAACAAATTACAAAATAATATTATTATTTCTCAAGGCGATATTCCGCAATTCTTTAATTATATAAAAAATCGGATACCGGAAATCATCCCGTACGTACCTATATTTTGTATAATATTTGGATATACTTTGTACCTGATTGAGAACCAAATTGATTATGGCATGTTAAAAAGGACCTTCAATTAATATATATCGTCACGTACCTACCCCGAGGGAAATACGTGTATTAACAATTATTCAAATTTTGAGATTGAATAACCTAATCCCTTGGCAAAATTATTCTACATTTCAAAATCAGAAATCGGAAAAAGAAAAGGTGTCCACGGTCTAAACTTAAAATAGTTATGCTGGATTTCACACCAACTTCTTGGGTCAGACATAGGAGCCACTTATCATTATTTCTCATACAAAATTTGTGCTAGGTGGCTCCTATATTCGCTTTTCCCCACCTAAAAAAATTGTGTTATTAATTATAAGATAGGCCTCGCTATCCCGACTTCCTTTTAACTCTCTGTTCATTGCCACTTTTTATGTCAGCCACTTTGACGGTCATATTACACAGGCATACGTGTTTTCTTCTAAGTTTCAGATTCTTCACAGTTCGTTCGTTCCACTGTGCACCAGTCGTCAGTTGAACTAATTATTTATATGCCCCAATCCCATTTGCAATTATATATCAATTAGACTGTTATTTATATATAAATTATTTATACTGGGTGTTTGGCAGAACGTGCGACAAACTGATATGGTATATACAGGGGACTATTTGGAACAACTTACTGGTATTCAGAAATTATATAGGGTGTTCCCCAATTTTTTAAGAATTTTTGATTTTTTTTCACGAATGACCAAAATTTTACCTGGTAGCCTCTATAACATTTTTATTTACCAACCAATCAGATCCAATTAAATTTTAGTTTTATCTCAGATGTATGCCTATTTAGAAAATAATAATATCTCTCCCAGAAAGTGGCGGTCAAAAAACCTATGGCCCGACAAAGTCCCAAGAACGGATAGAGAAAAAAAATAACTTCACTTTTAAGTTACTTAAAAAATTGGGGAACACCCTATATAATTTCTGAATACCGGTAAGTTATTCCAAATAGTCCCCTGTATATACCATATCAGTTTGTCGCACGTTCTGCCAAACACCCTGTATATAATTTTTAAACATCCTTCTATTCATCGCTCATTGTGTTACGCGGAGTTATTGTACCAACTGTTGGTTTTGTAAAGTTAACTTGGAGGGATGCACTTTCCACTACATGAACACAAGATTATAAAAAAAAAATAGAAAAGTAAAGGTAAAACGAAGGTAAAATACTCACTTGCAATGGCTCTAAATGTGGACGCATAAGTCCATACCATGATGATTATTGGTATAATAAACATGATCAGTAACGAGAGACATGTATATAGTCTTTCTTGCCAGAGAGCTGTATAGACGCCGTGTGTCACGCACTGGTAGAACTCTTCGATGAAAGGTCCTTTGGCCTCGTGGAAAACCAGCATCTGGAAAAATAGTAAAAAAAATATGTAGATACAAACCAGAACAACTACACATATAATTATAGATACTAAAAACTCTTTCCAATCAAAGTTCTGGAAACCGAGAGGGTTGATAGGAAATGATCAGCTTGACCTGAAAATGACTGGTAGAAGGATGGAGTTAAAACTGTGTGAGAAGAGACTAGGGGGGAATGGTCAGAGGTTCTGGAAACTTGAAGATACATGGTCGTTTGATGAAGACATATTAGGTACTCGTATATTGATGGTTGTAGTATTACCTATATGGTCTGCACGATTGTTAATCCCACATAAATATTTTAGTTCGTACCTATGTAACATTTTTCACCTTATCCTTAATAGACTCCTAAACCGCTCATCCGATTGAGATGAAACTTTGGGAAATTGTTGTTCTTGCCCCAAGGATGGTTCGTACAGGGGTGCGGGGTCTGAGGGGGGGGCACGAAGAGGGGGGCATAGAAAAAATCAATTATTGTCCAATCCATATAGCTTTTTGTGTCGAAAAGATGAATAGTAACCCTCCCGGCATCCGCAGGAATAAAGAGGAGGGGGGAAGGGGTGGTTAGGGGGTCGGAATGAAAAAGTGATATTGGTGTCGAATCCATAGTTTTCCACCTCAATAAGATGAATAGTCACCCTCCCGACATCCGCAGGGATAAGGGGAGGGAGTTAGGGGGGGCTAGGGGGGGGGTCGGGATGAAAAAGTGATATTGGTGTCGAATCCATAGTTTGCCACCTCAATAAGATGAATAGTCACCCTCCCGACATCCGCAGGAATAAGGGGAGGGAGTTAGGGGGGCTAGGGGGGGTCGGAATGAAAAAGTGATATTAGTGTCGAATCCATAGTTTTCCACCTCAATAAGATGAATAGTCACCCTCCCGACATCCGCAGGAATAAGTGGCGGGAGTTAGGGGGGCTAGGGGGGGGGGGGGTCGGGATAAAAAGTGATATTGGTGTCGAATCCATAGTTTTCCACCTCAATAAGATGAATAGTCACCCTCCCGACATCCGCAGGAATAAGGGGAGGGGGCTAGGGGAGGGGGGGGGGGGTCGGGATGAAAAAGTGATATTGGTGTCGAATCCATAGTTTTCCACCTCAATAAGATGAATAGTCACCCTCCCGACATCCGCAGGAATAAGGGGAGGGAGTTAGGGGGGTTAGGGGGGGTCGAAATGAAAAAAGTGATTTTAGTGTCGAATCCATAGTTTTCTACCCCAATAAGATGAATAGTCACCCTCCAGACATCCGCAGGAATAAGGGGAGGGAGTTAGGGGGGGCTAGGGGGGAGGGGGGGTCGGAATGAAAAAGTGATATTGGTGTCGAATCCATAGTTTTCCACCTCAATAAGATGAATAGTCACCCTCCCGATATCCGCAGGAATAAGGGGAGGGACTTAGGGGGGGGCTAGGGGGGGGGTTGGAATGAAAAAGTGATATTGGTGTCGAATCCATAGTTTTCCACCTCAATAAGATGAATAGTCACCCTCCCGACATCCGCAGGAATAAGGGGAGGGAGTTAGGGGGGGCTAGGGGGGGGGGGTTGGAATGAAAAAGTGATATTGGTGTCGAATCCATAGTTTTCCACCTCAATAAGATAAATAGTCACCCTCCCGACATCCGCAGGAATAAGGGGAGGGAGTTAGGGGGGGGCTAGGGGGGGAGGTCGGGATGAAATAGTGATATTAGTGTCGAATCCATAGTTTTCCACCTCAATAAGATGAATAGTCACCCTCTCGACATCCGCAGGAATAAGGGGAGGGAGTTAGGGGGGCTAGGGGGGGGTCGGAATGTAAAAGTGATATTAGTGTCGAATCCATAGTTTTCCGCCTCAATAAGATGAATAGTCACCCTCCCGACATCCGCGAGAATAAGGAGAGGGAGTTAGGGGGCTGGGGGGGGGGCGTCAAATTCAAAGAAAAAAGTTCATTTTATGCAGACCCACCAAAACTGTTGTAAGTTTTAGTGGCTCTGCAGTACTTTGACTAAACATAAATGATGGTACCACTGATTTTGGGTTCCACTGCCGACCTACTTCACCATACATACACAAATTTTGCCGTTGCGAAGCACGGGTAATACAGCTAGTGATAAACTATTTTCGTTTCAACTTTTTCAAATTTTGTATGAGAATAAGAATAACGTAAGCGACAATGTGAATTTTACCGTTTTTTAAGAAAAGCCTGGGAACAAATTAAAAAATCTAAAACAGCCAATTTTTTAAGATTATAGTTACAGTATTTTGGCTACTAAACGAAAAATCCTCAGGGGTACATTCGGAATATTTTTTATTCAAGGAATTTCCGATTATTCTAATTCTAAAACAGACAATTCAAGACGATTCTCTCAGCATTGGCTGACAACAATCTAGGGGGCCAAAGCCGAATGACAGCATATAGGACCGTCCTGTGCTGTGTACTGTGGACCGTGCTGTGTTAAAAGTCTAATTTCATTGAAATCGATCATGAGTACCGACATGCAAATCGTGCAGTGCTTTTCTGCAGTAAAAATATCTGTAATTTTTTGTCCTGATAGGTAATGAGAATAAAAATAATTACAAAATACTTGTAAAATTTTATGGACGTGAAACAAAATATTAAATTTGAATGGTGTACCAACTAGCAACTGGTAAATTACAACCAAATACTTTTATATTACAGCACGACTCGTAGCATGTGTATGAATAGTTTTGTTATTTAACCATCTGTCATACGGGGAGGGTATGGCTTACATTTCAGTTATGCCACATTGTTGATCTTATGTAAGCAGGGAACTAGGGGATCACATCTCCGTATTTCACTAAACAAAACGTATGTATAGCAAAGCTGGAATTATCTGATTAATTATTTTACTACCTATTTATTTACGTCAAAGTTACACAGATATTGAATATTACTAATGACAGAGTCCGTTATTAATTAAACGAATTATGAATGTTGTCTAGGCAATTCCGTAGTACATATACTTCTTTACCAATATTGACTTTTATTGACATTTGCTAACTCAAATAAAATCTCAAAAAAATCTACAGGGGAATAGCCATTATTACATTTTGTTGATGATGTCTTTTTTATCGTATAATGTTATTTGTAAAGCATCCTAGAGGTGCTCCGGCACATAGATAGCGCTATAAAAATATTGTTATTATTATTTGTCATGTGAGTTTCCCAAAGGAAAACTGATGTCAGTGCCTATTCAATTGAAAAAAAAAATAGTAACACAATTATTATTATTTTGTATGGCTTCTGCCACCGCTGGGCGGCAACGTCAGTAGATAAGAATACAATACTAGAGACACAACGTCTCTATCAAGAATTTAAAAAGCGCGATGGTGAAAATGTCGCAATAACTAATAAAATATTAGGTAAAAATATTAGAATAAAATAAAATCCTAATGTTTAAAAAAGAACTCTTATTATACAAAGCAAATTCTAACAAAATATTGTTAAAGCAAAGTACGTAGGTACTTTTGACAAAGCAATGTACTTATATAAATTTGCAATCATTTTATATCTAGTTCCTGTTTTCAATCGACAACATTGTCCTTATTTACACAACAAAATGACGTAGAGAGTAAAATAATAATGTAGTCTAGTAACAGAAAATTAAAAAAGTTATTCCATGAAAAGATTCCTCATATAGGCGAGTGTAAAGCTTTTGCGCAACGTGACAAATCAAGTACCTACCTAATAATTTTTGTTATATATTATAGTAATTATTTGTTGATTTTAAAGTTAAAAGACTCAAAGAAAAAAATATATAAACATCTGTCTTCTTTGTAACCGATACATATTTTTGACTTAAAAGTTTTTGAATCAGAGTTAACCTACTTTTCCATTTCATTTTAAAGAGTTTTTACTTGTTTTAATAACTTACTCTTCTCTAACAACCTCCCAACCTGCCCCTACCCCCCCTCCCAACAAAATTCAAGTATTTTTATGTACCTATATATGTCAGTGGAGGGAACAAGGCTGATGAGGGAGAGGAACCGGGGGTTGACACGCATATAAATTGATAACCTTATGATTTAGTAACAATTGATCATGGTAACATCTGTGCATGATGTGGTGTACCTACATACATACAGACTATGTTAATGGTCTATCGATAGGTACAATTTACCTACCACCTACAATCAAGATGTGGTGAATTTCCCATTAATAAAATATTAGACTAATACTATAATCTACATACATAGGTGCATATTATTAATTAACGTCACATACCAAATCGCTTTGACGCGTTACCTTTAAAAATTTTAATACAAATATGTCCTTTTTCAGTTTTAAAAATGTATGACGTAAAGGTATCACACGGCTCTTAATAATCGATAATAGTCGTATAGCCACTAATACGAGTACCTCGCGTCATAAGAAGTAAATAGAAGTTGGCTCAAATAATTCAAGATGACACTAGCCTCTCTAAAACTTTAGTTTCCAACATCTTGTAAAAATAACTACCAAATACATTATTCAGATGAGATGGATAGGATCAGTAAAGCAATGTTCCCTACATGGAAGTAATAAATTTACTAATTAAGGAAACACGTATAGAAAACTTCTTGATATGGCCACTCTTAAAAAAAAACTGACATTCTCAATTTGACTCGCCATCGATACTGGCCGTATCACGTTTCGAGAAAGTTCCGTGGCCCATTTGACTCTATAATAATAATTCCAAATTTTAAAACTTGAAAAAAAAAATCTGAAAGTCTATTTCTTAACAACGCTGGTTAGACAGAATAAAAAACTATGTCAGTTAGTCATTGATAAAAATTTCTTTCGAATATATTTATTCCTAGAATATAGAAGTGGAAACAATATTGAGATTTTTTCCTTCATAAATTCATAAACATCCCTAATAAGCCTTATTATTCCTCGACATGAATTATGGGTGTCATCCCAAAATTATACCCGACCGTCATATAACTTTTCTACACCATTAATCTTTCTACACTTTTCGTCATGGTTCATGGATGAAGGGATAAGACAGTCGGGTCATCCGCTTAGCTAAACGATCAATTCGATAGAAAAAGGTGGCTATAAGTGGTGGATGTATACGTATGACATGAATGAATATTTATTTTCTTGATAAGTACATAGGTATTATACAAACATAAAGTAAAATAACATATCTAATAGAATAACATATCTTTGTATTTTGTTCATCAAAAGTGTATCCTTATACATTACTAAAACTAACAAACGAATAGCCAAAAAGAGACTAATAAAGGGAGATCTGGGTTAACACGGGTACGAGTATGTATTTTGAAAATCCCATTAATTGGTCCTAGCGAAAATGACAAGAAAACGTTAACCGAAGAATCTCGAGCAAATAATATACTTTACGTGAAAAGTAAGGTAAATCACATTTTGCATGAAAATACCTACCTTTGACATAAATCTATACTAAAAGTACTTACTTAAATATTGGGTAATTCTATACGACGAGAGTAAGAAGTAGGTATCTATTTAATTAAATATCAATTTCGCAGCGGAATTATTAATTGAAAATCCATCCTTTGTATCAGTTCTAAGATAACTACTTACTAAAATATCTTAATTTGCGTTGTGTTTGTAACAATATTATTTCATTCAAGAATACCTTATCCTTGTTACTCAATTTACTATCCGGATTAGCTATACAAAGAGAAAATAACCGATTTAGATTTAGTTAGAAACTTTCATCCAAATTCTTTCCTTCCATGTTGAGAGGTTATCACAGTGAATTACATAACATAGAACTAATTCATTATATATTAACGCGTTAAATCAGAATGTAATATACCTATTTAATGTTAATTTACTTATTCTAACGTACATCAACTATTCGAAATACTAACTGTCTGCGAAATAGAAATGAATGGTTCTATGAAATGCTTACTGCTTGAGCATCTTAAGTTATTTCAATAGATATGACTACAGTGTAGTCTTCAGGAGCCTGATAAGTATTTGTGTCACTGGATGAAGCCCGGAATTTCAGAAAAAAACGAGAACGAAGGCGATGTCGATAAGTGATTGAAATATATAATATCCTAGACTTCTCACAACGCAAATAGATGCTTAACTTCATTTTTCAATATTACGTTAAAAATCAAACTAGAATAGCTCAAGTCATTTTTCTCTTCGAAGAACGTGTACGTGTAAAGGTACATACTCGCGTGAAAAATTCCGGAGCACTCTTGGTATACACCTTTTGATAATAGTGCTTTCATTCTGACAACTAGAGCATAATATCGTTGGATGAGATCGGCGCTGAAAACTGAGATTTTGAAATCTTCAGAATATTCCATATTATTATTGAAAGCATATTCTCCGCTTTACTTCAGGAAATTTATGTTGATATTACGAGGAAGTATGAGTATGTCTCTCGTGAAGCCGATATGCGCGATAGCGTCATGAAGAACATATTAGCGGAGGTGATTTTACTATTTTTATAAGAATCCTTGGAAATTATTAAACAAAATGAAAAGTTTGATAAAAATTTGTAATTTAAGACTCGGGAAATCCTTAAAAACCGTATACAAGTATTAATCTGCCATATAGCTTCATAATTCATTGTAGAATTGTTAAACTGACTTCTTGAATGTTTTTTTCATTCGATAATCGAGTAGGTATGTTTACAATATTTTTGTTAGTTCTAGTCTAGATTAAAAACGTATTGTCACCGAGTTTACGCATGTCTGCAAAGTGTCATATCTCTAAGTAGGCAGGAAGCGGGAAGTGGATGAAACATCTATTAGATACAAGATTTGCGCACAAACAAAAAAGAAACTACGGAATGAAGTTAAATAAAATCTTGTCAAAATAAAAGCACTTCCCTTCATGTATCTCTTAATATAAGTATGTTATTTTGTAACGCGTTACAAAAAAAAACCTCAACTAAAATAAGTAATAGGTACAATATAAAAATCATCTCGCCAAAGAATTATCCAAAAGAATCAGAAATGAATTGATATTATAAGAAAAGCTTGAATCGTTCGACTGGAAAATACGGATTCCAATAAAATACATTATACAATACATTAGGACATTCTTTATACCACAACCAGAAATCATTAGTTTTCGATGAAAGCGTACATTAAAATTCGCACAATGGTGGCTAAGTGGTTGAAATTCTATAGCGATTTATATCCATTAAGACACGGTTTCCCAACCGGTGGGGCGCACCCGCATATGGGGGGCGTGGAGTTGTTCAAAGTGGAGTGCGGAGTAACTGTTTGTTTAATATTATGTATGTTCCCGATATTTGGGGGCCCTAAATGAGGTCATACAATATGTGAAAAAACCTTACAATGTACATAATAATTCACGCATTTGCAATAACAACGTAAAAATTCGTCTGCGGCGCTATTCACTTCCATATATAATACTAGGTACATTTTTAAACGTACGAGTGGGGAGCCCTGGCGATGTTCAGGCATTATTACTTATTAGACAGCGGATTAAGATCCGCCGTTGATAACAAGCAGGGGGGGGGGCAGTCATTTTAGGAGTTATTTAGGGGGGCGTGAGTGGTAAAAGGTTGGGAACCCCTGCGTTAAGAGGTACAATGATTGGCATTGGCATTCTAAAGGTTGTAAACACTATTTTACATCATAATACTTATAGCAAATAACTTATATTAAATAAATAACACAAATTTCTAAATACAAACCGTACTTTAATAATATTATTATTGACCCCATACAAAATCTTATTGTTTGTGTATGATGAGCAAATCTTTGTATAGGTACAATGTATCTAGTACTATTAGAGAATAATGTGTATTCTCATCAAAGCAATTTACGAAGGCGGTGCTGAAAAGCTGACATATTCGACAGGCAGTTAAAATCCTATTGAACAGTTTCAAGCAATATCTAAAGATGAAGGTATTCATCACGACCCTTAAAATGTCCGCTATCAGGTTTCTCTTTTATGACGAGTCAGACTGAATGCATCTAAAAGAATTAAGGGTTGTGACACTAAAATTTCTTGTTTGTGAATAAATATTATTCAAAATAAGCAATATCTTTAAACGACTATTGCGTATTTTATATAAAATACCATATCAGGCTGCACTTCACATTAAAGTTATTGGGAACGATTCTAAAAGACATTTATCATTCAGTGAGCGGATATCTTGCTCGAAGAACCTCAGAGCTAGGATTAAATTCTAAAAGCAATTTAAATTTGCAAAAAAAGATCTTTTAAAAATGGGATAACGTGGTAAGACATTGACTTCAGATGAAGTGAATATAAAGAGTGGTACTATTTAGAAAACAGAATTTCTATAGAAGCTTTTCTTTCAGTTGTTAATATAAATATAACAAATAGGCGCTAGTGAATACAACGTTCTAAAAGAGACAAAAATAAAGGTTAGTAAAGCAATATAACATGTGGATTTGGGGAAACAAATCTATCTAAATCCAAAAGAAGAAAAGAAAATACTAGTTTCTCTAGATTTGAAGTTTGAGATTAGTTTCGTAATATAATTTTATTATATAAACATGAAGTCATTTTTGCGGGAAGAAAGAAGGTACTCTCACGAAGCAATCAGAAAAAATGTCACGGATTCCTTAATGCCCTTAGGGTTAATAGAGTAGATATGTTATTGGTGAATTATTATAATCGACTTTCCGATATTATCTCGATTTGGAAACATAAAAACGTTGGCAATTCAATGAAGATGTCGGTTATTGAAGACGCATGGATCGAATTATGAACCGATGGAATATCAAGTCCATTCAAATGCTCGATGCTATAAGATTTTTATGTTTCACACAATGTGATCTTGTTAATAATATTTTTATATTCAATTTCAATCAACAGTTTTCAATAAATATATCTACGATTATACAAGTTTACATTTATTGAAAACTATATTGATAAAATTTTGGAGTACTTAAACCGTGTTAAATCCACTCAAATATAATTCGCACGGCATGTAATGTAAGTAAGGAAGTAATAATGCTAGGTTCCCTGTAGAAACCGGCAGCGGAAATTTAAATACAATTTGGATCAACTATCAACTAAACTATTTTATTTACCTAATCAAATATCATAATAATTATTTCAGTAATATGTTGGTTCCGCGGGGAAAAGTCCAGAAGTATTTTTCCCATCGTCCCGTATGCTTTTGGGGGCGCTGAATCCGAATTTCAACTTTGCCACCTCGTAAATGTGATGCGTTCTCAGTTATCTCAGAAAGAAAGAGAAAAAAATGCTTTCTTCACAGACTTTTACCGATAATTCAAAAAGTATTCATTATAGAGAAAAGAAGCTCAGAAGAAGAATAAACGAAATTTCCTAAAACTGCCTCATAAATCTTTTTCGTGGCACAAACCGTTCAGGCGTCAGAGCGAACTAAATTTTGACGAAAATCCCTTTCCGGTGCCACAAGCAAAAGATGTCATCATATTTCAGACGTTCCTTTTCTTTTTTCGAACTGATTTTTATTTTTTGCTAAAGACTAAGAGAGTCCGTAAAACTTAGGGACATGAGTTTTATTATTAAAAAGGAATAATATTCTATGAATATATTAACTAAAATGTAGCCAATAATAAAAATAAATCAAATGAGAAGGCAGCGAATAATAATTTATACTGTTACTTAGAGCCAGTAGGCATCAGTGACTTGGTTTATGTGCGTCTCAGTATGATCAATATGGGTGATGTAGATAACTCCAGTCAATATATTGAATCGGGCGTAGTGAAAGGGGACATAATACCTTATACTTGCAAGAGTTGTGTAAGTTGTGGAAGAAAATAAAATATAAAGTAAATATGCAAAACAGGCACGAAAACTACGAGTAAAAAAACTATAAAAAAATCTCGATAAAAACCGATAGTAAACATATTTGTCTTTATTTCTCTAGATTGTTTGCTTAAAAGAAGGGTCGTTTGAATCGACATCCTATTCCTGTTAATTACAAAGTGGAAGACAAAAAGCACTGTTCTCATTATACTATATCACATTATACATTATCACATAAGGTAAAGATACAAGTACTCGTAAGGAATCCGTAAGCCAGGTATTACATGTACATATAACAATATCTATGAAGTCTTATCAATGTTCATTTATTGAACACTATTGTGTAATAGGAAATTGGATATATGTAGTTCCCTTTTCGTTTAAGACTGCTATTATTTAATGTCAAAGTGACTCCGTTATGTCGATCACAGTTTAAATTATATTACTAAGTACCAACTCTAGAAGACTGCCTCGATCGCGGCAAATGGAAAGAGAGAGAGGATCCGAGTCGCCGACCCAAATGAATGGGATATGATGCGGACAAGAGATATAGGTATTACTAAGACAAGAGATATAGGTAGAGATATAGGTATAGGTATTACTAAGTAAAGAAATTATGATAGAGTAGCGGCACATTCACTATCTTCTTCTCAATAAGAAACAATAATTAGTGCCAGTAATAGACGTACAATAATATAATGATACCTACATACATACGTAATATACAAATACACTCTTCGAAGTCTCCAGCTGACTCAACATTCAGTCGCACATTTCGACGGGCTTTCGCAGCTAGTTGGACCGGCAAAAATATAAAAAAAGGTAAAATGGTACCTATTTGTGCAGTGCTCTACTGCAGAAATCAGGTACGTAGTCTAGGTTTTTCTGTAAAAAAGATTTATAATACAATCAACGGAAAGTATTATTTAAGGGCTTATATTATGCACTGACCAAAAATCGTTCAACTTTTTTAAATTTTGCATAAGAATGTTAGCGCTCAATAAAAATAACATAAGCGACAAAGTGAATTATACCTTTTTAAAATAAACCTGGGAAGAAATCAAGAAATATAAAAATCTAAAACAGCCGATTTGTTAAAATTATAATTACTAGTATTTTGGCTAAATTATACTTTTATATCTGAAAAACTGAACGAAAAATCTTCAGATCCCGTAAATTTGACGGGTACTTTAGGAATATTTTTTAATCAAAACAAATCCTTGAATTCTTAAACAGCCGATCTGCAGTCCATACTTTCATCTATCACTGTCTTGAATTTCAAGACGATTCCCTCAGTATTGGCTAAGTACCGTAGAAGCCCAATGACAGGTTATAGCCTCTTAAGACTTTGTGGGAGGAACTTACCTACTCATTTTGTACCATAAAGACGTGTTTCGTGCGACAAAATACGAAATAAACGTTTTAGGTAGCACAACTGAATAATAATGCTTAGGTATGGCGTGTAAGTAGGTGTTGGTGTACAATGTGTACATATTATCTTTCAATACAGTATCAAAACTCTTTCGCTTTTCATTTATATTCCTACACAACTTCATAGAGTACTTGAGGTACGGGCCAAGACTCTAAATCTAGATGTAACATTCCAACTCTCGTAAGAGAACACATCATCCACACCAGATCTCTTCACTGGTAAACCCCGTTCTCTACAATCTCATCTTTCATGTACTAACTTACGTAACTCCTACAGGTAGGCAGTATTATTTGAGAATACCTACGACAGAAGACTTTTGCTTATACATATTATGTACTACCAAGAATTTTGATTACAAATACCCTAACTAGGGGATCCTAGTAAAAATATTGATGCTCAGCAAACTGTAACGATAAAAGTAAGTATCAAAAACCAATAGATGCCTAAATTTTATATGAACAATCATATTCATATATTTTCACGTGCCAGTATGTATTTTTTATGTCTAAATCGCTAAACTGGGAGGTTTTATCATTTCGTGCTGATGTCATCGGCATCAAAAATAATTTTATATGAAATAAAATATCAAAGTGAAGTAAACAAAAAAATAGTTATTTGTCTCTGGGATGCAAAGACGATAGCGAATAGACGATAGTGAATTTCATATAAAACAACGATTTATTTAAGAAGCATGGACTATAAAACTCAGTTTTCCAATATCCTGAAAATACTTTTTGTTTTACGACACAACCTATAAAATCATTTTTTTCAGTTTCACTTACAATATAGTCTACAGACCTACACAGAATACACTTCAATACGCAGTAGTTCAAAATATTTACAATGAAGAGTATTTAAAATAGAATTAGGTATATACACAAACAAAAAAAGTTTAATATTCATTTAACCCATCGCGTCGGCGTCCCTGGGAACCATGTGCACATAATTGCTTGTATTCACACACGTGTCTGAAAAAGTACAAGGATGAAAATAGCCATAAATATTTATCTGTCTCCTACCCCAATTTGAATAAAGGATAATGCTTTGAATGTATAATATCTTGGTACCTACGTACCAGTAATCAAATATAATGTACGCCGCTTAGTGCCAATTAGGTACCTTAATCATATTATCTACACATTAATATATATAACCACTTGAGTGGGGAACACTTTCAACTTCAATATGTTTCCACAAGGAATGTTGAAATGCTTTTTTAATTTTTTAATTACCTATTCGACTTTTTGCAGTACCTAAGTAATTAGGTTTGGAACTGATCCGGAATATACTAGAGTAAGCTGGAATTGAATAATTAGGCGAATCTTTTGGTTTGTTATTGTCTCAAATGTAAAGTGTGTTTGTGAACTGAACTTATGTGGTTCTTTTAGTTTTATTGTAATATAATGTCGTACTTGTTTAACCCTTCTCACCACCACTATCGCTGCTGGAGGATACAAAGATAAAATAAATAAAATCTATCTGAAGCTAATTCTCATACTTAATCCATGGTGAACTTATTATAGAATGTTATATAATCTATGACTTAATATCTATGACTTAAAATGTTTTGCCAGTAAATAACTACCAGTGTCCTCCGTGGAGGGCATGGGGCGAAGTCCTAAACGGAAAAACGTTTTTTTTTAATTCATATAAAAATATATAGGTAGGTAGATATTAAATCCATAGCCAAAAAAAATATATAACCTTCTATTATATTCTGGTAGTGAGAGGATTAACAGTATAACCGTGTATACTCGTACATGCAAATAAACAAATAAATAAACTTTAAAAGTCATCATTATTATCATCACAGTCGGGTTGACTGTAAAATATTGCGTTAGCAATAAGTCCGCCTTTTGGCACACTACGATTGTCTTATATTTGTAATTATTATGCATTTTTGTTTTAGCCAATAAAGATTTTATTTATTGATACGAAAAATATTTCTTAAAAATTCTTATTATTACTGCTCGTCGATAAAAAACACTTAAGATTATTTTTAATTGAAAGAAATTTTCTCTGCAGAGATGAAATTATGAAATTTATGTCATCGATTACAGTTTTGTTCGGACAAGAAGCGCAGTACTATTTGTATCTTTAATGGACCGACCACTCCATCAAGTAGATACGAGTAGTACTGACAATGTGAATTTCCTCCCCAAACTCTGCCTATCGCTCAGCGTATGATGTCTGTATTTGTTGTTCACTTGAAGTTTAAATAAAATAAAATAAATAAATAAATAATATTTTTTTATAGGAATGATTCCGCATAGAAACAGACACAGAATTAAGATAACAAAAGTACCAACTGCTGAGACATTTTGTAGAAAATTCAAACAAACTGAGTGTATTATGATATTATAACTAGGTATTGCTTTAAAAGTTTTACAGTTAAAGAGTAGTCTGCAGAGATAAGCCATTAAAAAGCGAACGTTCAAAATTAGCCCTCTAATATTAGTCTATCGTTCCTTAAAAAAATAACCCAGCCGGGACCATCGTCACTTACAATTTATGAGGCTAAGAACTTAGGCTTAACAGTCGACGCACAGTGTGATTCATACTAATTCGTTCTCTTGAGAGGGCTTGGATATCTATTGTTCATCAGAAGAATAAAACTCTACTGGAGTTAGTTTGAAATTACACATTACAAATTCTAAAAAAACTTTGTAATTTCTCTACTTGAAAAAAGGTAGTTTGTGAGAATGGAAGAATTATTATGTGAACACTGAAAACTATGAGAGCTCTACAGTTCAGGTCAACAGCCGTGAAGTACATTGATATCAACAAGAAGAGAAACAGAGGAAATAAAAGAGAGGATGAAAACAAAGAGTAAACTTTTTCTATATGGTGTAAAGCAGAAAAGGATGTTGTTCAGTCGTAGTTATGTAAGTAGTTATAGTTAATAATATCACGTATTTACATCATAAAAAGAGCCGGCATGCCGTACATAAACTGACAATAAGTCTGATCTGACAGATCGTTCAGATCTAACAATAAGTCATTGACAGTAAGTAATACGCTGAGCGATAGGCAGAGTTTGGGGAGGAAATTCACATTGTCAGCTTATGTAGCTTCGAAATCGCTTACATCCAGGAAACAGTTTTACATGGGAGAACTTTCAGACTAGGTACATATTTTGAGTTTCGATGGAGTGGAATCTTGGCTAGGTTATTTAAAAAATAAAATACCTATTACGGTTTAGAGAGAAAATCGACTTTAGTTACAAAATAGCATTGAGTATTAACGATGCAGGCTCAATCTCGCCAGGGACAAAAACCAGGAAGTACTTTAATATTACCGTATCCATTCAGTTGCATGAGACATCTAAAACCTTTTTCAAGGTATAACTTACCCTTAAGTAGGTGAACTCATATTATTTACAGAGTCAGAAGTAACTTCAGTATAATACGTATGTATATAACAACATTTTAGAACGTAAATTTAAATTTTTAAACTTTAATTTGAAATGTTTTCAAAGTATAATACTTACCTACAATTCCATATAAAACTTACCAACTCTGGGTTGTGCTCTTCACTTCTTACATCTACCTAATGCACTTATCCGGTTTAAAGTTCTATCATTGTATAATACCTACGAGTACAAACCTATTATTGTCATTTACTCTACAAAACTTTTTTCCTAGTACGGATGCAAAGTAATTTAATAACGAAGTAATCAAACTTCATCAAGTACCTACAAGTGAAATAAAAAAAAATGTAAGAACATTATTAATTGTGAACGCTTTAGCATCTGCTAAAAGCTGAACATTTGTGTAGTCAACCAGAGTCTTATCATATAAATATCAAGTATTATCGTGCGACCTTAACAAGATTAAATTGAAACCAAATACCTATGGTTTGGTTGGAAAAATAAAATCAATGATAGGATTGATTTTTTAAAGTAGTTTATTTGGAAATAAAGTATTGTACAATTTATCTCATTAAATATTACTAGTATTACCTATATATTCCATTCCCTTTAAGTGGGTGGATTCCACTTGTGTAGATATTTTAATAAAAACCATTATATCTCGCCATTTCAGAAGATTATAAATACACATACACGTAGATATAGAAATGTACCTAATCAATAAGCTCGCGATATTACGAATTTGTTCGCAAACTTCACGTTTCATTCGCGAATTTAAAACACTGGCGCCGCCGGTAAGGTCAATTTCGCAAGTTAATTATAGCACCTACCTACAAACTAAAATTAAAACATTATTAAAACGAGCTCGTAAATCTAAACAATAAGTCAAAACGAACTATGTAATTATACCTATATAATATACGAAATGAACACTATAAAACTAATATTAATTTGGAAAGTTTATGTGACACTTTGTTGTAGGTACCTACGTTCAAGGTAGTTATTTTTTAAGGGATCTGGGCCTGCATACACAAACCCAAATACTTTCCTGCACACCTTGCAATAGGCTAAAAGCCTGTATCGCAAAGTGTGGAATACATCGCCAGCGCCAGCGCCGGGGTTTGATCCTACTATTTTGAACTTTTACCTACTAGTTTGAAATAAACTATACATTTGAAAAGGAAAAATAGATAAATTGGTTATTAATAATGGGAACTTTGATCAAATATGGGTTAGTAGAGTTTACACGTAAATCAAATCAATAAGATTTTTTTTACAGATTTTGGTCATATTTCCTTGTTTATATTTTTAGACGGAAGTCGTACATTGTTGATAAATACTCGTAATATTGCATACTCTGTCGACGAAATGCTGGAATGAACTAAGTATTTACATTCACTTAAGCATTGAACAGACTTATCATAAATTGTTATTTACTGTGTTTGTATTGTTTTTATAACTTCTTTATTGAAATTTAAATACATATCATACATATAACTGACGAGTCCAGGCCTAAGGATAAACAACGATAAACAGTCAACAATAGTATTTTTATTTTCCTTAAAACAAAAGTAACGTTAAATTCGGCGCATGATTACGCCAATTTTAACAAACAATAAAGCGAAAATCCTGTCTCTACTCTACGCAATACTATAGGTACTGTACTGGTAGCGATTGCTATATAAATGGTAATATCAAATTCGAATCTCGTTATTTGCAGCGGTTAACTGAGTGGGTGTATCACTGTATAGCGTAGCAGGGAGGCGATGGTAGGAGCACCACCAAAAACCTAATTAATAATATATATACAGAGTTGTTCAGTGTTCACCCTCTACAGGCATTACTCGTGCTGCAATAAAATAATTACAACATTATTAATATTGCTACCTTTAGTACCTACGCAACAAAATATTCATTTTCAATGAAATAATCTCAACTCATTTTGTAATTTCGTAACGGCTGAATTAAGATAACAGGAGATATAGATTACAGAGAGACAGGAGAACACTTCAAGCGAATAATTAACACAAGAAATGACACACATACCTACTTACACGCTCGCACACGGGCACGCACCAAATGCTGTCGTCAAGAGGATCTTAACGTACTGAAATATTCCCTCACCTCTCTATGATTAACAAAATTGTACACAAAGAAATAGGTACCATTTGAAAACTAAAATGTTAGTATATTTTCATATTTTCTTCAACGACCTTGTTTATATTGGCTGTGACTCTCTAAATTGAAAAATATATATATATACCTATTGTACAACTTACTTCATTGTTAAATAAATAAAACATTTCTAGGCCAAAAATCGTAGGGTTTGTAGCGTCAATAATTCTCGGAAAGCTGGAAATGGATTTAATCTATTCATTAGCAGTCAAAACTCAAGTGGCAATGGGCAGGATATATGGCCAGACAGGGTGACACCAGATGGGCGCCACGAATATTAAAGTGGACGCCTTGGAAAGATAGAAGGAGCGTCGGAAGGCCACCAAAGAGATGGACCGACGACATTGTCCAAATCACTGGATGAACCTGGATGGGGAAGGGTCACAACAGAAACGAGTGGAAACAGATGGAAGAGGCCTATAACCAGCAGTGGAGGGAAGAAAGCTGAAGAAGAAGAAGAAGATTAGCATGTAAGAAGAGTTTCTTTAAATTTACACCAATTTTCCGCTTGTGCTGACTACAGCGCATAAAGCGCAAGCCTAAATAGTCTCCTATGTCGTCTGTAAAAATATTATGACAGCACGATTTTGTATCTTACTATACAGAGTGTCCCGTTAATCAACGTCATCCCGTGGAGGGGTGATAGACCAGCTCAGAACCTACCAGAAAAACGAAATATGACCTTAGTAAAAATCGCTCATTCTCGAGATATCGGCACTTTTTTGTTTTTCGTGAAATTCGACACCTTTGATCAGTTTTTCGATCGCCACGGTCACATAAATCAATATTATGGGATTAAAATTTTTGATTCGTAATCCTGAATAATTCAGCTATTGGATTATAGTCTTAAATAAAACCTAATAATTCACAATTTTGAAAAAAAGAACATCGTTTCAGCCTCTCGAGTTTTTTTGTTTTTTATTAGCAAATTTCGACTCCTTTACACTGTAAAAAATTAGTATAAAATTATATTAAAAACTTCCTCATTTAGTGTAGTTTTTAAAAAGATACAAAACTGGATATAGTTCCCTTTACAAAAAAAGATATTGTCGTTTTACTTCAAAAGGACCTCATTATAAAAAAAACCAAATACAGACAAGTAAAAGAGGATAAAAAAATATGAAAAAAAGTTTAAAAAATGCATGTCGAAAAATCAACCGTTTTGGAGTTATGGTCTTTTGAAAATTGAGGAGTATAAAAATTTCTCCTTGGGGTTTTTTGACTATAACTCATAAACCACCAAGTCGATTTTGACAAAATAAATTAAAAATCATTGTGAATAATGTAGGCTTGCGATAAAGTTCCGAATTTGCGGCCTTTTCTTCAAAATTTTGTGAAAATTCTGTTAAAAAACATGTATTTTTGTGAAAAAAATATATATTTTTTTACATAATTTTCACTAGATTCTAAGAAAAATGCCACAAATTAAGATCTTTATCGAAATCATATCTTATCGACTATGATTTTTAGTTTGTTTTGTCAAAATCGAGTTAGTAGTTTGTGAGTTATAGTCAAATAACTCAAATGAGAAATTTTCATACTCTTCAATTTTCAAAAGACCATAACTCCAAAACGGTTGATTTTTCGACATGCATTTTTTAAACTTTTTTTCATTTTTTTTTTATCCTCTATTACTTGTCCAAATATTGGACATAAGGAAGCTATAACTCTGTATTTGATTTTTTTTATAATGAGGTCCTTTTGAAGTAAAACGGGAATATCTTTTTTTGTAAAAGGAACTATATCCAGTTTTGTTTCTTTTTAAAAACTACACTAAATGAGGAAGTTTTTAATATAATTTGCCAGCTTAATGTCATACTAATTTTTTACAGTGTAAAGGAGTCGAAATTTGCTAATAAAAAACAAAAAACTCGAGAGGCGGAAACGATGTTCTTTTTTTCAAAATTGTGAATTATTAGGTTTTATTTAAGACTATAATCCAATAGCTGAATTATTCAGGATTACGAATCAAAAAAATTAATCCCATAATATTGATTTATGTGACCGTGGCGATCGAAAAACTGATCAAAGGTGTCGAATTTCACGAAAAACAAAAAAGTGCCGATATCTCGAGAATGAGCGATTTTTACTAAGGTCATATTTCGATTTTCTGGTAGGTTATGAGCTGGTCTATCACCTCTCCACGGGATGACGTTGATTTACGGGACACCCTGTATACACACGAGTAACAATTCTCCACCAGGGCCTCCAAGCCACAGAACACATATACTTGTACTATGAATAATATTTTTTTAGGCAAGTACTGCACTGTTTTCTTTCTAACATAGATGGCGTTATATATGGTTTGCGACACGGATAATTTGATGGAAATTAGGTAAGTTCTTAGGTGAACGGATAATTAAAATTTTGAATTTCAGGAAAAACTTTTGTTTTTTTTTTCAATTTTTGACACATTGAAATGTCAAATTGTGCGATCAAAGGCGTATCTCCAATTTGTTTCAATTTATATTGATAAAAGTGGTATTAAATTTGTTAAAGATTTAGTTAATTCCCTAAAGTTTTACGATTGTTGTGTGACACATATTTTAAAAACCAATGACGTGCTGTATTTTACCTAGGTATATTACTTTACTTTTCGTGTGGCATTCGGCGTTGTCCTTTGCCCGTGTAGGCTGCGTCGACATAAGTATTTTTTTAAAGTCTTGGCTCCAGTGCTGCCAGCCAGACCACCGCTTCCGGTCTTGCCTCGTGGATGTCCTGGAGGCTACCGGGAAATTTCCTTGCCTCGCAGTCCCGGACCAAATGTCTGACTGTCTGAACAGCACCACACTCACACTCAGGATTGTCCCTCTTTCCCCACTTCCAGAGCAAGAAGTTACAGCACCCGTGTTCCGTTCTTGCTCTGTTCTGCTGCACCCAAACCTTGCGTGGCAGATCAAACCCTGGTACTCGAGATGTGGGGTCCGTTATTAGGTCTTTATTCACTAATTCTTGTGCAGCCCATCTTTCTCTCCATTTGTTTCCCAGGTTGAAGTCTGTCTCCACTGTCCACAATGGTTTTCGGGATTTTAGCCTTTTGTGAGGGGGGTCGAAAACATCTTTGAAAGCTGGTAATTGCGGGTTGTTTTGTATTTTGAGTTTTTCTCTGACCGTGGAATGGGCCCTGCGCAGATCCGGGGGCGCGATATTTGACAACACTGGTAGCCATTGAGTCGGAGTTGACTTTATAGTGCCTGTGATGGTTCTCATCGTCTTATTCAGTTCTACGTCGACTTTGCCACAGTGTGCACTAGGTATATTGATTACGTGTTTTAACATTAGTCGTCGTGGAAAATGCCGTCGATAAGATTTTCTTATATTTGCATATTATATTCGTAATTTTCATCAGTAGATTTGGGTTCCTATTATATTGCATCTTGGTATAATACCTATTTTATAGTGATATAAAGATAAATAATGTGAAAACATATTATGAAAACTACATATTATCAAAGTTCATATGTAGGAAAATAAATACAAATTTGTAATTCAGTTTTTCAATTCTCTAAAACCCTTGCAAAAATACCTAATACTTAAAAAAGTTAATAATACTACCTACCTACCTGTGTAATTAACCATATAGCATGAAAGATATTAATTTGATATTTTTATGTTTACGAATATACAAAATTCCATATTTATATCCAAAACATATAATAATAAACATAAAATAATATCTTTCACAATCATTCAACACTACTAACATTTTTATGCCTGTTTAAACTTATGTAAAAAAATCTAACATTATCATTTGTATTGCTTTGTACCTATTGTACTTTCATTTTATACATCATAATATGTTGCATTTGTACTCTCTTGTATTAAACATAAATGAAGCAGGCAAAAAATATCAAGAGTAGTTAGATGTTATTACCAGGTAGGTGAATATTATAGGAAAAGAGGAACAATAATTAATTTTGAAATTCCCGCCTACTAGGCTACTTATTTACTTGCTAGCATAGATGGCGGTTTATTTAGTATCGTTTTTTTAGTTCCTGGTTTGGTTTCTATAGGTACTATATATTATTATTCTATGTTCTCCACTACACATTTAAATTTTAGAAGGATCGTAACATAACTTGTTTAAATTTTAGAATCATCGTAACATAATCTGTTTAAATTTTAGAACGTTACGTAGAACGTAGAACGAACATCGTAACGTAACATAATGAATTTTAACAAACTGCATACTTGTGTATAAATAAGTATCCCCCCATGTACTTGCCCATGTATATGCGAGACGATGAACTTTGAACACATTGTAGAATTATGTACCTCGCCTAGCTTATAATTATATCGAAATGTACCTAAATTATTGAATATTACAATATGGTAATAATATCAATTGTAAACTGTTAAAGGCCATACGGCCGTGGATATAAATAAATAAAAGATACCTAATTACTATTTACACAAAGAAGAATTATGTTAGTCTGTATCGAGGTTTTCTATACTTCATAAAAAGGCAGACGAGCGCTTCAGGTTCAAGTTTCAGATACCAGATACCACGTCAGACAAGAAATAAGTATATAACAAAAGACAAAGTTGTTGTGTATCATTTTACGTGTTGCCGTACATTCCATAACTCTGTTATCGAAATATATAAACTTACGACGTGTTTTGAAAGTATTAAGTATGTAAAACTTTACAAGAGATAACTGCAAAATGATTTATGAGTGCTTGAGGTAAAGTAAAAGTTTTATAAAGTACCTAACTACCTACTAATTAATGTATAATATCAACAATTAACCGGTAAGTTTCACAAATATCTGATCTTGTTGTACTAAAATATATTAGAGGATTTATAATAATATACGAGTACCTAAGTAAATTTGTATTTGATATATAGTTGATTGTTATCACATTATTACGAGTAGAATTGTCTTGTTAGTATGTAGTTGTAGTGTAATTTAAAAGCAATTTGAAGCTAGTACATAACTTATCTATGTAAACCGTGAAGGATGAATTTATTTATAAAGCTTTGGTACTAAACGAAGTAAAAGTAGGGAATAACAATGTAATGTTCAAATTGTAAGACGAACAATCCAAACAATGGGGGAGCTTTTCCCTTTTGGAAAGAAACAAGGTGGATGTTACGATTCAAACGAGTTGACTTTGGGTCTCTTAAGTCATAAGGAACACCCAACTAAAATTCGATTCCAACTCCACTAATACGATGATTGAGTTCTAACAATATTTTATTTTATTTTATATTATTAATCCTTCGAGTACAAACAATTTTTCAATAAGTATAAACAATACAACATCATCAACAAATACACCAGCGAAGACTCAAGGATTACCAAATTATCTGAGTTACAAAAGCAACTCATTATTAAAAAGGAAAATGATAGACTTAAGAAAAATATATATAAAAATTATTCTAAGATAAAAAATAACATTATAGACAAACACACAATAAACACAAGTAGTCGTCAGTCATAATAATAATAGAACAGTCAATATTAAAAATTCAATACAGATAGTCGAGTGTCCAATTTTTGGTTTCGAGCGCGGTCTAACTGAAATCCACAGGGTCACTGCTGACGCTGCCAATTGGCTAAGAGATTTACCTCTAAATTTAATTGCCGGGTCTATTGCCATATGCGTTAAAAAAAATACAGATACAAATTCGATGATATAATAATATTTACCCAATTACGATAATAATTTATGCAGATATTTGGGAGCCAGGACTTTCCAACTCTAACCAATTTTCTGGGGCACAAATATCTATACAATATACATACACCTCAAATAACTGATGCTTACCTGTATTCCAGAGATCTGATATTTCCCTTTAGACGAGTGTCATAGGTTGTCCCAAATTGAGAGCAGCAGGTGTCTATTGAACAGATCTTTTGTGGGTAATGTGTTGGGTGGCGATACTATCGCCCCAAGAACGGTAGGAGGTATTCACTACCTTAAAAATATAACGCCCATACTAATAAGAATTATCGATATACGTCTAAAAACTTAACGAATAAAAATTGAACCTAGTTATAAATTAAAAACAGTTTCAATGCCAATTATTTCGCTTTTTGACAAAAACTTGCCAAGTGTACGTTGTCTCTTGTTGAAAATTGTCAAGCGTAGATACAGTATAATTACTTCGATAAATAACTTTTTATTTTCAAAGAAAAAACTTTATTACTACGAATTATCTAAGGATTCGCAGAGTGAAAATTAAATGTAATTTATACATCAGGGCATTGATTCAGTAAGTAGGGGAGTAGTTTGTGGGATGACGATTCATAATAAATTAAACATTATGACATAAATCTGGTTTTCAATAAATACATTATACATATTATATTATGTTTATACAGAGTGTCCCGTGGGGGGGGGGGGTGATAGACCAACTCATAACGGACCAGAGATATCGGCACTTTTTTTGTTTTTCGTGAAATTCAGAATTCGTGAAATGTTAAAGGGGGGGTCCTATGTTTTATTTCCAGCGGCGTGGTACAAAATCGCGTGAACAATCGTATGATCAAATTGGTGTTTTTTTTTCGCTTTTTGGGGTTAATTAATTCGTTGAATTCCAAAAAAAATACAATTAGGTACTCGCTAGATTTTAATGTATATTATCAACACGAAAAATATTTTTTCATTTGCGACATTCGGGACAAAGGTTAAAAAAAACGTCAGAGATATTTCACACATTTTTTTACAAACAAAACAAGATATTAAAAATCGTTTACGGTATTCACTAGATAAAGGTTCAATGCATCTATGCTATTTTTTCTAAGGCTATTTTGTATAGTAAGCTTGTTGAGATTCTAGGCCTAAAAAACTATTTTTTTAATACGATCTTCTTCTTTCGTATGCGAATACAACCATTATACAAATGATCTGGGAGTCTGGGTCAGAGCTACGCGTCAATATTTCTCAGATATTCAATTGCCCTTGGCGTCACCTCATGGATTTCCCAAATATCCCCCTCGCACTTCTTGATGGGACAGTGCCCCACGATGTGTTCCACTGTCTCTATCTGCCCGCACTGGCATTGGGGATGTTCCCTCTTGCCCCATTTATGGAGGAGGTGTCCACATCTCCCGTGGCTAGTTCGGATCCTATTTAGGGATGCCCATAGTTTGCGAGGCAGGTCGAAACCAGGCTGTCTCACTGTGGGGTTCTGGACGAGGTTTCTGTGATCGGGATTCTGGGAATTCCACTCATCTTGCCATGCTTGCGCGGCACTAAAGCCCTCCCCGACTAGTCGACCGCCCAATATCCAAGATGGTTTTCTGGATTTCAGTCGTAGATTGGGGTCTGGCTGTATGTCTTGGTGGAGGGGCAGCTCCGCACTTGCATGGCATTTGGACCATTCCCTCATGGTGGCTTCCCTCCTTCTCAATTCGGGTGGTGTGATATTGCTGAGGACGGGGAGCCACTCCACAGGCGTAGACTTTATAGTCCCACTCACCATGCGCATGGTTCTGTTAAGTTGTGCGTCAAGGGGTCCAGTGTGGGAGCTGTTGGTCCAGACAGGAGCACAATACTCTGCGGCCGAGTAGACCAGGGCCTTTTTTTCCATAAAATGTTGAGGATAATGGGTGGAAGAGTGTAAAAGAAAAAAAATCTTTTTTTTTTTTTTCAAAAAAATATCCTGATTTTTGACCGGCCATTACGGGTAAACTACTAGTCCTATGAAAAAATTTGCTTAACATTTTTTGTAGAGAATTTAGCAAGGATTATTTTTGTCATTGACTACATTCTCCTATCTCTTACCATATTTCTATAAAATGCGAAAAACCGCGAAGAGGGACCTTTTCGGGGGGGCAAGGGGGGTTGCGGCAAGATTTTGATAGGCAACCCTAGTGCGATGTAATACCCTATTGGTAAGCTATCATTTATACCGCATTTCGATCAAAAAACAGATACGTCATAAATTAAGCAGCGGGCTCTCGGACTAATAGTTGGAAATTTAAATTATAAATCGTAACAAACTGAAACTTACTAAAGCTCTTATTAAATTTAACGCGGTACCGGCAGAGGTTAAGGGACTTGAAAATTGAATTAAAAGCTCTATTAATAATTAATTAATACGGGGAAACTTTCACAATCCAAAACCTTGAATAATTGATCCCACATAAGGGTATAAATGGGTAGAATACGAAATGCATGAGATAAACTTGACAGTTGTTATACCTACCTATAATATATCATAGTATTCTGTAGCACATTAACACAAAATTACGAAGGAAATTACGCAAGTACGGAATTACGGTTACATGAAAGATGTTCGAAAAACAGTATTTCGAATTCCAAATGTTCGAAGAACAGTTGTTCGAAAAACAATAATCAGAATAACAATAGTTCGAAAGTAATATGTTCGAACTCACATTTGTTAGAAAAGCAAAATCATCGAATCACAATAATTCGATTCCCATTTTACAGGAATATATTTAATTTTCTGCAAAGTTTTGAGGCGGGTTATATAAATAGGATTGTCTTATATCTCAACCGACTACCAAAACCCCATTTTTGTCGCAATGTTTTGACTTTTCCTTACATACGTCATCCAAGTGCGATTTATACAGGTTCCCTCCAACCACAGAACACATATACTCTCCTCCAACTGCGAATGAAGTGGATGAGTTCATAAGGAGCTAATGTCACTTTTAGTGTTACTAAGAAAATGAGGCGATTACTTACTAAGTACGGTACCTGATTATGAATATTATCAAAATGATTTATTTCCGTATTTTGACATTTTAGTTAGTACAGTTTTTAAATTTATTACGAACTGAGTAATATTAGTAAAACAGGTATTTTAGTTAAGCACAAGTTTTTTCTTCTTCGAATCATGGTATAAATGGTCATTTGAGGTGAAATCCCGGGACATGCATCCGTTTAGTTTTTAAAAAAAATATTAAATTTGCAAATTGTCTTTAAAATAATTTATTTAAGCCAAAACACATTTCAAAAATTTTGGAGGTTCTGTCATCCTACCAGGAATAAATGAAAGAAAAATGTTTTTGCATTCTTACTAAAGTTATATAATATTTAATAGTGGTTAAAAAATGCAAAAATGATGTACCATGCGTAATCAGCAGCTGTCACAATACAAGTTTTAATTTTTCGTTTCAATTGACATTGGTACTAATAAGTGTTTTCTAACCTCAGGGATCAAAAAAATATTTCATGCATATTGTGTTTTTTTTTTATCTAAAGTAGCCAAGAAATGACATTGGTACTTATTGAACTGAGTTTCGTGTCGCCATGTTGCCGCCTTTTGTCATTTGTTGCCAGTGAAAAAAAAATGATAGAAAATTATCAGAGATCTTAAGGTAATACCCTTTTGTGGTATTATTATTGAAACTCTTTTTGCATAAACAAAGAATAAATTATGAAAAATTTAGAATTATGCAGTGTCTAAATACACTTAACATTATACCTAGTTCACAAATTATATTAAATATGGTACAACACGCAGTTGTGTTGACGGCGACACTATATTGGCTTGCGCCTTTAGCCAGTAAACTTTTTTCGAACAATTGTAATTTCGAACAATTGTTCGTTCGAAAATATGTTTTTCGAAATAAAGTGCGTCGAACTATTGTCATTCGAAAATTTGTATTTCGAATTATTGCCATTCGAAATGTTGTTTTTCGAAGTATTGTGCGTTCGAAAATATGTAAATCGAACAACTTTCCTGTCACCGGAATTACAGGCCACGCGAAATTGTACCTCGCTAAATTACACACTCCACAATATTGAAATAATGTTTAGAGCATCACAATAACTCAAGTCTAAATCACACATGACTTTACACTACTGACCCAGTCGACATTTCTAAATAATATATTCGTGCTGCCATTATAATAAACACAATAGGTATACTTCACCATTTCCATTTCCCTAACTACTTACCAGGCGCGAAGCTACCGAAGAACACGATTCCCTTTAGATAAAATCAGACGTATAATAGAGGCGAATCTGACGTAATGCAATAAAAAATGTTACCCCGGCTTCTCTTCAACAGAAATCCACCCTTCGCCACTGCTTCATACATTACCGTTTCCTAGAAAACTCTACCTCGTTGTACCTACCCGAAATAAAGATAATTGTAAATTTATTGCTGAATGATATTATATTAATTTTGGTTGTAATATTTTACTTTTTAGGGGGCGCAAGATTAGTAAAGACTCATTTAGTGCCGTCGTTCTATGGCAATGAAAAATGTTTACACAAAAATTTTCTTTTTCTTTTCGTGTCGTAGGTTCCTCCGACGTTCCTGACGCTAGTCTATTCACGAATATTTCGGAGCCATGACATATCTTGGGCATGCTGCAAGTGGATGCAGCATGCCCAGGATAGGGATCAGTGGAAAGTCAAAGGGGAAGCCTATGTCCAGCACTGGAATTAAAACGGCTGAGAAAGAAGAAGCCATCGCAAGAAACTAACACCTCCTAATTTCCATGGAGTTATAAAAAAATAGCATCACATTGACAAAATTATTTTAACAGTTATTATATAATTGAAAGAAGACAAACAAAACACTCAACCAAAGGTTCAACCTCATTACTCAAAATGAAACAATATTATTTTATATTACGCGATAGATAAATTGAATAGATTTTCGTAGAAGCTTCTCTGCAGGTCAAATGAGAAGACATAATTGGTACCTACGAATTCAATTTGTGTGATGTACGAATATCTATTTAGACTCCTGACAAAATGACATAGTGATGTCGGACTAAAGTCTCAATTATTCGGTTGAAGTCAAACGAATTTCGGCCTTTAGCCTTTAATTCCAAATAGTACGACCCCAAAAGAGATGGGTAGATGATATACGAGTAGTCCCAATCGCAGGAAGAAATTGGGTGAGCAAAGCTCAAAGTAGAAAAATTTCGGAAAACGTTAGAAGAGGGCTATATCCAGTAGTGGAGGGATGGCTGAACAAGAAGAAGTTAAAAAGACTCGAAATGTAAATCGGGGATGCAATTTCTATTTATCGCCAGTCTATATAGAAAAGAAGTTTCTTGTTTCTATGCATTTTTCAACAACCAGGTGGACATTACACACTACACAGCTACCGAAACGAATGGCAGTAATATTTTTGTAACAATTGTAACAATTCAGTAAATGTTTGCGAGGTAGGTAATGAGAACAAAGCGTAAGAATTCTCTAAACTTACACAAACTTCTTTCCTCCGTCACATTCACGCAATTCGTCCTCGAGCATCTGAGTAGATATAGGTAGAACAAAGTAGTTTTTGGACGGCTTCGTTTTCTTACACGACATCGTTCACCCTTCATTACATATATCTTATCTAGGTACCTACTAACGCGTTGCCCGGTCATTCGGTGCATTTAACAAAATAACTTTCGGCTTCGGCCAAACCTTCGACATAATTTTCGACCAAAGATGTAATTTCATCGAAGGTAGGAGAAGCGGAATATTCAATCGTACACTAAATATGAGACATGTCCAATTTATGTCGAAACTAAATTCAGACCAAAGCCCAATAGCATTACAACTATACTCTACTGACAATGTTGACAACAAACATTGTGTTGAGCAAGGAACATTGACAATAAGATAAATACCTATAGGCTATGGGTATACGATATTGTCATAACTAATAATATTTTAGACCATATACACGTATGCATAATATGTCATATATTCAATCAAAGAACTCATACCTATTATCATTAATCATCTACAGACAATACATTTAAAAGATTAATTACTTACGAAAAATTCTTGTTCCATTCTAAAGCGAGACTTGTATAATACGGTGCTTTTAGATTTCTCGGTGGAAAGTTGTGGGGTAGTCTGTTTTTCTTTCATTCTATACGTATTTTGGGGTGCTGAATCCGAATCCGAGGTTTGCCAACAAAATTTCGTGACGGAACATGGCGAAAAATTGGTAAAATGGCGAATATTTACATTTCCTGGCGAATTCTGGATTTGAACTTAAAAACCATCAACTTTTTGTGGGTCATCTTTTTAGCAGAATGAAAGCACATAAAATTTCCTACAAATTTGGTATATAATATTTTCCTCTAAAATAACTAGCAACGGAGCTGTCAAGCTCCAAAAATTGGCCAAATTTTCTTGTTATTTTAAATTGTGAAAATGGAAAATGTATGGAGAATAGGTCACCTTGTTCGAATTATCATCAAATTTTGACAATTATTCTTCAGATTTATGACACATATTTTATCTCGTTGGAATCAGTAAATATGGAGAAAGTTTTCAGGATAAATTTTATTTAAAAATATAGTGAAGTGTTTAAGCTAAAAAGGTTTAAACATTTTTAGCCTAAACAAATTACTATATTTTTAAATAAAATTATTTAAACATGTCTAGCTCAAATATTTCACGGTATTTTTAAATAAAAATCTCTTTAATAGCTTTCTTTGTGTTTTCTGATTCCAACGAGGTAAAATATGACTCATGAATTTAAAGAATAATTGTCGAAATTTGCTTATGAAGGCAACAAGCTAAACTTTTTCAATACATTTTCGATTCTCGTAATGTAAAACAATAAGAAGATTTGGCCATTTTTAGGACCTTGACAGCTCCGTTCCTATTTACTTTAGAGAAAAATTTAATATGGCAATTTTGTAGTAAATTTTACGTTCTTTCATTTTGCGTAGAAAAATAACTTACGAAAGTTGTCAGTTTTCGAGTTCTTATAAAGAAATCGCCAGAAAACGAATATTTTCGCCATTTTTTGTATTTTTAGCCATGTTCTGTATCGAAATTTTGTTGGCAAACCTCGGATTCGAATTCAGCATCCCAAAAAACGCATAGAATGAAAGAAATCCCTACTACCCCACAACTTTCTATCGAGAGACTGCTTTGTGTTTAATTTCACCGGATTAACAGAACTTTTTTTTCTATAGGAAACAAGAAGCAACGCGAACATATAATAGTTATAATGTTTTTTTTATTATAATGAGGGCAAGTAATTCTATAGAAAAATAAGAAGAATATCACAGTTATTATTTTCATATTAAAAATTAATAAGTCCCTAGATAAAAATATCCCGATGGAAGGCTCACCGGAGACCCGACAGGTGCACCTTTGGTGTGAAAGCGCTGGGCCCACACAGTTACCTACAGTGGAGGGTATGGCGGCTGGTCACTATCTGCCGTACTCAACCTGGACGTCACTCCACAGACAGGTGTCTTCCGTTGTTGCAGAAACCTCAAAAAATGGTGTTACAGAGAGGAAGACACCTGTGAGTGTGGTTCTGTACAGGATCACAGTCACCTGTTTACATGTCCCCGAACAGGAGTGACATGTACGCCCGAGGATGCACTACTGGCGAATACCAGGGGTGTCCAGGTGGCCGAACATTGGAGTTACAAGATCTGATAGTGTTCCGGACACGGAAAGAAAGTAAATAAAATAGAAAATCGTAATATTTTTTTAATCCAAGATTTTATGACTTCTGTTGGTGATCTGTTTTTCGCGGTCTTCCAAACGATACCAAGTACGCCCTTTCGAGGTGCTTGATGGGTTCCTTCATTCCGACGGCGTCAGAAATGTATTGTCACTGAGTTTACGTACGTTTGCAAAGTTACAGGTCTCTAAGTAGTCAGGAAGTGGTTAAAAAATCGGTTGCAAGATTTGCTTACAGAAAAAAACGATAAAAAAAGCGTGTAATAAACAACGAAGTCAGATTATTGTGGATATGTACATAATTTGATTACGATTGTATTTAACTCAGAACTTTTTGTAGTAATTTATATTTTTAATAACGAACTCCATAAGTAGAAGTTTTATTATTAGGATTGTACGAGTAATATAAATCATCTCTAGTTGGCAGGAAAACTGGAAATTGTGCAACGATAAACCGCTAACTCTTTAGAGATAACAGGATATTATTACAGTAACTTCGCTATTACGAGAGGAAATAGAATTATGAAGGATTAAAACTCTTTTACAGAGTTGATCTTTCCGGTTAATTAAGCAATCCATAGAAGGAATAATGCCAAAGAGTTTTCCTCGTCTTTTTATAATACGATCTTTACACTTAGCTGCACTTTACACCGCAAAAGATTCTTCTTTCAAGTTATTATAATACATAGTACCTAATAAATTAATAAGTTTTATGTTTTCCTTATCGTTTATTACAAAATAAGAGTTGGTAATTTATGAAATGCACCTACTAACGTTATAAACTTAATCCTTTAACAATTTAAAATAAATGAACGTGATATATCCACGCTAAATAATGAAATGAATGAATGAATAGTGAATAGTGAAATTCATTCTTTAACAATTTACAAGGAAACAGCGTGGTTAAAAGGATTCGTTGCCCCTCGAAGCAACTATGCGTAACGACATTTCAATCTTCGAAATGGAAAGAAAATAATATGATGAGTCACGATACAAGAGTAATAGCAACATTTTCCTTGAATAGGTACAGTTAAAAGTTAGACGTTGTAGATTTTCATAAAAAATCCAAAACTCTTAATCTACCTATTGGGTGGTTTTCAGGATTTCTGCTGGATACGGGCATCGTTGATGACTCCAAATCATTTTTTAAAACAATACGACTAAATTCGAAAATCACACAATAGTAATATATTTGGATTCATCGCGCTTAATAAAATATCTACTTGTATTCCCTAACAAATTAGGATATCTATGTGACCTAAAAGTGTATATTATAGTATGTATAAGATAGATGTAGGACGTAGGGTGGAACCATCGTAATTAACTACAAACACGTAGTCCGATGAATTCACTAAAGAGAAATAATATATTTCTACAATATTTAATGACCGTATTTTACCCTTTTCCAAACTAAGTATATCCCTACATTCCCTACAAACATTGTTTTACAATTAGGTACCTTCCAAACAGTAATTTGTTTGAATAAAGTTATTGATCGATTTTACATAATCATATTATCATTAAGTACAGATTCGTGTTTTCCTTTAATCCGGATTAATTATTATGGATGTAGGCAATGTTTTGCAAATACAAAATAATGGTCCGGAATCAACAAAAAAGGCAAACAATCTTATAAGTATAGTTCCAAAATGAAGGAGAAACTAGCCAACAAAACTATGTAAATCTCATAACTATTGATCCAGACAATGATAAACAACTGTTACCTCAAATTTCTCGTAAATGTTGTAGGATTTAAATTTAATTAAACAAAAAAACAAATAAAAAGTTGGGTGAAAAATATGGGTTGGCTGGCAGAAATTGCCATTTGGCAATAAGCCCGCCCTTTGTATGTTTCTGTACAACAAAGATTATTTTATTTTTATTTTTTTTTATTTAAAAGTTTAAACAGTGATTATCTTAAATAAGTATAATTACATTATACCCTCCCTTAAAAGTGACACTTGTGTAAAGGGAGGGGAGCATGAAACACATTCCTAATAATAATTCCAATAATTACAACTTATAAATACAACACTTCCAATCATATCAATATTTAACAACATACATAAGCAATAGAAACTACAGCTAAAGTTGGATTATTGAGTTTGACATTCATGCACTAATAAAAATTATGTTTGAGTAACGATCATTTTGCTTTTGTTTCGATTGTAGATTAAAAGAAGACATAATGAAATGAAGTCGAGAAAAAATGACATCATTTTGTTCAACAGATTTCAGAAATCATTGTGATATTAAAAAATGTTTTTGAAGTAGTAAACCTATCTAATAAGTTTTTATTCATTCTACGAGTACCATAATGTATTAGTATGGATAGCGTTTGAGCAAGCAAAGAATAGGTATCAAAAAATCAATTGCTGATAGGATATAAACACATTTCAAATTACCTAAACAGTACAAAACCAGGGAATAATTAAATAATGTAACTATTTTGAGGTAAGTACGGGTGTAAACTGAAAAGATTAACAATTCATCTAAAAGTTTGTATAATTTAGGTAGTTTATTAGTAGGACCGTAACAAAATGGGCGTTGTTTGCAAAGACAAAAGGTTACCTACTCTTAAAACAATTATATCATTCTATGAAGACAGATGAAGACATTTAAAAAAAAATAACATGAAAAAGGCTTAACGAACTTCGTTACCAATAAGAATAAAGAAATATCTGTATTTATTTCAGAAGAAAGTAGAGTTAATACAAAAGTATAAGATGATTAATTTCATATACATAGGTGCGATTATATCTTATAGACTTTGTATTATTTTGCAGCCGCACCAATCAAGGATATTTCTCCACTATTTCATTTTACAAAAATTGTTTCCGAGTGTCACTTATTACAAACACGGAAATCCAAAATACAAGAGACAAGATAACATCTCATTACGTTCATCAGCGCAGTTCGCCACTCCTATCGAAGTTCTCTATTTATGGTGCAGAGATGTACTTTATGAAAGTAATTAAGTGACAGATATAAGTAATTATAAGTAAGGAAGCCACCTGTGTATGATTAAGTAAGTATCGTAAGTACATTGTTTTACTCTAATCCAGCGGTTCCTAAATTGTGTTCCGCGGAACCCTAGGGTTCCGCGGAAGGGTCACAGGGGTTCCGAGAGTTTTCGAAGAATCACAGTATTATCACATCATTTTGTCATCATGTCATGAATTTTCTAACACTACTACATTGTTTGGTAAAAAAAAGTTCGCCTGCGGCGCTAATTAAACCTGCCGTGTGTTTCATATTACTTCACCCATTTTTCTGAAAAAATTTCGCCTGCGGCGCATTATTCTGTCCCTGATATATAATCTAAGATTGTATTTTACTTGCTGCGGCCCGTCGCTCACTTATAATTTCAAATGGCCTTTCATCCAAAAAGTTTGCCCAGAGGCCTGATATATAAAGGCACGCAGGTTCATTATTTCACACACATTCTATTTTCGCTATTTTCTTTGATGGATTTTTTATATAAGGAAAATAAATCAAACGATAGGTATGGGTATCGTGACCCTCTTCACTCAGTCCCAAAAAAGTCGCCTGCGGCGCTATTCACACTCTTAATACCTCAAAGTCTTATTTGCATGTAACGACCTTCAGCCCCCCCCCCAAATTTATTCCTGGATCTGCCACTGTGTTTAAATTGAATTTTTGACAATTTGCTTTTTTGTTGTCGAGATATGGTTCCCCCAAAAAAGGTAGATCAATTAGGGTTCCGTAGCCAAAAAGAATTGGGAACCGCTGCTCTAATCAACACTGTAGTACCTACACACAAATATATCAACCTTTTCGTCAAAGGTAAAGTTAATTATACAATTAACACTTTATGATTAATTAGTTCTTTTGTTTCACCCATTTGTGGTACAAATTCCTTTTGCCGGTTTTGTTGATGGTGAATTTAAAAACTAATTAGAGATAATTCTGAAAATGTCACTGTATAATTTCATTAGACTCAAAGGAAAACAAAAATTAACAATCCGTGATATATGAAAAGAAAATTTAGAGCTGTTTTACCTTTTTCTAGAAAAGGATAAACATTAGTATCAACATTAGAAAGTAAGATACCTATTATCGATAACTTCATTTTCTGTGCGTTGCAGCTTAGCGTTAAAACTATGATCACTTTTCTAGTCTAGAATACCAGTATCCAGGAGTTGCACTAGGACGGAGATGGTTCTAGTGCAACGGTATAGGGAGGGAAGGTGTCCTGTAAAAGACCTGTAAAAATAATCTATTCATTTTAAAATAACATTAAAAATATTTTACTGCGGCGCAATTGTATTACGAGTAAGAAATGCGTAAAATATAATCATTGAGGGACGTCGGAAAAGACAAAAAAACCTATTTACCATAAAAAATATATAATACTGTAAACCCTAGCGAAAACGATAATTTCGTAAATCGTTGGTCTGGAAAAATGGACTCAACGTTTAAGACGATTAACTTTAATTGGAAAGAAATTGGGAATGTCGAGTTTATTGGAATTTGCACCATTAGGGATAGAATCACGGTAACTTTTAATATAATCGAATTTGTGATTAGGTCCTACATAATATCATCTAATACATACTACCATTCTACTAAGAGCTAAGCATCGTAAGACACGGGCTCTTCTGCTCTCGAATCTTTGTTGAATTCCCTTCAAGATAAAATCTTAGCAATTTTAGAATAACATTTTACATAATATCACACTAAACTTAGGTAACATGAACTCTAATAAAACCCATGAGATAAAATGGAACGCGACAGAAGAGACTGATAATGATTATTACCTACGCCCTGATTGACGTACCGAAACGTAATATAAATTGAGTTGAAGGATTTTTTTTTCATAATAGCCATCCCTGATTTGAATTCAGATCCACTGAACCGATGCAGACTAAAGGCTTCCGTGGTCCAATCACGTTGTAATCAAACAGAATGCTACACACAGTTAATATTATGTTTTTCCCCCCTGCACAACATAGTCGTTCCACGAGTACCTACCGATCAAGAAACTGAACTACAATTTTCATCGATTATTTACCTATCTTGTTGTTTATTACCTACATTATTAAGAAAATGAAAATGCTTTTGCGCCAGTCCATGTGAAAAAATCTGTGTTAGTACTAATAGTTTGCGCCCCTCAAATGAAAAAAATCATAACTTTCAATTCCAAGAGATCGAATGCAATAAAATATAATAATTGTAAAATTCTCCTAGGTTTATTATTACTCGTAGATTCTAGGTAGTGAAGATTCATTTTCTACACGACTTAGTTCTAAGTCATCATTAAAAGCGATTGTTACTAGAGAACCGTTATTAAGACTAATTTGTTTGTCGCTAACACACAGTAATATCGTACAAACTATAATAGGAAGCTTCTATTATCTTTCTAAGGGATGTACGTAACAGTAAAGTTATGTTGTCTCGTAGAGTACTCGTATAATAACGTTAAACACAGATTGCAGCTTGCTTGTGTTACATTATATACAGCAGAATAATTCACTTGCTTCATGCAGTTATTCTCTTACGAGAAAGATTTGTTTTATAAGACGAAGACTTTACTGCGAATCAAGATTTGTACATAGTATGTACTCGGACGAGTAGGTACAGAAATGTAATGTTTTAAGCGTGTTTGGGGGATCATTTGATTTAGAGTAATCTCTCAATTAAAAAATAAAATTAATGAATCCATAAATTTTTAATGTATCTTATTGCTTTATACTTTCAAAATATCGCGACCCAAGAATGACGACACGGTAATTTCCCACGGCATTAAGGTTCAAAATCGGACGAAAAAACGCATGATAAAATAGTTTTTTTTTCCATTTTTTGGAAATAATTTTTTTTTTTTTTTTTTTTTTTTTATATGTTTATTTTCCGAATAAAATACATGTTTTACAATACAATATAACAACAAATGCATATAAAACAAAATTATTGTTGTATCGCACCCGGCGAAGCTGCGTAGTGCATGCTTGTGTCCGGGTGGTAATTTCGCTTCAATCAAAAACTTTTACGGTCATTCCTAGATTTATTTATTTATTTATTTATCGTATGGTCATTTCTAGTACATCACGTAAATTACAATATCAATTCACAATAATAGCTCATGTTTGATTGTCAGATATTAAAAATTAAAAGTATTGTTTTTTAAATAATCAGTCGCCGATTCATTCAGTGTAAAGAAATCCTCCAGGCTTCCTCCATACGCTGTAAGACAGCACTCCGACACAACATGGCTCACGGTTTGCCTCTCTGCACCGCAATCACATCTTGGAGAGTCTGACCACCCGCACTTAAAGAAGAAGTCGGCACACCTGCCGTGGCCCGTCCGGATTCTGTTCAGTGCAGTCCACATTCTTCTTGGTAGGTCAAAGCCGGGTGGTTTCTCCGTGATGCAGGGCAGGGAATGAGTTGTTGGGCTCCTAGTCTCCTCCCATCTGGCCCTCCATGCTTCCTGAACACCAAAATTGTTGTCGTGGAGGCTTTTCCCCTCCCTTAGTGGAGGTCTTCTCGATTTAAGTCTCTTTACAGATTGAAGGTAATTGAGATCTGGCAAGGCTAGCAATTCTGGGTTTTTAGTTAGCTTCGTGTACTCGTTAAGCAAGGCATGCTGTCTTCGGAGGTCATGGGGTGGGATATGACTCAAGATGGGCAGCCATTGTGTAGGGGTGGATCTCAGGGTGCCAGAAACAGTGCGTAGGGTGTCATTTAACTGTACGTCCACTAAGTTGGTATGGGCGCTGTTAAGCCATACGGCGGATCCATATTCCGCTGCAGAGTGAACAAGACCGAGTGCAGATATGCGTAGTGTCTCTGCGGTGGATCCCCACGTTGTGCCAGCCAGCTTGTGGATGATGTTGTTTCGAGTCTTTAGTTTTGCCGAGAGTTTCTCTAGGTGGTTTTTGAATGTAAGTGTTCTATCAAGTGTTATCCCTAGGTATTTAGGGAACCTATTATGATTTAACGTTTTACCCTCGAATGTTACGCTAAGCTCTCTGTTTGCATCTTTATTGCTCAGGTGAAAACATGTAACTTCCGTTTTACTTGCGTTTGGGAGTAGTCGCCAGTTTCGCAAGTATCTACTCAAGGTCTCCAGATCAGATGTTAGTGTAGACTCTCCCATTTCAAAATCCTAGATATTAATGCATATTATCAATACAAAAAAATAATCTGCTACTTTCGGGAAACGAGTTAAAAAAGATCAGAGGTGTTTTACACATTTTTTTTTCAATCAATACAAGATATATAAAATCTCTTACGCTCATTCCATAGATTAAGGTTCAATATAATATACTCTATTTTTTCTAAAGCATATTTAGTAACGGTTGTCGAGATCTAAGGTCTCCCGTTTTTAGAAATTTATGAAATGTCAATATGCCTACTTTTAAGGTATTTCCTATTTTTGACGAAATACATATACCTATATAAAAATTATCGGAAGAATTGCTTCTATATACGATTTAATTAAATCAAAAAAGGGTTTAAGGGCTTGGTACCCAGAATGAGGTCACAGTCATTTCCCATAGCATTAAGGTTTAAAATCGCGTGAAGAATCGCATGATAAAATGGAAAAATAGCGTTTTTTTCCATTTTTTGGGGTTAATTTAGCGTCGATCAAAAAACTTTTACGGTTATTCCCTAGATTTTATTGCATATTATCAATACAAAAAAATTACTCCGCAACTTTCGGGAAACGAGTTTCCGTCTTTCGGAAAAAAGATCAGAGATGTTTTTCACATTTTTTTTTAGAAACCTATACAAGATATTAAAAATCTTTTACGGTTACTCCGTAGATAAAGGTTCAATGCATCTACCGTATTTTGTTCCAAAGCATATTTCGTAACGGTTGTTGAGATATAAGGTCTCCCGTTTTTAGAAATTTTTGAAATGTCGGTATGCATACTCTTAATAGGAGATTCTAAAACTCTTGAATTAAAAAAAAAAACAGTTGGTTGAGAGTCAATACATGAGTCAATTTCATGCAAAAAAATACGACGAAATGACTTCATAATAAATTATTACGCCAATAAGAGTTGGTATTTGCTTCAATCTTTAGGCTGGCCACACACGTCCCGAAGTTCAGTTCCGGAATCGACCGTTTTGCAAAAAAGTTCCGATCAAAACCTCTCTCTGAATTCAGCGTCACCCCGATTTTAAATTCAGAAAGAGGTTTTGGTCGGAACCTTTTTGCAAAACGGTCGATTCCGGAACTGAACTTCGGGACGTTTGTGGCCAGCCGTAGACTTCAATGTTGCAACTTATAATATTACTATTAAGAGGTCCTTGTAAAAGCTTCCAGTGTAAGTAGCGTTTCATGTATGTAGGACGTATGTATAATATAGGTTTACTCTTTGAAAAAGTGGGTCGAAGTTATTTTCTCGTGTAGTGCAAATATACTTACTTCGATAAGCGAGTATGTATGTACGTACATACGAGGATATCATAATGACAGTTGGCTATATTTATTTTCACTCGTACCTATTGCTTACCACAAAAGTAAATACATACAAGTGTACCATATTTACTTATCACCGTAGGCAGAGAAGAGAGAACGCTGGGAAGCCCTACCTTGAGTTTGCTTGCTTCAAATCACATTCGTGCAATTTGAAGTAGGTACAGTTCGCGCGTGAGATTGTGAGCCTTTTTTGTAATGTTAGTTAGACGAAAGTATAGGATATCCTGCGGGTTTGTTTTCAACAATGAACGCGTCTGTATGCGGTTCTGTTCATTGTGCGCTCACTAATACTACTAAAAATGCGTATGAACTTGCGTGTGAAAACACCGTTACTCACACCGCAAAAATGACTCACAACATCGCGCAAAATGAGTACTATTTGGTATACCTACTTTACTGTTACGGTTAAAAATACAAATGGGTATTGCGCTAGGAAATTTTCCATTATGGGAGTTTGGCAGAACGTTAGACAAACTCATATGTATGGTATATAAAGGGGACCACTTGGAACAACTTACCGGTACTTAGAAATTATACATAGAGTACTCCCCAATTTTTTAAGATTTTTAATTTTTTTCACGAATCATTAAAAATAAAAATAATTCATTATTGTTGTTATTGTGTATTTTAATCCGTTAATCTTCAACAAATTCGTACGATGTTGGAGTTTTTTTGATGCACGAATAACATATTTTAGTAGCTTAGAACAGAATGTTGGTTTACTCGTAAAGTAAACGCCCCCTGCTAAATGCTAAATACTCTCAATTAAGTGAAGTCTCTCCAGAGAAATAAAAATAAAACACGTAGGTTGGTAACCTTTATTTTATTTTAAAAATAGAAGTAAAATATAATAATAATATACCAGTAAACCCCTTATACCAGTAAACTTATACTGCCTGGGGGCTTTAAATTTAATTTGAAGTAATATAATATAAATAATGTTCTAATGATACACATACTTTGTAAGCCATATTCTTTGAAAATAAATTGAAAAATTGAAATTGAATTGAATATTATATACCTACCTATATATATATATATATACCTACCTACGCAGAGTAATAATCCACCAAACAAGCGCACATACCAACATGAGAATATTTTAAATATCAATTGCTTATTTTGTTATCCTGGGAGATGGGAAAGTAATCAGGTTGCTACAATTTTTTTAGAATAATTTATTTAATAAACTTGAACAAAAAATAGAAACTTATTAATCAATAAGATAGTTGTTAGCACTAGGGCGTGCCGGCTAATTCCAGTTATTAAATTTCTAAGACGAGATTCTTCCAAGTTTAGTTTTATCTAGTTCGATATACGAGAGGAATGTGTTTGCCCTTTGAAAGAAGCAATTTGAGAAAAGGTTCCAATTTATTGTTATTAAGGCGGAACTTATGAAGCAATTTATTCAAAACCCTGTTATTTACTATACTATACATGTGTACCTACCAGGCGCGAAGTTACCTAAGAACACGATTCCCATCGAGTTACCTTTTTGAAAAAATGTTAGGTATAATAGTGTCTAATCTGACGTAATTCCTTAAGAAATGTTAGTCACGGCTTCCCTTCTGCAGAAATCCACCCTTCGCCACTGGTACCTACATACCTACTTATTCCAGTTGCGTCATCGTATCTACGGTTGAGTGTTGATTGTCTATGATGGTCCCTAACAATAAGGGATTTTATTGAAAGTAAATCGTTCGAAACATTAGTTACTCGTAATTACCTGGTATTGAATTCATATTAATTTCTTGATAATTCTTCAGTTTCCTTTAGGTCTTGATGTCCTCTAACAACGATAATTCCTCAATTCAAAGGGATGATGAAGAGTCGTAGACTTGTTAAGCCATTAAGGGCGTCTACGTCCAGAATACTAAATAAGTGAGTGAGAGGTTCGATGAAAACAACATACTTGAATTCAAAACATGAACTGGAATTAGAAATGTAGAAGAGCTGATTCGTATTGCCAGGGAGGCATACATTTTATTCAGGTTGTCTTCCCATTGCGTTAGGTGGACATGACACGCAGACAAAAGGAATTTGGAATTAAAAAGATTTGTTAAAAAGGAAATTAATACTTGGATATTATTGTTAGTACTGCAAAACTCATATCCTTATTTTTTTCTATTCTGTGCTATCCCTGACGCCGCGTCCCTTGCAAGGTAGGCAGAGAGCACGGAGAGTCAGAATCCCCTATCCTTACACACATGTTTGCTTTCACCAAATTCATAAACACTCGACTGACAGGAAATTTACTCACCGTTGAACTTAGTTCGGTAAAATTTAACCTTAATTTGGGAAATGTTCAACAACTCAAGAAAAATGAGAAGATTGCAATTTGTTCAAAATAAACTTATGAGAATGTGAGTGTCCATATCTCCGTATCTACCTACGAAAATAATTATCTCTGTTCGAGTATATTTTGAAAAAGGTACTTACCAAAAACATTTTATGCTCCCAAATTTTGATTTTATAAGCCCAACACTAACACCAATCCAAAAAAAAAATGAAAAGTACCCGACTTTTCGCATAGCACACGTTACACGTTTACCTAAATTTAATCTCATTTATTGGGTGTCTATTGTAATAAGATCTCAAAGTTTCCCGAAAAACTTCCAATTTTCTTCATGGAAAGCAACAATTAGAACAGAAAATTACGTAGTTGTTACTGAGGATTTTAAGCATAACTGAAATTTAGATTTATTTATAACTTTCTTTAAACAAAACTTCGTATAATTTCGTGTGAGTTTGCTCGACGAAGTTTATTATCTCAATTAGTGGAACTGAACAAAGAAAAGGCGTCTATGAAGGCAAGAATTTTCAATGGAAAATCATTACGTATTTACTTTACAAATAACTACCGGTGTACCGACAATTCGTCCACCGACAGTTCGTCCCTCCGACAGTTCATCCACCGACAGTTCGTCCCTCCGACAGTTCATCCCCACAACAGTTCGTTCCTCGGACGGTTTGTCCCGACATTGTGCCCCGACAGCTCATTTCCCGACATTTCGTCCTCCGACAATCCATCCCCTCAGATTATATCTTCAATTTGCGTACTTAGGTACAAATATTTTTTCTTAAATTTGATTATCAGCTCGTCCTAGTGAAAGCTTACAAAAAATATAAAATTTTAATAATTTTAATTACCAACTCGCCCTAGTGAACTATTTCAATTTATTCACTTAACTTTGATCATCAGCTCGCGCTAGTGACCATTTAATTGAAATATTTAAATTTACCTACTTGATTTTGTATCATCGACTCGCCCTAGTGAACGTTTACGAGATTTGTTTAATTTTACTAACTTAATTTCGGCCATCGGCTCGCCGTAGTGAAAGTTTACCCAAAATTAACAATTTTGCGTAAACATTCAAACTAGACGAGAGGACGAATTGTCGGGGGACGAACTGTCGGGGATCGAACCGTCGGGGGACGAAATGTCGGGGGAACGAACTGTCGGGGGACGAACTGTCAATAAACTATAATTGCCTACCCCAAACTCATTAATATTATAATCCTATCCTTACGACTACCTACATACACATAACACAATGAATCTGAAGCACTATTGTAATACAAAAGACACTGAGGTCATTGTGTTGTTAAGTTATAAATAAATCGTTTTAGATGAAATCACAAAAGTATAAATCCTACTCTTTAGGTATAATAAAATAAGCTACCCACAAATTAAAAAATATTATAGTATTTGATTCCTATATATTTTGAATATATTTTGACGTTAATGGCGATGTTCATGTTGCTGAGCGCCCTGCAGTCAGCATCCGCTTGGAACACAAGATCACACAAATGTTTTATTTTTTAATAATATTTGTCAATGTAGCGTAAGAAAGATATATAAGAAAATTCTCAACATATATAAGGAAGGTTTTATTATTCGACGAATATTATTTTCGAAATTCATAGAAACAAAAATTTACAAGACGTAATAAAATCGAATTATGTAATTTGACGAAAAATTGTTCGTGACGCGTGATAAAGAAATTCACTTTAAAATTAAGTATTTCGTGTCGTTTCTAATCTTTTCCACCGCATTAAATTGTAAAATTGAGTGAATGTTAATTAATTATTAGAATTCCGTTCGTTAGCATTATTTAATTAATATCGGCCCTTCCTAGATTTATTTTATTTTGTATTTCTGAAACTAATTAGTTTTTGTTTGAGAGAGCAACCAGTATTATAAGTCTACGTATGTATTGGACATGTATACTACAAAATAAAGTGCCTTTTCTTTTGCGTTGCATTGGCAAATTGTTGTGCGTGCCCCAAGGATGGTTCGTAGGGGTGAGGGGGCACGAAGGAATAAGGGGAGGGGGGAGTTGAATGAAACGAGTAAACGCATCGTGTAGGTATATGTACATAAAATTGGCATGACATGTCTACATTGTCTACCCTGCGAAGACACTTTGCTTGCAGCGTACACTAAATAACAAAATAATCTCAACGGAGATTGGAGTACAATATAGTATATACTACATATATCAGGCGCGATGCAAACTAAGAACACGATTCCCATCGAGTTACCTTTTGGATAAAATGATAGGTATGAGTATAATAGTGTCTAAATTGACGTAATCTAATAAGAAATGTTAGCCCCGGCTTCTTGACTTACCTACCAGCCATCATAGCACAGCAGTAGAATACCGGCTTGTCAGGTTGGAGATCTGGGTTCGATTCCCGGCCGCGGGAGATGGATGGACTGGAATTGGTTAACTTAAGCGTAGTGATCACATTAAACCAGCCGACGATCAGTCATAAGCCTGATGGAAAGTCCATCCTTTGCTGTATATCTGTTGAGATGACTACTTGTGATATCATCCATGTGTAAACATTATCATGTTACACTATAAGGAATACACGTGCTGAAATATCTAGGAACCTAAATGGGTTGATCGATAGATATTCGTAGATGATTAAGACAATTACGTCAATTATATTCACCCCAGCGGGGATCATCAAATAGTATTGCCCTCGGGTAGTTTTCTACATATATAGGTATAAGAGTAAATGGTTTAAGTTATGTCTAATCAATTAGGACAAACATAATATCAGAGACAACAACTACTTGCAGAAACCCGTTAAATGAATTAGTAGGATATCCAACTACGGATATGATTGTATCATGTAAGGAAATATCAGCTTATGTCAACACAATAATAAGAAAACAAAGTCATATTTTACGTGTCCGGATTACAAACAGAGACATTCTCATTGTTTTTCACTATTTAATCTTAAGAAACAAAACATATGGCGTGAAATCAGCGATGTTAAACACGTGGAACAGTAGAAGCATGTCGTTTTTAAAGGAGCTTTTAGATACAAGCTAAATTAATAAATGATTGCGTAGGTTTTCACAAATGTTATTTAGCTCGTATATCTTATTACAACAGTATTTTTAGTAAGGTATGTGTGTACCTAGTACCTACTTTTCATTATTATATGGGAGTCTTAGGATTAGAAAGTTTGACGTCAATATCAATTGAGAATACACACGATTTTTCTAATGATTTTATGGTTCTTTGTTCTTTATTTGCCTATCGAAATAAAACATAATACTATCTATTTCGTATAATAAAATTGACACAGTTTTTCTCTAGTTTTTAAGGAAACCATTTGACGTGTTAACTTCACATACTTCTGTTGACTTCTTAAATAAGAATTTCTTGATAAAAAGCCGGAAAAATAGCGTCCAGAGTGAATAATAGGATTCATGCATAAAATTACGGTAGATTACTCGTACGTATGAGTAATAAGTACACCACAGAATTCATTTGGTTCATCTAACCTGGTGTTTTTTCAACAGAATAATTATTAAAAGAGATGTAAAAAAGGGCACTATACAAAGATAGGGAGAATTGTTAATAAAATGCAACGAAAGAACTTCATTCATATTGTACGTGTAAGTACGCGGTGTAACACTACTATATTCTGTGAATATAAATGATCTTTTAAATACAAAAATAGGTAGAGACCTTAACTAACCACCAGGGTCGACAGCGTGACCAGGGTCGCAATTCTGGTTCTTTTTCTTACCTTAAGGAAGGTCTCCTTCTATTAGTCCAAGAGCCCGCTGCTTAATTTATGACGTATCTGTTTTTTGATCGAAATGTGGTATAAATGATAGCTTACCAATAGGGTATTACATCGCACTAGGGTTGCCTATCAAAATCTTGCCGCAACCCCCCCTGCCCCCCCCGAAAAGGTCCCTCTTCGCGGTTTTTCGCATTTTATAGGAATATGGTAAGAGATAGGAGAAAGTAGTCAATGAAAAAAATAATTCTTGCTAAATTCTCTACAAAAAATGTTAAGTCAATTTTTTCGTAGAACTAGCAGTTTACCCGCAATGGCCGGTCCAAAACCGAAATTCATTTAACATACTAAAAAAATGTATTTAAACTAAATTGGTTGAAAATTGATAAGAGCTGCAGAAAAATAGTCAAAGAACGAATTAATTACCATGGTCTTAGCTACAAAATGAGATATAACTTATGTTCATACACCTAATAATTTCGGAGTTATTGCAATAAAACTCAGTGACGAAAATTCTTAAAATTTAGTTTTTCATAAAATAACCAGTGATATAGCGCCGCAGGCCAAATTTTTTTTTCCATAAAATGTTAGTAATAATGGGTGGAAGAATGTGAAAGAAAAAAAATTAAACTTTTTTTTTTATTTTTTCAAAAAATATCCTGTTTTTTGACCGGCCATTACGGGTAAACTACTAGTCCTATGAAAAAATTGACTTAACGTTTTTTGTAGAGAATTTAGCAAGGATTATTTTTTTCATTGACTACTTTTTCCTATCTCTTACCATATTCCTATAAAATGCGAAAAACTGCGAAGAGGGACCTTTTCGGGGGGGGCAGGGGGGGTTGCGGCAAGATTTTGATAGGCAACCCTAGTGCGATGTAATACCCTATTGGTAAGCTATCGTTTATACCACATTTCGATCAAAAAACAGATACGTCATAAATTAAGCAGCGGGCTCTCGGACTATATACTAAAGGTGATCCTTACAACGCATGGTAAGGCTAAAGTCCTTATTTATACCTTTTTCTATCTGTGATACTATTTTTGTCCTACTCTATTGTTTCACAGAAGGATTTGTCAAAATCCGCTATTTTGACATTCGACACGTTGTTGGTTATTCCAAGTTTAAGCTGGCAAAAATTGTATTCTTAGGTCACCTCGGCTGCGAATGGGATATAAAACGCAGAAATAAGTGATAATCGTTTTTACTTACGCTTATGTGCAAAATTAGTTCATTTTATTACAAACTAGCTGTATTACCCGTGCTTCGCAACGGCAAAATTTGTGTATGGATGGCGAAGTAGGTCGGCAGTGGAACCCAAAATCAGTGGTACCATCATGTTTAGTTAAAGTACTGCAGAGCCACTAAAACTCACAACAGTTTTGGGGGGTCTGCATAATTTTTTTTTTCAATTTGACCCCCCCCCCAGCCCCTACCTCCCTCCCCTTATTCCTGCGGATGTCGGGAGGGTGACTATTCATCTTATTAAGGCGGAAAACTATGGATTCGACACTAATATCACTTTTTTCATTCCGACCCCCCCTAGCCCCCCCTAACTCCCTCCCCTTATTCCTGCGGATGTCGGGAGGGTAACTATTCATCTTATTGAGGTGGAAAACTATGGATTCGACACCAATATCACTTTTTTCATTCCGACCCCCCCTAGCCCCCCTAACTCCCTCCCCTTATTCCTGCGGATGTCGGGAGGGTGACTATTCATCTTATTGAGGTGGAAAACTATGGATTCGACACCAATATCACTTTTTCATTCCGACCCCCCCTAGCCCCCCTAACTCCCTCCCCTTATTCCTGCGGATGTCGGGAGGGTGACTATCCATCTTATTGAGGTGGAAAACTATGGATTCGATACTAATATCACTTTTTTCATTCCGACCCCCCCTAGCACCCCTTAACTCCCTCCCCTTATTCCTGCGGATGTCGGGAGGGTGACTATTCATCTTATTGAGGTGGAAAACTATGGATTCGACACTAATATCACTTTTTTCATTCCGACCCCCCCTAGCCCCCCCCCCCTAATTCCCTCCCCTTATTCCTGCGGATGTCGGGAGGGTGACTATTCATCTTATTGAGGTGGAAAACTATGGATTCGACACCAATATCACTTTTTCATTCCGACCCCCCCCCCTAGCCCCCCTAACTCCCTCCCCTTATTCCTGCGGATGTCGGGAGGGTGACTATTCATCTTATTGAGGAGGAAAACTATGGATTCGACACTAATAACACTTTTTTCATTCCGACCCCCCCAGCCCCCCAATCCCCCCCTCCTTATTCCTCCGGATGTCGAGAGGGTTACCATTCATCTTTTCGATACTAAAAGTTATATATATTTGAAAAAATAAGATTTTTTTCTTGTCCCCCCCCCCCCTTTGTGCCCCCTTCCTTGTATTCCCTACCCCCATTAGAACACTCCTTGGGGCAAGCACAACAATTTCCCAAAGTTTCATCTCAATCGGATGAACGGTTTAGAGTCTATAAAGAATATGGTGAAAACGTTAGAAACATAATATTTAAATGTAGGATTATTTCACTTCAAAGCAGGTACCTACCTACTTACAATATATTTATTTTTTGTGGTATGGCAATTTTTTGTGGTGTAGCAACTTTGCATAAGATTTTAATAATTGTAGAACATCGATTAACAAATATTCGGAAGCAATGTAATCTATGTCAGATAGAGAAAAAATACTGCACCGATCTAGAGAATATGACATCTGTGCAACAGAGAAAATATATGAAATATTGGTATGACAAAAAGACAATATGAATAGGTATTTTGCTCTTGTCGTAAATTTTAATTTGGCAAATGGCAAAATTTCATTTACAAAACGTAAATAAAAGCCTATTTTACCTTTTACATTGCAAATAATGATAATACCACCTCTCATTAGTTTAAAAACAACTTATCATTTTAAAAAGTGACATTTGGACTCATTAGTTTAAAAACAACTTATCATTTTAAAAAGTGACATTTGGATTTTGGATATAGTTGGAAACACAACTAATGGTGGAGATTTTCTTGAAAAACCTTGAATTTTGATGTTTTGTGCAATGAAATATCTCATTCAAGACTACAAATTATTAATTTTTTTATATCCTATGTTGATCCTGGGAATGTTTACTAAGTCCACTCAATTAATGAATGCACAAAACTATTTCATATAAAAGATTACCCCGGAATGAATCAACTGGAAATTGTGGAAATTGGACAGAAAGTATTCTCTGTTTCAAATATCTTGTCCGCTGAATTAGTAGTAATTCTATGGAAAAAAATTGTAACCATGGAAACCCATGAGAGAAATGATGTGAAACGGGGAGTGAGAAAAATACAAATAAATAAATCTGTGTACGAACTAAAATATTTATGTGGGATTTAACTCGTAAAAACAACATGCTTAAGGTATCGCCAGGGTGAATACCCGGCGTTAACTTAAGGACAGTGACAGTGTTAGGGACATAGCCTTCGCTAAGGAACTCATTTATCATCGAGAATCGCAAAATGCTAACTTGGCGATTGTATCCTTAAATTTAGGGGTGGGGTTTGCCAGGGGGCTTCCTTAAGGCTAACCCTAGGACCACCTCTTAATAAGATTTGCTTAGAAGTGCGGGTAAAGAGGTCACTATTAATGCGCCTGATCTACCCAGGGATGTGGAGGGCCTTAAACCCGCGGGATTTTCCTTCAATGTATCCTTAAATAATCGCCTTAAGTTAAGGAAGAAAGAATGTGAATCGCGATCCAGGTATTCATTTAACTGAAATACGAGTATATTGTGTCCATCTGAATATAGGTACTTGAATCAAGAAAATAGTCCTATCCTGTCCTTTGGCTATACGACCATACGGGTTTGTACACTGTACAGTTCTCTCCGCTCTTTTACATATTTAGACTTCATACCTACTTTAATATTTAAAATACCAAAACAAATCATTATAATATGTTTAATTAATAGGTATCATTAATACCTGTTTACGAATATTATTTACCAGGTTTCATGGGAATAAGATATTTGGACACAATGAGGCAGTAACGCATGTCTGAAATGTGCTTTCAAAATATACTAGAAAAATCAAGAAAAAAATTACAATTACCAGACTTTTTGAATTTTTCAAAAATATGGAGTAGTTTCGGAGATATTAGGCGTCAAAGTTGGGGTTTCTGAAAAACGCTCGGTTTTATCAAATTCACCTCGTGACGTCACATTACCGTATGGATCTCAGCCTCTATATGGGGCTAGTATGCGCTCCATACATTTACATTAAAAATAGTTATAATTGATTGCAATAAATAGGATGTTAGTCCTTAAATTCTGATTGGAAGTGATTTTGTTTTGTTTTCTGTGTTTTTTTTATTGTTTAACGATAATAAAGTAAGGATTTGTAAGATGACAATCTCCCAAAAGCAGATTAGTATATAGCATAAGTAGAAACGGATTTTGTTATGAATTTCAGTTTCATGAGTGCCGAAATTCGTAGCGTGAAATTCGCAAAGTGATTATAGTACTTACTTGTATAGTACCTATTACTAAATCTTCAAATATTTTTGCTAACTTTCGCTGTTTAACAACGCTTCTCAAACTTTTTTGAGATTTCACAACCTAGAGTGACGCTCAGAAATCTGAACTTGGTTGTTTGTAAAAAAGTGGGACTAAAATTACTTAGAGAAAGTATTTTTTTTATACTTAGTGAAGAAGGTCGTGATTGATTTATTATTTAATGAATACAAAAAATACGTTTCGCAATAATAAGTATGAAAACTGTTTTCTTATAGGTAAGTACATAATGTAGCAAAAAGATAGCGACGCAGGCGAAAACTAAGACATACAAAGCCTACATAAAAGAGGTAGTAATGTAATGTAGCATTAGTTTATTTTTTGTAAAATAAAAAAATATTGCAGGCAAAATTCAGCTTGATAGTTAAAATTGTTTTTTTTTGCCTGGGCGTCCTCTTCGTTGTGCTTTTTGTGTTCATATATCTTTTCAATCTAAAACAAAAGTCAAAACGAACACTACATAGGTAGTTATAGTAAAAGTTTAAGAACTACCGTTTTTTGCTAGTGACAAACTACCATTTTTTTTTTAAATATTGATGCCAAATGTAAAATACAATACATTTTAAATGACGGTACAATATTTGTCCTTCCACACTGCGATATCATGCTGGGGGGAGAGACATATATAATACAATGCTATTGTATTATTAAAATATAAACAATGCAATAAAAACAAAAAAAAATAGACAATGTTTAACAACAATAGTACTACCTAGAGTCAAGCATATTAGTCCAAGAGCCCGCTGCTTCATTTATGACGTATCTGTTTTTTGATCGAAATGTGGTATAAATGATAGCTTACCAATAGGGTATTACATCGCACTAGGGTTGCCTATCAAAATCCTGCCGCAACCCCCCCTGCTCCCCCCGAAAAGGTCCCTCTTCGCGGTTTTTCGCATTTTATAGGAATATGGTAAGAGATAGAAGAAAGTAGTCAATGACAAAAATAATTCTTGCTAAATTCTCTACAAAAAATGTCAAGTCAATTTTTTCGTAGAACTAGCAGTTTACCCGCAATGGCCGCTCCAAAATCGAAATTCATTTAAAATACAAAAAAAAATGTATTTAAACTAAATTGGTTCAAAATTGATAAGAGCTACAGGAAAATAGTCTGAGAACGAATTAATTACCATAGTCTTAGCTACAAAACGAGCTATAACTTATTTTCATACATCAATTAATTTAGGAGTTATTGCAATAAAACTCAGTGACGAAAATTCTTAAAATTTAGTTTTTCATAAAGTAACCAGCGATATAGCGCCGCAGGCCAAATATTTTATTACATAAAATGTTAGTGACAATGGGTGGAAGAAAGTTAAAGAAAAAAAATAAAAAAAAAAAATTTTTTTTTTCAAAAAATATCCTGTTTTTCGACCGGCCATTACGGGTAAACTACTAGTCCTATGAAAAAATTGACTTAACGTTTTTTGTAGAGAATTTAGCAAGGATTATTTTTGTCATTGACTACTTTCTTCTATCTCTTACCATATTCCTATAAAATGCGAAAAACCGCGAAGAGGGACCTTTCCGGGGGGGCAGGGGGGGTTGCGGCAGGATTTTGATAGGCAACCCTAGTGCGATGTAATACCCTATTGGTAAGCTATCGTTTATACCACATTTCGATCAAAAAACAGATACGTCATAAATTAAGCAGCGGGCTCTCGGACTATATGTTCAATCATTATATTTATAAGACATGGTTATGTTATATTATAATATTAAGAACTCTATTCTATACCATCACGCCACGTCCCTTGCAGGGTAGGCAGAGAGGACAGAGCGCCAGACAGCCCTATCCTTACACACACTCCTAGCTTCCGTCACATTCATGTAATTTGTCATACACGCTCTCCGATTCCTTTTACTCAAAACGCGTCCATCCTTGAGAATCTGGTCGACATGATCGGACCAGGTCAATCTCGGGCGGTCGCGCTTCCTCACCCCTCTTCACTCACTCAAATATATCTTTTTTGTCATCCTGTCATCATTCATTCTCTCAACATGCCCAAACCATCTTAGTTTGTTTACTTTCATTCATTTCATTTGCTACGGATCAACTCAGTTACCGGTTAGATTCACCTACTTAATAATTTTGTCAATATTCTTTGAATGTTTATATATAGATAAATATATGTATATCAATGTTGCAAAAATTTATATAATTATGTACTGTTATGTTATGTATAGATAAATTGTATGTACATGCAGAATTAGTTTTGTTGCATTGTCGGTATGCTACTAGATAATTTCTGGGTACCGGCGATGTGACGTGCCTATTCGAATAAACATAGATAGACTGTGTACAATGTATATGTTGTGTGTAGTTGTAGTTTGGTATTATATTATTTTTAAGTTATTGTAGTAATACTTTGGTTAAATTAAAAACTGAACACTTCTCCCACACACAAGTCTTGCTTTAGTGGGGGAATATTAATGAAATCTTATTGTATGTATTAGTTATAAGAAACATTGTACCACTATATTATGTTTCATAAATAAATAAATTGAAATTGAAATTGAATTCTTGTCACAACACCAGTCTTGCAGTCACTCATTTCCCTATTAATTCCCATTCCCTATTCCTAATATTAAAAACACATAAGTAATAAGCAGAAACAGCTTCAAGGATAAAAATCTCCCTAGGTACTTAAGTGTACCTACCATGTTTTTACTATTTTTGGTTTGATTATTATTAGATATTTTATACCAGTTTTTACAAAGCACATTTTTTTTATTTTACCTATCGAAAATCGTGACGATAAGGTATGTCCAAGTCATCTCGTGGACAAAATTCTTCATAATACTATACTGGCCCGTTGTATGGAGAACAGTACGACAGATAATGTGACGTCATGCGCATAAATAGCTAAATCCGACCGTTTTTAAAACGGTCAACTTTGAGCCTCTGTAACTCTGCTGTTTTTCAAGATATCGAAAAAATTCTTTCAATTTTGTAAATGTGATTTTTAGGAAAATTTAATTGAATGTTTTGTTTTTGTTTTGTTGAAATTGCGTTACTAGCTCATTCATTGTTTAATTTGTAAATGGGTTCTATTAACTTCATTAGAAACGGACTAGGTAGATATTTCATTCCCTTTTAAGAATTCGATATTGCAAACAGGCTGTAAAAGACAAACAAAAAATCTCAATGTAACGCTAGAGACTATTTATCTTTGCATACATTTGTATATAAACAAAAAAAAATGTAGGTATATTTTCATTTATAGCTTCAAGCTGATTTTTATGTCACCGAATATACTCAAGTCAGATAAAAAAATGTCCTAAACGACGTCTAGGTCTAGTAGTTATGGAAATTATTATATTTATTTATCACCTACCACATATATTTAAATTTGACCATCATCTGTCGATGCTGTTATCTGCGTCTACATTGTCATCCTCAAATTTTGATCTCATATTTTTAAGTGTGTATTAGGGTGTCCCTTATTTGGCGAAAAAATTTTTTTTTGGGAATTCTTTTGGGCTCACCCCCCATTTTGTTTCCTTTGGGTCAGATTAACTCAAAAATAAAATTTCATCTCAATCGGACGACGTTAACCCGTGCCGACTTGAGCGCAAAGTTTGAATATTAGTATATATTGGATTATTAGTATAAAGTCAGTGAAAAAGTTATTAATATCTAATTTTATATCAAAACATAATATATTATCACTTTTTAACTGTATTTTGGTTTTTAGTACTCTCGTGGATATTTTCTTTTCAGTCCTAGAGTCTTCTCCCAAAAGTCTTTGATAGTGAGTGTTCTATGAGTTCACGATAATCACCTCTCAGTGTTAGTTTATTCAATTGATTTTATAAAACCTTAACATTTCTTTAATTTTAGACTCAGTTAAATGTTTCTACATTGTCTTTGTCACTTTAAACTTATTAACACTGACACATTCATAGCTTTCCTGAAACTAGTATTGTATGAGCTTTACATCCTGGCTTTCTCTGCCGACGTAAAAATATCCTGTTTTCTTATAACTAGATCATTTTTAGAGCATTGACAAGTGCAACATGAAATAGATTGTCCGAATTACTTCGAAACTTTTCTTCATGATACAGAAAAATACTTTCACAATTAAAAGCGCTTTTCCTTCAATTTTCTCCCCTCCAAAAGCAAGTTAATAGGTATTTTTTTGGTACTTCTGAATAGCTCATGTCAGAATTCATGCTGTCCTTTAAAATATTATGTATTTGCGAACCAAAAATTTAACACTTACACTGCCATATAATTTTGCCTCCCAATACCAAAAAATGAACTTTTCGCGCTCAAGTCGGCACGGGTTAGAGTGCTCCGATCTAAAAAAAAAATTGTATTGGCATGTTTTTGAGTCATTCGAACAAAACTGGGGGGTGAGCATTCAAAATTTCAAAAGTCGGAAAATAAGGGACACCCTAGTGTGTATATAAGTATATATATATTACACGCCGGCTCTCTATAGAGATTATTTTTTGTACTTAGCGTACGCTCCAAACATTTTTTTGTATATCTGTTGAGATAACAACTTGTTACATTATTCAATATTATAAGAGAAATAAAAAAAAAATACATGTACTATTTCTAATCTGCGTTTTTCCGTATCTTCCGCAAGGAGAAAACATGATCATATCCCGAAGGCAAACAACGAGGATCAACAAACACGTTTTATAATTTTCGAGCTTCGCGTTTTCGTGTGTAATTATAACCAATTTGGAGTGAATATCACTAAAAACCATGGCAATGTAAAACTACATATCAAGATGACAAATGTTTAATGAAAGGGTTACTACTACAATATAAAATTATTATTAAACCGTTCGATTGTTTTCTAAATTTATTACTGACGGGGATATTTTTCATTGTGCAGTGCTACATGCAGTTATCCAATAAATTGAAAATTATAGTGCCTATAAATTGTGGTCGACAAACCTTCCGTTCCGTTTCCCTTTAGTTTAACTCTACTACAGACACTACACTGAACTGAGCATCATGTCTACTTGTACCTACTTGTCCTGTGTGGTGTATACCACTACATATTCTACAGTAAAGCGTCTAAATGAGGTACGTCGAGACAATTATCAAGCTAGTACAAGTACATAATAAGCAGATACAAATGATGGCTGATACTGCTGAAGGATGAAAATCTTCACCTAAAATAAGGAGAATAACCCCCGTTTTCACCAACTTTTACCTAAGAAGGAAACCCCTAAGAAATTTTCATACAAAAACAGAGATAATATTCTATTTTTTGACACGCAGGCCTACCAACCACACCCTAATTCCATACAAAATGCAACACGCAACTCACCTAGCCTGGGCAGAGATATTTGGGCACCTAACGTAGGTGAGTTGCGTGTTGCATTTTGTATGGAATTAGGGTGTGGTTGGTAGGCCTGCGTGTCAAAAAATAGAATATTATCTCTGTTTTTGTATGGAAATTTCTTAGGGGTCTCCTTCTTAGGTAAAAGTTGGTGAAAACGGGGGTAACTCTATCTTCTCTCAGGTTATTATATTTTAACAACTTTTAAGAAGGTAAACAGTCTTTTCAAAGATAGTTCAAAGAAAATTTTGATGCCACATAATTATCACAAAAATTCTCAACTTTCTTCTTCTTCTTATTTAAATATGGCACGCACCCGTCTGCGGGTGATTTTGCCATTGTCAAGTATTTTGGTTATTTACTTATTTCTCTACACTGAGAGTGACGAATCATAGTATTTTATATTTAGGTAACAAATACTAAATGCAGTGTTATAAAATGTTTCAATATCTTCAACATGTACGACAAACATATTATTTATATAACATCAATGAAAAAACTATTGTATGACAAACACAGAATATATACAACAATATCTCTCTGACCGCACAGCACAGTTATATACAGGCCGTAGGTACACTCAAAAATACAATTCAATTCCAGGAACTACAGGCAAAATTAAACTAAATGGAACATAGAGTCGGGCAAAATGTTTTATTTTTATTTTTTTATTTTTTTTTTTTAATCAATGTTATGAAAAGGATTTTTTATTTCCCGATTTCAAGTAACCCGTTTTTAAAACACGTTTGGGAGATTTTAATACAAATTACACTTATGATTCCAAAACTCGGTTACACCTTTTTATCATATTTCTTCAAGTGTTTTACAATGAAGTTATTCACTTTCGGAGAATTCAGAGCTAACAGCGATTGAATGTTAATAGGCAAGGTCTTGCACACCCCGCTGATGTCCTTCAGGAATTCCTCGTTCGACAAAAGGGGACAACCGAAGAATATGTGGTCAACAGTTTCAGCATCTTCTCCACATTCACATAGTGGGGAGCCCACGACATTAATTTTGAAAAGGTGTGCGGCTAAGATGACGTGACCAATTCTGAGTCTGCACAGTAATGAAACATTAACTTTGGAAGTTTGCATTTGTTAAACCACGGGTGCGATGGAACAGACGGTTGAATACTCCTATAATGGGAACCAGTAGTAGAATTGGAGTAACACTCATTCCACTCGCTCATGACAGAAAGTTTCGTCACTCTCTGGCAATCCGCAATAGGAAGAGCAAACATAGGAGGGATAATACTACAGCTGCATGCCTGCTTAGCAAGAGCGTCAGCACGCTCGTTTCCAGCTATACCAACATGGGAAGGAATCCAACAGACTGTAATGTCTAGTTTACGAGAAGAGGCCACGTAAAGAGATTTCAGAATATCATATATGAGGTGATTATTTATTGATGATTTCTTAACAGAACACAAGTTATCTACAAGGCTAAAAGAGTCTGTGAATATGATTGAGTATGGGGTGGTAGTCAAAAGGATCTCCGTTAGCGCCTCCCGAAGGGCAACACATTCCGCTGTGAAGATGGATGCGAACCGTGGAAGTTGGAATTGTCTCTCTATACCGAGAGATGGGGCACAAAAGGCTGCCCCACAGTCGCCCTCCAGAGATTTCGAGCCGTCAGTGAAAAACCTGGCATGTGAGGGCCACTTTTCCTCTACTTTCTCCAAGAAAAGTTTGTTGACTGAACTAGGATCCATAGTCGAAGCTGACTTGTCAATATCCATGTGCCGGAGCACATCTGGACGAAATGTTGTAGCCTCAAACGGAAGAGAGAACATTGGTAAAAGAGAATGAAATGAATCCGGGAAACTGTTTAAGACATAATGATAGGACGAGCACAGCAATGGGTATATTCTAGAACGCCAGTAAGGAACGGTCTGACATCTCTGAATGAGTACCTGTAATTTGGGAAAGATCAAATGATTCTCCTGAGCCAGCCTTGCCACAAGAAACTTTAATGCAAGGGATTTTCTTCTAAGAAAAAGTGGCATTTCGACACATTCGGCCTGTAAGGCCACGATAGGTGAAGACCGCATAGCTCCTAAGATGACTCTAATTGACTTGTTCTGCATTCTTTCCAGTTTATCTGCAAGGTAATTCGGCAGAGGCTCAAACAAGAATGCACCGTAATCTAGAACACTTCTTATCAGAGCATCGTACAGGGTTCGCATTGTAGTTGGGTGAGAACCCCACCACACTCTTGCCACCGCACGGAGAATGTTTATGTTTTTTTCACATTTTGCAATGACCTTCTCGATATGAATGTTCCATGAGAGCTTCCGGTGCAGGGTCATGCCAAGAAATTTAACAGAATCTTCCGAAGGAACCGGAATATTATCAAATTTGATACCAATGTTAGGAATTCTATGCTTGTTTGAAAAACACACAATTTTACTTTTGTTAGGCGAAAGAGTAAGACCATTTTTCTTAAACCAGCAGCTAAGGGATTCGAGAGTACTCTCCAAGACCTCACTCGATCGAGCAATGGATTTTTCAGCGCTGTAAACAACAAAGTCATCGGCATATTGCAAGACACTACAAGAAGTAGGAATCAGAGACTGGATGTCCTGAGTGTAGACGTTAAAGAGTAGGGGACTTAAGACTGACCCCTGCGGTAGTCCTTTATATACTCTTCTCACAACCACGCCCTCTGGAGTCTTAATCAGGAGCTCCCTCTCGCACATTATGTTGAAAATCAGACGGCAAATAATGTCCGGAATACCTAAAGATAACAATTTCTCAAACAATATTGGGAGCAACACATTATCGTAAGCGCTACGAATGTCTAGAAAACACGCAATAAGATCCGTCTTATGGGCTCTAGCAAGATGAATATCAGTCACCAAAATGCTCAAGTTGTCTAGGCACGATCGGCTCTTCCGGAAACCAAATTGCCACTCTGGCAGAAGTGCTTCTCTCTCCACGAACCACTCCAGTCTAGCCTTTATCATCCGCTCGAGGATTTTTAGGAAGCAGCATGATAGAGCTATGGGTCTGTATGAGGATTCCAACGTCGAGTCTTTACCTGGCTTGGGAATCGGTACAACAAATTGTTGCTTCCATGATGAAGGAACCGAACCTGTAGTGAGAATCACATTGAATAATGATAAAAGTTTGAGAAGAAGGGGTCTAGGAAAGTGTCGAATAAAGGAGTATGAGATCTGGTCTGGACCAGGAGCAGAATCACCTGCGGATTGAATTGCTACATCCAGTTCGTTAAAGGAAAAAGGGGAAGAGAGAATACATGATTGCTGGGGCGCGAAGACAGAGTCCTTCCGCAGCTCAAACTCCCCGGGAGCATACGCAGGAGCCAGAATCCGCACAAAACCATCAATCCAGGATGTACATTTTGAAGTGTTAGGTCTTGGGGAATATGCACCTCTAAAAGCATTTACGGAATTCCAGACGTCTGATGGTGGTGTATTCGGAGAGAGAGAGCTACAAAATCTGAACCATCCCTGCCTTTTCTTACTCCTAAGAACTCTTTTGGTTTGAGCCTGAACCTTTCGAAGGGAGAGATAATTTTCAAGAGACATGTTCCTTCTGTAGGTTTTCATTGCCACAGAACGTTGCCTAACCATAGCCGTACAGTCCTCGTCCCACCAGGGGGGAGATGCTCTACGATGTCCAACAGAGCTCTTCCTAGGCATGGAAGCGTCGGCCGCGCTAATAACGAGGTGGGAAATCTTGTCGGAAACCATATTTACATCACTCATAGAATCATCAGAAGGGAGATCTATAAAACCCCCCTCTATAGACTCCCCAAACTTACTCCAGTTAGCCCTCTTTGTGTTATATCCGGATTTATGACGAGACGAATTGGATTGTGAATTGTTTGATCTTATTCTTATTATTATAGGAAGGTGATTGCTGGATAAAGGGTCCTTGAGAACTTCCCATGCGATCAGCGAAGCTAATTCACCAGTACAAATCGTTAAATCTACCGCGGTCGGATTCTGATGTGGAGGAGGAACTATAGTGGGGCTGCCGTCGTTTAAGATACATAAATTTAAGTTGTCGACCCAATCCAACACCGCTTTGCCAGCTGAATCTGTTTTTTGAGGGCCCCATGATGAGGAATGTGCATTAAAATCACCCATAATCATATATGTAGAAGAGAAAATTGGGACGATGCTGTTCCAATACAATGTATCAAACTGGGATCTCGGGGAATACATCGACACCACAGTGATGTCCATGATTTTTGCGGCGACTATTTGCATTCTTGAGGAGATCGGAAGAATTAGCCGATCATAAGAGAAAGATTTTTTTATCAATAGTGCTGCCCCTCCGTAACCATCGGGGCGATCATCTCTAAGGCAGTCATATCCTGGGAATGATACAAAAGAATCTGAGGAAAACCAAGTTTCCGAAATTGCAGCGACATCTATTTTGTATTTCCTTAAAAGGAATGAAATATCATCTCTATTTGATACAGCGCTGCGGCTGTTCCATTGTAGAAATGACACGTTTTTATAACTAAAAGTTTGTGGAGCCATTTTCGGTTAAAAAGGTCTGAAGAATGGAAATCAGTTGAGCTGCGTTGGACGGTAAAGAATTTTGAGATGAGAGAATTTCTATTAACATGGAAATCATTGTTTTTAAAAAGTTGTTGTTGCCAGAGGAAAATTTATTTTGGAGGTAACCAGAAGATGTGGAGTTTTCAGATTGATCGGGGGCTGGAAGATTGTTGGGGAGAGCACATCCATTTGGAGCAGATGACCAAGAACTGCCATTTGGGCAAAAAAGAAGGGAATTGTGCTCAGGTTGGTTGTAACCAGGTAGTACTGAGGGGTGAGAAGGGGTTTTGAATTTGAAAATAGTCTTACGATGACTGGATGGTAGCGGGGGGTGGACATTATTATCTGTCAAGGCTGAGTTTACTGATGAAGAAGGAAGGGCCTGGGACATTGCTTCTGAATATAGAGAGAATTTTTGAGGATGGGCGGCGAGGGCCTCTTTATAAGATACATTGTTCGTAGCCATAGTTTTTTTTACGTCCTGTTGTCTTTTGAGTTTAGGACAAGAAAGGTTTGCAGCAGAGTGTTGCCCTCCACAATTAATACACTTTAAAATTTGGGACAGACAATTTTCGCCGTTATGAGCATCGCCACATTTATAACAACGGGCCGATGATCGGCATTGTGCTCTGGTATGCCCGTACCTACTACAGTTGTAGCACAGGATGGTGGGAAAGACATATTGCTCAACCCTAAATGCATTGTGGACCAAAAATACGAACTCCGGAAGGGATTGCCCTTCGAAGGTAACAACTACGGTTTGTGAGGGCTTCCATGTGGCTCCCTCACTAGACTGAATCTTCCTATTTAATCTCCTTGCCTTGATTTCCATTGGGAGGGCTCAGAATACTTTATTAATTCCTCCATATCGATATCCTCACTAATTCCTCTAATTACTCCTTGTTTGGTTAGCTTGAACGTGGGGATATACGCTTTTAATTTGTTTTCAGTTATTATCGGGTTATCCAAAAAGTTGTTTGCATATTTAGGGTTCAAAAATGTCAAAGATATTTTATATTTACCCTCAGCCTTCACTGAGCCGGTGATGATACCTTGAATTTTTAAAGAATACAACAACTTACCAAAATCCAGCGCACGTATTGGTTTGGATGAATCTTCATTTTGGACATAGACCAAGAATGGCCCTAATGACGTGGATTTGTAAGTTAAAGGTTGGGAGTAAGGGAGTTGGGGAGAAGGAGGAGGATTGGGAGATATGGCAGGAACTTTAGACGGAGGGGAAGAAATGGAAATATCTACATCCGGAGAAAGAGGTCTCTTTCTCGGGTCGGGAGGATCTGGAGGGACCAGGGGTACCTCCATATTGGAGGAACCTGTTCCACTATGGAATCTACAAAAAGGTTGAAAAAATTAAATAATTAAATAAAAAAAAAAAAGAAGAAAAAAAAAATTTTAAAGGAAAAAAATTTTTGAACCACTCTAGATGTTTTGCTGCTTCGGACTTAATAAATTAAATTTTGTATTCTCACAATAATATCGCAAATAATCACAATCAACACAACCGCTTAGATGCGCTCTACGATCGGGACTGAATTCTCAACTTTATCGACACCTAAAAAAGGCCGTTAATTTTAATGAATGCTTATTATAGTATCGTTATTTTCCATCTTATTAGGCAGAATATTCACACACTCATTAGCTGATGCAATAATATCTAAAGTAAACTATGCAAATGATTATAAACAACTGAGAATAATAATTAAATATGATATTTATAGCAATTTTGAGTACTCTGTCTAATTTTTAAATGGCGAAATAATGAGCATTTAGTTTCAACAGGATATTAATTAACTACGGCAAAATGAATCCTTTTTTCTTGTCAATATATTGTAAGGCCTGAATCGATCGTAGACGATTAGAGAGCCCGAAAAAAAAGGAAAACTGATTGCTTTGGAAATAAAGTGTATAAGTACCTGAAAGGGAAAGCGACGTCAGCAAAGTCGTCCTAGAATCCAGGAATCCAAGACGAGAAAAATGTGTAACGATTTCGGACAGAATTAATCTGCTTTCTCCAAGATTATGTACCGATGTCTAATATTAACACTACATTCCTATTTCTATCACTGAAGTCCAAGTTGGCGACTAATTTCTATGCCAATTATTTTCTTTAGGTACTCTTATCATTGCCACAGGAACTGCGCAGGTTGAAAGAGGATCTTCCGGAGTTGTCAGAACTCCAGCCCTAATGATATCAAACAATAGAAGAATTTATGCTTCAACATTTACGATTTTCTTTTCACAGCTGCACTATCTTAAGTTGAAATCAAGTAATGTGTGTCGAAAATTGTCTTTTTGAGTTCGTTTAAACATGACTTCGACTTTAGGAGGTATACGAGTACTACTGGTTAGAGCTACCTAATATTATTATATCGCCAGTTCACAACAACCACTATTTCGACATAGTATGTGCAAAGGCTCACATACTATACGAGTATACCAAATATCTTCAAAACAACATAACAATTTGTTCGAAGGAATTCACATACACCGAGCGCTATTAAAAATATACCGTATCAATGACACATATTATTATGCATGAATAAAGAATAAATTTTGGCATGTAGGTAGATCAACCATTATTTTACAGCATTACTCCATTAACAAAGGCTGGAAACAATTTTTTAATACTACGTATTTTGCAAGCATCACGGTAAGCTTCATTAATTTGAGAATACACAAAAAAATGAATGAATAATGGGTTTTCCTTATAGTCCAAGAGCCCGCTGCTTAATTTATGACGTATCTGTTTTTTGATCGAAATGTGGTATAAATGATAGCTTACCAATAGGGTTTTACATCGCACTAGGGTTGCCTATCAAAATCTTGCCGCAACCCCCCCTGCCCCCCCCGAAAAGGTCCCTCTTCGCGGTTTTTCGCATTTTGTAGGAATATGGTAAGAGATAGGAGAAAGTAGTCAATGACAAAAATAATCCTTGCTAAATTCTCAACAAAAAATGTTACGTCAATTTTTTCGTAGAACTAGCAGTTTACCCGCAATAGCCGGTCCAAAACCGAAATTCATTTAAAAAACTAAAAACATGAATTTAAACTAAATTGGTTGAAAATTGATAAGAGCTACAGGAAAATAGTCAAATAACGAATTAATTACCATAGTCTTAGCTACAAAACGAGCTATAACTTATTTTCATACATCAATTAATTTAGGAGTTATTGCAATAAAACTCAGTGACGAAAATTCTTAAAATATAGTTTTTCATAAAATAACCAGCGATATAGCGCCGCAGGCCAAATATTTTTTTCCATAAAATGTTAGTGATAATGGGTGGAAGAAGGTTAAAGAAAAAAAATGAAAAAAAATATTTTTTTTTTCAAAAAATATCATGTTTTTCGACCGGCCATTACGGGTAAACTACTAGTCCTATGAAAAAATTGACTTGACATTTTTTGTAGAGAATTTAGCAAGGATTATTTTTATCATTGACTACTTTCTTCTATCTCTTACCATATTCCTACAAAATGCGAAAAACCGCGAAGAGGGACCTTTTCGGGGGGGCAGGGGGGGTTGCGGCAAGATTTTGATAGGCAACCCTAGTGCGATGTAAAACCCTATTGGTAAGCTATCATTTGTACCACATTTCGATCAAAAAACAGATACGTCATAAATTAAGCAGCGGGCTCTCGGACTATTAGCATGTTTAAGGACCCAGTGTGACATACATAGTATAATGACCAGTCCAAATTTACCTTTGTTATATTTTAGACTTAGACTGTATCCACAAAAATATAGTATAGTAGGGCAACAAGCAATATTGTTTGTTCTCAATTTTTTTTTCAGAAGGTATTGTTAACATATTTGCTTTCAATTCTGGATAAAAGATAGCCCAAAATTGATTGATTTCTCACTTTTCGGTAGATTTTCACTACATTTTAACAATCTCCGATTTCACCTTGAAACTCTTTTTTTATTTCAACATTATATCGTTACACAGGAATGTATCTAGACTAATAAAATGAAATATCCTACCTGTGGTATGCTGAGAATTCCACTGAGAATGTAAACGAAGATAAGAAGCCTCGTACCTCTCTTCGAATTTGACAAGTTCTTCATCGGGTGCTTGACAGCAACGTATCGATCGATTCCAATAAGTACCATCACAAATGTACTTAAATATAAACCAAACATTTGGAGAAATTTAAATATTTTACACATAGCATTTCCAGCCAACCAAGCGACCGCATATTTCCAGGCCGCTTCCCCAGTCAAACAAAACACAGTCACTATTAGATCAGCGATAGAAAGATGTAAAATTAAAGTATAAATAGCACTGCACGATGTTCGTGAAAATCTACGCGTTCTTTGACTCTTTCTTATACTGACAATCGTTAAAACATTACCTACAAATGAAAACACAGCTATGATACATAAAACTATTACTTGAACCACTTTATCGTGAGTCAATTCAGGCTTGTGGCCCCAACACAGCACATTAGTGTCATTTTCTAATCGAAAAATTCGACCAGGATCATTGAACTCAAGAGTAATGTTAACTCCTTGATTTATACACTCCTCGATGCTCCATGTTTCATTCACGTAATCGTCAAAATTTTCTGCGGACATTTTTATGATTTTTATGAACACAACCCTTTGAAGAAAACTTATAAATATTTTTTTCTGAATTTGATCTTCTAAATATTAAACATATTTATAGTTCTAAAATAAGACATACAAAGCTCTTGCATTGCTTTTATATTAACGAATTGACAGTGAATTCCAATTTCCAAAGATGCGTATGACTTTGACATCGTGCTGTTGAATATACTCAAATCTGTAACAAAAAGAAAAAAAACGTTAATTCCATTTTTCAACTTCTAGCACGAGAAAATAATAATAATAATAATAGCCGCATAAAATATGACCAATCTGTTTTTGATCGAAATGTGGTATAAATGATAGCTTAATACACATAGGGTCATACATCACACTAGGGTTGTATATCAAAATTTTACCGCAATCCCCCCCCCCCCCACCGCCAAAAAGGTCCCCCTTCGCAGTTTTTTACATTTTTTAGGAACATGGTAAGAGAGAGGAGAATGTGGTCGATGACAAAAATAATCCTTACTAAATTATATACGAGTACGTAAATGTTGTAAATGTGTATACATTTTTTTCGTAAATTACCCGCAATGGCCGGCCGGTCGAAATACCTAAATTCATTTGGAATACTAAAATCATATATTTAAACTAAAAACATATGAGTCATATTTTGAGCGGCCGAAACTTAGGCTACTGGGACATACATAGATTCATTTATACCTACTACATATTATATTGGTTTCTTCATATTATTATTGATGTTCCAAGTCGCTCGCCCGTCAAAACAATTTTGTGAATTGTCATCTATCTTAGCGTCTTCGAACCGATGAAGTACAAATAAAAAATATTAGATAGAAAAATTACAGAAAGGATTATTTTTGTCCTTGACTACAATCTCCTGTTGTATATATTCTGTGTATGTCAGACAATGGTTTGTTCATTGATGTTATGCATGTGAATGATATGTTTGTCGTACATGGAATGATGTTAAAGATATTGGAACATTTTATAACACTGCATTTAGTTATGCGGCAGATTTGTTTTCCAATTTTTTGTTACCTAAATATAAAATACTATGATTCGTCACTCTCAGTATAATAATAAATAAGTAAATAACCAAAACACTTGACAATGGCAAAATCACCCGTAGACGGGTGCGTGCCATATTTAAATAATAAGAAGAAGAAGACTGCATTCTCCTATCTCTTGCCACTTTCCTAAAAAATGAAAAAAACCCTGTTGGATAATCTATTCGGCGGGCAGGGGGGTGACGCGGTGAGATTTTGCTAGGCAACCCTTTGCCGAAGTATGACCCTGTGTGTAATTTTTTATTCAAATCACATTTCGACTAAATACCAATAGTATTATTTTAACCTCCTCGCGAATACACTTGACTACTATTGGATCGGATGCTGTTGCCCCATCGTCTGGAAATTTCGTGTTTTTTGTAACCCAAATTATTTAGAACTTATTAAGGCTTTACTGCAAAATGTAAAAATGTACACTTTATGGGACTATTTTTTTAGAAAATTGATGTTTATTGGAAAAAATGCTAATTTTTTTCACAAAAAAGATATTTAATAATGAAAATTTCACTATGCTCAAAGGCAAAAGTCGCAAATTAAAGTCTTTTTCAAAAGCTTACAATGTTTACTATGATTTTTGTGTTGTTTTGTCAAAATAGCGTCGTTAGTTTCTGAGATATTTTCAAAAAACTGTAAATGGGAAATTTTCATACTATTAAATTTTCAAAAGGTCATTACTCCAAAACGGTTGATTTTCGGGCATGCATTTATTAAACTTTTTTTTATTTTTTCATCCTCTATCACCCCTCAGGACATTTGACACACGGAAGGAAACACGCTGTATACAATTTACATAAATGGTGGTCCAGAAAGCTATGTTCAGAGTTCAGGAACATGATGTACACAGGGCGGCGGGCCAGGCGCCGCAACCACAGGCACGCAGTGGAGGTTTCCTAAAAAGGCGTTAACTGTCAGTTACCTAGACAATCCAAGACAATCACCCTGTCCGCACGTCTTTTTACTCATTCACACAAAAAAGTGGTAGCTCGGCCAGCATGTGGATGAGGCATCAGAGAGAGGGAGAGATTATAGGGAGAAGGATTTCTTTTGTACGCATATGGTATTTTTTGCTATGTATGCCTATTTATTATCCTGATAAATCGTATACAAATACCTAATTACGTTTTAAAATTAAAACAATCGTTTTCATTATTATACTAACTACCTAAGGTTCAATAATTAAATATTAATATTAGGTACTAATCTCTCTCTACTCAATTATTTATTTACTTATTTAAGAGCAGTACAATGTAAAAAAAGTAATTCTATCTGACTGTTGAAAAATTGAAATTGTACCTATGTTATATTTCCAAATAAACAAATAAAATATATGTGTATTATGAAGAAATAAACAGTATCACAAATCTTAAAGGTAAATGCAAAAAATGGATTTCAGACAGACCCATAGTGCCTCCCCAATAGGTGCCTACTGTCATAAACGCAACTGAAGCGAGATTATCTAGGACACTCCAGGGGATCATCATAATAATTTTGACATTGTTTAATTTCTTTTTTTGTTTTCATTCTTAACACATGGAGTACCGGAACGACTACTACATAGCCCATTTAACCGAAGCATTCAGGCACTGCAGTCTGCACTATACATAAAGTCCTGTTTCAAATTGATAGGAATGAAACAACGACAATTTACAATAATGCATGTGAGGAATTTGTTTGCTCCGTTAAACAAGACTACAATGTAGTGAGGAGGATTATAATACGTCAGGGAACCTATTTCTACTATGTACTAGCATGTACACTGCACAGTACCAAGTACTATAGCTCTCCAGACATTGAACGTTAGATTACTGTGAAGGGTGCTAAGCTGTGGCCAAGAGATGGCGCTAGTAGTCACCCCTTTAGAGACAGGAAGGCAGAGAGAATATCCAATATGGCGGATGGCTTTGTTGATAGTAGATGTGAAAGATTGATGTGAATTGATACTATATTGAATTAAACAAAATACAAGTTAAAAAGTTATACAAAGGGTTTTATTTGATGCCCCGCCTGATTACAAATTCAGAAGTGGGATAGACTCAGTGTTTTTCGTGAATTTGTATGTGAAAATAAGATCGCGAAAAAAGGACGCGCATGTCTGTATTGTGCGTGAGTTGGCCATCTTGAATTTCTTTTGTTGTGGAAAAGGACACTTGTTGCTTCGAAATTGTGTTGCGAGTTATGACAGGACGTTTTGTTTCATAGTTATTATTGTTTTTTTGCGAATTGGACGCTAGTATTATTGTTGTTTTGTGTGTTTGCGAATTGGACGCTAGTATTATTGTTGTTTTGTGTGTTGCGAAAAAAGACGCTGTTAATTATTAAGTGATTGCTTTTTTGTGCGAAATAGACGCTTAGTGAATCACTTGTGGTGTTGCGAAGAGACGCTATTATTTTTAAGATTCTGTGTTTACGAAAGAGACGTTATTAATTGTAAGTTTTATTGCGAAAGGACGCTTTTGTGATTGTTTCATTGTGTTTGTAATATCTGTGGTGTTTCAAAATGTCGGACGATAGACGGAAACAAAGCGACGATGAGCCGGCGAGGACCGTGTTCGAGCGGTTGCTGGAGACGAAACTAGAGAGGATGGTCGCTCAATACTTTGGCGAGTCCCGCCGACCGTCTCCCGCCCGTCGGAGCCGAGACAGTTGCGGCCCGAGGCAACCCTCTGCCGCAAAGGGGGAGATAATCCCATTCTTTGATCCCGACGACAAGGGGACCACGGTGGTTGCGTGGCTCCACAAGATAGATGTCCTGGGAGAGGTGCATGGGTGGGACAGTTACACCAGGTCCTGCCACATGCAGACTCGGCTGAAGGGGTCGGCCCGCAAGTGGTACGATACCCTAGAGGAATATGACCTTTCCTGGGACGAGTGGAAGGAAGCTTTGGGGAGGGCCTTTCCACGGCATGTGGATTACGCAGACCTCCTCGAGGAAATGATGAGAAGGAAGAAGGAAAGTGGGGAGTCCATGACTCACTACTATCACTCCAAACTCCTCCTCACAAAAAGATGCAGGCTGGATGATGAGGCAGCAATTTCCTGCATCATCCGGGGGCTTCCTGTAGCCCTGCAGGTGCACGCGAAGGGGTACAAGTGCAGTACTCCAGGGCAGCTGTACACGGGGTTCCTGGCGCTGCAGGAGACATACCAGGTGCCGGGGAGCAGTGGCGCTTCTGGGTCCACGTGGAAGGGAGCACCCAAGAAATGCTACAAGTGTGGCAGGTTGGGACACGTGGAGAAGGACTGCAGATCCAAGGGTCCAGCAGACACCAGAGCCCAGGTGAAATGTCACGAGTGTGGGAAGGTAGGACACTTACGTAAGGACTGCCGATCCCGGGTTCCAGCGAGAGTGGAGTGTTTTAGGTGTGGGCGTCCGGGACACCTATCCCGTGATTGCCACAAGAGGCCGAGGACGGAGGCGGAGCCTGGTAACAAGCAGGTGAGAATAATAGACGAGGGTAAACTCATTACCCCTTTTATGAAACTGGTGGAGGTATACGGCGTAAGTATAAGGGCTCTCATAGACACAGGGAGTCAAGTAAATATTTTTAAGCTTTCTTGTGTTAGGTCTCATGGTCTGGAGATGGAGCCCAGCTCTACAGTGTTGAAGGGATTTGCCGGAGGACTGATACCAGCAGTTGGGTGTGTGACCTTTGTGCTAAAGGTTGATGACTTGCAATTAATGTGTACATCATTGGTAACTGATTGTGAAATGGGTGATGTAGATTTGTTAATAGGTCAGCCAGTCATCACGCAGCAAGGAGTGTCATTGGTGGTCCGGAAGTCTCAGGCAATGCTGGTCAAAGATGAGGAGCTTGATCCTACACAATGTATTGAGATAGACGCTGAGGACGATGAGAGGAAGCGTCGTGTAGTTTGTGTAGAAGATGTAGTTATTGAGGCTAATACCGTAAAATGTGTGCAAGTTTCTGTTTCAGATTCTTTTGTAGGTTATGTGTCGACTGTCCCACGACTATATGAGATGGGGTTGACATGTTATATGATCCCAGCTACACTCTTGAGTAGTGGGAATGGAGAGATTAGTGTGCATAATCTCGGGACAAAGAAAGTGTCATGGAAGAAAGGTCAATTAATTACAAGGGCTACAGTTTGTATACAGTCCCAGAAGAGTGGTAACAGTCAATGTCCTCAGAGTACTCTTTCTTGTAATAGAATTGACAAAGGCGAGCTAAATGTTGGACATATTGAACCAGAGGAAATGAAGGAGTTGATGAGTATATTACAAGAGTACAGTAATTGCTTTGCTAGCTCGACGAGTGATCTGGGATGTACTAGCCTGAATAAGATGAGTATAAAAACTACTACTGATCGCCCTGTTGTGTATAAACCTTATAGACTTGCTTTTTCAGAACGTCAGGTGGTGCAGGAAAAGGTTGATGATTTATTATCAGCTGGAATTATCAGAGAGTCCGAGTCAGACTATGCAAGTCCTGTTATATTGGTTCGTAAGAAAACTGGAGATTATAGACTCTGTGTGGACTACAGAGCGTTGAATGCTGTAACAGTTAAGGACAGGTTTCCTTTACCTCACATAGAGGATCAGGTTTGCAAGCTGGCAGGTAAAATTTATTTTACTAGTATAGATTTAGCGCAAGGCTACCATCAGATTCCGATGGATGAGGACTCTATTAAGAAGACAGCCTTCATTACACCAGATGGGCACTATGAGTACATGCGCATGAGCTTCGGTTTGGCTAATGCACCTGGAGTATTTATGCGTACTGTTAAGAAGGCATTGAAAGATATACCCTGTGACGATATCATGGTATTTATGGATGATATATTAATACCTTCTACGTCTGTTTCAGGAGGAATGAACATTTTGAGACGAGTACTGGATCTGTTGTTAAAGGCAGATCTGAAAATTAATTTGAAAAAATGTTATTTCTTACAGACTAAGATTGAATATTTGGGACATGAGGTGTCTAGTGAAGGAATTGCCCCAGGGATTGCAAAGATCTCTGCGGTGCAAGAGTTCAGAGCACCAACCAATGTGCATGAAGTCCGTCAGTTTGTGGGTCTGGCAAGTTATTTCAGAAAGTTTATTAAAAACTTTGCTACAATTGGTAGACCGCTGACACAGCTGACAAAGAAAGATGTTCCATGGTGTTGGGGTGAGTCACAAGTTAATGCTTTTGAATTGTTAAAGGAGAAATTAGTGTCCAGGCCAGTGTTGGCAATATATCATAGAGATTTGAAGACTGAGTTACATACTGATGCAAGTAAACTGGGGTTGGGTGGCATTCTGATGCAAGTCCAACCAACGGGAGAGTTGAAGCCCGTAGCCTATTTCAGTAGAGTAACTTCCAAAGAGGAAGAATTTTATCACAGCTATGAGCTAGAAACGCTGGCTGTAGTGGAATCGATTAAGAGATTCCGTATATACTTACTGGGTATCCATTTCACAGTGGTTACCGACTGTGTTGCTGTGAGGGCAACGTTAGTAAAGAGAGATATGATACTAAGAATAGCCCGGTGGTGGCTTACGATACAAGAGTATGATATGGAGATTGAGTATCGACCAGGTGAACGTATGAAACATGTTGATGCATTAAGTCGCAATCCTCCAGTCAGTGAAGTCAATGTAACAATGGTTTGTACAGATGATTGGGTGCTTACATTACAATTGCAGGATCCCAAGTTGTGTGCACTTGTGGAACAACTGAATGGTGGAGTTGCTAATAAGGATATTAAAAATGATTTTTGTATCAAAGATGGTAGATTGTATCGGAAAACTTTGGCTGGTGAGAGAGTTGTAGTACCACAGGTAGCCAAGTTTATGTTAATGAGGAAGTTCCATGATGATATTGGACATCCTGGTTTTGATCGTTGTGAGAAGTTGATTAAGAGTGAGTTTTGGTTTCCAAAGATGACAAGGTTCATTCGGAAATATGTTAGTGGATGTATTAACTGTGCATTTGCTAAAGGTCAGTATGGTAAAAGAGAAGGTAAACTAAATGTTATACCAAAGGTGGAGAGACCAATGCATACTCTGCATGTAGACCATCTGGGACCATTTGTAAAGAGTAAGTTGAACAATAGTTATATATTAGTAGCTACAGATGCTTTTTCTAAGTTTGTGTTTGCAGTTCCTGCTCGTAATGTGAAGGCGGTGGAGACCATTAGGAAGCTAAATGAGATTTTTAGCATGTTTGGAGTGCCTGCCAGGGTGATATCTGATAGAGGTTTGGCATTTAAGAGTAAACGTTTTCGACAGTTCTCTGCCGACAAACAGTTTAAGCACATAATGACTGCGGTGGCTACACCTCGAGCTAATGGTCAGGTTGAGAGAACTAACCGTACTTTACTAGATGCAATGAGAACCACAAACTCTGACACTAAGGTATGGGATGTAGATTTACCACAAATTGTGTGGGGTATTAATAATACTGTTTGTTCTAGCACCAAGGTTGCCCCATTTGAGTTAATGTTCACTCATAAAAGTCAATTGGTGGCAGAGAGAGAAGGGACTTCCATGAGTACTGTTCCAAATGATAGTGTGGAACGACATCGTCAGATGTTGGAAAGACGAGGGAAGGCTAAACGTCATTTGGAGGAAGCTTCAGAGAGAATGAAGGAACAGTATGATAAACATAGGAAGGTTGCCCGGAAATATGGAAAGGGAGAATTGGTGTTGTGGAAACAAGGTGTGGTTGGAGGTGGATCTGGGATCAATCGTAAACTTGATCCGTTGTATAGTGGTCCATACAAGGTGACTAAGGTTTTCAGTGATATTGATCGCTATGAGATTACCAGTATCAAAGGAATGAAGGGTTACAAAAGGTTCACTGCAGTTGTTGCTGCTGATGCCTTGAGGCCATACAAGGGAGGTCTGAGAGACTCCAGTGACTCAGACAGTCAGGGGAGTGAGGTAGAGAGAGATGAATTGGTTGACCTCTTTGAGAGTTAACTGGTAAAAGGTGAACTGACGTTTTGTCTTTTCACGGTGTCACTTGTGTGTGACGGTGTCACTTGTATGTGGCTGTGCGTGAATGTGTGTCATTCACGGAGTGGCTTAAGGTCACGGTGTCACCGGCGAGTGGCTGTTGTGCGTGAATGTGTGTCATTCACGGAGTGGCTTAAGAACACGGTGTCACTGGCAAGTGGCTGTTGTGCGTGAATGTGTGTCATTCACGGAGTGGCTTAAGGTCACGGTGTCACCGGCGAGTGGCTGTTGTGCGTGAATGTGTGTCATTCACGGAGTGGCTTAAGGTCACGGTGTCACCGGCGAGTGGCTGTTGTGCGTGAATGTGTGTCATTCACGGAGTGGCTTGAGGCCACGGTGTCACCTTGAGTGACGGTGAGTGGCTTTGTGCACTCGTGTGACAGGGTGAGTGGCTTTATGCACTCATGTGACCTGGTCAGTGGCCTGATATGCTCATGTGACAGGGTGAGTGGCTTTATGCACTCATGTGACCTGGTGAGTGGCCTGAGGTGCTCATTTGACAGGGTGAGTGGCTTTATGTACTCATGTGACCTGGTGAGTAGCCTGATGCGCTCATTTGACAGGGTGAGTGGCTTTATGCACTCATGTGACCTGGTGAGTGGCATGTGGTGTGACGTTGTGTCACGATGTCACTTTGAGTGACGGTAAGTGGACTGTGTGTCATGATTTCCTTGCATCTGGGATGTAAGACGGAGTATGTACATGAAGTGCATATGTTGTATCTGGGATACAAGAAGACTTTGTATGCACGCAGGTTGCATATGGTGTAAGTATTGATTGGTGTGCATAGCACATGGTTTGTCTTATAGGTGTTCTATAAGATGTTTTGATATAATGTATGTGAATTACATGTTGTGTTGATGTTCAGATGATTGAACATGGTTATGTTGTACTTGTGAATTATAAGATGTATTGATATCTGTAGTAAAATGATTGAGGTCCTTATTACAGAGAATTTGAAATGTGATGAAAATGTCTATGATTTTGCATGATACAATGATAGTAATTAGTATGTGATTTACTTGTGGAATTGGTAACAGAAGTTACAATGCAAAATTGATTGAACGGTGGTGGTTGACATTATGTTCAGTATGGTACATGCTGTATGTACAGAGCTGTGTGTAAGATATTCTCTTTTCTTTTGTGAGGTCTCAAAAGCTGTTCAGGACGGCCGAGTGTGAAGGGTGCTAAGCTGTGGCCAAGAGATGGCGCTAGTAGTCACCCCTTTAGAGACAGGAAGGCAGAGAGAATATCCAATATGGCGGATGGCTTTGTTGATAGTAGATGTGAAAGATTGATGTGAATTGATACTATATTGAATTAAACAAAATACAAGTTAAAAAGTTATACAAAGGGTTTTATTTGATGCCCCGCCTGATTACATTACGTTGGGACATATTGCATATTATTCTTCAGAGACAGGCGCTGTTAGTAAACGTGCCTCTAGTATGCACCAGTAACAACTAACGAAAGCACTCGCAGAATGCCGTATTAGGCGCCTAGAAGGATCTATGTAGGAATATTGTCACACTCTTGACACCACTGTCTAACAATCACCATTATTTATTTTCATGCAGTGAATTTCAAGCGCAGCAACAAAATTAAAACGGCATGTGCAGGATGTGTAGCATTTAGAGTCAACTGTAATCATATCAAATTGTGTTTGGAAGGACTTTTTGTATTGTGATTAATTTCCATTGCATTTCTTATAATATTCTCGCAGTGCTTCAAAATTCCAAAGTGCGGAATGCAGAACTCCATTAAGAAAAAAGTTACCAGAAATAATAAAAATCAAGCAGCTTTGCTACGCGCCTACCCCTACTGATTTATCGTCTTATATATTACTGGAAGACACGAGTTGGTACTACTGAAACGCCTACTGAAAATACTAAAATGAAAGGTATTTTTTGCAAAAAATCGACAAAAAACCCAAATGAGAAATTTTCATACTCCTCGATTTTCAGAAGGCGATAACTCCAAAACGGTTGATTTTTGGACATATATTTATAATACTTTATTTTCATATTTTTTCATACTCTATCACTTCACCAAATATTCCAAATATTGGACACAAAGAACCTATGACTCTGCATTTGTTTTTTTTTTTTTATAATGTGCTCCTTTTGAAGTAAAACGGCAGTATCTTTTTTTGTAAAGGGGACTATATCAAGTTTTGTATGTTTTTAAAAACTACACTAAATGAGAAAGTCTTTAATATAATTTGTCAGCTTAATGTAATACAATTTTTTATAGTGTGAAGAAGTCGAAATTTGCTAATAAAAAACAAAAAAATCCAAGGTCTGAAATGATGTTCTTTTTTTCAAAATTGTGGAATAATAAATTTTATTTAGGACTATAATAAAATAGTTGGATTATTCAGGATTACGAATCAAAAATTATAATCCTAGAATATTAGATTTTGTGACCGTGGCGATCGAAAAACTGATCGAAGGTGTCGAATTTCACGAAAAACAAAAAAGTGCCAATATCTCGAGAATGAGCGATTTTTTACTGAAGTCATATTTCGATATTGTGGTCACTTATGAGCTGGTCTATCACCCCTCCACGGGATGACGATGATTAACAGGACAATCTGTATATTTTAAAAACAAAATTTGCTTTAAATGAATTAGTAATTTGAATTACTACTAAATGATATTAAAAGTAGCATGAAGAATTTTTTTTCGCCTTTTCATTTAATAAATTATATTTCTTACACTTTTTCTTATTCATCGTAGGCGTATACCATCCTAAGGTTTCATTTTCAGTACAAATTGTTCTAGGTATGAGGTGAAAGAAACAAGTTCCAAAGTAAAGAGACTTCAAGTTATTAATATTATAAGGAATGAAATTATATTCCTATTATATCTCGTACCTCGCCTTTACAAAAACTTTAGATAAGAACTAAGGGTTCTTTCTTTCATTATATGTTCTTTTGAATTATAACATCAGCCTTAGTACACAGCTCCCTTGAGTAAGAGATATTCAAAAACGGACCCTAATCCATTATCCATCATTATTAGGCATTATTAAAATGAAAAACTTTTGCACGGGTATTGTGCTAATTATTCCCTCGTTTTTCAATCATCTATCATATTTTGAAACATTGGATGGTAGAAACTTCAAGTTCACTAATTAAAGATATATTTCATCCGCTTATAATGAAAACAATATTCAAACACTTTTCATGTAAAACGCCATTGAATTTTCACGAATGTTTAGATAAATTTTCTATTCAAGACACCCGCCTATAAAAGGATAATGCTTTTCTAGAGGTGAATTGAATTGACAAAGGTAATACCTTAATGTACTTTCCATTCTAACTAGGAGCACAATTAATTTGAAAAGGGTTTGTGGAGGGAATTTAATAAATTAATATTAATGTAATATACGTAATATTTTACAGTTATGAATAACTGCGTATCATTACCTTTATTTCTTTACAGTCAGGCATTACAAAGTGAATCTTATTAGGTACGTAAATATACCGTTTTCAAATAATATTCCCCTTTACAGTGCACTTAGAAAATTTATTTTGTTTTATCATTTACTATATTTTGTGCCCGGCTGTCCTACGCCTGGATTTGAAGTATGCAACCACTATCGCATCTTGTGAAAATTGTGTACACTTCATAACATGTGCTCTAAGAGCAATTTAGAGAGAAAGGGATAGAATCAGTCAACTGAACGTGGTACGAATTTGAGATTTGTCACATTTCTACTGTCGAAATTAGTAACTTGGAAATCGGTAATAGGGTGTTTGTACGTTTTTTTCCAAATTTTTATTAAAAGGATTGTATTTGCATTCTTCAGGATTATTTTTGATTAGAATTAAACTTACATTATCATGTTCGGACTGAAACCCTCTGGGATAGGTTCAAGTCAATCTTACGTGTGCCTGCTTAAATAATAACACTCTGAATTCCGTGTATTTACTTACTTGGAAATCAGTTGAATAGTTTCCTTGTCTCGGTTTTATCGATCGGGTAATAATTTTGAGTTCGACTCCATTTACTTGTAAGATTGTTTAAAACCCGAACATCCAACTTCCCTATCGTAGTATTATTATTAAGGCGTGTTAACAACGGTCCTTTGTGTTGTATGGATAGGCAACTGAGTTTCCTTTTAGATGTATTACATTACCTTTTCGGCAGTCCTCGGGGACAATTTCTATGTTCACTAACTTCTATCTTACTTCAATCCTGACTTGCGGACACACTTTTGGAACTAGAAAGTCTTTTTTTACTCCTGAATTCCCGCAATCACTATGGTTTACTATTTTATTACATTGGGACGATAGCGATAAGTATCTGATCCAATTTTACATTTTTTTACTATAAAATAATTAAACAGAAAAACCATTCTTTTAGTCTGTACGCATCTAACTAGTTACAGAATTGACCCCATTATCAATTATTCTGCGTCGTGACTGATCTCAAATTGAGGAGTTGAAAGAATTTGAGTTATCTCGAACATAAATACAAATATTATCTAATATATTTTGGAAGTTTTACTATGAATTGTTAACTAATTACTTATTGGAAAGTTGATTAATAATATTTCAAATCCCGCAAAGATAAACATGCGAATGCGAAGTGAAGAAAACAGTAAAAAATCACATTAAGGCTAATAAGGCGCACTTTTGCACAACGTTTCAACGTGTTACATGGTACATTGAAGGGAAATCTTGCGGGCTTTTGGCCCTCCACATCCCCGGGTAGCCCAGCGACCCCTTTACCTGCACTGGTACATGATACAGTGTACAACTGTACACCTTCAAGAGTCTATTGTTACAACGCACGCTTTTGTAATAAAAAAATATATCATCACTGACAGAACGGCACGCCCCCACGCTCATTGTATGAAAGATCACTCACTGTGGTAACTGTAGAAATTAAAATCAGTGAGGTAAGTACTCGTAAGCATGATTTGCATAATTTCAACTTCTGTTGTTTCAGCTGCTCGGTACACGTCCTAAATCATCTAACAACCTTACGATAATGATCGCCTCAAATATAATTATTTCATTTAAATTATAATATTACTCGTAGGTATATGGTAAAATAACAATCCCTATGTAAATTATATATATAGTACCAATGATTAATGAAAATTTATGTCCAAATATTGCTGCATATTTCATGCAAGTAAGCATTTCATAAAGCAAGACTATAAATTGCTCCTTACCCACCAGTCTGCTCTTAATTAATTCTCTCGTCAGTAGTAAAGTTTGCTTCCACATAACATACAAGAGTACCATGTTATGTTCGTGTACCTATCTACTATCTAAACATAATATTATACACCCTACGTAGGGTGCATCACCTGATGTATGAAAAAAAATTGTTTTTTGAATCTCGAATAGCCCTAGTGCGGAAAAGTTGCAGTTTACTAAGAGTGTTAACCACACCAAATATTAGCTTCCTAGGAGTCCATCTTGAGGTTCCGCAACGACCTTGAAGTTTTGAAAAAAATAAAAAAATCCATAAATTTCTAATATGTGCAAGGTCTTATAAAAAGCATTTTGTCTAAAGTATTTAATAATATTTTTACTTAGGAATGCTTAAAAATGATAAAACAACACTAAAACAGCAATAAATTCATTATAAACATTTGCTTTAGAATAATAATCTATATTGAAAACATACTAAAAAACATGCTTACAAAATAAGTAACAACATTTTATAAAAAAAACACTAACGAATTAAATGGGGCGAGTGAAAACGTTTTAGCTATTGTTTCTGGTTTAAGTTTGTGCACATTATTATAAAATTGTCCAAAATATACTGTTTTGAACATATCAAGTAGGTATTTTGGTGTGTATAGTTAAGTCCAAATATTGCACTGCAATCAAAATACTCTACATCGATGTTCTGAAAAAGTGTACATATTAATCGTTGCAATCGCGAAGTGATGAACTATTTGAACTTAAAAATTCACAGGGTTCAGTTATTTCACCATTTAACTAAATATATAAGTGCCTTAGTTTCCATGTAATAGACAAATTAAACCATCGAACAAATCACCCTACTTATTTTTCTATATAGCAAAATAATCCCTCCTATTCAAGCGCATCACAATCAATAACTGTTAGATGTTGTAGAGATATATTTTCAGTTTCTAAATTTTGTGCGATAGCCTACCTATAGTTATATCTAGTGCAAATCCAGTTTTAGGTATAATATGTGTTATATTATCACTCCCAGGTTTGCGAATCAATGAAAAATGTTCCTCGATTAATACATTTTGTAGAATTTTCCAACGTTTATTTGATTATTTAATTCGACTAATTATTAATTTTATTCGAGCATCAAAAAATAATTCATAAATCTGAATATTTCGTGGGTATTTACACCATAGATTTGTAAGGTAGGTACTAAGATACTTAATAGAAAAGTCTATAGTTTATACCGAAGAGCACAGGGCAACATGCTTTTGTATCACACATTATAACAGACCAAAACCAGCTCTATCAGAAACTTTATACCTATCACTATTAATGATTAAGTCTAGTGTGTAATAAAAGCATTATCCTGTCGAAATTATTTGAATAATTTTCTGTTTGTAGTAGAAAATATCATATTAGGTGTTTTACGATCAGATGAATCTAATAATAAATTGCTGTCAGAAAATACCATCCAGGTGTCCTTCTTTCTATTTTCTTATCTTCATTCTTGTCACAATTGACTATTATCCTTTTCATAGGACCCCTTTGGTCTTATAAGAATAGTTTTCCTTTTAAAGACACGTTTAAATCTTTGGAGCACAGTCATGTGATCCTGCATTTACATAAAGCTTCATCGAAAACTTAAGAGCTAGATTAATGAAATTTACTCACCTTATGTTAGAAGCTCTCAGATGTTTCTCGGCTTTTAAAAGAGTTTATCGTATTTTTATACTTCAAATGAAAATTATTGGTCATTGATCTAACTCTTGTTTCACAGAGAGTTAGTGATGAAGCATTCTTCCGTATATATAAAGAAATACTGTCACCAAGTATGTATTTGGGGGTCCTGGTCTCCAAATGGAGGGTCATGGGTTCCATGTATTGATTTCCAAGTTATCATTTAATACTCATAACACTTTAATACGTGATCATACGTAGGTAACACATTTTCTTTGAAAATTCAAAAGTTCCTATTATTGGGCATTTAGCTGTCGAGTTATAATTATTTTAATAGTATAGAGTAATAATTATTTTTTATGTAAAAATAACAATATTTCAAACGCTAAATATGCACTTTGGGCCTCCACTAAGATAAAAAAAAGTACGAATTTTCATCGATTTCGTGGTCAATATTTTTTCAGAGAAATAAATATTTTTGTGGGAAAAACTATAAAAAAGAGTACATACACTATTTTTATTTGTTCGTAACTCAAAATATTCATGGAAAAATTCTAAACAGTATTTAAAAATCGATTTTTAAAAAAGGGCGTTTTCATCATTTTTTCCCAACATAAATGCGCGTTGCGGAACCTCAGGACATTTTTTTTTATTTTTTTAAAGATGATTTTTATTCATTTGAGACCCAAATGCAACTTTTTGGAACTAGGGAAGGTCGGATTTCCCAAGAAAAGGAAAACGGCCCACCCTACTACAGTCTATACCATGCACATACGAGAACCTGTCTTCATTCCATTTATTAATGAAACAATCTCAGTAACCTGTTGATCGGATTGAAAGAATGAATTCATATAATCGAACTACATTATCCACTACTCAATAAATAAATAAAACTTTATTAACAATAAAATCTACAAAAGTTACAAAACAATAAAACAGTATTTTGCTATAGGGCGGACATCAGTTTATTTCGATACAGACTGTATTACCCGTGCTTTTCAACGGTAAATTTGTGTATGGATGGTGAAGTAGGTCCGCAGACGAACCCAAAACCGGTGAAACCATCATCTATCATTCAAAGTAGTAACCGTTCCGTGTCATACATCCTGATCATGAGCCTTTTTGCACCCACACTGCAGGCGTTAAACCCAACCTGTTCCATTTATTTAAGTCTAAGCTAGATTACCGATATCGGATCGATGTCGTTTATATGGTTATTGAAATTTAATCTAACGTTCTATGATTTGTATAATCATCAACCAGGCATTTTCTGTACTTACCTTTCTTATTTATCACTCCAACCTCCCCCCCCCACTCCAATCACCCCTTTCCCCCTCCACTCCCCCGGCACCGCCGGGAATCGAAACTCTGCCCTCCGATGTACGAAACCAACACTTTACCGCGTAGCTTAAATACATTTTTGATTACATTTGTGGAACAGAATGTTCGATAGATGACGTCCGTGCACGGAGATGCATTACTTGGAGGCGCTCGCCACAGTTTTTCATTTACTTTCTCCAATATTTCCACTGGAATTGATGCAATTTCACTTCTAATTGCGTCTTTTACATCGGGAAGGCGGTTCGTGGCCTGTTCACGTGATCCTTTGACATCAGATACACCCAAAGGAAGAAGTCACAGGGCGTGATTCCGGGCGAGCGGGGTGGCCATGTAACGTCACCCTTTCGAGAGACAAAAGTCCGGAAAAAGTTGATCAATGGATGAGATTCTTTGAGATTCTTGCTGTGTGTGCAGTGGCAGCATTTTGTTGGAATTAAATGTTTTAATTTAATTTCGTTTTCCACTAGGTAACGGATGAAAAAATCTTGGAGCATGCCTACATAACGCTCTGAATTTACGAGTAACGCCTCCAAGAATGCATCTCCGTGCACGGACGTCATCAATCGGACATTCCGTTTCACACGTTTTTTTATAACCGATAAAAGCTCCCTGAATTTTTAACAACTGATTGTTTATTTCATCCCTCTACCTCAAAAATTAATATTGTGATGCCCATTTCAAATGTGGTCTTTCAATATTTTCCATCCTGTACCTGGTTATTCTTGGCAAGCTAAGGGAGCAATAGTCTTATAGTACGACGCCAACGTCTCAGCGAGTTCGGAATAATGTTAAATGATGATATACTCGTACGGTCAAAATATTCCTACAACGTAATATATAATTTAATAGAGAGAGTAGATACTCATACATCATCAACTATGTACTTACATCTCTCCAATTAGGTCAAGTTTTACCTTGAAGGCACACTCCTGGAAAGTTGACTAATAATACAGGGTCATCGAAAAAGAATGCCCCTATTTTAAAGTTGAATAACTTTGGAACCAATTACGTTAAATGAGTGATTTTTTCACTGTATGGTAACTAATGAATGTAAATTTCGTTTGATGTATGATACAATGCGCTAGCGCATGCGCAGGATGGATGCGCAGTTAGCAAAGTCAACCGACGCTTTTCATCTACCTCCTCGCAATGTAACGGTGATCGTACAACAGAAAGCAATGCGTTATTTGGTTTGCGAAGTCGAAGTCGATTGTCAGTATACAGCTGCTCTTTGTAGGTACTAATCAAGCTGAACTGCCCCTTATAAAGAAACAGGCCGGGTTGTAAAAAACAGTTGACTGACCGACTAAGAAGGTCAGAATAGAATTTTGAACGTATCCGCCATTTTTGTGTTAGAAACCCACAAAGATCATTTTCTTGACCGAATTCCAAAACAAAAATTAAAAAAAATTGCAAAAAAATCAACGGACTGTGCTTTGTGTTGCACGATCAATTCCGAGTATTAGACGACGTAGTTAGTTAACGCCGTTTGGCTTTTTCACCTACGGAGCTATTCTGCGCATGCGCTAACCATCGTATCGTGCATCAAAAAATTACATTAATCAGTTACCACATAGTGAAAGAATCACTCATTTAACATAAATGGTTCCAAAGTTTTTTATTTTTCAAAGTTTCGTATTTTTGACCTTTTGATTAAAATGACATTTTCATTTATTATAAACCTTTTATCAATATTATGATCAATTTTATGTTTATTTAATTTATACTTTGTGTTCATACATGGTATTATGTTGTCTTTTATCTTTTTTATCTATTCGACTTTGTGTTTTTAATTACTACTGTAACTGACTTGACTTTATCTGTATACATGATTGATTACAATTTGTTATGTTTTTTATTGAGTGGATGGAATGATATTTTGTTATTTTGCCTATTTGATATATTGATTTTTTACATTTATTTATTTTCCTGGGTTGTGTGGTATTAAGTGAGTTATTTGTGTATGTATTTTTTGATTGACCTAATTGTTGTAATGTATTTAAAAGGCTTTTGGCCGTATATAATCTAATAAATAAATAAATAAAAAAAATAAAGTTATAGCTTTTCAAAATGAGGCCATTACTGTTCACGATCACAAAAACATTGCGAGGCGGTAGATGAAAAGCGTCCGTTGGCTTTGTCGACTGCGCAGCCATTCTGCGCATACGCTAGCGCATTGTATTACACATCAAATAAAATTTACATTCATTAGTTACCATACAGTGAAAAAATCACCCATTTGACCCAAATGGTTCCAAAGTTATTCCACTTTAAAATAGGGGCATTCTTTTTCGATGACCCTGTACAAGTGTACAACTACCTACATCCACTAGGTATAGTTTAAAACCAAACACGGATATTCGGAGCTACGTGATGATGTATTGCACTGGTGTATTGAGGGAAATTGTCTTAGAGAAAAGTTATCGTAAGGAAATAATGTTAAATATTGTATATATACAATATACGAGGGCGGACTGATAAGTCCGGAAAAAATGAATGAAGCAGTAATATAAGTATACAAGTTATTACATTTTTGGATAGGTCATTGTTTCTGAGGATACATACACGAAATTTCATGCTGATTTTTCAATTAGTATTGCATTGTCAGTCGTTTAGACCGGACAAGTCGTTCTTTCGCTGTTGAAATTGAAAAAAGTGAATTACGAGTACTGATAAAACATTAGTTTTTCCGCAAAAAAGCACCACGGAAATGAAAAAACCTCTTTAAAAGTATTATGGTGAATCTTCTCGTCACTTAAGATGATTCACAAGTGGTTTACTGAATTTCTTTGTGGTAGAACAAGCACGAAAGACACTCCTCCCTCAGGACGTCCAATTGAGGTAACCACTCCAGAAAAGATCACGAAACCCCACAATATCGTATTGGAAAATCGACGAGTGAAATTGGGAGAGATAGCCAACACTGTAGACATCTCATATGAATGAGTTTCCAACATATTGCATGAACAATTGCATATGAAAAAGCTTTCAGCAAGATGGCTGCCGCGTTTGACCAAAAACGTAAAGAGTGACACTGGTGGAGTTACGGCCAAGTTGGTGGAGTTACGTGATGAAGTGTTTCCCCATCCACCATATTCTCTTGACCTGGCTCCAAGTGATATCTTCCTTTTAACAATTATGAAAAAATGGCTTGGGGGAAGAAGATATGGAAATAATTTGTAGCTAATCCCCGAAACTAAGGCTATTTTGAGGTCTTGGAAAAGATTATTACAAAGAGGGGATCGAAAAACTCCAGGATCGTCTAAACAAGTGTATAGTTCTAAAAAGAGGTCACGTTGAAAAATAAATCACATCCATTCGAAAAAAGTAACTCTTTGTTTCATTTTTACCGGACTTATCAGTCCGCCCTCGTACATGTACCTGATGAAGATCGTTCTCAGAATGTCCGTAACAATCGGCCATTTTGTCCGTAACAAACGCCATATACATTTTCAAGTGTATATGGCGTTTCTAAGCTGTTGTAGACAGTGTTTATCAATAGATATTGTAATTATACGAGTATATTATTATTTCTGGTGGTGCTATGGACAGACCCTGGTCTGAGAACAGAACAACGGATCGTACTCTAAGCACTAACTCGTATTGTTAGTGCTTAGCAAATAATTATACGGATAAATAGAGGTAACCTTACTCCATTGTTGTAGTCTCTTCAAACTAGATGTCAATTAATGACAAGATAATACCTATTCTAAAGTTCAATATTATATAGCTGATCTAAATAGGCTCGCAGGGGTGAGGTTATGAGAATAAGCTCACAAGAGGCATTATAGAACATTATAGGTAGATGTTTATTAAACTTATCTAGAAACCGATCTCTATGGATCGGTATTTTGTAGAGAATAATGAACAGTCGTCAAAGATTTCAATCCTGATGGTGATTGAAACATGCCACTCCATCCTCTGCAATTATATCAGACCAACAGATTTTTCGGAACTAACCCACCACACGGGAGCATCCTAAAACAGTAAACAGTACTTTTGTGTTCATATCACCGCTTCCAATAATCCTGAACATGGCGACCTCTTATAGTTTGATCCCTGTTTTTTCTTGAGAAATATATGGAGGTAATAAAGTATCTACAGCGAAACGCTAGTAGAAAATACAGCGAAACGCTAGTAGAAAAGTGTGATAGACGAGAAAAGACGAGATAAAGAGGTTTGTTGCAAAAATCTTCAAAACTGAACATTATAAAGTTATTTGTAGTCAAAAAGGTGGCATACGTACACGTAATAATTTTGAGAACTAAATCACTTGTTACAAACTGGAAATAAATAGAAAGCTAACACGGGGAGCCTTACCAACTTTTTTTGTTCTATACAGGGACTGTCAACAGGTTAAAAATAATAATAAATGAAATGCAATGAATAAGAGTGTATGTATAATGTATATATACCTATGTTATTTTCTGTTTTTCTTAGTAATTTTGTTCATACGTACACATACATACGCATAGGTAATTATGTTATTAAAAATACTATTAACTTGAAATATACAAAGTACAAGCAATTTCAACAATATGTTTGTAGGTATACGAAGTACATACTTCAGTGTATCCAACGGATATACCTAAAAAGGATTAGGTATATATTTGATGGCATTGAATTCGCCACAAAGAACATAATGTAATAATAACAAAGAAGATAATGATGATTGAATATACAACAAGAAAGGACGAAGGACATGTTGACAAATAAGATTTAATACAATACCTACTGCATAATAATATAAAGCTATTGAAAGATATTTATAAAAAGGAAACACGAAAAATCATTATGTCACTGTATTCTGTAAGCCACTGATGACATAAGTAATAGGAATAGACCAATAATAAAAAAATATGCCAGGTCTCACAATCTTACCGATGCTGCTCGTATGGTTTCCTCAAATGCTCGAATCACAGAAGTTATCCTTTTATCATTCATTCTGTGTACATGTTCCAACTCTCTCATTTTATACCTATTCATAATGTGTGTAATTGTGGCTACGATAGTTTATTGTAATGAATTTTGTATTGTTGTTCGGTGTACTGCGTGGCTATTAGGTGTTCGAAATGTGGCTCCATCGCCGAATGGTCAGAATTCCCTGGACAGACATGGTTTCTAATGCCGAAGTCCTGAGGCGAGCTAGGGAGCTGTTGTCATCTATCAAGGTCCGGAAGATTTCATATCTGGGTTACGTACTGCGAGGGGAGAAATACCACCTTCTCCAACTGATATTGAAGGGGAAAATTGAGGGACGCCGAGGGCCCGGTAGAAGACAGATGTCCTGGCTGCGAAATAAAAGGGAGTGGACCGGCATCCGGAGTGTAGGGGAGCTGTTCCGAGCGGCGCAGGACAAGGACGAGTTCGCTCAAGTGATCGCCAACATTGGGGGACCCGACAGGGCACATGAAGAAGAAGAAGAAGATTAGGTGTTGGTACTTACTTTAGTAATATACCTACTTAAGAAGGTGGTAGTGAGTAAGAGTGGATTTCTGTGTGGCAGGTAATCTGGGAATCATCAACATTTTTAACTGCATTAGGTAGTCAGATTAGACATTATTATACTAATTATTTTATCATCCATAATAAAACTGTAACTCCATGGGAATCGTAATGATATACATTACACATATCTAGTAAAATAACTAGTCCATCCTTAGCTGTATATCTGTTGCGATAACTACTTGTTATATTCAACTTAATTCAATTAATATTTGTCTGAAGTATGTGACACATAACTAATATAATTATAAATTTTACAGACAACAAGTAATTGGGGCACTATGTATATTGTTTTGATGTTATGTAATATTATCTACTTATATGTTATGTAGTGTACCTGTTTGTTGTTTATAAATTTTAAAAAAAAAACTATGTATTTATATTTTGTGATTTTCAAAATAATCTAATATCTAGACGTCGCGTCGGCGTCGATAGACTACTTAACTGTTATTGGGGCAGTGAAGCTAACATGATGTATTCTTTAAGAATTTAGGTAAGTACTATGTTATTTTTATCCTATTTGTATCCAACTACACTTGAATAAACAATTTAATCAAAAGATACTAAATATCCTTGAGAATGATATTGAAATTTTCACCTCCACCAGAGCTTATGATGCTATTACTTACAGATAACTTTGACGAAATTATTTTACAGTTTGAAAGCTTTCAAATAAATGTCAAAGAACAACATTCAAGTAAAAAAAAAACTTGATAAAAGAACTACCTACAAGGATTCTATTATGAAAGATTAGTTCCCTATGTCAGATATTCGGAATGGTGATAGAAGATCAAAAATATAAAAAAGAATAATGCATGCATGTCCAAAAAATTAACGTTTCGGAGATATGGCCGTTTGAAAATTGAACAGTAGGAAAAATTCTCATTAGTTTTTGTTGAAAATATCTCTCAAATTACTAATTATATTTTGACAAAACAAATCAAAAATCATACTAAGGCTTTCAATAATTAGAGTTTTTATTGAATTAGAGTATAGTGAAAAAGAAAAAAATACTGTAAACTCTCTAATAAATATCAAATTTCTTAAAAATACCCCAAATGTGTCCATTTTTATAGTATTATATGTGCTAATTATTAATTTGAGTTAAATAAAACACGATATTTCTTGACGATTAGGCCACAGCATCCAATCCAGTAATTCGTCAGAAGGTTAAAATAGTATTACAGAGTCATCGAAAAAGAATGCCCTTATTTTAGGAAGGTGTGATTTTGGAACCATTTATGTTAATTGAGTCCTTCGTTGGTATTTAGGGTTAGTTTCTGAAGAATTCCAAACTAATCGTAGAAATGCGATACAGGCTTTTAGCCTAGTGCAAGGTGTGCAGGAAAGTATTTGGGTTTGTGTATGCAAGCCCAGATCCTTTGTTATAAAAAAAGTACCTAGACGATTTCCAACACATTTTTTAAATTGAAAAACAAATTTAATGGCGGCAACTTATTGCAAAATAAATACGAAAACCGATAAATTTAGTTTCTGTCGAAATCAATCTCGTGAAGATAAAACAATTTTTTTGAAAACCTATGAAAATATTTTTTGAACTTATTTTCGGATATCAGATATCAGTAAAAAATACAGAATATCTTGAATCATTTCGGGATATATTAGCTTGCGAAGGTCAAAAGAATATACGAAACAAAACAGTGCCTGTAATAAAGACAATAAAATGTGTAGTATGTGGCTGAATACGAGATAAGATCAACAATTAGATATATGTATGATGTCACCAATCCTTGTTGTTCGAGACGAAATTCTAGACGTGTTGTTTAATTCATTTAATTTTCTTTTCACCGATCCGAGTTGTAACACGCTTTTGCACCAGAATATAATATACGTATAAACTAAGTAGGTATAATAGGGTAAAGTCCTACCATATGAAAAGCCGTCAAAGTACTCGTGACGTCACCACCAATGATCCTTTTTACATTATGGTGAAAAAGTATGGCAAGCACAATATGTCGTCGCTAATGTTTGACAAATGACCGTAGATCGTAGGGTATACACATATGCAAAATATTCAGTAGGTATGTATATAAGCCTCAATTCGTGAGTTTTATTTATTTTAATTTTACAATTATGAGCACAAAATAAACAACAACTCATATAAGTAAGAACATAAGGGTAAAACTATTAGTCCATTCATAATGAGCATTCTAAATAAACATTTTTATATATTTAAAGACACCTTTGTAGGTCCTATACCTTCAGGACAGATAATCTCACATTTACAAAAAAAAAAACATACGTCATCAACTATCAAACTGATTCGGTGGTGTCTACTGCCTCGGAACAGTCTTCAGTCTAGTAAATAAGGCAGTATTTTTTTTCTCCAGATAGCTGAAGTAACATTGTGCTACATTATTGATTTATGTATATATATGTACTTGTATATATCTATACTGTGTATATTCCGAAAAAAAAAACATTCATTCAAAAAAAACGAAATACACAACAGCAGATCTGATGTTGGCCAACTACCAGGAATTGTTGCCCCTTGATCTTCCTCAAGAGTACTGATTGGAGTATACTTATTGTATTTCTCTCCACGCAGCATGTGACCCAGACATGAGACCTTACGGCCCAACCTCTGAATTGCTGACCAGATCTGTCCATGGCATGCGAAACATTCTTCTGTGCAGCCACATCTCGAATGCCTCTAACCTATTCATAGTATGAACTTTCAGAGTCCTAGTCTCTGAGCCGTACAATGGTACAGACCAGACATAGCACTTCAAAATTATCTGCCTTAGTTTCAAATTCGAGTTATCGTTGCAGAATATTGATATCATTTTGTTAAATAAAATAAATATGTTGTCGAACAGTTGATATAGCCTATCACCAATTAATATCACTCATAATCCAAAAATAGTAGTATATGTATTATGTATGCTCAATGTACATTCGAGAGAAGTTTTTGGACTGCAGGCGACAAAAGACCATAGTAATATTCTATTCAATCGATTTTCTTTTGTAGTAAACGCATTACTTTAACATGGCGACCACCCGATGTTCTCTCTGCGCTACTTCAATAATGTTATATACCTATACCTACCTACTTGTCCTCATTCCTACATCTTGGAGCTAATGGAGAAAAATGAAAGACCGCGATTATAATTAAATACTAATGCAATAAGGATATATAAGCGCCCGTAATCCCGCACAATATTTGAAATGTAACATCTGGAATGTGATTTCGTCTTCCAAACAATAATAATAATAATAGTAATTTCGCCATAATATTTCAGCAAGTTTGCATAGGTACTAAGTCAATTGTGTCCAGGAATCAGTTTTACACGAGATAATTCTTACAGACTACATATTTTAAGTAACGAAAGATCAGAATCCTGGCAAGGATATAGGATATTACATAATTAAAAGCCTGTTACAACCAAAGAGAAAAACGACTTTAATTTCAAAACACCATGTAAGCTATAATCTTGAATAAAAAGCAGGCGCAATTCCGCCGAGTACAAAAACTAGTATTTTAATAAAAATATTCCGTCACGTGTTACCTTAATTAAAAATTGGATAAACCATTACAGGCATTTAAACTATTTATAGAAAATAAATGATTTAACTTTCGTCATATTATGTGGAATGTAGATAGTTATTAAATGTAATGCCTCATCCACATGCTCGCCGACCCTCCACGTTTTTTGTGCGAATGAGTAAAAAGACGTGCGGACGGGGTGATTGTCTTGGATTGTATAAGACTATAAGTAATCGACGGTTAACGTCTTTTTCCTCATTCACACAAAAAAACGTGGAGGGTCGGCGAGCATGTGGATGAGGCATAACAAATTTCTTTTTTTTTGGAATTGGTCAGGGATCAAGGTACAGCACAATATCCGCTGATATCTGATTCATAAGCATCGGTGACTCTAGCACCCATAGTCAGCATTATCTAAGTAACCACTTCGATAAGGAAAGAAATCACATCCGAGTAAATCCTTCAATCGGCCTGTATAATGAATTTAATTATTCTTCTTCGTCAGCCAACTCCCGTCCCTTCGTGGACGAAGGCCTCCTCCATCCGCTTCCATGCCGCCCTATCCTGGGTCTCTGGATCCAGTTGGCACCCACGTGTTTTACTAGGTCGTCTCTCCATCGTAGTGGTGGTCTTCCTATACTCTTGGTAGTTGTTCTGGGTTTCCAGGTTTAAGAGCCTCCGAATTTCATTACAAACCAGCAATTTAAACAAAAAACACGTTAAATATTATGGGTGTTTCCTTCCGTATGCAAAATCTCTTGAGGGGTGATAGAGGATGAAAAAATAAGCAAAAAAAGTTTAATGAATGCATGACCGAAAATCGACCGTTTTGGAGTTGGCCTTTTGAAAATTTAAGAGTATGAAAATTTCTCATTTTGGTTTTTTGACAAAATCTCAAAAACTACTGACTGAATTTTAATAAAATAAAACAAAAATCATAGAAAACATTATAGTCTTTCGATGTAGGTCTCAATTTATGGATTTTGCCTCATAAAATAGTGAAAATTTTGTACCCAAACTTTTTTTTTCCGGAAAAAATGACTTTTTTTCCAATAAACATCAAATTTCTTAAAAAATAGCCCCATTAAGTATCCTTTTTTACATTTTACAATAAAGCCTTAATGAGTTCTCAATAACATGAGTTAAAAAAATTACAATATTTCCTGACGGTGGGACCACAGCATCCGATCCAATGATGTCCAAACGTACTCAAAAGAAGGTTAAGATAATACCACTGAGCGATGAGTTACAGATTGTATGCGTCTTAGCGGCGTTTGTATACGTTTGGACATCATTGGATCGGATGCTGTGGTCCCACCGTCAGGAAACATTGTAATTTTTTTTTAACTCATGTTATTGAGAACTCATTAAGGCTTTATTGTAAAATGTAAAAAAGGATACTTAATGGGGCTATTTTTTAAGAAATTTGATGTTTATTGGAAAAAAAGTCATTTTTTCCGGAAAAAAAAAGTTTGGGTACAAAATTTTCACTATTTTATGAGGCAAAATCCATAAATTGAGACCTACATCGAAAGACTATAATGTTTTCTATGATTTTTGTTTTATTTTATTAAAATTCAGTCAGTAGTTTTTGAGATTTTGTCAAAAAACCAAAATGAGAAATTTTCATACTCTTAAATTTTCAAAAGGCCATAACTCCAAAACGGTCGATTTTCGGTCATGCATTCATTAAACTTTTTTTGCTTATTTTTTCATCTCTATCACCCCTCAAGAGATTTTGCATACGGAAGGAAACACCCTGTATACAGGGTGTTTGATAGATGGATACAGATATCTTCAGGAGTGATAGTAGAGGTCATTTAGCATCTTTTGAGCCAAACTTAGCTTTGTCAAAAGTCGCACGGTTCTCGAGATATTCGAGATTTTAACTTTTTTACGAAATACCCCGAATTACTCAAGTTTTAGCCCGATAGCATCGTAAGTAAAGGTACCTGCTTAGTTCTTTCATTCTTTTTTGTTACCTGAATATGTGTTTAGTCTATTTAAATCATAAGTTTCAATCTGAAAAACAATCATGTTGAATAAATATCGGATTAATGTTTCGAAAAAGAGATATTTCAAAAACGAGTTACGACTTTAGAGAGGATTTTGAATAAGAAAAAAAATGTTCAAAGATTCAGAAATCTGGAAAAAACTTCTCTGGTTTATGCTCTTTCAAATGATATACAAAACATTATAAAAAACATTAGTTTCGTAAATCTATGATACAAAACTTAAATAGATCACCTCTAATTTAAGCAAATCCACTCCAGGGGATAATTAGATCAATGAACGTTTTATCTATCTTTGGCAATTAAAAAAAATTCCTTTGGCACGCCACAGGCATAGGTAGATTTCAAGTGATTTATTAATTTTAAGAGTACATCTGTACAATAAGAACAATCACAATATCATCAGCAAATAAACCAGCGAAGTGATGAAGTAGTATGGATGTAGTTTATTCTTTGATTATCGAAGTACCGTATGACGAAAAAATATTTGATTAAGTACTTCAATAATTAAAGGAAGTACCTAATCCAATAATCAAATTATTTTCATTCCACACATAATATGGATTGGTACCGGTACCTAAGCACTAGAAATTTGAAAAAAGATGTGAGTTCTACTCGTATCGTGAAGCACTTTTCTAAGACAACAAACACGCTAGTACCTATGCGGTAACTACTTAACTAGATCTTTCGATCGATCATTGTCGTCCAAGGAATTGATCTAGACAAAATCTGTAAATTGATCTGTATTCCTTATTAAATGCCCTTTCATACGATACCAGACACGGACCCTCACAATCATTGGATCCCCTCAGAATGATTGTTTTTGTATTTAAAGCCTTAAAAAGTGAACCTTCCTCTTAATGGATTTCACCCAATCTCCTATCAGTTCATCTACCCCTTACCAAAAATCTACCACCCAAGTTTCACGTTTCTGCGACGCATAGGTTGGCCGCAAACGTGCGCACAAGAAAAGGGACATATATATATATGGCTTATATATATAAACTTTTAAACCAAGGTCGGATTCGGGTTCTCCTGGTCCTAATTAGTGATACTGAGTAGAAATTTTTCAATTCTGCGACATCACGGGAGAAACGAATAGGTAGAGTTCCTTTTGGAAATCTACCTAAAAGACAGCGTGTTTCAGTGTTCACGTAAAAACAAACAAATCACAAAAAGGGATAAGTATGTGGTACCTGGTAACTATAATAGAATGTAATGGTACATAATAATATGTGAAATTAATATATACAGGGTGTTTGATATATAGAAACTTATGTATCTTCAGGAGTGATAGTTGGGGTGATTTAGAGTATTTTGAGCCAAACTTAGCCTCGTCCAAAGTCGCACTGTTATCGAGTTATTTGAGATTTCAACTTTTTATCAAAAAAACCCGAACTACTCAAATTTAACCCCGATAGTATCCTAATTAAAGGTACCTACTTAGTTCCATCATTCTTTTTTATTACTTGAATATGTGTTTAGTCTATAGTTTCAATATGAAGAAACAATAATGATACGAAATATCGGATTAAATTTTCGAGAAAGAGATATTTTAAAAGCGAATTATGACTCTGGAGTGAACTTTCGAAGAAAAAAATTATCTAAAGAAGGAAGTCTAGAAAAAACTTCTCTTCTCATCGCGTTCCAACTAATAGCGATAACTGATCATATACCTACGAGTACAAGTGAAAAACACTTAGAACGACCTATCATTTCAATGGGCACTAATTTGGACCTTATCCTTTTCATCCTCAATTTTTTTATTAAAATTCTCTGAACTGAACTCCAAACCAATCCACGACAGCTCCATAACAACTTCAAAAGTTCGGCATTCATATTTTAGGACGATTTCAGGATTATTTTATTAATTCAGGCCTTATCGAGTTTTGACATCAATTGACACTTCACATTTTCTTTTGAAACGAGGAAACCACTCAAACACTCGTGTTTTCTCAAAAGTATTATCCTTGAAGGCCGCTTTTAACATTTGTAGAGTTTCTGTGCAAATTTTTCCCAGCAAGAAGCAAAAATTTGAAGATTGTCACAATAGAAAAGAAATATTTTCAAGGAAACGAGAAAACAATGCAATAGTTTGTGAAAAATTGTATTGTTTGTAAATACTTCTCCGGTAAGCAGAAATAAAATAAACAAATGTATCTTTTTCAGAAGGAAATTATTCGGTTCAAGGAACAGGGGGGGTCACGTGATTAAATTATCCCAGATCGCTAACTGCTGCAAACATAACAAAATACTGTTCCTGACACAAAATGATGTCAATAGTATCTATTATTTACGTGAAAGTATATGGTACATCGAATGTCTATTAACACAACCACGGATATTTTATAATAAGTTGCTAGGTAAAAATAAATCAATAATTTAGAAAAAACAGTGTAGGAATGTTTGAATAACTCAGGATGGCAGGACTTTGTGACCCCCTAGTATTCCCCTAAGGAACGTTAGCCGTGGTCGAATGGGTTTTTATCGTACATCCATTCGACCACGGCCCTACAGGCCGGAAAACACAGGAACCTTACAGACGACGGCCGTGAAAGCCTACGAGCCTATATAACCAGTGTGTTGGGGATTTGGCTGATGATAAGTATAAGAATAGTGGAAAATTAATCGAATATAAAAAGTTATTAGGTTAAGAATTAGAACTATAATAGATATATCACTATCTTTTGTTAAGAGACATTCAGCATGTATGTCGAGTAGTCGCTCAAAGATCTCAGCAGTGGAAAATTGGATTACGTATTAAAGAAAAATTATAAAAAGGTCGATTGTATTTGTAAGAATATAACCGCCCATCACTAAATAATTCTTCGAATATCGACTGCATAATAAGGGTTTAGAATAACAATTTATTTGAAAAAAACAGTATGTATTTGTTTACTGTCATGCAGTTGATAGATGACAGATAGAGTTTTGCCATTTACATTCGCATTTATAAATATAACTGAAATACAGACGCATGATTGTTGATTATTTTCTTGTTGCAAACGTTAAAACTACCACATTAAGTTAGTTTTATTTTTAAGAGATACAAAAAGCGTGACAAAATGAAAATATAAGACGCCAGTATAAACAAACTTAGAATGATTCAAAAGTAGCGGTGTATAACTGAATGGAAAATGGGAATAACTACAGAACTAAATGGTCATGTTGCATTTAAAATCATCATCCAATTCTACACCACATTAAATATTACAGTGAACAACTGTTAGATACATGAAGATCAAGTTCAAAAACTAGGTATGTAATTGGACCACAAACTGATCACATCGGTGGCTCCAGTCCAATTTACGCAAAAGAAGAGGGTTGAAGACTACTATAAGTATTATAATTATATTAATCCGAGAATTTTCCGATATTTATTCAGTAATGTAAAAGTAATTGTAGGCAGCATCACCCGTAAATCGGGCGCAGAGCCGGAATAAGTAAAGAAAAGTAATTGTAGTCTTTTTTCTTAAAAAAAATCTTCTGTTTACTGCTAAAGATACAATGTTTAGAAAAATCAATCATTAAAAATATAAACGTGCCAACATAGTTCAATTTTCTTCTTGAAACATTGTTTTTAGATTATTTTTTTAACTACACTGTGGTGTTTTTGCTAGATTTATTTTTATTTTTTGTCTGTGCGTAAACTTTGTAATCAATTTTTCAACCACTTTCTGGCTACTTATAGACCTGAAACTTTGCAAACATACGTAAACTCGGTGACAGTACAATTCTGTAACAAATTGGATTAGCCTACTCCAAAGACAAAAAAAGACGTAATGAGTTTTAGGGGTACCCGGGAGTCATGTGTGGTATTGGAAAAGGAAAGGGCATTAGAAAATAAATCCGGATCGTAAGTCATATTTCGTCCAGCTAAAGTCACGAGGGACACCAAGAGACCAAGAAGATCCAGTCACCACATATCTAACGAAAGTGTTTTACGAGTAGAACTCGTATCATTTTTTTAAATTTTGAATCTGGAAGGTCTTAGTGGGAGGACTGGAAGGAGTTATTGGAAAGAGTCAAAGGGCGTGTTTAGTGTCGTTAGAAGACCACGGAGATAAAAAGTCATAAAATCTTCTTTTTAAGTTTTTTTTTACCAACTCCAACATGACGCCACGTGATGTAGTATCTCTTGCAAGCACAAGTGTTTTGTATAATAATCGCCAGTGTGCGTTTATATTTATTTACGTAATTATCGAGGGCTGAAAGAGGAAAAAAAAATAAATAAAGGAATCCATCAAAAAAACGTCGCGAAGTTCTTCATTAATTATTTTGTTGTGAATTAAGTTAATATTACGTTACTAAATTTCTGTAGGCGTAATTTCACTAAAATGGTTTAATTAAGTAGAAGGTAATAGGAATGCAGAAATAACTTAAATTAGTTACAGGCAATTCTTGCATTCATGTTTTACGCCATTTTCAGTTATGACAAGTAATAAACGAGGTGTAGATACGCTTAATTCCAATACTGTGGTTCGTGGATAGAAAAGCCATTCATATTGTAGAATGGGGTGTTCTTATTGAGAAATGGAGTTCGGATAACTGGGCAGAAGTATTTTTATTATTATTATTATTTTTGAAAAGGATCTGGGCTTGCATTAAACAAACCCAAATACTTTCCTGCACACCTTGCACTAGGCTAAAAGCCTGCATCGCAAAGTGTGGAATACATCGCCAGCGCCGGGGTTTGAACCTGGCACCTCCCGCTCGAGAGACTGCCGTCTCAACCAACCGCGCCAACCATGTACAAAGGGGTGTCTGAAAAATTCAAGCGGTGACGTCATAAGGACAACGTAACTCGGCCTCCTTGCAAAATGGTCTTTCCCAAAGGAATGAAGAATAACGACGGCCATAAATGTTTGAGAGACATCAGGAGGTAAAACTAAGTCCTTTCGTTCTTCCAAGTTACAGTTATTTCTATAATTACAGAGATCGTGAATTATGTAATGACTAATGACTTCACCATATTATGACAGGCGCTCTATAATGACAGAAGGGTTATAAAACTGCTTTACTAGGCACACGAGTATTCGTACATGATGTGAAGATGTAAGAAAATAAAGATAAACAAAGAAAAATTCAATTTATCTACGTGCTATCTACGTAAAAAAATCGAAGAGACTAGAAATTGTAATGAGTAGTATATGTACATATTTCAGAATTTGGTCATTATAGTGGAATAGCCCGGAAGCAAGTAACTATTCATACAAGACACAGCTACCTCGTTTCAAGCTACGAAGATGTAAAAAAATATTTGACCCTCAAGCAGTATACGAGTAGGTACGTCGGTGGTGTTGGTTTCTCTGAAATTACTGTGTACCTCATTTCCGTTACAACATAACCTACTAGAGGGCTTCTAATGAGTCTGTCACATCATTATATAACGTAGGTAAGGACATGTCACCAATGGACATCTCATATCCGCCATCACACTCAATACTACTACACATTACACAACCATAAAAACAAGAGTAATATATTTTTTTTATCTAAGTGTCGAGAAAATAGCTAGGTATAAAAAACAAACGCAAGTCAAATTCCACCCTAAAATTATAGATAGGTGTATATTGTATATTCCACTTATTTATTTATTTATTAATTTAAACTTAAAATAAACAACAAACACATATACATATACAAAATGGACATAGTACAGATTATAAAACGTTGTTCACTAGGGCGAACTTATCGCATAACTGCGATTTCTTACAGTTAACCCCAGGAAAAAACAGAAAAAAAATAAAAAAGAAATTGAACAAAAATATTGGAAAAAACAGAAAAAATATATATATATATATGATCGGGTATAATACAATTAACATATTGTTTTTGGGTACTCTGCGTACCATGGCCTTGAAAAAGGCCGTTGGTGGCCCGACGTTTCGGCTCGGTTAGACAAGCCATCGGCAGGGGCGGTAGGCGAGAGGTAGCGGCGCTGGGGTTAGACAGACCTTATTACACCCGATCATTTTAATCTCTGCGAAAAAAACTTTTCTAACATATATATATATATATATATATATACGAAGTAGAAAATATATACATACATACATATGTGAGAAAAAAAAAAACAAATAAAAAACGAAATAAAAATAATAATAAACAAGATACAGAATGCATACATACATAAAAACATATATAGTTGAAACTACAATTTAGTCCTAAGATTCGGATTCAGATGCCGCAATCGACGCCAACATGCGACAACACTTAGTTTAAAAAAACAAGTAAAATATTTCAATATTAACACAAAAGATTTCGTTTAAAACAGATACAAAGTGAAAAGGTTCGCGAAGCCCTAAAATAACAAGACATTTGATAAATAACAGACTGCAAAATAAATTTCTGAGTAAATCTTAAGTAGGTAAGTACCTTAATTTATACACGAGAATAATTATTATAATACTCTCCGTAGCCGGGCATGAACGTAATGCAGGACCGTAGCAATTTTAGCAAGTTATTCAAATATGTAGTGCAGCGCCTTTGCGTATCTAAAAATATTCGTCTAATGGCGTGATACCATTACCGACCGATACAAAAATGCGAACTGTTATAATTTCTTATATTTCTAAAATAAAATAGGTACTCATACCCAGATTTATAAAAGATGGTAGAATAAGTACGGAGTATTATACTCGTAAAATTATTGATTTATTTATTTATTTATCTATGGTACAAATACAGTCACAACAGTACAATTGAACAGGAATATGTATTGACAAACCTGACCAATTACATTTGTACACAAATAGCAACACACAAACACAGTAACACAAACTTAGACCTATACATACATAGCAAAAACAACTTAACTAATAGATATACTGATTATACAATATATGAAAGGATAGGATGGGAATGGAATGAGGAGGAGGAGAGGGATTGGAATGGGGAGGAAATATCCCGTGAGGTACAATTCCACTCAAGTTTATATTAGATCAAATTATCGTTATGAAATGGAATACAATGCAAAAATATATTTATATATATTTATATACACATATATAAATACGCACACACACATACACACTAGGTGCAATATCTTCTCAATGAACTCTTGTATGTTGAAGGAGACGTATTAAATAAATCTGCGTGATTAATATTTCCCGAGAGTTTACGATTGTAATATGTACAAGACCTGTTAACAAATTCATTTTGATTGGAGTTAGTGTTAGAATCATGGACATAGAACAGGGTGCAGTGTCTGCCAATTCTACTGGGAACATGGAAATTTAATTGACGTAGTAAGTAGGATGAGTCGACTAAGGAATTTACAATTCTATACAGGAACATCTGATCAGCAATTAATCTACGATTCATAAGCTTTGGCAGGTGAAAATGTCGTTCGATCTCATCGTAAGATTTGAATGTATAGTATGACCTAAAGTTAATAAAGTTCATAAACTTCTCCTGTACCCTCTCAATCCTGTTAACATACACGATATACCGCGGATTCCACACCTGAGAACAATACTCAAGGTGAGGACGGACGAAAGAGTTGTAGAGGAGAACAAAAGTATTGAAATTGTTAAAGAATTTACATGTTCTCAGAATGAAGCCGAGGCACTTAGTTGCCTTGGATACAATATTATCTACGTGTTTTTCGTATGTCAGTTTACTGTCCAGTAATACTCCCAGGTCGCGTATATGATCCTTCCTTGTAATTAATGTGTCATCAAATTGTAATTGTAAATAATTTTATTTCGGTTGCGAGTGAATGTGACGGTATGACATTTGGACGTATTCATAAATAGTTTATTCTACGTACAATAGGTTGCGAGTGCATTCAAATCGCTCTGCAACCCCTGGCAACACTCCTGGCCAATGATGGGTCTAAAGATTTTCATGTCGTCAGCGAATAATAATATTTGGGAGTCTTTGAAGCATGCAGGAATGTCATTTATGTAATGCTGGCGCTACATGCTTGCCAAGTTTCCACGACTGTTCACAACCTCCGAGCGTGTGGATGGGCGTTTGCCTTGTCTCGTGAAGGAACGTGAACACTTCGACTGAGTGTTCACGGTACTTCAAAGATCAAAGGAAGCTTGCGGCAAAAAACTTGCGAAGCGTCCCCGCCGTCCACACGTTCGTGCGAACTTAGTAGCGTTTGTGCATTAGCAGGGGAAAGACGGACGTCTCGTATTATTGTTGTAATAGAAATAGCTGCATTTTACCTCGCTGTTATCAGTAAATATGAAGAGAGTTTTCAGGGTAAATTTTATTTAAAAATATAGGTAGTGAAATGTTAAAACAAAAAAAGGTGTAACCATTTTCAGCCTAAACAATTCACTACATTTTAAATAAAGTTATTTAAACATTTCTAGCTTAAATACTTCACGGTGTTTTTAAATGTTTTTTTTTTTGTTGAAAACATTCGTTATGTTTACTGATTCCAGCAAGGTAGAGTGTGACTCATAAATTTAAAGAATAATTGTTTAAATTTGGTTGTGAATGAAACAAGGTGAACTTTCTCAATGCATTTTCGATTCTCGTAATGTACGAGTACTACGAGTAAAACAACACAAAAATATGTTTTTTGGACTTTGACAGCTCCGTTCCCATTTATTTTAGAGAAAAATTTAATATGCCTTTGTAGGAAATTTTATGTACTTTCATTCTGCTAAAAAGATAACCTACAAAAAGTTGATAGTTGTCAAGTTCATATGCAGAATTCGCCAGAATATGGAAATTTTCGCCATTTTTCACATTATTAATGCCACGTTCCGTCAAGAAATTTTGTTGGCATTCAGCACCCCAAAAAACGTATAACATGAAAGAAATCCAGACTACCCCACAACTCTCCATCGAGAAACTGCATTGAGTATAATTTGACTGGATTAAAAGTATACAATTAGCCTCATAGTAAAAGAACAAGGAAACTAAAAGAAGTATATATGTAAGTATAAGTATCTACATAATGCATTTTCACAATGCATATCACACACGCAGAGAGAAAATAACAGAACAAAAGTAAAAATATATAGGTATATAAAGGTAAGAAGGTATTTTATGATTATTATCGAATTTTAATTATAAAACGAAAAAATAATAAAAATATTAAATACACACATGAAACTACATAAAAATCATATTACATGAATGAAGTTATAATAATATAATAATTAAATATTAAACTGGTACGGTTTCTATGAATTTTTAACATCCACCATCTCTTTCGCCGTATTTTTCGTTTTCTTTTCATTTTATTTTTATTTTTACAATAAAGATACGCTATGCTGAAAGTTATAGCCGACACAATCCAGACGTCCGTCATGCTCGCTTATCCATAATATACAAGCGCGGTCGGGAGCGTGTGGATGGTTTTCCAAATTTACCGAGCATCCGTGAATGATTGGTGCTCGTGAACAGACGCTGAGACTCGTCGAACATGTGGCGCCAGCATAAAGTGAAAACAGCAGGGGCCCCAAGATAGATCCCTGAGGAACACCAGAGGTCACAGACTTCCAGACAGATGTATAGCCCGAGAGCGCAACTGCCAAAGATCTATTTTCTATGTAGGACGAAAGCCAACGAAATAGGTTCCCATGTATTCCACAGTCCTCTAATTTATCACGCAGGATGCTATGGTCAATCTTATCAAAGGCTTTACTGTAGTCAGTGTAGATAACGTCAACCTGTATTTGATTGTCCATATAATTTGACAGAATGTTGGTAAATACGCCGAGATTAGTGACTGTAGATCTTCCCGGGAAAAACCCATGTTGAACCTCAGTAATTGATTTTTTTAGAACGGGGAACAATTGATCAAGTACAAGGGTTTCAAAAATACGAGTAAAATAATGAGTGACTCCCTCTCTCCATATAGTCCGAGAGCCCGCTGCTTAATTTATGACGTATCTGTTTTTTGATCGAAATGTGGTACAAATGATAGCTTACCAATAGGGTATTACATCGCACTAGGGTTGCCTATCAAAATCTTGCCGCAACCTCCCTGCCCCCCCGAAAAGGTCCCTCTTCGCGGTTTTTCGCATTTTATAGGAATATGGTAAGAGATAGGAGAAAGTAGTCAATGACAAAAATAATCCTTGCTAAATTCTCTACAAAAAATGTTAAGCAATTTTTACATAGGACTAGTAGTTTACCCGTAATGGGCGGTCAAAAAACAGGATATTTTTTGAAAAAAAAAATTTTTTTTTATTTTTTTTTCTTTAAAATTCCTCCACCCATTATCACTAACATTTTATGGAAAAAAATATTTGGCCTGCGGCGCTATATCGCTGGTTATTTTATAAAAAACGAAATTTTAAGAATTTTCGTCACTGAGTTTTATTGCAATAACTCCGAAATTATTAGATGTATGAAAATAAGTTATAGCTCGTTTTGTAGCTAAGACTATGGTAATTAATTCGTTCTTTGACTATTTTCCTGTAGCTCTTATCAATTTTCAACCAATTTGGTTTAAATACATTTTTTTAGTATTTTAAATTAATTTCGGTTTTGGACCGACAATTGCGGGTCCTACGAAAAAAATGACTTAACTTTTTTTGTAGAGAATTTAGTAAGGGTTATTTTTGTCATTGACTACTTTCTCCTATCTCTTACCATATTCCTATAAAATGCGTAAAACCGCGAATAGGGACCTTTTCGGGGGGGCAGGGGGGGGTTGCGGCAAGATTTTGATAGGCAACCCTAGTGCGATGTAATATCCTATTGGTAAGCTATCATTTATACCACATTTCGATCAAAAAACAGATACGTCATAAATTAAGCAGCGGGATCTTGGACTAATATGTCTGTTTTATTACCTGAAGCTAGGCGACAGCGTTTTACAATATTTTGAATGTAGAGACATCTGCTCACCGAGTCTCCGTGATTTTTCGCGAGTAGGTACCTACTAGTTCCATACAAATCTAAACCACACATTCTACCGTAGTAAGCACACATATGAAAAAATGTACACACATACAAATATTTTACAACATGCCACAATGGTTTTATTTGTATTTGATTTCATTGTTTAAGCTATATTACAAAAAAAAACATTGATTGTACGTTCATGATTATGAAAAACGTTACTCAGAAAAAACACGTTTTATCCATTTTCTCGTAAATGTAAAACACAAATTATTTCAATTAAAATGTACCCCAGTAAAAGCGCAATACCACCGTATGGGAACTATGCAAATGGTCCGGTAGTCCTGAATTATTAGTATGTAATTAGTGCTGGGACTACAATGTCACGTTAAAAAATGTGACCTTCTTGGGTTGGTGCGCTCCGCTTGGAAGCAAAAAAAAACATTTGTTATCTGCCATACATTTCTATTTTCAAAATACCTGCCAAACGGTTGGTTTTACAGAAAAAAATCATACGTTATAAATTTTATATATAGTAAATTTCCTATTGAATGCGCACTAAACTTATTTTTGTATTTGATTAAATACACAAATAATAAAAAATGGCAACTACGCACAAGAATTTTATCCGTCACATATTTCAATCTTAAAGCGACATCGACGGCGCGCGAATCCGGATTCGTACGTAGATTCACACACCGTGGGAAGGGGTGAGTCCGTAAATCTACAGAAATTTTCGTAGCGATTTGTATGGCGGTTCGTACAAATCCAAAATTACGTACAAATTCAAAATCACGTACAAATCCAAAATCACGTACGAATCCGGATTCGCGCGCCGTGGGAGGCCGCTTTTACAATATCAAAAACCTGCGTCCGTATTGGAATGTGAAGCAGATTTTTCATTATTTGCTTAGCGAATTCTACTTTACATCAGAAATGATATTTTTTTTCCTTTGTATACACTGAAGAACAAATTATTTATGTACAAAGGAAGGAGAGTGCTTTAAAAAAATCGTCAGTTGGTTTTTTTGTAAGCAGTAAGTAGGTGTAGGTTTTGGTGTAGGCGTTCTTTTTTAAATATATATGTTGAATTCGCTCCAGGCAACGTCGGTACTTAAGCATTCAAAGTGTTTGTGCGAGGAAGGGTGGATTTCTAAATTAAATATTCTTATAGAAAATATGTATTTTTACAAAGGCACACGTCTATGTATACAACTGTCTTGATAATAATAGTTGTCATTTTCAAAAAATAAGAAATAAGAAAATATATATACTTTTAATCACTCGTTTCGTCTATCTATACCCTCACGCCACATCCCTTGCAGGGTAGGCAGAGAGGACAGAGCGCCAGACAGCCCTATCCTTACACACACTCCTAGCTTCCGTCACATTCATGCAATTAGTCATACACGCTCTCCGATTCCTTTTACTCAAAACGCGTCCATCCTTGAGGATCTGGTCGACATGATCGGACCAGGTCAGTCTCGGACGGCCGCGCTTTCTCACCCCTCTTCGCTCATTCAGATATATCTTTTTTGTCATCCTGTCATCATTCATTCTCTCAACATGCCCAAACCATCTTAATTTGTTTACTTTCATTCTTGTCACTACACCAGTCTTGCAGTCACTCATTTCCCTAATAACCTCATTCCTTATCTTATCTCTCAGCGTTTTCCCGCACATTCTTCTTAATGACCTCATTTCTACTGCATTCAACCCTGATTCATCCTTCTTCATCCACGTCCACGTCTCACTAGCATACATCAGGGTCGGCACCAAGACAGCATTGTGCACTAGCACTTTTGCTTTCATAGACACATTGCTACTACTAACAATCGGACCGAGCGCACCATTCGTCCTAGTACCGGCCAGCTTCCTTCTTTCAATGTCTCCATCACAGCGTCCATCTCTAGTAAACAAACTTCCCAGATATACATACTCATCCACTTGCTCCAGACAGTCATTACCAACCTTTATCACACAATTTGTCCTTATTTCCTCTCTTTCGAACACTAATACTTTCGTTTTATTTACATTTCTCGTTTTATTTACATTTCTCGTCTCGTTTTATTTACATTACTCGTTTCGTTCACCTATTTACAGCAATAAATTATTTTAATACGTACCTAGCATAGCAGTTTCCTATTCTCCATCATTAGCGTTTCCTGAAACGTCAGCCTCACGGCATTCTTGATATAATCTGTCTATCTAGTCTAGCCGGTATTTTAGGAAGACCTTTTCTGCCTTCCACAGACACTACATTTTCTACAATATCTTTCTATGTTAGTTTCTACGAGACTTACGAAACATAGTCATTAAAGATTTTATCCACTACATAACGCCTGAAATTGTTAATAAGAAGAAGCAACATACGCATAACACTGTCCAACAGTGGAAATGCTTCGAGTACAAAAATAGAGAGATTTTATGCGGAATTCAAAAACCACCGTAAAGATAAGCGATAAGCTCTTGTTTTGGAGATATACTGACATTTTATATTATATGCTGAACATACCCTTGGAAAATCTGTGGCGATCTAAAAGTCGTTTCCGTACCCTCAGGAATGAAATTAGAGAACACTAAATATGTTGCTTTTTATGTATGTGGGACAGTACGGATAGGAAATCACCATGTATTCAAGCAGATTGGCCTGCCGTTTTCTTTTGAAGCTTTAAAATGAAAACAGAAACTAGCGTTAATAAAAAAAAAAGTTCTATTTTTTTCATAACCCAAAATTAGTACGAATTTACTAACGAAATAAAGGAAGTCGAACAAGTATTTGTTACACAGCGTAATTTGTAATTTCTTCTCAACCGGTATATGTAGTTATCGGCCTTTAGAAGTATATCTAATATAGGATGTTTTTTTTGAATAGATACACTTTTAAAATGTAATTAAACGTATTAAAATCATGGTAATGTTCATAAAAATAGCTTTATTGCAAAGATTATTTTATACCATTAATGCTTAAATATGATTTCGGGCATATGTGCGCCGCGGTTGGCACGGAAGAAGCATAATCTGGAAGTACAATTTTCGACGACTTTCTCGAGCAGCTGAGGCCATATATCGCTAATAACACCGCGAAGGTTGGATTCCAGGTGATCCAATGTCTCAGGTTTATCTGCGTAGACCCCCTAGCAGACTTCACATATACCCACAGAAAATAATCAATAGGGGTGAGATCATACGATCGTGGAGGCCAATTAACCATACCGTTTCGTGAAATTATGCGCCGATCGAATGTTTCCCGCAATAACCTGATTGTGTCGCTCGATGTGTGGCATGTTGGCCGTCGTGTTGAAACTAAAGTTGTTGCACATTAATGCCAATTAATTAGGGAACAAAAAAGTCTTTAATCATGGACCTAAGCGCTCTCCATTGACTGTAACTTTCCGACCGCCAGCATCTTTGAAAAAATATGGGACAATGATTCCACACTAAACAGTGAGTTTTAGTGAATTTGACGGCGTCTCAGTAATGGCTCCTAGAAAGGAACACCCGCGCATATATGCCCGAAATCATATCTCTTCTATAATTGGAAGTGTCCTGACTGACTGACTGACTGACATACTCACTCATCAACGCAGAGCCGAATTGGCTAATCCTAGAGAAGTGAAATTTTGAAGACAGATAGGTTTTAATACAAAAGCTTCCACTAAGAAGCGATTTTTGGGAATTCCGCCCCTAAGGGGGTGAAAAATAGGGTTGAAAGTTTTTCAGAGTATGCTAATATCTCGGAAACCAGACATTGTACGAAATTGAGATTTGGTACATAGATTCTCCTATCGAAAATAGTAATAGGCTGTTTGGCCGTTTTTTCGAAAATTTAATTAAAAGGGATGAAAATGGGCTTAAAGAAAAGGGATGATTTTTAAATGTCCCTTAATAAGCTAAAAAAAAAATTATAGAAATTTCCAGAAAATGGTTTCCTTAGAAAAGGTCAAAATATGTTATTCTGTCCCCAAAAAAAAAACAGTTTATAAAATTAAAGGGATGAGGGTGGTTTTTTTTGACAGTACCATATCTCAGTAATAAATTAAGATATAATGCTGTAATTATACATTTACATAGTAATTTAAAAATAATGAAATAATTTTTTCATAGTTTTACCAAAAATTTTGTCTAAGGGTTGAAAAACATGTATTGCGTATACGTCCACATATTCGTACGACATATGTATGTAGTATGTAGGTAGGTACTTCTTGGCGACGCGGCGCTACTAGAGACGTTGAGTTGTTTTTAGTTACCAACAGATTTGAAATAACTTTTGCTACTCCAACATAGATGGCGTTGAATTAATTTAATTTTTTGTCGTTAAAACTTTTGCTACTCAAATACAGTTCGCAGTAAAATTTAAATCAATTAAATTTATGAGTTTTTCGATATTTGGTTAGATGGTTTCACGGTTTCTTTTTGTTTTTTTAACATACTAGCTGTATTGCCCGGGCAACGCCGGGCAATACAGCTAGTTGAAACATAAATGGTAAACTTCCATCTTTCCAATGAAGCCATTTTTATGGACATTATCTTGATTTTAGTACGTTTAATTTCATTTTAAAAGTGTATCTATTAAAAAAAAACACCCTATACAAATACGCCACAGGATTTTATTTCTTGGAGATACATTTTATTCTCTGCATATACGAGTATCATTACGTGACGTTCTTAAACCGTCTCAAGTGTACTTTGGTTATTTATACCAACCGAAATCAATAGGCAGATGAAATAATACGACTCCGTTAATATTAGGAAGAAAACATGTTCAAAGGAAAAACGTTACTTCAATAAAAATAATAATGGACTCCCACCTTGTTGAGAGGAGTCAGTAGTCACGTAAATAGATGATACAACAGCAAAGCTAGAACAATAAGGAAAATAATAAAGAGTCTTTCGAAACCTTTCTACTTATTTTTTTTTGCTTAAAGGCTGATTTATTCGTACCTATTTATTATTACACGGTTCAATATAACCAATCATCTGTAACAGTATTCGGAAAATAGGGAATGCTCTTTCTTTAAAACAAGAGGAATGCAATTAATCCGGAAGGTTTCATATACTTCTTCATATGTTTTCACTGTAAACTGATCCTATGACATGGAAATCAGAGGGTAAAGATGACATGAAAATGTGAAACCTAGTACGCATTGCACACAATTGTCAGGAGCAAGTTGGCGAAGGCAATTGTGACACGTCCCCCGCATTGTAAAAAGGGAAAAGAAGATATTGATATAGAGGCGCAAAAATAACACAAAAGAACGACAATACTGAAAAGGGCTCTATTATTAATACGCTTTTCTATTTGTGAAAGGGTATGAATCGACCTTTTGCTAAAAAAAACCTTGTTTACTTCATCCCATCGCTTCGATTGGTATTAATAAATACATTACGTGATATGTTTCAATTACAATAAATCGTTCTGATTACACCAATCGGCAGAGTGCTGATCGTTCAACGAAATAGATTTCTTAATATCCAATTGTATGTAGAGATTTGTTTACACTTAGATAAAACACATTGCCAGATTATACGAGCAGCAAGTAGATGTAATCACGCAATCAATTTCTGATGATTTTAATGTTAGAAATCAAGTACCTCATCAATGGTGATTTAACTATGTGTAAATTATCTACACATAAAACTTTTAATAAATATGCTTACGTTTCTTAATACCTATTATAATATTGAACACTCGAGTTAGGATTAGGGAAATGAGTGACTGTACGACTGCTGTTGTGACAAGAATGAAAGGGAAGATGGTTTGGGCATGTTGAGAGAATGGAAGATGACAGGATGCCGAAAAAGATATATTTGAGTGAACGAAGAGGGGCGAGGAAGCGCGGCCGCCCGAGACTGACCTAGTCCGATCATGTCGACCAGATCCTCAAGGATGGACGCGTTTTAAGTAAAAGGAATTGGAAAGCGTGTATGACAAATTGCATGAATGTGACGGAGGCTAGTAGTGTGTGCAAGGATAGCGCTGTCTGGCACTCTGTCCTCTCTGCCTACCCTGCAAGGGACCTGGCGTGAGGGTATAGATATATAGACCGACACAGTTTTGAATCTAGTCTATATTAATATATTATGCATATAGATATCAATCCCTCTACTCTCCACTATTATATGTGGGCTTCTTCAACCCCCTCGCTCCTTCGCATTCAAATTATTTGTTCCTAGGACCTGGGACAAAAATTACAATAGCGAGACTCCCCAATAGCGAGTATTTTGCCAGAATGATAAGGCAAGTGTGTACTTTGCTTTTATTCGAGTTTCGTCGGTGGAGGCTCTTGGACCACGTAAATATTTCAAGTTTTTTTTTTAAATCAATATCCTACTTACATTGTTCTACATAGATAAGTAAATACCAACTCATTTCACATCATAATAATGACAAAAAAATGATCAGAATTTAAATAAAAAGGAAAGTAGTCAAATTGGTTATTAGTTGAATATATCGTTAGTCGAATTAGTACTAGTCGAATTTACTGTTAATCATCTTGAATCTAGATGTAGGTATAATAAACTCTACTATCCGGGGTTGCGGGTTACAACCAAACATATATTTTTCTAATTATAATACTTTTTCTCAAGGGTCATAAAATCACAAAGTACCTACTTACGAGAATCGACTTACATAATCCTCGTTGAAACCGTGTAGGTATTAATGTAACTAACTTTTGCAAGTTGTTCGAGGCAGGTAGGTATACGGATTTATTTATTTATTTATTCACGGCGCAAGCCTTTAACATGAATAATAATAATAACAAGTACAATATAAGCAACAACAAAAATTAGTAAGTTAAGGTACATCTGAAACATTGACAAAAAATATAAAATACGAGATCAAAAGTACATGAGAGATGGTTTGTAAAGACTAATTTGCAGGTACAGACAGCCGACAAAAATTTAAATCAATTCACAATCGTATTGCCTTCAGCTATTATCGCAATCTATTTTGTTTTTACCTTTTTTTCATTGACATTACGAGCATATAAAAATGTTTTGAGTAGTTATCGATAAATGTCGTCATTTTTAGAATTCGCGGCATTAATTATTAATTTTACCAAGTAAACACGAAATCCTTTATGTTGAATAGTCCATTTTGATTTATTAAGTGAATTGGTAAATATTCTTGAATAGAAAAGAAAATTTCTTGCTGAATAAAATTTTAATTGATTTATTTATTTATTTATTCATTAATATACGATCATGCAGATCATTTACATATTACAATATTATATTTAAATACAATAACCTACAAAACAAAAATTATGTACCAAGCAACATACCCACATCATTTGTTTACTTAAGAGTGTTACAGTAGCTAGCTCAAGGTCAATATAGGGCGGGACATAAAAATTAAGGCGTGGCCTCTCCCCTGCCCCGCTTACACCACATTGGAACGTATGCATTAGCAGAGTTAGGAGTAAGTAACCTTTGAGTTAGGAGTAAAATATTATTATGCACAAAATAAGTCTAAGATCAAAGAACATTTCTAAGCGAAGGGCAAAATATAGTATTATTAAGACCATTGTCTTCTAGGCCATTGTTATTAATTTATTATACGGTCATATTCAACCTTTATAATTCTATGTCTTTAAAGTTGTTTTGACTGCAATAGCTAACACGTGTTTGGAATTTTTTAACAACGGCTGTGCGATACTGTTAAACATGTGAATTTTTCACATTCACGTGTTCATTGCATTCACCAGCCTTTTGAAACCAAAAGTTCTCAACATTAATTAAACCAAAAGTTCTCAATTTTTTTTCTCAAATTCTTAAAATGGAAATGGGAAACAATATACACAAAATATTTTTTTTTTCTTAAATGAATATTTTATAAATTGAATATTAAAAATTATATTTACTATACAAATGTCTTATAGGTATACAATGTAACGACGAGTGATACAATAAAATGGATTTATGTTGTCTCTCTGGAGGAATGTCTCTCATACAATAATATGGAAATAGAATAGCAGTAGAATAACTAGTCAAATGCATTATGCAAGTTACATATAGTATGCCACAACACCCATATATGTAGGGCACGACATCATTCGACGACGACCAAATGAAGGAAACAATATTCTTATAGGATGAAAGATACGTTTGGTTCAATACCAAATTATGAAATATAAAGTGGGTACCTACTCTGTTGTTAAAAATAAACAATGTCAATATTGAACAACATAATACTATTAAATATGTTTGTATGTACGAATATATATGTACCTACTATGACTAGTATATCTTTGGCACGTCTTTTAGTTTGACATGTCATCTTATCACAATACACAATAAATTAGAATCTCATCCAAACCTCCAAAAACTAAACACACGCAATCTAATTATTTAGAGGCGCCAGATTTGAATCTCAATGATGAAGATGTATTCTGCACTTCACGACACAACTTTCTCAAGAATTAATTTATTTAAAACTCATCGAAATCCAAGCACCGGCGCTTTGGAGTTTGAAAATACCCCAAGTGACGCTCTGAAGAATGAGCCAAAATTTCTTCATTATGGTCTGCATCTTCCAGATATTTGTTTTCCTGTTCTGTCGATATTCTGAGCTCCTCTTGTCCTATGATTTTCAAATCATTGCCAAAATTTCTCACTGGAGAAAGGACTTTTCTTTTGCAATCGCTATTTTCCCTGTTCACTTGATTTGCTTCATTGCTCTGAGTTCGATTTTGTGTATCGTTCCTTAAATCATTTGTTTCACAATGCATAAGTATAGTCTCATTTTCTTTTCCATCTTTAGAATTGACATGTTTTGCCTTAACTTTACTTTTTTTAACTTTTGTTTTAATTGCCTCTTCTATATACGGAGGATCTCTTATGGCCATGTTCCTTGGGTGTCGAGGGTCCACTAATTCTGGTAGTATGCAGTCCATGTAAAATGACACCAGTTTTTTTTCCATTTTACCCATCCAAAAACTATCGTCGCGTTCTATTATTGCCGTTTTAAGAGGTACATTCTCTCCAGACCATACAGCAAATAAACATTTATTCTTTTTTGTCACATGCAGCTGCCCTTGTATTTGCATGAACCAATCACAGTTTTGGTTAATAATTAGATTTCCGCTTTTGTCGAGTTTCCAGATTTGTATTTTTTTTTGTTTGATTGATTCTTCTATTCCAATTTTGAAAGCTGTTATTGGGCACTTAACCTCAACAATCGTGCTACCGTCACATAGTCCGTCGGGTGTCGCACCAAGAAACGGGAAATTTTCGTCGATGAAAAGCCCACATGGAGCGATTGAAATATTTTCTTGCTGTTCAAGTTGCTCAATGGCTATTCTTTCGTATTTTTTACCATGATTAATAGACTCGACGTGATCTAAACTTTGCTTGTATAACAAATATCTGATTAGTCGAGAACAACTTATGTCTGGGCGTCTTTTGACGATTTTGCCAAAAAGAGATGCTGTTAGCATATTCCTACGAAGTTCCAACCATTCACTCGAATCGCTTTGTAAAATAGTTTCTCGCTCAATTCGTTCTCGATCAATAGCATTCTTTTGTAAATTATCTAAAAAAGCTTTTTTAGCCATTTCAAACATATCCTGCGACATATCTGGTTCCATGCTATTTTCGCCATAATTACTGTCCTTTTTATTTAAATTAGAGAAAACTATTTTTCTCTTTGAATATCTTTTTCGGAGTTTGTTCCTCTTAATACGCCAACTTTCCAGTCTACTAATCGAGTTTCGTGGAGTCAAACCAATAATAGATTTTTGTAAGACACTCAACGGTCTTCGTGTGTTATGGGAAACGACTGCTGCAGCACATCTGGCCTGGTAGGATTGTCTCAGTGAAAAATTTATGCGTTTGCCACCAATAAATTTTGCGACAATGCTGTGGAACTGTTCAACGATGTTACTGTCTACGTCATGTATTAGGCTCCTAGAATGGGCTGCTAAATTTGAGACAAGATATTGAATTCTGTTGAACAGGGCACTTTGAATCAATTCTTCCGCTGAATCGTCATTTTCATGTTCTTGACAATAATACTGTTTACAATTGTTGTGTTGGCCAAAGGCGTGTAGATGAGATGTGGTTATGTCGTTAAATAAAAGATGTATTTTGTTCGTGAGAGATGTATCTGTTTGTTTGTGATGTAGTATAGATTTAGTAATTACTTTTCGAATTGTTAATATTTTTTGTTTAGCAATAAGTTTACGAAATTTTATGGGGTATTTCGTTTCCGATGAGAGAGTTTGCAGTTTGGAACAAAAATTCCTCAGTAAATGGTTTCGACACTGTATTTTTTCAACTGTGTGTTGGGCATACGGTCTTGCTTCCAATATTTTGGAATAGGAGCTGCTATCTCCATCAGAAATGATACGTCCATAAATAATGTTGTAAGTTTCTAAAGATTTTTTAAAACCTTCCACCAGTATCTCGGATTCCATTCCTGTTGATGGTCCAGAATAATTTTTAAAACACTTGTGTTCTGGGCAATCACTATTTGATCTTTCGGCACGTGCACATATGCAACAGTATTTGTTTTTTACTGCTAAAAATAGTACCTCACCGAATTTTTTTCCAATTATTGCTGCAGCACCTGAAAGAGCGGAGTAATTTTTTCTGTAGGATCGTTTGCTCCAACAGCCATCAATTACAACATCTATAATGGCTGTATTTTTGGCGTCAACTCTGTTTTCCTTAATAGCTGCATTTCGTTCCCTTTCGGCAGCTTCCTCCATTTGTTCCAGGGCGGTTTTTTCCCAAGCCTGGGAGATATAAACTTCGGTTTTTCTATAGAACTTCTCATAAATATTTGGAAGATCTATAGATGCCATGAGTTCCTGCAGTTGAGATTGTCCACATCCTATTGCCATTGTTCCAGCAACAGCTTGATGGTTTATATTAAATTTACTGTCCATATTGTCTGAATCTACTGATATTTTTATGTTGCACATTTTACATTTTAATAAATATTTGGAAAATAGTCCCGTTCTTTTTTCAGAAACCATTTCCATTGATTGTAAACCACAACCAAGTGAGCCGTGTTTGGCAGCTGATTGAAGTTGATTGAAGAACCACATTATATTCACAACGCGCCTCCCAGATATTTCTGTCCCTTTAGTCGTATCCGCAGGACTATATTCTATTTGCAGGCTCTGCAAACACAAAATATATAGAGAGTACATACATGTTCCTGAATCGTATGAATCATTAATATGCCTAGGCCTACCTAAAGCTTTATAAAAATTCTGAAACTTACATCATCTTCATCATTTTTACTCAAGTCATTCGAATGGATTCCCCTAGGTGAAGAAGTTTTATTCCTGCAATATACAAAAGTATATGTTATTATGCTACAAAAATTATAGTCTAATGAGATAATATTAGCTGAGAGACAAAAAACACCAAGTAAGTTAATTACTCGAATTTTGACGCAGAGGGATCTGTAGGGGCTAGCGTTGGTCCTAATAAGACAGTTTCGCATGCACCGATATCGTCAAAATCTAAGTCATTATTGTGACCCTGTTGGTCTTGAGATGTGACTCTGGACGTAGAAGCAGATGCATTAATCTGATTCGGGACAGTGTTCCGTGACCTGAAAATATACGAAATTTAGTAGATGTATCTATTAATCTTTCGAAGGTATGAATAATGTAAATTAATTTTTCATTAAATCATTCTATTCCGCATCATTACAGCGGCTATAGGTATTATATTTTAAACTAAATATATACGATATTCACTTCACTCACTTCTTAATATCGCGTGCTTTGGTTAGGAGACATTTTTTATTACGCTTGACTACTCCGCTATACTTCACTTTACGTCCCATTTTGATTTTTTATAATAATTTCTGAAAAAGCAAATAATGTAAGAAAAGAGTAATATATCCATCGACTGGAACAATGTCAGGACCTAAATCGCAATACTTTTGTGATGATAATAGTTTATATCCAGAATGGCTTTATTGTAGAATTTCGTCCAGCAATTACTCCAGGAAATAGAGAATTTTACCGTGCAAAACGTATAGTAGTTCTGATTTTTGGATATGTTATATAGGTCGGCCCTGTGGTTAAGAATCCAAGTTTGTGACCTCCTAGCCCTTGTGCGTTCACTAGGGCGAGCCAAAAACTGACGAAATTTCGGTCATTTTTTAAATTATTGATCATAACTTTTTAACAATGCATTTTAGAGAGTAAAGCTGTATGTAGAAGTTAAAGAATATTAAATTCTCTGCAACTTGAGCCTACAAAGTTTTTTTGTAAAACTATTATTTAAAGAGTTATGTGATATCCAAATTTGCAATTTTTTTCTGAAAAATGCTGTTTTTTTACAAAATTTCTCATTTTTTAAATATATTTCACGAAATGTACGTTGTAGAGAAAAATGTTATACGTAAATGTTGTAGATCGTTTAATTTAAAACAAGTTTGAGGTGAACATTTTTTCTCTCGGACCAATAACAACAGAGTTGTGACCTTCTGAAAAACTAGACTTTTTTGCCTTGGACTAATAACAAATGAGATAATATGCTGTCCTGAAAATTAATTTAAGGTCAATAGTCAATATTCAGATCGCCATATCTCATTTATTATTAGTCCAAAGCAAAAAAGTCTAGTACCATTTTTTGTTGCAAATTTAATATCCTATAATATTCGCTAATAATATTTTTTCTTACTATGTACCATTCTGAAAAATAATACAAAAAGAGAAAAAAAAATTTTTTTCGTTTAAAAATTATGTTATTTTTATATAATTCTTTACATAATAGCTTTTTAAACAAACGTGACTAACCTAAGTTGCAGAAAATTTAATACTCTACAATATTTACTTACAATTGTTAACTCTAAAATGGATAATTAAAAAAATAGAAACAATTAACTGAAAAATTAACGAAATTTCAGTAGTTTTTGGCCCACCCTAGTGAATACACGCGGGCGGGGAGGTCACAAACTTGGATTCTGAACCACGAGACTAACCTTAATAACCTACAAAAAAATAATTTCTTTGATTGCATTTTTTTTATAACTATTATCATACATACTATACTGAATGTTGCTTAAATATTCGTCGGATATTTTTTCAGAAGGTCACAACTCTGTTGTTATTGGTCCGAGAGAAAAAATGTTGACCTCAAACTTGTTTTAAATTAAACGATCTACAACATTTGCTTATAACATTTTTCTCTACAACGTACATTTCGTGAAATATATTTAAAAAATGAGAAATTTTGTAAAAAAACAGCATTTTTCAGAAAAAATTGCAAATTTGGATATCACATAACTCTTTAAATAATAGTTTTACAAAAAAACTTTGTAGGCTCAAGTTGCAGAGAATTTAATATTCTTTAACTTCTTCATACAGCTTTACTTTCTAAAATGCATTGTTAAAAAGTTATGATCAATAATTTAAAAAATGACCGAAATTTCGTCAGTTTTTGGCTCGCCCTAGTGAACGCACAAGGGTTAGGAGGTCACAAACTTGGATTCTTAACCACAGGGCCGACCTATATAACATATCCAAAAATCAGAACTACTATACGATTTGCACGGTGGCCATACATTGTATGTCTAGGTTTCCCGGGGATATCCAAATAGAAAAGTGCACCTAATGGTAATCGGTGTCTACCTATTTTTGGAAAAAAAAAGTTTAGTTTTGTCCAGTATAACATCATTAAGGGCTTGGCACCAGGAATGACGTCACAGTATTTTCCCACGGCATTAAGTTTCAAAATCGCGTGACAATCGCATGATAAAATGGTAAAAACAGCGTTTTTTTTCCATTTTTTGGGGTTAATTTTGCGTCTATCAAGAAACTTTTACGGTTATTCCCTAGATTTTACCTCATATTATCATTACAAAAAAAAATTTTTACTCCGCGACTTTCGGGAAACGAATGTCCGTCTTTCGGAAAAAAGGTCAGAGGTGTTTTTAATTATTTTTTTTGAAAAATCTATACAATATATAAAAAATATTTTACGGTTATTCCCTAGATAAAGGTTCAATGCATCTACCCTATTTTGTTCCAAAGCATATTTAGTAACGGTTGTCGAGATAGAAGGTCTCCCGTTTTTACAAATTTTTGAAATGTCGGTATGCACACTCTTAATTGGCACGCATAACCCTTTACACTTTAATACACATTAAAGTAATAAGTATGTAAAGTCTCTACAAATCACTAAAACATGCGGGAACTACCTACTCGTAATATTGTGTGAAAATAATTTAAAATAAAAATCACTTACCAATGTTTGCCGTCCTCTGTAATATGCGAACTTTCGTCAATAAGATTAAAATACGGAACGTCAATTCAATTAGCACAGAATCCACGTCTTACCAGTCCACAGTCTTGTGGGTGACTGAATCCGTGGCGTAACGAAAAACACTGCGTTCCTTGTAATTCCCGTGTTATAAGTGTCATATTCGCGTGCACGCTAAAATCGATGGCGTATATTAGTACGGAGTCTTTTTATGAAATTGACGTTTTTTGGGTTTTGACGCGAAACAAACAAAAAATATTAACGTTTCTCTCTATAATGCGCTAGATTTTTTAGTTTTCTTTAAGACAAAAGAAGAATTATTTCATTCCGACGTACGAATCACTTGGAATATAAAAAAAACGATGAAAAACGATGTTTACAATTATTTTTTTTTACAAGAAACTATATAGTATATTAATTATATTACTCTATAATGCGCTTCGTTAAAGTTCAATCTATATAATATATTTTTTTCATCGAAATCCGACAATAAATAACGCGGGAATATCGATTGAAAAATCACTAAAATCGCCATGTTTGCTACTGTAGCCCTCTTAACAATAACAAACTTAACAAAATACAGGCTCACACAGAGCAGTAGCGGACTGACATCAATTCGCACTATTGTCTTGATCTATTATTTACTATGTATGCACTATTGTATTGTATTGATCATATGAAAAACCGTGTCATGTTTGATGGGTTACAGCTAGTTATATTAATAATATCATTATCGCCTACGGATATTGCTTCTAATGGATTTTATTATACGGCTTATATTAAACTTAACGAACTAATAAAATAACACTTTAAGAAAATAGACCTCATAGAAAGCAATAGGTATACAATTACACACCAACAATGAAAGACGTTGCTTAGCTTGGATTATACTACATATTAATAAAACTAGCTTTTGTGCCTGACAAATTAAAGTATGGTAAAAGGATTATTGAGTGCCTGTATCTTAATTACTCTTCAACGTAGAGAGTTAATTTTGTATTTATATTGAAGAAAATTTACCTGATGTTAATTTAGGAAAAAATATTTTCCTGGAAAACAAACGTTTACGCACTACCTAAAAAATAAGACATAAGTGGGTACCTAATATTGCGGTATTGCCCGTGGCGGCCTGAGTTAATCACGTGTTTGCATCTACCATTACCGGCCCAATATTAACAATCTGTTCGCCTTTTGCACTGTACTGCACCTCCATATGTATAAAAACTATAAAATTATGCCTAATTAATTATCTGAGCCATATATTAAAATAACTTTGTGTGGCATTACAGTATAAAACACCTTTTCGCCACACAATGTGCAGGTTACAATATTTACTTACTATGACTAAAGACAAAAACACACGTACATTAACATCAAGCTATTTTAACAGATTATAATAAAAACAATATTGATGAGTTGATGAGGATAGGGAACTAATGATTGGAAACAGGTACTCACAAGGTTTAACTCACAAAAACTACGAATATTTATTGATGTTTTTTATCGAAAAGTTATCGCTAACGACAGATGTCCTAGTTTTACATTGGTAGGTATGTACTGAACTAAAACTAAGAATGGCGTAATACCTAGTAAAATAACAACAATAATAATAATTTAACATATATCAGTGATAAGGCTGTAGAAGTGTAGAGTGTAGAAACCATTTCAAACATTTTGAATAATGTGTTGTATGAGGGAGGAGTATTAATTTAAAAACCCGAGCATCAAATTATATAGGAATTTAAATAATAATTGTGACGTTCAATTTCTTATACCTTATACCTACGAAACACGGGAATCGAACTTGACTTATAAAATAATACTGTAGGTTGCTGTAGGTACCTATTGGTACTAGAAAAGTACTAAATGAATATTTGTCTATTATATGATGTTGAAATCTAACTCAGGCTTTTCGTTAGTTGCATATTTCTTAAGTTGATATTTGTTATTCATTTGTGAATCAATTAATCAAATGAACCGATTCTTTGAACGAATCATTTTGGTGAATGGGAATTGAGTAAATCAAATCCAAGATAATTTTGAAGATACATACTTATTACTCCAATATATGCAATGGGAACCCAGACCTTCGTCTCGCATAATAGGAATCTTATCCACTACACCACGAGAAGCAAAGGCTGTGTTGTCGAATTCCGTCAGTTCTGAAGAAGGAGGCTGGCTTCCGGAACCAGTATACTTTTTGTATGTAAATAAAAAAAGTAATAAAAAACAAAGAGATTGTGTTTTAATTAGGTACCTTTAATGTATCAATGTAATTAAATCCGTGACGATTTATCCGATATCACTGATTAACATTAATACAGCGAAGCGAATTCTACCTACCTGCTTTACTATGCAAAACATCAAATTGATTGGAATAACGAAGGATGTTTGCCAATCAGCTCAGGAATTATACTCTAAGTACCTAGACCTACTATGAATGATGTTACTTCATTAAGCTTTATACGTAACTAGCGATGTTACCCGAGCTTCGAAACGACAAATTTGTGAAGCAGATCGACAGTTAACCCGAACCACATCCACCTGTTCATTAATTCTGACAACTTTCTAGAAGGTTCTGCGACGTTCTTTTAACTTCCACAACTTTCTAGAAAGCTCTACAATGTTCTAATAATCTTCTCTACAATTTTCTAGAAGTTTCTAGAAGGTTCTGAATTCCTTCGTTCTGATGTGAGTCTCCCACTATGACTTGACCAAATCAAAATTTTACAAAAGAGCTGTATTCTACTCGTGAAGATCTTTCAAACACGGCGGTATGCGGTGCCCGGATTCTCTCGATCACTTAGTGTCTCCCGATGGCTTGAGCTGGACAAAATATAACTTGAGATCTGAATTTCTTTTCCAATGTCCTTTCATACGATACCACACAGACCACGCACAACCCTTGGATCCCCATATCAGCAAAAATTGTCAGCAGGTTCCGCATATCCAGAAGTTTCTTCTTCTTCTTCCTCAGCCTTCCTCCCTCCACTGCTGGACGTAGGCCTCTTCCATTTCCTTCCACTCATCTCTGTTTCTCCCCCTCCGCATCCAGGTTCCTCCGGCTTGCTGGACTAGGTCATCAGACCACCTTTTGGGAGGTCTTCCAACGCTTCTCCTCTTGTTCCAGGGCCTCCACTGTAGGATTCTGGGTGCCCACCTAGTATCCTCTTGTCGAGCCATATGCCCAGCCCACTGCCATTTTAATTTTGCAATGCGGTCCATAATATCGGTAACTTTAGTTCGGCGTCTTATTTCCTCGTTTCTAATTTTATCTCGAAGGCTCACGCCGAGCATCTGCCGTTACTAGGCAATATTCGTTTCCAGGTAGCGAGGCTTATGTGTACCAAGATTGGTCGAAATTGCTCCAGGCGTTCCAGAGTTATAACGGAACAAACATATCCACATACCCACATACATACATACATACATACGTCCATTTTTATAATATATGTGTGTAAGATTACCAGGAATTGGCAAGAAAATCGGTTGATTTTCATTACAATTAGGGGAACGTCAGTTGTAATTTCTGATTTGTAAACAAATTACAATAATCGTACCATGAAACTCAGATTAATTCGATACAAAGTTACTTACTATACTTTTAACTGATCATTGGGAGGGAAAGTTAAAATTTACTAATAACACTGGAATACACAACATGCTCGTAGTTCACTGTGGGAATAAATTAATAATGTAGAAACCACACGTTTTTTTTAATGACTATTTTTTTCTTTGAAACAAAAAACATTTCCTATTGAACACAAAGAGGGTAGATTGTCTTACAAATTATACTACCTTTCAGACCTGAACAATGTACTATAGTTAATGCAAGGTTTTTCAATTCATGAAAGCTTTTCCTGTGTCACGTAATTCGCAGTAGGCAAATTCAAACACCTGGGTCTAACCCTTTATTCAGAAAAAAAAACTTCTATGTGTATAATAAAAGGAAGGGGTTTTTAAAAAAAAAATCTTTACAAAAACTGACATGATTAATATTCGTGCGTTAAATGCCTTTGGTAGTCTTAAACGTGAAATCCATTTTCCAGAAGAAGTACCTACCTAATGTAAAATCAACATCACCAGGCCCCTGGGTCTATTGTCGAACTCCCCCATTGATCTCCACAGTCCGCTATCCTGAGCAAACCGTATCCAACCACCTCACGCAACTCGTCTCATATCGTTAGATCACCTTGCTTGACGCCTACCATTACATATACGGCCTGTTCTGGGGCGCCACTCCAAACTATGTAGGAAGGAGATATAGGTATCACACAATTTACGAGCTTTGGAAAAACACAAATCGTTTATCGAACAATAGTTTTTCACGTCTTCGCAATAATAATTAGTCATTTGAGCAATTGAATTTCCTAGAATAAATGACTTCTTTTTAGATTATACAGGGTGTTTGATGGATGAATGCATATATCTTCAGGGGTGATAGTAAAGGTCATTTATGGTCTTTTGAGTTAAACTTAGCTTTATCCAAAGTCTCACGGTTTTCGAGATATTCGAGATTTTCACTTTTTATCGAAAAACCCTGAATTACTCAAGTTTTACTCAATTGGCATCGTTAGCAAAGGTTTCTTCCTAGTTCTATTTTTTTTTTGTTACTTGAGTATGTGTTTAGTCTATTTAACGCATCTGATTCAATCTGAAGAAACAATAATGACAAAAATATATCGGATAAAAGTTTCGATAAACAGTTATGTCAAAAACGAGTTACGACTCTGGAGTCGAATTTCGTTAAGAAATAAAATACTTTAAAATTTAGAAATCTGGAAAATACTTCTCCGATTCGTGCTCCTTCAAATGATATACACAGCAATATAAAAAAAAAACTTACAATAACTTGAAGAGAGCGCTACTAATTATAACAAATTTCCATACATATTTACTATAGGAACAGTTTGTATAGTGCACAACACATTTCTTTGGATTTCCTGTTTTCGACTTTGTATGGAAATTTGCTTAAATTAGTAGCGATGTCCTTACGTTATTTTATCATATTTTTATGATAATAACGTTTTTTTTTATAATTATGCCTCTCCACACACGTCCCGAAGTTCAGTTAACGGAATCGACCGTTTTGCAAAAAAGTTCCGATCAAAACCTCTCTCTGAATTCAGCGTCACCCCGATTTTGAATTCAGAAAGAGGTTTTGGTCGGAACTTTTTTGCAAAACGGACGATTCCGGTAACTGAACTTCGAAAGAGCATGAATCCGAGAAGTTTTTTTCAATATTTCTCATTTTAAATCTTTTTTTTTTCTAAACGAAATTCCCCTCCAAAGTCGTAACTCGTTTATGGAATAACTATTTATCGAAACTTTAATCCGATATTTTTTATCATTATTGTTTCTACTACACGGTGATTTTTTGAGGACGTTTCGTTTACGTTGTAGTGGATGTGGACCCTCCACAGTAGATGTGGTACCTCCACATTCGCACACATTTAAAGCAAGATTGATTGGTCAGAACTAGCGTCACGCCGGAATTCGAACTCAAATCAGCTCCAACTAGCCGGCCGCCGGCATTCCTTCGCGGCAAACAATCGGACGTGGTCATAACATCTTGTACTCTTGTACTCTTGCACGCTTGTACGCTTACATTTTATCTTGCATAAACTAGTACTTACGACTAATTAAATTCGCGCATCTTCTAATATATTCAATCACTCTTCTATACTCGCTCTACGTACCAATCAGAGTTCTTCGTAACTAGCATACAACTGTAAGTACTCACTCATAATCATTGTACATATTATTATCTTTCAATACAGTATCAAAACCCTTTCGCTTTTCATTTATCTTCCTACACAACATCTTCATATAGAGTACTTGAGATATGGGCCAAGACTCTGAATCTACATGTAACATTACAACTCTCGTAAGAGAACACATCGTCCACACCAGATCTCTCCACTGGTCTACCCCGTTCTCTTCATTGGTGACCCTCGACTTTTCACGCAGCCTTCCAATCACCTTTCTACATTATTGCCCGATTTCGAGCATTGCCTTCTTCTGATGCCAATTTCCAACAATTTTTTACAATTTTTCACTACAACGTATCTTTTCATAAAAATGTCTCGCAACAACAATGTTACAATTTTTTTCACTTCGACTCAAATAATATGTACACCCAACCAATCAACTCGACTAGTACGCCAAGCGATCGACCTTGCAGGATGTTCTGACACAGCGGGCCGTCCGTTTCGTTGCCGTGAAGGAATCACACAAATTCGCTGCTGGTAAAACAATTTCAATTATATTTTTTTTTTCAAATACATCTAACCTAACTAACAATCTCAATTCAATTCTATTACAACTAAAACCCAGCAGCCAATTTAACTTGTATATATTTTCCTTGTATTGCTTTTCTCTTTATAAATTCTCATACAACACAAATGCTTAAATTAAAATTCAAATTTCAGGCAATTAGTCATTCATGGCATACGCAGACGACAGTCAAAAGTAGGTACAGCATAATAAAATTCACACCCGGACACCGTGAGTACAAACTGTATCAAAATTCATATTAAAATCAATTCTAATTCCTAAATTCATATTAAAATCAATTCATATTAAAATCAATTCTAATTCTACTATTCTAATTCTACTTTTAAGGCCACACGCCACACACAATATTTTTTTACAAGTACTAAATACTCACAAAATTCATACATTTTTTTTTGTTCAAATTGTATCAAAAAATTTTTTTGCAGAGTCATTGTCGACACGACAACAGCAAGTAGGTACTTAAAATTAAATTTTTACAACAATCGTTTATACCTACTATTTTTTGCGACAATTGCCTATACCTACTATAAATTATTTTTAACAATTATTGAAATACCTCATTAAAATCGCAATTCTACTCAATCTCAAATTATAATCAATTATTTTTACAAGCATGTTACATTGCGAACAACAAAATATTTTTTTTTTACAAAAAATGTCACAACCTTCGTATTATCAATCTATATCAAAAAGGTTGAATTCTACAGGTCAAGCATTATACCTTTATAACTCGTACTATCAAACAATTCATTTTTACCAAACTCACCATGTAAAACGCATTTAATTAGTACCAAAAATTTTTTTTTTGAAACATGTTATTTAAAAAAAATTCGCATTGTAAATATTGTACATACTTTATATACTTATACATTTGTCTATCAAGTTGTAACCCACGCATCAAAAGGGTCAACTCATTTGTAAATATTGTAAATATCACAAGACACCACGCGGGTCTCTGTACATTTCTACTCAGCGGTGAACTTCACCAGCCATCATAAATAATTTTTATTTCAATCAATGCGATCAAATGCATTTAATTGTGACCTTTATTTAAAACAAACAAAAGCATAGTTTGTCAAACCAAACAAACTTAGATACTATATCTAACATTCATTTACCTACAATATTGAATTGTATATATTTAGGTTCTTGTTACAAATTCAAACATTATATTGGACATTATACACTAGACCATGCATACTACTTAAATGCAACTCAACACTTCGACATTACATACCTACTCACAACCCAACAAAGTAGGTACACAATACTACACTGTGAGATACATACATAATGTACTCGCAACTACTACCAACCAACCATACCTACCAACCTCGCAAACCGAAGTTAGGTAAACAATCGCCTCACTGTGAAATGCATTATATAAAAATACATCCACAGTGGGTCCAACTCAACCCGACCTGCACGCCTCAAAGTGCAACACTTCGAATTTTCACCAACTCACCGTGTGAAATTCGACACTCTACACAACTCACCGTGTACTGCCAAATCAACCTAGATTTTTTGCCGACTCACAGAGCAAATATCTATCAACACTGATTAGGATCCGACCCACTGAGATACCTAATCAGACAATCAGCAACAACCGTGGGATGTATAAATCAACTTGCATGCCTGCGAAAACACACACACGACAAAGTGTGAATATCGAATGCGTCGACTCACTGTACGCATAGTCGATATACAGCCTTATAGGCACCTCAACTAATACCAACCTCAACTTTTCCAGAAAAGGACCAAGTCACTCCTTGCAGACGCGACACGATGACGCTCAAGGAGGTACTACAAATCAAACACCAACACAACCCACCTCACAAGCGTGGGACAACTCCACCAAATATACCACCAAACACAATCTCTCACAACGACGGCCGAAGACGGAATCCTCGCCACATATGTGATAAGAGATCAACAACTATACAAGAAAAAGTTCTAAAGACACTATTCATCAGTGCAAAAGTGACAAAAGACTTCTACATTCTTTTAAAATTTGTACATAATATGCAATTTATTTTCTTATATGCTCTTTTTCTCAAACTTTTTTCTTTCAACTTGTACATAATCATTAGTATAACATTTTTTTTATCAATGTGGACATGTCTTTTCTTATCTCCCGCTGATAAGGAAACACATCTCAAAGGCTCCCACTCACACTCTTTTTTCCGGGAAAGGGGGTGATGTAGCGGATGTGGACCCTCCACAGTAGATGTGGTACCTCCACATTCGCACACATTTAAAGCAACGAGAAATTTGATTGGTCAGAACTAGCGTCACGCCGGAATTCGAACTCAAATCAGCTCCAACTAGCCGGCCGCCGGCATTCCTTCGCGGCAAACAATCGGACGTGGTCATAACATCTTGTACTCTTGTACTCTTGTACTCTTGTACTCTTGTACTCTTGTACTCTTGCACGCTTGTACGCTTACATTTTATCTTGCATAAACTAGTACTTACGACTAATTAAATTCGCGCATCTTCTAATATATTCAATCACTCTTCTATACTCGCTCTACGTACCAATCAGAGTTCTTCGTAACTAGCATACAACTGTAAGTACTCACTCATAATCATTGTACATATTATTATCTTTCAATACAGTATCAAAACCCTTTCGCTTTTCATTTATCTTCCTACACAACATCTTCATATAGAGTACTTGAGATATGGGCCAAGACTCTGAATCTACATGTAACATTACAACTCTCGTAAGAGAACACATCTTCCACACCAGATCTCTCCACTGGTCTACCCCGTTCTCTTCAACGTATATTGGGCTGAAGAGAAAGGTAATTTAATTTCAAGTAAGTACCAAAAGAACGTTCGTAACAAAATTACGGTAGACAATGTTGTTAGACACTTAATTAATTAAAACCATAGGTTTGTTAACCTTTTTTCCAAGTGCCGACAATGTAATGTATGGCAATAATTGGCATTCGAATCCTAAAAGCCTGGCATGCCTGAATAAACCTTGGAAATGTCTAGATAAAAAATATGATGCTGTAAGGAAAATCGTATGTTAAATAGTAGACTGATAATATTCCATCGGTAGTTAAAAATAGTTTTTGGCAACCGTTCGCAAAGGTATATGAAATAATGTATATGCAATAAACAAAATGAACTTGTTTATATTGTAATCTGCTAATATTGTTATAGGTAAGTATATACATATTATACACATTATGATGCTTAAAGTAAAAATAAAACGTGTACATAAAACGGTTAGCAGTTAATTTACGAGTAAACTAACATGCCACAACGTGTACACGATAAAAAATAATAAATACCGCTTAAGTATTAATTAATTATTATCAACTAGGTATTTTCTAAGGTATATATTCATTAGACTACAATAGATTATGAGGTAAACATATAGGAGGTAAAAAGTACCTATAGCCGCGCGTCGATTTGACTTTCGCATATAACGATATGGAATATGGACTCTAAGAAAAAATTATGAAATGACCGAAGAAGGTAAGAAATGAAAATATACGGGCGTTTTTTTACGAAAATTTCAAGAGGTAGTGCTTACATCTTCATTATTCCTCGCCTAAAAGTTGGTGAAATCAAAGTAAAGATATAATAATGTAATGAAGGCACGTAAGAGCCGTAACTATAACGTAACTGTAACGGTATCGACTATCCCTATTGATAATACTGTCAACTGTACAGATATGTTTAAACTGAATAAACATTGACATATTACGTTAATATATCACAAAACCCCCTGAAGTCTTAAGGGTTCCCTTTCCTCCAGTGAGAAACTTTGACGGATAAAATTAAGAGTAGGTTAATGTATTATTCTAGAAAACCACACACTATATTTGAATAAGGTTATTTAATCTTGAATTGTATAATATGGAGGTAATTGAGTGAACTGAGAGAGTTAATTGGGCATAAGAGAAACTCATTATAAAATTAGGCACTTTGGCTCTAGTTACAATACTCATCCTACATGCACTCAATCCTCACATATGTCTCTTACTTTATCTGTCACTCATGGCGTTTGTCAACAAACACATTGTTTTCAATGAACTCCGCAACAAAATGAAATAGAAGAATAATTAATGCCTTTAAATTAATTATTATGTACAAAAAATACAAGGGCCTTACATAGGTTAGCAAACTAGTTGTGCTCACGAATCGTCTATCTAGCATGTAGTTTTCTGCACGATATTAAAATTGCTAGTTTTAAGCTTGATAACTTGTAAGATAAGGGTGGGTAAGGAAGCAGGTAAGTAGGTACCTACTGTTTTCGGATACATAATTAATGCTTTAAATAACTCCTAAATTATCGAAGAGGTATTTTATTTCAAGAATGTTTGGGGCGATAACTTATTACCAGTAATTTTCACATCCACGAACCAAACACACGTAAAAATATCGTGACCTTCATAAAAATAATATGTATTTGTTTTCGGCGAACCCGAGTAATCTGAGTAAAACGAAATTCTTATGGAAATCAATACTCAGAATATCAAGTTTAAAAATTTCTTTTCGACGCTGTTTTATTAAGATTTTGAACAAAATATAATTCACTCAAATAACAAATAAGGAAAAGTAAAAGTATATAGATCCAATATATTTTTTTTATAAACATTAAAAACACTTTGTATCAAATTAAAGTAATTGTGATTGAGTTAACTTTCAATCTTGGTCTAGGTAGAAAAAAATATTCAAATATTTTTACAGGACGATGTGAACGACAGAACCTACATGAAATTAAATTTAATGTCTGCGATCAAATTTTGATCGCAGACGTTCAATTAGCAAAAAAAAACGTCTCGTTCTGCCTTGATTGGCACATACACTTTATACTAATATATTTTTTTGCAAGTATTTGTTACTTAAATTTTTCACAATAATAAATAGTATTTTATTACTATTATTGCACAAGATCTATAAGGTCGGTATATTATAATGTATATAAAGTATTGTCTAACGATACGGGACAATAAATGATAAAACACTGAAGACGGCTTCAGTAGTCTGGAGTAGCAAAGGTGCACATAATTTTATATCCCCACAGCTAAATAAAAAAATAAACTATAATAATACAAAATAAATAAACTACTAAAAACGATAATTTAAAGCCATACTGTTTTTTGACTATGCATGTCGAAATTGACTTGTTGGTGAGTCATTATTGCTTTACAAAAGCATTCATAATTACGGAACGAGAAAAATAACTGAACATGATAATTATTATAGAAATTATTTCAATACATCGTAAATAAATGAATAAATTGTATCCATATGGCGGGTTTATTGCCATAGCAATGTATGCCAACCAATAACAATTCTTGGGGTTCCTTAACACGTACTCGTATAGCTTCAATTGAACACAGCAGGGCAGCCCGTACGAGTTTTGGCCTGTATATAACCAATTTCCTTCCGCATGAAAAGCATTTTAACTAGAGACCGACCGAATATTCGGTTTCGGTTTCGGTTACGGCCAGTTTCGGCCAAAATAGCCGGTTTCGGCCCCAGTTTCGGTTTCGGCCAAAAAGTGGCCGAACCTTCGGCCAAACCGAAACTAGCGTCCGTATTATATCGAGCATTGTCGGGAATCTTCGGAACAGGTTCACACTTTGTGTTTGTATTCTGTACACTAGATTCCTTTTTTATTTTACAAAAGTGAACTAGATTTATATCACTACCCATTTTTATACACATCATTTATGTCTTATGACTAAAATTTTGCCTGCGGCGCTACTTAAGCGGCCGTTTCTCTGATACAACATAACCAAGTGTTTTACTTACCTACAACAAGATTCATCACTTCGCCCATTAAAAAAAAACAAAATTGCCTGCGGCGCTACTTCTATAGGTGCATCTAAAGGAAAAATACTCATAATTATTTTTGTATTCTACATACCTATTTTAATTCAAAGATAATACTTGTACACATAGGCGTCGACGTCGGCAGGGGGGGTGGCAGCCGCCCCCCCCCCTAGAGATTGGAATAGCTGTATATTTTTCCATACTTCATGATAAGACCTCACAATAAATCACACTATTAACGCACATTTTCTCACCATGTCATAAATTTTGTAAAATTAGTATAAAAATCCATCAAAACAATTGTTTCATAAAAAAAGCCTGCGGCGCTATTTTTTATTGCTTTTTATATGAAATATTGTTCGTACATAATATTGTGCAAATTATTATGTACATTTTCAAATAAACCAAACCATATCACGGCCTTCTTCACCATGTCTCACAAAAAAATTCGCCTGTGGCGCTATTTATGCGTTTTTCATCCTATTACAATTTTGTAAATTTTGTTGCCCCCCTTTAGCTCCGAGGCTGGCGACGCCCATGAATATACATATTGGCAAACTGCACCACAACTTCCGTTACTTATCCTCCCGAAGAAAAATTGCATTTTTATGTCCCCCCCTTGTGTGTCCTATGCCATGGATTCCTACATAACTGATGACATAAGTTGTAGTTTAATGGGTTCCTTTCTTTTGTGCTTACATTGATTTCCGAAAATGAAGCGTGGTTTTCTAATAAATATCTTAGGGAAACACTAGATATCAAAGCAGGGTACCTACATATAATGATTTTTTTTCAAAATTACAACTGAAATTCCTAAGTTTCGGTTTCGGTTTCGGCCGAAACTAGAAGGGGGGCCGAATATTCGGTTACGGTTTCGGTTTCGGCTAAAAATCCAGTTTCGGTCGGACACTAATTTTAACGTTATAACAGGGCTGCCACAGCCATGTGTGCAAAGTGTGCGGGGCACGCAGGCGGCCGATCGAAGTGGCAGCCACAGGCCTCCAAACTATTGTTCACAAACTAGTTGTAAGTACATCGTGTGTAAATTTTACCATTACATCACAATTGTTTCATAAAAAGGTTGCTTGTGGCCCTAATTCTAATCGGCCCTAGTTCCCATAAAAATAAACCTATATTACGACTTTTCTTTATGTAAAACTGGTTTGGGTTTTATAAGTAAACTTTCGCTGGCGGCGCTAGTTGCCTGCTCGTTTGCCTCATGCAATATAAAAAGATAACTGAGTTCTTCAATTCACCCATTTGTCCTTAAAAATTTCGCCTGCGGCTAATTGTTACAAAAGAGCTGAGATAAAAATGATCTAAGTACAACACAAGCTTATTTTTTACTAAGTCGCACACAAAAAAAAATCTCTCGGGGCACTACCTACTTACTTTTTATCATTAGTTTTGGAAAACGACTAAGTTCTTTTATAAATAAAATATCAACCACCTAGTTTTAAACGACATGCAAACTATTTTTTTTTTGTAGTGATGTGGGAGTGGGGGGCGGCTTCTTTAGTTTTTGCACGCTGGCGGCGGCACTGCGTTAGAGACTGTAGATGGTTTATTAATTTATTATGTATGCACTCGTCCAGTCACTCTGCCAATATTGATTATATAGTGGCGTGGGGTGAGACATACACAAAAAAATTTGTCAGCAACAGAAAGAAATCAAAAAATACTAATTGGTATTCTATTGACAGCTTGGCAGCTCCGTTGCTATTCATTTTAGATAAAAAATTAGAAGTAATTATAAAATATGTCAAATTTGTAGTAAATTTTAAGAACTTTCATTTTGCATGGAGATATAACCTGCAAGGGTTGTCAATTTTCAGATTCTAATAAAATATTCGTCAAAGTTAATAAAACGCAATTAATCGCATTTTCCACCATGTTCCGTCACAAAATTTTGTTGGCAAACCTCGAATTCGGATTCAAAACATCAAAAAACTTACAGAATGAATGAAATCCTGACTACCCCACAGCTTTCCATCGAGAAATTTAACTGCACACTGCACCGTATGATATGTATTTAGGTAGGTAGGTATATGCATTTTATCTGTAAAATAGGAATACTAATTTATTTTGACAGGCAAGCACATAACATACAGCTTCGCCGGGTGCGATGAAAAATACTGTTTAGTGTTTACATTATAATAATATTATAAAAATTGTATATTTTTTCCAAAAATAAATAAAAATTGTAATCACTTTTTTTTAACTATTATAATTCATTAATTGACTTTCATCCTCATTACTATAACACTCAACATTCACGTTACTTCTTTTCGTTAGTGCGTCAGCACTGCCCACGGGGTCTATAAATATTTATCCTTACAATGTTCCTACATTCACCCAACAATCACAGCTCACAGCATAATAGGAATATAGAAAAAGGTGAGCCAAGCCAGACACAAACTTCACTATTAAGGGAAGGAAACGACAATACTTCAAAAATTTAATATCATTTTTCAGTTTCTCTTCCACATATTATTCTTTTAATAAGACTTCCTGAAAATGTGAAGTGGAAAGATGATTTGAATGCGTAATGAATGTGTATTTAATGAGTATAACCGAGCGAATATTATTTATTTTGCAACGATGAAACATGTTTACACAGCATCATGAATACTAAGAAAATAAATAAGCCGAACCAAACAAATTACTATATCAACTAAATAAAGAAGTTTACTGAAAATTATAAGGGTGTGTACGAAGTGAATATTTGTAGAGTAAGCGCTGAGTCGTGTTGAATATCCCCCCCCCCTCAACCGCCCATTCATTCATTTTTTCTTGGTTAAGGTTGACAATTTTAGTCCTTCGGTCTACCCCGAGGGGGGGATGAATTAGCTTCCATGGTAGGTTTTTTAGAATACTCTTCAAGATTCTAAGGGAACATAGAAATAGAAACTATACATAGAAATATGTAACGGTGAATAATTTGGAGTCACAACAAAACAGAAATATGGAAACATTTATTAAATGTTCCTAGTATAGGCATATTTAATTCATACGAGTACCTTAATGTTGATATGAAATAACAGATGCTGCTATAGATCTAGGTTTTCCACATTTCATTTTATCAATATCACTACTTTATTTTTTAAATTTATTGTATACATAAAAATTCCAATAACATAGGTAAGTATATGAACCTTTGTCAAACTGTAAAACAGGAGATAAAGCGATGGGAAAGATTGAAGTAGGTGGAACAGAAAAAAGAAACATTCACATTACCTATTGTTAAGGGCACGATATAAAATTGGTACCCACATACGTCTTCACAATATACTCTTATTCGTACCTCTCAAATCAAGATGCGTGATATTCAATATCTATTATTTTTGTAACGTGCTACATAGGTAAAATATTCTGATGTATCAAATACATAATTAACTACCTACAAAAATGTATGTTTATCAATATACACAGACTACATAGTGTAGGGAATACATATCTGAATAATATAGATATATTCAACTGTACACTCAATACATATAAATCATTGCTGAAGTCCAAATTGTGAAACATATATCTATATATACTGTAAATATTAATAATGATTATTGTCGGATGTCTGTACCTGCAAATTAGTCTTTACAAACCATCTCTCATGTACTTTTGATCTGATATTTTATATTTTTTTGTCAATGTTTCAGATGTACCTTAACTTACTAATTTTTGTTGTTGCTTATATTGTACTTGTTATTATTATTATTCATGCTAAAGGCTTGCGCCCTGAATAAATAAATAAATAAATAAATACCATAACAGCATCTCTACGACGGCTATACTTAGTATAACAAGTTAATGGTGTGGTGCATTGCCCTCACTTCTGAACTCGGTGTCGACTGTCGACAACATGATCCGCATCTGGGAGTGGACATAGATGAATTACATATATTTTGATAAAGAATCAGGCAGTCCTGCAGATCCAAGGTTAACATAGTGCAAATATTCATTAATAATGTAGGTACTTGTATGTTTATCTACTACCTAGTTATATTTAAACACGACCTACACAAACCATAAAAGACCAACAGAACAATGGTCATTTAGTTTTTACGACGTATAGAGTAGCCATTATTATATTATTATTGTGCTATATACCTACCAGTTTATACCTAACAAAAATATTCATAAACACCTGTAAAACAGGCAAACTGTTGTTGGACTTTATAATATGTAGTGCGCATGCTAAGTGGTATTTCGTAAGTCGTCCAGTGAACGGTCTCAGAGGGCATTTCTTCGGGATATTCTGGAATACTCCTGCATAGACGGGGCTTCAACTTCCCATGCTTGATGAAGAGAGGTTTCAGTGATCAACTAATCACGCCTAATAGGGGGAAGAAACGAAAAAGCATCTACTCGAGACCTGGTGCAGGAAATGCAAATGGGTTTAAACCTCCCGAGGCGTCAACTGCTAGTGAAGGATCCGATTCCCAATAATATCTCAAGCTTCATAACGGTGCATAAGTGATACCCTTCTGCAACGCAATATATCCGCCATAGAGAATTTACATATTACTTCGTCACCTGGCTATTAGAGAAGCGATTTTTAAACAACACGATATGTCCCTTTCGCGCAGTTTATAAGTTTTTTTCAAGACTAGTGCTTTTGGTAAAGAGGGAAAGTATAATCATTAGATACAGTATGACTATATATCTCATTATAATATCTACAAAAGCATTTTTTCCCAAAACATGTTTCTTTGATTAAGCAGATTAGATTTGAGAGATAAATTCAAAGAAAACAGTAAACTTAATTTGTAACTGATGCATTGTTTTGGTTGTAGTATAATCAAACATAAAATATAATTGGCAATTACCGAGATTCGCTTTTCCAAAAGTATAAGCGAAATAAGTATACACGAGGAAAAATTATAATTCTGAAATTTAAATAAAGAACAAAAGTGGTTGATGTATAAAATGAGAAATTGGGCAATGTAAACAAAAAGGTTTAAATACGGAAACATATATTGAAAATAGTGAAAAAAAAAAACAACATCAGGAAAACCACAAGTTAACATAGATATGGGGAGGTCACAAACCTTCGCCATTTGGAGCGACTCTACACAATCCGTAACAATTATTATCAGATCTGACTTTTGTAGAAACAATGTGCGAGTAGGGCCTACATTTGTGTAAAATAAAAATAAGTCTCTACTAAACCAAACTTCTGAAGGTATTCTCTGGTAAAACAACACATCCAGGGCAATCATAGTCAGGGCATAGTCAGGGCAATCAATCAGAAACAAGTAGAACTTTATAGGACCTTCTAGAAAATTGTGGAGATTAATCGACCGTTGTAGAACCTTCTAGAAAGTTGTGGAAGTTAATAGATCATTGCAGAACCTTCTAGAAAGTTGTCAATATTAATGAATAGTAGAATGTGGTTCGGGTCATACTGTCCATCAACTTCACAAATTTGCCGTTGCGAATCACGGGTAAATTAGCTAGTATTATTAAAAAAAAGAACACGTAAAAAATATTGTTCGTATAGAAAATTGTGTAGGTATATTAAATTCAAGAATAATATCAAAAGAATTCCACACATTGTATTACAGCTTGAAGAATTTAATGAAAAAAGTAGAATTTCCCTTTCGGTACCTACACACGAGTATTTGTAACATGATTAGGATAAAATATCATTTGTTATTAAATGTAATACACTAAATATGAAAATAAATAAGACGTTGTTCGTTATTAGGTATATATTTATACCCCGTCACATTTGTAAATAATAAAGAAATAAACTTCATTGGCAATAAAACATTTAATAGCCTAGTAAATCTATTAATGTTCATAGCGTAGTTAATACATTTTCAGGCGGACGTATGTGAGGCATGAACTATAATGAATTAACTTCGTCTTGTAAGAAGTGAAGTTACGATCAATTTAATCAACAGCGCTAATTATACCATCCGGACAAATACAGAAACAATAGAGGAAGACATGAGACAGGGTACTCCGTAAGAGTTCTTATGCGAAATAGGCATCCACCCGTTCGCGAGTGATATTGCACAATCAATGGTTCATATAAATAACTCGAAAATATATCATTAATAATTCTTCCCAAACCAGCACTGAGCTCATATCAAGCAGGATCCATAAAATTATTGAAACAATAAAAATGCGAATTGGTGAATACGCATTTCATTTGTAGGTACATTTTCATTTGTAGGTACATTTTCTAATATTATATTTTCTTAAATTTTTTGATATTAAATAAATGAAATGCAATGAAACATCTTACTAGTGTTCTTTCATGAATCTTTAGAGTAAAAAGGATAATACGAACTATTTTTGAGACATATGATAACCAAAGGAATGTCCATATTTCTTCATTTCAAAGTAGGTATGCCGTAACGCATGAATGTAAAAATACACATCTCCATTGCAAAATTCAAATAAGTTTATTAATCATTATTACTCTCCAGTCTACGTCTTAAATTTAGAAAAAAAAAAATTATTTGGTTTGCTCTTCCCGGACATTGCGGAAAATTTAGAAATACCATTCTTCTCTGGATCTGGGTAGAACATTATCAACCCTAAAATATCCAAGAGTAATGTGTTAATGCTACTCTGTTATAATATATTTGTATATACGAGTACATATGTATAATGGAATAAAATCTATTACGACCAACCATTAATGTGGCTTGAACAATGCCAATAGAAAAGGAATCATTAATTACCAATATTTTTTTCATTATCTCTCGTAGCGACAAGCCTAGACGTAAACTTATTTTATTTCTGATTTCATAACCATTCAACTAAAATTACTGTAAGTAGTAGAACGGTAGTGGAGGATAAAATTATATACCAACAATAAATATGTATTTTATGCAATATCTTAATTAAAACGAAACACATATCGAATGGCCATTGAAATGAAACCAGCAGGGAGGGTGGGGACAACGTTACCCCAAAATAACTTCCCAACTTGAATCGGGACCCCGACCTTCACTTAAATCATAAGACACCAAGAGCGATATATTCATGATGATATATTATTGTGTGTCTTGTAGATTGTGGTAAACGGTGGTGTTTTAAGGGCATGGCACCAGGAATGACGTCACAGTCCTTTCCCACGGCATTAAGGTTCAAAATAGCGTGACAATCGCATGATAAAATGGTAAAAATAGCGTTTTATTTCCATTTTTTGGGGTTAATTTTGCGTCTATCAAAAAACTTTTACGGTTATTCCCTAGATTTTAATGCATATTATCAGTACAAGAAAAAAAAATTATTCCGCGACTTTCGGGAAACGAGTTTCCGTCTTTCGGAAAAATGGTCAGAGGTGTTTTTAAAAATTTATTTTGAGAAATCTATGCAAGATATAAAAAATCTTTTACGGTTATTCCCTAGATAAAGGTTCAATGCATCTATCCTATTTTGTTCCAAAGCAAATTTAGTAACGGTTGTCGAGATAGAAGGTCTCCCGTTTTTAGAAATTTTTGAAATGTCGGTATGCACACTCTTAATATGGTGGTATATCTGGTTTGAAAGCTCCAAATACTACGATAGGTAGCAGGTATCTACTATACACCACCGAAGATTACACTTCAAACGACTTCATTTAAAACGAAAACGTAGCCTAATTAGAGATGAAAGAAGCTTTACAAATCTCAAATAGTATATTAAAATCGGTAAACTGATGGTGCAAAATGAGAAATGTTAACCCAGCTATGGAGGATTTTTCTAGGTATAAACGAAGAGTTTTCACCTGAAGTTATGTGCTCATTTTAATCTAACACAGCGGCGATAAATCAAAATCTCCTAGGACATCCTCTGTTTCAACTAAATAACTATGCCGTGTTATTAAATTAAAAATTGATATTCGGTGGATGATAGAAAATAAATATTCAAAATAGAATTGTATCCATTGAAAATGCAAATATCCACCCTAAGGAAAATTGTTCTGAACTCCTAATCAAAAAAGGTCTCGTATATACCTAGGTATATTATATTCAACGAAGCAAGGTCAAATTCAATACCAAACACTGAGTAAAACGTCTGAATACTAAAAACCGAATTAGAGAAAAATGCAAAATATTCCATACTTCTATCTACGCATTCCAGCTAAATGACTTTAATTTCATCGTAGGAAGCCGGTGAAGAAATATTAGCGCTGTTTCTCCACAAATTAATAATATCATTATACCTCCCTATGAGTTATGACGCCATAATTTCTAAGGAACACGGTGTATTCGACACTCGCTACCACCATTCAGTAGAAAAGAATATCAAACTATTGAAGTATGGTTGCCGTACTTTACAGAAACCACCATTGCCTTCGGAACCTGAAATATGATCGCTTTAAGCAAAATGTATTCGAACTAAACTATGCTAGAAGGCACGCGTAAATATTCCAAGAATTTGACATTATATCGTACAATATTATTCTAATAAAATTAGGTGCCTACTCCTATGCTTCATCCACATGCTCGACGACCCTCCACGTTTTTTGTGTGAATGAGTAAAAAGACGTTAACCGTCGATTACGTATGCAATCCAAGACAATCACCCCGTCCGCACGTCTTTTTACTCATTCACACGAGCGTCGGCGAACATGTGGTAGAGGCATTACATACCAACCATGTAAATTTTCATACACGAAAACACATTAACCGTTTTAAATTATCAAACAGGGAAAATCGGTGTGCCTGAATTGCGAGGATAATTATTCTTCCAAGAAAATAAAAGTACGAGTAACAACTGCGCAGATTTAAGAAAATTTTGCACGAGAGACACTGGTTATATATATATATTTTTTTAAATGAATCTATGTTTATCGAAATAAACCCAAATACATCTTCGTACACTTCACAGAAAGCTTAAAAGCTTGTGTTGTGAAGTGGAGTAAGTCGGGGATTGAACCCGCGCCCACTGGATTAACAGTCGAGCGCGTTACCAACCAAGCTACCGACAACCTCTATTATCCACCGCCATTAGATTTGAGATTGCAAAACCAGAACAGCTTTCCAATAATGCCGCAAATTTAATAATCACAACGAGTTTGGCTTCTTTTAGAAGTCTAACGATAATCATTCGCGTTTGTTCCGTGTCAGGGGAACGTGTATAAATTGCAAGATTCTGAAGTCATTGTATTCTTGAAATTTCTATTGTAAGAACAATCCACTATTAATATTCAGGGTTAGGGTCTCAGTCAAGTTTACTTGTAGTTATTAAGCCAATAACAATCTTCAGAACCTGTAAGAAGTTATTTGTTACTAAGCAGAGCACATCGTTTTGTTCAATGTTAATCGTAGTTGTTGTGTTTTAGCGATTAAATTATAGCTTGAAACTTAAATGGCATCAGTTATTTCCATCACTTTATTATGCAACTCTGTGTTATTTGGTCGTAATCAAAATATGTGGTGGATTTATTATTAGTTAGATATTGTTATTGTTTACTTTATACAAGTGAACACATGCAACAACCATAGCTAAATAGATTGAGACATTTGCGGAACAATGATTAAGTATGCGTTATTATTGGTACCTACCTATACTCACTTATTATTTTTGCTCATTATCAAATGTACATTAAAACTGCAAAACTAGTTTCTATGCCGGCAATTCCATTTATTTATTTAGTGTTTTCTTTTCCCTTTTCTTATAGTTTCAGGCCCTTTAGATAGGATATGCCCGTAGGCATACCAAAATATAATAAATATTAAATAAAATAGTTTATATCCAAAGAAGGGACAGAACCAATCTTTTTAGTGTGAAATAGGGACAACTCTTAGTGGTCTAACTTTACAAGAAACCGAATGAGTATTTGGTCGTTGCTTATTGAATAACGCTATAATAAAGTCTAGATATTATGAGTTTATGGAAATGAAATTGTCCAATGTCACATTGTATCCAGAAATAGCTCTCTTATACTTAATAATAATGTAAGAAACAATAAACTTGGCGGTAATCTGATTAAAGCCAACCACCTGCGCCCTTGGAAGTACAGGTTGGTATTTTATGTTGGTACTCGTGAACTTCGTCGTTTGCAAGGTTATAAAATGTTATGCTGGCCAGTGTCCATTTTTAATTATGAATAAATATTTTTCGTTAAAATTCGATACAACTGTTTTACTTGCTAAACATTGATATAAAATACGGTTGCTTCGTGGAAAAAATATAAATAAAAAAAAGTTTTAGATATTGAGAAGTTTCCTGCCTCCGCAAAATACGCGCATATTTTACAAGTGAAGTACCTACTTACAATTACAGTATCTCATTATTTCATAGGTAGGTAGTTCAAAAATATTTTTTTAGTAAAATCCATATTATGGTATGTTTATGACAGCTTTTATTGTTTTTTACAATGGCTTCCACCGAAAATATTATAAACCATTTGAAATTTCAACACGCATCATTTGTACGTTTTGTAAAACAAATTAGAGTTTTTTTTTTATCTATATAAGAGTCCCATAATTTATAAGTGTTCGCTAAACTCGCGAATTTTACGATGGATTGCTGTGAAAATTCACATAAACACTTCTACAGATCCGCTTTAGGTTTTAACGGCGCCATTTTTTGAAAAAAAAACTTATTGTAAGAGATATTTTAACTTTAAAATCGAAATACGGATACGGCTAAAACAAGACGGCCATTTTGGAATAAATGTGTTAAATCATATATTATAATTAGTAGACGGCGATGTCCGATATCAGAGATTATACACGGTAATTAGTACCAACCTTAAAAAAAACCAAACAGATGATGTCGCAGACCACAGATTGCCCATGAAGCGAACCGTACATTTTGGTACTGAAACTCCAATATAACGCCATCTTATGAAGAGTAGAATGAGTTTTCAGTTCATACACATCCATGTTACATTGCGTTTCACCTTATTTGTCATATCATATGAAAGGGTGTTGAAAAAGCAATTCAAACCTAAGTCAAATTTTGTCTTGATCAAACCATCGGGAGACACCGGGCCGTTGCGAAGCACGGTTAACTCAGCTAGTATCCTATAAAAGAAAATATTCGGTGGAAAATAAAACAAAGGCTATCAAAATTTTACACGTCCACGTTTAAAAAACGAAAGGTCCAATTTCGATGAATATTAATATGTTTCGCGTCCCATGTTGAACAAAACGATTTTCAAACGTTTGCCTGCTGTTACAAATTATTGTTAACTTCCAATTACGCAGAAGGGTGTTTTAAAAGATTATGGAAGTCAAATCTCAGATTTAGTTTTCTCTATATTACTATTTTATTACGAATACGTATATAGGACGTGTGTAACCTTTATGTTTTAATGTGAATATTAAAACTATAAACTACGAACAGAGTACTAGATGTTGGTAGTTTATATTTTTAAGCCTGGATGTTGCTCTGTAGGGTACATGTCTCATGTATGTAACAGATAGCATAATACCCTTATCTTCTGACGTTGCTGCCCAACGGTGGCAGAAGCCATACGAAATAATAATAATAAGAGTACTAGATCCCTCCCCAAACTCGAGCCTTGTCTCTGTTGGGAAGATATCTGTCGTTAGTTTCCGTGTCCGGATGCCTCAAATCAGGAACCTCCAGTAGTTGGCCACACGTACGGCCCTGTCACCTGGTACTGCATATAAATTTATGACAGTGTATCTTGCAATTCACAAAGCGGAGGGAGAATAAAAATATCCAGCAGTATAAAATTTTATAAAAGCAAGCAAAATTAGCTGAAAACAATCCAGAAACACAAGAAACACTCCTTATACAATTCAATCAGAACATTCATTTGTAAAGTTTTCGAAATAAATGACATTTTATGTCAGACGTGTTGACAAACGTAGCCTTTCTTGTGTTTAAACATTGAAGAAGGTAAAGTACAATACACCGGCACCGTGTTGTATCGAATGTCGTTGGATGCACCCTCAACTGCAACTATGGCGTTGTGCTTAATTGATTATGTATTTCTTTCAGAATTCAGTGACACATGATTATGGATCAGTTGTGGCATTGCGTGGGCACTGGGTGTAGTCTTCTAAACATTATTTCATTATGGAAGTTAACGCACAATGGCGGCGGCCACGTGGAGCATACTACGGCCTATCAGAGCGTTAGTTAGTAATGCTACTACTTACTTACTTAGTGATGACACGGGAAGAAAGCATATGTATTACAGGATTTTTTTGTCGTTGTTTCTATTGTACTTGTTTTGTTGAAAATGTTAAAGGTTTGCGCCGTGAATAAAATATAAATAACGCGATGCGACGGATTTACTCGTTTCATTCTGCCACATCTATACTATTTTCATTTCCTCTTCCAAAATTATTTCTTCAATAATGATATAATAAAACAAATATAATTACAAATTGTATTTTTAAAGAAACGAGTATCAACAAAATATTTGCCACGACGCGACGCGACACAACAGTTTAAAAATCACATGCACAATCGCACGATCAAATGTTAAGAACAGCGTTTTTTTTCGGGGATTATTTCGATTTATTGAAAAAAGATTAGGGTTTTAAACTACATTTTAATGCATATGATCATTACGAAAAAGATTTCTCATTGCGCTTTGGGGAAACAAGTTGCTTTCTTTAAAAAAATCGGGTATATATTTCACATTTTTAAGTAACCTTTCCATAGATCACTCGCTGACGAGTGGATTGCTGGGGCAATGATGGAAAAGAATAAGTAACCTTCAGGTATAAAATATGAAAGATCTGATACGGTCATTCACTAGAGGAAGGTTCAATGTAAGTATTTACCTATTTTTTTACAATAAGGTTGTCGAGATTCAAGGTCTGAATTTTTTTTTAATAAGAAAATAACTTCTTTTAACTTACGGCCTGCCGTTCATTTTGAATTGCTAATGTGTCTATTCATCCAAAAAGTTTGGCCAGAGCTGCCTTAGTATTTACATTTCATTTGATTTCAAAATAATAATTTATCCTTGAACATCTTACTAATTTGTTTCAGGTACTGAAGTACTTAAATTTTATTTCAAAGTGAAATCATTCATTTAAAAAATATCTTTCATAGGAATGAATGGTTTGAAATTTTCGTAAGCATTTAAGTAAAAGAAAACGACAAATATTAAATTTGTTCAGTCTAAATATGTATCTTAATGTCTAAAAAGTACTTCAAACTTTTGTCACGATATTAATATCCAATCAAAATAAATAATTTATGCAATGTATGTAAAAAAAAAAAACGTCCACAAGAAATGACACACTCGACAAAACGTCCGACGCAAACGTTAATCCGGCGGGCGCAGGTTCAATCCCCGATGCCGTCTCACTCCACTTAACACAAGCTTTTCAAGCTTACTGTTAGGTGTACAAAGATGTATTTGGGTTTATTTAAATGAATTCACTTTGAAAAAAAAAATCTCAGACTTATAAAGATAGAGCGGAGTCCTGACTAGGATAGAGGCTATTAAAATGTCAAATATCTACTACGGCTAAAAAGAAATCCCATTTAAATTACAAAACAACACATTAGCAATAAGCTAGTATTAATTACTACAAGTTTACCATCACGGTATAGTTCAATAATGATGTGGTCAGGTGACCAATCGAATACTATGAATGTTTAAAAAGCTGATTACATGATAACGTCAGCGGTTAGTAAGCTCAATTTCTATGCCCCAAATCCCCGATTGCGAAATCTCAAAACATTCCAACCAAGGCATGGGAATAATATCGGTCAGAACAAATCCATAACAAGAATTTGCAGGTTGCATAATCAACTTTGTCAAGGAAATAACGGAGGGGTGGATGTTTTCTGCACTTCCCTTAGTAATTTTAGTAGGGGTGACGCCTCCAACCTAAGAGTTTATAATTCATAGACGTTCACATATTACATATTTGTATTAACATGAACTTGGAATAGTTTATTTTTTGGTGTACGAGTTTGGTGGTATTTTTGCGAGCATTGATTAGCTTTAGTTAGTTCAATACATATTTATTTTTTTTACAGCCTTTGTTGTTGGTGTATGCTACGAGCGCCCTTATTTGAAGAGTCGGCATGAGATGTTCTTCCGTTTTACATGATAATGTATTCATGTTTTGTTGATGTTTCTGTGGGTGTCACATATAAAATAAAATAAATAAAATAAAATCCACACAACGTCCTCATTGCGCCAAAGTGGCGAACCTCACTGCAGACAAAGATGAAAAATGTCTTATAGGAGATTTAAAATTAAAGTCTTACACAACCCTATGAACCTACCTCTTATAAAAATAAAATTAGAATAGGGCTTTGAAATGTATATTTTAACAGATCAACTTGGATTCGCGGCTTGAGGGGAGGCATGCACAGCAATAATATTAAATTGTGGGAAATGATATAAAAAAGAATAATAAAATTTGAAAAACCTTGGGTACCTACCTTTTCGGGGGAAAATTATGGTGTATTCAAATCATCATTGCGGATCACTGTAACAAAAGAAAAAAATACATTAAAAATGCATTAAGCAGATATTATTGTATTCCAATTCTATAACTCCCCGAATTATTTTTATAATTTTATATTTAAGAAGGATTCCGAGAACGATCTTCGGGGTGACGTGATGTGTGCCTAAATGATTTGTTACTATACATAACTGAAAGGTTCGACAATAAAATATCTCCATGTATCGATATTCTTTTGAAACTCATTAAAAACGGGAACGTATCTTCCGAAGATTCCAAGTCACTAAATTTTTGCGTCTAACAGCTACTATACAATATATTGGAAACAAAACCATTATTTCTGTTCAATTGGTATAAAAAAATATAAATTTTACTACCATTTCCGAATCATAATAAAAGAATATCTTGAATTATACAAAGGGATATTGGGACAGGTAACGCACGTACACTAAAGTGAGATTCTAAACCGATTAAACAGTACTAAAGGGTCTTTTTATTAGATAGTATAATAATAATTTAATTCGAGTACATTATAGCAGTCCCACAATTTTAATTTGAACACCAACGTTATTTAATAGACAATTCAATATGAACAATAGGAAACCCAAGATAGTATTTTGAGTCAAGATGAATCACAAATTTTATTATATCGTACACAGTTTTTCATTCAGGAAATCTACGGCTACCTCATTGACCTGAAGATGGACGAGGAAGTCTAAAGTAAAGACCTTATTAATTAATCGAATAGGTGTTTTATTTTAACAATTATTAGATACACATAAAACATGAAAAAAAGTTCCAAAAAGGCTTAACTTTGGTGGATTTTACATACTTTTTTTATTTAGCAATATAAAAACTAAATTATTATAATTAGGTATTTTAGAATATGTATTTATCGTATGTGCAACATCACACCTATATCATTTAACATTCGTTATGTAAAGTATAAAAAAGTAAAATCGCAGGGTGAACTTTCCTGGTTGTCAGAGGCTTAAATCTAGATTTCTTATGTATTGTATTGCTTCGTCGCTCAGGGTGTGCATATTCAACTGCCGAGTAGACACAAAGACTTCGTGTCGATATGCGTAATGTTTCCGCCGTAGATCCAGAGTTATTCATACTTAAATTAAAAAAGTTTGTGATTCTAAGGAAGGAAGAATGAATTATTCCAGTTGTGCAATACTACAGATGGCGCCCTCTGAAGGCAGATGTACCCACGACAACATAAATGGGATTTCAGGAATTCAGTCAGTAGGTGGTAATAACATAAAACCTATAAAGAAAACAATCATTGTAATTTTATTAGGCACGTAATCTTTTCACAAAAGATTTTGTAAGAATGTGCTACGTTCGAACTTTATAGAAAATAATAGATATATATTATTTAGAGACGATAATGGTCATACCTTTACCTATTATTGTCAGGTAGCTATTATAGGTGTAAAGGCGTTTTTATTCATTTATACAGGGTGTTTGATAGATGGATGTATATATTTTCAGGGGTGGTAGTAGAGGTCATTTGGGATCTTTTGAGCTAAACTTAGCTTAGTCCAAAGTCGCACGGTTCTCGAGTTATTCGAGATTTTAACTTTTTATCGAAAAACCCCGAATTACTCAAGATTTACCCCAATAGTTTCGTAAGTATAGGTACCAACTCAGTTCTGTAATTATTTTGTGTTTCTTGAATATGTGTTTGGTCTGTTAAACTCATAAGTTTCAATCTAAAGAAACAATAATGATAATAAATATCGAATTAAAGTTTCGATAAATAGTTATTTCAAAAACGAGTCACGACTTTAGGTGAGATTTTCCTTAAGAAGAAAATTGCCTTCAAATTCAGAAATTTGGAAAAAACTTCTCTGATTTATGCTCTTTCAAATGATGTACAACACTTAATAATAAAACATTAGTTTCATAAAGATATGATACAATAACTCCATGAGATCACTGCTAATTTAAGAGAATTTCCATACAAGTTTGAAAACATGAAATCGAAAGAAATGTATTGTTCAGTATGCGACCTGTTCCTATGGTAAATTTGTATGGAAGTTTGCTTTAATTTGTAGTGATCTCATGAAGTTATTCTATCATATCTTTATGAAACTAATGTTTTATTATTAAGTTTTGTACATCATTTGAAAGAGCATAAATCAGAGAAGTTTTTTCCAAATTTCTGAATCTGAAGGCAATTTTCTTCTTAAGGAAAATCTCACCTAAAGTCGTGACTCGTTTTTGAAATAACTATTTATCGAAACTTTAATTCGATATTTTTTATCATTATTGTTTCTTTAGATTGAAACTTATGAGTTTAACAGACCAAACACATATTCAAGAAACACAAAATAATTACAGAACTGAGAAGGTACCTATACTTACGAAACTATTGGGGTAAATCTTGAGTAATTCGGGGTTTTTCGATAAAAAGTTAAAATCTCGAATAACTCGAGAACCGTGCGACTTTGGACTAAGCTAAGTTTGGCTCAAAAGATCCCAAATGACCTCTACTATCACCCCTGAAGATATATACATCCATCTATCAAACACCCTGTATAAGGTCTATCTTAAAGATACGAAGAAATAAGAATACTTGCTTACTATATGTACGAGTAGGTATGTACGAGTAGGTATGTACGAGTAGGTATGTACGAGTAGGTATGTACGAGTAGGTATGTACGAGTAGGTATGTACGAGTAGGTATGTACGAGTAGGTATGTACGAGTAGGTATGTACGAGTAGGTATGTACGAGTAGGTATGTACGAGTAGGTATGTACGAGTAGGTATGTACGAGTAGGTATGTACGAGTAGGTATGTACGAGTAGGTATGTACGAGTAGGTATGTACGAGTAGGTATGTACGAGTAGGTAATTAGGTATGTATATGTACATTGTACTTATCCCCTTCCCTGGGCCAACCTGCTCCGGTGCATCACTGCCGCGATTGCTTTTTCACTGGACCTATAGAGGTCCACGTCTCGGCAGACGAGGAAGTGTTCGTAAAAATAATTGAACTATTCAAACCACCGAATTCAGAGACTTTTTAATTAGACCGCTTTTTACACTTTACTAAATAATAAAAAATATTATCACTACGTGTTTGTATCTCAATAGACAAAACCAAAAGCATTATAATCTCCAAACAACCAGTTGAATGCAACAGAGGACACAATGATCGAACAAGTAATGCGGCTTAAGTACCAGTGAGTTGAGGTATCCAGAAGTAATGATCTCCATTGGGAAGTCAGAGAACAGACAAACAAGACTAGCTTCGTAGATATCTATTTCGTAGAAAAATAAATTTAAAACACACTTATTTCACATAGTTCGAAAAGTTGCAGAATTATGACTATTACAATCAAATAAATATATCAAACCGCGATTAAAAGACAAGAAATATGTACAACTAATATTGTAAAAAACACTGAAAATAATATTGAATATTAACAAGTAGGTAACCTAGAATAGAAAGCAATATTGAATACTTCCTAGCAAGATATGATGCAAGTAATAACCATCATTATTAAGAGAGCTGCTCGCAAACTCAAGGCCACTCGAATAAATGTGACGCTACCTATAAAAAACGTGCTCCAGAGCTTGGTGGAACGATTTCATCAGTTTTTATCATTATTGTCATTTGCATACTAGAGAATGGGATCATATCACTAACAAATAGGGCACATTTTTGTCATAAATATGCAAATTCAACCACCGCAGTGGTAAAGTGCTTTCAGGAGACAGCGTGCCTTATTTCACGGTGAAAATCCCGTTCACCTACCTAGCTCTTAGCATGGATGAATAAAAATATGGAAGAACCTTATGAAACAACAGTGATAATAAAGCAAATTTCTTTGCTCTTGGAGTCTCGGGGCAGCAAAATATCTTATATACTAATTATATTTGCAAAGAGGACCTGCAATGACTGACAAACAACGTTTTTTTCTGATTTTCGCAATTCAATCAGCAGTCGTGAAAATATTGCATTGTTTTTATCAATCGACGGATTTTAATTTCTGATTTCATAGAGAAGAATTAATACGCATTTTCATTCTGAATTTTTTCGATTCACGATTTGAAAATTTCAATAACAATAAATCGATTTGATAACCAAAAGGAAAACGCTTCTCTGTCACCTTAAAAATAAAGTCACAGATAAAGGAGAATGGGCATTTTGGTCCATCGGCGGCCATCAACGAAAGGTATGTCATATGAAATTACACCTCCTAAGGACTAACTTTTACTATAGACGTTACGCTGTAATCCATCAGGGAAAGGTAGTATTAAGGGATGTTTGCCCGTTAAAAGGATAATCAATAAACTACTAACGCGATTCTAATTATAAATGTTTTGTAGAGATAAATAATACAAATAAACAGTACTTATGCCCTAAACCCTAATCTTACTATTTTCACTACATCCGATCACTGTACATCACTAAAATCTACTTATTTTTACTCTAAAAGACACAATAAAAGGCTTGCCTCAAAGTGCTGTTATTGTTACACTTAAAGTAATTCCTCAAAGAAATATACGCCTAAGAGTCCACGATATAGCACCAACAGCAAAGATCGAAATCGCTTGTGGTCCTGGCTTCGTAGGAATCGACTAGATTTTGGATTTTGAATCTGGATTTTACTTGCTCAGATCGATGACAAACCTTGTGAACAACGTGAGCGAGCGCTGCACTGAATATGGCTGCAAATCATCCAGTTTGTGTTTCATGTAATAGATCAGTGATCAACAGAAGACGATACGAAATAACTCATGCATTTTTGGAGGAAAATACCGTAATACAATAATATAAATATTATTGTATGTATGTTGTCTCTTACTCTGCTGTTCATTTGACCAAACCTGTAACTGAATAAAAAGCGACAGGCCAACAGAGCACTTTACACTCTGTTGGTCCTTGAATTATATACTTTAGGGTTTGTTATATTTCTACTATTCTTGTAAATGCATATATTGTTAGTACATTTACCATATTGTATATCTTTGATGTGCCTGATATGCCAGGTGCCTAATATGAGGTCAAGGATGAAAATAAACAATAGACAATTGGGATATACCGTGGTGGTAGTAGTAGTAAAACGTACTTAATTGAAATAAACATATTCTATTTGTGTTATTTCATTTTAATTTTTAATTTTTGCCTTTTAAATAAGCCAGATTACTTAGTAAAACGATGCAAAAGCTCTAAAACTTAAATGCAATTTACTCACTTCTTATGTCAACCACGGCGATAAAACTTCTACACAGTAATTGTAGGTATAAAATATACTAGAAAATATCAAAATTATTTCTGGCCGCGGATGGACCAGGCTCCATACAAATTTGCCCATTCTCCTTTGAAGTCAGATATCTAAAAAAAATCGCTAGGTACTAAATAAAGGTTCAACGACTGTCATCTTCAAAATATATTTTGTAGTAAAATAAAATTGAATGAGTGTAATTGTATTGAATTGTAATTTGTAATGTATTGAATGAGAGGATATCATATTATCCAAACTACTTCAACTACTTGCCAGTTCATAACCTCGATTATTATAGACGTAAATTTTATTTTATGTACGGATATTGAAAGAGAGATAGCAAGATATATCGACATAGATATCAAACAAAGCTATCAAAATGTTAAAGCTATATATGTAATTATGTATATTGTATATGTACATATAACAATAGGGTCCAAAATTATAAACAGTATTTCGATGGTAGGTACGTATATGTGCTCATCGCAGTATATCTAAAAAAAAAATTTTTTAAGAATTGAAATTGTTATTATATTATGTATTTTTTATTTCTTATCCAAATACTTACATATGTACGCTTCACAGAAAGCTTATCTCGTAAATTGGAGTAGTCAGCATCGGGGATCGAAACGGTCCACCTGAAATAACAGATGAGCGCTACCAACCCGGCTACAGACCACCTTTAACGATCACTACCACCTTTCATTGTAATTTCTTATGAAAATTTCGCTACCGGTTTATCAAAACTAAACACTTCTTACAATTAAAAAAAAAAGACTATCATCCTCAATGGTTCTATTTTTTTATTACTACGTCCATACTATTTTTAATTTCCCCACCCGCTTATCCCATGAATAGATAGAAATACGTTCCAAAATTAATATTACACGGGTAGGTATTAATAATAATTTTACGTGAGTATACTTACCTATTCAATTCGAGTCCTTATCGATACATACACATATCCTTGATGTATTTATTATCCTAATTATTAAATTACCCACATAACTTTCGAACTATTTACATTATTTGTGACGGTCGTGAAAGTTCAGTGCAAATATGAAACAATTTAGGTAAGTCATAAATTTGTATTAAACAAAGGTTTATTGCTAATAATGTACATTGCATATACTTAATAGATGTTGAAGGCTTTCACGATGATCTATATTTTTTATTTATTTATTTAGTCAACAAACAGAATAGATACATAATTAGTATACAATAACAAAAAATACTTAATAAAATAAGTACCATTACAATTGTGTTGTGATGTAATCAGTATGTATGTAAATATTATGTATTGATAAAATGTGAAAGAAGATAAAATCAAAAAGACCAAACACTGCAATATAACCAACACGAGATTAGTAGGGAAGGAAAGGAGTAGGGATGAGAAAGAGAGAGGGAAGTGGGATTAAGCAATGATCATCTGTGTGTAACATATACCGCTGCACCTCATCTGAGCGCATACATTCGCACCACCTATAATGAATTCCGATGCGCTCTCTGTTGACGCGCTGTTCACTGTTTATACTCTTATTTATTTATTTATTTATTTATTACATTACAAACGGCCAAAAGCCTTTTAAAAATTTTATACAATAAGGTCAATAAAAAAATATATAAAATTATTACACAATTCTACACAACCTAGGAAAAAAAAGTAAAAGTAAAAATTCACAAATCAATCATATAAAAAAACATAATATAAATTAAATAAATATAAAATTGACTATAATAATGATAAAACGTAACAATAGAAATAAGTCATTTTAATTAGAAGGTCAAAATATGAAAACACGTTACACACCCAATACACATAAGGTGTGAGAATCCTAATATAAAAATATTCATTCAATGTAAAAATTCAATATATTAAATTAACAAAACAACAAAATATGATCCAATACACTCGACAGATAAAACTATAAATATGGTATAATTAAGCAGAAGAAACGTAAGTCAGTCAGTAAATAAAACATTAAATCCAACAGTCAAAAGGAAAAAAAAGATAAAAGACAATACAACATTATATACAAATGTAAAATATTAAAAATATACAAATATAAAATTGATTATAATATATACAAATGTAAAATATTAAAAATATACAAATATAAAAATGAATATAACATTGTTATTGATAAAAGGTTTATTGATTGAGTAGGTAATTAAATAAACTAATATGTAGCTTTGTTTTTCGGGTTAATCGTGTAGTGAATAGAAGCTACGTTTCGGCGAAGCTAATGCCGCCTTGGTCACGGATTGTAACATTATCATCAAAGCATCTGTTCACTACACGATTAACCCGAAAAACAAATCTACATTGTATATATACTTTATCTTAATATGATAAATTTAAATTGCCAAAGCCCTCTACCGCGTAGGTATTGTTATCGTAACAGAGAAATAAATCGTAAATGTATCCAATCTCCTGAGAATCCTTTCTATTAATTAGCAAGAACAATATAATAAATATTTAGCGATGTAATTTATAATGGACTGGAAATTATTAATACAATACACACATTGTGTAAGCTCTAAATTTGTATGAAATCAAGTAGCGAAGTTAGTATAGCGAAGAATTTAAGGGTCGCAGGCTCAAACACTGGTCAGTGGTCACCCCCAAACCTTTTTTTAGATTTTTCATCGTTTTTCAGATGTGTGCTTGTGTAAATGATTTTCGTCTGTTGTATACTCATATAACACCCCGTACATTAAACTATTTCAAAAAGTCAGTTTTCTATCTACATAAATCCGGATATATATCAACTTTTGATATATATCCGAACTGTATAATAAATATCGGATTTTAGCGAACCCTAAATGACATATTTTAAAGTATTTCAAGGAAAGTATTTTTTTTTTATGATACCTTCTATATTTTACGAATGTAAGAAAACCAAGAAATTAAAAATAGACTTGTGAGTATCCTTAGCGAATATAATGTTCCTATTTGAATTTGCCAAAAATGAGATGCCAAAAATAACAAATTCTTTATGAATACCTTCATGTTATTAGTTGCCTTTATGTCGAAGGGGGTGGATTTAGTATAATACATAGTGTTGGAAATAATACTATGGTTCTACACGGTATGACATAAATTTAGGATGGAAGCAATATAGGATCCAACCTGACTGCGTTTGACATCACCTCGTGTGTCAGTAAAATAAAACTGTAAATCATCCCGACCAGACCGAGGTGACATCATTCTATTATAGTGAGGTTGACAAATAATATATTAAATACACACCAAAACTAACATGGCATTTATCATTATTACCTACATTTGAGTACCAAGAAGCTAGAGTTAGACTAGGCCGCATCCGGGAAATCAATTAATCAATGAAACCGAACAAGATGGGTACGTAGGTGAAAAAACGGGGAAGAATGAGAGGGAATGGAAAATGCCTACTCCTGGTTTCATATAACTTGGCCACTGGCTACATAGTAATTCTATACAAAAAGTGTGACAAGACGGATGAAACGAAATGTACATCCGAAAGTGGTCGGACAATGGCTTGCAGAAGAAGAAACTTAGAAACTAGCAAACTTTGTAAATTTTGTCTTTCTTTGTAATGGCCTTTATTCTTCTTCTCTCCTAGCATAAATAAAATTTAACTTCGATTTCTAAAGCAATGATGCCATAAGCACCTACCTAATTCAAGATCATACCTACACATTACAAATTTCAAGGGACAATTTGATGGGATGAACGAAACCTGGATTAACAAATTTGATTACTACGTAGGTACCTATTTGAGTAATATTGTAATCCTTTCTGTATTCTCAGTTCAGTTAGATGTAGGGTTTTTAGGTATTTCACTGTTTTACATAATTGTGGGTAGGTGCTATATTTTGCCTTGCTTAGGCTTACTCGTACTTACACTCGTACCCATAGAATTAGGAATGGTACCTACCTCTATTACCTGTAATATATACCTTCCTAACTTTATGACTAGTACCTAAGTCACGAAAAACTTTGTTTTAGAGAATGTCGAGAACATTCCAATAATTCGTTTCCTATGTGTAGACTCCCCCGCCCCCTCCTATCTCTATAATAGGTACATACATTTTTTACAATACATGCTAGTACCTACGTTACTTACGAAAACAAATTCAACAAAATAATGTGTGTAGAGTGATAAGATGCTCCGAAGATTCGGCGAACCTAATGCCGCCTAACTATTGAAAAAAATTTGCGTTTTCAATTTCACAAAACGTAGTTATACCTATTATATTCTTTAAAAAGTTAGCAATCCTTATAATATGTGCTCTAGTACCTACCCAAATCTCTATTAGGTAGAATGTAGTTAAAAAAATAACATTATGACGTTTCTACTTGATTAAAAAAAATAATAATATAACCATTGCTCAAATTTTAAAATAGTATTAATTTACTAAAATCTGTGATTACTCAAGTCCTCAACAAACATTTTCTTACATGCGTTCCAAACATTAAACAACTTCCGGTACAGGATGGACATAGCTTCCTACGTACTTTTACGACAAACGAAATTATTCCTAAACATATAACGTAAAATAAAACAACTTTTTTAATTAGATTATACAAACAAAACATACCTATTCTACTCGATATTATACAGTTTTTAGATATTACACAAATCGCTGGGGTAACCTGGATGCAGAAGGATCAGAACAAAGACGAGTGGAAGAAGTTGGAAGAGCCCTCTATCCAGCAGTGGACGGCTTTTAATTATTATTTAAGATTATACATCACTTTTTATTGGCACGTGTCAAATATCTTACTGGCATCAACTGTCAACAACTTGCTGTCACATTGACTATATATGTAATATTAGTACCTAAGCGTGAATAGCAAAAGTGTAAGTGCTCGCCTTGTTACAAATCCCTTCCTACCCAAATGCCAAACGTTTATCGTTTTGATCCTCGTAGATAAATGAAGCAAATAACTAAGGCACTTTACTAACAGACAATGAAGAAATGGATAATTAATAATTCTTGATGAACTAATTATAATTCATCCGATCCAATAACAATTTAAGTTTCAAAGGAAAGGAAATAAAAGGAGCAAAATTACAATTTCAATGGTAATAAAAACAATATAGGTGGGTAATTAAAAGGAATATAGGTATTCTGAAGCGTTGCTAATTAAAGAAACAAGCAAAAAAAATCAGGAGGTGTTGGATTATTTTAAACACGCATTACCTTAAAAAATAATTAGGTACTTACTAAGTAGAAGATTTTTTACAAAAAAAAAGATTTTAATGTCAGCTCAAATCTTCTTAATCTTAATGTAGGCCTGATGGCCTGCTATTTAACAGGGGTTACCCTCCTACGATGTCGACTCCCAGCTGTTAATCCATCTTCTTTGGTGGTTTGCCCGGGGATCGCCTACTTTGGAGTTGGCCTTGGAGCACAATGTGAGGGAGCCTGGATGGTTCCATTCTCCTCACATGCGCGTACCAATATCTCCTCCGTTGCCTTTCCCATCTGACGATATCCTCGACCTCGCACATCTCTCTAATTCTAGTGTTTCTTATTCTGTCTCTGAGAGTCTCCCTGCAATGTTCCTGGGGGTCCTAATCTCAGAGACTCTCAGCGCGCTCCTCGTCACTGTGGTGTCTGCCCTACACTCGATCGCGTATGTCGCAATGAGTCGCACACAAGTTTTATAAATTTTGACTTTACTGCTTCATTTCAGGGTTCTTCCTTATTGATGTTTTTAAACACCCTGAGATGGCAGCAGCTTTGTTTATTCGGCCCTTTTAAACACCCTGAGACGCCAGCAGCTATGTTTATTTGGCCCAGGTCATATCATTATTAAATAATTACATAGGTAGATGAAAGAAAACGAGGAGATGTACAGATTCAACAAAATTTCTATGTAGTTCGACTTTTATAAAACTTGGAAATAATTATATTACATATTTTACTGCTTAAAGTGCTTAACCTTATAAACATGATAACAATAATAACGTAATGCTTCGATTGTTTCTAAAACCTTACATACTCGTAATATGTGTGTTTGGAATATGTGTGTTTGGAATATGAAAAAAGCGACAAGTGGAACCTTCGATGGTAGGTAGGTACCTAACAAATATATTTTGAAAGTTTTGACTATTGTAGGTTGTATTAGGTATGTTTATAAAATGAAATACAGAGACGCTATGAGTCTTATAATAGAATAAACTACAGAATTGTAGCATGTCAGTGGCAGTAAGAAAGAATGCGTGAATGGAAGTAATATCAGAAATGATAACTTCGTTGGTTCTCTCGGTCTTTATAATATTTGCTCACGCTGCGCAAGTAAACACTTCACCCAACACAAATATTACAAGCAAGAAAGTAGTAGGTACATCAGTCTTGAAGATGGCTCCAGCAAGGCAGTCGAAAGATCGACACCATATCAACAAACACACGGCAGATCCGAGAAAAACGAAGATGTCGGGAATGTTTTTGTTTTAAATTGGTGGAAAACCCAAATACCTCAGCCGAGCTTTCATTGCTGCAGATCCTTCAGCCTGGAACGAACTCCCCTTGAGCATTAGGCAGGCATAAACTGTGACTCAGTTCAAGAACCAGCTTAAAACACACTTATTTAAGAAATGTTTCAATATTAATTAGTTATATAAGATTAACAAACCGCCCTTGTGGTGGATCTATACTCAATAAACGGCGAAACAATTATCTCGTCATTATTTTTAAGTGCTAAGTTATGAATTATCGGTATAATTTATTTTTTTAACCTAAGACCTAAAATACTATGTAACCACATAAATGACAAAAAACCAAAGTGAACCTTGTGGATGAGAGACTGTGTATATTCGACAGGTAGACAGGAGTGATCGATTTGGTAGTGATGCTCGAATATCGCAAAAGAAAGAAATTCAGTTTATGTAAGTTTTTTGTACTTTTCCGATCTCATGTTTGATTTTCTCGGGTACAATTTATTTTATTTAAATTTCCTGGCGTGCGGTGGATGTTCAATAATATTTAAATTTCCGAATAGTTAGTATTTATTAACTTATCTTTACGTAATTTTATGATTATAAAATGACGACAAAAAAATAAAGATTCCATAATTAAATAAAGATCAAAAGCGAAGCTGTAAGTTTTCAAGTATTGACTTAAATATAAAAATGTATCTAAAACATATTTGGTAGATGTCTTGTACATCTATCGAACATTCGGTATACCTACTAAGGTACATAGAAACAAGTTTCAACTTGAAAATATTTTTGTTGCATAAATCGCAGACATTAAAAAGTTAAAAATTTGATTCAATACCTAAGTGCCTTCAAGTTTCTAATAGACGTCTCAGTTTATTTATTTACGTTGGTAATATTTCACAAGTGTTTAATATAATGAAAATAGGGTCTCCACTTGCTAACATCCAAGTTTTATTTTTGGCTATTTAAATCCCCATCTACTAAAGTAAAGGGTTTCGATTCAATGGTATGAAATGAAACACCAGGTCATTCTATTCTATTCTCTAGTCTTCTCGCATGTGCCCCTCTAGTCGCTAATGCCGTATTTGGAATATGTGCACTCCGCCCATCCACCAGAGCTTAGGTTTGCCATCGATACGTCTGCATTGGATTTTTCCATAAAGTAAAACCGCATAAAGCATAATTATTATTATTTCCAGGAATAATGGAGAGGGAGTTATTTATACGGAAACTATCGGTAAAACTTTGGATCTGTCAGGATTTCTTCAATTTGTCGCCAGTTTAATACGGTAAACAGTTCTAGTAAGTATTTCAATTCAATTTATTATTAATTAATACGAGTATAATTCACAAGGTATCAAAAAAACATAACAACATTTATTAAACATTAAAAGAAAACATAAAAAACATTAAAAAAAACAAACACAAACATTTATTTAAAACATTTCCCGATCGCTGGGCCTTCGGGAACATCGGCAATAATTTAGTTTGCATTGTATAATAAATATGAAAGAATGTCCAAAATTATTAATTGTTCGTACAATTAATAGGAAGAGTAGTTCAGTCCTTATATTTTATTCATACTGAAATTGAATAGGGCGTAGATATCTGAGGAAGGATAGGATAGGAAAAGAGGAGCCTTGTGACCCCCTGGTATTCTCTCAGGGAATTTAAAAAAGGGGGAGTGGTAGTAATAGTTATTAAACAAAAAAAAACTAAACTTTTTTAACCAACCCTCCGTGAATGTTCGAGTTTTTATTTTGATCGTTGCACTTTAAACAAAGTTTAAAAATACATATTCAGGTATAGTTTAGGTAGGTGCCTATGAGTATTGCAAGTAAACATGCTAATTTAATCATCAATGCATGAATTGATGACAGGCTGCTTATATTTACTGTCAGTAAAATGATGAATTTATTACGTGAAAAAAATGTTTAGTCAAGGCTGCCGGTTTGATGTTTTTTTTTTATCACAATGTTTACAATAAGTAATAAATATCACATATTTAACGCAATTTCATCGATAAACATTACATGAAACACCATCATCCAAATCAAAATATCTGTATATAAATTAAGAAAATCATTTTAATAAATGCTGAGCCTATAAATACCCGTTTCATTTAAATAGGCGGCATTCATTTAAATTGACGGGTGACATGATAGTTACATAAGTTGTGCGTTTATGACAAATTGCATGACCATGAAAAATAAGTGCGTGCAAGGACGGAAAGGGACCCTGCGTAAGGGTGTAGTATTTATTTTTGTCGTTGTTGGTTACTCCATTTTCTGGAAAATGATGCGATGCCATGAATAAATGAATATGAAATGAGTGAGTTGTATACATGTTTTGTTTTGCAAATAGAAACAACTGTTGAATAGATACGAGTATCTACTAATACGGACGTAGGCGCAGGTATAGTACCTTCTTAGATAATAATAACATATTATTACTCTCGTCCACAAATTACTGAGAATATACATACATACCTAAATGCTTACGGAAAATATCTTCTTACGCAAGTTGTCTTGTATTCACGTCATCATTTAGATTCCACTATGACATATTCAATTAATTAATTCTACTCAGAAGCCGTACAACAGAAAAATGTGAAAGCTCTGCTCAGTGCTCAATCAATACGGTTTTATGAAAAATGCTGTTGAAAAAATTGAAAATGGATTTTAATAAAAAACAGAGTTGTCATAAGCAGCAGGTAGCGACACTTTCTGAAAATCTCAATTCTTTTAATTTGTCATTCAAATGCGCATTAATTCGAGAAGCACAGTCTACAATCAGGGGCGAAAATGTCGTAAGTGCCGCCTGGGGCGGACTAAGAAAGTGCCCACTTAGTTTTTCAAAATTTACAAAAATTTGTGATTCTTTAGCCCAGAAAGAAAAAGATCGATTAAATTTTTTTTTTTTAAGATAATTCACGGCCTACGGCCTTTGACAATATATAATATAAAACATTTGATCACAATTCATTACTAGGTAATACGAAAAAAGGCATAATATAATGATATAGTATAAAGCAAGCCGAAATTAGCAGTAATACGAATAGTCAAATTCAGCACAGATACATAGAAAGGATTAAGTAAAACAATACTAAAATACAACTGTAAAAGGTTGACGCAGGACGATTCCATCCAGGGAGGTCTACCCTCCTCTCGAATCACTCCACCGTCCGTAGAGCGACCGAGAGGGCACACAAATATCAAACAACAAAATCAGAACAATGTCCAGAATTGCGAAAACAACTAACAATTCCACAGCAGAGACACTTCACTTCGTGTCTGACAAATTATCCCTGAAAATGATGTTAATTAGGCGAATGTGTAATGCAAAATTCAAAAAGACATATTATACATACATTTATTTACATTAATAAACAATAATACAATAAAAAATACAAGTAGTAGGGCACACTACAATTATTACAACAAAACAAACCTTCCTTACACACGTAGGTATCTATCATACCTACCCCGACATATACAATAATCAATTATAAAACAAAACAAGCAAATAAAAACTACAACAAACTATTACTATACATTTTTCAATCTTACGGGTCTCTCATCGTAAAAGTAATTGTCCTTTTCCACTTATCTGTCGCACACAAATTCACTTCTACTCATTGTCCAATTAAAAATTCAACATTTAATAATCAATAACATCTTTCATACCCCTTCTCGAACACGAACCGCGTTCCATGGTGAGTTGGAGTCAGCCTTCTAGTCCAGGCATGACTCACGGGTCCTTTACGTCCACGGGGCTCTTCCACGTCGACCAGTCTTCCGCATGACACCTCGGCCTCGTCACAGAGCGCCTGAGGTCTTCGATTTACTGGAGGGGGGGGGGGCGATGCTTACCCACGTCATCCAGAATTCGCTGCATCCTATGTCACCCAGTAATCGCTGCATCCCATGTCACCCAGTATTCGCTGCATCCAATGGCCGCATCCATCTCTGCCTCCACTTCAGGATAACGCTCCATCAGTCACCATGACGGCCGCACACCATATCTCTTGAGCACGGACAATGATGTCGCCGGCAGCCCGAAGGCGCCGCGACGGCGTCTTCACCGACCTTCTCTGTTGTCAATCTCCTGACGTATGAAATGGGAATCATCTCTTCGCTGCCTTGCAGCCTCCTTTTGTAGCCAACGTCTCCTACTCCACGACTAGGGGTGGAGTTGAAAAAAAACTCGGTGTCTCCACCCTTACACTTCAATAGGGTCTGTCCATCCTTCCACTGCTGATTGGTAAGCGAGGACACGCCCCTGACCTTCCAAGACAATCGTTGGTTACACATTTTGAACAATATTTACCTACTTGTATTAACAACATAGAATTTTAAGATTAGCAACAACATAATACATAGGTATCTATACACGGACTACCCTTTATTGCTTACCCGTGAAGACAATAGGTGTCGGCTGCTTCAAAACAATCAGTCTGTTACAATATTTGTTTACTTCGACTACCCTTTCAGAACATTAAACAATAGCCCCAATATAACGTCCCGACTAAATAACGATTTAAACATCAATTCTCTTGTCTCCAAGACGCGACATATTTTTGAATACAGGGCCCGGCATATTATTTTATTATTCAAGTGCGTCTGTACTTTCTAAACGGAATAACCCAATTACAATGCTTGTCGTCTCCTTTCAAATCTTTGCAAATCCAGCGCACTTTTACAACTCTCCCTAGATTAGCGAAATGCAACAAAAAAAAAATAAAAACAATCTGTCTACAGATTTTATTACCTACGGAGACATTGCATAGTCCCATCATAACTGACTTAATTATAGAAATATTATTTTTCGGCACCATGAACCAAAATCCCCGTATCAAGGTTATTAAATACAAATACAATAGAAAAATACAATTGTAAAAAGTTGATATTTCATAAAACCTGATCTAAGAATCCTTAACTTATGTACTTAGTAAGGTAATTATTTTTTTACTGTAGGGCGAAGGTATAGGTACCAGTAACTGCGTACAAATTAAAACAAACACTACCCAAAATTAGATACTATGTATGTCAGAAAAAAACGCATGAAAAAAGTGTTTGTGATCATATAGTTGTACTTTTGTATCGAATACTACCTACCTACCTATATCCTTTCTAAATATTTACTTTTTGAATGGTAATTAACATTATATTCTTTTTTATTCCATTCTAACCCCTCCCCCCCTGCGGGGTAGGCAGAGAGAACAGATCGCCAGACTTTTCTATCCTTACACACACTTCGTGCTTTCGTCACATTCAATAAATCTGTCATACACACTCAACGATTCCTTTTACTGAGAACACGCCCGTCCTTAAGAATCTGGTCTACATAGTCGAGCCATGTGTGGTTCTTGCGCCGCCTTGCACCTCTTCTTTAATTCTTCTCCCAGGTATATTTTGAACATTCAATCTAACAAGAGTAAATATTTAACAGAGAAACCTAAATAAACGTGAAGTGACTATAGATTGAAGTTCAAAGAAATATAATTATGATTTTCATATACCCAGGTATACCGAAAAAAAAAACATTCCTGTTTTGGTCAGCGACAAAATACTATTTTTTATGTGGATAGGGTAGTATGAAATATTATACAGGTTATATATAGTAATAATTCAATACTACTAGATATATAAATAATAAGATTCTCTTTTACGGTATTTCATCCACGAAGTTGTAGTAACTCTGCAAACATATAAGTTACCTACTACATATTACAAAAAAGAGATAATATTCAAGGATCGTCGAACATTCACACAGATTCATGATATAAAAAACTTTATTTGTTTATGACCGCATTATTCCCGAGAGATAAAGAGTTTTTTTCATGAATCTACAATTCAGCAAACTTTTCCAACAATATTTCAATTGAAAATAGTTTATTCGATCCATGTATTGTTTTGTGAATTCAAACATAATACATAATAGGTATATCGTTTTTTAATACTGTGAATCTGCAGAATACTTTTCGAGTGTTTGTACAAAATAAGTTATAATTAAAACCCTGAAAGTCGGTGAATTACTTCAATTCTTTCGTAGCAATATTTGAAGTGTTTGATATTATTCTTACTAATAGTACTCCTACGTTTTCGCTGTGTTGTCTGATATTTGAGTACCTAGTATTGGAACTCCTTCTGTTTTTAAGTGTCAGCAATTGCTGAAAGCTGAAACTTCAAGGACATTAAATTAAAGATGAAGTTGAACAATAAGATTAATAAGCATTATTCAACCGATATTGTTTCGCCACCTATTCTAAATGTCTAATTATATTTAACAATGGCACAGTGAGAATATTTGCGTTTAATGCCATTAAACTCAGCATTATGAACTAAACTAGTGGGTACCCGTGAAAATTCACGGAGGCTTGGTTAAACATGTTTTTGTGTAACCACTATTACTACTCCACTCTTCAAAGTTCCTCGAGTAAACAGAGGAAGATCACAAGGCTCCGTCTTTGCCCCATCACTCCAATATCGTCATCAAAGTCGTAAAACCCGACTCGTATTGTCGACTTTTTTAGTTACCCACCCCAGAAAGCCACAAAACTCCTCTTACATAGATAGGTACTTTACACACATATAGAATGTGGGTATTTAAAGAGTTTGATTTGCAATCTCTACGTGTATTGTATAGGTACGTACCATATAGTGAATTCGATTTTCATTTTCTGTCACGTTGTATACTTGTAAAATGGTACTTGATTATTTCCACAAAAGAAATATTTCAAAACTATTTTCATTCATTATTTCATTAGTAGGTTGTGGTACAATTCGAAATTTAAAATTTTCATTAAAAAACTGTACGTCTAGAGGTGATGGTCAACCAATAGTTTTTGACCGATTAAAAGCGCTGATGGTATAGTGAATTAAAAAAAAATCCAAAGATTAAAAAAGAAATTCCATACATTAAAACAAAAAACTGATATTAATTCCATTATTTACAACGTATCTATTCGAGTTTACCAAGCTCTGCAAACATGCGACACAAAAAGTGAGACTTCGACAAAAAAATTTAGCCACCCATGAACGCGTCGCTACTTTAAATTTACATACATATTCATAGAACTTGCAAAATTTTCCAAAGGCCCATCGTTACAAACATACAGGATACCAGTATTATGTAATGGAATTGTAGTAGCTATAATGGTTTTTAAATGGTTAAGCCTAATAGAATATTAAAATAACAATTCAGACAACAAATAAATATCACGGACAAAAGGGCAAAACATTGTTTTAAATATAGAAGCTTTTAAATTATTGCTGTACTTAAGAAACAAACAAGATAATAATAATTGTAAAATTATTCAAGTAACTTGAGAGAAATACCGCAAAAGATGTTATGAATGATTGTGTCGGAAACAATACTGAGAAGTTCTAAAAATAATATTATTGTCAGGAATAATACTCAACTCATACATCAACATCACGCATGATTTGTCTTTTCACAAGAAAGTATTTAGGTAACAATCGGTAAAAAAATATTTCCAAGAGAAAATTGTCAGTCTTTAATCTTATACGAAAATTATTAATACTACACTATACTCTCACGCCTCCTCCCTTGCGAGGTAGGCAGAGAGAACGTATCGCCAGAGATTCCTATCTTTACACTCACTTCGGACTTCCATCACATTCATGCAATTCCCCATACTCATTCTACAATTACATTTACTCAAAACACGTCCATCCTCGAGGATCTGGTCAACATTGTCCAGCCATGTGGTTCTTGGACGGCCGCGTCTCCTTACATCTTTAAGAAAATTATTAATCTATAATGATAAACCATTCACATAGGTACCTACTACCTACATTGCACACTGTACAAGCATCATTAATCTATTACTATCTTTTTGTATTCTATTTCCTGTATGGACTCTCAATGTAAGGATGGCTAGCAGGGTTGGGTGATTTACATCGATGATAAACTATATCATGATAGGTATTTATTCGATCTTTATCGGAAGTCTCATGAATAGACATCACACGTTTACGCACGTCATTTCTAACAACACATTGATTTTATTGTCATACATACAACACCCAAAATACAAAACTGTAACTGTAATAAAAATAAATGTTTTAAAAATGCAAATATCGGTAATTATTATTAATACTACACTTGGGCCACTCTTTAAATGCATTTGAATACCCCGCTACACTTCTACTTGCTTCTATGCGTCTCACCGTTTGATGTTTCAACCGTGAAATCTCGTTTAAAACTAAACAATATAAGGGACTTGTTGTACTAATACGCTATCTTGAATTTTTTTTAAATATAGTATTATTCTTTTAACACAAAATATCCATTTAGGAACTCTTATGTCAATGTGACGGAAGCAAGAAGCGAAGAGTGTGTGGCCCTTGGTTATTTCACATGTCTACCTACCCCGCCCCCCTAATAAGGCACGCAGTGTGTATGTTATGTAGTATGCAGGTACATAGATTAAATAATAATATGGAAAATAAAATATTGTATAACAATTCCTTTGGTTGTCGATACCTGTCCATGAAAGAAAGAGACCATAATGTCTGAAACGCATTCAAAGAGTGGCTTCACTATAGTAATAATGTAGGATGATTTCTAAATACTGATATTTCAGGCACAATGCTTGTATTTTAAGCCCCGCGTTGATCCTAATTCTGTGATATCCGTGATATCTGGAATCTGGATATAGGTGAATTTTTCCATGAATAGAATGATAATATGTACATACTCTTCTGGCTGATAATACTGAGAAGTGTGTTGGCAAGTCTTGCCCCTGCGTACATTAAAAAATATGCTGAAAGTACCTAGGACACAGCGTCCAATCAAATCACAGCAGTGAGCAGAGTACTAAGCAGCCCATGTCCACACACCATAGTGAGTTCAATGATCGGCAAGTGACAACATTGACGCAATAATGCCGATCTAAGATCTTACAGGGGTTAGAGACTTACAAGTTAATAAAGAGTAGGTAGGCATATTGACGTTTCAAAAGTTCCAAAACGGGAGACCTCTGATCTCGAGGATCTTACTAAATATGCTTTGCAAAAATAGAATAGATACATTGACCCTATACCTAGGGATTGACTCTAAAAGACTTTTTATATCTCGTAGAGATTTCTCGAAAAAAATAATGAAAAACACCTCCGATCTCTTTTTCCAAAGACAGCAATTCGTTTTTAGAAAATTGGGCAGATTTTTTTTGTAATTATAATATGCATTAAAATTTAGGGAATGGCAGTAAAGGTTTTGTGATTGAAGCGAAATTTAACCCAAAAAAAATGTTAAAAACGCAATTTTTTACATTTTATCATGCGATTGCTCATACGATTATGAACCTTAACGCTGCGGGAAATGGCTGTGACGTCATATTTGGGTACCGAGACTTAAAACAATAAAATTAGTCTATTGAAATTAAGTAAATTAATACAGTGCTGAGACTCTTGTTCTAACTGCGAACTTTGACATGACTTCCCTTCCCACTGTTTTACTCTGTAACAAGATTATGTATTTTTCTTATAAAATTAAATCACGACTCTTTCAAAGTATCGCCGGCGTGTCCGTATCAAACTACACAACAAGTAAACTCGTTAAAAAATATTATTTTTCAATAACAAACTTATCATTGCGTGACATTGTGGTTCATATTATGATAATAGAAGTATTTGGAAAAAGATATACAAGTACTGTTGCATTTAAAATTACATGTTTTAAACAATAGCAATTAAAAATAAAGATAAAATTGTTGATAAATTTGTTATTAAATTTTACGACCACAATATCAATGTACTGTACCAATTCATATTGTGAAATAAGTTGATATTATTATCTGTGAAAGATAACTGTGAATGCTATTTAGTTCAGCTCTATACAACTGAGAATGGATGAACTGTTAATTAATTTTTATAAGTGCACAAGTGTTTTTATTTAAGTATTATTATATTCCATCTCATTTCTTCAACCATACACCTACATACGATACTCAAGAAGAACAGAACTTATATTTGAAACTATGGCAGAGAATATTGAATGTCTGGTCTATACTGTACGGCTCGGAGACATGATTCTGAAAGTGTATACCTACTATGAACCGGCTAGACACATTCGAGATGTGGAGAATATTTCGCACACCATGAAGAGATCTGGTCAGCAATTCAGTCAGACAACTGCTGAAAGATGTCGAGATCCGTAATATCTCATATCTGGGTCACGTTCTGCGTGGAGAAAAATACAGTCTACTCCAACTAATACTCATGAAGAAGAGCGAGGGGCAGCGTGGTCTTGATAGAAAGAAAACGTCTTGGCTGATTGTCGAAATCTAAGGTCTCCCATTTTCAGAATATATATATTTTTTTGAAATGGAAATATAGGCATATTTATTAAGTGATAGGTAAGAAAAAACTAATAACGACCCCACTAAAAACATTTTTTGCTAAAACGTTGCCATCACGCTGTTAGGTACATTAGCACGTACCTGTCATAAATTTAAAACGCTAATTCCTTGTATCCATTCCCATAAGAATTTGACCTTTCTTAAACCAGTTTGTATAATGCTTTAATAATTTTCTTAAATTTTACCTCCAATGTCGCACAATTCATAAGCCGACTTTAAACAGAGATTTACAAAAAATATATACAAAAGCAATTACGAAATAACAAGCAAGACTTACCAAACCAAAGAAAGAGGCAAAGGCAGTGTCGTGGACTACTTCGCTTAAATTAAAAACAGGAATCAGCCATGTCAAACTCAAAGTCACTGGTGGGCCATACCTAACCATGAAGACCACGGACTAGTTGGGCCGCAAAACCTAATCTTATAGAAGACAAACTACTGAAAATCTTTACGAAAAAAAGTACTATTAGAGGACAAGTATATTTAATAAATTTCCAATAAAAAGGACATTACAGAAAAAAGTACAAACATTAACTTCTCTTGACATATGTTTGATATCTTTTGTCTTTAAAGTAAGTTTTGTACACTTGTTGTAAAAACACGTGAACAAAAAATGGGACATTTTAAAAATAGTTTATACACGTCTTATTTTCGCGTATTTTTCAATGTTATTCCAATCGTATCACTACCTACTTAATATTCGGTTTTTAACACGCTCGTGGGCCGCATTATCTGGCTGTTTTCAAAATAGATTCGGACCGCAGTAAAATGCTCAGTGGGCCGCATGTTTGACCTAAGCAATCGCACATTTTCTCACCCACTACATTTGAAAAGCTCCTCTTTATCTCAACGGAAGTATGATGCTTCATGTTCTCCTTTTTGTTGTTCCTGTATACAACATACGTATTGTTAAGATGTATGGTAAATTATATAACAGAGAAAATACATGGATTTGTAATTGTAATTTATTCGCACTGGCTGTAAAACTTGGCGGTTAGTTATAGAAAAAATCTAAGTTTATCGAAATGAACCTACATACACACCTTTATACTATTACAACATTGTATAATAATCACAAACACAAATATAATAAACACAAATCAATAAATTATTGAAAATATAAGATAGGTACTTACACCTTTAAGCAAACTAAGTTTCATTTATTATAATTTTTACAGTTAGTTGTATTAGCAAAACTCCTTGAGTGTCCAATAGCTATCTGATTTACCCCTCATACCACGTCTAGTTTCCAAGATATTTGTATATTCAATAAAAAAAAAAAAAAATTATTTTTCACCTCCTTAAGGGCGGAATTTCCAGAAATCCCTTTTTAATAAAAGGCTTAGAAAACCTATTAAAACCTATCTTTCTTCCACATTTCACTTTTCTACGATTAGGTGTTTGGGCTGTGTGTTGATGACTGAGTTAACATCGGCAATCGTTAATAAGGTCAGGAAACTTTGGTTAACATATAATCAAAAATCGCAAAAAATAGTAGACGTTGATATCAAAGATACAAACGAATGGAAAACCTTATTTAGTAGAGTTATGAGAACACCATCTAGGTATATGTACGTAAATTGAATTTCTCAAGTTCTCTACAATCTTGACGTTTTGTATAAGATACTTAACTCATTCAAGCAATTTTTCAAAGTTTGGATTAGATTTAAGCAAATCATAAGCGATTCTTCAATGCTTAGATTAGATTTAAGTAAATCATAATAATAATAGCAAAGCTCTTAGAAGAAGGTTGCCAGGCATCTTGACGGTAAGATGTACCTAATTCATTTACGTTTTACATCAACGCTTTCACAGTCGACTTAACAGTCCTAATCATATTCGCAATTCGTTGCTAACCTTACGAAAGCATGGGTATAATGTATACGTTTTACATCAACGCTTTCACAGTCGACTTAACAGTCCTAATCATATTCGCAATTCGTTGCTAACCTTACGAAAGCATGGGTATAATGTATAATATTTATTTATTAATATTTAGTTATTTCATCTAGCAACCTGAATGTACAAAGTTTACCTATTACGAATATACCAATAACGAAATATCTAGTATGGTTTTAAAGAAACCAGAGTCAAAAATTAAGATCTTCGGAGCTCACTTACGCACCCAGAACAGTCATGAACTGAGATGACATTTTTGGGGAAATGTGTGGAAAGAAGTAGAAAGATATGAAACAGAAACATTTATGACTAGTGTTGAAATGAACAAGTTAATATAGACGAATAAGAAACTCTACATTCTATAATCCATCATGTATGATGCGCTAACGATAATACAATAGATTTGTTTATCAACTTTTCATTCTAGTAGCCATAAATTCGGAGAGTCGTAAAGATAAGCACTCTAATATCTCGAGTTTTGTTGGTTCTCTAAGTTCAAGATAGTCGATATCAAGTTAGTACTTAATGTTTACCGCCGCAGCGTGCATGAGCATTCGTCGTTCATATTCGCCACCAATCAATTATATCGTTAAATATTCATTATCGCAGTATGACCCGCACATTACATCGCATTGTGTGGAATATGGATAGATTTAGTAGATACCTACATGATGGTTGATTGTAACGAGCGCACTGTATAGGTATGTAGGCACGACAAACAGAACGACTATTTTACATGTCCGAGGTTCAAAGTGTGTGAGACGCGTGCTTGTCATCAATTCAATTCATACTATGTACTACGCTATCATTTAGCGTCAAATTACCATACAATATAATATTTTGGTAGATCATTATGTATTCGTTATAATCAGTAGATGCATGGACACGATTCAGTATGACAAAAATATGAACATGCATATTATTTTTACGGTGATGGGAAAATGTACACTTTTTATTTAAAACAATACTAAAATTTAAAAACAACTACGCCGGCTTTTCATCTTAACTGGCCGCCGATTATACCTTTACTAGTATGAAGTGTGGACGCTCTCTTTGCTAGAGCGTTTGTTTGTTTATATTTTGTTAGTGTACGCTGAGTAGTGGAATATTAGTCCGCCCTCAGTGGAATTGCCCCGCCGAACACCAGGCGAGAAGTAACAGCACAGGTGGAGAGAAGCAAACGAGTCACAGATCAGAGACACATGCTACATGGGCACCTGCTACCACCTGGCCGTCTCAAATCCAGGAGGAGCTTCCTGAACGCGACCAAATCCCTAGCAGATATACCTGAAACTGCAAGAATTAGCATGCGGAGGGGCACAGCATAAGGATAAACAAGGGACCCTATTTAACACGCCAATGGAAGCCCTACCCCCAGGACACGATCTACCCTGGCCAGCGTGGAAAACCCTCAACAGGATCAGATCCGGGGTCGGCCGCACTAGAAAGAACCTCCAGAGATGGCGAATAGTTGAGGACGCGACGTGCGACTGCAGGCAGCTGCAGGACGCTGAGTATCTCCTGGCCTGCCCAATGGCTCCTGGGCGGTGCACATGAGAGAGCCTCGCAGATCGCTCCTCCTTGGACGATGATGAAGAAGGGGTTGTGGCTTTCTGGGAGCGGAGGGGGATCTAATGAGTGCTGACCGACACGATAAGAAGAAGAAGAGTAAATGTTGAGGTTTTCACGGTGTGCGATTGACATTGTTCTTGGTTTTACGGATGAACCGTGTGTAGATAAACTTGATCGACGTTTCGATATTTCTACTTGTGTCTTCCTCTGCGGAAGAAGTAATGGAATATTATTTGTTATATATAATCCATACCAAATCTATTGGGTATGTTTCACATTTGTCTAGTATATTCTTCAGAGGAAAAATTTTTACTGCCATCAGGGTCCATGTTGTGCTTGTCCGGTCAAACCAGTTTATTTTGTTTATTTTTTAGACGGTGTTTTTATGGTATCCAGTTTCGCCTTATCAATTAGAAAATTAATTCGAAATCATCATCGGCCCATCGTTTCTGTGCCGATGGTTTCTGTTAGTTAATTTTGGTTTGCTATTGGTTATTGGCACTGGCTATTCTATCTATCTATCTATACCCTCACGCCACATCCCTTGCAGGGTAGGCAGAGAGGACAGAGCGCCAGACAGCCCTATCCTTACACACACTCCTAGCTTCCGTCACATTCATGCAATTAGTCATACACGCTCTCCGATTCCTTTTACTCAAAACGCGTCCATCCTTGAGGATCTGGTCGACATGATCGGACCAGGTCAGTCTCGGATGGCCGCGCTTTCTCACCCCTCTTCGCTCATTCAGATATATCTTTTTTGTCATCCTGTTATCATTCATTCTCTCAACATGCCCAAACCATCTTAGTTTGTTTACTTTCATTCTTGTCACTACACCAGTCTTGCAGTCACTCATTTCCCTAATAACCTCATTCCTTATCTTATCTCTCAGCGTTTTCCCGCACATTCTTCTTAATGACCTCATTTCTACTGCATTCAACCCTGATTCATCCTTCTTCATCCACGTCCACGTCTCACTAGCATACATCAGGGTCGGCACCAAGACAGCATTGTGCACTAGCACTTTTGCTTTCATAGACACATTGCTACTACTAACAATCGGACCGAGCGCACCATTCGTCCTAGTACCGGCCAGCTTCCTTCTTTCAATGTCTCCATCACAGCGTCCATCTCTAGTAAACAAACTTCCCAGATATACATACTGATTCACTTGCTCCAGACAGTCATTACCAACCTTTATCACACAATTTGTCCTTATTTCCTCTCTTTCGAACACAAATACTTTCGTTTTATTTACATTCATTTTCATACCATTCATATCGCAGCTTTCGTACACACAGGATACTATCCGTTGTAACTCACGGCAATATTAGAATATTTGATAGCTTGTGTAAATAAATGTTGAAAAAAAAGTCAAACAAAACTTGATATGTAAGACAAAGAAAATCAATAACAAATAAACAACTTTTTCTAAGTAATAGGTATCGGAATATAAACACAGAACACTTTAGTATCGGAAGTGAAATAAAAATTCTGGTAGCAGCCTTCATACTCGGTTTACCTTATAATAGTGCGAACAGAATACTTTCTACTAAACGTTGATAGTGAAACAACAATAAGTCTGTCTGTGAGCGGCTCTCGTACCGTTCATTCATGAATGGACATCTGTTACGTAAATTGCGAACCCACCGCCAAACGCAGACTCTGGAAACAGCGGTATAACTATAGGTAGTCAATTTCCTGTGAGTGCGACTGGGAGTTATTTAAGTAGTAGATACATTACTGTAACGTCCAGAATCCCGACCACTCAGACGACACTTTAAGCAACCACCGACATATATTCTCTCACTTTTAGGTACCCAGTACACGGGTGCAGATCTAGGGGGCATTAGATGGTCATCTGCCTTGGACTACGATCTAAGAAAGCAAATGAATTGAAAAAATAACAAAAGTCTTCCTAACTAAACAATGCCCGTACAAAGATAGATAGGCACAAGATCATTTCATTTCCTTCTTTTTTAGCATATTTCTGAATATTTTTACAAAATACCTACATATGTAGGCTATCGCCTAATGGGCAATACAGTCCACTGCTTTCATTTTTATTTTTTTTATAATAAAGAAGTGGAATGAATTGAAACGAAATAAATATACCTACTTCAAACTTCCCTAAAAATATTTCCACGTAGGTAAATAATATTTTTTAAATTCTTTATTAAAAAACGATATACACGTATTTAGAAACATTAACCAAATACTTTTGACTTAACAAAAAACATACACGTGTACGAGTACTTATACTATAATTATTTTAGTAATGCATGTGTGGACGATAAGTAATTTACATAGAGTGGAACTTTTTTTCTTTTTTGGGAAATTCAGTTGGGCGGGGAATGGAAAGAATATTCTGAGAGAACACGAATAAAAAGCTGTGTGGAGGCATTTTGATATTTCAATGTTAAGTTCAAAGTTTGTTTTTTTTTTTCACGCAGCTAATTAGAACAAAAAAGCCCATATGGGATAAATATATTTAAAAGAAGTAAAATACTGAAAGCTGTGTATTTATTACTATAAATAGCTAATTAAAAAATATTCACAGAAGCTAAAAAAGTGGGAAATAATTATTTTAAAGTAAAATAAAAAAATTGTACCAATCAATAAATTTTCAACGGCCACGAATATGTATTCCCCATTACTGAAGCTGGTATTCTTTTTTTGGGATAAAAGTAGGCTTGATTTTGCGGGTTGTTTACATGGAACACCTTGAATCACGCAGCGTCCTTCCCTTACCTACCTATATACGGCAGACAGCAGCAAATTATTTTTACTCAATGCGTCAGAATGGTTGGATCCGGACCTGGCATTATCACTATCAGATGTGAAAGAGAAGTTTATGGAACTGATACTCTTGAATTGGAAATGAAGGTTAGAGTATAGGCAGACGTCATTTGAAATCGACCGCAGTCGGGTAATAAGTAGTTACTGTTCAAGAGATACATATGTAGTGAAGGATAAGGTTCGATCATGAACAAGAATATGAAAGTCGCGGCTGCTAAAACGGGCAAGTTTTGATCATATTTCGTGAACATATTTTGCCAAATCAGAACTTGGTAAAGTTTTCTATAATATCTGGCAGTGATAAGTATTTCCCTAATGGGCATTAGTAGACTTCGTCACTCTCCGAACTCTGCAAACGGGACACTACCTCGAGAAGACCTCTGCGCTCGGCAACTACTGCAAACAACAGGCTCATCGAACTCAGCAGGGCTAATAAGTCCTGTTTCTACGAGAGAGCGTTCAGCGTAGCCGGCCCTGTCAGATGGAACCAGCTTCCCGTGGATTTGCGCAGCGACCAGATAGTCACAACTTTCAGGAGCGAGCTGAAGACGTCGCTCTTCAGGACCAGTTTCCCGCGCCCTTGAGATGGATAATCCATGAAATGGCGCCATAAATTATCCGTCATAATAATAATAGCTGTATTTTTATTTGTTTATTTATTCTTTAAGCGAATATGACCTATATGCAATAAAAAACAAGATAATATAAGGTATATAATATATAGAAATATAGATATACTATATAAGTACCTACGTATAATAATAATGATATGTGATGCTCAATAGGACGAGGATATCGTTATACAACGATCTAAATTTCAGCTAAACTGAGTGAAAATAATAGGCATGTTGTAGTAATAAGTGAAATAATAAAATGAAAAATACCACTAAAAATATACGAAATATCAAAACGAAAACAAGGAAAAACACAAAGTAAAACAAAAAGAACACATAAATAAAATAAACTAGGTGAGTTACCCGTGCTTCGCGACGGCAAATTTTGATCCGTCCATTCAGTCAATTTTCTAGAAGCTTCTACAATGTTCGATTAACCCTACAATTCCTCACAATCACTCTCCTGATGGCTTGAGCCGGACAAAATATGACTAAAGATCTGAATTTATTTTTTAATCCCATTTCATACGATACCACACGCGACCACACTCAACCCTTGATTTCCCTCATCAGCAACATATCTCAGAAGGTTCCGCGTTTTCAGAAGTGTCTACCACACAGTATTTGTTTTCAGATAGCAAGGCACAGGTGTACCAAATTTGGTCGAAATTGCTCCAGGCGTTCCAGAGCTGTGGTGGAACAAACATACATACATATGTACATTGATTTTTATTTTATGTATCTATGTATACTATAATAAAACAAAGTCCGTTTTTTTTTTGTAAGTGTTCGTAAAACTCGCGCATTTTACGAAGGATTGCTGTGAAAATTCACAAAAATTTTCCTACCAATCTGCTCTAGGTTTTAACGTCTTTATTTTTGAAATAATAAGCTTTTTTCAAGAGATATTATGTTGTAAAATCTAAATGCGAAGAACTCTAAAACAAGGCGGTCATCTTGGAGTCCGTATTGAACTTCATTTTCTAACCACAGATTATTATTAGTAGACAGGTGATATCAGATGTCACAGACCAATTCAGGTGCGAAGCTACCTAAGAACACGATTCCTATCAAGTTACCTTTTGGAAAAAATGATAGGTATAACTAATAGTGTCTAATCTGACGTAATCCCATAAGAAATGTTAGCCCCGTCTTCCCAAATCTACCCTTCGCCACTGCAGACCATAGATTGTAATTGGTACCTAATTTATATAAGTTGTGTCCGAACGCCGCCGGTTTTTGGAGAAAAAGCTTTTTCTGTGAGATGCCATGGTGATGAGGGGATCCGAGGGTTGTGTGGGGTCATGTGTGGTATCATATTAAGGGGCATTGAAAAAGAAAATCAGATCGTAAATCATATTTTGTCCAACTCAAACCATCGGGTGACACCGTGCCGTTGCGAAGCACGGGTAACTCAGCTAGTGTTAAGATAAATCTCTGTACCTATATTTTAATAGATAGGCATTCCACCCATGAAATACCTACGAGTGATCTCTATTTTAAATGCCAGGGTTAAGTCCGCCAACCAACCACTTACGATATTTATTTATTTATATCGTTTGGAAAAGGCGAAGTATTGTCAGTTTGTCACTTCGTTAAAGTCTGACATCCAGCGCCTCCAGCCACTGGAGGAATTCAGGGGACAGGCTGGCAGCACAGTCATGGTACCGGGGTAAGCACGTGTGGAGCAACCATGACCCGTCATAAGCCTTTTAAGTGCCGTCCACTGCCTGCGAGGCAGGTGGAAACCAGACTGATACGATAATATAACTATACCTATGTGCAGGAGTATGAGAAGAAAATTCAAAAGAAAAGAAAAATATAGATAAATACAACTATATAGTTAGGTATACTTACAAAATAATTAAAAAAATAAAATAAATAATTAAACACGTATACGTCTTTCTATCTATTTATACCCTCAAACCACGTCCCTTGCAGGGTAGGCAGGAAGGACACAGCGCCAGTCAGCCCTATCCTTATACATACTCCTAGCTTCCGTCACATCCGTGCAATCTGTCATACACGCTCTCCGATTCCTTTTACTCAAAGCGCGTCCATCATCCTTGAGGATCTTCACACCACTTCGTTCGCTCAAATTTATTTTTTTAGTCATCGTAACACATCAAAAACAGCAAAATCAAAAGAGCACCAATAAAAAGGGATGGTTGCTACATCACTCACGAACGGGTGGAGGCCAATATAACATGATAATATACTGAATTTCACAATAGTTTTCAACTTACTTTTGACTAACACACTCAGACTTTGATGTAGTAATGCACACCGGTCGTTCCCCCAACCCAGCATTTTGAGAATGCCATGGTGATACACTGAATTTACAAAAACAAAGATTTCTTATGTTATATTCCAGACTAGACAATCTATAGGGCTCAATCAGTATCGTATCTCCGTCATCCAAGCCAGGGTAAATAATATAATTATTAAGTACTATGTTTTTAAAGTATCCACTGCGAAATGGGTTCTACCTGGTCACCGTCTTCCTAGAAACGTGCCCAAAAGATAGAGAGACCGTTGGTTCTTGACATCCACGAGTAGAGCAGCTTTCTGTCAGAGTAATAGACCAATCCAAAAGAAGGGGAAGAAGGAAAAAAAAGATCATATAATAGATAAAAAGGAGGACACGTTATTACGGTGCACCAACAATTCGTCATCTGACAGTTGACAGTGACCCCCGAAATTCATCCGTCCGACACTCCGCCCCCTGAACAATATATCCATTTCAGCCCACTTCTTCAACTTGCATACGTGCATACGTATTTATGATATAGTCGTTATTTTTCTGGACGAACTGCCGGAGAGTCGAACTGCCGGGGGACGAACTGTCACCCAATCTCCATCATATTATATTTGTTGAGATATTTAAAAAGCTACTTGAACTCTAGTTACGTTAACATTTTTCTATTAGTATTAATTCTCCAGTGTCCTAAATATTTGACATATTCGATACATTAATAACAAACTTGGGTATAAATTAATTTAGGTATATCTACGTTCGTTGCACAACGCAAACAGACAAACAAATCTAAAATATATACCTACTACGAATACTGTTAATTCCTGTGTACACACATTATCAGTTGGTAATGTTAGGCAATGATACCTACCACTTTAATAGCAGCATTTGGACATTATAAAATTTGTTTGTGCAACACTACAACTCAATCATTACAAAGTAAGTATAGTTACATGTATTGGTACGTTACATCTCACAAAAATTAGTACCTATTCTATAATACTATACCCTCCTCACGCCACCTCCCTTGCGGGGTAGGCAGAGAGGACGGATCGCCAGACTTTCCTATCCGTACACACATTTCGGGCTTCCGTTACATTCATACAATTCGCCATACACGCTCTACAATACATTTTACTAAAAACACGTCCGACCTTGAGGATCTGGTCGACATGGTCCAGCCATGTGGTTCTTGGACGGCCACGTTTCCTTACACCACTTCTTTCACCGGGGTAAATTTTCCTTGTTATCCTTTCATCATTAATTCTCTGCACATGTCCCAACCATTTCAACTTGTTCACATTCATTTTAGTCACAACATCCGTTTTACATTCACTCAACTCTCTAATCGCTTCGTTTCTTATCCTATCTCTCAACGTTTTTCCACACATTTTTAGTACCTACATCATATTTTATTTTTGTTTCAGCCAAAAATGGAATTAACAATCACGTTCTTATTTATTTATTTATTTAGTCACATGGGCACAAACAGTTAAAACAGCACATGTCAACAATTAAACAAAAGCAGAAAGCAAACCAGTGAAGGCCCGTCAATTTTACCAGAAAAACATTTCTAAGTTAAAACAAATTAAATTTAAAAAACTAGTTATAAGTAAAGAAATATTATATGTATGTATAGATAAAAAAAGGTAAATTCCCTTTATACCTACATGGAAATAACCTAATATTGTTTCTCATGTTTTCTTTTGAAAGTATTATTGTTGAACAGGTAATTCCATTACATAATGCTATAAAATATAACGTTATCATTTTCGTGATATGAAAAATAATACGCCTATGGTTCAATAATCTTTCTAAAATAAAATTTGTATCTCTGTCTGTACCTTACATTAATGTAGGACGAATCCCACATAAATATTTTAGTTCGTACCTATGTTTGTAACATTTTCACCTTATCCTTAATAGACTCCTAAACCGCTCATCCGATTGAGATGAAACTTTGGGAAATTGTTGTGCTTGCCCCAAGGATGGTTCATACGGGGGTGCGGGGTCTGATGGGGGGGGGGGGCACGAAGAGGGGGGCATAGAAATAATCAATTATTGTCCAATCCATATAGCTTTTTGTGTCGAAAAGATGAATAGTAACCCTCCCGGGATCCGCAGGAATAAAGAGGGGGGGAAGTTGGTTAGGGGGCTAGGGGGGTCGGAATAAAAAAAGTGATATTAGTGTCGAATCTATAGTTTTCCACCTCAATAAGATGAATAGTAGCCCTCCCGACATCCGCAGGAATAAGGGGAGGGAGTAAGGGGGGGCTGGGGGGGGGGTCGGAATGAAAAAGTGATATTGGTGTCGAATCCATAGTTTTCCACCTCAATAAGATGAATAGTCACCCTCCCGACATCCGCAGGAATAAGGGGAGGGAGTTAGGGGGCTGGGGGTCAAATTCAAAGAAAAAAGTTTATTTTATGCAGACCCACCAAAACTGTTGTGAGTTTTAGTGGCTCTGTAGTACTTTGACTAAACATGATGGTACCACTGATTTTGGGTTCCACTGCCGACCTACTTCACCATACATACACAAATTTTGCCGTTGCGAAGCACGGGTAATACAGCTAGTGTATAATAAACCCTTGATACCCTTGTTCATTTCTCTTAGAAGAAAGTCCATTACACTACTACGATAAAACCGAAAGAATTTCTTGGCAGGATTCGAAAGATCGGAGTATTTTCAATCGTCCGATATAAAAAAGTACGCAAAGAGTCTTTGAAATTGATACATAAATATAAACATTCAGTGCACGTCCAAGATTACTACTTAAGGACTCGTCGACATTTTAAAAAGTATCCCTAGTGGACATTGGTATTCGTGTACTAAAGCAGAAGCTACGATCTCCTAGTAGTAATAGTAATAACATTACGTTATGCTTATACTGTATCAGATTTGGAATAGATAATGATAGCATACGGATATTATTATAATACTGAAATAAATTATATCGTTTTTTGAAAAAAAAATCAGAAATTATTAAATAAATTGAAGGTGATTTTTTTTAAGAAAGGTCAAGATGAAGCCTTCCTTTGTACCACTGCAACCACAATAGATGTATTGTGATATCGTTTGATATCTCGCCCTCAAGAGCCTTGTGCATCAAACGGAAAAAATGTGCCTTGACAAAAAATAGTCATAGTAAGTGTCTCTTGACAACGTTTAGGAACGTGCGGTAAATGCTGAGAAAACGAGGAACTTTTCTAATTTCTTTCCTTTAAGAATCTACGTACATTTATTTATAAGACAGACATCGTTTTTTTTTTCAAATTATATATTCAAATTAAAACACTTGATATTTTGTGAGTGATTTTCGTATACTCCAGGGATGATCACAACATAACAATAAAATACCCTAAAATGAAATTAAAATAAAATATCTCTAATCCAACGTCTGCAATAATTTGATTTTATTAATTTATACTTTAATTAACATGACACTTGAACAATATGTAAACGAAAAAGCATTCATGGTACAGAAATAATAATCATCTATAATATGAAAATGAAAATACATATCGAAACAAATTTTAGGGATGCCGAATTACGTGTACTTATTGAATAATTGAATTCTTGATTTTTCTTCACAGTCCTAAGGCCCTTAGGCACGAGGTAAATAAAGTTACTTTAAAGTAAAGTTTACATAGTATTAATAAAGGTATAATACATTGATAGTCACAGATGCATATATCGGTACTCGACCTAAACTCGTATCAATGACTGCAATCAAACAATTTATGACGCAGCATCACCACTCACAAATTAAAGGAAATGGTGCACAAACCGATTGTTAGTAGTAGCAATGTAACTACAAGTGCTGATGCACATTGCTGTCTTAGTCCCGACCCTAATGTACGAGTATGCTATGAGACTTGGATGCCTGGAGAAAAACTAGCAAGGACTTAATCAAGTGCAAATGAAATCGGTGAGAATGTATGAGAAAATATTTAGTAATCGGACATGAAATGATAGATAGATAGATAGATAGATTTTTTTATTCAGTCATTTTTAGTGCAAATACAAACATAGATGGGTATTACAATTCAAAATATAGCGACATTTATTAATATGTAAATAGTTTGTCTACGTCTATGAGAACGAAAGATAGGATGCATTGTTATGGGAGACAAAGGGGCGTGAATAAAAGCAGGGGTCCAAGAATGATGTAGACCACGGGGTGGGGCGCGCAACTCTTTGTTCAATATAATGTATGTTCCCGATTTTTGGGGGCCCTAAAATGAAGTCAGAGTTCATACAACATGTAAATAACTTTATGATGTACATAATAATTCACGTATTTGCAATAATAACGTTCAATTAAATCACCTGCGGCCCTATTTCCTTGTGTATTCTACCAAGCACTTTTTTCAACGTGCTAGAGGGGGCCCCTGGATGTCTTAATTCGCCGTTCGCCAAGGCTTGAGTGGTAAAAGGTTGGGAACCCGTGATATAGATCGCTCGCGTCGACCATGTTATAAAAAAAGATTGACGAACTGGATTAAAAATAATAGGAGAGCGCGTATGACTTTATGCTTTTGCAATAAGTCCGCCTTTTGGCACATTGCACTGTCTTGTTTTTGTTATTATAAATGTTTAGTGGCCAATGAAGCTTTATTTATTTATTTATTTAAGACTAATTGTGGGAATGTGAGGAAAACAAGGAGCCAGTACCTATTAAAATATTGGGGTATGGTGCTCTGCTCTTTGACTACCTTGCAGGAGACGCGGCATAAGGGGATACATATTATAAAGTTTACATTATTATTTTCTTTTCTTTTCTTCATAAGCCCTGCAGCTTCCATTTCTGGATATAGGCCTCCCTCATTCGTCTCCATCTCTCTCTCTGGATTTTGCCTCGGATGTCCATTTGAGGCCAGCGTTAACTTCAGGTCATCTGTCCAACGCATCTGTGGCCGGCCAATTTTTGGCCATTATTATATCCAAATATCCATATAGGGCATAGGCGAACTGTAGTGTGACACTTTTATGAAGCTTAAATAATAAATAAATAAAAAGTATGAATTCCGTGAACTCTTCTATGTACATTTTTATCTAAGTATGCCATTGTTATTCATTTTCCTTCATATATTTTCTTATCGTTGTTTCATTCCTTCTCTCGGTCGTTTAATATTTTCCTTCACATTCCTCTCAATGACCGCATTTCCAATGCGTCATCACGATGTAATATCATCCATTTGTATACTTCATTTGTTTACTGTGCTACTTCTAACTATTGGTTTCTTGTTCTCTAGAGATCCACACGACATGCTAATAATAAGATACATATAGGTACCTACCTATCAGTTAAGAGAAGTTTAAATCATCCATGACGGAATTTCCGCAAAAAACGATAAATCCTTCATTAATGCTTGAACCCATTAGATAAGTAACAATAAGGTGCTGGATTATTGGGTATTTGGATAAAATTAATAGGTGTCTCACACTGACGATCATCATCACTATTTTGCTTTACTCGAAGCGCAGAAATAAATATACCCAATCAACATGGAAAAGGATACATGTCAAGAATTAAAAGCATAGCTTCTTAATACCAGCAAAGAATTTTCTTTTTTTCAAGTCCGTTTAAATGTCAAATATTAAAGAAAGCAGAGTCAACTGAGCGGTCAAAGATAACAGCATAATGATTATTAAAATCTGCTAAACACCACAGGTGTAATTTTATACAACAGACAATGTACCAGCAAAGTGTAGATGTCCTCGTTCCTTTGTAGGAATACATTAGGTGACTGTAGCAGAGAAGAGAATGATTATTAGGGATACCGACTGCATGGGTACGCTTTACTATAAGGTGCATAATCTAGTACTGCGTTTCATCGATCCAAAGCTTAGGGGAATGCCCTTCAAAATGAAATTGAGTGGGTACTTTCTTGCCGAAGTATCTGGTATTGTTTGGAATTCCTTGAATATTTGAAATCAGAGTAAGGGATTGTATATCATATGATTCCATGTAATACAAAGATCAAACATACTATACGTACGTTTTATAATAACGCCAGGTTGTTGGGTAATTTAATTATCTTATTCTTCATTTGTGTGCGAAACAACCATTGCATTTGGGACTTTTGGGAGTCAAAGCTCCAGTAGGTACCTACTGATTTATATAGTGAAAAGGGACTTACATTTTAAAATTACCAGAAAGTCAACAATGAGAGGCACAAATTTGATGGGAACTTCGTCTACATAATTTCAAGAGAACTTCAAAGGATAAAATTTAACGTAAACACTCAGAAAAAAACTGACATTGAAATTTTAGAATTTGCCTTCAAATTTAATTCTAGTCTCAGCGTAGCCATCTTAATGATTATCATCATCATCAAGAACTTCCAAAGGCAGCAATAAATTGGCAAATGATTTTTTTTAGAATCTATAGTTTAGAATAATAATAAAAAGGTTTCATAAATTTGTGTTTTTCACTATATGACGAGTGGAACGTACTCGTACTTACCTACAAAAGGACGTTAAGTAGCTGCCTGATAGAAAATGAATTAGGAGTTTAAAATATGTGTAATCACTTACACTACAAATAAACCGTAAGTATATGAATATAATACGGAATTACTTAGGAACTACTTTTTTTGAAAATGAATTTAGAAAATGAACTTCGTAAACCGAAATACATATTTGTAGACTTCTGCTTTTGTTGTGAAGTGAAGCAAGGCATCGGTGATAGAACCCGCGCTCACTGGATTAACAGTCCAGCCCAGCTTCTTACCGACTTTTCATTCATTTCAAATGTATTTATGAACACCATCAAATAAATTTAATACTAACTACCTTTATCTAGTCACCATCAACGAAATATTAAATTCAAAATAAATGTACTACAGAAATATTATAAGAATTTAAACAGGTGAACAAAGGAGAATGCTAAAACAAAACCCAGGCCTGGCGCAAACGAAATGTAACTCAATTGATAGGTAAAAATAAGTAATTAAATTAAAATTAAAAAATTGTGAAAATTTTGTTAAGAAACATGTGCTTTTGTGAAATATTGATATTTTTTTACAGAATTTTCTCTAGATTCCAAGAAAAAGGCCACAAATTAGGAACTTTATCGCAAGCCTACATTATTTACAATGATTTTTAATTTATTTTGTCAAAATCGAGTGGGTGGTTTATGAGTTATAGTCAAAAAACCCAAATGAGAAATTTTCATACTCCTCAATTTTCAAAAGATCATAACTCCAAAACAGTTGATTTTTCGACATACATTTTATAAACTTTTTTCATATTTTTTCATCCTCTATCACTTGTCCAAATATTGGACATAAGGAAGCTACAACCCTGCATTTGATTTTTTTTTTATAGAGGACCTTTTGAAGTAAAACAGGAATATCTTTTTTTGCAAAGGGAACTATATCCAGTTTTGTACCTTTTTAAAAACTACACGAAATGAGGAAGTTTTTAATATAATTTTCCAACTTAATGTCATACTAAATTTTTACAGTGTAAAGGAGTTGAAATTTGCTAATAAAAAACAAAAAACTCGAGAGGCGGAAACGATGTTCTTTTTTTCAAAATTGTGAATTAATAGGTTTTATTTTGGACTATAATCAAATAGCTGAATTATTCAGGGTTACGAATCAATAATTTTAATCCCATAATATTGAATTTTATGACCATGGCGATCGAAAAACTGATCGAAGGTGTAGAATTTCACGAAAAACAAAAAAGTGCCGATATCTCGAGAATGAGCAACTTTTACTAAGGTCATATTTCGATTTTCTGGTAGGTTATAAGCTAGTCTACCACCCCTTCACGGAATGACGTTGATTTACGGGACAGCCTGTATGTATGCATAAGATTGCCTATGTTTAAGTATGTTATTGAATGTTGATGGATGCTTGACAACTGAAGTAGGTAATGTAGTATTTGGTTGTGGCATTGTTATTGGAATTATTGTAATATTGTGCTTCATGCTCCCCACCCTTTACACAAGTATTACACATTTTAATAGCACTTATAGGTAATGTATTATTAATTATTATACAATATAAGGTAATTTAAGATAATCTATATATATATATAAAACAATGTCCGTTATTTGTAAGTGATCGCATAACTCCGCCATTTTACCATGCATTGCTGTGAAAATTTACACGTACAAATCTGCTTCAGGTTTTGACGCCGCCATTTTAAATTTAAATAAAATAATAAAAAAATCAAAGGTAGGTACTACCTAGTGTCTTCACATCATTTGCTGACTGACGTACCTATCTATTTTTAAATAACAGCAGATTTTTCTGGACGGGTATAGGTCTTTACCTTCATCGGACGATATCGCTTTGATGAGACTGAAAACATTATTAGATAAAGTTTGATATGTATTTTCACTTGTCTACTTATCTAATTTTTAATTATAGAAGATTCAAAATATTTCGAAAATGTTCCGATCATTCTTTATGTTAGAAAAGTAACAAATTTATCTATGCCTCTACGCACCTACTCGTAAAAAGGATTTGTTACTTGACCATATATCTTAATGCCTCAAGGGTTTGTCCACTTATAGTACCTACTAATAAATGTACCTGCTATTAAAAATGTTTGTAGGTATATCAATTTAGTCCAGTTGGGTTAAAGTAGCTTTTTTATAAAAATATTCAAAATAAGGTACAAGAAAAACAGAATTTGTTTCTTTTATTCTAATATATTTGGGGTTAGGTACCTACTTCAATTTAGGACGCAGTAGTATGATTGAGGTTCCTACACGGGTTTTACCTTGTTTCTCATACCGAAAACCTTTTTGTTTTAAATAATAGTATAATATGGAATGTAGGTAATATAATGTACTAACGAAAATTATTTGCATTTTTCTATTTGGGTATTTGAAATCACGGTCGGACCAAGAACTTTAATTTGAAACGGTTATTTGATGCCTGTGAGGTGTGAGCTATTAGGATAGGTCAAATAATAATAAAAAATAAAAAATCTATAATGTTTAGTACTTATAAACAATTACTACCACCCGATTTTGTACAGACACCAGCAAAAAAAAAACATTTCCTATCAGACATAATTGGGATCAGACATAATTCTTGTCACATATCGACCGGCGCAAGGACATTTTTTATGCTGTAATACTGATTGACGATATAAATACAGTTTGAAATAAGTAATAATACGTAAGTATTTATATAATCGCATTCCTCTTGCCAAAATTCCTCTCTTGCATAGAGAAGCTATGTGATGCATTAGTAAAAACTAATGGTCAATGAAAACTAGAACGACACGATACTGCTTCATATAACAATGAAAAATGAATATAAATTATCACTTAAGAGTATGAATACCGACATTTCAAAAATTTCTGAAAACGGGAGACCTTCTATTTCGACAACCGTAACTAAATATGCTTTGGAACAAAATAGGGTAGATGCATTGAACCTTTATCTAGGGAATAACCGTAAAAGATTTTTTATATCTTGTGTAGATTTCTCGAAAAAATTTTAAAAATACCTCTGATCTTTTTTTCCGAAAGACGGAAACTCGTTTCCCGAAAGTTGCAGAGCAATTTTTTTGTACTGATAATATGCATCAAAATCTAGGGAATAACCGTAAAAGTTTTTTGATAGTCGCAAAATAAACCCAAAAAAATGGAAAAAAACGCTATTTTCACCATTTTATCATGCGATTGTCACGCGATTTTGAACCATAATGCCGTGGGAAAAGACGAGGTCATTCTTGGTGCCAAGCCCTTAATGTATTTTAATAATACACACAGGTATGACATGGTGGCAAATGCCAAGACCTATGAGTAATTAGGTGCGACAAATATTTAGACCACATTCGTAGTATTATTCTCCAAGTATTTTTATTTTTGTTATTATGAGCACTAAAGGTTCGGAAGGGTTTAATAATATAGATTAATAAATGTTATTTAGTCTTTTCTATTTCAAGCGGTACTAGATTTCCACAACTCCCTCTATATTTAACATTATTTGTTGATATAGGACTCCAATATAGATAAGTATTCAAATACAAACTTCGTCTTATTTGTTTAACAGATGTGGCATCCAACTTAGCTCGGGTTAATAAATAAATGAACAACCATGTCGCTCGATAAACACATCTATCCTTGATGCTAAGACATTGGCATGTATTATGCAGAAAAGAAATACATATTACTTACGAGTACGCGTGGTCCAAAACCACCTCCGAATCCCGAGAAACGTTGTTCCTAGAGCGGTCGTAACAGTAGTACAAAAATGTGAAAAAAAAAATAACACACGTGTCCAAGAGATGCATAAACATCACTGCCAATTTTAAAGATCTATGTGTCTCACAGCAGTATCAATAATAATTAAACTCGTACTTGTAGAAATGATGCCCTTGTATAATGTCGTTCACCAGTTCACGAACTGTTAGGTACACTTCCTTTCGTGTTGGCCGGCCAACGATAAAAATAAAAGGTAAAATAAATTACTTGTTCCGAAGAGGTGTTATTAAGAAATATTAAACGGTTCATATTCCGCGGATACTAGGGTAGTTTTTTCCATACAGAAATAACTAAAAAAAATCATCTACGAATAATTATTTATTAACAAAGCACGCTATTTCCAACAAAGTGAATTTCTTCTATTGTGAAGGAAGTAATTTAGTGCGAAATTAGGTAGGTACCTCCTTATTTATAGAGTTGATATTTATTCAGTAAAACTCTATTTTAATTCATTTTTAACAATAGCTCATACATAATATAGAGGGTAAACGTGAGGTGGCACCCTGATATTGGCATAGACTATAAAGAATTCAATAAACACGCAGTTATCACGCAATGACTCTAAAGTAGTAACTATATATATCATCACTTATTCGTCATCTTATCTCCCCTCACCAACTGTCTCAATATTGTATGCCGATTGATTTCAAATTGTATATTTTCATCGACAAGGACCAAAACACGGTTCATTAAGCCACATACCACTTTCAGTATTTAACCCATGGATATTCAAGAATGAAAAAATGTTAATAATAAAAATGATACCGGTTAAATCTCATCAATTGGCCCTGAAAATTTTATTGATTCGTTTTATTAAAACTTCACCGCAGATGTTCAACCAACAAGTATCAATAATGTAACATTACTGCGTACTACGAAAGGGACATGAAATGATATTTTCCGTAAATATAATATCGAATAAGAATAGTATCCATAATAATATATATTATTCTTTATTCGTTCTCTTGCCGTCGGTTTGTGGAACTGGGTCAAAAAGGCAAAGTTCTTGAAATGCTGGAATATATTTTCTCCAGCTGATGCTTTCTCTGTCACTTGGCTCCGCTTCTAATATAGTTATTTAATACAAGTTTCATTTTTCATTCCTCACTGATATTATTAAACCTCATAATTAAACACTCCACACACTAAGCCTTCCATTTCCATGTATGTATGATATTACTACGGGTCTAGGGTTATCATGCATGAGACCGGGTCCACAGATCTATATCAGGTCCGTAAATGCTAGGTAGTTAGTAAATTAGGTACGTACCTATAAACAACTTTAGAAAGCAAAATAAGTGGATTTGCGAAAAAAGGTTCAAGGTTTCATTAAAAGGAAAAGAATTGGGGCGGCGAAGGGAACAAAATGTGAACTACAGCTGCGAGTCTCCATTAGAACTTCGTTTATTATCTGCCGTGTGTTGAAAACGAAATGTACCTACCTCACTGAACGCACAGTGTCTTGAAACTTTGTTGAATATCGAAATGAAAAAAGCTACTAGGTAACAATCTACTTTTTACAACTATTACTGGAAAGTTCATATTGAACACCCACCGCACGCCAGATAGTGCAGGCGCCTCAGGGTGAACCAGAAGGGCAGCCCCCGTCAACACTGCCCGAAAATTACTATTCGAAGGTACCCTCCAGGCCCCAGGGTGAGATTGGATTTATTTATTTAAATATAATACAATATTTAACAACAAATGATAACTACATATTATTCTGAACAGAAAAGTGTTCCAGCCTCAGGAATCTTTTATTCATCCTTTCACGAACATCCAAAAGTAAGAGTTGACAAGCCTAGCAATTTTCCCGGAGTCCACCTCTCTTCCCTAACTTTCATCGTTCTATCATTCCGAATGACACTGTTTGCCCTAGGATACCGTCCGGGAAAGATTTACGCAAATTGATTATTTTCTTCTTGCTTTCATTCGTTCACTTCCCGAACGGTCCGCTCTATGTCCCGATTATTATGGCAACCGTATACCTAACTACTTCTGTAGTGTCCCAGATTCCTAGATTATGAAATATAATATCCCGCTCACATCTTGCGATGTTTTTTAATGATCTAGTATGACCTAATTGTTTGCAAAACCCATCAAGTCGTTAAGGCGCAATTAACTTTTGTAACATGTTTTTTTTTCCATATATACCTATTATATAGTTACCTACCCAGAACCAATTTATAACAATTAAAACATAAGAGTACATGTCAAGGTCAATGAACAGTGACGGTGTAGTAGAGTTATTGTTATTAAAAATAATGTGAGAACAAAATGCAATATACATCGAGTTAGTTCATTTGAGAGATCACAGGTCATAAGGAAAAGTATGTTCTGTCTCTAATGAAAGAGAACACAACTTTTGTGATTAGAATGAAAGCAGTTAAACACGTTTGGGACATGAGATAAGAATAGAATATCTGATGATACAAATAAAACAATATTTGTCTTTAAAAGAAATAGAAATATATCAGTACATTTGCCCATCCTACACATCCTATAGATAAATATGAAATATTGAGAACTGGCAAGTAGATAGCAGTGACTGCCTCCCCCGAACTTCCAAAAATTAGGCTTGCCCAAATAATGACGTAATGTTCATACAATGAAGCATAAAGCACCCGTATATTACGTTAACGAGGTAATATTTCATATTTAGATTTTTAGTACCGAAGTCATCATCAGCTTGCAAGATAATAGAAAAATCCTTTGATACGCTACTGATGGTGACAAATTATAATTAATTGCCTGTTAGGCTACAGATAAGATTATATGCCTATACCAATCTGATATTCTTAAGTTATTGTAATCCCTATAAAGAAGAGGGTTTAGGTGACATTCCAATTGTACCCAAAAACAGATTTACTTACGGGTACCTAGCTAGTAGCTACATAGTAAAATAAGAAAAATCTGAAAGGAGAATATTACAATAGAGCTTACAATTCAACCCTCATACCACACAAACCCGAACTGAGAGGTGAAGCTAAGGAAAATACGGAAAATCTAGGAGATGATGAGCCGCTATTTTACAACTCCCGATACCTACGCCGACGGTTGGGATAACACTACTTCACCGCATGTCGTCTTACGCATGTCCGTTGAAAATTGGATAGAAGAATACCTATAAAGAATAACATTAATATTAAACGAAAAATACGTTTTATATCAGGGGTGGACAACATGATTAGATCCAAGATCTACTGTTTACTGAGGAAGCCCTGTGCGATCTACCAATTACATACTTCTTGAAATTTTAAATGAAAGAGCTATACAGCGTAAAAGAGAGGATAAATAACGTGACGGAACGGCGATTGAAAAATTATACAAGATATTATTATTATGGATAATGCGTGCAGCAGTTAGTGATTTCGTTGCGCAGTCTATTCTACGTATTTATGTTTATATTTTTTGCCTTGCCACGATCGATTGGACTAATCGACCGGTTGGCTACCCCTGTTTTATACCGTATGGCACCGATGTGTAAAGGTTCAGGGATTAAGATCTTGAGAACTCAGTCAGAGAATTGCTAAAGAAGACATCGATTCCTTTCACTATGCTGGTTAACCTGCGAAACTGATATTCTTCGATAATATGATTTAAGGCTTCACATTCACAAATTAATACACGCTAGCACGACATAGGGAGGCCGACACTCTCTCGACTTTTCGTGTGAGATGTTACTAATATTTATTTGAAAGAAAAGCAATGGCCTTAGTAGCGTGACAACCTGTGTGTATGGTAATGACGTCTGAATGTGTATTTTTATAGTTGTTAGAAAAATTATTGTAGGTAGTTTGAAATTGTTAATTTTAAATTATAAATTTTGTATTAACAACTTTATGAATAAATCAAATTAAATTAAAATTAAATAAAAGCGGTCTGGGTAGCGAAACACTGTGACCTTTCTCTTTTCCCAAGAGAGTGATTTCAAAGTTCAAGTAAAACATACAAAAATTAGGTATGGTGTCTTAAATTTTTACTTCACTGTTAATAAATTGGCCTTTATCTCTAACGTGGGGTATTATAAAAAGTACGATAATGCATAGGTAATCGTGTCTTACTGTAACACTTACACCCAATTTGCATAATAATATTTTACATGTAATGGTACCTGCCTACCCTTTTCACGACTAACTCCTTTAAAAGCTGTGTAAAAGACAGTAAACTTCTAAAAGCTTTTTATTAAACAAACAGTAAAGATAACAGAGAAACGTACATTTTATATGGAAATTAGGCGTTTGATCAAAACGACTTACATATTGTGTTAGTCTAATCAATTCAAAATACCTATCTAGTAAAAGATACAATTATTCGCTACTGTTATTCGACTAAACATACTAATTACTACAAAGTATATTATCATTAAAATACCTATATTACATTAATTATCGAATGATGACAGCTTTACCATTGTTTTTATTTATATTTATACTATGACGTGATATTCCATTTAAAGGCTCGCGACCCAACCATGACGTCATGGTCATTTCCCGCAGCATTAAGGGTCAAAATCGCCGGAACAATCGAATGATAAAATGGTGTTTTTTCTATTTTTTGGGGTTAATTTCGCTTTAATAAAAAACTTGATTTTGAAACCGATTTTAATGCATATTATCAATACAAAAAATCTCCACGACTTTCGGGAAACATGTTGCTATTTTTTGGAAAAAAGATCAGAGGTATTTTACAATGTTTTTTTGAGAAATCTATTCATGATCAAAAAGTATTTTACGGTTATTCCCTAGATAAAGGTTCGATGTATCTACTCTATTTTTTCCAAAGCACATAATACAGTCAGGTTGACGAGATCGAAGATCTCCCGTTTTTAGACATTTTTGAAATATCAATATACCTACAAACAATTCTCTGTAAGAAGTCCCCTGGTGCAAACTTGGTTTAGTGTTGCTTGATGTGATAATACAATATGGTTAATTTTTTTTCGCTACTTTCAAATTATATTTCAGAACTGTTGTTTAAAACATTTTGCCAATTTTTGAATTGTTAGAATAAACTGGCAACATTGTTTTTCTAACCTGTAGTGGCGGCTTGAAGGGATTATTGGAGTATTTTTTCTTTTTCAAACTCGCAATACTATATTTTCTTTAAAATGATTTCTTTAGCGCTACTCTGTAATATTTTCGGCATTGTAGGTTACTTGTAAAATATACAATGTGAGAATATTGGGAACCTTTGACAGCTCGTACGACAAGATTCGACACTCAGGGCTACCAACAATACAATCTAAACTTCACTTGCAGGTAACGTCCGCACGGTGGACAAGACGGATGAAATTAATAATACTCTTAACATTTTTGTTTACCTATGTAAACACTTTTCCGCACATAGACAACTATCATAATGAATTAATGATGTCCACACAAGTGTTTCACTACTTAGTATATATAACCAGAAAATCAAGCTCTCAATTTTATATTGTATGTACTATGTAGAGAAACTCGGAAGCAGTAATTGATTTTACGACTGCAAAATTTGTTTTTTTCGCAAATTTGAAATTCGTAAGAATAAATGGCTTTTATAGGCAATTTTACTTTAACTTCCAAAAGCCCTTTGGTATACGTAGATCAAACATTTTGTTTTCTCTTTAAATGTCTCGTCATCAGGTTGTCGAAAAGTATCCGAGAACATCAAATAAAATATCGTTTCAATATAATTATGTACATCCCGTAAGCAACAAAAGTTTGCTACTTGCGCTGGCAACACGCAAAGACGAAAGATACACAAACAGTCAAATGAAAATCGTAATTTAAAAGAAGAAAGGCGATTAAGAACAACGATTCATAATACTATACTTACTGTTTCAACATCTCGAGTTTTACTTTCTATATTTACTTAATAATGGTAGACTATTTAAAGTAAACACAAACGACTAAACGGGAGAAGTGAGAAATACAGCGATCTGAGAATCATTTCAATCGATCCTGTCGAAAAGATCCGCAAGTACGAGTAATAATAATAATAATAATCGGACAACTTTAGGCGCCGTTTAGCGATAAAATCGCCCCAAGGGCACCTTACATTTTTCTTTTCACCATATAGGATCGTCACAAACAGTAAAAATGATAATTAAATCACCACATAGGATCGTCAAAAAACAAAATAATAAAAATGAATTAATCTAATCAGTATTTATTTATTTATTTATTTTAAATAACACACGGCTCAAGGCCATTAATACATAAATGAAGCTTATTAGTAGGTGTTAGTATTAGTAGGTGTATTGATTGAAAGTAGTAAAATAGCGTGAATGTGACGAGTGAAAAAATCTTGTATTTTGTCATCTATTTCTACAGTAAAAGAGATAAAAACTAGGTGGCATAGGTAGTATAAATCCAAACTAGAAATATACAATGCAAAAATATCCGTATATTTATTTCGCAGCAAAGTGAATAGAATAGAGGATAATAGTATAAGGGTAGTAGAGGTCATAGGAAGGGCGATTTCAAATTACAGGAAAAATGGGTCAATTTAAATTTACATCGCGTAAATTACAATCTGTATAGTGTATAACAATGTTGCTGAATAACAAAGTACCTACACCTAATAAATAACAGTAGGTACACTGTAGAGTATTATTTCATAGTAATGTACTACATTCTACCATGCATGATGTAATAATATATGGTGGTTAAATCAATAAATCTCTCATTTTTCTCACTTCATTAACCATAACTAATAATACTAGGAAATTACATAAATATATCCCACCAAATAATACAATCTTTACACGTTGCTTATGTTATGTGGAAAATACACACGTCTCTGAAAATCAAATAGACAAAAATACAACGATGGTTGAAACCTTACCGCTATAATCATATATCAGTTTACCTATTAGTATTAATAGATATTAAGAATAATGGAAAGGGTCGCGAGTCTCAAGTGGGTCTGGGCCTGGGCTGAACTTATTGTCATCAGATGCCAGGATTCACGACAAATCAAAAGCTTGTGGAATGGCGACCAAGAACAAACCAAAAAATAGGCACCACGCAAGGTGGCCTATTGATACAAAGAAATAAGGGAAGGTACTGTGGAAGGCAAAACAGGAGGTTTATTTTAACATTGAATCTAATATGCTGAGGAAGAGGAAGGCTTTCGAAATGCCTTGAATACAGACATATAGTCCAAGAGCCCGCTGCTTAATTTATGACGTATCTGTTTTTTGATTGCCATTACGGGTAAACTACTAGTCCTATGAAAAAATAGACTTAAAGTTTTTTGTAGACAATTTAGCAAGGATTATTTTTGTGATTGACTACTTTCTCCTATCTCTTACCATATTCCTATAAAATGCGAAAAACCGCGAAGAGGGACCTTTTCGGGGGGGGCAGGGGGGGTTGCGGCAAGATTTTAATAGGCAACCCTAGTGCGATGTAATACCCTATTGGTAAGCTATCGTTTATACCACATTTCGATTAAAAAACATATACGTCATAAATTAAGCAGCGGGCTCTCGGACTAATAGGCATGCTCACGCTGAGCCAGTTAACTATTTTATTTATTTAAACTTTAAGTGAACAACAAATACATATAAATATAAAAAACGGACATACAGTACTGGAAAAATTATTATGGATTTTTTAAAACAGTGGAATTTTTACGAGATTTTTAATATATTTAAGAATTTAACAAGAATTTATTTTATTGTTATTATTTTTATTGGAGATTCATTGGGTATCACATTTTTCACAAATGAAAAAACAAAATCAAAATTAAAAAAAAAAAAACGAAATTAACAAAATTGAAAAATGAAATTCATGAAACTCCAATCACAACAAAGATACAGCTGATCGAGAGACTAATACACGTGTGGTTTCACTCTGAAAAAATTAAAACTCTATGCCAAATTTTGATGGAGAGTATGCCACACATTTTGATAGAAAATATGAAAAATCCATAATAATTTTTCCAGTACTGTAGTACAGATCATAAATCGTTGTTCACTAGGGCGAACTTATCGCAGAACTGCGATTTCTTCAAGTTAACCCCTGGTATAATAATAATGGTGACTGAACGGACTTAAAATAACGCAAAATTACGTTCTTCATCCTAAAGATGGGGTCAACATTGAGGCTGAAAGTTGGATCTGGATGTAATTCTAAAAATAGACGAGGCATAAAATACATTTTTTTTCCCTCAATATTAATGTTATTGGATTGAAGATGAATGAGGAAGTGTTTGTAAAGTAGTGATAAACCGCATCATGTAAGAACTGACGGAATATGATAGACCAAAACTATTGTAATGATAACTATGGCAACCACAAGTCTTCGCTGCTTAAACCACAAGAAACACCACATAATATGATATTATAACTAGGCAGTTTTATATAAATCACATGGGTGGTAATTAATATATCAATGGCGGTAGAGGCATGCGTGTCGATTAATTTATTACTTTTTCTAACCCCACGATTCCACTACATAAGTCAACTATGAATATGTGAGCAGAGCACTACATACGAGTATTAATGAGATCCGCCCACTCAAACCTTAATCCAAAAGCATGCATGAAGTGTTTTTGTGATGTGATAGTAAAGATAATTAATTGTATATATTGACTTATAGGTAGTTAGGTTAAAATGTTATAATTAATTGTCGTAGGCGGGCTCCACCAGATTATGGGAACTATAAATGTCAAAGAAAATATTGGTATATTATGTAATGATATAATTCGCAATTATGATTATAGCTTGACATTGGTGGTTGCGGAATGTGGATTTCAATGTCAGTGATGTTGACGTATTTATTGGAGGCAATATGTAGCTCATCGCTTGCGAGGTGGGCAGAGAGGACAGAACACCGGGTTTCCCTTCCCTTACACGCATTTTTATCATAACTTTAAATTGTAATAGATAGATACGTATGTACTATTAGGTACTTGATATATACAGGTGGGTAGGTATGTATCCCCTTTTGGCAATTTTTTTAAACATAATATAGGTACATTCGTTCTGCAAAAAAACTTTGTTGTTAAAAAAGTTGCAGGATATTTAATATTCTTAAACTTTTAACTATTTTTTTTTCTCTCTAAAATGCAATGTTATAAAGTTATGATCAAATGACCTAAATTTAAAAACTTTTTGGCTCGACCTAATGAACGCACAAGGACGGGGAAGTTGAAAACTTGGATTCTGAACCATATGATTAACCTATACAACATATCCAAAAAATCAAAACTACTGTACATTTTGCGAGTTAAGGTACCATTTTTTGTCTTCATTACTCGGAGTATATTGGTGAGGTTATATATGTAGTTTAAATCACATCTCTATAAAAAAACAGATGTGTTATATTTTTGTCGGCCGGCTCTCGGACTATCTGTGTTGTTTTAAAAAAAGACGATTTGTATCATTTGTTACATGTTTTATACCACCATAATATATTTACCTACCTAATCAATGTTTTACACACACAACCTGCATTATATTATTATTTTACTATTACGTTACAACACATATTATGCATTAAATAGAAAGTATGTAGGTACCTATATGTTTAAAAAAATATTTTGCATAAAGGGGATACATACCTTCCTACCTGTCTATAACAAATATCTAATATTATATACGTACCTGTCTATTACAATTGAAAGTAATGAAAAAAATAGTCACCTACCCTGTTAGTTTCAAAAGTCTCTTTAATTTGTATTAAATGCTCCATCTAGATAGATTTGTAGCTCCGTGGTCGCATGATTCGCGCGCTACGTAAGTAATTCCGAAAAAAACTAAAATAATAAGATAGGTATTTCTCCAATTCATAACAAAAAATTCAACGCAGATTTCACGTCTGTAGCCCACAAGCTTGTGGGCGGATCTGAGGAATGATATACAAACATCTCGCTTATAACACCAGAATGCATGTCGTTAAGATCTATTATTCAACTTGCGCGCGTTATCGAGTCTCGGCAAGGCGCATTACAAAAATCTTCAAATGTAGTTTTTTAGATATTACAATAAAAACAATAACGATTTCGTAAAAATTAAACAGTAATCGATTAGATATATAAAATACCTATCAATTGAAAAATAAAACATATTTCTATGTCAATTTGTTTTTGAAATATAGCTTTTATAGCGTCAAAAACGGGTGTTTTTAAATATTCTATTACAATAAAACTATAAAACATATCTTTTATTTTAAACAGTAATCCATTAGAGAAAAGATGAAGGAATACAATATATTTTTTTCAAAGCTATATCTTTAAAGGGTGCGGTTATATAACTTTTAAAAAAGTACCGAAAAGTACCGAACGGCATTGTTATGGCCCTTAAGGTATATCCTTGATTTTTTTTTCTAGAATAAGTGAATAGTGTTCCTTGCAGACATAAAAACAATTATGGGCCTATCTGATACCATAATGCTATAAAAAAATGTTGAATCTCAAAATTAGTAACAATTTAAAATTTTATTAAATGTTTGAGGACGATTTAAAAGAAATAATAACAGAATAATTTTTTTTTAAATGCTTTCAAAAACTTGCCAGATTTATAAACTATCTACCCTGTAAATTTTATTGAGCTATCTTTACGAAATCATACCTAAAAATTGTTCCAAAGCAAGAAGGGCGGTAACTCACATAAGAAATTTTGATGAATCTCCATACTAAATGTATGAGAAGAAAATTTCCCAAAAAAATTCATAATTTTATACCTGCTATTTTCATTCTCGCATTAGATTTCGACTACTAGATTTAAAAATCGAGTATGAAAGCAGTAGGTATAAAATCATGAACTTTTTTGGGAAATTTTCTTCTCACACGTTTAGTATGGGGATTTATCAAAATTTCTTCTCGTGAATTACCGCCCTTCTTGCTTTGGAACAATTTTTAGGTATGATTTCGTAAAGATAGCCCAATAAAATTTACAGTGTAGATAGTTTATGAATTTGGAAAGTTTTTGAAAGCATTTAAAAAAAAAATATTCTGTGATTATTTCTTTTAAATCGTCCTCAAACATTTTAGGCCAGTGTAAAAGCATCAGAAAAGAAAAGGGGGTATAGCGTAAATAATTCTCGGAAAGCTGGAAACTGTTTTAATCTCTTCACTAACATACAAAGAAGGTTTCTTGAAGTTTGCACCAATTTTCCGCTTGTGCTAAGTACAGGGTGTCCCAAAAACTGAAAAATTTGAGAACTTTTTTCAGTTTTTACCGATAACTCCTAAACGAAGCATTCTAGGAAAATTGTGTTCTACTATGAATTAGAGTAGTTAAAATTCTTCGTCTACTGACTGCAAATACTACTCTCTACTTTGAAGAATAACTGAGAAACAGCGGTTTAAAACTGTATGGTTTTTCTAATCAAGTTGTAATTTTCTTAATTTTCTTGAATATTTGTTGAATATCTTCTAATCTAAGCTACTTACAGCAAATTTTACTGAATATGATTCAATGGTGGGTTAATTTTCTATGAACTGACATTAAAATATTACTTCCATATTAAATGGTTTAGGATGCAGAGGTATTTAAAGGGAGACGAGTGAAATAGAGAAATTATAAGAAATTATAAATGATAGATTTCGATATGTGAAAGGTCACATTGGCTTAATTTTGCGGCACTTTCTTATTAACGTTCATTTTTTTTAGTTAAAAACCGAAATTTCGCTATTGATGCGCCAAAAAATTTAAATCGAAATAAAATTTTATATCGAGAAGATTATTTTTTTTACCTTCATAAGTTTAATCAAAATACCTCCTAAACAGTTGGTGTTAGGGAAAAAATATTTATTTCGAAATTTATCTTAAAGTAATTTACTTTATCTTGATTTTAAAAGCTCTGTAACTTAAATAATAACCGTCTTTTAAAAAAACATTACTAAAAAAATTAAATTGCCTCAACTATTTTTGTTGAATAACTCCAGAACCGTGATATAAAGCAAAAGTTCAAGAGATCGAAATTAAAGGTAAATAATTTTTCTATAACACAAGCGTAATAAAATAACTTTAAAAGTTATAGTTAGAAAGTTATGGATGATCAAAGTTGATATTTTGTGTAACCATTCGACGCTTGCTTATGAATTATATCGCTGCTAGTAAAGTACCTTCTCGGCAAACTAGTATGAAATAAAAAGAACATTTCAATATTGTGTACCGAACGTTGCATCAAATAATAGAAATTGGTGGATTTTGAATCGATAGGTATTGAGGTCCTCTATCATCCTGCTTCGGTTAATCCACCGGTTGTGTTACACCATGTATATTATATTACATTACATTACATTATATTATATTGCATGTATTTCTTCATTCACCCGTGTAATATTTTTTATTGTCATTCTTGTTTCAACCTCTCTACATGTCCCAAGTGCAATTACGTCAACGTGTTCACTTTCCTTCCAGTTATAACATAAACTTACAGTCACTCACCTCTCTAATCTCATTAAAAAAAGAAAGGAAATGAAGTTCCTGCCAGATTCTATACTATAGTCTTTCATAATATCTATTTACTTTTTGAAAAAACTGGTCTTTCGAACATTCAAAGATGGCACGAATCACAGTTTCATTCAATTCCCAATAGATTTTTAGAAAATAATCAGCTATGCTGGACTTGAAAAACCCGTCTGTCACATATGTACGAGTACGTGGGTATTACTTATTCGTATCTCGGAAGCAAGAAGTGTGAATAATAAAATATACTCTAGCTTTCTTATTGCAAAGATCATGGCACGGGTGGTGGAGAAATTCCTAGATAGGTAGGTACCTATAGAATGATATGTAGGTACGGTATGATAGGTATTGCGTTATACATAGTGTGATGGGGGTCCATCTTTATAACAATATTATAAATAAGTAGATATATATTATGGGACAAAGGTTAGGTATATGTGCTCCATTACAGAAAGATGACGTCCACTTAACATATCTCTTCCAGAATCAACAGAATAGGAGACGAAAGAGGGTTAAGATGCATTTCTATAATAAGTATGAGTGAGAAATGAAATCATAGACATTCCTTTTATTCATTATTTCAGGTATTGAGGATAAGATGTGTGTGTGTGTGTGTGTGTGTGTGTGTGTGTGTGTGTGTGTGTGTGTGTGTGTAATAGGTGGTGTATGATTTTTTGTTGATATTTTTCAGAGAGATAGAGAGATGGAGCAGAGGAAGATATTTCTCGTGGCAGTGCTAGTTTGATGGTATTCGGAGGTGGTAGTACTTAGAAGCTGTGTTTCATTATATTCCAGATTTATTTACCACTTTCGGTAGTTTCCTGAATTTTGTAGTGAGAATAATTCTAATCGAGGATTATTCTATTATATCATCCTAGTTTTATTTTATCAACTAAATTAACTTCAGTGATGCGGCCCGATGGAGCAAAGCTAAGAATTTATTTATACATATTTTATTTTAGAATAATTTATTTGTATATCAGAGATAATAAAGGACCTGGAAGTGACTTAATTCCACCCATATTTGCCGTCAATTGTTGTAAAACTATATCTTACCCGTTGTGCAAAATCTTCACACGTTCTGTCTCCGGTGGCGTTTTTCCGCAGGTATGGAAAATAGCCAACATCATTCCTATTCACAAAAATGGCCCGAAGAGCAATGCACAAAACTACCGCCCAATATCCATTCTCCCAGTCTTCAGCAAGATGTTCGAATTAATCATTTACGACCAGATTTATTCGACTGTCTCCAAATACATCCCCTCAGCCCAACACGGATTCCTAAGAAAAAGATCGGTAATATCCAATCTCACAGAATTCACTGATCTCGTTTACAAGGAGATGGAAAGAAGAACTCAAGTGGACGCTATCTATACCGATTATTCAAAAGCTTTTGACAAGGTAAACCATCGGATCTTACTTTTAAAATTACAACATGTCGGCATACATGGTGACCTGTACCGTTGGTTTACATCGTATATACATAATCGCTGTCAGTCGGTCGTAATAAGCGGTTATAGATCAGCATCCACTGTCGCATCCTCAGGAGTCCCGCAAGGATCACACCTAGGTCCTCTACTATTTAACATTTATATACATGACATCGGCACATGTTTCGAACACTCCCAATTCTTAGCATATGCCGATGACATGAAAATACTTTTACCCATTAAAAGTTCATCTGATTGCCAGAAACTACAGTCTGACCTTGATAGACTAAGCACATATTGCACCAACAATAAACTACTCTTGAACATAGCTAAATGTTCAAAAATTACATTCACAAGAAATCACCGACCCGTACAATATAACTACACTATAGATAACATAAACATTGAACACACCAACAAAGTCCGCGATCTCGGTGTCATCTTAGACAGCAAGATGCAGCTTGACCACAATATGAACCATATAATTGATAAGGCCAATAGAATGCTCGGTTTCACAATAAGAAATTGTCAACCATTCAAGAAAGTTTCCACAGTAAAAACTGTTTATTTCGCATATGTCAGAAGCATATTAGAATTCGCCTCCACACTATGGTCTCCTCATCAGATTACATACAAAGCAAGACTAGAAAAAATACAAAACAAACTACTGAAATATCTGAACTACAAAGCCCACGTACGATTTCAAAGCCATTCTGAATCTGCGAACTTTCACGGGATACCCAACTTAGAAAAAAGGCGTACCTCCGCTGACATGCGACTTCTTCATGACATAGTTCACAACAACATAGACTCACAATACATGAACTCTACAATAAAACTTAGAATCCCTCAAAGAAATACGCGCACACAAGCTCTGTTTCACATAAAAACACATAACACAAACTACGTCCGAAACACAGTACTTAATAGAATTTACGAAACATATAACACTTCCTTCAATAATTTAGATATCTTCAACACAACTAAAAACACATTCATCAACTCGGTCAATAAAATCTTACACACATCACCCCTATAAAAATAAAAATGAAAATAAATAACATTGAACTACCTACACATAAAATACCTAATATATAGTATATTATTGAAAGTAGATTGCAAATTATTAGTTTTAAATATTTTTTTATAAATACGTTTGGTTTATTATAAGAACACATATTATATTATTTTTTTTATATAAGATTGTAACCCTCCCTCTCTCCTATCCTCATCCCCTTCCCAATGCTCACTATTGATTATTAATCGATAATTACATTTATATGAATCACTTTACTTAAATTAATAAGGTAACACTAAAATAGGCTTTAAGTATTTTATTATCTCTGTATATATTATAAATGTTACAAGCTGTTGTGTTATAAAAATAAAAATAAAAAAAAATAATAATAATAAAAACTAAGCAATAATCCTTTGTTTCAGCCATATTATAAACAAGATGCTATATCCTAGTATAATAATGTGCATGATTTCGGTCAACTTGTAGAAACTTCTTAGTACATTATTATCCCTAATTGCATGAATATCTATGTTTTAATTACTGACTGCACGAATACGTGTGGAAGTATCATCTGACTGCTTAAACCATTTCGCGGGGAATAATCAGATTTAAGCCTTAAGTGGAATTAAGAGACATTAGACCCAGAATTTGGTAAAAAGCAAAGTCAATTCTATACGTATTATATTATTAACTTATTATATAGTAGTGAATGTGATAAAACTTCGCGTGATAACAGCACTTGGACTCAAAATCGCTTTGGTTGTTTGAGACAAAAATTCGGCGGCGTAGGGGCCGAATTGCATGCCAAATCTAATTTTCAATTTGACTCTCTGTCTATCCTTATAAAACTAACCAACAACTACCAACTCTATATTTCTTCATTTACGTAAAATGAATAATTATTGACTGTGTTATAATTGTGTTGTATTATGCTTTTTTTGTACTTTTCTTGTGTTACTTTTCAGGAAGATTTCTAAATTTATTTGTGTTAAAAATATATGATGTAACGTTCTCACACTTTGGGTACGCCCCTGGTATATTATGCGTTATGTATGAAATGCGTGTAGTATAAGTTCCTTAATGATATTACAGGTACCTCTTGAGGCGATGTTTCGTATTGCATAGACGTTACCAACGATTAAAGGTGGGACTTTTTATTTCAGCTGAAAAACACGACGTGAGGTCCAAATTAAAGAAAATCGAACCATTAGACGGATCATGTAAAGGCCAATTTACAACGAAAAGAGTGGGAAAACAGTTATCGCTAGTTACGAAAACAACGTGGTGTAGACGAACGGAGTTTCGCTTTACGCAAATTCAGTGTCTGAATGATAGATTAGAATGTGAGAGTGTGTTTGAATGTGTGATAGAGTGAAAGTAGAAAAGAACTTAGGGAAAGTAGCTTTTAGAACTAGGAAATAGGGTTTAGATTTGAATTGAGGTAGCAGTTAGTTAGGAGGTAATGTGAACAACCAAAGTTAGTTTAGTAGTTTAGTTTATTCTTTTTATTTTTAGAGTGGTAGGGTTGTTCCATCACAATAGGTAGCTATAAAATGAAAGGTAGGTACTTATTTATTAAATCATAAACGCCCAGAAGCCTTTGACATACATATACACACTATCAATTTGGTCAATATAAATACTACAAATAATTACAAGCTCAATGAAACGATATGATAAGCAAATTGGTGAATGCAAAAATTCAAACAACACGAATAAAAATATAAAATTACACAATAGATGTAAAATTTGATCGCATATACAGATAAAATGTCAAATTAAATAGATATTTAAAAAAAATGAAATACTGATATAAAACTGTAATATGATAAAAACTTATAAATGCATGGTTAAAGGAAAGGTAAAAAGAATTATGGATCGGATCAGAAAAAGAAGTATGGAACTCGTAAAATGATAGGTTGGTGGTAGGATAGGTAGGTATAGAATGATAGCTAATATATATGTTTGTACTTAGTGTGTACGGAGTTTATAATTATTGTTTTGACGCAAACTGTAGGTACATACATGAAATATCACATCTCATGATAAGTATCTACTAATATCCTCCGGGATATTGTCGTTTCTCAACCTACCCCATACTCATTAACATTTACAATGTAATCGGAATAACAAAAGTTTGTTGATTGACTAACGTACGAAGAATGTGATATTTGAATGTTAAATAAACAGCCTTTGAAGGGAGGATCTTTGAAATTTCCTTTTGTATGGAGATGGAATACGGGCTGAATTTCTTAACCTATGCACTGTACTAGGCAAACCCACTCCGATACACTGCAGCAATTGCTTTGTCATTGTCCCTATACGGGTGTCCCAAAAACTATGACCAAGCGGAAGTCCAGAGATAGACCACCTCTGACGGTATCTAAATACCCGGCCAATTAATATTACGCGATTTTTTGTAGTTTTCGAGTTATGAATTTTTCGTCACCCTGATTTGCAAGACATTATTAGTAACAGAGACGCCTTCTTACGCCGCATCCTTGATTCATATACATTATATAAGAACCTATCTCTTTGCATCATTATTTTCTTTCAACACGCCAAACCAACTAACCTTATTCATTTATATTCTAGTCACAAACTCGTCTTCGACTCACAGTTTTACATGAAAACTACCAATCAGTTACACCTAGTTATTTATAGCTACTGGCAAGCAAGTTACCATATGGAAGCTTTTACAGCAAGGGTTATCTATGTAATACGTATTATTTATACCTGCCATTGAGGGAGGAAAATGATCTAAACTATATACATCTTCCGTTCATCCTTGGCTAGGTTGGGGACTCAAAGCCTTTGTATATATGTACTCGTATATATTCCCCAGGAGCCCTGTCTCTTGCAGTCTACAGGACCTTTGGCCACTCTCAACAAAGGCTCGCGACTCGACTATGACGTCACGATCATTTCCCGCAGCATTAAGGGTGAAAACTGCATGAACATTGAACAATCGCATGACAAAATGGTAAAAATTAGGTTCTTTTTTTTTCATTTTTTGGGGTTAATTTCGCTTCAGTCAAAAAACTTTTATGATCACCTCTAGATTTAATGCATATTATCACTACAAAAAAAATCCGCAACTTTCTGGAAACGAGTTTCTGCCCTTCGGAAGAAATATCTGAGGCATTTTCACATTTATTTGAGAAATTTATACAAGTAAAAAAAAAAATACGGTCGTTCCCTAGGGAAAGGTTCAATTTATGTACTTACTCTAAATTTTTAACGCATATTTAGCAAGGTTGTCGAGATCTAACGTCTTACGTTTTTAGGATTTTTTGGAATGTCAATACTCATACTCTTAGGCTGGCCACACACGTCCCGAAGTTCAGTTCCGGAATCGACCGTTTTGCAAAAAAGTTCCGATCAAAACCTCTCTCTGAATTCAGCGTCACCCCGATTTTAAATTCAGAAAGAGGTTTTGGTCGGAACCTTTTTGCAAAACGGTCGATTCCGGAACTGAACTTCGGGACGTTTGTGGCCAGCCTTAAAGAAATGCATTTAAACAAATTTTAATACATATTTTACCGGTCCCCGGCGTAATAGAAAATTGCAACCGGTCCGTCACACTGTAAAGTTTATGATCCAAGTGACAGCAATTAGTTATGTTTCTTGAATTTCCCTGAAAGTTGGATTACGTAACTTCTTAAAGTTCTTCACTAAATGACTTAAACCAAACCTCTCCAACAACCTTCCATCACCAGGGTACAGTATTTCCGTATAATTTGTGATTGGATTATAACACATTTAATGCTCCAATATGACTATTGCGAGGTTTCCTGGTAATTCCTTAAGTTTCCAAAACTTATGTAGGTATGAATTTGTAGTGACATGATATCAGAACATCTAGTCTTTCGAAAGAGATTATCCAATTTTCTACGTACTAATAACCCCATGCTGGGCGAGCCCATGTTTCCACTTCACAATGATAGCTACGTTATGTGTTGAATATGTATGTAATACATAATACGTCTTTCTTCTTCACATGAATACAACAAAGTTTCTCCAGGCTCCACGATCTTGAGGGAGCATCTCAGCCTCCTCCCAGGTGACAATTCTACAACAGAATGTACCTACCTACTTTTCGGGTAACAAATCGGATAATACCATCGAATAATTTCGTGGTTCTATAAATACTTTGTTATTGACGAATCAAGAAAGATATAAATGAGCTCGTTTAGAAATAAGCATTACGAAAATAGAGAGTTTAGTTTTCCCTTAGGATACATAAAATCTAATTGTACCTAGATTTACAGTGTAAACGAACAAACATCAAAAGAATTTGATGAACAGAAAAAAAATGTTTGCGAATGAATAAAATTATTGATAAAGGAGAATGCTCATTTTGTATGGGAAAAAAACCCAGGCCCGGCGCAAACGAAATGTACCTCAATTGATAGGTAATAATTAGTAATTAAATACTGCATAGGGGGCATAATCGAAATCAATGGCTTAATGGGTAAAATACCTATTCGAAGTTTCACATTGGTCACACGAATATATAAGAAAAGGAGCATTAAACCGTTACAATTGCGATTCAAAAGTATATAATATGATGAGTGTTAGGTAGCCTGTCTGATTTTTCTTCTTCTTCAGCAGCCTTGATCGCTCCACTGCCGGATGTAGGCCTAAAGGTAAATGCTCATGAATTATGTAAAAAATAAACATGTCCGGCGCAAACGCAATGTGACTCAAATGATAGGTAAAAATGAGTAATTAAATACTGCATAGGTGGCATCATCGAAATCAATGGCTAAATATGTGAAATACCTATTCAAAGTTTCCCCTATACAACTTCGAATAGGTATTACACACATTTAGCCATCGATTTTGATGATTCCTCTTGTGCAGTATTTAATTACTCATTTTTACCTATCATTTGAGTTAGGTTTCGTTTTCGATTTTTTTTTACATATTTCATGATCATTTCCTTTGAGGCTTATATCCAGCTGTGGAGGGACCAAGGCTGATGAAGAAGAAGACGAAGAGGACGGGCTACCTTATACTCATCATATTATACCCTTTTAGACCGCAATTGTAACTGTCAAATGTTCCTTTTCTTATATATTCGTGTGACCAATGTAAAACTTCAAATAGGTATTTCACCCATTAAGCCATTGATTTCGATGATGCCACCCATGCAGTATTTAATTACTTATTTTTACCTATCATTTGAGTTACATTTCGTTTGCGCCGGGCCTGGGTTTTTTTTGAGCATTCTCCTTTATATAAATATCGCTGAGAACATAAACCCGCGAATAATCCACGCAATCCATCTAAAGTGACGTCAACTAGAAATAAGTACGGTTATTACATCAAAATAGCTAAGATACCCGTGTATCGCATCGGCAAATTTGTGAAGCAAATCCTTACCCAAAATAACCAACAAGAGTAGGTAATGTTTATTTTCCTATTTAGTCTATGGTGGAGCAGGTCATTCGAGGCCGTCGCCATATTGTTCATGGAGGCCGGGCCCAACTGACATTTGACGATGATTACACCATCAAAATTGTATGGGAAAAAATATTCCGTAGTTCAAGTGTTTGTCACCGAGACAAGCTGTTTGTCACCGATACAAGGTGACGTCACTACTCATGGCGGTGATTTAATTCTCATGGCGGTGATTTAATTTTAATTCATTTGTAGGCTTGTACTCTACTATCGCAGGCTTCGGGTCATTCTATGACTTCACTCTCCACCAGAAGTCGTCACCCCTTCCGGTTGTCACTTGGCTTGTCGATTAAATATACCTATCGTTCAAAACAATGAAACAACACGATATTTTTATCATCGCGTCGACAAGTAAATTGAAAACCGGAAGGAGTGACATAGTGAAATCTATCTGGCGAAAAACGAAGTCGTAGACAAAATACAGCCCAAACGGCCCACAGACAATATTTACCAGGTACAAAGCACGTACACGTTGTTTATCCGCTTAGCTACGTGCCCTACGCCACTTTCATGAGAATACAAACATTTATAGCTGCTGTAAAGTCTCAAATATTGATAAATAATCGAATGAAATTTATAAGTAAAAAAAAAAATTCAAATAAAATGCAAAATGGAGAATTTGAATAAAATTTATCACAGATATATTTTTACTTAGAGTCTCAACTCTCAATACTCTAATAAAATCCTTACATCATACAATAACGTTATTATCTCATAGGTATATCGCCAAATGGAGCGTGGAAATCTTTCGCAATGAATTTTTCTTCCAATACAATAACAGAAAACGAGTCCCGCTCTCGAAAATTGCCTTCAATTCGATTTATTATGCAAGCAGCTAAATATTACGTACGATTTAATGCTTCTCCTTTCAAGGAAATATGAGATGAAAAGAAACAGCTTTGATAATATCGTAGGTACGACCAAAATGAGTATCTACTTATTTCACATTGCGGTAATACATTTTAAGAAAGTGATTCGTGAAGTAACTAATTTCGTATTCCTTGAAACACAAGGTCCTCTCGAGGCTTATGCCCAATCCCACCAACTTTAACCTAGGAAGGAGAGCCCTAAGAAATTTCCATACAAAAACAGAAAATATTCTATTTATTGAATAAAGAACATCAGCTTGCAGCACCACCACACCCTAAATCCATATAAAATGCAACATGAAGCTCACCTACTCTGGGCGGAGATATTTGGGCACCTGTCGTAGGGGAGTTGAATGTTACATTTCATATGGATTTAGGGTGTGGTGGTGCTGCAAGCTGATGTTCTTTATTCAATAAATAGAATTATTATTATATATTATTGAGAAACGATTATCAATAATATATAATAATAATAATAATACAAAGACAAAATTACTAAATACACAAATTTGGCTGAAGAAATACGGGATATGTGGCATCAAAATTCAGTAAGGGTGGTTCCGGTAATAATTTCATCTACGGGGGTCGTACCAAAATCGTTACACAAAGCAATTAAAGATTTGGATTTGGGCAAAAATATATATAAAGAGTTTCAAAAATCAATTATAATTAGCACATGTTCAATAGTCCGGAAATTTCTAAACAATCATTCATAACCACAAATTTTATAGAAAGCAAGGACTTGGCTTTTGCCCGTCCTTGCTTTCTTATACTACCGGCTTTTTAAAAAGCTGAGATGGGTAGGGTATAATAAACTTTATTCCAGACCTGGAAGTTGGTTGTGCAAGCCTCTCAGGTCCATAGCATAATACATATTTTATACATATAAGATGAATCTATCCACTACTTATTGTACATGTGTACCTACTTTGTGAATTTAAGAATAAAGTAGATGTAGATCTAAAAATAAAATAAAAAAATAATAAACCCTCATATAGCGGTTTTTGCGATTTAAAAACGCGTTTCACTGTGCCAGTAATCATAATAAAAAAATACAAGAAATTTAAAAAGTCTATAAAAATAACAATTTATATGTGCCGCCGAGGTGATAAATTTCAATTATTACCTACACACTTTTCACACACACACATGGCAAATTCAATTTCATTATAAAGGCCGCTGTACGTTAGCAGATTAAACCTGTTCAGTGTTCAGGTTTTAGACTTCAGATTCAACTCTTGTCACCTATGAAATGCCCAGCTGTGCACCAGTCACATCAATTCAATGACTATCAATTACTGAATTTACTACTTACCAATGTTTTTGGACAAAAAACACTTATGAGTCATTACTCCCCAAAATTAAAGTGATGTTAGTGCTGTGTCTCATCATCCATTATGGGCGGTGTAGGTAACAATACACATTTTAACTGTATGCGTAAAAAATATTTATCGCAACACATATTTTCCGATTACACATATTTATACAATATACAAGACTTATGGATGAAATATCATAAATACAATTTACGTATATTATAAAATAGTTACAACGTAAAGCGACATTCGAAACATTTTGAATAGGGGAAATTATTTTCTATATGTGAGTACAGTTGAATGTAGCAGGAATCCCAAGAAAAACCGACAAAGAGTATTATTGGCATTCAATAACCAGAAGCCGGTGACAATAGAATGTCAAGAGGGTTGGAATTCACAATGACATATTACCTACAAGCAAATAATACCTAATTCAAAGATGAAAAAACCGTTTAATAACATCGTTCTCGTTTATTCCTCTTCGAATAGTATCAAAACAACATTCAGTAACAGATGTTATCTTATAAAATATTTTAACGATCCAGCCAGGACGAACTGTTCACGTGTACACTATACAGTATACAGTGTACAGTCCCAGACTAAAAGTGTTCACTGTTCATGTATAACTGAGACTGCCTAAAGCATTATAAAGCGTATGAGCATGTGGTTTTCATGGGTATTTTATTCCAAGTGCTCATCCTATCCAGGTGTGAATGTTCGTTATCCCAGTACAATGATTCCATCGTAACACATTCATTATAATATGTCACTACCAAACCAACTACCAACGCCTCGTCTCGTTGCTCCAGTAATTTAATCCGAGTTGATTTACGAGTATGTGAAAGCGTAATTCCAAAGTTTGGACACATAAAAGTACATTATTCTAATGAAGACTCCTAAATGAAGGGTATGCCTATATAAACTACAGTATCCCTAACATATTTAGTGAGTACCCTCAGTGTGTATTTACGATGAAGACCTATAAACCTTTTTCCAGTTTTGTTTGTTCTGAAATCAACACATTACCTAGCCGATCTGAAGAATTTTCTCAATAATCTTCATTTTATTACCACGCATGAAGTATTTGATGTTTTATTTCCGCGTCGACGAGATCCTGTTATATATCGTTCTAGTATTCTAGAGTGAGAGCGTCGAATTCTTGGAAGGATGTGGTCTAGGCCATCTGGAAACTGAAACTAAGCACCTACGAAAAGAAAGAAAATTGAAAATTTCCATTGCTGTACATATATGAATAAAATATCCTCCAAGACATTTTCTTAGTTGTACATATAACAAACCGAATTTATTAAAAAGATTTCTAATAATATAAGAATAGGTAAAGCAGATGCAATCAGATAATTCTACCAGACTTACGACCGGACACCAGTTGCCATAAGTCACTCGACTCTCGGTTTATTCGTACTACTCGTTAAATCCGAGTAGGCATATTGACATTGCAAAAAATTCTAAAAACGGGAGACCTTAGATCTCAACAACCGTTACTATATAAGCTTTGGAACAAAATAGCGTAGATACATTGAACCTGTATCTAGGGAATGACCGTAAAAGATTTTTTTTATATCTTGTATAGATTTCCCAAAAAAATGTGAAAAACACCTCTGATCTTTTTTTCAAAAGACAGAAACTCGTTTCCCGAAAGTCGCGCAGATTATTTTTTTGTATTGATAAAATGCATTAAAATCTAGGGAATGACCGTGAAAGTTTTTTGATTGAAGCGAAATTGTGGGAAAAACAAACGTGGAAAAAAAGCCATTTTCACCATTTTTTCATGCGATTATTCATGCGAGGACAGTACAGACAGAGGAAGCCAACATAGAGGAAATGTGGAAAGAGAGATGGACCACTGATGGAAACATAACAAACAAGCATCTGATAGTGGACCCAACAGCTCGAGTACCAGGATTTGACCTACCTCGCAGGGTTTGGGTACAACTAAATCGAGTGAGAACGGAGCAGGGCTGCTGCAACCACTCACTCTGGAGGTGGGGAAAAAGGGACAGCCCTGATTGTGAGTGCGGAGCTGAGCAGACCATAAGACACCTAGTGCAGGAATGCCAGCTGAATAAATTTGACGGAGACCTCCAGGACATCCATGAGGCGACCCCGGAGGCGGTGGACTGGTTGGCGAGACTGGAGCCCAGATTGTGACTCTACAGCTTATTCTCTGGACGCAATCCTCGCGGATGCAGAACATCAAACCGGAGCCAAACGAAAAGTAAGTAAAGTATGCGATTTTGAACCTTAACGCCGCGCCGTGGGAAATGACCGCGGCATCACATTGGATCGCGAGCCTAGTACCTAAACAGACGCAAGTAACGGCGGGGTGAATATTGAATGTTTATCTATTGTAAAGAGATCACTAATGTCCATTTTATGACGCGCATCGGTTGAGAAACCTAGATATACTCGTAATGGGGGAGCTTATCGCGGTATACCTATTCAGGATTCACGATTGAATTTACGTGAGTCTAGATCTTATTTTACATGATAGCGCAAAATTCGTATTATTAAGCAGGAATATAATGTCTTCTGCTAGAGCGTAATAAGCTTCAACAGATAAGGAAATATTATTTAGTACGAGTACTTACCTGCCACCCCTAACAAGACAACAGATTTATTTATGTACTAGAATAGCATTATCATTATTACTTATTATAATAACTTGGTCATGATTTACATGAATAATTTTAATACATAAGGTATTCTGTCTAAGGGTTCCGTTTCCAGAATTACATAATTTTCCGCTACGTAAATCAGTTTAACAACATTATTACTATCTACCTATTCACATTTCACATATTATATTCTATAATATATCTTTCACAATACTGTAATAGATACATACACCCTACAGGTACTTGATTCAAAAATACAATCGGTAGGTACTTTTTATTTCTCCCTTTATTTACATCTGTGTATTAGATTTCAACATAATATACGAGTATATGGGAAATGGGAACTGAAACCTTAAACCTATACCTCCACCTAGGCAGGCACTTCTTTTTTATCAGCCTATTTCTCTCGCTGTTATAGTCCTCTTGTACATATTTTCATGGCCATTGGCAGGAGGGGATTAAAATAAACACAATAAATTCAAAATTCAAACAAATCATTCAATACAAAAACTACATACGAGTACCTAGATTGGAAGCAATAATAATTAAACGTAACGCTATACTTAACTAAAAATGTTAAATAAATAAAAAAATTCCACACTTTGAGATACAGGCTTTTAGCCTAGAGCAAAGTGTGCAGGAAAGTATTTGGGTTTGTGTATGCAAGCCCAGATCCTTTTTTTTTTTTTAAATAATTAATCTTTATTAGCCCGTAAATATGTATATATAGATACAACAATGCAGTGTGCCAAAAGGCGGACTCATTGCAAAAGCAATATCTTACAGTCAACCGGAGAAAAGAAAAAAAACTGAAATACTATAATAAATAATAATAAAGGAAGTAAATATAAAGATATACATACATAATATATATACACAAAAATTGTTTAATAAAAATAAATAAATACATATGCACACAAGAGAGGAAAGAGGAAAAGCGCATAATCGTGAAATACACGACTATCACACGAGAAGTCGCGAGGTGTTTAGGCTCCAAGGGGCCAGGCTTGCAAGTACGGAGAGCAGTCTATTTTATAGGGGATTTAGGCTGTTCAATGGCCTGCGGGCTAGATGAGTGCCATGTGATGTCTGAAACTTTGTTTATCAATTGTAGAAGTACTATAAAATTATTTTTATGTTATAAATTATGAATTTTTATAACTTCATTAAGTAAATACAAAAATTACGAAAGTCACATAATAAAACAATATAAACCATACTAAACCTACTAAAAAGATGTAAAATTGAATGAATAATCAGATAAAAAGCTACCTGACAACAAAATTGATTTGCTACAACAAGGTTCATCGATTCATCAATTTATAAAAAAAAAATCGAAAAGATCTAGGTTTTTATTCAATTTGGCAATATCAAAATTTTAGCTGTGCCTCTAGCTTCGAAGCTTGAGACGCCATGGTTGTTATTGTCTCTGGGTCCAGAGTTCTTCCTCCCCCACCATCCCCCCCGACATGAATTCCTGGCTACGGCCCAGCATATACTTCCGTGTCTTTCTACTCTTGGCGCTCCGCTGCAATGCCCGCCCCACCATTTTTTTAATGTTCTCGGTCCATCTACTCTGTGGTCTCTTTACATTCGTAGAGTCTCCAGTTTATAATTTTGGATGTCCACCATTACTTTCTTATTTCACCACATGACCCGCCCACCGCGATTGCTGTGTCCCAATTTTCCTGCGATACTGACGCCTTATTTTCTTATAACTGAGTCACAACTTATTCCACAGAGTGTTAATTTTGTGGACACTTATGGCGCTCAGTGACAAAATTTCAACACAGTATGTTGCCACATAATAATTGTACTCTAGTTTGAATCAAGTATACTATCTTATTGCCTCAGATAGCCTCCACGAAAATAAAAACAAAAAAGGACCCTTTTCTCGGAACCACATAATTATTAATAATTTACCCATTAAATTTCCTATTTTGAGCAGATCTATACTAATAATACATACATTTATATAAACCTCTAAAACCTTACAAGGAATTATTGAAATTGAAATATTTATTTCATATGTGGGGAACAAAAAGTTCTCTTCCTTTAATTGTTGGGTGGGTACTTACTCGCCAAAGTAATATCTCACATACAACAATAATGTAATTTGGAGTATTTTTCAGGAAATATTACATTATTAAGGATCGAGATTTATGCGAGTATATTTCGCCGTAAGGCACCACGTGTAGGGTAGGTGAATACTGCAGAGTTACTTATCCGGCACAAACCAGGGGTACCGGATAATTTTGTGTTTATTTCTTTTTCTTTCATAGCTTTGTTGTAATGTTGATCTTAATTAATATAAATTTGATTATTATAACCATAATTTGATAATTTGTGTAAATGGCTCACGTCGTTGATATAAATAAATAAATTAGACAATCATCTTTTTGTCTCAAAGCATGTTACCATAAATAGAGCGTATGGGGAGCGGCGGAGGAGGCATAGCACAGGTGGAAACAGCCGAGCGGTGGAGTGGGATGCCAGACTATGTATATGCCAAACGTATCAGCTGTCTATGTACTGAATGCCTGAATGTAAATAGTTTTAGAAAGTAAACCTAGTATTTAAGACTTGTACATACTTGGATGATTTGTATTTAGGTCTGTTATCTGTAAGTGTGAATTGTAACCTCCTTGGATAAGGACAATGAGGGAATGTAATTTAGGGGTGGGGTTTGCCGGGGGGCTCCCTTAAGGCTAACCCTGGGCCCACCTCTTAACACGATTTGCCTAGAAGTGCGGGTAAAGACGTCGCTATTAATGTGCCTGAGCTACCCCGGGGATGTGGAGGGCCGTAAGCACGCGGGATTTTCCTTCAATGAATGCCAGATTAGCGAGACTCTATAATGTAATAGGTAAGTACCCACTTTTTCCAATACTTTTTCTTAAATATAAGCCTATTAAAATTCTTTTTTCGAAAGCACTCGTCGCGTCATTTATGCCTCATACGTCAAACATAATAATCATTTGGATTTTTTTATAGGACATTCTGTTTTTACATAAATTTATATAAGTGGAAAACAACACGTATAACCTAATGATACATTTTATATAGCAGTAATTGGCATGGAAAAGAAACAATAGAGGTACATACAATATACATGCATTGTGTATTTTAAATCAAACATTTCAAATTTTCTTCTTTTTAAATGATATATTTTAAATTCTATATACATAATGGGCAATTTTTTAAAGAAATTTGCTATTTATTAGAAAAATTACCCAATTTTTCCGCAAAAATCATTTTTAATAACAAAATGTTCACTTTATTCTAAATCAATAGCCTTCAATTTTTACTATGATTTGTCGTTGGTTTTGTCAAAATCGAGTCAGTAGTTTAAAAGTTATTGGCAAAAAACCTAAATGAGAAATTTTCATACTCCTCGATTTTCAAAAGGCCATATCTCCATAATGGTTGATTTTTGGATACGCATCTTCTTAACTTTTTTTCGTATTTTTTTATCCTATATCACCTCTCCTAATATCTGAATAGCGGAACCAATCACCCTGTATACCTACCTAGAAGAAAATCAGAACATTCTTTAGGTACCGAGACTATGGCGAATTAGGTACTTATAATAATTTTATTTAAAACGTCATTCCACAATCGTCAAGACCACGAATCACATCTTTTTAGGGAATCCAATGAATAATTTAGCAGACATAGCCTAAAAAGTGGGTATTCTTTCTGATAGTTTTAATAAAACTAGTAGCACGTGCTTGCTTTCACAAGTATTAGTTATGAACGACCACCTTTTTCGCTAGTCTTGGTCTTGCATTATTTATTAAAAACTTCTGGCTTCCAAAACCAAATTATCCATCGAAAGCTACGCATGATTTGCTTTATAAAGTGATCCAGCCATCTCCGTATTTAAACACCTCAAACTAAAATAATCACCGAATTTAGAAAAGTTATTTGCAAGGGAAATCCTCCTTCGATTAAAATGCTACTTGGGCGGAATGCTAATAGATTTATTTATAGTGGATATCTACATCGTAGGTTGTACCTAGGAAAACCAGTTACACTCAAAACAAGCAGATATTACGTTTATCCAACATTTGTACGATTTAACACCCACATATACCTAATAATACCTATTATAACGTATCTACATATATACTATAACAACTATGTCTTATATTTTGATAATACTATGTACAAGACAAGGTAACAACATTTACTTACATAAACTAGAATCCTCTACTGCGATTTAATTTATTTGTACATCAAAGTCTGATAAAGTACCTATACGAAAAATTAAAAGGTAGCAACCAATGCAATGCAATGAGTGGTTTGTTGTACAATTGTGCAAATAAGAACATTCTACCTCGGTACGGTCTACGCTCAGTTGAGTAAATCATCATAAAATGCCTGCAAATACATTGTAATAAAATACGTATTTATTATTATTAACAATTCATTATGGTGACAGAAATAAAAGAAACATATATCATGAAGGAATGGCAAGTTACAAATAAACATATACCTAGCTCGATATTGTTTGATATTTCAATATTTGAATATTGACTCTCATTATTAACATATCAACAAACAATCTTATTTACAAAAAATATGTAGATAATTATTTACATTTCGATAACATGCACAGATCTTTTGTTTGTTCTCTTATGCTTAACGAAAAAAGGTAACTTTCAGCGAACAAGGAGCTGAACATTTCTTCTGAAAAGAGGGCGGTAGCCAAACAAGTTGAGAAACTGTAAATCTTCAAACTGTGATTGCGACAAGAATTATATTATAATACATAATGTGGTGTCTATGTAGTATGGTTCCAAACAAGTGATAAAATGATAAAATTTTATCATCTTTGGGCCGCCACATATCAGTCAAACGTTTTATAACAATGAGTATTTAAACAGTGATAAGAACAAATACCTACCGAATTACGTACACAAGATAGTATTGAAGCCAAATTTCGTAAAAAATCAGCTAGGCAGACGATAACAGTTTTAGTGAACGATCATCACATTACTGCTTGACAACTGTTACTATTATTCCTAGTCCCAGCGACACTTACTTATTACATTTCAGTCTCTGATTCACATAATACGTAGGTACGTATGTATTACTCATTGCAGAAATGAAGTATGTAGTAAGACAACAATTTTATTGGTCATGAATTGTATGATACCTTGTTGTTTACAAACAATACACAACTATTAATATAGGCATGATAGTGGTACAAAAGTACATTATTATGTACTCGGTACTCGTATAGAGTGATAAGGGTTTATAGATATTTTTAATGTGAATGTCCTTTATTTGTACCGACTACCGACTGACATACCTAATCATGTCCAACCTTGTAAATGTAGGTATACATACATACATCAAACATCGAATTCATGACGGCTCATTATGTTACAAGTAAACAGTGCTGGAATTTTTCATCAAAAAACTCGTATCATCTAAGTCCGTGGTCGCCAAAGTGCGGCCCGGGGCAGATATATGGGCGGCCCGCGACATATCAAACAATTTTCATACTTAGTACTACATGTTTTATCGTCATATATACAAAAAAAAAACTAAAATGATTATGAGAAAACATTAAAACACTTTTTTTTCATACAAAAATTGCCTGCGACGCCAATATCTCTACCAATTCTTCATTTATAGATACATCTAACTCTGTTTGTAATTTAATGAAAAATAAACTGGATTTATATCACAACCTTTTTCTAGGTACGTAGGTTGCTTGCTTGTCTTGACAAAAAATTGGCCTATGACTGCGGCGCTATTTTTAATACGTTTTTTAATAAATATAAACACTTTACATACACATTATTATCGTGGATCGTACTGTACTGTTTTAAGAAATAAACCAGACTGCATCACGACCTTCTTCACACACTCTCGCAAAAAAATTCCCCTGCAGCGCTTTCTTTTGCCTCCCCCCTTTGCTCCGAAGCTGGCGGCGACAATGTGATACACATAACATTCACATAAGTGTGCGACCCGACGTGATACCTCACATTATCTCATGTGGCCCTTGACCAAAAAAGTGTGACGACCGCTGATCTAAGTAAGTCTAGGTACGGAAGGGTTTCAATATGACGTGCAGAATACATCATTAATTTCAACCGAGACCCCTTAAACTGGCCACACACGTCCCGAAGTTCAGTTCCGGAATCGACCGTTTTGCAAAAAAATTCCGATCAAAACCTCTCTCTGACTTCAGCGTCACCCCGATTTTAAATTCAGAAAGAGGTTTTGGTCGGAACCTTTTTGCAAAACGGTCGATTCCGGAACTGAACTTCGGGACGTTTGTGGCCAGCCTTATAGTCCAATTTCAATAATAATAACTCACAATCCAATCCATATCATTTCATCGATTTACTGCCATTATTTTGAGTATGTTATTATCAAGCTTTTTTAATGTGTTCAATAAAAAAACTAAAAAAATTAGGATAGTAAAGGTATAAGAGAGAACTTGCTGCCAATTGCCATCCCCAATATTATTTGTTTATTTATTCTTTAAGTGAACGTTACATGAAAAATAAATAAAAAATAATATAAAAGCTAATACGCCTCCATGATAATAAATAATGTTTACTAGGACAAGCTTATGGTTTTACAGGAATAGCTTCCTACAGGATTTAGATTATAATCTACATGAAAGTATACCTACCAACAAATACCTACCTAGAGTAGCTAGGTATACATAGAAAAATATTTTATTAAACTGATAAATTGTAACCTCCTTGGATAAGGACACCGAAGGAACGAAACTTAGGGGTGGGGTTTGCCGGAGGGCTCCCTTTTAAGGCTAACCCTGGGCCCACCTCTTAATAAGATTTGCCTAGAAGTACGGGTAAAGAGGTCGCTATTAATGCGCCTGAGCTACCCGGGGATGTGGAGGGCCTTAAGCCCGCGGGATTTTCCTTTAATAAACTGTTGAATCGGTGTTGAATTACTTTTATAGGAACATTCTCGAGATACGTAGGAAAAAAATACCTACGTACTATTATCATACTGACCCCAGTAATCGGTATTCACTTTCGATAACAGAGTGCTATTTATAAAAGTGGATCACATATATGTATGCCTACATAAATTCAACCAATTGTATAAACTTATGAAGGAACCGTTACGTGAATGTGTGACCCATCTCGACAAAGTTGAACAACAGCCACCAGATTGATTTATTTTTTCATCTTTTGTATTCGATTCAGAGTAAACATATTGGTAAGACTCACTTAACAACATACATTTTGCACAAAATGCCAATTACCAACGCGTAATATCACAAACCGAACCTTGAATTTAAACAATGGCAACGGTAAAAGTGTGAATATTTTTTAAACATCTAAGTTAAGTACTCACCCTCGAAAAATACAACGACTTTTAATAAAAACACAAAAAAAATTACATACCGCGAAAACCAGGCGAAAACACCTCCGTAAATCTCTCTTAGTAAATTATAACAAAATTGAAATATTTACCTAGTTGTCTTGTGGGTGGTTTGTTCCTGCTTTCCATGCAACCATCTTGTTTAAAGTGAGCAGCATCTGAAAAGTATATAATATTTAGGTTATTATTGAAGGACTCCCACGGGCTTAAGGCCCTCCGCATCCCCGGGTAGCACAGGCGCATATAGCGTCCTCTTTACCCGCACTTCTTGGCAAAATCTTTTTAAGAGGTGGGCTCAGGGTTAGCCAGAAGGGAGCCCCCCGACAAACCCCACCCCTAACTTACATTCCTTCAGTGTCATTAATATTTAGGTTAATGTATATAGTGCTAAAAAAAATCTATATTTAATAATGTTCAAATTAAAGAAAGGATTTTAGGGAATAAGAAAAACTACAACACCGTCAATAATGTTTTGGTCTAAATAGGTTAATATTATACCTACCTATTTATGCTCTACATTTAATTGCATTATCTAATCAAATACAAAAAACCACAGATAGGATAAAACCGTAGAACTGATAAAGTTTTATTACTTTTACTTTTTATTGTTTCCGTTTATGTCCGTTTAGGCTAGGCAGACCACAAACAGCGTGATAGCCAAACAATGTAACCGAATGGGATGGGCATAAAGTATAGAATTATATTAAGAACGTTATCATCTCATCACCAAAGAACGCAAAAAAGCCATATACCTAATTCAAAAATAGATATTTTATTTCACATTTCCCATAGTATATCCACATCACCCCTGCTGCAATAAATTTCGTACAGGTACCTACCTACCTGAAATTACAAGGGTTGGTGGGTAGCAGGGCCATACTACATTCAAGTATGGCTCTGGTAGGTAGGTACCTTCGGTTTGTAGGTCCTAAGATAGAAATGAAATAAGTACCTATACATATATAATATATAAGATACTTAATAAAAAAGACAGAAAATTTAGCAAGGATTATTTTTGTCATTGACTACTTTCTCCTATCTCTTACCATATTCCTATAAAATGCGAAAAACCGCGAAGAGGGACCTTTTCGGGGGGGGCATGGGGGGTTGCGGCAAGATTTTGATAGGCAACCCTAGTGCGATGTAATACCCTATTGGTAAGCTATCGTTTATACCACATTTCGATCAAAAAACAGATACGTCACAAATTAAGCAGCGGGCTCTCGGACTATAACAATTGCAAATCAATGGGGTCTTATAAAATTTAACTCTGATGTCGATTATGCTGTAACAGGAATGGATAGAAAAATCACTCATCACGATGAAGTATTTTTCTTAAGCCCTATCGACTTGGCAATCATGCGCTATGCTCCTTATAATCGTCAGTCGTGAGCTTCAAGCTAACAGCTCCTCAACGGAACTGATGGTCAGTCAGTTCTTGAACATACGAAGTCTTGACACAGTGACCAGGGGGGGGGGTACTTTGTAAGCTTTCTCACCCAAAACACGCAGATAAAATGTTTATGGGAAATGACCCTTACGGCGATATACATAAGGGCGTTTTTCGTGTGCATTTTATCTGCGTGTTTCGGGTGAGAAACCTTTAGAAAGTTTCACCCCTGGGGTCGCTAGGAATTTTCCTTCGTAATAACTAATATGAGTATGTCATACCCAAGCTCTCTCTGGCGACCAAGTATTTCCACTTATAACAGAAAAAAACGTCACACCTTAGTCAACGTTATTTTACCATTTACGTACACTAATGAATTTTATTTTTTACGTACCACTCGCTGTCAGATGAATGTGTCAAAAAATCACTCCCTATAGGATTCTTAGAGGCGTTCTTTCGGTTGGTGTGTAAAGTATAGGGCGGTTTAAATATGGGAAAAATGACATGGGAAAAAATCTGAACGAGGTGTCGACAGAAAATTTTAAATACACATCTTCCCACGTGGCATTCTCCTTATGATTTCTCAAGAGACCTGATGTACATTATTTGGCAAATTGATAATATTGTTCTGAAGTATGTGTTGGGTATACACTATAGGAACGTCATACATACGGTTGTTTTGTGGCTGATGTTGTATGTTAGAATTGATGAAAACCCCGGAACTCCCCTGCAATACACGAGGTCTCCTCACATTAGAGGGTATAATAGTATGGAAAATGTAAATATGTATTGTAATAAGTTTTATATGTATGTACTAGAAATGTAATAAATTTATTTGAATTTGAATTTCTGTAAAAAAGTTCTGAGGCGATTTAATTGATTTTTAAGGCTCAGTATATAAGAAGTCTTGGCTGGAAGAAATGATCTCCACTGTTTAATAGAAGAAGAAATATTAAAGTATTGTAATAAGTTAGGTAGGTACTTTCGAATTACCATGTAGTCTTTGGGAACTTTATAAAAATCAAAGTTTTTCTACACGAGGATTTTCTCTCTTGGGAATTCAAAATACATACTTAATTTAATTGTAAATGTGGATCTGTGTGTGAGTGTATGTGTGTGTGTGTGGGTATGTATTTGTGTGTGTTTGTGTGTATGTGTGTGTCTGTGTTTATGTTTCCTCCTTCCGTCGTTCTTTTGTACATTTATTTAATGCTTTCTCTTGATTGGTAATGATACATACATATATGCATAGATAAACTAATTGTTATAAGTTCTTATGTTTTGTTCCTCTCCAAAGCACGAGCTCTGCTCAATTTTGGAGAGTAGTTTTTTGTGTTATATTGAGTTGTAGTTTCATTTGTTTTTCTTTACAATTTGTAATTTTATACCCAATAAAAAAATTTGAATTTGAAATTATAAAGTTCGTAAAGATAATAATAAATGTTCTTAAACATCTGTTAAATTTCAAGTGAAATAAGATACCTACTTACCTAATTGAAATTCAAATCGGAAGAGCCAAAATACATTAAAATCTTACCTCCTCCATTAGGTATTTAGAAGAAGTTAGACGAAATGTCAAACGCCGTTAACAAATTAAATAAATACCTAGATATATTCGTACTATAACCATATTACGATTATTTAGGTGAGTGGGGGGGTTCGTTAAAAGTCTCGGTAAAGAGAATATCACAATTAGCACAATATAGACAACAACAGGTATATTATAATACAACTACTATGGATCTACTCGTACTAGCAACTAGCGATGAGTATACGGAGCGTATTGGGTACAGTATGGCTTTGACAATGTCAACTAGAACTGGTCCACTACTAGTGTACGCGAGTATCTAGTCTTAAGTCTTCGCTATTACTTAGGATCCTTTCAAAACTAGGGCGGTCCACCAAAGGCGTACACAGCGATAGTCCCGACTTGGAAATCTTACCGGAAGCTCGAGTTCTCAACACTACTGAAAGCGGTCCACAACAAGCGTACGCTACTTCCAGTGTTTGCAAGATCAAGTTATTTCAGGAGCTCTGTATACTAAAAGCGGTCCACCCAAGGTGTACGCTACTTTTAGTGGAGAAGCTATCCCCGGCGCCCTCCGGCGCTCTCTGCCTTCAAATCACAGAACACATATACTCTAACGAGAAGAACTACAACTACATAGAAAACATATGCATACACGGAAAATGTATAGCACCGCAGTTGTGGCCAGTGCAAAGCTCCTTGAAGAAATTGGCGGCAGATTTGAATGTATTTCTAGACCATAAAGAATATTTTGATACCACTGGTAACTAAATAATTCCACTCCAGTCAAAAAAATGATGTTAATCAAAATTTTTAACTGAAATGAAATCATTTAATTACTAGTGTGCACCAAGCCCAATGTTACCGAAATGTAGAATAAAAGACACTAAATTCATCAAACTATTTATTGTTTAAATGGTAATAACACAGAGTATATAATATATATTTTAAGTGAATGTAGGATTTTTAGGATAACTGTGTTTCAAAATTTCATCATATTCATCATCAATTTCATCAAAATCAAAATTAAAAACACTTAAAAATAATAGGAGTCCTTGTCTCAGTGCAGTTAGCAATAAAAGAGTCTATTTCTCACAGTTTTAACACTTAAAAATAATAGGAGTCCTTGTCTCAGTGCACTTAGCAATCATCATCATCATCATGTGAGCCCCCCTGCGTCCATTGTCGAACATAGGCCTCCCTCATTGATCTCCACAGCTCCCTATCCTGGGCAGACCGCATCCAACCGCCTCTCGCAACTCGCCTTACATCGTCCGATCACCGTGCTTGAGGTCTATCAACACTTCTTCTGCCTGTTCTAGGTCGCCACTCCAGGACTTTCTTTATCCACCTAGAGTGTGTGGTTCTGGCCACATGACCAGCCCAACTCCATTTCTGGCTGGAAACTCTGTGAACGACATCGACGACCTTGGACCTCTCTCTGATCCAAACATTAGTTTTCCTGTCTCTCAGTGAAATACCCAACATTCTCCTTTCCATGGCTCTTTGTGTCACTGATAATTAGCAATAAAAGAGTCTATTTCTCACAGTTTTAACACTTAAAAATAATAGGAGTCCTTGTCTCAGTGCAGTTAGCAATAAAAGAGTCCATTTCTCACAGTTTTAACACTTATAAATAATAATGAGTCCTGGTTTCACACTGGTCACTGGTTTCAACGCATAACAGAATCGTCTCATACACATGTTTACTATGAGGCAGTAATGTCCACGTGAACAAAACGAATAACAATCTACCAGTACGTCACACTTTAAAAGATATGATCTAAAAGTCTATTTCTCACAACACATATAGTTTATCTACAACACAACCATTAAAAACAAAACGAAAACACGAGAATGAACACGAGACGCCGATTCGTAAAAATGGCTGACATCAAAACAACGATTACAAACAAGCCAGAACGGCGTCATTTCGTGTGCGTGTTGCCAGCTGTAAAATTTAAGATAACCTCACGGAAAAATTCGCCGTCAACGATTATTAGGCAGTAAATACAGTTTTTGTTCCCAAAATATATAACAAAATCTTATAATTATTATTTAATTAGGTTAAATTTTTATTATAATCGTAAGAAAACAAGACTTCTGAAAACCAAAAACACATTTTTTTCATATGTCCACATATTCCCATATGATTGTGTGAGAGTAAAGAGAGGCGACTATATTCTTATTCAGTTCATCCGTTCATGCCAAACGGATCCTATACCTAAGTATGCAAGTGCCTAGAACAAAGTTAGGCCAATATATACCCGTTCCGATGTCCCTTTCCTAAGGAAGCTGGTAGGTGGAGCTACGGACTCTCCCGAGTCCTGCGTTGCATCCCGATGTTCCGACATCGCGGAGTAGTGAAGGGTGCGAAAGGGAAGTCTATTGTGTGAGCGGGCGAGTATTCGGATTCATACCGCGCGCCTTGCTACAGTACCTATTAAAACAAACAATACATTGTCAAATACGCTGTGATTCCTTATCTATTCTTCAACATGTTTTTAAAATGCACAGGTATTAAGAGTAAAATAATATCATTGAAGATAGGTACAAATAAAACAATAAAAACTCAGCGAGTATCCAAGCACCAACACTTAACTGCTTTCAAAATAAACTAATAATACACGGCGCGATCGTTATAGTCCGAGAGCCTGTCACGATAGCCGCGCTATCAGCTATTATCGAAAATTATTCGTCTCATACTACATTTTTTCATTGCCATAATATTGTTTAATATCGTTTATCCACGACCTTTGGTATTTATTGACATTACGCCTACAAAATGTTTGGAGTGGTTATCGATAGATGTCAACATTTTTAGAATATGTTAAGACCTCCGTTATGTTTATTTTATACCTTCTGTTTTATAAAGTGAATCGGTAAATATATTATTTTAGTAGAATAGAAAATACACTTATCCTTTCTCTCTGTCTACCCCGAAAACCGTGTCATTTTGACGGGTTACAGAAAAGCTAATACAAATTATAAAAAGCACCGCATAAAATATTAAATTCACCTTAGTGACCTTTAGCTCATATATGAACAACTTGGAATAAATATTCTCATAGACTGGATGTATAGACGAAGTTGAGACTGTTGAGAGACAAAAACGCTTAAAACACTAGTAATTATGGCAAAGGTTATCTTGTTTCTATGTGGCACATTCAATCTCCAAAGTTATTAGACTAGTAATGATGTCAAACCCCATACAGAATATTGTTTGTGTTGAGGATTTTAAATTACATTATTATGTTCGCCACACGGCTTGTCTACGAATCCCAGGAGAAAGGCTGCTAGGGTGAAAATTAAATTATTTTCAGTATTAACAATAAACTCACGCTAATATAATCAATTACAAATACTTGTCCGATAAACAAATTATCGAAATAAAGGATTTTATTTACAATTCCGAAACTTTTTATTACGTTTCGTTTTATTACTTCTACCAATCAAAATTTATACACATACCTCGATAATTTAATATTGCGAATAACAGCTTTCCCTTTTCTGTTTTGCTACTTGCAGTCATTAAAGATATTAAACAAAAAAAAATGTACCTGTTTGAGAAATTATCGGCAAAAATCTGTTGTGTGATTTGATATGAATGAACTAAACTCAACTGAAATGTGTTAATACGTAGAGCTATATTATTATGAGCGATGAACACTCATATCTAAATTTCCTATCAAAATCCGGATCCAAGCACGTAGCAGTCTGTTGGCTTACGAGTAAGTACCTGCATGTAAATGAAAGTTCAAATTCTATAAAATAATAGGTACAGCATTCTTCATTCACCCACATTGGGTTTCAAAGCGTTTATGAAAGCTCCGTAGTACCTACATGAAATCTAGGCACCCATCATGGCATCTGGGTGATCAACTCAATAGGGAGGGGTACAGTACCGGGCGGGCATGGCTAGAAGAGTGGAACGCTCAGAACCCCGATCGCAGACAATTTGTTCAGGACCCTACAGTGAAGCAGCCTGGATTCGACCTCGCAAACAATGGTCGACCTTAAACAGGATCGGAACTGGCCAAGGTAGATGTGAACCATCCCCTTTGGGAATGTGGCCAGATCGAGACTATATAGTAGAGAGGTGTCCTGAAGTTTGAAGGGGTTCTTGAGGAAATCCACAAGGTGACGCCAAGGGCAATAGATTACTTACGGAACATTGACGCGGAGCTGACTCCTAGATAACTTGTACAATGGTCCCATGCATACTAAAGAAGAAGAAGAAGTACCTACATATTATATTACGATTTAAAAATTACAGACCAAAACATGTGGGTAAGATATATGAGAACATTCAGATAGTTGAGGAGTTGGAAATGGAATATTCACGAGGTGCCCCCTAACTTTCCTTTTAGGGCGGACTCACGCATCTGGAAATTCATAACTTGAAATGTATTGTTTGTAAAAAAGCTCGATTTTTACAAACAATCCAATTCAGAATATGGGAATTCCGATTCCACTCTTAAACTCGTCTAAGGATTCTAGTTTTTACTTTTTTATTATAGGTGGAGGAATGATCCACAGTGAGAATGCTCGACGTTGCCATACGATTAATTCCTAATGGGGTCCTTGCATGTTTTTTTTTTGGTATTCAGTACATTAACTATAAATTGAGGTTTTCTGAAAATTTGAGTTTATATTTTTGTGTCTTTGTGGATATATTTATACGATAAATTCTCGTATTCGCTTCCAGCGCGAAAACAGGTTTTTGACTGGCCGCCATGTTGTGACGTCACTTTCCCCAGCTCGCCCATACATAACTGACAAACAACAAAATTTCTCACTATGAGTTTCATGGGGTTATGACGTCACAATCACGTTAAGCAATGAGAGCTCGTTTCAGAGCACCTGAGAAAAATTGGTCAAATTAACATTATTAATTAACTAGCAAGTAGAACTATCGATTAATATATTTTTCGATCGATAAAAAAATGCAAGTACTATTTGTAGTATTTGGTCACTTTAATTTTTGAAGTCGATTCCGATCACAGTATTTAAATAGTGGGTAATTTTTCAATTCATAGTGGTATTGGATTTTTTGTTAAATACCTACTCGGTTAATTTCAGAGCACGGCTTTCCGAACACGTAAACGGTATTTCAGCCATGCTCGGTTTGAATAAAATACCGTTGAACCATAGTGTTTTCGATATGAAATTTATTTATCCCCCGCACTATATTTACTCTATATTTTTGTCTCGGTCAAGTCAATAATTTTAGATCAATAGGTTCCAAATATTACGACTTTGTAGAAATCACCCCCCCCCCCCCCCCGCTCTCCGCTTCACGTTATTTTTTTGGCCAAGGTCAACGGACCTCTCCCCTTCCCCCTAAACCAATTTGTTTCGGTTTTGTTTGGTAATTTCGTTGATTTCATCAGCTGACAACCCTGACCACTACCCAGGTAACAAAATAACTACAATAAACAATAATCAAATGGTACTATTATTTTCGGGTAACTTAGAAATCTTAACCGTCGCAGGAAAAACGGTAAATACTCAAAATTCTCGTATACAGAATTAGCAGGTGAAATAAAAAATATTTGGCATTCTAGGTCGGTATATGCACACAGGGTGATGGTTCCGTATGTCAGGTATTTGGAGAGGTGATAGAGGATGAAAAGATATGAAAAAAGTCAAAGGAATGCATATCCAATAATCAAACCATTTGAAAATTGCGGAGTATGAAAATTTCCCATTTAGGTTTTTCGCCAATATCTCTCAAACTACTGACTCAATTTTCAGAAAATAAACGCAAATCATTGTAAACAATATTGGCTTTCGACTAAAATCCTAATGTGTGGGTTTTGACTTAGAATGTAGTGAACGATGAAAGAATAACGAAGAAAATTTACCTGGGTGAAAGAAGAGGTGTAAGGAAACGCGGCCGTCCAAGAACCACATGGCTGGACCATGTTGACCAGATACTCAAGGACGGGCATGTTTTGAGTAAAAGTAATCGGAGAATGTGTATGAGGAATCGCATGAATGTGACGGAAGCCCGAAGTGTGTGTCAGGATAGGAAAGTCTGGCGATCCGTTCTCTCTGCCTACCCCGCAAGGGAGGTGGCGTGAGAGCATAGAATAGAAATATAGAAAATTTGTTAATAAACATGATTCTTGTGAAATAATTTGGATTTTTTTCTAATTAATAGCAAATTTCTTTTAAAAATGGCCCATAATGTGTCCATTTTTACATTCTAGAATGAGTGGGTGTGGGATAGAAGAAAACGGATATATCCCGACGATGGGACCACAGTATGCGATCTAACAATTTAGTGTAAGGTTAAAATAAGTAATACTATTGGCCCAAGAGGCCACTGCTAACTAGGTAACTGTTATTTAATCTAATCGTGATTTAAATGAGGATTTGCACACAGAGTCATAGTTCACCACAGGTGTAGCCTAGAAAAATGAAACAAAAGATGATGTATGTGAAGTACCGTAGGTAGATACATACCTAAAAACTCAACTTCTGGAGGCTAGTTTGTGTGAGCGCTTAAATAGGCATATTATATTTTTGACACCTGTTTTGTATTAATAATGTACCTACCAGCGTACATTCTATAGGTAGGTACAACAATGCAAACTTTGCTATGTAATTATTACTATAAATTATTGCTTACAGTTACAAATGTTACAATGCGTCCGCTACAAATATCAATATTGCACTGATTTCCTACTCGCCTAGATCTAAATCGCTGATAAGTTGAAACACTAATAGGTAAATATTTCAACAATTGTAGTAAAAGTACAATATATGATTTGTAGGTAGGTACACGTCTTTATCATTACTGACTAGTTACTCACCTAAATTGTGCGGTAATTAACAATTATTGACATCTGTCTCGGAAAACACTGTTTTATCTTGTGCATCTACTTTCAATAGTTCACTGCACTTACACACCAATACTAATGTAACGACAATAAATTGGGTACGTGCTAGTTAATAATTACTATGAGTAAACATTTAGAATTAACACTAAAATCATACGTACTATTTTTATATCGAAATAGCTTGTATGTATGTACACACACGTCAAATTACTATATAAATACAACAATCACAACACACTGAATACATAATTACGCACGCACGTACAACATAACCTACAAATAATCATAATTTATACATTTTATGTACACAACGCATACATTTAATATTACGTAGGTATTTTTTATTACTTAGTAACACTTTTGTTTTGAAAGTTAAAACTGTCTGGATCAACTCAAGCGTTGCATTGTATCTTGTGGGAATAAAAACAACAAAACGCAAGTACCTACGATATTGACACTTATGCACAAAACAAAACTGTGCGTTGTTTTTTTCACTGAATATTTAAATTTGTTTCCCAGTTTGAGTATTATTGTGAAACCAACAATTTAACTGTTTCACATATTAAAGACATTTTATTTTGTTTTGTCAAATAAATAAAAGAACCTTGATTTTGGAAAACATTTTTTAAAAAAACACGTTCACTTCCTCACTGTTGTTTTTGTTGTGGAGGGTGACACTAGATCTCACTTTTATTACACTAATCAACAACTACAAGCAATGTAAAACGTTTATTTTATATTGTTATTCATAATATATCACATTGTTTTAATAATTCCGGTACATGCGATTGTTTTGCACAAAGTTTTTATAAACTTTTTGTTCGGCGATTGCAGCGACACTAGCGCGGGACGCTCGCGCACTAACGCTCCGTCCACACTCCGCGGCTATGTAAGCAAGACTGACTGAATTTTACATAGTTTTGTTGTTCGTATTATTCACAATATTACTTACAATACTTACAACTTTCGTCCGTGTGACGTCCCGGAATCCGAATTAAGATAGATTCCACATATTATATTAATACGTCTTTTCTAGTTATTTACTATCACTATTGTATATTATTATATTGGGCTTACAGGGCTAAGCGGGTGACACATCCGGAAATGTATCTGTGAAATCATAATTGGAACTTGGTCGTTTTCGTTTCTAAAAAAATTCGGCTATAATTTAGTGATGGGCCCACTATGGATTACGCCGACTAGATGACTAGTCGGCACTCTAATGACCGATTAATCGGCCGACTAATGAACGTAGTTGGCATTTTTGGCCGGGTATAGTCGGCGCATCTAGGTACTAAATTTAATTTAATTATTATTTTTAGCTCATGTGTTTCCCATAAGTATTATAGTAAATTTTGTTTTAAAAAAAAACACGGGAAAGACACCATGCCTAGCAGGCGCGAAGCTACCTAAGAACACGATTCCCATCGAGTTACCTTTTGGAAAAAAATGATAGATGTAATAGTGTATAATCTGACGTAATCCCATAAGAAATGTTAGCCCCGGCTTCCCTTCTGCAGAAATTCACTCTTCGCCACTGACGCCTAGTGACCCTTAGGGGAGTACCTACGTGTTACACGTGGTACTCGTGGTAGAGAAAGCGATGAGTTACCCTTTATATTTAGGATGACAAAATGATAGGTCATATTTAACATAATGTACATTTTTTTCATGTACTTTTGATCTGATATTTTATATTTTTTTGTCAATGTTTCAGATGTACCTTAACTTACTTATTTTTGTTACTGAATCCGAATTTCAACTTTGCCACCTCGAAAATAAGATGCGTTATGAGTTCTGAGTAATCTCAGGAAGAACAAGAAATAAATGTTTTTTTTTTTCAGAATTTTACTTATAGGTACTAACTAACTCGAAAAGTATTCATTTTAGCGAAAATAATCTCGAGACAAGAATAAATTACAGTAAATTTCCCACAAATGGTGATGTAAATCTTTTTTTTGTGGAATAAACCGCGAAGGCGCTAGAGCGAGTAAAAGTAGAGCATAAATTTCCCTCTCGATTAAAAATTATATTCTTTTGTTATTTTTCGCCCATAACTCAAAATCTACGAACTTCTACTAAAAAATATGCAGTGGGTTCAAAGTACAAAGTACTTACTTACATATAAAAATAATTTGTAAAAATAAAACACTGTTTTTTACTTCCACTATTTATTTTGAGTACATACACCAGAGATCTTTCAAAGCTAATGCTTCATCTTCAGTGGTTAAACAGTGTTTTATTTTTACAAATAATTTTACAATGTCCTTCCACAAAGTTAATCTTCCATCAATAAATAAATTACTTACATATTTTTTTTCTGTACCTAATGTGTACTACCCATCTGTTATCGACGGTCTAACAGCTCAGGCGTTGTAGAGCCTCAATAGAAGCAATTTGACCTTTGTTAAAAATTATATAAAATGCCACAAATTGTATTTTATCAGAGAAAAGGTTAAAATATTTATATACTAGCTGTATTACCCGTGCTTCGCAACGGCAAAATTTGTGTATGGATGGTGAAGTAGTGGTGAAGTAGTGGTGAAGTAGGTCGGCAGTGGAATCCAAAATCAGTGGTACCATCATGTTTAGTTAAAGTACTGTAGAGCCACTAAAACTCACAACAGTTTTGGGGGGTCTGCATATTTTTTTTTTTTCAATTTGACCCCCCCCCCAGCCCCCTAACTCCCTCCCCTTATTCCTGCGTATGTCGGGAGGGTGACTATTCATCTTATTGAGGCGGAAAACTATGGATTCGACACTAATATCACTTTTTTCATTCCGACCCCCCCTAGCCCCCCCTAACTCCCTCCCCTTATTCCTGCGGATGTCGGGAAGGTGACTATTCATATTATTGAAGTGGAAAACTATGGATTCGACACCAATATCACTTTTTTCATTCCGACCCCCCCTAGCCCCCCTAACTCCCTCCCCTTATTCCTGCGGATGTCGGGAGGGTGACTATTCATCTTATTGAGGTGGAAAACTATGGATTCGACACCAATATCACTTTTTTCATTCCGACCCCCCCTAGCCCCCCTAACTCCCTCCCCTTATTCCTGCGGATATCGGGAGGGTGACTATTCATCTTATTGAGGTGGAAAACTATGGATTCGACACCAATATCACTTTTTTCATTCCGACCCCCCCTAGCCCCCCTAACTCCCTCCCCTTATTCCTGCGGATGTCGTGAGGGTGAATAGTCACCCTCACGATGTCAGGAGGGTGACTATTCATCTTATTGAGGTGGAAAACTATGGATTCGACACTAATATCACTTTTTCATCCCGACCCCCCCAGCCCCCCAATCCCGCCCCCCCTCCTTATTCCTCCGGATGTCGGTAGAGTTACCATTCATCTTTTCGACACTAAAAGTTATATATATTTGAAAAAAAAAAGTTTTTTTTCTTGCCCCCCCCTTTGTGCCTCCCTCCTTGTATCCCCTACCCCCATTAGAACACTCCTTGGGGCAAGCACAACAATTTCCCAAAGTTTCATCTCAATCAGATGAACGGTTTAGAGTCTATAAAGGATATGGTGAAAATGTTAGAAACATTGGGACGAACTAAAATATTTACAGCAGGTACCTACCTACTTACAATATATTTATTTTTTGTGGTATGGCAATTTTTTGTGGTGTAGCAACTTTGCATAAGATTTTAATAATTGTAGAACATCGATTAACAAATATTCGGAAGCAATATAATCTATGTCAGATAGAGAAAAAATACTGCACCCATCTAGAGAATATGACATCTGTGCAACAGAGAAAATATATGAAATATTGGTATGACAAAAAGACAATATGAATATTTTGCTCTTGTCGTAAATTTTAATTTGGCAAATGGCAAAATTTCATTTACAAAACGTAAATAAAAGCCTATTTTACCTTTTACATTGCAAATAATGATAATACCACCTCTCATTAGTTTAAAAACAACTTATCATTTTAAAAAGTGACATTTGGACTAACACTACTAATGGTGGAGATTTTCTTGAAAAACCTTGAATTTTGATGTTTTGTCTAAAGAAATATCTCATTCAAGACTACACATTATTAAACTTTTTATATCCTAAGTGTATTTTGAGAATGTTTACTAAATGCACTCAATAAATGAATGCACAAAACCATTTCATATAAAAGATTACCCCGGAATGAATTAACTGGAAATTGTGGAAATTGGACACAAAGTATTCTCTGTTTCAAGTATGTTGTACGTTGGATCAGTAGTAATTCTATGGAAAAACTTTTGTATACATGGAAACCCATGAGAGGGATGATGTGTAACGGGGAGTGAGAAAAATACAAATAAATAAATCTGTGTACGAACTAAAATATTTATGTGGGATTTATTTAAGTTTAATGTACTTCAGTGTTGCGTTTTTTTGCTATTTTCTATTGTAGAGCACTTTCAATGTAAGGGTTTTTAATTTTATTTAATTTTCTTTCAATTATTTTCGTTCCCTGCCTATGAACATTACGTGAGATATGGATCTGTGGTGTGGTGCTGGGCCTGTCGCCTAATATTCCGATCTAGTTCTACACAAAATACTCGTACTTAATTAATAATAAAATCGGAGCATGAAAATTAGCAAATAATTAACACAAAAAGAAGAAAAGACGACGAATAAAAAAGTTCCTTCACGATGTTTATCTAGGAAATTCATTCATATACGGGTGTAAAGTGGATGCAGCGCCCCTAGCGGTGCGTTCCAAAAAGCTCCGACAGTTTCATACAATTTTTCGTTGAATTAGGTTATGATTTATTTTATTTAAATTTTCTTACATTTTAATGCTAGTTTATGTTCCCCTTATAAAATAATGATATTGTGCCACACTTTTAGGTGAAATTACAAAGTAAAACACAATGATATTTGACTATAAAGTTGAGCGCTTAGTATAGAAAATCGCTGTCAAACTTGACAGTTGGAACGCAAATCGTTTGTGACGTCACACTTTACACCCGTATTCTAGTAATATAAGTACAATTTCTAGGTGCCTAAAACAATGCAAGGTATTCGTATGTGACGTTCGACGTGGACGGGAGGTCATGGACTGTCCGTCCGCTAAATGGATAGACTTTTGGTGCTAACCAAAAACACCTGCCTCGCATGCTGTGGACCGTACTCAATAGACTTAGGACGGGTCATGGCTGTTGCGTTGACATGTTCCACAACTGGGGAATGAGGGATGATCTACAGTGCGACTGTGGACACCCGAAGCAAACCATGCAGCACATCTTGCGTGATTGCCCCATACGTGCTTAGCCCGGTACCATTGACAGTGCTGCCAGCCTGTCCCCTGAGTTCCTCCAGTGGCTGGATGTCCGACTTTAACGATGTGACAATACTTCGAATTTGCCAAACGATAAATAAATAACAATGCAAAGTTGATCACGCAGGAATTACGTCACTTTTTTGTTAAAGAGAATCTGAGACACTACAGGTACATCATGTCCTGTCGTCCCATTCTAGTAAAATCGCCTCGCAATGTTGGTCGACCTTGGTAGTACTCGTACAATGACATTTGACTTAACATTCACAAGGCTGCGAGTTTCTTTTCTTCGCTGTTACGAGGATAATTTATAATTATTTTTTAAAAAATTTAATCAAAAATTACATGTACCTATTATTACATTACATTATACTGGTAAAATCCAAGTCCCGTACGTATGTAACGCTGGGCCGTTGACAAATTTTGCAAGTTCTATGTATATATATGTAAATTTGAAGCAGCGACGCGTTCATGGGTGGATAAAAATTTTCGTCGAAGTCTCACTTTTTATGAATGAAAATTGAAATATCGTTTTTTTACAGAAAATCCTCCTTTTTAGACCCATCTGCCCTCCTTTATTAAATTATCATCTGGCAACCCTAGCCGGGGACTGTGGGCGGTAGAGACTCGCTCGCTTTGGTAAGCCAGAAAAAGGTTTGTGCGCGATTATAAACAACAAAAACTTGTGGATTGATTCCTAGAGATTATAAAAATATATTAAACATCATAATTTAGTAAAAGTGCCAAATTCCCAGTAATCGTTCTGAATTTCTAGCAGATTTCGGAATTCGGAAGGGTGGTAATTTCCTTAAGGTGGTGTAGCTGGAAAATAGTCAAAACTCAAAGATACTATTCTGCGATTCCACTGCCTCCAGAATTATACGACATAAGACTTTTTATGTAGATACTATCTGATGGAGTAGAAATAATAAAATTTATTTTTCGTACATTTTAAATAGGTAGTTTAATTATCAAAACATGATAAAGGATATGGAAGCGCTAATGTTTTGATTAGAATCATTTTTGAAACCTTTGAAATTTATGGGAATTATACTATACAGCGAGCCATAACAAGTTGATAATATTTCGGTATCAAGTAGGTACTTACCCAAAATTCTGAGAGGGTCACTTTCATTCCAATTAAAATAATCAGGGTCCAGTAAATTTTAAAGAGAATTCTGAAGAAAACGAAAGTACCTATAAACTATTAGCCAATTAGCAATCTCATCAAATTACATAAGTAATATTTTTGAGATCATCATCAGACCTATTTACATTTAATCGTAGATTAGCTGGATAGTTTTGAGATTGATGTTGCGTGGATGAAGTGAAATTCCTTTTGTCTTCTATAATATCTTCCTTTATTCACATGTTAAGGGCCAAGATAAGGCGAATGGCCTTGAGCGATGGGGCGTGTCTACATTTCTTTCCCCCGGTATCCCCTTCCCCTTTTGTATCTGTGGCTGTGTCAAATCTGATGTTGTGTGATGTACGCTACGGTTCGCGAATCATGCGACCACAGATGTACAAATCTATCTAGATTGAGCATTTAATACAAATTAGGACTTTTCAAACACAGTAGGTGCCTACTTTTATCATAATTTTAAATTGTAATAGAATGATACGTATGTATTTGGTATTTGATATCGACAGGTAGGTAGGTATATGTATCCCCTTTTAAAAACATACATAGGGTCCTACATACTTTCTTTTTAAGAGTGTGCATACCGACATTTCAAAAATTTCTATAAACGGGAGACCTTCTATCTCGAAAACCGTTACTAAATATGCTTTGGAACAAAAGATGGTAGATGCATTGAACCTTTGTCTAGGGAATAACCGTAAGAGATTTTTTATATCTTGTATAGATTTCTCAAATAAAAAATAAAAAACACCTCTGACCTTTTTCCGAAAGACAGAAATTCGTTTCGCGAAAGTCGCGGAGTATTTTTTTTCTTTGTACTGATAATATGCATAAAAATCTAGGGAATAACCGTAAAAGTTTTTTAATAGACGCAAAATTAACCCCAAAAAATGGAAAAAACGCTATTTTTAGCATTTTTTCATGCGAATGTTCACGCGATTTTGAACCTTAATGCCGTGGGAAATGACTGTGCCGTCATTTCTGGTGTCATGCTCTTAATGCATAATATGTGTTGTAACGTAAAAAGTAAAATATGATGGCAAATAATAAAAATATAAGCAGGTTGTGTAAAACATTTATTAGGTAGGTAAATATTTTATTTACAATTATGGTGGTATAAAACATGTTACAAATATATTACGGGTTAAGAAGACAAAAAATGGTACCTTGCCGTGCAAAATGTATAGTAGTTTTGGTTTTTGGATATGTTATATAGGTTCGTCCCCTAATCAGAATCCAAGTGTGTGACTTTAGCCCATCCTTGTGCGTTCACTAGGGCGAGCCAAAAGCTGCCGAAAATCAGTCATTTTTCAGTTTATTGTTTATATTTTTTTAATTATCCATTTTAGTAAACAGTTGTAAGTAAAAATTGTAGAACATTAAATTTTCTACAAATTAGGCTAGCAAAGTTTGTTTAAAAAGCTATTATGTAAAGAATTATATATCAAAAACATACTAATTTTACACAAAAAAAAAAAATGTGTTATTTTCCAGACTGGTACATAGTAATAAAAATGTTTTTAGCAAATATTATAGAATATTAAATTTACAACAAAAAATGGTATCAGACTTTTTCTCTTGTACTATTTTTTTCTAGTCTGGAAATAATACAATAAATGAAAAAAAAATTTTTTTTTTCTTTTTTTGTATTATTTACAGACTGGGTTGGCATCTTGTCAGAAGCATACATAAAGACAACAAGATCGAATGCTGAACTGAGTGTATAAGGTTCAGATCAGCATTCACATCAAACTGTTGCCTGAATAAAAAATGATGTATGAATGTACACAATATTATAATAAACAATAATAAACATGTACTTCTCTTCCAATGTCAACTACATTGTACACAATAATGAAACAAAGTAAAATAAAATATACGAAATTGTGGCATATTGCCTGAATAAAGATATATAGGAAAAAACATCACAATAATTCACAACGAAATCCAGTTGCTTGTCAAAGAAAGATAACCAGGAACAAAAAATACATGTAAACAATAAACTTGTCTAATTTAATCTATTCATCTCGTAAAAACTGTGACAAGTATACAATTGTTGTATACTGTACATAACACATATATTATGCAATACGAACTAATATTCTCCGAATTTTAATTCTTTAATAACTGGTTGATTTTCATAGATAGTATCGTCAGTTTCCACTTCTCCATTTACAGTTTCGCTATCGCTTGCATAAATAATACTATCATCGATTCCCACTGCTTCATTTACAGTTTCGCTTTCTATTTCAAAGATAATATCATTCTTTTCCACTTCTCCATTTACAGTTTCGCTATCGCTTGCATAAATAATACTATCGTCCATTTCCACTGCTTCGTTTACAATTTTGTTCTCTTCTTCACTTCCAGTTTGTCGTCCGTTTTGTGCTTCAGCCTTTTTTTTTCTATCTTCTATTGCCCTAGTTATATATATTGGATCTCGAATTGGCATATTCCTGGTGTGTCGTGGATCAACCAACTCAGGTAATAAACAATCTAAGTAAAATGCCTTTAATTTTGATACCATTTTTTGTTCCCAAAATTCATCACATCTTGTGATTATTTCAACTTTAATGGGTGCATTTTCGCCAGACCAAATAGCAAATAAACATTTTGTTTTATTCGTTATATGTAATTGGCCCTGTATTTGATAAAACCAATCATGGTTTTTGTTAATTTCATAATCTCCTTTTTTATTTTTTTTGTAAAACGTTACTTTTTTTGTATCGATTGCATCTTCTAAACCATTTTTATAAGCCGTTAACGGGCACTTAACCTCGACGATCATGTCATCATCGGTAATACCATCAGGTGATGCACCAAAATAAGGGATGTCCTCGTCAATGAACAATCCACATGGGTTTATTTTTATGCTTCGTTCTTTTTCTAATCTATTTATTGCATTTTTTTCATTTTCTTTCCCATGTTTGATTGCACTTACGTGACTAATCGATGCGGTGTACAATATTTTTTTGACTAAATTAGAACAGCTTATGTTCATTCTTCTTTTAATTGCACATCCGAAATTTGACGCGGTTAATAAATTTCTCCTCACCTCTAACCATTCACTGGAATCGCTTTGCAGTATCGTGTCTTCTCTTATTTTCTGTCTCTGATCCGATGTTTTCATTAAATTAAATAGAAATGCCTGCTTTGAAATTTCCAACGCATCGGGAGATAAATCAGCTTTACAGCAGTTCTCCCCATAGTTCTCCGTGGTTTCTTTTTGGTTCTCAAATATCCTAAAATAAATAAATAAACATTTTATTGCATATAAAAAAAATACGGAATACGTAAATGGCGGATTTATCGCCTGTTGGCAATTCGCTACAACCAACCCTGTTCAACTAACCTTCTCCTTTTCCTGTAGATTTTTGTCAACACAGACATTTTTCTCGCTTTACGGTCCTCCATTGTTTTTAGTTGCCCTCTTGGACTCACTCCAACAAGAACTTTGTAGAGTCTGGACAAGGGCTTATGTGTGTTGAAGGAAAGAGCAGCTCCATTGCACCTCATCTGATATTGGTACTTCTTAGAAAAATTCACTCTTTTACCACCAACAAATTTTGCCACAACGTTATGGTAGCATTCCACTGGGTTACTATGCACGTCGTGTATTAAACTTCTGGCATGGCCAGCTAGGCACGCGATGATAAATTTGATCTTGATCCAGATGCTGTTTGTCAATATGTCCTTATTTATATTTTCATCTTCGCCGATGGTTTTGCAGAAATAAGGTTTGCAATTTTTATGCATCCCAAAGCCATGTTCTGTCGCCAATAGAATGTCCTTGTGCAGTGACGTAACATTCTGCGATCCTTTGTATTCTTCTATGGCACTGACAATGGCTTTTCTAATCGACATAATCCTTTTTTTTGTTAATAAATTTCGGTACCGTTTAAGATAACTAGTATTGGCCGCCAGTGCTACAAGTTTTTGGCATAAATTTCTCAGTAAGTGGTTTCGGCATTCTATTTTCTCAATGGTTATATTGTCATATGGACGAGATTGTAACAATTTAGAATAAGTGCTGGAATCCCCATCAGCTATAATCCGACCATAGATTAAATTATGCATTTCAATGCTTTTTTTGAATCCTTCAACTATTATAGTGGATTCCATTCCTGCGGATGAACCTGAAAGAAATCCAAAATTGTTATACTTTACCACCCGTGCAGACCATTTGTACCTGTATGTGAAATAAGTAAGGCTGGTCCATACCTGTATAGTTTTTGTAACACTTATGTTCCTTGGCTTCTATTTTTTTGTATTCTGCCTGAGCGCATATGCAACAATACTTATTTTTCACTGCCATAAATAATATTTTATTTGTTTTTTTGCCGATGATAGCAGCTGCACCTGATAAAGAATTGTAGTTCTTCCGGTATGACCGTTTGCCCCAACATCCGTCAGCTATGACATCGATAATTGGTATACCCTCTGAACTGACTTTATTATCTGCAATAGCTGCCCGGCTTTCTTCTTTTGCTGCTTCATTCATCGAATGCAGCGCCTCGCGTTCCCAAACTTGGTTGACTATCTCCATATGTTGGTTGAACACATTTGGTGTGATAATGGGAAGGCCTAATGTCGCAGAAAACTGATTCAGCTGTGTCTTACCACAACCTATGGAAATAGAACCAGCAACTGCACAAGTGTTTAAATTCATCTCTTGGTTCGTGTCATCCGTGTCCACCAAGAAAGTCAACTCGCACATCTTGCATCGTAATTTTAATTTGGTCACAAGCCCGACGCGAACTTCATTGACAATCTCTAAAGAAACTAATCCACATTGCAGGGGACCATGGCACGATATTCTTTGGAGTTCACCGAAAAAAAAGGGGACATTAACTATCCGCCTTCCAATAACATTTTTGTTTTCGGGTGAACTGAAAAAAAAACGGTACGATGATTAATTAAGTGTATATGCATAAATTTGACTGAAATATTATCGACTCTAATGTAATGTAATGTATGACCCTATGTGTAAACTTTAATTTAAATCACACGTTAAAAAACCGATAGTATTTGTACTTACGTTTTTTTTAATTATTTAACATACCTCAAATTATCTGCTTGTAGTGTTTGAACATTTGTGGATTGAATAGTCTTAGAATTCGAAACTGTGTCTATATTAGGGGTATCTGTGTGGCATTCGGATATTACTTTTGACCTGAAAAATGAACTAGAATGCAATAAAGTATATACTATTTGTATTTAGTTTATTTTTAATACATCGTACAATATAATTTAGTCATTTTATTTGCGAAACAATGAATAAGTAAGTTTTTATAAATTATTTACCTCGCATCATTTGTCTGTGCAAGGTTGGACTCAATTATTTCAGAGGGTAAAATTAGAGCTGGATTAGACGTACATTCGGAGACAACTTTTACCCTAAAAGAAAAAAAAACATAATTAGCCGAAAAATTACTTAAAATCTCCGTTGCTATTTATTTTAGAACAAAAATTTATTGATATGTAAATCAGAAAATAAGTATTTTTGACCTAAAACGCGAAGCAACGAAGTTATATTGCATAATATACCAAAAGTGGCGATTCTTTAAGATTTTATCAATATGGTGAACGGAGCGGAGGGAGGAAAATTGTACAAATCTGGATTATTAACTATCATATTGTCCTACATAACATACCAAATATTTACGACTACCTGATTTAATGTTGGGTCTCCATGTACTCCGGGAAACCTAGACAAAAAATGGTACCTACCCTAGCATGCAAATTGTATAGTAGTTCTGGTTTTTGGATATGTTATATAGGTTGATACCCAGGTTCAGAATCCAAGTTTGTGACCTCCCCACCCTTGTGCGTTCACTAGGGCGATCCAAAAACTGCCGAAATTTCGGCCATTTTTTAATTTATTGATCATATCATTTTAACAATGGATTTTAGAGAGTAAAGTTGTATGTAAATCATTTCATGGATTGCATTTTTTTATTACTACTATCATACATACTGTACTGAAAGTTGCTTAAATATTCCTCTGATATTTTTTCAGAAGGTCACCACTCTGTTGTTACTGGTCCGAGACAAAAATTGTTGACCTCAAACTTGTTTTAAAATAAACCATCTACAACATTAACTTATACTTTTCTCTACAATGTGCATTTCAGGAAATATATTTAAAAAATGAGAAATTTCGTTAAAAATATGCATTTTTCTGAAAAATTTGCAAATTTGGATATCACATAACTCTTTTAAATAATAGTTTTACAAAAAACTTTGTAGGCGCTAGTTACAGAGAATTTAATATTCTTCAACTTTTACATAAAACTTTGCTCTCTAAAATGCATTCTTAAAAAGTTATTATCAATAAATTGAAAAACGAGGGAACTTTCGGCAGTTTTTGGCTCGCCCTAGTGAACGCACAGGGGTGGGAGGTTACAAACTTGGATTCTGAACCAGGGGACCAACCTATATAACATATATTAAAACCAGAACTACTATACAATTTGCATGGCAAAACTCTCTATTACCCGGAGTAATACTAACGATTCCCAGATTTACCGAACTATTTCCCTAAGATACTTCCAATTCAAATTAGGTCATGTGGGGTATGTATGAAAAGGTCTTTTGAAAAGAAACATATTTTAATGGAAACTTTTTTTGATAACTATTACCTCTCGGAAGATATGGCTCATGGCAAATGTCACAAAATATTATGTACCTACAATTTTTCTTTAATACGGTAATAGTTATAAAAAAGTTTTTTTTTTTAAATGTGTTTCTTTTCAAAAGACCTTTTCATAGATACCCCGCATGATCTTGTTTCCATTTAAAAAATAAATCTTCATTAGTAGAGAGGTAGGTACCGGTTTGATTAAATCACGAATATTACGTAGGACATTGGTTACTTAAGTATGCCAAATAAAAATAGTTAGTATAACTCTTATAACATATTGATATAAGTAGGTATGTACTTACAATTTCCTTTTCTCATTTAATAGTTTTGCCTGGGCCTTCCGTTTTTTTATACTCTTTCCTGAATATTTTTCTTTATTTCCCATTTTCAATATATTTGTATACTGATATTTTCAAAACTGCAAACATAAACATAAGTATATATTTTTTCGCAGATAAAATTCAATACACAAAATAAAAATACATTGGAATATACCAGATCTACTTCATAACTGATCTGTGTATCGCCTGGTTTGTTTGTATTTTTTATTCATGCAGTTATCACAAAATTTATTATTTAAAAATTATTAAATACATCAAATATCACTTACCGATAATTTTTATCTTATTTTTTGCAATAATTTATAGCCAAATCTCTTAGTTATTAAGAAAAAACTAAAATAATAAGATTGTTATTTTTTCAATTATCAACAAAAAAATCAACACAGATTTCACGTCTGCAGGCCACAAGATTGTGGGCGGAACTGAGGAATGATATACAAACATCTCGCTTATAACACCAGAATGCATGTCGTTAAGATCTATTATTCAACTTGCGCGCGTTATCGAGTCTCGGCAAGGCGCATCACAAAAATCTTGAAATGTAGTTTTTTAGATATTACAATAAAAACAATAACGATTTCGAAAAAGTTAAACAGTAATCGATTAGATATATAAAATATCTATCAATTAAAAAAAAAATCATATTTTTATGTCAATTTGTTTTTCAAATCTAGCTTTTATAGCGTCAAAAACGGGTGTTTTTAAATATTCTATTACAATAAAACTATAAAACATATCTGTTATTTTAAACAGTAATCCATTAGAGAAAAGATGAAGGAATACAATATATTTTTTTCAAACCTATATCTTTAAAGGATGCGGTTATATAACTTTTGAAAAAGTACCGAAAAGTACCGAACGGCATTGTCATGGCCCTTAATTTCGTTATTTGGAGTTACATGCTTCTTATACGAAAGCGGACACGAGAGAGAGAGAGCGATCGAATCTATCGTTCCATATCGGTCGATGAAAAACGGTACTTTCTTTGAAAGAATACGAATGTTGTCAGTACAGAAAATAATACCACGCTTAAAATATGAATTTCCCTATCGAAATAAAATTTAAGCCTTTATGAAATCTCACCAGATTAGCTTCTAATTTCTTATTTATTGACGATATAATATTAACTAAACTTGTACAACCTAATTAGGTCGCTGTTTGAGCTACATAATACTCCATGTCCAATCTATTTCTATGTGTATTCAGTGTTTGTGTTGTACTTATGAAATAAATAAATAGACCCATAGTTATAGTTCTCGTATAGTAAAATACTTTCCTAAGAATTTCTCATTATATTTTAATACCCTACGTAGCCCCTGAAAATGAAATGAATTTATAAAAAGACTTATTAGGAATTATGTTGATGAGATTTTCTGCACAATTCATAGTGAAAATACAATATTTTTAAATGTGAAAATTTTTAAATAAAAAATTAAATCCCCAAAAACAACTTTTTCTTTTTCACTAGGTACACGTGTTTCCATCCTATTATAATTTTTGTTAAAAAAGTACGTATGGAAATCCATTAGGTTAATTAAATTTGTTTGAAAAAAAAATTGCCGACTCCTATTCATGTGTTACATATTCTTCATACCTACTTAAAATTATGTACAGTACTTATGTTTTTTTATTTCACGAAAAATAAACTCAATTTACATCATGATTTTTTTTTATGTAGGTGGGAAAAAAATTCGTCTGTGGCATGATATGATAATATGTATTGCATTTTTTATACTACACACACAAATTATATTTTTTGCGGTTCCCGGAGAAAAACCCATAAGAATATTGCTCAACATGAATAAATCCCAAAAAAAAAAACAAAAGCCCTTTCGAAATCCTCAACGGATAAAAGTTGAAACTTTCTTGTTGCATTACATTAAATAAATTATTTACAAAATATTGGCTATACATACTATTGTCTATCCCCTTAAAGATCCGTTTATTTATATGTTTATTTTCTAGTCTATGGTAGTTTCTAACACTCTGAAAGATATCGTATACTAATAGATACTATTAAATTTGTTTTCAAAATCCAGTCTGATTTGAGCTTTTGTAAATTTCTAAAGGGCTTTTGTCTTTTTGGGATTTATTTATGCTGAGCAATATTCATATGGGATTTTGTCCGGTTGTGATTTTTTGCTGTCTCCCTGACTTCAAAGCTGGCGATGCCCATTTTAATAAAATTCACATGTTTACTATCTCCTACATGATTCAACCAGTGTTTTTCCTTTCTCTTCTCTCCTTCACTTTCATCAGACTCAGGAGTCTGTTCTAGCAGGAGGAGTCTCCTCTTGGAATGCTGAGCTCCAGCTTTCCCTCCGTCTCTTTGGGGGCCTCCCCGGCTGGCGTTGTCCATCTGGGATACCATGCAATGCCACGTGTGGTATCCTCGAGGTGTTCATTATTTGGACAAGATGGTACCAATACCGCTCATCAACCGCACAGATCTCTCGGATTGTGGTGTTTCATAAACGAATTCGCAGAGTCCTACCAGCGATTGCCCGAAGCGTTCTCATCTCGGCTGTTCTAAGCATGCTTTTGGTTTTAACTGTGTCAGCCCTTGCTTCGATGCCATATGCAAGAATAGGCCGCACGCAGGTTTTATAGATGCGTACCTTGTTCTCGGTTTTCATATCTTTGTTCCTTTATATGGCATCTCTCAGGTATATATCCTAACACGGCTGCTTCACCCACCTGAGGTCTCACCTCTTTAGGGCGGTCACTATAACTAAGCATTTCGCTGCCGAGGTGTAGGAACTGTGATACCTCTTCCAGTTCTTCGTCACCTGTGGAGATTTTACATGGCACTTGATTCTTGGAGAACGTCATAAATTTAGTCTTCGAAATGGATATTATCATATTATATTTCGAGCACGATTCATTGAGCTGGGTCAGCATTCTCTGCAGGTCATTTTCACTTTCTGCTATGATTGTAGCATCGTCAGCAAGAATACTAATCCCGCCACCAATCCTATACCAATCCTGTGCCTATTTTAAGTTTGTTATTTAGTTGGATACAGAAGTCTACTTAAAATCTATCTAAATATTAGAATATTGTTACATCAAATGCTGTCGATCTACTAAGAATTTTTTTTCATATCAGTTGAACTACACTTTGGGTAAGAAGGTACGTAATGGTGAGTTTCAATATGAACGAAGGTACCTACATACATCTAGAATTATTATTTTCTAACGTAACAGACGTTTTGGAACATTAAACACATCAGTAATAAAATAAAGTCAGTTAATACGTACATATATCCATACTGAGTTCAATAGACTGGCACGAAACTATAGTACCTAATGAGTGTTTTCAATGTTTATGTACGTGTAGGTGTAAGTGATATCATAATAAACAGGTATGTAATAGATATACTTGTTTCATACATATCTATAAGAGTGCCTACCAGTGGTGAAGAATGTATTCTTGTAGTAGGGAAGCCGGAGCGGGGCCGTGCGGCAGATTTTTTCGGTGTGTGGCAAGGCTTTCAAATGCCGCTCCACAAACTTCTTTTTTGAGCTTTTTTGAGAGGCGCTGCTTGAAGGGCTGCCTCACTGTCTCAAGGCACCGCACAGTCCTGAGCCGGACCATAAAAAAATCTATCACCACCGGTGAAAGCCGCGGTGAAACGGCTTTCCGTACCACTATGCATAGCTCTGACCCTCGAGCATTGATTTTAACTACTTCTAATAAGGACAAAGGAATTAACAGTTGCAAATAATAACAAATAACAAATTAATAACAGTTATTAATTTTTCTAGCTAGGTATCTCTTCTTTTTTTCCAGCCGTCTCTCTTTTGCTGGATGTAGGCGTAGGCCCATTCTAATAGTACTTCTTTTTATATACCACGGTCTCAACGGCAGATTCTGGGTGCCCAATGCCAGGTATATCATATAGTCACGTGAATACGGGTAGACTAATACTAATAAGTAATAACATAGATAATTTATAATGCGCCGTTTTGTGGAGCAAGTCCACTTCAAGGGCGCCTTTTACAATTCATTAAGCTAACCTAAGTACTTATCTACTTATTCTGTACTAGGTATACTAAACGATTTTTTAAATAGGTGGGTTTTAAGCTGGCTCTTGAATTCAGCAGTTCTGTCTAAATATGAAGACAACCTTTTTTACATTATGTCAGATAAGACATTATTATTTTATCTGTTTTTTATCATTCTAAATCAAAAGGTAACTCGCTAGGGATCGGATTATTAGGTAGCTTTGCGCCCGGACTACCTACCTACATTCTTCACAAATACTTTATACAAAAAGTATATATGAATAATAATAGCGATTAATGGTATACGTACCTTACCTAATGTTAACTTTCATTGTAAATAAAGAAAAACCTTGCCTTGTTCGAGTCATTGACATACCATACACTAATCGACCTTCTCATAGTACTTGAGTCTGCTGGCTACTGATGTTACTTAAAACGTACCATTTTTATTATAATATAATATGTTTTGTTGTATGTTTGGTGCTGATGAAATGGCCGCTTTGATGATAGTCCAAGAGCCCGCTGCTTAATTTATGACGTATCTGTTTTTTGATCGAAATGTGGTATAAATGATAGCTTACCAATAAGCTATTACATCGCACTAGGGTTGCCTATCAAAATCCTGCCGCAACCCCCCCTGCCCCCCCCCCCCCCCGAAAAGGTCCCTCTTCGCGGTTTTTCGTATTTTATAGGAATATGGTAAGAGATAGAAGAAAGTAGTCAATGACAAAAATATTCCTTGCTAAATTCTCTATAAAAAATGTTAAGTTACTTTTTTCGTAGAACTAGCAGTTTACCCGCAATGGCCGGTCCAAAACCGAAATTTATTTAAAATACAAAAAAAAATGTATTTAAACTAAATTGGTTGAAAATTGACAAGAGCTACAGGAAAATAGTCAGAAAACGAATTAAATACCATAGTCTTAGCTACAAAACGAGCTATAACTTATGTTCATACATCTAATAATTTCGGAGTTATTACAATAAAACTCAGTGACGAAAATTCTTTAAATTTAGTTTTTCATAAAATAACCAGTGATATAGCGCCGCAGGCCAAATTTTTTTTCCATAAAATGTTAGTAATAATGGGTGGAAGAAAGTGAAAGAAAAAAATCAAACTTTTTTTTTTTATTTTTTCAAAAAATATCCTGTTTTTTGACCGGCCATTACGGGTAAACTACTAGTCCTATGTAAAAATTAACTAAATGTTTTTTGTAGAGAATTTAGCAAAGATTATTTTTGTCATGGACTACTTTCACCTATCTCGTACCGTATTCCTATAAAATGCGAAAAACCGCGAAGAGGGACCTTTTCGGGGGGGGGGGGGCAGGGGGGGTTGCGGCAAGATTTTGATAGGCAACCCTAGTGCGATGTAATACCCTATTGGTAAGCTATCGTTTATACCACATTTCGATCAAAAAACAGATACGTCATAAATTAAGCAGCGGGCTCTCGGACTATGAGAATTAATAAATAAAAGATGTGTTAAGTCTATCTATCTATCTATCTATACCCTCACGCCACATCCCTTGCAGGGTAGGCAGAGAGGACAGAGCGCCAGACAGCCCTATCCTTACACACACTCCTAGCTTCCGTCACATTCATGCAATTAGTCATACACGCTCTCCGATTCCTTTTACTCAAAACGCGTCCATCCTTGAGGATCTGGTCGACATGATCGGACCAGGTCAGTCTCGGACGGCCGCGCTTTCTCACCCCTCTTCGCTCATTCAGATATATCTTTTTTGTCATCCTGTCATCATTCATTCTCTCAACATGCCCAAACCATCTTAGTTTGTTTACTTTCATTCTTGTCACTACACCAGTCTTGCAGTCACTCATTTCCCTAATATTATAGGTACTATTTTATACTATACTCGTATAGGTACTATTTTTCCGCCTCACGTGCATTTTGATTGATGTCCGTCCTTTACAAGTCGCGTAGATCTCAGAATGTTGCTTCAGGAAACTTATTCTCATTCCCCATAGATGCTTGAGATTTCTTTTTTCTTTTAACAAAAAGTTAATGGAAGCTGTTGGGTGATAAGGGGGTGAGTAAAAGTCTAGGGGTCCAGCTTTTGAAGCTTTTATACTTATGAGGATTGTGAATGCGTGAGTTTGAAGTACCTGAAAGCTTTACAGTACGTGCTAACTTTTTAAGCTTCTTAATTTTAATAATACTGTTATAATGACGATCACTAACTGTGTGTAAAAATATTTACAAAGACACGGGAGAAACCTTATCAAAATGTGTTGGAACATCTTTCTGATATCGCACAGTTCCTTGTTTAACTCCAGGCTAGACATTCAGATTTTTTGGACCGTTGACCTAACTATACTAAATGGATTTTTTGTTAAATGTAATTTCGTGGAAGCATTTGGTTAAAAAAAAAACTAATTGAGCGATATATTATTTACATTTTATTCTTTCTTCTTTTAATTTTGACTTTTTTCTATACAATCTATTATAAAAAATTGACTTATTGTTGTTTGATTGATGAAATCGATTTTGTGTTGTATTACATTAATATAATATGTTACTTTGATTTATACCCATGTAAAGTTTTTTTTTTTCTCTTTTTTGTTGTTGTTGTTTGTATTGAGTTTGATCATATTTGCTTGTATTAATTTATATTTGTCAGCTCTGCTATGTTTCTAATTGTCTTATTTTATCTAAAGGCCTACGGCTGTTTAAACTGTTAATAAATAAATAAATTATATAAATAACATTTTCAAACATTTCTTTGAAATCCTAACTAAATAATTACTCACTTTCCCAGAATTTCATTTTTTTATCTTAAAGCTATTTGTTACCTTCATGTCATTTCTACGAAATTCTACGAACCTCAAATTGCATCCAGCTGTCTGCCACGGAAGAATGCCGAAGACATAGAAGGACAAATCTCGGAAGGCATCCGCAGCTATCAGATCAGACCTAAACACAAAAGAAAAATATCTACAATATACCTACTTAACAAACAAGATGATGAGTTGATGAGGAACATTTTCCTGGCTACATTTAAATAACTGTAGTGTTCACAGCGTTATGTATTTTCCAACCGCAAAAACACAATATGTATGACATTTATTAATTTGTATTGTGCTTATGTTAATAATTTATTATAATCATTAATAACAGTAATAACATGTGCATATCTATACCTGCCAATAATTACAAATGGCAGGTGTTCCGCATGCACTCAAAATTTATGTTATTTTATGTTGTTTTTGTAGTTTCTATTTTGATGAAAGAATTATCGAATTGTTTATCAGGGTTTTGCTGGAATAGAACGCAGTGAACGATTTGTCATCGCGGTTCGGTCCAGGAATCAAAATCGCGACGACTATTGCCTTAAGTTGAAAATACATATGAAAATCGTAGACATATTTTTTCTCTCGTCGTACAATTTATCATGTGAAATTCTGAGAAAAATAAATGAATGGTGCAGAATGCAGATATTTAAATTTGGTGTTATTTGCTGACCCTCATGTATTGATTAATCTTGTTGTGTATGAAAGTTTATCATCATACATAAAGAGTATTTATTGTTTTTCACATTTGTACACTGATTTAAATGTCATTCGAAACAAAACAGAACAACTATAAATTTTAATATAACATGCATAAAATATCATAACTGCCCGGTATGATAAAATGTCTGGTTCTCAATAAACTTGATACCAGTAGAAGTAACAACTTGATAAGAAATGAAACTTGACTCTTACTTATAATAATATGATTTGTAATAGGCAAATATGTAATACTGTACAAATAGGAAGAGTGATACAGATAACTGGTTGAGTTAGGTTACTTTATCTTTATACTTTTGTTTTAATCTCTATTCATATATGAGTGCGCCTTACTGATTCTATATTCTGTTCCATCCATCGATCTATTTATCCATTACGTCGCGTCCCTTGAGGGGAAAACGGAGAGGACACAACGTCAGACAGTCCTAATTTTACACACAATTCCGTCACATTCATGCAACTTTTTTTTTAATAAAGGATCTTGTTTACATACACAAACCCAAATACTTTCCTGCACACCTCGCACTAAGCTAAAAGCTTGTATCGCAAAGTGTGTAATACATAGCCAGCGCCAGGGTTTGAAACTGACACCTCCCACTCGAGAGACTGCCGCCTCAACCAACGGCGCCAACCGTGTAGTCACTTCTCATAATATATGGTCCCTTATTCATTTTAGTCAAAACGTTTTCCAAAACGTTCCGTCCTTGAGTATCTGGTCTAGGTGTCCTCAGTCATTCTCTCAAAATGCAATATTGATGGTCGAGGAAAGAAATATAGACGGGTAAGTTCGTAGTTGTTAGTCTTTTGCTACTCGTATGCCCGATCCCACCAACTACCACCTAGGAAGCAGACCCCTAAGGAATTTCCATACAAAACCACAGATAATTTGAGTGATTATTATAACTGTCATAACCTTTAAGATATAAATCCATACAAAATACAGCATGCAGCTCTACTTAGTTAGGTGGCCAAATATCTCGGCCCAGAATCTCCCTCACTTAAGTAGCTGCATGCTGTATTTTGTATGGATTTATATCTTAAAGGTTATGACAGTTATAATAATCACTCAAATTATCTGTGGTTTTGTATGGAAATTCCTTAGGGGTCTGCTTCCTAGGTGGTAGTTGGTGGGATCGGGCATTAGTTAGTTAAATATAGTATAGACTTAGTTATATGGTTAGGTATTTGGGGCCTTAAGTAACTATGCAATACTAGTTAAGCAAGGTCAGTGTCTTTCATTATTTATGATATACTCGTATAATAGTGAATAGTGATAGGGAACCGGTATTCTAAATTCATTTCATACACGTCTGATGGAGCCACTTTGGTATATACCTATTACCCACTCGGTACTCATATCCGCATTCAACCTACATATGAAGGTATAGATCTCTCGCGAGTTTAACAGCCTTTTTTATAGTGTGAGACAGTGTAACTACACGCAAGTCCGTACACGGAGTTATATAGTAGTATTAGTGAGCGCACAATGAACAAGAATGCACACAGATGCGTTAGGCAGGTATAACCGTCCTTTCACGAACACTACAAAAAAGGCTTTTAAACTCGCGAGAGATCTATAGCTTCTTCTATACAAGACTTTGTTATAAGTTATAACTTATTATAAAACCTTTACCTACCTTACATTATTGCAGGGTAATTCTAGTTAAAATAGTGCCTCCACCGCAGTGGTTAGTAAAGGATTAATAATTTTCCAGGTAGGTATAATTATATTATTTATGGAAAAGAGAGTATACATACTCGTATACATAATAATCAAATAGAGAGAAAGGGGAAATTTTTCACTTAGAATGACTGGGTTTATCTACAACGCAGTTATCATTTCACCATTCGAGAGTAGAGTGATTACCTAAACCAACAGATGCGATAGCTGGTAGTAAGTCCAGCATGCCCATTGCCCATCTTACACTGTTCGTTAGTTGAGAGACTACTTAATTGTTAAAATAATGATCAAACTTATAAAAATGTTTTAGAAATTGATTGGGTTTTCCCACTGCGTGTGTTGTTTCGATTGGTTCGAGCTTTCGTCCTGAAGATGGCGACAGGATCGTTAATTGCCGAAACCTCATCGCGCTGCGAAAGCCTAGAAGATAATCCTTCTCCACCCGTCCGCGAGTGATGTAGCTAAAACATAATCCATCTCAGTAAATACTTCAGAAAAATGGAAAAATTCTTTACGTGGCCTGATTAATATTTATTTTGTAGAAAAATAAAATCGCATCAATTAAATGTTATATTGAAATACAATGACATGCAAGTACTTATTGGAAATGCACATTAATTTACTTTTGAAAACAAATAGTTGTATTGAAACATCTGTATAAATACAATACACATTACACACATATGTACTCGTAGATGGAATGCTGGCTTATTCAATAAAAAAATACTATCTACCTATTAGACATGAGCGCCGCGCCGGCGCGCCGCCGCTGATCATGGTCGGCGCGCCGCCGCCGGCAAAACGCTCACGCCGGCGGCGTGGGATCGAAAGTATTTATCTTGCGTTTCTTGAGACAGGAATCGAAATAAGTACTTTTCCAGGTAAAAAATTGAATCATTTAGCTGTGGGGACGCTAGGGTTCAGTAATTATATAAAATGTCGAATAATAACTAATGCATTGTTAACCCATTCCGGCGTCTCACATATTTCGTTCATTTGGTTTTGCATTATATTAACAAAAATTGGGGAATTTTCTGTGTCTTATTTATTTGATTCTAAAACAAGAAATAGGATGGAAATTATTTATTTATTTATAGTTTGGACGGCCACAAGGCATTAATAATTTGGTTCTTCATGGTGGAAATTAAATGAAAAACAAACGCTATTTTATGTAACCGGGAATCATAAGGAAAAATCAGAATTTATAGTTCTTTGGTCGATTTTATCATACCACGCTAAAAATTTTAAACCACGTGAATTTGAATGAAGGTCAGTCTCGGGGGGGGCGCGTTTCCTCACACCTCTTCGTTCGTTCACATATATCTTTTTTGACATCCTGTCATCCTTCATTCTTTGAACATGTCCAAACCATCTTAGAAAAATACAATAATATAAAAAAATATAATCTACTTACCTACACAGACACAAACGGACTATACTACACCCTCGTGCTGCGGGCTGCGGCCCATGTGAAGTAGACAGAGAGAATTGCCCAATTCTTGTGCTTACGAGTATATTATACGATTCAATTTTGCCAAAGAGTTCAATGGCGAACCGTCTAAACACAAATGAACCGATCGCCTACCGCATTTCATACTACTACTGTCAGACTACATTTGGCACCTGGACCACAATGAAACTATAAGTAGTAAAAATTGTAGGTATATACCTACACTTTTGTATAGGTGAAATGCTGGGTTACTGAAAACCTCTTCCTCTTCTTCAGTCCTCTGTCCTCCACTGCTGGATATAGGTCTCTTCCATATTCTTTCTGTTGTTTGCTGCTTGCAGCCAGTTTTTTCCCCCACAGCGGTATGTCGTCGAACCACCCCTTTTGGCGTCTTCCAACGTCTCTTTTATTCTCCCAAGGTCTCCATTTTAAGATTTTTGGGGTCCATCTTGTAGGGTTTTGTCTTGCGACGTGTCCCGCCCATTGCTACTTCAGAAAACCTGCAGTAGGTTAATATAATAATACCTATTAAAATAAATACAGCAGGTACCTAAAAACATAATATGTATAATATCGAAAGGATTGTACTCTAAATCATTAGATGGACGAGGCCGGGGGTTACAGATAGTTGATTGAACATTATTGGTTTTATACCCAGAGTTAGGTTAGGTACATTATTATTAAAGTACAAACGACACGTGTTAGTTAAATTTCCTAAAATGGATTTTCTCCGTACCGTATTACTGTGAATCCATCTTGAACTCTGTGAGTTAGTAGGTTTGTTTTCCTTAGAGACCCTACACAGTCATCTACCTACTTATTCCATTATAATGAACCTCTATGAAATGAATATATAATCTCACCCCGTACCGTATTTATATTTATAATCTCAACTAAATCCTTTCCTTGTGTGAAATCTGATATATCTATTCACTGAATGAATTGTTACGTGTATAGTTGTTGTTGTTGATGTTACGAGTATACCATTCTTCCGTGTAATTACTAATTAGATAACGCTGATATTCATGCGTTAGGAGCCATATAGCCTACCCTACACTGCCTACACCCGTGGTCGCCAAACTGCGGCCCGGGGCAGATATGTGTGCGGCCCATGACTTAACAAACAATTCTTCGTACTAAATTATATTCACAAAAACTTATATTACATATTACCACACGTTTTCTCATCACATCATTTTTTTTTCAGAAATCACCACGAAAATCCATTAAATTACGACTTCTCTTAAAAAAATTGCCTGCGGCGCTAATTTATTATGCTTACCTGTTCTTGCGTTAAGTGTTTTTTTACACTTAAGAAGATAGAAGATGTTTCTTATTTCACGAAAAATAGATAAGATTTATATCACGACCTTTTTCTGTATACATATTCTTCTTTCACTACACACGCGGCTAGACTATGGAATAACCTTCCACTTCCTATCAGACTAGCTCCAACTATTCTCTCTTTCAAAAGTAAACTGAGGCATCATTACCTTTCCTTAAATAATCCATCTAACTGACAATCCCGTGGTTCCTTCCTTGTCCTTCATCCCATCCACATTTATATATGTATTTTTATGTATGTATAAGTATTCTATATATTATTATTATTTTCATATTTATTTATATTTTTCTTATTTTTCATACACCTGTATGTAATGTGTACATCAAATTAATGTCACAAGTGGTTGGTTGGCAGATATTGCCTACGGCAATAAACCCGCCATTTGGAAGATATGTTTTCTTTTCAATAAAGATTTTTTTATTTATTATTATTTATTTATACATAGGTATAGACAAAAATTTCGCCTGTGGCGCTACTTTCACGGTCGCTGGCTTCTCACTATAAACCAGATGTGTTACATACTGTATATATTTAAAATTTAACCTAGAATAACTAAGATTTTCCACAGGGCCGAATACGAATCAATCAAACTACGGTTGTCGAGCATTGACTGGGACGCTGAATTTGTCGACCGTGATGTTGAGACCGCGACTGATCGTTTCTACTCCATACTAAGCGATTGCATTTCTTTGTTTGTCCCAAGTAAAACCTCCCGGGATGCCGATAAATATCCAATATGGTATACCAAACCCCTAATTAAAGTTATACAAGAGAAATTAAAAGCGCACAAAAGATGGAAGAGGTCGAATTTATCGGCAGACTACGATGTATACTCGCTACTCAGATCCAGGCAGAAGACACTGCAGAAAAAATGTTTTGACAGCTATATCACTGTCACCGAAACCTCAATTCAGTCAAATCCCAAAGCATTGCACGGTTTCTTGAAATCCAAGAAACCACAATCAGGATATCCATGTGATATGTCCTTTGGAAACATAACCACTAGTGATACAAATGTGGTATGCGAATTATTTAGCCGATTTTTTGATTCGGCGTTTCTTAATAATAATGTGTCCTCAATGCCAAATGTATACTGCCCGAATGAAATTAACATAGGCACAATCAACTTTACCACATCTGATGTTACTAAGAAGCTTAAGCAGCTTGATTTGAACAAGGGTCCAGGACCTGATGGCATCCCTCCAATCTTCATAGTTAATTGTGCTGATGAGTTGGCACTGCCGCTCACACTCCTCTTCAAATTATCACTTCGTTCTGGCATATTTCCATCAATATGGAAAAAATCTTATATTACACCCATCCACAAATCTGGTAACAAACATAACATTGAAAATTACAGGCCCATCTCGAAACTCTCCCTTTTTAGTAAACTAATGGAAAGGATTGTGGTGGAACAGTTGACTCCTGCGATCAAGACATTTATTATCCCAAATCAGCATGGTTTTTTTCAGGGTAGGTCCGTTGAATCGAACCTGGTTCAGTTTACTGATTTTATATTGACAACAATGGGATCAGGCAGGCAAGTGGACGCTGTGTACACCGACTTCTCGAAGGCATTCGACAAAATAAATCACAATATCCTATTGTACAAACTTGAGAGGTACGGTGTGCACGGTGACCTTCTTAGATGGTTATCCTCGTACATAAAAAATAGACTGCAAGCGGTGGCAATAAACAATTCAAAGTCGCGGTATAGGGAGTGTGGCTCTGGTGTTCCTCAGGGATCGCATTTGGGGCCGATTCTATTCATTTTATACATAAATGACATAGAAAAATGTTTTCAAGCATCCAACTTTCTAATATATGCGGATGACATTAAAATATACAAAAAGGTTACTAAGCCTGGCGACTCTGAGGGGCTGCAGAGAGACTTGGAGAGGCTTTTCTCATACTGTGAGGCCAATCAGCTATTTCTTAATATCTCTAAATGTAATTGTATCACATTCTCACGAAACAAAGACCAATTGCTGTACAACTACGCATTGAATGATAAGAGACTCTCGAGAATTTATGAGGTCCGGGATTTGGGTGTTGTGCTGGACAGCAAAATGTTGTTGAGGGCTCACGTTGAGGGAATCGTTGACAAGGCTTTCAGGCAGTTGGGCTTTATTCTGAGGGTATCCAAACCTTTCAAATCTATAAGTACCTTAAAAACACTTTATTACACATACGTGCGCAGCTGTCTCGAATTTGCCTCTGTGACCTGGAACCCCCAATACATTACATACATAAATAGAATCGAAAGAGTACAGCAAAAATTTTTAAAACACTTGAACTACAGATGCCATTTGCCTTACGATGACTATTCTCTCTCAGCTCGACACCATAAGATGACAACCCTTGAGAATCGGCGTACTGTGTCGGATATGATCTATTTATATAAGTTACTTAATAATGTTGTTGACTCCAGTGGGCTGCTCGAGGAGGTTGGGTTCAATTGTCCCACAAGAAGGACGAGATCAACCCTGACATTCAGGTTACCTCAGTGCAGCACCAATTATGTACAAAATTCATACATCCGACGTGCCTGTGGTAATTACAATGCTTTCTTTAATAAAATTGACATACATCAACACACACAAGGTAAGTTCAAAGGTCTGGTTCTGAGAAGTATGTGTGGGCAAGCGGTCGGTTGAAAAGTGCAAATATTCTTACAAACTTTCCTTTTTCTCTTTCCTTTTCCTTTTTCCTTTTCCTATTCCTGAGCATATGTAATGTAACTGATACTATATTGTTGTATTATCTTTCTTTTTCTTTCGTGTGTAGATTCGCTTTCTATCATTGGTATTAACGCATAGAGGATAATTGCCATTGTAGTAAGATTGATAACAAACATCTATTGGTATACTTAACTAGTTACTATTTTTAAGATTTAAGATTTTTTGTATTACTGTCTGTTTGTTTAATGAATAAAATAAAATAAAAAAAAAAATAGACAGCTAGGATCATCATTTACCCTTTTTTCATTAAAAAAATAAAGAGAAACGGCTTGGGGTTAACTGGGAGAAATCGCAGTTCTACGATAAGTTCGCCCTAGTGAATAAAGGTTTATAATCTGTACTATGTCCATTTTTTATGTTTATACGTATTTCTTGTTCACTTAAAGATTAAATAAATAAATAAAATATCTTCCATAGTACATGTGGCAGGGCACAACGGGCACTCCCACAGGTGGGACATGGTCTGCGCTGCCCCGCAGTCATATTTTACGATACCGATGAAATTCAGATTTGAAAAGTAATCTATGTTGGGTACTCAGTAGGGATGTAAGATAAATAAATAAATCAGATCTAATTTGATCCTTGAACAACTAAAACTAAGTAATTAATTATTCACAAAGCTCAACTATTTCTATTACAAACTTTGTAAAATAGATATACATAGGTATAATATTGTATCATGTACGTAAGAGCGTATATATAGAACTAGGTAAGTACCTCTTCACTTTATTATTATCATAACCTAAAAATACGCTACAATGGTTTTTGATAAGTCAAATGCTTTCGTAATAGTCCATCATATCTTACACATAACTTACTAGTTACTGCATACTTCGGTAGGTCTCTGAAAACAAAATGATAAGACTCTAGTATCGGGTGAATGATTTTCTAATCGGGCGTTACTCCTATATGAAATAAAATATTATATTGAAAAAATATGTACATCGTTGAATTTAGGTAAACAGTATTGAATAAATAATACTACTTTATTTTTTGTAGTACGATACAAGTTAACAAATAATAATAATTCTATAACTAGGGCGGACTTATCGCTATACAGCGATCTCTTCTAGCTAACCCAATGCAAACATTCACAAACCCAAAAGTACTTATGTTGGCACTGGGTTTCATCTTATATTTAATTACGAACACTTGGCGCAGTTGGTTGGAGCGGCAAGACTCTCAAGTGCTAGGTGCCGAGTTAGAATCTCGGCGATGACCATATATTCCACACTTCCATTATGCAAACTTTTAGTCGTGGGATGTGCGCAGGAAAGTGTGTGGGTTTTGTATAGGTACCTACAATCTACATACATGCCTAGTTCCATTTAAAAATACTAGGCATTTTCACTGTCAATCTTTGATTAAATTATTCAAGATACTTCAGTTCTAAGAGGTATTTACTCCCTAATATTTGTTGGTATATCACTGTTAGTACTGCTTTGTTCTTGAGGTTACTTCGAAAAACAGTTTTTCGAACGCACAATACTTCGAAAAACAAGATTTCGAGTGTGCAATTATTCGACGTACAAATTTTCGAATGACAGTTTCGACGCACTATTTTGAGGCCGGCTAATCGAATGTGATTTTTTGAACGCTACCTGTTTCTCTATCACGTTCAGTTTCATTTGGACACTGTCAATTCTTCGCGAATCAAATATCACACTGCTTACTATTGCACGATCACCATTGTATTGGAAGGTGGTAGATAAATAACGTCGATTGACTTTGTCGAGCGCGCAGTTAGTCTGCGCACGCGCTATTACATTGTATTGTAGATCAAACAAAACTTACATTCATCAGTTACCATCAGTGAAAGAATCACTCATTTAACATGAATGGTTCCAAAGTTGAACGTTTTTAATTGTCTTGCGCAGCATTTTTCGAACAATTGTAATTTCTGATAATTGTTCGTTCGAAAAATTGATTTTCGAACAATTTTCCTGTCACCGTTCTTTAACACTTGTTGCCATATTATCCCTCACACTTTGGTTCCATTGTCTTTGAAACGACGTAGAGTAAAAGAGAGTGTTACCGAGCGTCGCGCACTCTGTTGATGGAAATATAGCGGTTTTCCTGGGCCGGATTTTCTTCCCAGTGTGGCCCTGTGTACCAGTTTCCCTAAATAGGTTCAATGTTTAGTATTATCAGTGTTTACTACCGTTCTATTTCTTCATTTTATGTTTGTCGATCCTTCGTAAATTTCCTTGTCAAAGGACTTAGTGAGTACATATTATAAAATGTTTTCCAGTGAATCTCCTTCCATTATGTAAAACAGATTGATTGAAAGGTTTTGTTTACAGATTGAGGAAGGTTGCTACACAACTTTGATATAATCAATTCATTCCATGATGTGTTACATATTTAGACCTATATAATTTAAATTACCATTTATAACAACACTTATAACCAGACAAAACAACAGATTTCTTTATCTTGAAAGACACCATTATACCAACTCAAACCACGGGTAGAGTTCTATAAAACATAGAATGAAGAGTGTGCGGTAGAGCCATAGTAGTCATGAAATCACCATTTCGAGAAAACCGATTACATATATAGTACTATTTAGTTTCAAAATCGGTGAAAAACTTGGAGTCTTTCTTCTCCGTATTAAACTGAGTGCTTCGGTTTCTTTACTGAGGCCCAAATTTTCAAATAAACACGTTTTTCCAATGACTGGGTGGCTAGTGGGTGAGTATTTCCACATTTTGATTGGACACACGGATGCATATTGATAGTACACATTAGTGTATTTAACTCAAGTATGAAAATTTCAAGTTTTTAGTAGGTACTTTCTTTACCCTTTACTTTACTAGTACTACGAGTATATGTCTTGATGTCCACACCATATCCCATTAATTTGAGATCATTCACAAATTCGCCCTTCTCTTTTAGAAACTTAAGCAACCAACTGTTGCTGTTTAATTTGTTTTTACTAAAATCATTTATTTTATTTTTATTTAGGCTGATGAGTATATATGTATCTATATTTTTAACAAATATTTTATTTGTTTTATTCCACTATCTATTATAGGTTTTTGCAGACGAAACATTCTTGTATTCTTTTAGTACTCAGAGTCGTTTTTAATAGTAGGTACATCAAAAAACAATTTAGTGTATCTGCAACTCATATTTTTATTCATAAAGTGGGTATTAAGTAATATTTGAAAAGATTAGAATGATTTATAGAAATAAGGAAGCGTAAAAACTTTACGAAAAAGACCAATAAAAATAATTTACTGCTATGATTATTATTTACCTTCAACGTAAAAATACAACTCAAGAACTAAATCGACACCATTTTTCAAGTGCTTGTTTGTATGTGACTCAGTCAGTAGTAAGACTTCTTCTTCTTCGTGTTGTTACAACTCCTGTCGGAGAATGGCTTTTGGAAGTTCTTTGGAGCCCCCCTCGTTCTCTATCCTGTACTCCAGTTCACATGGTATTCCATCCTAATATCCACAATCGGGGAAATTTTCCTTTGCTACGAAATGAAATTATTTATAGTGGTGACAATCACATAGAGTAGATAGTTGATGGAGTTGTTCACGGCGCGGACTTCTAATCAGGAATGGATTTCGGAACTCCAGACCGTGCAAATCCTTTATGTAATTTGGTTGGTAGGATAGACGAATCTAACAACAGTGCCTTCACTATTAGTATCACCTTTCACTGGTTACCTCACACTGTGTGATTATTCTGATTTTACTATAGTTAACTTACCCGCGCTATGTCAGATATAAAAAATGATTCATGATAAAACATCTCTTATTGGATTTTTATCTTCGCAATGTTATACCTTCCGTATAACAATGTTATGTAAATGTCTGTATTCTAAGTAAGTTCCTGAATTCCCTTACTTTTGTTACCTGATATATAATACGTGTACTATTGGTATACCTATACGACGGAAATTTCGATTTTTCTTTTTAATATCGTAGTCAGTAACACTACTTAACGGTCGCTGTTTGTGTTTCACATATCAATATTCAAATAGTTTATTAATGAACTATATAGTCAGTAATATGATTACAGTAAAACAAATTCACAATAACATTGAAATAAAATACAAGTGGTTAAAAATAACCCTCAGATTGCGGCTTCAGGAAGATTTTACATCTATATTTACGCAACCAAAAAATAACAATAACAAAACACAAGACTAAACACATTGTAACACAAATTACTATACACACACTAGGTCATACACGGATTTCTAAGAAAAAGATCGGTAATATCCAATCTCACAGAATTCACCGATCTCGTTTACAAGGAGATGGAAAGAAGAACTCAAGTGGATACTATCTATACCGATTATTCAAAAGCTTTTGATAAGGCAAACCATCGGATCTTACTTTTAAAATTTCAACATGTCGGCATACATGGTGACCTGTACCGTTGGTTTACATCGTATATACATAATCGCTGTCAGTCGGTCGTAATAAGCGGTTATAGATCAGCATCCACTGTCGCATCTTCAGGAGTCCCGCAAGGATCACACCTAGGTCCTCTACTATTCAACATTTATATATATGACATCGGCACATGTTTCGAACACTCCCAATTCTTAGCATATGCCGATGACATGAAAATACTTTTACCCATTAAAAGTTCATCTGGTTGCCAGAAACTACAGTCTGACCTTGATAGACTAAGTACATATTGCACCAACAATAAACTACTCTTGAACATAGCCAAATGTTCAAAAATTACATTCACAAGAAATCACCGACCCGTACAATATAACTACACTATAGATAACATAAACATTGAACACACCAACAAAGTCCGCGATCTCGGTGTCATCTTAGACAGCAAGATGCAGCTAGACCACAATATGAACCATATAATTGATAAGGCCAATAGAATGCTCGGTTTCACAATAAGAAATTGCCAACCATTCAAGAATGTTTCCACAGTAAAAACTGTTTATTTCGCATATGTCAGAAGCATATTAGAATTCGCCTCTACACTATGGTCTCCTCATCAGATTACATACAAAGCAAGACTAGAAAAAATACAAAACAAACTACTGAAATATCTGAACTACAAAGCCCACGTACGATTTCAAAGCCATTCTGAATCTGCAAACTTTCACGGGATACCCAACTTAGAAAAAAGGCGAACCTCCGCTGACATGCGACTTCTTCATGACATAATTCACAACAACATAGACTCGCAATACATGAACTCTACAATAAAACTTAGAATCCCTCAAAGAAATACGCGCACACAAGCTCTGTTTCACATAAAAACACATAACACAAACTACATTCGAAACACAGTACTTAATAGAATTTACGAAACATATAACACTTCCTTCAATAATTTAGATATCTTCAATACTAGTAGAAACACATTCATCAACTCGGTCAATAAAATCTTACACACATCACCCCTATAAAAATAAAAATGAAAATAAATAACATTGAACTACCTGCACATAGAATACCTAATATATTATATTATTGAAAGTAGATTGCAAATTATTAGTTTTAAATATTTTTTTATAAATACGTTTGGCATACTATATTATATTATATTATAAGAACACATATTATATTTTTTTTTATAAGAATGTAACCCTTCCTCTCTCCTATCCTCATCCCCTTCCCAATGCTCACTATTGACTATTGATTATTAATCGATAATTACATTTATATGAATCACTTTACTTAACTAATTATATATATTATTAATAAGGTAACACTATAATAGGCTTTAAGTATTTTATTATCTCTGTATATATTATAAATGTTATAAGCTGCTGTGTTATAAAATAAAAATAAAATAAAATAAAAATAAAAAATAAACTCGCAAAGAACAAAATGAAAGAATGAATGAATGAAGATTTATTTCCCATATATACATATCCCCTGTCTGACAACATGACCCACCCACTGCCATTTTTGTTTGGCAACCCGGTCCATGATGTCTACGACTTTTGTTCTGCGCCTTATTTCCTCATTTCTTATTTTATCTTTCAGGCACACGCCTAACATTTGTCTTTCTATGGACCTTTGTGCACATTTGAGTTTGTGTACTGTATTGGCAGTGAGTGTAATAGTCTCTATAGGCCGTAGGTGATGACAGGTAGGATACATGATTCATATACCTTTCTTTTTAGATTCATAGGTATGTCTTTGTTTTTTAGTACATGCTTCAACTTTCCAAAGGCTCCCCATCCTAATCCTATTCTCCTGGGTATTTCTGCTATTTGGTTCTCTTTCCCTAGTTTGATCTTGTGTCCGAGGTATATATAGTCTTCTACAGCTTCTATAGTTTTATTGTCCATAGTGATGTTTCTGTTGGATGGACTCACGATTTTGGTCTTGTTAATGTTCATCTCTAGACCGATCTTTAGGGAAGCGTCATGGAGTTCTTTTATCATAGAATGGAGTTCTTCAAGGTCTCCACTGAAAAGTACTATGTCGTCAGCAAAGCGTAAATTATTCAGGTACATTCTGTCGATCTTTAAACCTTTGTGTTCCCAGTTTAATGTTTTGAACACATTTTCCAGAACAAGTGTGAATAGTTTGGGCGAGATAGTGTCGCCCTGTCTGACCCCTCTGCCTACTCTAATTTTGTCTGTTTTTGTGTCTTCGTCTATTCTTACGTCTAGTGTAGCATGATCATATATGAATTTTATTAACCTTGAGTATCTCGAGTCTATTCTGGCATCGTTTAATGCCTTTATTATTTCCCATTGATCTATTGAATCGAACGCCTTTTTATAGACAGACAGGGGACAGAGCGATGGACCCCCAGAGTTCTAAAATGGAGACCGTGGGACAAAAAGAGAGGAGTAGGTCGGCCACAGAAAAGATGGGCCGACGATATAATCCCAGTCGCGGGTAGAAGATGGGCTCGCAAAGCTCAGGATAGAGGACAATGGAAGAAAATGGAGGAGGCCTATGTCCAGCAGTGGAGAGATGGCTGAAGGAAGAAGAAGAAGAAGAAGATATACATATACCTATACACACTCATAATATATAAATACAAAAAAAATACAAAATAAACATAAGATAACAAAATACATGGGAAATTGTACTGCCCCACTAGGCCAGAGTCTGTTCTGGGGCAGTAGACACATAGATGAATATTATTATATATCTAACAAATACGATTACACTTAGTATATCCGATTTAATTAACTTACTCTAGTTTAAAAGTAAATACCAATAGTCGAGCGATTTACCTTTCAATTTGTGTTTAGGTTTGGATAATTAATTATGGATAGAGTGAGGATATATTTATAGACTTGAGGTGATTGTACCATAACGTCAAACATTGTATGGCAGACAGGATGGTAGGACATAATTCAAAAAAAGGTTGAACAGTAGTGATGAAATGTAATATAATATTGGATTGTTTTTATGAAATTATGAATTGATGAGAAATAAGAATAACATTTTCCTATTACAATCTCTCTTGCGTTTGAAATGGTTAAGTACCTACCTAAACTAAATTGATCGATTGGGTGACTGTTCAGTATTCGTTCCTTGACATTTCGTCACGGTGGTCGGTAGCCTAGTAGACTTCTTCTTCTTCTTCGTCAGCCTTGGTCCCTCCACTGCTGGATGTAGGCCTCTTCCATTCGTTTCCAGTCCTTTCGATCCCTCGCCTTTCTAACCCACTGTCTACCCGCTACCGAGGTCACGTCGTCCGCCCATCTAGTAGACTTAGAAGTAAACAAATAAGTATTTGGGTTTATTTCGATAAAAAAAAGGTTCATACTGGGTAGAAGCTTACCGGAATTGTTATTGTCCATACAAGGCCAAGGGGTCAAGAAGAGAGAATATAGCCTAGACCGGGCCTAGAGTCTAGAGCTAGTATGTAAAATGCATAAAAAAAGTATTGGCAATAATTGAGGGCGCTGCTGTAGTTCATACGGCAACATTTAGTAGGTGCTCCACTTTATAAAGTAAAAGTAAGGTAAGTCCAGTCAAAATAAACGCAAAGCAGCTCCTCGATGGAAAGTTGTGGGGTAGCCTGGATTTCGTTCATTCGTGGCGTTTTTTGGGGGTGCTGAATCCGAATTCGAGGTTTGCCAACAAAATTTCATGATGGAACATGGCGAGAAATGAAAAAGATGGTGAATCACTTACGGAATTCAAAGTAACCCATAGGTATACCTAATATAGTCCAGTTCGCCACCTGTAAGAAGACTTTGGCTACGAAAAGTCTCGCATGATCCTCTTTAGGGCATGTTATGATGCAAGACACAGGGTTTCCCATGTACAGGAACACCCGACTCTTTTACTGTGCATTGTTCCTATTACAATGATATCAGAACATTATCAGGGCAGCATTATCAACAGCAATAGCAGGGGCATGGGAAAAGACTGAGCCTTGTGATCTCCCTGATGTGTTCCTTCGATGAGCTTTGAATGGCGTGGTAGAGTGGCAGTATGAGTAGCTGGTTAATAAAAAAATGACAAATTTCGTGGATAATTTTCACATAGATATAGACAACATATGTAGTTATAGTCTTATTTTCATTATACTCGCAAAGTGCAGAATCAGATAGTAATGTCGGTATTATTTCTACTTTTATTCCCAGTCCCCACACACAAAGATACCGAGACATAATGTGTTGGCGGTACAAAGCAACTGCATTATCCAACCACATGCTAGCATTCCATTATGCACAACGCATTGTAAGATGTGCCGTAAATACTTACTCCTATGTAGGTATGTTTCTCACATTACTCTACGAAAACCCATTATATACCCACATGGCATAATATCGCTATAATTAATAGGATAATAATTTGTATAGCACCCTTTGGTCGGTTTATATGCTGTGCTGTGTATATTATACTCACCACAATTAAGGGACACTGTACGTTTAACAGATATTGCCCAGCGTATCGCATCTCTCAAATGGCGGTGGGCAGGTCAAATGGCTAGAGACCCAGACAATAAGTGGTCGAAGAGGGTCTTAACCTGGAAACCTAGAATAACTACCAGGGGTGTAGGAAGACTACCACTACGATGGAGAGACGACCTGGTAAAATACGTGGGTACCAACTGGATCCAGAGAGCCCAGGATAGAGCGGAGTGGAAGCAGATGGAGGAGGCCTTCGTTCAGGCGTGGACGGGAGTAGGCTGAAGAAGTATAAGTACGTTTAATTATACTAAAACAACTGCAAGACGGATTTCTGCAATAAGTTTGTTTTTAACTGGTTCTTCATCTGGGTTATAAGACTGTCCTGGCAATCTGCATTATATTGTTGTTAGGTTATGAGATACACAGAGCTCTTATCTAGAAGTTCATAATGATACTATTTAAGGCTCCCCACCCAACTATGACATCACGGTCATTTTCCACGGCATTAAGGTTCAAATTCGCATCATCACGCGATTCATGCGATCGTATCATAAAATGGTCAAAATAGCGGTTGTTTTCATTTTTTGGGGTTAATTTCTCTTCAATAAAAAAATAACGGTAATTCCCTAGATTATAATGCATATTATCATTTTAAAAAAATTACTCCTCGACTTTCAGGAAACGAGTTTCTGTCAATCGGAAAAAAGATCAGAGGTGTTTTTCACATTTTTTTTAAGAAATCTATGCAAGATTTAAAAATTCTTTTACAGTTATTCCCTAGATAAAGGTTCAATGTATCTACTCTATTTTTTCAAAAGCACATTTCGTAACGGTTGTGGAGATCTAAGGTCTCCCGTTTTTCGAAAATTTTGAAATATCAATATGCTTACTCTTATTGCCTTTTTATTATAAAGTCGATGGGGTAATGAAGAATCCAATTTTCTTACTTCTGCGCCCTCCGCCATCAAAAATCCTTCTTGCTTTATATCACGCTATATAACTTCGTACTTCAGATTTTAGCGGAAAAAAGTTGCTGACCGGTCTATAATCGTAAAATTTCCTACAAATCTCCTATATTTAATTATGATAGCGAAGTTGCCAAGTTTCCAAAACTGCTAATTTTTCGTAGGTATAGGTATACCTATTTAAAAATTCGGGTTACTTGGCATTGGAGATAACTTTATAAGGTTCATTTTAGTCTTAATTCTTACTTAACTAATAGACTATTTTACTTTGCTATAGGAGGCACGTATCTTCTTCTTCTTGATGTGCCCAATCAGGTCCCCCCGACGTTGGCAATCACTCTGGCGAAGGCTTCTCTGTCTTGTGCGACCCGGAACAGCTCCTCCACACGTCTCATACCGGTCCAGTCCCTTATATTGCGCAGCCAAGACGTTTGCCTTCTACCTGGACCACGCTGTCCCTCGATCTTCCTCATGAGTATTAGTTGAAGAACACTGTACTTATCCCTACGCAGAGTGTGACCCCAGATATGAGATTTTACGGACCTTAATATCTTTCAGCAGTTGTCTACTGCAGTTGGCTCTCCTCAAAACATCTGAATTACTGACCAAATCTGTCCATGGTATGCGAAGCATTCTCCTGTGCAACTACATCTCGAATGCCTCTAACCTATTCATAGTATGCACCGGGTCCAAGTCTCTGTGATACGTATACATGGGTATAAATATTTATATTACTTTCCAAACAGAGGAGAGAGAAAGTGATTTTTACAATTCTCTTTTCCACAATTAATACGGTGCTTTTAGATTTCTCGATGGAAAGTTGTGGGGTAGTCAGTTTTTCTTTCATTCTATACGTATTTTGGGGTGCTGAATCCGAATCCGAGGTTTGCCAACAAAATTTCGTGACGGAACATGGCGAAAAATTGGTAAAATGGCGAATATTTACATTTCCTGGCGAATTCTGGATTTGAACTTAAAAACCATCAACTTTTTGTGGGTCATCTTTTTAGCAGAATGAAAGCACATAAAATTTCCTACAAATTTGGAATATATATATTTTTTTTCTAAAATAACTAGCAGCGGAGCTATCAAGCTCCAAAAATTGGCCAAATTTTCTTGTTATTTTAAATTGTGAAAATGGAAAATGTATGGAGAATAGGTCACCTTGTTCGGATTATCACCAAATTTTGACAATTATTCTTCAGATTTGTGATACATATTTTACCTCGTTGGAATCAGTAAACATGGAGAAAGGTTTCAGGATAAATTTTATTTAAAAATATAGTGGAGTGTTGAAGCTAAAAAGGTTTAAACATTTATAGCCTAAACAAATTACTATATTTTTAAATAAAATTATTTAAACCTGTCTAGCTCAAATATTTCACGGTGTTTTTAAATAAAAATTTCGTTAATTGCTTTCTTTGTGTTTTCTGATTCCAACGAGGTAAAATATGACTCATTAATTTAAAGAATAATTGTTGAAATTTGCTTATGAAAGCAACAAGGTAAACTTTTTCAATACATTTTCTATTTTCGTAATGAAAAACAATAAGAAAATTTGGCCATTTTTTGGACCTTGACAGCTCCGTTCCTATTTATTTTAGAGAAAAATTTTATATGGCAATTTTGTAGTAAATTTTACGTACTTTCATTTTGCCTAGAAAAATAACTTACGAAAGTTGTCAGTTTTCGAATTCTTATAAAGAAATCGCCAGAAAACGAATATTTTCGCCATTTTTTGTATTTTTCGCCATGTTCCGTCACGAAATTTTGTTGGCAAACCTCGGATTCGGATTCAGCATCCCAAAAAACGTATAGAATAAAAGAAATCCCTACTACCCCACAACTTTCCATCGAGAGACTGCTTTGTGTTTAATTTCACCGGATTAAATTCATTAATTTAAAATTGTATGGTGAATACTGAATAGAGTTGATCCACTTTGGTTTTTGCTTATCCATATACTTATCTATTATTCTTTTTGAGGTATTCTACCTTCTTGAAATCACTAAAGATTACGAAAGTTTCTGCATAATTAATATTGAAGTATGTACAATACTCGTAAATTATTTAGACTAGAGATGTATAAAATTGGGACAGTTCTCATGAAAAGAATTAAACTTGTATAACTAAGTACTTACGTACTGTTTCTTCTGAAAGGAAAATAATTAGAAGGTCATATTATACACAATATAATATGAACTGCCCACACCCCTACGAAGCTTTCCTGAAAATAATGGTATTACCCCTACCTTTAGTTTCCCACAAGATATTAGGAAAACTACAAGATTGTGTGATGTTTATGGAGAACTGTATTGTTCTAGACGTTCTAGTATCGATGTACGGGTAGTTCCTAATTAAATTATTTTAATTCCACTTGACTAGATTCGCTACGTTTCATTTTTTTTTCAATACAATGCTATGGGAATAAATATGAAGCCGATATTCTTGACACGAAACGATATGTACGGTGTCGTTGGATTTCTCAATGGAAAGTTGTGGGGTAGTCTGGATTTCTTTCATTCTAAACGTTTTTTGGGGTGCTGAATCCGAACTCGAGGTTTACCAATAAAAATTCGTGACGGAGCATAGCGAAAAATGGCGAAAATTTTCGGTTTCTGGCGAACTTTTTTATTAAAACTTGAAAGCTGCCAACTTTGTCAGTTCTCTTTCTACGCAAAATGAAAGTATTTACATAAAATTTTCTACATTTTTGGTATTCAAAATTTTTCTCTAAAATAAATAGAAACGGAGCTGTTAAAAAATGGTATCGATGGTATTCAATATCAATGTAAATGTTGAGCATTTACATCACTATTAATCATCTAGTGAAGACAAGAAGAAGAAGAACAGGAAGCGATTTTCGAAAATAGTTCTAGGTAATGTTTTCAACTAACATTAACTCTCTGTTTTAAATAACTTGTCCACTGGATACTTGATTCTTAGTAGTAATTCTATGGAAAAAAATCGTATCCACGTAGACCCCTGAGACAAATAATGTGAAACGGAGAGTACGTGATACGAATAAACAAATTTACGAACTAAAATATTTATGTGGGATATCGTGTTATATGTAATAAATAGGTATAACGTATCGTGTAAATATATAAAATATCTTCTTACATATATAATAAAAATGGATGTATGTATGTGGATATGTTTGTTCCACCATAACTCTCGAACGCCTGGACCAACTTCAACCAAACTTGGTATAGACATACCTTGCTATCTGAAACGAATACTGAAACTTCTGGTAATCCAGAACTTTCTGAGAAATTTTGCTGATGAGGAATCCAAGGGTTGTATGTGGCCGTGTGTGGTATCGTATGAAAGGGCATTAGAAAAGAAATTCAGATCGCAAGTTATATTTTGTCCATCTCAAGCCATCGGGAGACACCCAGCGATCGAGAGGATCCGGTCACCGCATACCACCGTGTTTGGTGTCTCTTAGAAAAATCTTCACGAGCAGAACATAGATCTTGTGTCAAATTTTGAATTGGGCAAGTGATAGTGGGAGGCACTATCAGAACGAAGGAATCCAAGCTCTCAGAAAATTACGTAGAATCTACTAGAAGGCTGTTGAAACGAGGCGAACTTTGTAGAACCTTCTAGAAAATTGTAGAGGTTAATCGAACATTCCAGAATCTTCTAGAAAGTTGTGGAGATTAATTGAACATTGCGAAACCTTCTAGAAAGTTGTGACAATGAATAGAATTCGAACCTTCTGGAAGGCTGTGGAAATGAAACGAGCTTTCTAGAATCATCTGGAAATTTCCGGCATTGTAGAAACTTCTAGAAATTTATGAGTATTAATAGAATTCGAACCTTCTGGGAGGAACTTACTAGAACCTTGAAGAAAGTTGTGCAGATTAATCGAACATTGCTGGATGTACCTATGCGTGTGTCATACTACTCATACTGTCGATTTACTTCACCGATCAAATTTGCCGTTACGAAGTACGGGTAACTCAGCTAGTTAATAATCATTTAAGACAAACTTGACAGTCTTCATTAGAAATCATAATATTCTCTTTGAATTTTAGTTTCTATAATTGAATTCGAGAGATGTCGATTGAATGTCGTATGTTAATTCGTTTCATCATTATACCAATACACATCTCTCTGTCGTTCTTTGTATACTCGATGGCAGGTCTACCTGAAAACTTCGATCACGGGGAGAAATTCTATGAAAACTACGAAGTTTGATTTATATTCATACCAACGTGTCTTTGATGATCAACTTTGAACTTAATATCAACCACTGAATGGAAATTATAGAGAAACCACTCCTCATATTTTAATAAACTATATCCAGGTATCACTTACAATTTAAAGACTCAATGTACAAAAGTACAAAATGGTACAAAACTCTAGTATATACAAAACGGTACACAATTCAAGATGCTTGTCTTCATTTTACGTTTAATGACATTCGTGGTAAAATATCAAACAGTACTTGTCTTTGTCCTTGTCAGTCCTTGTAAGCAAGTGGAGTCAAAATTTCCCCCCTACACAAGAGGCGTCGGCAAGAAGAAATTTGAGGACCCATTGACTGACGAATAATGAACAGAACACACTCCAGTATTTTTACATGAATGGTAAGTGATAGTAAATGTTGGACGTCACGCGTGACTCCAAATCATTGAAAAGTGGTGGGTGTAAAGGTTCGCTTATACTTCCTCTTCTTCATCTTTTCTTAAATCTTGAGATCTGTTTGTTCGAGAAAGCCCTCATTCTTGGGAGGCTGAAGTCCAGCTGTCTTGGAGGTCTTCCAGGAAGCCGGTGAGCAGCAGGGATTTCGTTGGCCACGACATATGGGATTCTGGAGTCATCCATCCTATTTACGTGGTCCCTCCAGAATCTTCTCCTAGCCCTGCCCCGTCGTACGATGTCCTCGGTTTCACAGTTCGCTTATACGAGCAACTAAATTGCTTCAGTCCCGTCAATATCACGTCACAATGACGTCACGATAACATCAAGTAACTATATTGCTTCATTCGTAGAAACATACACATGATACAGAGCTGGATTTGTCAAAATGTTGAGTAGGCCCGGGACTATGGGCCGCAGAGACTTCAGAGGGCGGCGCTCGTACCCTTTTTGATTGTCTCGGAATTCTCCCCAAAACCTCCCCCTCTCCGTTCTCCGTTCTATCATCGGTGCGAGTTAACTGGTTGTGCGATTCAACCTGCTCTATGTGCACAGTTGACACGCTCGGTTGTTGCGAATAACACCCAACTATTTTGCTGGATGACATTCGCTCGCCATAGATAATAGAGTGGTCCGCACGTGATGTCCACTCACTCTTATTAACACGCGATATATGTCTATCCCTTTATACCAAAGAAGAGTACCGCGATATCACTATCTCGTCGTATAATCCAATCTATCAACTCACTCTTATTAGTATTCTCATACCTCTCTCTCTCTGTTTGATAATTCTAATTGGAACAATCACCAAAATGCGTTCTGCTTCGTGCGATAACCGTCAGTTGACACGCTGAGTGAAAATTAACGATACAAAACGCAGCCCAAGAATATTGATTCACACGGGTGTTTATTGTAGTAATAATATTTTGTTGTGATGCGATGACTAAATACATCGGACAGACTAACAGTACAATATACGTAATCCAATAAATATATTCTATTGTTAAGGACTTCTTTACAAATGATTGTGTTGAAGAGATTTATCGTTTTGTATTGAAACGGAGAACATTATGTGTCATCTTTATTAAAATTTATACTCCTGAAGTTACACGCGGGATAATATAAGACGCGTACTCGATATTTATTACTCGATAATGATAAATGTCGCGTAGTAGTTACTTTACAATACGTAAATATAGGCGTCCTAATCTACATTCAAATAAGGAGAATGCTCAAAAGCCCAGGCTCGGCGTAAAAGAAATGTACCTCAAATTATAGGTAAAAATGATTGATTAAATACCGTATAGGTGGCAGGCGCGAAGCTACCTAAGAACACGATTCCCATCGAGTTACCTTTCAGATAAAATGATAGGTATAATAGTGTCTAATTTGACGTAATCCAATAAGAATGTTAGTCCCGGATTCCCTTCTGCAGAAATCCAACCTTCTCACTGATAGGTCCCAGCAAACATTGCGAAGTCAATAATTCTGGTCTAATAGCAGATTAACTTATTTTGGTGTAAAATTTCGTAATATTTTCTGACATTTTAAACTTTTCAGAAGTTTTGACTCTAATGGTGAATACAAAGAAAAAAGAACATCGTTTTTACTTATTTCCCAACCATAAAGAACAAATAGCCACTCGGTAGAATAAAAGTTCTAAAAAGACGTGGTATTTACCTCTCTTATTAACCACTGAGCTATTCCTACTAATAGGTTGAAATAATCGTTTCTGCGTCGAAATTATAACCATATAATCAACCAATTGGAAAAAAAACTTACTAGTCTAATTTATGACCCTTATTGAAGTTTGTTTTACTTCATTTGAGACAAAATTACGACCAACAAGTTCCACAAAATGGCGGCCATTGATCAGCTGATCGCGTTCTCGATATCTGTTGTGTTTTGTAGGTTAGGTATGACTTATTGGTCATTTTGAACACCAATAGGTTACGGACAATAATATTATTATGTCTTTATGGTAGGATTTGCTTCTAAATTTAACCTAGAGGTTATAGTTTCACATAAGTGTTCCAATTCTAGTTATATTTTGGAAGTATTTTGGTAGCACAGGATATTTTGACGAATATGGAGTTTCTTTTTATAATTGTGACGCCATGATGAAATATGATACATACCTACCGTATAATGTTGGTGTGTGCGGACAATAGAGATGGGCAAATCTTAATAGTTTGTGGATTCATACCGTACGATCACGATATTTACCACGATGAGCGGTAACCAGCGACAGGTGCGCAGGTGCACATGATTCACAACACACCTACTTATTTATATTTTTATATAGTGGTGTTGCCCTTAAATATGTAATATGTATTTTACTCACCTAATTTCGATCATCGGCTCGCCCTAGTGAATAATTTACGGAAATAGTTATATTTTCTCACTTAATTTAGATCATCAGCTCTACCTAGTAAATGTTCACAAAAATATTATTTTTATATTAATTTCGATTATTAGCTCGCCTTAGTGAACATTAATCTGAATATTTAAATTAACCTACTTGATTTTATGTCGTCAGCTCGCCCTAGTGAACATTTACCTGAAATATTTAAATTAAAACACTTAATTTTAATCACCAGTTCGCCCTAGTGAAAATTTATTGAAATATTTAAATTTACTCATTTATTTATTTATTTATTTATTTATTTATTACACATGGAACAGATACAGTCACAAAAACAAACATTGACAGGTACATTAGTACAGAATATCAATACAAAAGACCAATAACATCCGTTCACAATTAGCACACACGCAAAACAAATTGATTACACTACATGGTTAAAAATATATATCTTATATCTATAAAACATTTATGGTAGGGAAGGAGGAAGCATGGGAAGAGGAAGAAGAAGAGGAAGAAAGGAGGGGGAAATGAAGGAAACAACGAAAGAAGAGTCAAGAACTGATATCAAGAACAATAAGATAATCTTTTAAGCAATTGCCAATCATTAAATATTACTCATTAAATATTACTCAGATCATCAGCTAGCCCTAGTGAATGTTTACAAAAAATGTGAAATTTTAATGAATTTCAATTATAAACTCGCCCTAGTGAAAATTTAACTAAAATATTTAAATTAAATAAAAAAAAAATTAAGTGTTTTAATTTAAATATTTCAGGTAAATGTTCACTAGGGCGAGCTAATAATCGAAATTAATATAAATATAATATTTTTTGTGAACATTTACTAGGGCGAGCTGATGATCTAAATTAAGTGAGAAAATATAATTATTTCAGTATTTTATTCACTAGGGCGAGCCGATGACTTCATTTTAATCATCAGCTCGCCCTTGTAAACATTAACCTAAATATTTAATGGCCCTAGCGAAAATTTAAATAATTTTCGTTAATAATTATTTTGATTTGTATAATCGTGGTGTGTATTATTAAAAGGGGGGGGGGGAATTAAATAGTTTGCCTCAGGCGCCGGCTACCCTAGGTGCGCCACTGAATTGTTCTACTGGATTTTATGTTTTTTGAGAAATTTTTGCTATGGTTATTATAAAACGCGGCTTAACACATCACTAGATATCACGTGACGCTCGATTATCTGACAGTGGTAACTTTGGTGACCTACATTAGACATCATGGTCGGTAACTTTGTAGATTCTATCACTAAAGTAGGTAAAACATTCTTGATAGCCGAGAATTACTGGTTTTCATGACTTATTTGACGAATAGAAGTCGTATCTATTTCTAAGAGTGAACGCCATTTTTTTCATTCTGACGTTTTAGCTTGGCGGAATAATTAACATGTTATGATTACTATTTATGCCCTTATTAATGCTCAATTATCAAAACTAAGGGGAGCAAACATTATAAATCAATGTTTCTAACAATTTTGAATGCATAAAATTCAATTTTAAGAATTTTTAAGACATATAAAAATAATACGAATATTATTGTATTTCCTTATTTCTCAATATTTTTAGGGCCCGTTAGTATTTTTCGATCTCCAATCATCATAATATACGATTAGATTTGCACCGCACGTCATTTTTGTTGTATATGCGCGTAAAATCAGTGATAAAAAAAGTGCTTATGCAGTTTGATTAATATTATAAACGCCATTGTAAAAGTATTGTAACGTAAATGGATGCGTGTGCTAAATAATAAAATAAAGAATTGGTTATATGTTCTATAATCTGCGCATGCGCGCATTAGGTCATAAAATTTTAAACAGGTCGATTAATCGGTAAAGTATACGTGAAGTTTAGGTCAAACTGGTTATGGCGACCAAATTGCTTGTAAAATGTCTGGTTAGAGTTTCTTAGATTACCTCCATTTAGACGTCATAGGCACGTGCTTCCGTTCCCCATTTTGGTTAAAATGAACATCAAATCAAGGTCTTTATTTCCGATTTAGGTGAGGTTACCAGAGTATCAGTGACATAATAAAGGTAATTAACTCCAAATTACAACCTTTTATGTTTGCTGGGGTGGCATCATCGATGTCAATGGCTTAACGTGTGAATTCAAAGTTTGCAAAGTATTAAGCATGTAATGTGATAAGTATAAGGTTCAACTAATTTTTAAAAGATCGTTGCAACATACACACTCCTTAAGGGCTTGGCACCAAGAATGACGTCACAGTCTTTCTCCACGGCATTAAGATTCAAAATCGCGTGACAATCGCATGATAAAATGGTAAAAATAGCGTTTTTTTCCATTTTTTGGGGTTAATATTGCGTCTATCAAAAAACTTTTACGGTTATTCCCTAGATTTTAATGCATATTATCAGTAAAAAAAAAAAAATACTCCGCGACTTTCGGGAAACGAGTTTCCGTCTTTCGGAAAAAAGATCGGAGATGTTTTTAATTTTTTTTGTTGAGAAATCTATACAAGATATAAAAAATCTTTTACGGTTATTCCCTAGATAAAGGTTCAATGCATCTACCCTATTTTGTTCCAAAGCATATTTAGTAACGGTTGTCCAGATATAAGGTCTCCCGTCTGAATTCCGAATAGGTATTTCACACATTTAGCTATTGATTTCGAAGATGCCCCTAAGCAGTATTCAATTACTCATTTTTACCTATAATTTGAGTTACATTTCGTTTGCGCCGGGCCTTTTTTTTTCATACTAAATTAGCATTCTCCTTTGTTAAACTTGTAAGTACCGGATTAGTTTCAGAAATTTGAGGCAGAAATTTACATACTTAATGAATACCAACCACGGTCTATCGGCAAATAGCCTATTTTTGATTTAACGTTATTTTGGACCTCACCACAAAAGCAGGGAAAATCTATCTGTCCATAATTAGGCCTTTAATTTGGCTGTCTCTATCTGTGGATTATAGGTAGGTAATATACTCTTCTTCTTCCTATGGCACTATCCCAACTTATTGCCGCTGAAGGCTATTGGGGTCGGCTCTTCTCATCCTAAGGAATTGTATGCTCCTCTATTAATTCCTTATGTATCATCTTCATTATTATGATCTCCGCAGGATCCTGTCGCATTATTGAGTCATCCAGGTATTCTTTGGTCTCCCTCTTGATGGATGTCGAGGTTCAGGAGGAGATTCATTGACATTACTTGGTTAAAGATTTGTTCCGATGGTCTCCGCCTTACGTGTCCATACCATCTTTCTTTGCCAGCCTTTCTATATTTATGTCAGTAACACTCATGCTACCACTAATGGGTGAACTTCTTATTTTATTTTTTAATGATACGCACCCGCTGACCACCTGAGCATTAACGTCTCTATTTTATCTCTTAGTTTTATTGGCATTTTAGGGTCACATAATATTTCCGATACTGCTCTAAACTTCAGCCACCCTACGTCTATTCTATGGTAGGTAATATGTACAATATTTATTGTCAAAGGCTTGTGTCGTAATGAAATATAGGTATCATTAATTAAGTTATGTAATAAGGTTTACCGCACCCATTCTGAAAGTTTCGTTCTCAAATTTATTCTTCGGTTTCGGGTTTAGCTTAGAACGTGTTAACTGTTTATTTCACACACAGCAAATACTCAAGTTCCCTTGTGGGACTATAATTAATGAATAATGAAAGCTATTTTACATGTTTTTATTTAACTTCACTAAGTGTTGTCTCCAAATCTAGCAATCGAGTAACTCATTTCCATACTAATTGGATTAAACTTCTCCAGAGACAAAATAATGTAAAAGGTTTGAGCAAATCCAAATGTTGTATAGGGTCAATGGTCATATGTGACTATCCCATCGGGAGGCATCGAGCGATTGAGAGGATCTATCAGTCACTACATACCGCCGAGTTTGATGTCTCGCTTGGAAGAGGCCTGTACGCAGTAGTGGACAAATCAGAGCTGAAGAATAAGAAGATTACCACAATATTCCACATAAGAATTGTTGCAAACCCTTAGAAGAAATGGTATTTTATGATAGTCTTCGAAACAGCAGAAGACACGCCACGAGATTGTAGTTGTTGAGCTCGGTCGACTTTTACAGAAGTATGCAAATCTCTACCGAAGTATTATTGTATTACTCGTATAGTGCAATCTGCAAGTCTACCTACAAGCTAAAGTTTATAGTTCACCATTACTAACTTGGCGTGATAATAAATTTATGATGCAAAACTGTATGCATGTTTTATCTTTTCATCGCTTCACTGCACAATGATAATAATTTATAAATTATACCAAACCACACACAGTAAAGTTATTGTTTAGTTTTACGCCATTGCTAACGGTTTTGCTTTCATCTGTAATATAATGAACCATACTGACTTACTAACCTCGCATCCTTTTTCTTCTTATCTTTTTCCTTCCATACGATGCGGATAGTGAGTTGTACCATATTCTTAGCCAGATATTTGGGATATTTGACATACTCACATATGTCCTGTTTTGCCACTTCCCAACTAATTGCACTTGATCTTGATCTTGATCTTCAAAATTATTCAGATTAGTGTTTAGACCCAGAACCCTAAAATGAAGACCGTGAAACATGAAAAGAGTTGGCCTCAAAAAATGTGATATAGTCCGCTTGGATAAAAAAGCCCATAGAGCAGATGGGTGGAAAAAACTGGAAGAGTAAAATTAAAATGACCATCAAAACCTCTTATAATTAATCACTCCGCGCTTTTGACTTATTTTACACCTTGACATAACGAATGTTAAATGATACAGGCGTGGTGTTGGCCATACGATAAATAAATAAATAATTATTATAATAGGAAGATGGCAGGACGTGACACTTTAACAGATAAACTACAATCTTGATTTATATATTCATCATTTTGCAATGTCGAGGTGAAATTAAATCTGAATATCATAGGAATTCCGGAACCAGTCTGGCAGTAGTCTTAATAGTCCAAGAGCCCGCTGCTTAATTTATGACGTATCTGTTTTTTGATCGAAATGTGGTATAAATGATAGCTTACCAATAGGGTATTACATCGCACTAGGGTTGCCTATCAAAATCCTGCCGCAACCCCCCCTGCCCCCCCCCCGCCCCCCCGAAAAGGTCCCTCTTCGCGGTTTTTCGCATTTTATAGGAATATGGTAAGAGATAGGAGAAAGTAGTCAATGACAAAAATAATCCTTGCTAAATTCTCTACAAAAAATGTTAAGCTAATTTTTTCGTAGAACTAGCAGTTTACCCGCAATGGCCGGTCCAAAACCGAAATTAATTTAAGATACTAAAAAAATGTATTTAAACTAAATTGGTTGAAAATTGATAAGAGCTACAGGAAAATAGTCAGAAAACGAATTAATAACCATAGTCTTAGCTACGAAACGAGCTATAACTTATTTTCATACATCTAATAATTTCGGAGTTATTGCAATAAAACTCAGTGACGAAAATTCTTAAAATTTAGTTTTTCATAAAATAACCAGCGATATAGTGCCGCAGGACAAACTTTTTTTTCCATAAAATGTTAGTGATAATAGTTATGAAGAATGTGAAAGAAAAAAAAACATTTTTTTTTTTCAAAAATAGCCTGTTTTTTGACCGGCCATTACGGGTAAACTACTAGTCCTATGAAAAAAATGACTTAGCATTCTTTGAAGGGAATTTAGCAAGGATTATTTTTGTCATTGACTACTTTCTCCTATCTCTTACCATATTCCTATAAAATGCGAAAAACCGCGAAGAGGGACCATTTCGGGGGGGGGGGGGGGGGGGGTAGGGGGGGTTGCGGCAGGATTTTGATAGGCAACTCTAGTGCGATGTAATACCCTATTGGTAAGCTATGATTTATACCACATTTCGATCAAAAAACAGATACGTCATAAATTAAGCAGCGGGCTCTCGGACTATAACGGTGCCGGAATAATCCAAGAAAGCGCATATGGGACACCCCCTCACTATATGGGTGTCCACAGTCTAATAGTTTTTAATTTGCTATTTGTATGTGCGTTTGTCTTTTTCAGTTTTGCATACAAAATTTTCAAATTTGACCTCAGGAAAAGTATCTTGTCTACGAGACGCAGAGGTGTGTTGACCTAGTCCTAGAGTTCGATATAATTATTCGATATTGGCGCCACATGTGAGAACTTATTTCCGCGGAGAGGCATTATTGCGTAATTTCACTCGACGCTCGTTGAAAAATATAGGTGTACTAAATATAATAACAGGAAATAAAATATTCATTCCCTCTATCTCGACGCTTCTCATGTATTATTCACAAATCATATTATTTATTATTATAAATCTCTTGGTGTTGTTGGTGTGGAGAAGACAATATGAAAATAATATGTACCGTCGACACAGTATGTGGTATTGAAGACGCCATATAAATTGTGAATATAAAGTAAAATTCGATAGACATAATTTGTATATAAAGAAGAAGATTTTTGAACAACTTTCGACTCGTCAGTAATTTTGATATTTTTGCGCTGTTTTTGCTAGAAATGGAAATTAACTAGGGTCAAAAGTCTATTAAAATTATGTACATTGAAAAGTCAGGGTCCTGAAGGCCAAATAAATGCTTAATTAAATGAAGAGTTTGCCTGTTAAAACAGGTGTTATGTTGTTATTTCATGTAAAATAATTTAACCATTCATTGAGTGGGACATTTTTTAAATACCTGTAGCATGAATGAAAGAATGAATAAAATAATTTAAGTACGTACCTAAGTACAAAAATACTGAATGAAATATTTACACAGTATACTGAATCAATTGTTTGCATTTACTTTTTACCACACTACGCGGGAATTTAGACATTGAACGAAAAAATAAAACAAACAATATAAATGTGTCTTCTAGTAGATTTATGAGGTCGACTTCCAGGTATTTCTTCCGAATACTAATTCCAGTACTATAACGACGCGAGTACGTACTAACAATAAAATGTTTTTATTTTTTACTGAGAATGATAATGAATTTCCTCCGATGAAGAATAGCGAAGGACCTACCTACAACATTCACGAATATGAAAATTTGAAGTTCACGAGGTGACTTTTATTTTACGCGATTATGGTCCGAGGATTCTCATCCTTATCATCGGGCGTTTACAAATAAAATACCTAAACTTTATAGAGAGTAAGTGCCGATGTTTTCTTCTTCTTTTTTTTGTCGTCTATCGGTGATATTATGTCTATGTCCATACTATGTCCTACTATGTCCATTTTGTATATTTATATGTGTTTGTTGTTTACTTTAAGTTTAAATAAATAAAAATAAATAAATAAATATTATATAGTCCGACAGCCCGCTGCTTAAATTATGACGTATCTGTTTTTTGATCGAAATGTGGTATAAATGATAGCTTACCAATAGGGTATTACATCGCACTAGGGTTGCCTATCAAAATCTTGCCGCAACTATTTATTTTGTGGCGAAGAGTGGATTTCTGTAGAAGTGCAACTAGAGATAATAACATTTTTACTGCATTATGTCTGATTAGACATAATAAATAATCTTCTTCCTCAGCCTTCCTCCCTCCACTGCTGGACGTAGGCCTCTTCCATTTTCTTCCACTCATCTCTGTTTCTCCCCCTCCGCATCCAGGTTCCTCCGGCTTGTTGGACTAGGTCATCAGACCACCTTTTGGGAGGTCTTCCGACGCTTCTCCTTTTGTTCCAGGGCCTCCACTGTAGGATTCTGGGTGCCCACCTAGTATCCTCTTGTCGAGCCATATGCCCAGCCCACTGCCATTTTAATTTTGCAATGCGGTCCATAATATCGGTAACTTTAGTTCGGCGTCTTATTTCCTCGTTTCTAATTTTATCTCGAAGGCTCACGCCGAGCATCTGTCTTTCCATGGCCCGCTGTGTACACTTTAATTTGTGTATGCTTTTGGCTGTTAGTGTCATTGTTTCTAGGCCATATGTCAACATCGGGAGGATACATGTATCGAACATTTTTCTTTTTAGGCATATCGGGATTTCTTTATTTTCAAACACATGTTTCAATTTACCAAATGCGGCCCAGCCCAGACCTACTCGTCTTGGTAGTTCTGCTGTTTGGTTTTCTTTTCCAAGTTTTATCTTATAATAAATAATACCTACCTTATATTTAATACTTGTTTATTTATTGAGACACTCACTGAGCATTGACAGATATACATAAATTAAAAACATCAAACACAAATTTCCGGTCAACCTCCCAATTACGAGTGTCCACAGCATGCACGTAGATATATTATATTACGTGACAACAGTTTAACTTATCAAAATAACAAATAACAAAACTGAGCAAAAGGTGTAATAAGCGATCAGACAGAAACTAGACAAATAGGTATGTATTGTATGTGCAGCCAATGTAGATGTAATTTGTTATTTCTAAGAATGAATTGTAACCTCCTTGGATAAGGACACTGAAGGAACCTAATTTAGGGGTGGGGTTTGCTGGCTCCCTTAAGGCTAACCCTGGGCCCACCTCTAAATAAGAATTTCCTAGAAGTACGGGTAAAGAGGTCGCTATTAATGCGCCTGAGCTCCCCGGGGATATGGAGGGCCCTAAGCCTTCTGGATTTTCCTTCAATACCCACTATTTTATCCAAAAGGTTGCTCGATGGGAATCGTTTTCTAAGGTACCTTCATCATCATCATCATGTCAGCCTCCCTGCGTCCATTGTTGAACATAGGCCTACCACATTGATATCTACAGTTCCCAATTCTGGGTGGACTGCATCCAACCGCCTCCTGCAACTCGTCTTACATCGTCCGACCACCGACCGCGGTGTTTGTCCCCTGCTATTTAGATTCATTTGTAGCACTTTATATTATAACATTACAAAAGCAGTTAAAATATTAAGATATCATTACAAGCTTATGTAAGATTGATGGTAGGTAATAACCGCGCGGTATTGTGTAAGTCGGAAATTAAAATAGTATGAAGTTTCGATAAAAAAACCTGGTATTACTAGACAGGTGCCCTCAATCACTCTTAAGTGTTAAGCAATAAATCCCTAACCATAAAACTTTATGCTTCCTTGAGCCAACGAATTAAACTTCACTTTATACTGGCAATAATATGTTTGACAGTGAACTTAACCCCAATTTAAGGGACGTAAGTACTGCCCTTTACTGACCTTTACCGGGAGATGTTATCAATTGTAATTTACTACGCATGCCTACCTGCCTCGCTAGGCCACATTATAAGGTTTGTTAAATGCTTCATAAAGTGTTTGAGAGAGATTATTCCTTTATAGAGATGTTAGAAGCCTAATGGGCACTTAAATTAAAAGGATTTTTCGATCTCCTAATTTCCAATTGGTTCCTTTAGAGTTGGTTTTCATTTATTATTCACACTGTTTTACGCTAAGATATCAAATGAGGGATGGCTATTAAGATTAAACTTATACTCAGGGTTTAGAGAGGTTTAAGCTGAAGTTATGAAATATGTAAGCTTACTATAAATTTTACAGGCCACAGTTACACAGAAAATACCATATCTCTGAAAATATATCTATAGGTAGGTACATATCATTTCTCTGGAAAATATACAATGCAATATTATCAATCGGATATCAAACAGATGGCTTCTTCTTATTCTTAAACTGGCCGAAGGCCACTCGGGCCTGTTTGTGCAGAGTCTGCTGCCTCTTGCGATGTGGACTCCCAGCTGTTCTTCCATCGTTTGGTGGGCCTTCCAGGTGGATTTCCTTCCCTCTGGATTTCCATGTAGGGCTATATGGGAATTCATTCGCTCCGCATATGATCCCTCCAATACCTTCTCCTTTGCCTCCCCCATCTGATAACATCTTGGATGTCGCACATCTCTCTGATTGTAGTGTTCCTGATTCTGTCGCGCCCTGTCTGTGATTTTTCTGAGGGTTTTCATCTCTATCGTTATGAGAAGTGATTTAGTGCGAACTATGTCAGCTCTCTTTTCGATGCCAGAGATCATTATTGGTCTGACACAGGCTTTGTAGATTCGGACTTTACTCTTCAATTCTCTTCAAACAGTCTTCAAACTCTTCAAACAGATGGCGATTAGACGTAATATATGAGACGTATAGTATAATGTATTGGGTATTTGTGTTCCAATAATTAGGGATAATGTGTTGAAAGAATAACTTCCAGTGCTTTAAAGACCAAAAATCGCGGACAGCACTTCCTATATCAATCAATGGTTTACCTTTGCTATATAAAAGTTCAAAATCAAAGTCGACATTACGAGTATTTATTTACTCACGAAAGCATCCAAATACTTGAAAGGAGGGGAAGTACTGGAATAAGTACAAATATAAATACTTTTCTGCTCTTACGTATTTATTGATATTTTCATTGATCCCCGTAACCTTCCATATAGTTCCAGTAATTAACAACTACGAGTTCCTATACGAGTATTGATGAAATTGCTTGTCGTCGCTTTTTGCCACCTTCCTCCTCTTAAGAGTATGCATACCGACATTTCAAAAATTTCTAAAAACGGGAGCCCTTCTATCTCGATAACCGTTACTAAATATATTTTGGAACAAAGTAGGGTAGATGCATTGAAAATTTATCTAGGGAATAACCGTAAAAGATTTTTTATATCTTGCATAGATTTCTCAAAAAAAAATTGTGAAAAACACCTCTGATCTTTTTTCCGAAAGACGGAAACTCGTTTCCCGAAAGTCGCGGAGTAATTTTTTTTGTACTGATAATGAGCATTAAAATCTAGGGAATTACCGTAAAAGTTTTTGGTAGACGCAAAATTAACCCCAAAAAAATGGAAAAAACGCTATTTTTACCATTTTTTCATGCGATTGTCACGCGATTTTGAACCTTAATAATGCCTTGGGAAAAGACTGTGACGTCATTCCTGGTGCCAAGCCTTCAAGGATGAAATAAACGGACACGGTCACTTGGGCGATGGTCACCTGGGCGACGGACACTTCGGCGCCGGACAACTGGGCGACGCGACATCTGGGCGATGGGACATCTCGGCGACGCGACACCTGGGCGATGGGACATCTCGGCGATGCGACACCTGGGCGACCGGACACCTGGGCGACGCGACATCTCGGCGACCACAGATATTTTCACTTTTTGTGAAGTGGCTACTGGCTACGCAATAAACATACCATAATAGTTGGTCGAAGAAAAACATTACTTTTCTACCCTTTCTTGAGGGAAAAATAAATATTATATTGTCATTTTTAGAATAAAGAGGTATGCAAAAATAACAAATATATTAAAACAATAATCATCAACCACTATACACATTTTACATATACATATGTGCTATAAACTTGCATACATTTAATACCTCTCTCAGGTATTGTGTATGTGGGAGGGGTATGACTGCTATGTAATAGAATTTCCCTTACTCATTTTATCAATATTGTTTTCTAGCGAATAAAAGTCGGGAAATTTATTATTAAGTAGGTTCAACAGTGAGGTTCATCAGTGAATTTGATTGTCCGTTCCACAGCTGTCCCCGCTTACCCCATTTTTTAAGAAAAGGACCTGTGATTGTGTGTGGTCATTAACCCTCAAATACTTTCCAGTACACTTCACGTCTGGAACTGAATAATACACATATCTCATAAAGGGATGAATACACCATCACCCCCGAGATTCGAGCCCGGCACCTTTTGATTAGAAGTCTTCGCTGAAAACAACCACGCCGGACGTGTACCTACTCAAATTTAATGTTATTTATTATTTTATTGCATATTGATTATGTATCATCATCACTTTATTCTAGGTATCCAACTATGACGTCACGGTCTTTTCCCGCGTTCTTAATCGCATGAACAAACCCATGATAGCGTTTTTTAAAAATAGTTTTTTTTTTACTTTTTGGGGTTAAGGGAATGGCACCAGGAATGACGTCACAGTCTTTTCCCACGGCATTAAGGTTCAAAATCGCGTGACAATCGCACGATAAAATGGTAAAAATAGCATTTTTTCCATTTTTTGGGGTTAATTTTTCGTCTATCGAAAATCTTTTACGGTTATTCCCTAGATTTTAATGCATATTATCAGTACAAAAAAAATATATTCCGCGACTTTCGGGAAACGAGTATCCGTCTTTCGAAAAAAAGATCAGAGGTGTTGATGATATTTTTTTTTGAGAAATCTATATAAAATATTTTACATTTATTCCCTAGGTTTGAGTAGGTTCAATTTATCTACCCTATTTTTTTCCAAAGCATATTAATTAGAGATAATGAAAAGATAGCAAAGAAAATAAACCTGGGTGAAAGAAGAGGTGAAAGGAAGTGCGGACGTCCAAGAACCACATGGCTGGACCATGTAGACCAGATTCTCAAGGACGCACGTGTTCTGTTCTGAGTAAAAGGAATCGTAGAGTGTGTATGGCGAATTGCATGAATGTGACGGAAGCCCTAAGTGTGTAAGGATAGGAAGGTCTGGCGATCTGTTCTCTCTGCTTACCCCGGAAAGGATGCGGCGTGAAGGTATAGTATACCAAATTTATTAGTAAGGTTTCCCGTTTATTGCAATTTTTTTGAAATGTCAATATGCCTACTCTTAATCAGTGTGCCTGCCTACCATTTAAACTAATTTAAAGAGAATTGTACCTACCTAGATAGCACATACATCCAAAATAAAGGAATACAACTGCCATTGTTTAAAAAAAGGTATTGTTCCGTATAGCTGTTTTGGGACTTTCTACTATAAATAGGCTGGCCAACCCGCGGTCCGCGGACCAGTGATAAAATAAAAATATAATATTAAATCCCGAGTGCGAACATGAATGACTGATAAAAACTGTTTGCGTGTAGGAACAACCTTACTCAATATCGATATGCACTTAGTTCTGCCACACAAAATTAAACTTCACACTAATTTATTGTTTCTGTATTAAATATTTTGTTATTTACTTTTTATTATTTAAATAGTCTAATCATATAAATATGTTCGTTTCTATTTTTGATTTATTTTTTTGACTAATGTATGAGCCATGGGCCTCATCGGGGGACCTGCGGCGCTACTTACGGTCGTGAGCATCTTACAAATTAATCATATGTATTGCCGGTTGTAGAAAGACAAATCAGATTCACAACATCACCCATTTTCCCCTTAAAAATTTCGTGTGCGGCACTATTTTGGGTATTTTTTTTAAATAGAAAACATTTTTGTTGTGTGCCTTCTCCACTCAGTTTCGCAAAAAATCGCCTGCGGCGCAATTTCACTTTTTTACGGAAATATTTTCATTTCTGTTGCCTTCCCCCCTTCCTGAAATAAACCTATGTATTTATTTTTTGTTTTCTAAAATTAAAAAAAAATGTTGTGCGACCCGGTAGGCAATTTCATCTTTAGAATCTGGCCCGGCTGCTGAAAAGGTTGGCCACCCTTGTACTACAGAGAGAACTATGTATGATTTTTTCAAACTCTAGATCCCAATAATAAAACACAATCCAATTATTAAGGAGTGACACTGTATTGGATATCGAAGCATCGAATTTTAGCTCATTGTAACTTGATACAGGTAGGTACTAGGACTACTAGGTGTTACTGGTTTACGCATTGTTTCCATTACTTTGGTAATTCAATAGAGTGGGAAGTGAATTAATAACAAATCGAAATATTTTGTTAAAAATTCTATTATACGTACGTTGTTATCTAATTAATAAATGTTAACAAGATTACAAGATTTTACTTAACTTCACTCCCTTGTTTGTTTTTAATTGATTTATTTTTATGCAAATCTTACAATCGGTTTTTCAACCACTTCCTGGCTACTCAGAGAGCTGAAACTTTGCAAACGTACGTAAACTCGGTGACAATATAGTCCAAGAGCCCGCTGCTTAATTTATGACGTATCTGTTTTTTGATTGAAATGTGGTATAAATGATAGCTTACCAATAGGGTATTACATCGCACTAGGGTTGCCTATCAAAATCTTGCCGCAACCCCCCCTGCCCTCCCCGAAAAGGTCCCTCTTCGCGGTTTTTCGCATTTTATAGGAATATGGTAAGAGATAGGAGAAAGTAGTCAATGACAAAAATAATCCTTGCTAAATTCTCTACAAAAAATGTCAAGTCAATTTTTCGTAGAACTAGCAGTTTACCCGCAATGGCCGGTCCAAAACCGAAATTCATTTAAAATACTAAAAAAATGTATTTAAACTAAATTGGTTGAAAATTGATAAGAGCTACAGGAAAATAGTCAGAGAACGAATTAATTACCATAGTCTTAGCTACAAAACGAGCTATAACTTATGTTCATACATCTAATAATTTCGGAGTTATTACAATAAAACTCAGTGACGAAAATTCTTAAAATTTAGTTTTTCATAAAATAACCAGTGATATAGCGCCGCAGGCCAAATTTTTTTTCCATAAAATGTTAGTAATAATGGGTGGAAGAATGTAATAATGGGTGGAAGAATAAATTAAGCAGCGGGCTCTCGGACTAATACAATCTCAGCTAAAATACATAAGCTTTATCTAGAAACAAAAAAGATGTAACGCGGTTCGAGGGGATCCAAGCAGGCACCGCGTCTTCGTGTTTGGTATCTGACGAAAGTGCTTTACGAGTAGAACTCATATCTTTCTAAATTTTGATTCTATCAATTCTTGGCGGGAGGCGCCATCGGAATGAAGGAACCCAAGCACCCCAGGAGGGCTTCTATTACTGTCGATGTACTTCACCATCCAAATTTGCCGTTGCGAAGCACGGGTAACTCAGCTAGTACACATATTATATAAAAACATATTTAGGTACCTACAGCAGTTATGTTATGTTGTTATGACTTTATGAGTTCCTCGTATCGATGTTAACGTACATCGAACACAATATAAGCAATTAAGCATCACTAGTAACAACCTATTTAACAATATGGATTGGGTTTGGAAGTTTGGACCCTATTTAGACAATAAGACTACGTAATATGTAATAATAATAATAAAGTAACAATAAACTTATAATACATGACAAAAGTCTGTAAATTTATTTTAAATTGACACAATATCGTAATATAGCCCGAGATCCGGCCGTTAAAAATATGACGCATCTGTTTTTTGTTCAAGATGTGGTTAAAATGATAGCTTGCTAATAAGGTAATACATCGCGATCGCACTAGAGTTCCCTATCAAAATCCTGCCAATCTTGCAATCCCCTCTGCCCCCCTCCCCGAAAACGTTCCTTCCCGTTTTTTCGCATTTTCTAGGAATACGGTAAAAGATAGGAGAAAGTAGTGAATGACAAAAATAATCCTTACTGAATTCTCTACAATAAATGTTCTATACATGTTTTTGTGAGACATGTAGTTTACCCGTAATGGCCGGTTAGAATGCAGGATATTTTATGTTTTTTTTTATTTTATTTTTCCTTTAATATCCTTCCAACCACCATCATTAATATTTTATGAAAAAAAGGACTGCGGCGCTATATGGCTGATTAATTTATGAAATAATATTTTTATTTATTTATTTATACATATTTATACATTACCCAAATTAATTGTTAATTAATCGGTTTCTTTTTGTATATTATATGTAATTGTCCGTCTGTCTATTCAACTCTTTGTATATTTGTTTTATTTGCTTATATTTTTATTTACATTATTTATTTGCTTATATTTTTATTTGCATTATTTATTTACATTATTTGTTTGCGTTGTTTACAATTTACATTGTTTATTTACATTATTTATTTGCATTATTTATTTACATTGTTTATTTACATTATTTATTTACATTTTTTTATTTTTTTACATTATTTATTTACATTCTTTATTGTTTATTTATATAATACTTTTCGTTCTATTTACTTTTAAGTTCCCTTTTATTTGGCTATTTCGTAATAATCTCATCCATCTCATCCATTTGTATTTATTTCATTAATCATTCAATTAATCATTCATTTCATTTAATCAGGCTGTAGTTTTACTTTTATTTTTGCTTTTGTATATATATTTTCTTTATGCGTTTTTTCGTTCATGGTATTGTAATTGGGTGAAACGTAGAATCTTTGCTGGTTTATTTGTTGGTGATGTGTTTCTTCTGTGTAAAATTTACTAATGTAACTGTCTGATTCTGTAAATAAAATAAAATAATAATAATAAAAATAATACATATACAACAAACACATATAAATATACAAAATGGACATAGTACAGATTATAAAACGTTATTCACTAGGGCGAACTTATCGCAGAACTGCGATTTCTTCCAGTTAACCCCAGGACAAAACAGAAAAAAAAGAAATTGAACAAAATTATAGGAAAAAAACAGAAAAAAGAAATTGAATAAAAAAATATGCGAAGTAGAAAATATATACATACATACATATGTGAGACAAAAAACAAATAAAAACGGAATTAAAAAAATAATAAACAAGATACAGAATGCATATATATACATAAAAACATATATAGTTGAAACTACAATTAGTCCTACGATTCGGATTCAGATGCCGCATTCGACGCTAACATGTCAGCATTTTGTAAGAACTTCCGTCATATGTGTTTTCTTACAATTACTCAGAAATTATTAGATGAATGAAAATAATTATAGCTCATTTTTAGCTAAGACTATAGCAATTTTTTCGTTTTTTGACTGTTTTCCCGTAGCTCTAATCAATTTAGTTCAAATACATTTTTTTTGTAATGCAAATTAATTTAGGTATTTGGTCCGGCCATTCCAGGTAAACTGCTAGTTTGGGTTATTGCGGGTAAACTGCGGTACTTGTAAGAATTATTTTCGTCATTGACCTATTTCATATCTCTTACTATATTCTTGAAAAAGCGAAAAACCGCGAAGAGGGACCTTTTCGGTGGTGGGAGGGGAGCAGGGGGGGTTGCGGCAGGATTTTGATAGGCAACTCTAGCGCGATGTATGACCCTATTGGTAAGCTATCATTTAACATTTCGATCAATATACAGATGGGTCACATTTTTAACGGCCGGAACTCGGGCTAATGAGACAAAGATGCAAAAAAGAACACATTTGACATTCATTAGTGACATTAGTATTGTCAAATATAGGTTTAATTAGAATCTTTTGCGCGAAAATACGAATTTAACTATTACATATATTTAATTTGCTCATAGTGGTAAAACTGATTAAGTGATGATGATACATGATAATAATAAATAACGTTAAATTTGAGTAGGTACACGTCTGGCACGGTTATTTGCAGCGCAGACTTCTAATCAGGAGGTACCGGGTTCAAATCTCGGGGGTGATGGTGTATTCAACCCTTCACGAGACATGTGCATTCTTCAGTTCCAGACACGAAGTGTACTGGAAAGTATTTGAGGGTTTAAGACCACACACAATCACAGGTTCTTTTCTTAAAAAAATGGGGTATGCGGGGACAGGTGTGGAACGCACAATGAAATTCACTGATGAACTTCACTGTTGAACCTACTAATAAGAAATTTCCCAACATTTATTCGCTAGAAAACAATATATTGTTAAAATATATTGATAAAAAGAGTAAAGTAAGAGTAAGTAAATTACTAGTTTATAGAACATAATATGTATTTGTAAAATGTGTATAGTGGTTGATGATTATTGTTTTTATATAATCGTTATTTTTGCATACCTCTTTATTCTAAAAATGACAATATAATATTTAGTTTTCCCCAAGAAAGGGTGGAAAAATAGTGTTTTTATTCGACCAACTATTATGGTATGTTTAGAGCGTAGCCACTTCACAAAAAGTGAAAATATCTGCGGTCGCCCAGATGTCCCGTCGCCCAGGTGTCGCGTCGCCGAGATGTCCCATCGCCCAGGTGTCGCATCGCCCAGATGTCCCATCGCCCAGGTGTCGCGTCGTCCAGGTGTCGCGTCGCCGAGATGTCCGGCGCCCAGGTGACCGTCGCCCAAGTGACCGTCGCCCAGATGTCGCGTACCGTGAAATAAAATGTGTGGTATAAGCTATATATCATTATTTATACTATTACATTTGTCTTACTTCTAAACGATATGTAGTAGGTATACCTAGGCGTAGATTCAGAGAACAAATAACTATAACATAAAAGTATATCCCAGTAATGGGGTGATCGGTAAATGCCGGAAGTTTTTTTTTTAGAAGAGTCAGCTCTTAAAGAATATAAAATAATATGCAGAACAATTGTAAAACCCGGAAATCGTAAAGAGTAAAAGACAGTGGATAAAATTATATTAAGCTTGAACAACACGGTAACATAAAATAATGAAGTTTAATGTAAAATTATAATATTTCTTCTTGGGACCTGATGGGCTAAAAATGACAATAGCGAGACTTTCCCGGGACAGAATTTGATAATGTTTTACCAGAATGATAAAACAAACTAGTCTCCTCAGTGGAGGCTCTTGGTCCTATTCTACCTATTGTTCTTAAACTATTTCTAAAGATAACCTTCATAAAATCAGCAAATATAAGTAAAAAGTCATTGAAATTGACATGAATAATACTTACAGTAGGAGTTTACTCTTGGGAGGCAGTTCCAGGATTTTTTTATTAAATGTGAGATAATATAAATTCCGAGAAAGAAAACAAGAAAAATGTTTGCCATGTTTTCCACGTTTCAAGATCTTTTTTTAGATTCTAATTTATAATTTTTTCATCAGTCTACATATACATTCTGTCAAATAAGTATCGGGAATTGATCATTAATTCTGATTTCAAAGTTCGATTCGAAAATCCTTTTCTGCGGCTAAGTTGGCACAACTTTTATCTATAATGGCGCGGAGTTTGAATGCCATCTGTCATTTAGTTTGTTAACAGTGCTCGATTTTGTTAGTTCATCTCAAGGGTGCTCTGCGATTTTTAGAATGGATAAAAACGTCGAGTTTTATCAAGCAAAGATTTTGTCTCAAATTTTGCATCACAAATGGAATTTCGTGTTTCAAGTCGCTGAAAATGTTGCAGAGAGCTTACGGTGAATCTAATTTATCAAAAATACGTGCATATGAGTGGTACAATTCATTCAAAAGCGTTCGAGATGTAGTGGACGATTTGCCTCTTTCTGGTCGGCTATCAACATCTTCAACTGAAGTTAAGATCTGTTTTCTTTGACTATCGCGGCGTTATGCACTCGAAATTCTTGCCAGAAAGTCAGACGGTAAATAAAGAATATTATGTGAGCAATATGCGGAATTTGAGAAAGCAAATTCTACAAAAAGACCAGATTTGTGGAAAGGAAACTATTGGATTTTGAAACCACAACAACGCGCCATCGCACAAGGCCATCATTGTAAACGAATTTTTGGCCAAAAACTCAAGAAATACCATGGAACAACCACCATGATCACCGGATATGGCTCCGGCCGACTTTTTCCACTTTTTAAAAATCAAATTACCACTTTGAGGTACCCGTTTTCAGTCGATAGAAGACATAAAAGAGAAATTCGCGGCGAGACCTGAAGTCGATGCTGGAAAACGCGTATAATTTTTTTTTTGGGTAATTGCATTATTCCCTGGCATACGTGTATTATTGCGGAAGGGGCCTACTTTGAAGATGATACAATAAATTTGGAAGAATAACTAACATTTTGCGAGTTATTGACCAATTCCCGGTACTTTCTTGACAGAGTAGTATTTCTCCAAATCACGAAATTCGGGTAATAATATTCTATTATAATTCAATTGCCATTTTTATATGTCTATTGTATTAAATACTACCTCGACGTATTGTAATATAGATTTTATTACATTACAGAGCCCTGAGGTCTCTGCGCTGTCTAACCTCAGCGCCGCTACCTCTCGCCTACCGCCCCTGCCGATGGCTTGTCTAACCGAGCCGAAACGTCGGGCCACCAACGGCCTTTTTCAAGGCCATGGTACGCAGAGTACCCAAAAACAATGTGTTGATTGTATTATTCCCGATCATTTTAATCTCTGCGGAAAAAACTTTTCTAACATATATATATATATATATATATATATATATATATATGAACACTTTAGTTCAGCGAAGTAATTTTCTACACGTTTTCTGCCTTGGTTGTACTTTACCTCTACTCACATTTTCTGTTCTGCTAATCTGTAGAATGGGAGGTGTATAGAATTCCACGTGAGAGAAATTTAATTATCTATGATATATTTTAAGTAATTTATCAATTTCAAAATAACTAAGATAAAGAAAGCCGGTGCGCTATATTATGTGTATTTTCAATTAAAGCCTTTTAGCGTAGGTATTTCAATAATTTATTTAATGGTATACCAAAGACTGTTATTCAATACAGTTAATGAGCTCGTAAACAAAACATCTATGTACTTAGTTACATACGCTGAATTATAAGCGTAATTATACTTTGAACATTGAAAATCGTATTTATTTCTCGCTTGCGTTCAAAAACCATATATTGGTTCTGGTTCACTACCAAATTTCGAGGAAAAACAATTTACTCTCATGTCGTTAAGTAGGTTACATAGGTAGTTCACATTGAAGGAGGATGGGCCCTGAAACGATGAAAACAGATATATCCTATTTATTAATTTCATACATATAATTAAGATACACAGATACTTTGAGCCCTCGACCCAACCAAGGATGGAAAGGGAAGAAGATATGTATTAATTTTACATGTAAAAACAATTCCTAATATCAGAAGATTATAGCATGGGGTTATGTTACAGATAGTCCGAGAACCCGCTGCTTAATTTATGACGTATCTGTTTTTTGATCGAAATGTGGTATAAACGATAGCTTACCAATAAGGTATTACATCGCACTAGGGTTGCCTATCAAAATCTTGCCGCAACCCCCCCTGCCCCCCCCAAAAAAGGTCCCTCTTCGCGGTTTTTCACATTTTATAGGAATATGGTGAGAGATAGGAGAAAGTAGTCAATAACAAAAATAATCCTTGCTATATTCTCTACAAAAAATATTCAGTCAATTTTTTCATTGGACTAGTAGTTTACCCGTAATGGCCGGTCAAAAAACAGGATATTTTATGACAAAATAAAAAAAAAGTTTGATTTTTTTTTCTTTCACATTCTTCCACCCATTATTACTAACATTTTATGGGAAAAAAAATTTGGCCTAAAATTTTTTTTCTGTATTTTAAATGAATTTCGGTTTTGGACCGGCCATTGCGGGTAAACTGCTAGTTCTACAAAAAAATTGACTTTACATTTTTTGTAGAGAATTTAGCAAGGATTATTTTTGTCATTGACTACTTTCTTCTATCTCTTACCATATTCCTATAAAATGCGAAAAACCGCGAAGAGGGACCTTTTCGGGGGGGGGGGCATGGGGGTTGCGGCAGGATTTTGATAGGCAACGTACCCCAGTGCGATGTAATACCCTATTGGTAAGCTATCATTTATACCACATATCGATCAAAAAACAGATACGTCATAAATTAAGCAGCGGGCTCTTGGACTAAGAGAGGAAGTCGCCTGCCAGTGGAGTGCTGTGCTACCAGCTACCACACTCACCTAGTTTATGTGACGTGCACGTGCACGCCTCGAGGATGCACTACTGGGAGTGTCATTAGAGCAATCCGGGTGGCTACTGGCTGTATTAGGGGTTACACATGTCAGTGTTCCAGACACCAGACATTGTAAGTTATAGTACCTAAAGCATAATACTCGTATATACCTGATTTGATCTGCTTAAGTTAGACCAAGAAACAATTTTTGTAGTAAAACTTTCAACATTGTATTAAAAGGCCACCCTGGAAATTATTAGTTTTAGTTATTAAATGAAAAAAAAAAACTTTGTTTACTAATACTTTAAGTAATATTAAAGTAGGAGTAAATACGAGTAAAGCTGTATTTTTTTCATTTTATATACTACTTATTTAAAAATAAATATAAGCTTCTGCTATGTTTCCCTCAAAAAATTCGAAAGTTAATTGTATCCCTTTTTATTTGATTAAGCATGAGCTCTGTACCTTCCAGAAACATTTGAAACGGCACATCTTGGATGGGTAATGTAAAGGACACCGTACGATGGGGCGGGCAAAAAAGGCATTTCTAGAAGGATTATGTTGGGAAAATCTAGGGATGCAAGAGATTCCAGAGCTAAAGAGATGGCGAGAGAGCTGGACGTCCTCGTCACACAAGACCAGGTCTGACACCTGTCAACAAAGATCTTAGATCTACCAGAGGAGTAAGAAGAAGACGCACTCGTTATTGGCTGATTTATATCTCACTTGTAATTTTTATTTATTTCTTACTGTACAATAGGTATTCTAAATTCTGCACGTAATTCTTCACTCCACGAGACAGAGCGACACGAAATATTGATTTATTTATCGTATTGAATTTTTTTCATCATATCTCAAAGTCCGTGACATACAGAATAAGGAGATAAACAGTTTATTATGTCAGTTTACAGTTACTGTACAAATGGCACAGGGCACAGGTACATAAGTCTGATTTTCATTGATTAGGTCAGTATTGTTTCTTTTCTTGATCAAAGTAAGCTTCGTGGTATATTATTTACTTTATATAAATCTGGTTGCTTTGCACGATGTGATTAATATAATTAATATTGCACGAAATATACGGGTCTAAAGTGTGACGTCACAAACGATTTGCGTTCCAACTGTCAAGTTTGACAGCGATTTTCTATACTAAACGCGCAACTTTATAGTCAAATATCTATGTGTTTTACTTTGTAATTTCACCTAAAAGTGTGGCACAATATCATTATTTTATAAGTGGAACATAAATTAGCATTAAAATGTAAGAAAATTTGAATTAAATAAATCATAACCTAATTCAACGAAAATTTGTATGAAACTGTCGGAGCTTTTTGGAACGCACCGCTAGGGGCGCTGCATCCACTTTACACCCGTATTATCTCAGTGCAACTGAAGTAATTATTATAATGTATTATTTTAATTACATATTCACAGACACCCACCTGTTTCACACATGATAATTAAAACTATAAAAAACAGTTCTAAGTAACACAGCTGCTAGAATTCATTTTACGTATCCAGTGACACGACGAAACGTCTACAGACAAAATGTCTAACAATAAAACGTCTCCGGATAAAATGTTTACAGGACAAGATGTCCACAGACAAATCGTCTACGGACAAAATGCTTACATGACAATATGTTTACAGAGAAAATGTCTCCCGACAAAGCGTTACAAAAAATGACACGATTCTCACAAAAAAATACTACTAACACACCATCACGCTATATCCCAACAATGGGCAACCAGTGAATATTGTGTATGCATTATCAAAATATACAAGTCATTGCGCAATCATGTGTATGATAACCAGAAAACCGAGAAATTACCTATTTTCAATCCCTATTTATTAAATACCTAATGAACATCACAATCATTAATGAAATCGAGTATTGAAAAATGAAATTTCTCGAAAAAATGTTTTTGTCAACATTGTGTCCGGAAACATTTTGTCGGGAGACGTTTTGTCTGTAAACATTTTGTCGTGTAAACATTTTGTGCGGAGACGTTCTATCGTTAGACATAGAATACAGTCATAGATAGATATTACCTACTTCATTGGGTTCTTTATCTAAGCGATGAATTACAAGTGCCATTTCATAAATAGTTCATCAAGTTTTTACAAAATGCTTTTATGTTTTTAAAGAAAACCGCCACGTACGAGTATACCTCAAGAACAAACAATGTCAAATAAATCACCTTGTGCGTTTGAGATAAAAATAAAAGTAATAGAAACAATCAAACAATAATACCTTCTAGCATCAATATAACAACAAACACAATTATATCAATTTGAACTGACAACTGAACTGAATTGAACCGAGAAGATTGCACCAGTGATCTTGTTTCTTTCTGTGCGGGGAACTCTGGAGTTTTTTTTTTCACCTGAAGCAGACAGATTTTCAATCGTAGATAAATGTAGCGTTCATGAAAACATATTACCCTACTTGACACTATGCCAATACCATACTTACATATTTTTGAGCACACTTGAATGTTCACTCTGTTAAAAATACTACAACACTGTTGCTATAACCACATAACAGTTTTCTACTTCGGTGCTTTTTGTGCGATCATCATTTGCTGCATCACTGCACTTGACGTACATACTCGTATATCATCCTTTCTGAACCACCAACATCAGTCTGAAAAGTTTGCAGAGTAAAAAATGTTGAAATCGTGTTTAAAGTAAGCAGCTGTGATTCAATCTTCTATAATAACAAAGAGGATAGTCATTTGTTTTTCTTCGCAAACTACGAGTATAACTGGCTGAGCCATGTATCCAATTGTATCGTGTTATATATCAAACGAAAGCTTAGTAGTCTCAGAATGACATAGGCTATAGTGCATTTCGATAAATTAGTCTTAGACTTTATAAAAAGGCTTTAAAGCGCATAAAATTCAAACGACATTCTACGATAATATCGCCATTCTTCTTTTTCATGTTCTGTTCCTTTCTGCCTCACGGAGTTAATACAACAACTTATGTGTCCTCGTGAAACATCCTATTTGGCGACAATTTTTGGAACTACAGTAAAACAATATAGAGAAGCTTATAAGTTTTGGTTAACTTCGTAGAACTAATCGTAAACGCACAATCGTAGAACTGTTAAAATCTTATAAAAAACATCAAAAAACATTCATTATATCTGTTCAGAATAAATTATTTTCAGACCTCAAAATTTGTAAAATCATGCTATAAAACTATTAGATTAATTTAGATTACACACATTTTGAAATATTCTGAAATTTAAAGAGTTCATTTTATAATATCTTTTGTATGAAAAATATTGTGTCATGTCAAACAATACGAGAAAAAACATACTTATTCAAGCATTTTTAAATGCCCTTTGCTGGATAAAACTACAGAAATACTTATAGTATAAGAGCAAAATTAAGTTTTAACATAATAAAATGATCTCATGTCATGATAAAATTACTAGGTATAATGCAATAAATTTACGCAACATATGTTAATATATGCCATTTTGACAAACACAAACACAACGGGAGACACCAATAGATGTCATGATGACCTGGGGATCCAAGGGTTGTGTGTGGTCATGTTTGGTATCACATAAAAAGGCATTGAAAAATAAATTCAGATATTAAATACTTTTCCACGGATCCCCAGATTTCTGAGGCGTAGCAAGGCATGTTGGGTCAGCTAGTGTAAGATAAACTCAAGTCTTTTTCGCCTAGGAATTAACTGAATTAATTTAAATCAAAGATATTGACTTAACTTTATCATTGAATTAATATTCCGTTTTATGTAATCATAAATCTTTCATACGTACAGGACAAGGAATGGTCGATTGGTCGCCCACCTACAAAAATCTCACTCATTGATCGCACACGTTTTTACGGTGTGCGATTGACATTGTTTCTTGGTTTTTCGAGTGAACCGTCTGTAGATAAACTTGATCGAGGTTTCGACACTTCTACTGGAAGGAACCAGTAGGAGTGTCGAAACATCTCCTTAGATGTCTGTGAACGTAGAATTGGGAACTGGAATTGATTAAGGTTATGTGTAGGTAAAGTGATCACAGTGAGCCATAACCTGATTGTTTCGTAGGTTCTCACGGTCTTAACTAATCTCTTCTTCGTTCTTCTCGTTTGCTTCGTGTGCTTTTCAATAATGGGGTCGAGGTTTCAGCTCCCTTCCTTGAGCCATCTTCAGGAGTTTCTGGACTAATGTAGTCTGTTGTAAATTCATGATTCACATATCTGTTGAGAAAATTATACTTGCCATTATGAATGTTTTTATTTAAGGTACGATTGAAAAATATATCGTACCTAATTCCTTAATAAAATATGATGCGCACCTGACACTAGTTACCACATGTAGTGGATGACGTGAACAATAAACAGATTATCAACTTACATAACATGTTTTACTAATACACAATCAATGCCCTTACTTGAAGTATACTCGTAAATAGCATTCACGGAATATAGGTATCCCCAGGTTATGTAATTTATTGGAATATATTGGAATATGTGTAGTGGTAGTACAGTGTACAACAAGTTCTTAAGCATATCTATAGCATATCGCTAAGATGAGAGATCTACTACATAATTCTACGAAATCTGAGTTTGAAGTTAAGTGGTAGAGCGTACCCAGTACCCACCCTACTATTTATTCCTTTACGTCTTTTCAATTTCCGTCAATACCCATAATTGGTTTCCAGCTAAGATATTTTATCAGCCAATAAATATTAGATTATCCTACCAACATTTCATTGCTTATGAAACCGTGGTGTAAAATACTAATTTAATTTAATTGATGATATGTACACAGTTATATGTGAAAAAAAAAAGTTTTATTTTTTATATTTAGAAATGTATAAAGGAAAAGAGAAAAGCAGAGAAAAAACGTAGATAGAAGATTTTTACAATATTCACGTACAAAGTGTACTAAGGTTCAATATTTTTTATCATATTTTATCACAAAGCATATCGTATTTAGTAAGGTTGTCGAGATCCAACTAATAAATGATGATACCCCTACCTTTAACCGTTAAATTATGAATGGTATTGTTATAATGTAAGTACATTTGCTCAGAACTTTGTGTATTTACTATTTAACCATCCGCGAATTTTAACTCTCATTTATTTTATTAAAAAAATAAGAATCTCATTTCAATAAAAAGTTTGCAAAGAAATTGAAATGGATAAAAATAAATTAAATAAGCTCCGTTTACAGTATGAAAAATTAAACAATTTTTTTCCCACTGTAAGGAGGTGCCTTCCTACATACTTTTAATATTTATTTAATATTATTATACCCACCGCCCTTCCTAGAAACTTTCATACTGCTTGTAGTGCTTGTAGTGCTTGTCATGTATTTTTTTCATCTTCTGTCACATCTCGTGAAAGTAAAAAGTCGTAATTTTTAAATGAAAAACAAAAATCTCGGAAGGCGGGAATAATTACCTTTGTCTCCAAAATTTTAGCAAAATTAGTTTTATTTTAGATGGATTTATGAAAAATACCAATCCTGAATTATAGCAGGACTTTGTGACCGTTGTACCTAATCAAAGGTATCAAATTACACTGAATTGAAAAAAAAGTCCCAATATATCGACAACGAGTGATTTTTTCGATTTCCTGGTTTGTTAAGAGTTTGTCTCTGTAGATTGTAGGTCTGTACTTATATTTTAAAATATATTTCAGTGTGTTTGTAAATGTTAATTGTTACAATTCTGTTTTTTTTTTTTATATGTATATTATGTTCATGTATTTTTTTAAACCCCTGTAACTAAAATTTGTTATTTCTGGATTTAGATCCTATTTTATTCACGTTTACCGAGTTGGAACACACCCGTTACCAGAATAAACACATTTTTAGGAGGATTTCCTACATTCCAGGGACACATCCCTGTTTCCTAAAACTTTTGATTTTGAGGCTATCACAGATTTACAAAATGGAGACCTCCAGGTGTCTGTAGAGAAAGCGGGACTTGTAATATAAATCGACTTTCGACTTTGGGGTTTTGTTTCGATTTTTTTTTTCGACATTTCGTATTTCAAACAATTGAACTCATCATGGGTGTCATCAGGGCCCATGAGTCTCATAAAAAAATCACATTAGTACCACACATTTTGTCAATATGTCATATATTATCTATTTTATAAAAATATGACTATCAGTTTTATAAAAAAAATTGCTTGCGGCGTTTTTATATAAAAAAAACACTTTATAGATATTGTTGTGCAAAGTATTATATACATTTTCAAATAAACAAACTACATCGTGACCTTCTTCACTATCTCTTAGAAAAAAAAACTTTTTATATCTTCACTTCACTAGCGTCAAAAAGCTAACTAAACTGACAATATCCAATTTCCTTCCTTTTTCATTATCCCATCCACCTATTTATTTATGCATATATATTATTACATTTAGTTGTTTCTTCTTTTTCATACACTTATATGTATGTATTGTGTATTACAAATCCAATGTCACAAGTTGTTCGTTAGCAGACATTGCCTACGGATAAAACCCGCCATTTGAAAACGTTTTTTTTTTCAATATTTTTTTTTTTTATTATTATTATTTTTAAACAGGCGTAACTATTAAAATGGTTAAAAATATACAAAGAATGCGCCATCTTTCGCCTCCGAAATGATTTCAAAATATCTAGGGTAGAATCTTTTAAAAATGGACGAAATCTATTAATTTTTTAACAACATGTGGGAAACAACCAGGTGTGACAATTTACTTTGCAAGTGAATGACCAAATCTCGTATCTTCTTTACTATGTCTCACAAAAAATTGCGTTTTTCATCCTATATCAATTTTGTACATTGTAGTTGCCCCCCCCCCCATCTCCGAGGCTGGCGATGCCCATATTCTGGGATATTGCAATTTAAGTGATGTATCGGTTTTATATCATAAGTATACATTTAGAAGGGATTTAAAAAATTCTAGGGAAATTTTGGAAGCTCGACAATAGGGATGAATACACTTATAACTCTGAATCTATTCAAGTGAAAATTGGTGCACAGATTTTTAAACGAATACCGCCGTTAACCCAATTTTTAAGAATTGAAAATGTTCGTAATTATTACCCTGGCCATACGCATTTTTTTTAACTTTAATAATATCACCCGAATAGAGTATGAAATTTTATTGCTGGCTCCGGGTAACATTCTCTTATTATTAGGTATATCTAAATTCTAGAAATTTTTGTGCCAAAGATTGTGGGATGGTATTTCAATTAAAGCATAATCATTTTTAATATTAATTTTATGAATTGTTATTAAGGGCCAAGATAAGGCGAATGACCTTGAGCGATCGGGCGTATCCCGCGCGATAGTCCCACCCCCTTTTGTTTAAAAATCTGATGTTCGTTACACTTTGCAAATCACGCGACCACGGAGCTAAAAATCTATCTAGATGGAGCATTTAATACAGATTAACGGGACTTTCGAAACTAACAGGGTAGGTGCCTATATCATAACTTTAAATTGTAATAGATGCGTACGTATGTACTATTAGGTACTTGTTATAGACAGGTAGGTACATAGGTATGTATCCCCTTTTGGCAAAATATTTTTTTAAACGTAGGTATACATTCGTTTTGCAAAAAAACTTTGTTGTTAAAAAAGTTGCAGGATATTTAATATTCTTTAACTTCTAACTACTTACATTTATTCTCTCTAAAATGCAATGCTACAAAGTAATGATCGATAAACTGTAAAATGACCTAAATTTAGAAACTTTTTGGCTCGCCCTAATGAACGCACAAGGATGGGGAAGTTGAAAACTTGGATTCTGAACCATATGATTAACCTATATAACATATCCAAAATCAAAACTACTATACATTTTGCGAGGTAAGGTAGGTACCATTTTCTGTCTTCATTACTCGGAGTATATATTGGTGAGGATATGGATATGTAGTTTAAGTCATATCTCTATCAAAAAACAGATGTGTTAGATTTTTTAGTTTAATTTATATTAATGTTTAGTTTAGTTTAGTTTAATTTATATTAAATGCTCCATCTAGATAGATTTGTAGCTCCGTGGTCGCATGATCCGCGCGCTACGTAAGTAATTCCGAAAAAACTAAAATAATAAGATAAGTATTTCTCCAATTTATAACAAAAAATTCACCACAGATTTCACGTCTGTAGCCCACAAGCTTGTGGGCGGAACTGAGGAATGATATACAAACATCTCGCTTATAACACCAGAATGCGTGTCGTTAAGATCTATTATTCAACTTGCGCCGCGCGTTATCGAGTGTCGGCAAGGCGCATCACAAATATCTTCAAATGTAGTTTTTTAGATATTACAATAAAAACAATAACGATTTTGTAAAAATTAAACAGTAATCGATTAGATATATAAAATACCTATCAATTGAAAAATAAAACATATTTCTATGTCAATTTGTTTTTGAAATATAGCTTTTATAGCGTCAAAAACGGGTGTTTTTAAATATTCTATTACAATAAAACTATAAAACATATATTTTATTTTAAACAGTAATCCATTAGAGAAAAGATGAAGGAATACAATATATTTTTTTCAAAGCTATATCTTTAAAGGGTGCGGTTATAGAACTTTTTAAAAAGTACCGAAAAGCACCGAACGGCATTGTTATGGCCCTTATGAGTATGCAATGCATACCGACATTTCAAAAATTTCTAAAATGGGAGACCTTATATCTCGACAACCGTTACTAAATATGCTTTGGAACAAAATAGGGTAGATGCATTGAACATTTATCTAGGGAATAACCGTAAAAGATTTTTTTATATCTTGTATAGATTTCTCAAAAAAAGTATTTAAAAAATACCTCTTATCTTTTTTCCGAAACACGGAAACTCGTTTTCCGAAAGTCGCGGAGTAAATTTTTTTTTGTGTTTATAATATGCATTAAAATCCAGGGAATAACCGTAAAAAATTTTGATAGACGCAAAATGAACCCAAAAAATGGAAATAACGCAATTTTACCATTTTATCATGCGATTGTTCACGCAATTTTGAACCTTAATGCCGTGGGAAATGACTGTGACGGCATTCTTGGTGCCAAGCCCTTAACAGGTTGAAGATGTAGGTTCAAGAGGATATCCTTTCATGGCGAAAATTTAACGTAACAGCTGAATAGATACGAGTTGGTATATTATGAATGGTTTGATAATATATGCGACGGTCCATTTGAGCTTCGTTCAGGGATATTCAATCATGTAGTTGTTTCCTTCCTTAGACAAATTGTTTGAGTTTATTACCATTACCAAACATAGTATCACATCAAATCCTAATATGTATTATGAGAAGGGTCTTAATTTTTGCCCACTATCTGGCGTTTTGGCCAATCTGAAGCTGAAAAAAATATATTTAGAATTATTTATCCAGTTTCAAAATATTTTACAAAACAAATTATTTAAGTTTGTCAATGAATCACAACAATATTTCCGTATTATGTATATATATATTGTATTCTGTAATTGTTAATTTTAAGTTATAAATTTTGTATTTGTAACTTTATTGATAAATAAAATTAAATTAAATTAGTCTAGGTGTCTTGAGTAGTACTACGAAATCGTAATCGCATCCAGGAATCAGTTTTACACAAGAGAACTCTCAGAATATCTTGATTAAGAACCAAGAAAACAGTACTTATGCACTAGCGGTTGCAACAAATTTAAAATTTAGACGCAGGCCTGCCGGGCGTAAAAACTAGTTTATAATCAATTACTTAACTTATTATTGGTAAAATAGGAAGAACTGTATTACTTTTACTCGAAGTGGCTATTGATGGAAAAATTATACATTTATTAGGGAAATGGTTGAGGAAAACTATTAGCTTTAGTTCATTAAAATAATTGCATACGTCTTGTTACCCCCAGAAAGTCTTACTTAATACTCTGTGCAGCTGCAGGCGACATTGACTACGCAAGAGAAACAATAAAATATATTATTTCCATCGTGGTTTCATACTGAAGATGAGGGAATTCCCTGATTTATAACACCAGTGATAAATGCAAAAATGAAACGTGTAATATTACCTTAAGTAAAAAATACCTCATCTTCAAGACGATGCCAGCATGCGAAAAACCCTAAAAAATATTATTACAGAAATGAGAAATAAGGAATAAAATAAATAAAAAAAGCGCACACGATGTTAAAAAGGTTGCGTGCCTCTGAGTTAGTTTCTACTTGTTACGGCAGATGACGCTTTACGTTCACAGCTTTCAGTGATACAAAACAATTTATTTGTTTCAATACTCTGCCGTATATTATACTACATACATACCTACATACTGCTTATAGCGCAATTTACAATATAGTATTCTCGGGTTCAGTCTATCTCATTTCCAGTGGGTGGTCTGGGTGGATAGATTGGTAGGAACTAAGTTAGGAAATAAACTCCAAGATTTTTATTGTAACGAATGAATATCGTTATATTATCATTTTTATTTCCTTTCCAGCAAGTTTTAAACTTGTATTATGTTACTGAAAGTACCTATTCGCCGAAAACTGTGTTTCGTACAATTCTCATCGTGAGACTATGAAATCAGAGTGTGGAGAGATCTGGAAACAAGTTTAAGTTTAATGCGTATTAAATAAACCTTCGTGATAATACCTATACGCCTTATGACATCTCTACATTCTAATGAGGAATAATAAAGGTGGCAAAGGTGTGTGATGAGAAACTTTGGATGGAGTGACCAGAGGTCCTGAAAACTGAAAAGATATACAGATGGCTTGAGTTGACCCGTACGTGCACTAGCGGATCCAGGGGGGCTAGGGGGCTGAAGCCCCCCCCCCCCCCAAATCAAGAGTGACAGTACTTTATATAAGATTTGTTTCCGAAGAATCACATTATTACAACATCGTTTTCTCATCATGTCTTGAATTTTCTAGAACTACTATATTGTTTAGTAAAAAAAACTTCGCCTGCGGCGCTAATTAAATCTGTTACGTTTGTCTTAACACTTTTCCGATTTTTCTTTAAAAAATTTCGCTCGCGGCGCAAAATTCCAGCCCTGATTAATAATCTAAAATTGTATTTTACTTGCGGCCCGTCGCACATTTATAATTTCAAAAGGCCCTTCAACCAAAAAGTTTGTCCAGACCTGCTATAGAAAGACATGCAGGTTCACTATTTCACACATTTTTTAAAAAAAAAGTCGCCTGCGACGCTATTCACATTTTTAATACCACAAAGTCATATTTGCATGTGACGACTTTCAGCCCCCTCAAAATTGAACCCTGGATCCGCCACTCCAACCGTGGATATAGAAAGGGAAGAAGATGTATGTATGCCCAGCAAACATAAAAGGTTGTAATTTGGAGTTAATTACCTTTATTATGTCACTGATACTTTGGTAACCTCACCTAAATCGGAAATAAAAACCTTGATTTGATGTTCATTTTAACCAAAATGGGGAACGGAAGCACGTGCCTATGACGTCTAAATGGAGGTAATCTAAGAAACTCTAACCAGACATTTTACAACCAATTTGGTCGCTATAACCAGTTTGACCTAAACTTCACGTATACTTTACCAATTAATCGACCTGTTTAAAATTTTATGACCTAATGCGCGCGTGCGCGGATTATAGAACATATAACCAATTCTTTATTTTATTATTTAGCACACGCATCCATTTACGTTACAATACTTGTACAATGGCGATTATAATATTCATCAAACTGCATAAGCACTTTTTTTATCACTGATTTTACGCGCATATATAACAAAAATGACGTGCGGTGCAAATCTAATCGTATATTATGATGATTGGAGATCGAAAAATACTAACGGGCCCTAAAAATATTGAGAAATAAGGAAATACAATAATAATCGAATTATTTTTATATGTCTTAAAAATTCTTAAAATTGAATTTTAAGCATGCAAAATTGTTAGAAACATTGATTTATAATGTTTGCTCACCTTACTTTTGATAATTGAGCATTGATAAGGGCATAAATAGTAATCATAACATGTCAATTCATTCCGCCAAGCTAAAACGTCAGAATGAAAAAAATGGCGTCCACTCTTAGAAAGAGATATGACTTCTATAACGTCAAATAAGTCATGAAAACCAGTAATTCTCGGCTATCAAGAATCTTTTTCCTACTTTAGTGATAGAATCTACAAAGTTACCGACCATGATGTCTAATGTAGGTCATCCAAGGTTACCACTGTCAGATAATCGAGCGTCACGTGATATCTAGTGATGTGTTAAGCCGCGTTTTATAATAACCATAGCAAAAATTTCTCAAAAAACATAAAATCCAGTAGAACAGTTCAGTGGCGCACCTAGGGTAGCCGGCGCCCGAGGCAAACTATTTAATTCCCCCCCCCCCCCTTTTAATAATACACACCACGATTATACAAATCAAAATAATTATTAACGAAAATTATTTAAATTTTCACATTTACAAGGGCGAGCTGATGATTAAAATAAAGTCATCGGCTCGCCCTAGTGAATAAAATACTGAAATAATTCTATTTTCTCACTTAATTTAGATTATCAGCTCGCCCTAGTAAATGGTCACAAAAAAATAGTAAATTTATATTAATTTCGATTATTAGCTCACCCTAGTGAACATTTACCTGTTTAATTAAAACACTTAATTTTTATCATCAGTGCGCCCCAGTGAACATTTAATTTAAATATTTAAATTTACTCATTTAATTTAGATCATCAGCTAGCCCTGGTGAGTGTTTACAAAAAATGTGAAATTTTAATTAAATTCAATTATAAACTCGCCCTAGTGAAAATTTAACTAAAATATTTAAATTTTCTCACTTAATTTAGATCACCAGCTCGCCCTGGTGAATATTTAAAAAATATTAAAATTTAATTAATTTCGATTAACAGCTCCCCCTAGTGACCATTTTCACCTGAAATATTTAAATTTAAACACTTAATCATCAGCTCGCCCTAGTAAACATTAACCTAAATATTTAAATTTTAATCATCAGCTCGCCCTAGTAGACATTAACCTAAATAAATAAATTTTAATCATCAGCTCGCCCTAGTAGACATTAACCTAAATATTTATATTTGCCTACTTGATTTTGTGTCTTCAACTCGCCCTAGCGAAAATTTAAATAATTTTAAAATATTTTAGTTAAATTTTCACTAGCGCGAGTTGATAATTGAAATTAAGGAATTGAAATTTCACATTTTTTGTAAACATTCACTAGGGCTAGCTGATGATCTAAATTAAATGAGTAAATTTAAATATTTCAATATTTTCACTAGGGCGAACTGATGATTAAAATTAAGTGTTTTAATTTTGATATTTCAGGTAAATGTTCACTAGGACGAGCTGATGACATAAAATCAAGTAGGTTAATTTAAATATTCAGATTAATGTTCACTAAGGCGAGCTAATAATCGAAATTAATAAAAAAATAATGTTTTTGTGAACATTTACTAGGGCGAGCTGATGATCTAAATTAAGTGAGAAAATATAATTATTTTCGTAAATTATTCACTAGGGCGAGCCGATGATCGAAATTAGGTGAGTAAACTACATATTACATATTTAAGGGCACCACCACTATATACAAATATAAATAAGTAGGTGTGTTGTGAATCATGTGCACTTGCGCACCTGTCGCTGGTTACCGCTCATCGTGGTGAATATCGTGATCGTACGGTATGAATCCACATACTATTAAGATTTGCCCATCTCTATTGTCCGCTCACACCAACATTATACGGTAGGTATGTATCATATTTCATCATGGCGTCACAATTATAAAAAGAAACTCCATATTCGCCAAAATATCCTGTGCTACCAAAATACTTCCAAAATATAACTAGAATTGGAACACTTATGTGAAACTATAACCTCTAGGTTAAATTTAGAAGCAAATCCTACCATAAAGACATAATAATATTATTGTCCATAACCTATTGGTGTTCAAAATGACCAATAAGTCATACCTAACCTACAAAACACAACAGATACCGAGAACGCAATCAGCTGATCATTGGCCGCCATTTTGTGGAACTTGTTGGTCGAAATTTTGTCTCAAATGAAGTAAAACAAACTTCAATAAGGGTCATAAATTAGACTAGTAAGTTTTTTTTCCAATAGGTTGATTATATGGTTATAATTTCGACGCAGAAACGATTATTTCAACCAATTAGTAGGAATAGCTCAGTGGTTATTAAGAGAGGTAAATACCACGTCTTTTTAGAACTTTTATTCTACCTAGTGGCTATTTGTTCTTTATGGTTGGGAAATAAGTAAAAACGATGTCCTTTTTTCTTTCTATTCACCATAAGAGTCAAAACTTCTGAAAAGTTTAAAATGTCAGATAATATTACGAAATTTTACACCAAAATAAGTAAATCTGCTATTAGACCAGAATTATTGACTTCGCAATGTTTGCTGGGTGTATATACTACATATTATTGTATGTAGGTACTAGGTACTTATTCGATTTTTAAAAAAGTACGCGCAGAGCCATCTATGAATGGATAGATGAAACATTTTATTTTTACTTTCTAAAGTAGGTACCTATGTATAAATTTTCTTTCATAATACAACTATAGGGGGTATAGCTGAATAAATGTAATTTTCATAAATATGATTCACTTTCATATCTTATTTTTGGCATATTCATTCTGTTTATTCTAAAATCTAAATCATTGTTTAAAGACAACCGATTAGTGCTAAACAGGCGTCAATATTAGCATAATATTCAACAAAGTCCTGAAGGCAAAGTATGGTGCATTTTCTATATCTTTGAACGACAGTTTACACTAAACTCAGTAATACCAATTTTACTCCCGTGAGACATCTGAAGAAAAAACGCAGAGTATGTACTTAATTAAGCGAAATTCATTATTCAAAATAAAGCACCATCAAACGCTTTCAGAATTATTTTAATATAGTTTAGTACTTACGTTTGGATAACCCATAAATTTAATATCTAATGATGCCGTCTGTTCAAATTTTATATACAAGATACGGACAACAATTTCCAAAAGCAAAATTACGATTCAAAAAAAATTCCTTTGGCACGCCACAGGCATAGGTAGATTTCAAGTGATTTATTAATTTTAAGAGTACATCTGTACATATAATAAAAACAATCACAATATTATCAGCAAATAAACCAGCGAAGCGATGAAGTAGTATGGATGTAGTTTATTCTTTGATTATCGAAGTACCGTATGACGAAAAAATATTTGATTAAGTACTTCAATAATCAAAGGAAGTACCTAATCCAATAATCAAATTATTTGCATTCCACATATAATATGGATTGGTACCGGTACCTAAGCACTAGAAATTTGAAAAAAGATGTGAGTTCTACTCGTATCGTGAAGCACTTTTCTAAGACAACAAACACGCTAGTACCTATGCGGTAACTACTTAACTAGATCTTTCGATCGATCAGTGTAGTCCGAGGAATTGAGCTAGACAAAATATAACTTTTGATCTGTATTCCTTATTTAATGCCCTTTCATGCGATACCAGACACAGACCCTCACAATCATTGGATCCCCTCAGAATGATTGTTTTTTAATTTAAAGCCTTAAAAAGTGAACCTTCCTCTTAATGGATTTCACCCAATCTCCTATCAGTTCATCTACCCCTTACCAAAAATCTACCACACAAGTTTCACGTTTCTGCGACGCATAGATTGGCCGCAAACGTGCGCACAAGAAAAGGGACATATATATATATGGCTTATATATATAAACTTTTAAACCAAGGTCGGATTCGGGTTCTCCTGGTCCTAATTAGTGATACTGGGTAGAAATTTTTCAATTCTGCGACATCACGGGAGAAACGAATAGGTAGAGTTCCTTATGGAAATCTACCTAACAGTCTAATGATATTAGTTACCTACCTAATATTTTATTACAGAGAGGCGACGCTAACAACAATTTAGGTTCATACATATTATCCCATGAAATATTATTAGGTTTCAGTTGAATTTAACGTTTTCCAGATTGATGCGTACTGTATAGTACTAAAGTACATGGATGATACATAGAATAAATTATTATTTGGTAGAATATCTTGTGTATATGGTACTTACTGCTTAGTTACATTTGATAGAATGAATATTATTTGTTAAAACATCTTGTAGTGAGTATATTCTCATTTAGTAAACTAGATATAATGTCTACTTGCATTAATAGGTAAGATAGCGATTCATGTTGTAAACTACTGAATATAAATATCTTTCATGGGCCATTCCCTGTATGGAGGCGTTGCTCAAGCACTTAGTGAGCCCATTTTCCAGGTCATTACGCCTTGTAATGTGTCCTGCCTAGTTTTCCGTTGCTATATTATATGTACCCACACTTATTTGATATAATCAGAAGTGGAACACCTCTATAATTGAGGTACCGCCGTTTGGGGTTATTTCGCCTATCCATGGGTATCTTTGGCCTAACGCTTTTTTTTTGTTTAACCGCTTACCAGAAGACATAGGTAATTAATTTGTTATTTTTTTGTTTCTGGTAATGTAAACACATCTTTTCTGGGTGCACTAAGTATGATGATTTGTTGGTAACTTCACAAACCTTTCAATAGAAGCATTTTTCCACGAAGCTGTCAAAACGTCTAGAAAACTAAGTGCTGAAAACTTTTGATATATATCCGAAAATACTTGGAACATGTTCTCTAATACTCTCCTGTATTATACTTTGATGTTTTGAGAACAATATTAGCGAAAAAAAAATGTATTTTGCTTAATTTTACTAGTATATATACCACTAATAAGTAGGCACCCCCAACATTATTAGAATCTCGGGGTTATTTTGCCTACAATAGGGTTGCCTACTTCGGTGATATTTAATATTATTTAATATTTTTAGCCACTTAGGTATCCGCACATAGGTACATATTACACATTTTGTAAGAACTTTTTTTTTTCAAAGTACCAAAAAGGGTATTTTTTCACTCGGCTCGGCTGCGGATAGACCGAACGCGCGCACAATACGTCAGAATGTGTTTCTCAAAAAGATTTCAGTTAATGATTTTTTTTAAATAACAAAGATGTTTTAGTCTTGAAACTGTTATTCTTGTCAAAAGTTTGTGTTTTTAATAGGCGCAATAAGCATACAGGAATTGTACGTAATTCTTCTACGTTTTTTTTTAGTCTAAACCATTTCGGTTCTTATGTACTTTTTATTTTACGGTATAATTTAGTCTTTTGTCGCCACCACACGCTTGCGAGCGTCCCCGGCTTTTTTGTGTAGGTATATAAGTAAAAAGGCGTGTGGATGGAACGTTTGTCTTGGCTCGTGTACGTAACCCACCGTTGACGTCTTTTTACTCGTAGACACAAAAAACTTGTGGACGCTCGCAAGCGTGTGGCGGCGACATTAGGTTTTGTTATTTAACTCTTTGTTTTTCACAACGTTATACAATAAATTTTTTTTTAATAAAATTAATATTTTCATTTTAGTAGTCTTGTTCAACCCTAAATATAAAAGTAAATTTGTATGGAAATGACCGCGAACCCAGGGGTAAATTGGCCTAATCGTCAATAACTAATTTTAGATTATCTTTTTCTGAAATTTTATTTTGGATTCAATTTGGATCGATGTTTTTCCATATTTTTCCCTTTTTGACTTTTCATTTTAAATAAAATTTTAGTGGTTTTATACGCGTAGGCAGAATAACCCCAAACACGGGGTTATTTTGCCTAACTACTTTGTTTCATGAAAAAGGTATATAATATACATATTTCTTAAAAAATATACTTCAAAGTATCTAACTACTGCACTAGCTCATCGATTAAAATCATATTTTACATATATTTTCATAGAAATATTAATGGCAAATCAAATTTAAACTTTATTTTTAAGAAAATTTAGGCGAAATAACCCCCGGTGATGGTAAGACGTATCTACCTATAAGTATAATGATTGTATAGTGTTACTTTTATAAGGTGTGAGAGTGTGTGTGTAAATAATAAAATTATTTAAGAAGGCTGATATTTTTACTGGGTATATGGTATGCCAGGTGCCAAGACTCCCGTTGTACCAGGAAGATAATAGAATGGCGGCCAAGAACAAGCCGAAGAAGCGTCGGTAGACCCCAGGCAAGGTGGTCCGACGACATCAAGAAATGTGCCGGTGGTGGATGGATGCAGTGTGCCAAAGACAGGGAGCTATGGAGGACCAAAGGGAAGGTCTATGTCCAACAATGGACCTGAGTGGCTGCAGAAGAAGAAGGTATATTATATAAAGGCAGCGGTGGACGCGTAGAGGTACAAGCAAATCCACCTAGACAACTCCATTATGACCATGAGATGATGACCCAGAGATCGAACAAGCATTGCTCAGAAAGGATCAACGGGTACTTGGTGACGGACTTTGGATAACGCTGATGTAATAGGGTGGTAACACCGCGAACAGCCTGGACTCCCCTACCTAGAAAACCTTAAACAGACTGCATGAGAGTGGGTTGACGTGACCAGGGGCGAAGTGGGGCTTTTTCGAGAGGAACGATTTGCACTGCACTTACTGACGTGTCCACTGATGCAGGTTACGTTCGACAAAGAGGACCTGAAAATAGCAAACGACTAGACGATATCTGTCCTCGCATATTGGAATTGCAAGGTCTGAAGTTCGGACCCCTAGAGTAAGTATACTACAGTACATTACAGCACTATCACGACATTCACAACGCCTTACCTCGAGAGTCGAGAAGCCCAGTACTTAGAAATATGACATCTGCCATTTTCATGGAGTGTATATACTCATATAATTTACCTTCCAGAGGCTTTTTATTATAGGCGAATATACCTACTACCTACACATCAAATTATTAACAATAGTTTTTCGCGAAATACTCGTAAATAGTTCATAATGAAAGCTGTTGAGATTCAAGTTCACTTTTGATGTATGTTTTTCGTTATATTGTTAAAACATTACAAAAGCGACTGCTGGTAATTTAATTCTCACTTCAAAAGACAACATTCGAGATTTGCTCGTTTCAAGAGTTAAAAAAATAGACAACAACAAAAGTAATAATGGTACTCCTATATTTTGATTCTCGTGATTTATTTGTGAAACTGGATATTTTACGTAAAGCTTAGGGAACCTGTATACCTATTATGTCTTTTGTGTTGACCATACCAATTCTTACAATTGTATTGACTATACCGTATTGAATATGTATTCACTATGCCAATTTTTATATTTTTTTTTCCTTTGCATTTTTTATATGCTTTTATACCTTATGCCTAGTAGATGTTATACCTATTATGTATTGACTATACCAATTTTATGTTTTTTCTCTGTTGCATTTTTATATGTTATACCTTATGCCTAGTAGATGTTATACCTATTATGTCTTTTCTGTTGACTATACCAATTTTTACATTTGATTTGACTATACCGTATTGAATATGTATTAACCATACCAATTTTATATTTTCTTTTGCATTTGTATATGTTATACCTTATGCCTAGGAGATGTTATACCTATTATGTCTTTTCTGTTGACTATACCAATTTTTTACATTTGATTTGACTATACCGTATTGAATATGTATTGACCATACCAATTTTTATATTTTCTTTTGCATTTGTATATGTTATATCTTATGCCTAGTAGATGTTATACCTATTATGTCTTTTCTGTTGACTATACCAATTTTTACATTTGATTTGACTATACCGTATTGAATATGTATTCACTATGCCAATTTTTACATATTTTTTTTTCCTTTGCATTTTTTATATGCTTTTATACCTTATGCCTAGTAGATGTTATACCTACTATTATGTCTTTTCTGTTGACCATACCAATTTTTACATTTGATTTGACTATACCGTATTGAATATGTATTAACCATACTGTATTGAGTATGTTGTGACTTTACCAATTTTTTATATTTTATTTTGTATTTTGTATTTTTATATGAATATGAATATGTATCATAATATGGACCTGAGAGGCTTGCACATCCCACCTCCAGATCTGGAATAAAGATATTATTATTATATTATTATTATTATTATTATAAAGGTAGGAAGTCTTAAAGGATATAGCCATAGACTAAACAAGAGCGCCGCCATTTAATAACTTAGCACTTCCGCTAGGTATACGCCATTCTTTCGCGATGGAAAGTAAACTAATTTACCATTTAATTACATAGGTTATATTCCAAAGGTAATTTCCACACTGATTATACATAATGAGTCGCAAAAATCACTGAAATATCACCAGGTTTCACGCAATTGTGGACAACCAATATGACACGCAATCATATGTTTGTAGCTCCCATGGCGTCAACCATAGATTTTTCATAGATATTGAAGGGGCTCAATGTTCAATAGTGCTTCCCACCTTTATATAGGTTCCTTAGTAAAGCTGGTACTACACGCTTCAAATTTGCACGGATCACGGGTATTGTTTATATAAATTAGGGAATTCCCTCAAAATGTACGTACAATAATTTCTATGGGGATCGCATCACTTTTGTCGTAGATCAGTCTTAATGCCAACAATACACGGTTTGGTTTTATAAAATAATCCCCAACCAAAAGTGAAATCATCCGATGGTGAACCATCTAAACACAAGTGATACGATTACCATATAAGTTGTCGTGGGTGCATATATTTAATTATTTAGTGATGGATTATATTGTACGACACAATATTCAGCTTCTCCGATTAACGGATCTAAAACCGAATACTGTATCGGGAAAAATTGGATGATGGAATAATTAGGAAAGAAACAATGGAACTTACCCCAATCCTCCAATGTTATGATGTCGCTGGTTTTTGATGAATTTAATGTTGAACGAAGTTTTCGATGCGTTTTTATTAATGGATAATGATGATTAGATATTATACTCGTAGTTAGATTAGAAAGATAGTAACACACACACACACAGTAAGAAAAAGTTGTAATAGATTTAAACCGAAAGTGAACCGCCGTAATTTGAATGATGTTTTAATAAATACCGCCGTCTCATAGGTAAGTGATGTACCGGGATGAGAACACAATGACAAGTGGAAACAGGAAAAATAGATAAAGGAATCAGGTACTCATCCGGTGTTGCCACTGTCGACGTATGATTTTCGATGAAGCTGCAACACTTCGATTTGATATCGAAAAAATATGATGATTTATAATAAAGGTGATCCGTGCAAAAGTGAGGCGTGTAACATTGACATCAGATAGTTCACCATTGGATGATTTCACTTTTGATTGAATAATTATTACGTACAAGTGAACCGTCTAATATCGGCTTTACTGCTTTTCTATCATTGTTAGATAACTAAATTCGAGATATCAAAATCTTCCCAATTGAGGTTAGATTGAACTATTGAAGATGTTCCAGAATGTCCGGAAAATTAGGTATGAGAAAAAATAATTATGTTAGTGCTATTAAGGGCTTGGTACCAAGAATGACGTCACGGTAATTTTTTGGGGTTAATTTTGTGTCTATCAAAAAACTATTACGGTTATTCGCTAGATTTTAATGCATATTATCAGTACAAAAAAAATTACTCCGCGACTTTCAGGAAACGAGTTTCCGTCTTTCGGAAAAAAGTTCAGAGGTGTTTTTAATTTCTTTTTTGAGATATCTATACAATATATAAAAAATCCTTTACGATTATTCCCTAGATAAATGTTCAATGCATCTACCCTATTTTGTTCCAAAGCATATTTGTTAACGGTTGTCGAGATAAAGGTCTCCCGTTTTAAAAAAAATTGAAATGTCGGTATGCACACTCTTAAGGGCTTGGCACCAAGAATGACGTCACGGTCATTTCCCACGGCATTACGGTTCAAAATCGCGTGAACAATCGTATGATAAAATGGTAAAAATAGCGTTTTTTTCCATTTTTTGGGGTTAATTTTGCGTCTATAAAAAACTGTTACGGTTATTCCCTTGATTTTGATGCATATTATCAGTACAAAAAAAATTTACTCCGCGACTTTCAGGAAACGAGTTTCCGTCTTTCGGAAAAAAGATCAAAGGTGTTTTTATTTTTTTTTTGAGATATCTATACAATATATAAAAAATCCTTTACGGTTGTTTCCTAGATAAATGTTCAATGCATCTACCCTATTTTGTTCCAAAGCATATTTAGTAACGGTTGTCGAGATAGAAGGTCTCCCGGTTTTAGAAATTTTTGAAATGTCAGTATGCATACTTTTAATACAAGGAAAAAGAAATACTGATCGTGTGCTGCGAATCGAACTGAGGTCACTATTTGAACCTGATAAATTAAAATTCGTCAACGTACGTTCAATATACAGATTATTATAATGTATCTATACTATACTAGTGATTCAATTGCTGCTAAAGTTGGTTCCAATGCTAATTTAGGTGTTGGGTACTGCTATGTTTCGTTCAATTCCTTTTTGCGTGCAATCTGATGACATACACAATTATTCAACAGAGGTCTATGAATAATAAAGTGTATTTGTATTTACATGATGATAATTAGTACTGTATTTTTATTAATAAAATTTGATACAAGGGGTGGGAGGGGGGGTTACCGACATTTCAAAAATTTCTGAAAACGGGAGACCTTCTATCTCGACAACCGTTACTAAATATGCTTTTGAACAAAATAGGGAAGATGCATTGAACCTTTATCTAAGGAATAACCGTAAGAGATTTTTTATATCTTGTATAGATTTCTCAAAAAAAAACACCCCTGATCTTTTTTCCGAAAGACGGAAACTCGTTTCCCGAAAATCACGGAGTATTTTTTTTTTGTACTGATAATATGCATTAAAATCTAGAGAATAACCGTAAAAGTTTTTTGATAGACGGAAAATGAACCCCAAAACATGGAAAAAACGCTATTCATATTATCATGCGATTGTCACGCGATTTTGAACCTCAATGCCGTGGGAAATGACCGTGACGTCATTCTTGGTGCCAAGCCCTTAAATCTGTAAGTTTTTATACCCAGGTGTTCAAATTTTTATTTTTAAAACAAGACACGCTTACATAGGTAGGACGGAACGCTTACCATTTTATTATAGTAATACCTTATTCTTACACGTAGGTACCTTTGATTATTGAAGTACCTATTCAAATTATTTTTAGTCAGTAGGTACATACACACATTACATTCATATATTGAATTTATTCATTAATTTTGTATGACGTCAATTGGCTAAGTATGTACGAGTACACTCGTGTATATAATATACCTAATAATAATCAAATTAATAAACATTAGCATAATTTATTCATCTCTCAATTATATTAAACTGTTTTTTTACCTCGTAATTATAATCACTATTCCGACCAATAATTGAATAATTATCGTTTCTGGCAAGTTTCACTTTGAAATTAAGTTGCCCTATGAACTTCAGTAATAAGTACTCAATCAAATGAAATTTATTACAATCTTTATAGTCCAAGAGCCCGCTGCTTAATTTATGACGTAACTGTTTTTTGATCGAAATGTGGTATAAATGATGGCTTACCAATAGGGTATTACATCGCACTAGGGTTGCCTATCAAAATCTTGCCGCAACCCCCTCTGCCCCCCCCCCCCCCCCCCCCCCCCCAAAAAAGGTTCCTCTTCGCGGTTTTTCGCATTTTATAGGAATATGGTAAGAGATAGGAGAAAGTAGTCAATGACAAAAATAATCCTTGCTAAATTCTCTACAAAAAATGTTAAGTCAATTTTTTCGTAGAACTAGCAGTTTACCCGCAATGGCCTGTCCAAAACCAAAATTCATTTAAAATACTAAAAAAATGAATTTAAACTAAATTGGTTGAAAATTGATAAGAGCTACAGGAAAATAGTCAAAGAACGAATTAATTACCATAGTCTTGGCTACAAACCTAGCTATAACTTATTTTCATACATCAATCAATTTAGGAGTTATTGCAATAAAACTCAGTGACGAAAATTCTTAAAATTTAGTTTTTCATAAAAAAACCAGCGATATAGCGCCGCAGGCCAAGTATTTTTTTCCATAAAATGTTAGTGATAATGGGTGGAAGAAAGTTAAAGAAAAAAAATCAAAAATTTTTTTTTTTTTTCAAAATATATCCTGTTTTTTGACCGGCCATTACGGGTAAACTACTAGTCCTATGAAAAAATTTAAATGACATTTTTTGTAGAGAATTTAGCAAAGATTATTTTTGTCATTGACTACTTTCTTCTATCTCTTACCATATTCCTACAAAATGCGAAAAACCGCGAAGAGGGACCTTTTCGGGGGGGGCAGGGGGGGTTGCGGCAAGATTTTGATAGGCAACCCTAGTGCAATCTAAAACCCTATTGGTAAGCTATCATTTGTACCACATTTCGATCAAAAAACAGATACGTCATAAATTAAGCAGCGGGCTCTCGGACTATAAAGGGTGGCTAAATCAAACACAATAACGATACATACATACATATCCACGTCTGCTCCCTATGTAGAGCATGTGGTCGTAACCCAGTTTTTCCAGGCTTTTCTGTCCTGGGCCGTTGCCTGTTCACATGTCATTCACATAGCGATAGGTAATAAAAATTGTGAGTCCCAACACTCCCAACTAAGGTTTAGTGGAGTAATCTTATAGCTGATTATTTAATTTATTCGGAACTTTCACACTAATTCTGAAAAAGTGCGAAGCAAAAATTTAGGTAGGTACCTATTAGTTTTTTTAGAGATGTTATTAAAATAATTTTTGTTAAGGGGCGATACCTATGCTTCAATTCATTCAAATTGTATATGAGAATAGCGCTAAATTATGATAACGTATTCGATGATATGTATGATAATATGATTATTTTGGATTTTTACTGTATTAAAAGGGACAGAATATCAAAAATATATATTCTCACATAAACGAGAGAAGCATTAAACAATAAGCCTTTTAACGTTAAACATTTTATCAACCAATTTATTTTTGATATACTACGGAAATAATTTCAAGTTTCAGTAAATTTCAGGGGTACCCTTCGAATTATTTTTTTAACGGATCATAAGATAACATATTATTATTAAAAAGGAAAACTTAACTTTAGTAAGGTGGATCCACGGTTTAATAAATTGTCTAAATATTTTAATAAAAAAGTAATTATTTCGAGATTAACAACATAAGTAGCATATTATATGTTATATCTACAGAACATTTTTTGAGAGAGAAATTAGCGTTGAATAAAATGTTTGAAGCTAAGATTAATAAAGTTGATGAGAGCGAGTTTGTCAGTAAGTAGTACTTCGTTGATACTTATTACACGTAACCTTAGTAATCCTCAAAAGTTGTGAAGCGAATTCGGATCAGAGTTTGAATAAAATATTCTTTCTGCAAAATACAACGAAAAATGTGGATTAAAGATTAATTAATGAACCTTGAAATGTTAAAAACAATTTTTAGTATGTTGCTTCTTCTTTCTTATGAGAAAACAACCATTGCACAAATGATCTGGGAGTCTGATGCCCAATCCCACCAACTACTATCTAGGAAGAAGAGCCCTAAGAAATTTCCATACAAAAACAGAGATAAAATATTCTATTTATTTAGTTATAGAGTGAGTCCTGCAATAATTCCATATGAAATGCAACATGCAACTCACCTACTCTGGGCGGAGATATTTGGGTACCTAACGTATGTGAGTTGCATGTTGCATTTCATATGGAATTATTGCAGGACTCACACTCTATAACTAAATAAATAGAATATTGTCTCTGTTTTTGTATGGAAATTTCTTAGGGCTCTCCTTCCTAGGTGGTAGTTGGTGGGATTGGACATGAGTCAGAGCTCCGCGTCAACATTTCTCAGATATTCAATTGCCCTTGGCGTCACCTCATGGGCTTCCCAAATATCCCCCTCGAACATCTTGATGGGCCTGTGCCCCACAATGTGATCCACCATTTCTATCTGCCCGCACTGGCATTGGGGATGTTCCCTCTTGCCCCATTTATTTATTATTTGCTGTTCAAATGTAAAAGGTCGTATAATTCTTCAGTAGATTTTACAATATGACGACACCGACATTTGGCATTGCCGATTATTACCAACCCCCATCTGTTCTAATATTCCAAAAATATCGTATTGTAGTACCCACATACATGCCACAATTAATATTACTAAGTAGAATTAAATATACTCGTAGGTAGTATGCTAATGTACGTACGTACAATATAAATAAACATGTACTAAGGAAATGAAGTCTGGCGATCAGTTCTCTATGCGTCCTTTTGACGGCTTATAACAGCTAGTAGTAAGATATTAGCCGAATATGGCATACCATCGTAGGTACTTAAAAGTTTACTGACAAACAACAACATGTTTCATCAGAATTGTGGTAAATCGTCGTAATTAAGGGTTGCGGTATTGTGCTAGCTGTAACCTGCCAAAAAAGACACGGTTTGCGGGTAGGCAGATAGAACAGATTGCCAGAGTTGTATAACCTTAATGTTTAATGATTATTGTACGAATACTCTTATGATAAATTATTACTTTTTATTTTGTGAAGCATTTTCTATCCTACTTAATAATATTTTTACTTACTTCAATATTTACCAATTCACTTTTTAATCAAAATGAACAAATTAAACATAAATGATTAATCTTTTAAAAAATGTCGACATATCTATTATACTTTATTGAACTACTTAAAATATTTTGCAGGCTCGTAATTGAAGGAAAATCCCGCGGGTAGCTCAGGCGCATTAATAGCGACCTCTTTACCCGCACTTCTAGACAAGTTTTATTAAGAGGTGGGCCCAGGGTTAGACTTAAGGGACCCCCCCGGCAAACCCCCCTAGTAGTGTAGGCTCGTACTATCAACATCAATTAATACCAAAGGTTATGGATTAAAGCATATGTATTATTTATTACACAAAATAAACAGTGGTAAACTGAAACTGAAAGCGGTGAGTTTGCGAGGTGGTTTTAATTCCGCATATATTCAAACAATTTGTAACTGCGTTACATTCATACGCGATTGCCGCTAAAATTATGTCAGTTGATGTTATGTTATGTTGTTCGCCTACGTTGATATTTAAATAGATTGTAGTTAGGTATTAGGTACATACGCTCACGCTGATTCTACCCTTTAATTGTTACAAACCAATATCCTACTACTATAATAATACATTTCAATTTCCTACCTAATGTACCAGGTACCTACGTCACGTTATGGGAACACAGGGAGGTTACAAGCCCCTCCCGGTCTTTTGCAGTTCGTATTATCTAGTGGGAAGACGTATTGTGTCATTCTTAACGTTCTGATTAAAGTTTTATTTATTTATTTATTTATTTATTATCAAAGGGACGGCGTAAAGGAGGGAAATAAGCACTGTAGCATCATGACTCAGGCTAGGTCCTGGCCTTCTGTAGAGTTCGCCTCCGTGGCTGTCGGTTGTGCACAGCATCACGCCAGTTCAGGAGGCCTCTATACTGAATGCAATGTGCATCTCTCGCTACACCGTCCAGCCGTCGAAACTTTAGATTCCGGCTCTTCTTCCTCCCTCTCCTATCCAAAATCCTTCTTGGAATGTCTCTATTGCTCATACTATGCACGCGTCCGACCCACATAACTTCCATGAAGGTGATGGTGGGGTCTTTGTAACTGTTTATAACTTTCATCCAACAACGACTGATACTTTTTCTTAGAAGTATGAATTTGATGAAAAATTGAATTTCAAAATGTTTATTCGGGAATTAATTTCACAGTAACAATAACTATTAGTAGTACAATATAACGAATACTAATTAATTAGTATTACGACTTCCTGGAACAGACTTGATCTGGTTGGGAGGAATGATGAAGTGCTCGTGTATAATTCTATTAAAATTAAGTTGTTATTTGTATTAATTTGCGTTCATATCTTTGTGAAAATATTCATCAAAATGAAATAGTACCATGAAGAGGAATTCTGCGAAGAAACTAATGTAAACAAGTAGATAAACTAATGTTAACAACTGAGACTATACAATAAATAACATTACCGACATTTCAAAAATTTCTAAAAACGGGAGGCCTTCTATTTCGACAACCGTTACTAAATGTGCTTTGGAACAAAATAGGGTAGATGCATAAACCTTTATCTAGGGAATAACCGTAAAAGAATTTTTAAACCTTGTATAGATTTCTCTTTTTTTTAAAAAAAACACCTTTGATCTTTTTTTCGAAAGACGGATACTCGTTTCCCGAAAGTTCCAGAGTAAATTTTAATAGTATGCATTAAAATCTAGGGAATAACCGTAAAAGTTTTTTGACAGACGTAAAATTAACCCCAAAAAAATAGAAAAAACGCTATTTTTACCATTTTATCATGCGATTGTTCAAGAGATTTTGAACCTTAATGCCGTGGAAAATGACTGTGACGTCATTCTTGTTACCAAGCCGTTAATTTGCATTCATATCTTTGTGAAAATATTCATCAAAATGAAATAGTACCATGAAGAGGAATTCTGCGAAGAAATGAATGTAAACAAGTAGATAAACTAATGTTAACAAGTGAGACTATACAATAAATAACATTACGTAGTAATTGTCATCTAATTACGAGATGAGAGAACCTACCTTTGCGTGATCGATGTGCCGACTTCTTCTTTAAGTGCGGGTGGTCAAATTCTCCAAGATGTGATTGCGGTGCAGAGAGGCAGATCTTGAGCCATGTTGTGTCGGAGTGCAGTCTCACAGCGTATGGAGGAAACCCGAAAGATTTCTTGATACTCGATGAATCGGCGACTGAATATTTAAGAAATAATAAGTTTGACTGTCAGATTTTTTTTAAGTTCTGACGGTCAAACAATTATTGTAAATTAATGTTATAATTGATGTGATGTACAATCTAAATTACCATACGATAAATAAATAAATACATGATCGTATAATTAATTTCGTATATTACAAATCTAACTAAACTTTCAGCTCTTAAGTTTTTGTGTTAATTAGGAGGAAAACCGTATTTAATTAACGTAAGTTAAAAAACACTAAAATTTTCCTCAACATGTACCTAATTAACTTTCACTAAATTGTACTATTACACACGTTTCTTCTGAACCAGACATGTTAATGTAACCACAACCTATCGAAAATGGTTACCATAGTCAATTATGTATTACATTTAGTTAAAATTTGTGTGTACTTTTGTAAATTTTTACTTGTACATTACGCAAAATCAGCTTAAGTAGTTCTCGTCAAAACCAAAAACAGCTATGACAGTATGCAAAAACAGCTAAGTAGTTCTCGTCAAAACCAAAAACAGCTATGACAGTATACAAAAACAGCTAAGTAGTTCTCGTCAAAACCAAAAACCGCTATGACAGTCTGCAAAAACAGCTAAGTAGTTCTCGTCAAAACCGGGTATGAAGGTTACGCAGGACTGTGACTTCTTTTCCAAGTTGTTCGAACATATACGGAATTTGAAGCATTTTACAGTCGCAGCACCTTCAGCTATCATCGAAAATTATTCGGTTTATAACACATTTTTTCATTGACACTAAGAACCTATAAAAATGTTTTGAGTAGTCATTGACAGATAAATATTGGAGTACAAACATTATTAAGTAGAAGAGAAAACACTATTCTTATAAAATATATCATTAGAATATACTTACAATAATGTAGGTATGTGTAAAAATAGGGAAGTCTGGTGTTCTTTCTGCTCTTTTTGACGGGTTATGCTAGTATTTGAAATAAATTGATTATACGGTCTGCAACTCGATTAATTTAGCGAGCAATCATCAAATTGTTTGTCGATTCTACCATTGTTTCTGTATTATTATATGTATATAGGAGTAGAACTCCAACTGATAGTGTCAAACGAACTAATTGAGGCCAATAAGACGCTTAGTAACAAGACTCTACTAACGGGTGGGAGAGAAGCCGTAGATGGAATTCATAATTCACTTAAGGTACAAATAGGATACGACTGAAAACTTCCGAAGTCAAGTGTTTACTTAGTATTGTGAACAGCTTTTATCATGTTTATACATATTCTAAATAGACTGGGCTTTCAAATTAAAATTTGATAACGCTTAAAGCACCCACTTATCACACAAATGTTACAGGCTAAATAGGTTCGCACGAACCAACAACAGCTGTCTGGGTCATGACCTCGAAGGGAACAGGTGTTAGAGTTACCCTGGGATGACTATTCAAATACTGGGTACACGTGAGAGCTGCAATAAACCGAGATGATATGAAAGAAAGTGCTGACCGAAGTTTGTCTAAAATAGCAATCTGTAAAACCTGTGTGAGGAACAAAAGCAACATACACGGTGTAACACAACCGGTGGATCAACCGAAGCAGGATGATAGAGGACCTCAATACCTATCGATTTAACCCCCATGTATGTTCAGCGATTTTTTGTAGTTTTCGAGTTATGAATGTTTTTCTTATTTTTTTTCCAAACCCCGACTTGCAAGACGTTATTGGTCACAGAGACGCCAATTATTAAGATACATACTTGATTTTTTTTCTAGAATAAGTGAATAGTTTGCCTTGCAGAAACAAAAAGAATTATGGGCCTATCTGATACCATAACCCTATAAAAAAATGTTGAATTTCAAAATTAGTCACAATTGAAAATTTTAATAAATAATTTTTTTTTTGATTTTTTTCAAAAACTTACCAATTTTATAAAGTATCTACCCTGTGAATTTCATTAAGCTATCTTTACGGATTCATACCTAAAAATTCTTCAAAAGCCATTAGAGCGGTAACTCACGAAAATAAATTTTGATGATTCTCCATACTAAATGTATGAGAAGAAAATTTCCCCAAAAAATTATAAATTTATACCTAATATTTTCATCTACGCATTAGATTTCGACTACAAGATTAAAAAATCGAGTATGAAAATAGTAGGTATAAATTTATGATTTTTTTTGGGAAATTTTCTTCTCATACATTTAGTATGGAGATTCATCAAAATTTATTTTCGTCAGTTACCGCCCTAATGGCTTTGGAACAATTTTTAGGTATGAATCCGTAAAGATAGCTTAATTAAATTCACAGGGTAGATACTTTATAAAATTGGTAAGTTTTTGAAAAAATTCAAAAAAAAATTAATCTATGATTATTTCTTTTAAATCGTCCTTAAACATTTATTAAATTTTTTAATTCTGACTAATTTTGAAATTCAACATTTTTTTATAGGGTTATGGTATCAGATAGGCCCATAATTTTTTTTTATATCTGCAAGGCACACTATTCACTTATTCGAGAAAAAAAAAATCAAGTATGTTTCTTAATAATTGGCGTCTCTGTGACCAATAACGTCTTGCAAGTCGGGGTTTGGAAAAAAAATAAGAAAAACATTCATAACTCGAAAACTACAAAAAATCGCTAAACATACATGGGGGTTAAATCGATAGGTATTGAGGTCTTCTATCATCCTGCTTCGGTTGATCCACCGGTTGTGTTACACCGTGTATAAGTATAGAGGGTGGATAAAAGATAAGTGTCTCTTTATGTTATATTCGTTTCGTTGGTCCGGATACAGCAAGTAGCAAGCGAAATTCTCTTATAATTTTCCTTTGATCTATTTAAAGTATAGGGAACCATAGTAATTACAAATGACGCATAAATAAAAATGATTGAATTTATTTTTACAGTTTCTAGTAGTTGAGTTTGGCCGTTTTGACAGTCATAACATCCGGTATTGACGATCGTCAAACACCAATAAAGAAATATTTAGAAAGATTAAACCAATATTTAAAGGAAACGAGTATGATGAATGACTACATAACGGACTTGATTATCAATAAAACAATCAATAAAATTACTTCTAAAGAAAGATCTAAATTTCGGATTCGGTTTCAGCTAACGGTTAGTCAGCAGCGTAAAATATAATATGCATGTAAAATAACATGAATGTATATGTAGAAAATTGTTTGAAAAAAATTAATGTTAGATCTCTATCATGTTGAAATATTAACTTTTATTTATGCTTATTTCCAAATTTCTAAAGATGTGTAGTGTCCCTTATCTAACATACCTACCTACCTGCTTCAAAAGATTTTCAGAAGAATATAATAATAGATGGAGCCAAGCGGAGCCAAGTTTGGATAATGACTTTCGATAGTTGAAGAAGAATTTTGTTTTTCGACTATATGGTTTCCCACATCCCAGTTACTTTTTAACAAGTTGCTTAAGTATTTTTTACAAAAAAACTTTAAGTCATTAACGAAATATTTACTTCGTTAATTAACGCCTTTAGAGTAACTTTGTTTGTGTATGATATCTGTTGTAAATTGGCGTTTGGATGCCTTTCGACTCTAAATTCGAAATACTACCTTAGGCTCGACAATAAGTAAGTACCTTAGTAATTTATTATCTAAGTTAATTAAATCCGTGCTCGCCGTAGGGAAGTACACTAAGAGCCAAGAGGCAATTAAAAAGCTTGAGGATTTTTTGTATCTCGTTATCTTGTTAACCGAAGATCTCTTACCCAATTTATTATTTCAGTACATTTTTCTTGTGAAACAAACAGACGGTATATTACAAAAAATCTTAAATGTTAAAAGTACTAAAGTAGTTACAAATAAAGTAAGTATACCAATAGAATCAGTAGGTAAAATACTCTGTCTAATTTAAATCTAGAGCATTGACTTGTACTGATACTACCAACCTTATATTGTTTTATATATGTCACAATTGTCATTATTTCCATACAATTATATATCTATACCAATACTTTAACTATTTTATTTTCACACATCATACACATTACACATATACCAATATTTTCGGCAGCAGTGTCACCGATGATTATTCCATTTCCACATCGACCAGGGGCTTGAATATATTTATATTAGGTATTATTTATTACCCCTTTCACTAAATATTTTCCCCCATGGCTGAGTCCCGGGAATGTGTCAAAAACCTTTGGAAAGCAAACAGCACGCAGACGACGCTACAGAAATATTTCAATTATTATTTTATTACAAAATTTTAATCCATTGTATATTCCACTCATATAGTATGTAGGTAGGTAGATTCTCCATTAATTTATACAATTATAAAGTTTTAATTTTAAAGTGATCAATTCAAAAAAATCTACCTACCTATATTGGCACGCCACAGGCATAGGTAGATTCCAAGTGATGATGTAGTATGGATGTAGGTAGAACAACACTACTTACTAATCTGTGGTAGGTAGTTAATTCTTTGATTATCGAAGTACCTAATCAAACTATTTTCATTTCACTCATAATATGGATGGGTAGCTAAGCACTAGAAATTTGAAAAAAGATGTGAGTTCTACTCGTATCGTGAAGCACTTTTCTAAGACAACAAGCACGGTACTACCTATGCGGTAACTACTTAACTAGATCTTTCGATCGATCAGTGTCTTCCGAGGGATTGAGCTAGACAAAATCTGACTTTCGATATGTATTCCTTTTTCAACGCCCTTTTATACGATACCAGACATGTATATGGCTTATATATATAAACTTATTAACCAAGGTCGGATTCGTGTTCTAGAGGTCATAATTAGCGAAAATGGGTAGAAATTTTTCAATTCTGCCACATCACGGGAGAAACGAATAGGTATCGAATAGGTGGAAATCTACCTAATATTACAAAAAACATCCAATCACTTAGGTATAGTTGAACTCCTTTCAAGGTTTGTGACAAATAGGCGTAGGAAGTACAATTACTTAGGAATTATTTCTACATTGTATATTGAAGATACTAGTCACCAAGAAATCGTGAAGCGTATTTTGTTACCCGTCTAATGAAACAGTGATATCTTCTTACTAGTAGGTGTTTACATTGAATACTTTATAGAGTTCAGCCTTTGTATATTTACTATCCCATGGATATCTTACTGTCTTTTTATTGACGCATGAAGGGCTTCCTATAACAAAATCATCCCACGTTTCGTGAGCAATTAATTCCTTCACGCGAAATCCTCATGTTTTACAATTTGATCAGTGCCTGCTCTGTAATAAAATTGTAATATTGTATTATTAGGATTATTCTTTACTTATTTCGTAATTTTAACAGTTTTTTGTCTAGATCTAACAAGAGGTATCAATTCCGTGTATGTGCTGTCTGAATTGAAAAATGTTTTACGTAGTAATACGTAATTGCAAGATGATAGTTTCTAAGAAAAAAAAAAACGTAGAAGTGTGTAGATCCTTACAATGAGAGTCTCCTCCAAGGAACAATATGGTTGTTCCGAGTAGTTCCGGGAAGGATTTGTTGAGGGGAGCCGTTCCGGCGAACCTTCAGCCCTCCTTTGAAAAAAAATGTTTTTGCGTAAAAGACTGGATGATATAGGAACTAAAGCTCCTGAAACATCCAGGGGTGGAGGTGGGTTTACCCTTAATAGAAGGGGTATCAATATTGTATAGTACCTACTCATAATATACAGTAAACACATAACTTCAGACTATAGTCTCCTTAGATGTAACCATATGTGCAATAAATTATTGTTAAATTGTTTCCAATCAATCCCCTGTCAATATGTAATTTGCAATTTATTTGATCGATAGTTCAATGACACAGAATAAAACAGAAATGAGATGTTGTCTGTGGTGATGTATATCTCCACTTAAATACCAAGTAATCGTAAGTCTGTTTAGTCTGAGAAAGTGATAATCCCTACTGAATGGGCTATTATTTTGTATCTTATGGTAAACATAAATTTATTACATTACAACGAATAGTATATTCGTACTCAAGCCGAATACCGAATAATCGGCCAAACTATTCGGCTTGATTAACGCATGTACAAATTTTGTCGCGAAATTCTCAATTTCCCAAGTATCGCACATCATGCTCTCTGACTGGCCAGCTGAAATAAATCGCCTAAAACTTGCCAACTTTTGATCGTTAAAAACTGAAATTTATATCGGTAATAAATAATTTGTCTTTGATAATACTTGCACAAAGATACTCGTTCCGCATTCCCATTTACAAAACCTTACCTTACATTTACAGAATCTATTATACGTCACGAATATGAGTTTACCTGGACATGGTACACAGTCTTCATTTTGTATGTTTTTATTATTTTTTCTCCTGTTTATTAGATATTCGGTATTCGGCCGAATAGTAACCAGTATATTCTTCAAAATACTCCAAAAAGGGGCCGAATAGGCCGAATACCGAATAGTGATCGAATATTCGTTACATCTCGTACAATGTTATGAGACTATTGACCGCAACAATACATTTTTTAATGTCAAAAAAATATTTTATATTATTGGTACCTACACTCTACACTACTCTACAGTGTAAGACAGGGGTTCCCAACCACGTGCCCGCGGACACCACGGCGCTCGCGGAATGATTCGTATGTGCCCGCACTATTCGACAGAGACAGAATTTTTCATAAACATTAATGAAAATGTGAATTATTTTTATTTATTTGTTAGAGTTTGAATTTTTTGGTTTGTTGTTAGTGCCGGGTCTATAATGTTATGTTCAAAATGCGACTTTCTAGGACTGTCGTGCTCCGATTGGTAGCGAAAAAATAAATTATGGGAAAATGGGAAGTTATGGAAGGAGTATGTCGATTGTAAATAGGTGGTGCCCGCCACCCTACCGATATTTTAGAATGTGCTCTAGAGTACAAAAAGGTCGGGAACCCCTTCCATTTTGATCTTTGTATTTCGCTGTCAGCTGTCAGCGAACCTGAAAAGATAAATAAATAATCACTTTCCATTTTAACACATTTATCGGTCGATTTAACTATAATCTCAACTATTTTTTTAGTCAATTATTTTCCCAGACTAACGGTATTATTTTTCTCTGTAATACAACACCTGCGTCATCTGTAAGGAACATACACTTAAAGAATCAATAACAGAGGCTGGAAGAAGAATGATGTTTCCATTCTGCATAACGAATATTAAACCCTTGTAACATTTGTTTTCTGAAAGACAAACCGCGCGCTCTACAATTTATAGAGGCTCGACAGACCGTATGTAATGGTAATATTACACGCTACAATTTTGCATGGATCACTGGTATTATAAATCGAGGAATTCCTCCACCCCTAATAGAAATAATACATGGCTCACTTCAACCAAAGAATTCCCTAATCATTTCTTATAGAAATCATCAAATCGTATGAACTGTCTCAACACAGCAGCGAAGCGATTAAATACGAATTCTCGTACATTTATTTAGGAATGGAGGAATTCCCTGGTTTATAATACCCGTAATTAGGGCTGCCACCTCTGCGGGTTTGACCTGGAGTCTACGGTTTGAGTGGTGTACTAAATACCATATTGACGGAGGGAGGGGGAATTTCAGGGCCTACGATTGTTTTCGAAATCTCCGGGTCTACCCTCTTTGAAAGGTGGCAGCCTTACCGGTAAACAATTTAAAAGAGAAGCTTGTATTTTTTTTCATCAAATCCAAATTTCAATAAAAAGAATGGCTACAATTGGAGCCACTTAACTATGCGAGGCCCGTACTGAGGTGGTTCACATACATTTTCTAAGTACAATACCTACACGTATCTATAGCAATTCGTATGGTGATCGCATCGCTTAGCTGTGTTTAGACAATATTTTTTTTTATTTATTTTTTTATTTATTTAACATAAAATACATTTACAATTTACAATTATTAAATACATAGTAAGAATATGATTAGCAATGATCTTGTTACTCCCCGGATATGAGTATATTACTCGTGTTCCGAGGAGGATCTCAAAAGCAATACAATACATACATATATACATACATACATATACATACATATACACACATACATACAATGGAAAATAAACAATTACAAATAATTCACCATATTGGATGATTTTACTTATAATTGGGGAATTATTTGGTAAAAATGAACCGTGTATTATTAATATTAGGGCCGAAGCTACGGCATATCACTGTGTTTATTTTCCAAAGGCCGACAACTATTTTGTATAATACATTTTCATATCAGTATTTCAATTTATTTTTATTTCTCTCGCAGGCGGTATAACGATACCAAGAATGATAAAACACACCTGTCACATTTTCATAATCGCTACTCTGTATATGCGTTAGCGAACCTTTTATTATATCTATATCATATATATATATAAACAAAGTCCGTTTTTTTTGTAAGTGTTCGTAAAACTCGCGCATTTTATTGCTGTGAATGTTCTGAAAATTCACGAAAATTTTCCTACCCATCTGCTTAGGGTTTTAACGTCACCATTTTTGAAAAAACAAAATAAAGTTTTTTAAGAGACATTATATTGTAAAAGGAGAAAGGAGAACCGATGTTACAGACGCGTAGATTGTAGTTGGTGGGTACCAAGCGTAGATGTTAAAAAAAAATTCTACCTACATTTCTTTCCCTTGATTTCATAATTCATTCTTAACTCATATTTCAAAATTATTCGTTTGTTATTTTATTTTTTTCAAAATGTTTTCAAAATGTTCAAAATGACCAGTTTCAAAATGATGAATACAAAATAGTACCGCAACATGAGCACAGCACTAGATTTAGAGTGAATGATGGGTATTGTATACCCAAATGTAATAACAAATATGGTAAACGTACCCTGAGCTATAATGTCCCCAAATTGTTAAACATGTTGCCGACTACGATTAAGAACTGTAAGAGTAAACGTATGGTAAAGAAACTCATAAAAGAATGGTTGCAAAAATGTAACTTTATTTATACATAATCATTTCTCATTGTTTTCCTATATATGTTATACCTATGAGTATTTTTGTGGTGAGCAATGATGATGTAATGAGTACGCGCCGACAAACCTGGATAAGGTTTGGCGTGACTCTGTATATCAACATGCACACTGTACACTGCTTGATGTAATTAGTAAATATTTCACAGTTGTTACAGTGCATGTGTATGTTGATATTATTGGTTTATGTGTATTAGTGTATGTGTATGGATGCATGGAAATTGAAATGGGAGGATCTACGTCGACCGGGGCTGGCTCCGAGTGTACTAAGTTGAGTTTTATTCCCTCAGTTGAGCAATAGGTGGATGAACGGCGGCTGAACTCTTTCGTTTGTGTGCGTCTCTTCTCCCTCTCTTGGGATGTGTGTGTTTTCCCCAATGATGTTCCTTGGAGCTGGCTGGGGCCTTTAATATTTCCTTTATTTGTTTTTTTTTTTATTATTTTTTTTTATTACTATTGTTTTTATTCTGTTTATTATCAGGCTGTGGTTTCCTTCGCGCGTGGACGGGGGACAACAGGTAAATATGGCTCTTTATTGGTAAGACATATTATTTTGTTTCTCTGAATTCATTGTATGTGCTGTCTGAATTGTAAAATGTTGTCCTCTAGATTAAGATTTAGTACGTAGTAATACGTAATTGTAAGACGATAGTTTCTAAGAAGAAAAATAATTGTAGTAGTGTGTAGATCCTTGCAGTGAGAGTCTCCTCCAAGGAACATTAAGGGTGTTCAGAGTAGTTTCGGGAGGGGTTTGTTGAGGGGAGTCCTTCCGGCGAACCTTGAGCCCTCCTTTGAAAAAAATGTTTTTGCTTAAAAGACTGGATGATATAGGAGCTAAAGCTCCTGAAACATCCAGGGGTGGAGGTGGGTTTACCCTTAATGGTATGATATTATTATTATTGTTACAATAAAGTTATTATTATTAAAAAAAAAAAAAATTAAAAAGGTTTTTTAAATTCTAAAATATGGCAATTTGTCTAGCCCAAACCATCGGGAGTCACTGTGCCGTTGCGAAGTACGAGTAACGCAACTAGTTGTATAATACTTGTATTATCTGACTCGGATAAATTGACAATACACTTACCGAAGTAATATCCTTATCAATTCACATCTTAATGAATATCTCAATGTGTTTGAGAATAAGGTGATAAGTCTAAATGTTGCCTTAAACCTCGCGACCAAACTTACCGTTCATAACGGTCATTTCCCGCGGCATTAAAGTTGAAAAACTCACGAACAATCGCGTGATAAAACGTAAAAAATAGCGTTTTAATCAATTTTTTGAGGTTGATTTCGCTTCAATTAAAAACTTTAACGGTCATTCTCTAGATTGTAATGTATAAATTATAAATACAAAAATAAAAAAACAAACCTCCGCGACTTTCGGAAAACGAAAACGGAAAGAATCAGAGGTGTTTTTACATTTTTTTTGTCAAATCTATGCAAGATATAAAAATCTTTTACGGTCATTCCCTGCATAAAAGTTCAATGTATCTACCCTATTTTTCCAAAGCATATTTAGTAAGGTTGTCGAGATCTAACGTGTCCTGTTTTTTGAATTTTTCAAAATGTCAATATGCCTACTTTTAAAGAAACATTATACCTACTCTATACAAACGTTATGATTTATATTCGTAATTTTTGGACTGTAAAGTATATGTATAAAATATAAAAAAAAAGTTTTGTACCTACCACTTACAGTTTTTTACAGTTATTTTGGGGAGGAAGTAGAATGAGTGTTTCGGCGCTTACGAGTCGGCTTTGGCTGGCTTAAGTGATCACTTTATTCCCAGGGCAACATTCACCCATTCCCACTTGCTAATATTTTTACTACAGCATCATGTTATACCGCATTAACGGTCTATAATCAATGAAGAAGTTTGGTTAAAAACTCATATTTACAAAAGGTCGTACGTAACTACAAAAACGTTGAATTTTCTGGAAACTGCATTTATTTAATTAAGTACTTAACTTTTTTCATGTTTGATCACTTTTTATCTGATATAAAATATTGACGTATATGAAGACTTGTTTTTTGAATATATTATGTGTGACGAATGAATATCTCAATGTAGGATAATTCTTTGTAAAATTTTAAAAAAGGAAAAATTATTATTAATTCAATTTTTTGTTTTTGTGAACCTACAGATGTTTGAAACTTATTTTGTAGTTGGCGGACCCAACCTTATTAAAGGTCAAATCAGATTTTGGTCAAGAATCGTTCTCTGAAAGTTGTGTATTTACTTAGTTTTATTATTTTTTATTTTATTTTATTTTCTTATCGGAATAATACAATAGACATCTCCGGAATATTTTGCGTCCCCTTTCCAGCAAAATACTTATTGACTGGGGATGTCGTCATTCTTGTTGTTTAATATATGCATATGATGTTTTAATGTTACCTACACATACTTGAAAATTAAATTTAAATTGAAATTGAAAATTGAAATACACCTAGACAGGCTACAAAGAAACTAAAGAAAGTTTTAAAACAATGAATAATTTGCGTAGGTAGTATTAATTCACAACTGAAATTTTAAGAATAAATTGCACAAAAAACGTAAATATAGGTGTCATGTAAACGCCATAAAAAGTTCATTACATTATTTTGGACTTACCTTGTATTTCTTAACAACCATACATTATCCGTAATACGTAGGCACTGAATTATCTACTTAATACAACAATAGTTGAACTGGGATTTTAAACGAACCTGTAAAATCCCAGGTGGGATGTGAAGTAGGTACCAATATTTAATTAGAGCTTTGGAGACGATTACGTAATTTTATCAACGTTATAAATTAAATACATCTAGTGGCAAATATATTCGATAAAATAATGCAAAACATCTAAATCTGAGTCCATTTTATAATGACTTGGTATCTTTTATTGATAGGGCGAGATGCTGATCAGAGTGTAGCCCTATCAAAATATTTTCTTTCATTATTTCTTAAAATAAGATTGGTGTAACCATGTAAAAGTGCCTGACAGGGGCCTAAGGAAGATACAGAAACAATTAACAATAAAACAACAATAATCTAATAACTATATACTTACCTTAGTTGATTAGATTCTTTTTCGTAAAAAAAAGTGATATTTAATTCCGGGCATTATTTTTTTACACGTCGATTAAGATCGATCGTTTAATCAGGCCAAGATAAAACATTAGATTTATTATAAAAGTTTGGAAAATACTAGGACAATATGGAAGTAGGGAATGGAAGAATATATTTTATATTAATGGCAAAAGTGGTGAATCAAAGAAGTTTCGCCGAAATAATATCATCAATCAGGTTCCTTTGTAAATGAACTTTAACTCATTGGTTCCAAAATTCAACTTTTTTATGTAATACGATTGTACTTTATTTTGGTTTTTGATGTCCCCTGCTGGCAAACATCTCAATATTGTAGGTAAGTATTTTTTTATACTATAAACCACGTTACGAGTACTTAGGCCTAATGCCAACGTGATAATAATACGTATACTGACATAAATCATACTTAATTAAAAATATAGAAAAAAACTTATCGTTGGTTTTGCCTCGGCAGCGGTAATAAAATCCATCATTTCGTATTCCGATTATTTATTTGGATATATCGTTAGACAATTTTGTATTTTTTTTTGTAAATAGGTATTAGGTATATACATACAGGTCATATACCTAGTGGTGTTGGCAATTATATACTACACTGTGTACAGGTGTATTGATGTATGCATTATTTATGTTATGTATATGTTGAGATGAAAAAATATTATGAATAATATTGGCAACACGCTGCGCTCGTCCGTTAATCCGGTGGGCGCGGCTTCGATCCCCGATGCCGTCTACTCCACTTCACGACACAAGCCTTCCAAGGTGTGTGTACAGAGATGTATTTGGGTTTTTAGACAAACCCAGATTTATTAAAAAAAAATGAATAGTTAGCGCCTTACTTGCCATACGTTCTCAACATAATGGATATTTATTTATTTGTCAATATAAGATCATGGAGATCATTTACATTACAATATCATATTAACAAAACAAAAATAATGTACTGTAATGTATAAGTAAATACACCCACATCAAATTGTAACATAGCCTTAACCTTAACAATAACAAACAACATACAGGTTCACACAGAGCAGTATATTGGATAATGGCGTACTTAATAGTCGTGTAATATACAGGGTGTCCCGTAAGTCAACGATATCCCGTGTAGGGGTGATAGACCAACTCATAACGGACCAGAAAAACGAAATATGACCTTTGTTGCCACTGTTCTTAGTGTTTGTTTTTGGCGTGTTTTGATTGGTCCAGTGTTGTTCCAGTGAAATGTATTTTAACGATTACTGTTGCAACATTGTACTTCCGTCACAAATAGATTTGGCGTCTACTGTCTCAGAACAGACTCCGGTCTAGTGAGGCAGTAAAATATTTCCAGATAGTTGAGCGACTGGTGCCGCGCGGCATTTTGTATTTATTTATGTCTATATATGTGTATATCAAAATTAATTGTTTTTGTAAGCTGTATGTACATATCTGGAAAAATAAACTTTTCATTCATTCATTCAGTAAAAAATCGCTTGTTCTCGAGATATCGGCACTTTTTTGTTTTTCGTGAAATTCGACACCTTCGTTCAGTTTTTCGATCGTCACGGTCACAAAATTCAATATTCTAAGATTATAATTTTGGATTCGTAATCCTGAATAATCCAGCTATTTGAATATAAATCAAAATAAAACGTACATGTCACAATTTTGAAAAAAAGGACATCGTTTCCGGCTCTCGAGTTTTTTGCTTTTTATTGGCAAATTTCGACTCCGTTACACTGTAAAAATTTAGTATGACATTAAGTTGGCAAATTATATTAAAAACTACCTCATTTAGTGTAGTTTTTAAAAATGTACAAAACTGAACATAGATCCCTTTCCAAAAAAGGTATTACTGTTTTACTTCAAAAAGAGCTCATTATAAAAAAAATCTAACGCAGGGTAATAGGTCCCTTAGGTCCAATATTTGGAGAAGTGATAGAGGATGAAAAAATATGAAAAAAAGTATAATAAATGTATGTCTAAAAATCAACGGTTTTGGAGTTATGGCCTTTTGAAAATTGAGGTGTAAGAAAATTTCTCATTTGGTTTTTTTGATAATAACTTACGAACAACTCGATTTTGACAAAACAAACTAAAAATCATAGCCAATAATATAGGCTTTCGATAAAGATCCTCATTTGTGGCCTTTTAATTAGAATCTAGTGAAAATTCTTTAAAAAAATATTATTATTTCACAAAAATACATGTTTCTGAACTTTGTGTTATTTGCATTATTTCTGTACTGTATTGTGTAATGTCTTAAATTGTAACGATGACAATAAATAAAAAAATAATAAAAATATATATATAATTAATAATAAGAATTAATAATAAGAATTGATCGTGACGTCATAGTTAAGTCGCGAGCCTAAATCATTTTGTTAGATACTATGGACAAGATGCTGGCTGGATCATGTTGAACTGGGGGTACTACTTTCTAAGGTTGCTCATCCGAAAGACGCAGATAAAATTGGTTGGCGCAGTTGGTCTCTCAAACGGGAGGTGCCAGGTTCAAACCCCGGCGCTGTCGAATCGTAGAGTATGTACGAAAAATTGCATTAATATGACGGAAGCACTAAGTGTGTGTAAGGATAAGAAATCTGTCCTCTCTGCCTATTCCGCAAGAGGTGCGGTGAGAGTAGATAGAAGAGAATAGAAAGAAAAACGTTAATGAGATATCTCTCTTACATCATCATAGGTATATAGTACATCAGCCAGTACGTGATATAACGGTTGCATAAATTCAGGAGTGAACTGAAATTATTAATAACAACGGCATCTCAAGCCCTTTTATCATTGAAATCATGATCAAGCCACCTCAAAAGCAAGTCAGCCGGGTCAGGGAAACGAGGTCTAACTCAGTGCCAGCAGATTTATCTGCTTCCCCCCTGATAAAACAAAACATTGATAACTCGGTCGTATCCAAGCCGAGCTCACCAGAGGAAATAGTGGGAGAAATTGAGATATTACTGAATGGTCCAGGAAGCTCAAAGAAAGAAATTAAAAAGGAAATAAACACAAAACTCAGGGATCTACTCTCGCTCACCCTACACTATAAAGCCAAATGGGAGGAGTTTGAGAGCAAAGGACATACGTCCGACTCTTCAGCCGTTGCCAATGCACTAGAAAACATTAATAAACGACTATGTTTGATTGAGGAACAGAACAGAAGTGTGTCTTTGTCATACTCTCAGGTCTTGACCGGAGAAAGAAATGACACTAACAAACAAGCAAATAACACACAACACTCTCTCATAATTACAAGTAAGGAAAATAAATCACATGATGAGATAGAGGGGATGTTGAAAAGAACAATCAACGTGCGCTCAATGGGCATCGGTGTAACAGGCCTACGAAAAGGAGCAAACAGTAAGATTATACTCAAAACAAACTCAAAAGATGGCATGGAGAAAATTCGCAAAGAACTGGAGAAATCAAAGGATCTGGATGTAAAAGAAGCATTGAAGAAAAAACCACTTGTGATATTTAAGGGTGTAATTAAAGGAATCACAGAGGAAGATCTCAACGCATCGTTGAAGAGTCAGAACAAACTTAATTTGAGTGAAAAACTCACAATAAAATATAGAAAAAAACACAGAAACGACCTCTTGGCAAACATAATATGCCAAGTGACACCAGGAGACTGGAAATCCTTAACAGAAGTTGGAAAAGTTTTCATTGGATACCAAAGAATAACGGTCACGGACGAAAGCCCGCTTATACAGTGTTACCGGTGTCTAATGTTCGGTCACACGTCTAAACACTGCTCGCATCAGGATATGAGATGTGCATACTGCTCTGAAAACCATGATTCCAGAGAATGCACAAAGAAAGGAACAAATGATTTCAGATGTGGCTTGTGTAAGGACGGAAACAGGGAAGATGTGCAGCACTCAGCTTTTAGCGTCAAATGTCCAATGCGCAACATATACGAGAAGTTTGCTAGAGAAGCCACACAATATTTGGACTATCCGCAGCATTGCTAGAGATGTCGATACAAATAAATGTGGACTAAATGTATTGTTTGCAAATGCACGCAGTATTAGAAATAAGATGCATGAGATCGAAATTATGATCAAAGAATACTCAAATCCTGACCTGCTGGTGTTCAACGAAACATGGCTGTTTGCCAATGAATGTGATTATTATGGACTAAAGGGTTACACTGGTGTATACAATTGCAGAAACACTGACACCAGAGGAGGTGGAACGGTGATCTATGTTAAGGATACATTAAGTTATAAACTTCTATATGAATCGGAAAAATACAACATGCTCGTCATTGAAATTAATATCAATAATCAACGACTAAAAATATGCACATTCTATAGATCGGCTACATTGTATACGGCTAACGAATTTCTGGAGGACTTTGATGATTTCTTATCTCAGTATGGCAAGATGATTATTTTTGGTGATACAAATATAGATTTGTTGGATGAAAACTCGATGACCACATGTGCATACAGATATATGATTGAATCCAATAATTTTAGAATAGTAAATAAAGTTGATTTTGATAATGCAACTAGAGTGACGAGTGAGACGAGTACTCTGTTAGATCATGTGCTGGATGGTACTGGGGGCACTTTTGTAATGGAGCTGTGGGATTGGACTGGTCCAGATCATAGACTTATTAATGCACATGTAACAAATATAACAAAACAGAAAAAACAATTACAAACTGCGGAAAGGAAAGAGTTGGATCCTGTCTACTTCAGGAGACTTGTCGAGGAAAGAATGATTGCACTTCAGCCGGATGATGTCGATTTTGAGCACTTGATTGAGGTAATCTCTGAGTCTAAAATGCTTGCTACTACAGTAAGGAAGTATAGAGTGAGAAATGGTAATGATTGGTTGAATTCTAATATTATGAGAATGGTAAAACATAGAAATAAACTGTATGCTTTACAGAAGTTGACAAATGCTCCAGAAAGCGTGAAAAGGGAGTACAAACAGTATAAAAATAGAGTAACGGCAGAAATAAGAAAGGCAAAAAGGGATTATGTAGGAATAATGGTGGACCGTGCTAATGGTGACAAAAAAAAGTTTTGGAAATTAATTAATGAAGTTATGGGCCGTGGTAAAATTAACAAAGTAAAATTAATTGAGGAGTTGGTCACACCTGATGGTATATTAAGAGATGCTCAAACTATTTCTGATAATATGAATCTGTACTTCTGCTCCATTGGCAAAACGCTTGCAGATAAATTTAAGCGAAATACAAAGAAAGATGAACCAGTAAATATTAGAAGACTAACTCCTTTGAATAGCATGTTTATTGCACCAACGAATGAAGGAGAAATCTTGACAGTTATAAAGAAGCTTAAAGACAATACGGCTTGTGGGTATGATGAAATTTCAACAAAAGATTTAAAAAACCTTCAGGATATAATTTCTAAGCCTTTGTCGATTATGATAAATAATTGTATAGAAAATAACGAATACCCTAATTGCCTAAAAACCGCTAGAATAATACCAGTGTACAAGTCTGGAAATAAAAATGAACCTGGTAACTACCGACCTATAAGTCTGCTTAGCACTCTCAGCAAAATATTTGAAAAGATTTTACACTCCCGGTTTGTTGAATTCATATACAAGAATTGTGGTTTTGACAGGTATCAGTATGGTTTCCAGAAAGAGAGTAACACTTCGGCAGCTTTGATTGATGCTATGGATTATATCAATGGGAAACTGGATGAGGGTAATTATGTGGTCCCAATCTTTATTGACCTCTCGAAAGCATTCGACACGGTGGATCACGATACTTTATTGCAATCTTTAGATAAATTAGGATTCAGAGGTAATGCCCTGAAACTGATAGAAAGTTATATTAAAGGAAGAAAAGTAATGACAAAAATAGGTGATAAAGTGAGCAGGAAATTGCCTATGGATATCGGAGTACCTCAAGGTTCAATATTGGGTCCATTATTGTATTTATTGTATATAGATAACCTACAATTTACTAATCTAACTGGGAGATATTTTGTTTATGCTGATGACACACTCCTCGTCTACAGTGGTAATGATGAAGAGTGCTTACAGAACTCCATAAACGATGACCTGAAGGCGTTTGTTTCTTGGCTCGATGAAAATTTTTTAACAATCAATACGGATAAGACAAAGTTTATGATAATTAAACAGAAAAATAAATCACCTATAAATTTGAAACTTGTCATTAAAGGTAATGAAATTGAGCAGGTCCAGTGTGTTAAATATTTAGGTCTTGAGATGGACGACAAACTTTCATGGACTAACCACATACAGACGGTACTCAAAAAGATGGGACCAATTGTTGGAGTTATGAGAAGAGCGGAATTCTTTGATTATAAAACCAAAATGATGATTTATAATGCTTTTGTTCTTCCTTATATTATGTATGGAGTTATAGTGTGGTCTCAATGCACTCAAGAATTGCGAGGATTTGTAGAAAGAATGATGAACAAGGCCATTAAGATTACATTTAACCTAGATCGATACACCAGAACTAGAGACTTGTACAGGATTACAGAAATGTTGAATTTAGATGACATACTATATATAGAAAAGTCAAAAATGATGTACAAGATGAAGCATAAACTGATAAAAAGTAATATAGGTCTGGTGTATAACAGAGACATTCACACTAGATATACCAGATCGGTGAACAATTTGAGAGCAGCTAAACCCAGAACCAACAGAGCAAGATATGGCTTTGTTTATTCGTCCATCAAGTTGTTCAATGATATTCCGGATGAGGTGAAAAGTGTACAAAGTATACATGCGTTCAAGAAACGTATTAAGCAGTATGTTTTTACAAAAAGAGACATCACATGAGAAGTAAAATGTTATAGTGAAAATAAAGTAAAGTGTTAGTGCTACTTATATGTACTCGTATATATTTGTGTGTCCCCTTATACCAGCACGATAGTTGCTGTCTGGGGACTAGAACATATTGTGCAAAATATCATATTGATTATATTTTAATTTAATTACACGTTGAACAATGAGCCGACTGAGTGCTTAGATTAATACCCACTATAAAATGTAACAAGTTTTATAAAAGATTTCAATTTCTATTGAACACTTAGTCGCAAAGAAAAAGTTAATTTCTTCACGAGAAACATAAAAAAAGTATGAAGTCTGTACCTAATCGTTTTTTTTTTATTATTAAAGAGAACGTGATGGAGGCAATTCAAAGGCTATTAAAGTGCCTACTGTGTACTAAATAAAAAAAACAATTTTTCAAAAATTTCATAAGAAAGTTATTTTTATTCCAAACACCCTTATTTTAGTTTTATAAAGTACAGAATCGGACCTAGTAACTCAGCCTACTTTGTAGATGATTATGTCGGTGGAAACCACGTAAAACTTACCCTTCGTACTTCTTCTTCATCGTTTCTAAGATCTGGTAAACCATTTGACCTAGAAGAGTCCTCATTCCTAGGAAGTTGAAGTCCAGCTGTCCCTCCATAATTTTGGCGATCTTCCAAGCAGAGGGTAACCTAAATTAAATCAACCTTAAATTGTCTGTTACCAGTATTCTTATTTGTTCCCAATTCACGACGCATCCCTTGCGTGGTAGGTAGGAAGAGAGAACAGATAGCACGTGTGTGCTCTCTGTGTGTGTGTGTGTGTGTGTACACACATACACGCACACACAAATGGGTATATAATAAGAGATCGTACCAAAATTATAGTGTGTAGCTGTAAGTATTAATGTATGATCATTTCTGCAGGCTTAATACTCTTCATAGTAAAAAAAACGTAATTATTCAGGAGTATTAATTACTTAAGACTTAAGGGATGATCCACAGTGCGACTGTGGACACCCGAAACAAACCATGCAGCACATCTTGCGTGATTGCCCCATACGTGCTAACCCCGGTACCATTGATAGTGCTGCCAGCCCTGAGTTCCTCCAGTGGCTGGAGGCGCTGGATGTCAGACTTTAACGATGTGACAGTACTTCGACGTTGCCAAACGATAAATAAATAAATAAATAAATTACTTAGTTTACATTAAATTGTGTTTTACTTATGCAGTTAAATGTTTATTTTTGGTCGGTTTGTTTCGACCTTGGTCGTGAATTGTATTTAAGCAATGAAATTAAAATATTTCCTTAATAAATTTCATTACACCAACTTGGATATTCTTATAACATATTATTACTACCACACCCACCGCCGTAGTAGCCATTATTACAGTGGAGTTTCGATAACCGGGCCGTTGTGATTGTCAAATCATTGGAAAATATTGTACCTGATTTTCTCTAACATTATTCAGTTTTATTTGTCAAATTTTACCTCGCTTAAATCATCAAATATTTTAGAATAAATACAACGTCTAAAATTACTACAGGCTGTTTTTTTTTGTTTTTCATATTAATGAATGCCTGCTTAGTTGATTTGTATATAATAATTTCTAAATGGTTGAACATAATGACAAGGGGGATTCGTTCAGGCGTCTTGAGTTTCTCTGTTAGACATTTGGTGCATCTTTTTTAGCACTTGCCAATGCACCAGATTCTCGAAGACGGCCGTGTTCTGAGTGAAAGGGATCGTAGAGTGTGTATGTATGACGAATTGGATGAATGTGACGGAAGCACGAAATGGGTGTAAGGATAGAAAAGTCTGGCGATCTGTTCTCTCATACCTACCCCACAAGGGATGCGGAGTGAGGGGATAGAATAGAATTATTAGCCAGGAAAATCTACATACCTATTAGGTTTAATTCATGATTGATGTACAATAAGCTATATTCATTAACGAGTACATTTCAAGTGTACAAAATACAGCACTACGAGTATATTAATATAACCAGCAAAAGACGCTAAAACATTTGTTCAATTCTTCTTCTTCTCCTTCTTCTTCAGCCCTCTGTCCTCCACTGCTGGATATAGGCCTCTTCCATATTCCTCCCTTGCTTTCTGCTGTTTGCTGCTTGCAGCCATTTTCAGGACACTTCCAATTATAGAAGAGATGAAGATATAAAAAATAGTATGCTGAAGTTTAGTAGAATGAACGCCTACGAGAATAAACATGCTTATAAATATCTTATACAAATTATTAAATTCGAAATTATTTACATAGGTACTAAAATATTGTTTAACATTTGTTTAATCCAATATTTAGTTTCTCCGAGAAACGGATCAAAAACCAAATAGTAGGTACTATATCGGGATAATTTGGAAAATGGGATAATTATTAGGATATAACAATGGACTTACCCAATCTCCCAATGAATGGTCGCTAATTCTTGATGAACTGATTTTATGCTGAACAAATTCTCAATTTCACTAGGTTTTAGAAATTAGGGACCTAGGTACCCATCCGATTTTGCCACTACCAACGCACAATTTAAGGTGAAGTTGCAATAATTCGATATAATATGAAACATAATTATTTGTTGAATAAGTTGTTTTTAGTCTAATAATTTAAACACGTCTGTAGGTATTGTCAGTTTTCATGTAAGTGAACAGGCGTATAGCTCAGTAAAAGCTGAATACCATTCTATGGGAGCTATGCAAATGGTCCGGTAGTCCCGGGTCATTAGTGCCGGGCCTATAATGTTAAGTTAAAAAATGTGACCTTCTTGGGTTGACGCGCTCCGCTTGGTAGCGAAAAAACGCATTTATTTTCTGCCATCCATTTCGAAATTAACTGAAAATAAAATTTGACACGTATGATTTTATCTGTTAAACCAACCGTTTGGGAGGTATTTTGAAAATAGAAATGGATGGCAGATAATAGTAGTTTTTTTTTCGTCACATTTTCGAACTTAACATTGTAGAACTGGCACTAATAACATACCAAAAATTCAGAACTACCGGACCTTTTGCAAGGCAAGTGTCTAATTTTACTGGGGCATAAACAGCTACCAGATATTTACATAATATGTAAATTAGAATATAAACGTCAACAATTAATGGAGATCCATCCAGTTTAACGTGACACCATTGTACCGTAATGTTGCTTACAAGATAGAGATCTTTGCATAATCTTTGTAGGTTGTAGGTGTCCAATGTTTTGAAATAAATATTCAACCTACCGACGTTATTGTAGTTTATACGAATATTTTCCAAGGATTTCATTGTACGAGTAAAATGGTCTACCTACTTATTATATTAGGATATTTACGTATATGTCTGTACGATTTTTCTATTGAGGCTTTTATATCCTTTCGTCTATATATACGTCGAGGGAATTCCTACATAGCACGTGCTCATATAAGGCTGGCCACACACGCCCCGAAGTTCAGGAACTAACATTCGGGAACCGGATTCCGGAAGCTCGAAAATGTATGCAATTTGGCATTCTCCACACACGTCCTGAATGTTAGTTACAAACTGAATGATCCGGGCACCCGGAGAACCCGTTTCTTTTTTTTTTTTTTTTTGTGGCCTATATTGACTGCCTTGATTGCCTTTAGCCAATACTGACGATTGATTTCCTACATTTACAAAAAGCGAGTACACACCTTTCGTCCACACTATTGAGCTGTATAATATAATATTGAAGCAATTAATTAGTCAATTTTAGTTTATATTAATATTTTCTTTTTAAGGTGATCGATGACAAAAACATTTTTTTTTAAGTTTTGGAACATAATTGTGTAGGTACTTATTAGTTTAATTAGTGTTTTCCAATGTAGGTATTTAGTTTTTTTTATGAATTTAAAAAATGGCATTTAATGTCAATTTCTGGCAAATTGAATTAAGACCAATTAATATGGCAGTTTATTGAAAAACTAAACTTTTTGAGAAAATAAAACGCTGCCTACTTGCATAAAATTAATTTATTTCTTTTTGTACCTAGGTACTACATATTTTCATTCGGTTTAGATTTTTTTTATGTTTTTAATTTATAGCGTGGCTCATTGTTATTGCCAGTAATAAAGAATGATCTGTTTTGTTGTCATAACAAGACAAAATAGTACCCACCCAATAATAGAACAACTCACCCCAATATAAAATATATAGTTTACCTATTTATTATCAAATTTTAATCATGCTCGAATGATTTTTTTAAAATTGATTTTCTGATTTATCATAGACTGTCCAATTTCTAAAAATCTGTATAAAACTCACCAAACTAGAGTAAAATTTGTTAACTCTGACAATAGCTTAAAATCTGTAGGTATAGATACAGATAAATCCATTGATATCCTATACTATAACTTGATGATGAATAAGTAACGTCTCTTTCCATACATTTGGCGCGTTTAACATATTTTTCCCAGCTGTTAGGAAAACTTCATACAATTTTTTTCCCCCGGATTGCGATTTGCTGCTAAGAGAGTAGGTAATCTAGGTAGGTACTTACTAGGTAGTGAAAATCATAGCCTCGAACTATTTTCGAGCGTCGTTTCCATTTTCTTTTTCTTCTAATCTTTACTGGATGATTTAATGTGATGTAAATGCTCAATATTAACATCGATATTGAATACCATCGATACCATTTTTTTAACATGTTGTGTTGTATTTGTAAAAAAATAAAAAGGAATAATTATATAAATAAATAAATTTGTATAAGTAATGTACGTTGCCGCTAAAATTATTTATAATTAATTTCATTATATATATTAAATGATTTACATAAAACGATTATCATTTCATAATTTATGATATTCCAGAAATTCAGGCTGTCTAAATGTCGATCATATAATAATATATTATCCTGCTTAAAAACAATCATTTCGCCCACCCAAGACAACATTGAAGGTAATAAAAATATACTTTACATGCCCAAATGTAGTGTGGAAATGCGGATTACGCTAGAAAGTGTAAATATATCTTTTTTCCTTCGTTAATATTATTATTAATTTATACGTAAAAAATACTGGAAATCGCTTATAATTCGTAAAACCCCGGGAGCGAATTTAAAATATCGATGGCTCGATGTGAGATTCGATGATGATATCACGTGCCTATGGCAGATATAATTTAATAAAAATATATTATTTGCGATGTTATTTTAAGCGTAAAAATAAGTCAAATCACTAAATAAGCCTTACTTGTCGCATTTTTAGTCGAAAGGTGCATAAATTAACAATGATATCAACCAAAATACGGAAGCTTACCGATAGAAAGATACATTACAATTTGAGGCTAAATATATAACCACAGTCCGAAAAACCACGTTAGGGGATAATAAAATGTTTTTTTTAATTAAAATGCATCCTTAGATGAGCGAAACAATTGGATATTAACGTTAAAATATCTAATTACAATCACATTTTGACACTGTGAACATCGTAAACGTCAAATATCAACAAAAGAATACTTATTGAATTACATGAAAAGGAAGAAATGACCAGAAATGACTTCACACACATTTCATAGTGTTGTATTGAAACAAAAGAATTTGAGCGAATCTATGTCAGTATGTGTTTGATTAGGTACTTCAATAATCAAAGGTGAAAATGAATCAAATGACTATTGTTTATGACTACTACAATATCAGTCTTGGTGGTCTATGGTTAACTGAAGTTCAGTCGCCTAGCCACACACGTCCCGAAGTTCAGGAACTGACATTCGCCGCCTGAACTTCCGGACGTTTGTGGCCAGCCTAAGATGCCTCGCTGTTCTATAGTCACTTTAGTGTTTAGATTCAGAATGTGTGGTAAACCACACTGCTGGATATTATGAGATATTAGCATGCGTATTTCTGAGACCAGATGTGCTACACGAGTTACCTTTGGTGTTGAGCTTACGTTTAAGGGCTCTCACACACGTCCGGAAGTTCAGTTAACTCTGAATCGACCGTTTGCAAAAAAAGCTCCTACCAAAACCTGTCTGTGAATTCAGTTTTACCCTGATTTTGAATTCAGAAATGTAAATGTAAAAAAAATGCAATATGATGAAGACATACTCGATTAGTAATGCGAACATAAGTGTAGCAGAACCGCTCTCAGGTTAAAGAATAGGAAGGCTGGTGCAAAATATGTTTTCAATATTTGGGCTCGTTTTAAGGATTCGATTATGCGGAAAACAATAATTATTACGTTATAGCTTATTGGTATTATCGACTATTCGAGTAATAAATTTGATAAACAAACATTTCGTTTAGCCACACATTTACGGACTTTGATTACTTACTTACTTATGCGAAATCGTTACACAAACATATGTTTTAGAACCTATTTACCTATTTCTATTTATCGATGATTTTTACCAGGTGTTAATTCCCAACTTAGGTATATTGTTCGGAGTCAATAATAATCTGTGCATGACATTTTAGAGTGTACGTATGTGTTTGTATGTGACATAATTTATAATTTCCGAATCGGTGAAAGACCGAAGGTAGGACCACCGAAAAGTCTTCCATCACCCCAGGCGAAACATCGGAGAGCGTCCCTTTCCCAGTCGTTCCCTAAATGGCGATTGATTTTGAGAAGTTTCGGCTCATCACTGGAAGAGTGGCAATGTAGCGGTGTATCCAAGTTTTTTTTGGGTGAAGGGGGGAACAAGGGTTGGACATCGGAGTGGACATCAAATGATGCTCGTGCTTGAGTTGTGCTAAATATATTTTTTTACAACTCTGCAACTTTTTTTGTAAACCCGTCCAAATATTTAGCTCTCTTCCTTCGTTTTTTTTTTGTTATTAGCTGACCTTCATTATAAAGCCGCGAGTGAACAATTTCTCTACGAGACCTACGCACTATCTAGGAGTTTTTCCTTTGAAAACCTCAGTTAACATTAAATAATTTATTATATCTACCTACATTAATTTTATTTGCAATACGTATATGTATTTATTGATTGTTCACTTACTTGCATTACATAGGGTACCAGTACAGCTGAAGCTAGTAAGAACCTAAGAACAACACATCTATAGTCTATAATGAAAACTAAACTGGCGAAGTTTATTGTATGAATGTATGAGCTGCTAACAGTCGACTCTTATCTGCCGCGTGGAGAGGTCGCGTGCGCGTTGTGCAACTTCTATCTGTTAATATTGTCACGAAATAATTACGACAAAACTTTCATCATTCGTTCGTGGTTGTCAGTGGCAGCGTCCTAACTGTTTTGAATTTGCGCGCCAATTTAGTTAAATTGTGTGAATTAAATTTTAATGGAGACTGTGATAAGAGGAGCTTTGTGTGAACATTGTAATTGATTCAATTACACATCTCGGAAGAATTTGCAGTGATTTGTACGTGAACTATACATTTTGTGTTTTTTTTATGTTTTCGAGTCTAATTTCCATTATTTTCCTTTTTTTTGGATTTCACTGCTGTATGGTGCACTTCTAAGGTAAGAATAATTGTTGTTTTTTAGACATTATGGCTACCTATTCGTCCAGAGATAATTCAGGCTTCGTCCCGTCCACTTTCCAATACCCTATTGTGCCAGTGTTTTGTTGCAATATGTAGTTGATTATGTAATTATACTAGATCATTTATTAGCTACGTATAAGTATATCCGGCACGTGGGATAGAACCTAACCGGTACAATAGCATTCTAGCTATATAAGTTTATGTGTAAGTATAGTTACTGGTTCTGAACCTACGCGATTAATCGATGGAAAGTCCATCCTTCGCTGTATATCAGCTGTCATTCTGTCAAGATATGATTAATTGTACACTGATGAAAAAGAAAAGGTGTAGAATCTGCTTGTGGACATCTTGGCTCGCTGAGTCGACAAGATTTTGGATGGTTCCATGCCGAGCAAAAGCGATAAAGTTAAGAATATTAAAAACTCTTTATTGTTACAAAAAACAAATTTGTACAATGGGCGTGCTTATTGTTTTGTGGCAATTTCTTCTAAGAATATGATATAATGCACGAATAAAAACAAAAGTAAAGAACTTTAATATGTACTAAGTTCTGTTGAAAATTCTTAACCCGCAGGGGATGTTTTTTTAATTACCCATCAAATAATGCCTACACCAGCGGTCGTCACACTTTTTTGGTCAAGGGCCATAAAGGACAATGGGGTAGGGGGGTAGGGAGGTATCACGGCGGGCCGCACACTTTTTTGTGAGACTGAGTGAAAAAGGGTGTGATGCAGTTTGGTTTTTTTGAACAAAAAAATATGCAATATGTTTCACAATAATAATAAGTATGAAAAAGTTTTTTTTTTTAATAAAAAACGACCAATAAATAGCGAACGCTTCAGGCGAAATTTTTATCAAGACAATTAAGCAACCTACCTACATAGAAAAAGGTCGTGTTGTGACAAAAATCGATTTGATTTTTCATGATATAAGAAACATACTTAGGTATAAAGAATACATTACAGAGTAACAGGTACAATTTGCGCCGCAGGCAATTATTTTTGTGAGAAAAGATGATTTCTTATGGATAATAATGATGATAATATAGATGATAGTTTGATGATAATGATTATAGTTGATTTTTATTTTTTGATGGTGAGAAAACGTGTGACAATAGGCAATATATTTTTTGTGTGAGGTTTTATATTATTTTGAATAAAAAATTGTTTGCTATGTCGCGGAGCGCACAAATGTCTCCCAGGTTTCTAGACCACCGTTCTTTCGGTAACCTTTGTTCTTTGATCATTCATTCAATATTTTTATTAGATGATTACGATAATTATTGTTTTTATTACTGTGTGTGTGTGTTTTTAATTTTGTCTTGATAACTATTTTTTGTAATGACAGCTTTGATACCTATAATGTCATAATAGAATTATTTCTTTCAAAAAAATCTAAATCCCACGAATACATCTGTCCTTCCAGCTCGCTGAACGCATTATAACTTTTATAAGGGACTAGAGATGGCGTTTACTGCTTATTTTCTATAACGTCGCACGCGTTGTGTTTATACTTATAAACGTTTATATTAAAGGCTATATGTTTATTTCCCTATACGTAAAAATATAGGTATAATAAAAAATAAAAAAAGGGGGGGTGAGGGGGGGGGTGAGGGCAATAAAAAGCAGACTGAAAATAATAGGGTAATTAAATAAACAGTACGTTTAAAACAACGCAAAAATACTAATACAACATTGTACGCTTAAATAATCATGCACTTAAAATAACGCACGTACGATGTTGCATCGCTGTTGCTTAAATAATTATTACACAGATGTCGAAGCTTAAACGTTGATGGCTGTATATTGAAACCGTTTAAACAATTTATTTTTTCTAACGAATCATTATAACGTTGTACGTTTAAACGCCATCTCTATAAGGGACTAACATATTTTCGGATATAGATACGAGACACCTACCTATGTGTTAATTATACGTGTATATGTCTGATTCCTATAATACCGAGAACTGATCATGCAGCACAAATACACCACCCCATTTACTTAACCATCTTATTCATTTTCTTTTAATATATTTTAACTCTAGCTTGGGAAATCGAAATTCCAACCAACTTCACCAACTATCTCTTAAATAAATTAATTTATTAGAAATACTCATCCACTTTAAAGGCCAAAGCCTTCTGATCTGACTAAGAATAATATAACTTCGATAATATACAGTGGAGGCCCTGGAACAAAAGGAGAAGCGTCGGAAGACCTCCCAAAAGGTGGTCTGATGACCTAGTCCAACAAGCCGGAGGAACATGGATGCGGAGGGGGAGAAACAGAGATGAGTGGAAGAAAATGGAAGAGGCCTACGTCCAGCAGTGGAGGGAGGAAGGCTGAGGAAGAAGAAGAAGAAGAATATAATTTAAATTATTTTCTTAATTGATTTCATTAGTTTAGAGACTTTTAGAGACCTTAGGCACGTCCGTGCCATTCAGTCTGCTGAAATGAAAATGCTAAGATGGATGTGCGGCGTCACGCGGCTAGACAGAATCCGCAATGTTTACATTCGCGGGAGCCTGGGCGTACGTGATGTGTCAGATAAAATCCAGGAGAGCAGACTGCGATGGTACGGGCATGTAAACAGAAGACCACCCGAATATATCGGAAACAGGGCACAAGCACTCCAAGTCCCTGGTAGGAGATGCAGAGGAAGACCAAAGCGTAGGTGGCGGGAAGTGGCCGAGCGCGATATGCGAGATTGCGGTGTCACCATACAGGACGCACAGGATAGGGCAGAGTGGCGGCGGAGGACAAGAAAGGCGGACCCCACCATCTTGTGGGATTAATAATCGCCAGGGAGAAGAAGAAGAGTTTAGAGACTTTAAAATCAGTGTAATATGGTGGGGAATTGGGGATGGTACTAAGTACATTAAGAAAGTGTGCAATTATGAGGTGCTCGGTAGCCTGGTTGGTAACGCGCTCGACTGTCAATCCAGTGGGCGCGGGTTCAATCCCCGACTTGCTCCACTTCACAACACAAGCTTTTAAGCTTTCTTTGAAGTGTACAAATATGTATTTGGGTTTATTTCGATTGATTTCGTAAGTTGCTGGGATTGGGAAAAAGAGTTTTTTCTCTTTAAAGATTATAATTCAGCGAGATTAACAGATTTACGTAAAATTTCTACAACCCCTTTTAAAATTAATCCAAAAACTATTTTAAAGCTTTTCTATTTTTTTACTACACTTTGTCTGAATTTTTATTAGAAAACGGGCACTCTCTCTCCCCACGCAACTTGAGTGTTATATTCTAAAAAGGTATTGTTTTAAATTCAGAGCCCCCCTAAAAGTTTCCTTTTGTATGGAGTGCTAAAATAAAATCATCCTTATAAAACAGAAAAAAAAAACATGAAAGAGAAATTTTTACGGTGGGTAGGGTTTTTAAATAGATACATTGCGTATTTTCTGTGACAATTAATGGCGTCAGAGCCTGGGGAGAAATAGATTAATACCTCGAACCTCTGAATGGTCGGTTAAAATAGAATTAGGTACCTACTTTTACTACTACAAACCTTAAAGGTATATCGATTAGGTACATTTCCCATTTAATTTACTTAAATACTTGTTGTACAACGCATCATAGGGCTGAAGTGGGACTATGCAGGTCATGTGGCGAAAGCAACGGATGGCAAATGGAGCAACAAGCTCCAGTTCTGGCGTCCGTGGCTCGGTAAACGCCCTAGAGGCCGGCCATAGATGCGTTGGACAGATGACCTGAGGTTAACAGCTGGCCTCAAATGGACATCCAAGGCAAAATCCAGAGAGAGATGGAGACGAATGAGGGAGGCCTATATCCAGAAATGGAAGCTGCAGGGCTCATGAAGAAGAAGAAGAAATACTTACCATACAGCCCGAGAGCTAGTATATATAGCTGCAGCAAGATATTTATAGACAACCCTAGTGCGATGTATTAGTAAGCTACTATCATTTAAACAACATTTCGGTCAAAAAACACATGGCTTATAATTTTAGCGGTCGGAACTCGGGCCAATTCGGCACATTAATAGATATCACCTATATCTGTATAAAATGCAATGAAAAATTGTACAAAATAACAATCAAGTCGGCAATTCGACAATGATAAGATGCAGTGGCGGCGTAGGGTAGGTTGGCACCCGGGGCGGGTCTGTATTAAGCATCCCCCCCCCATCTTAAAATAAAACACCAATACTAAACATGCTTGCGCGACTTCATTTTGCTGAAATTTTCCACCACATGATATGTACTGTGTTTATATGTGTGATGTCTGTTTGTATTCCAAAGCTGAATAAATAAATAAATAAATAAATGATCAAAATTTACCCCCCCCCCCCCTCTCTTTCTATAGATAAAATTGAGAGATTGGTCAGCCTAACTTGGCTCATAGTGGATCTTAAGTATGTCTTTATTAATTTCAGCTACGAAAAGCTTCGTTCGCACGAGGCTACAGAGACACAATTTGTCAGAAAAATCGAAAGCATAGCGCTATGTTCGGGACGGACTCAGAGTAGCCACTTTTTAACAATAAATCTTAGGAGCTCCAATGCAGTCCATGATTGGATAGCTTCTTGTGAAGAAATGTTGGCGGCTACGATTTATTAAATAAATAAATAAATAAAAACTTTATTGAAAAGAAAACATATCTTCCAAATGGCGGGTTTATTGCCAAAGGCAATTTCTGCCAACCAACCACTTGTGACATTAATTTGATATACACATTACATACAAGTGTATGAAAAATAAGAAAAATACAAATAAACATGAAAATAATAATAATATATAGAATACTTATACATACATAAAAATACATACATATATAGATATGTGGATGGGATGAAGGACAAGGAAGGAACCATGGGATTGTCAGTTAGATGGATTATTTAAGGAAAGGTAATGATGCCTCAGTTTACTTTTGAAAGAGAGAATAGTTGGAGCTAGTCTGATAGGAAGTGGAAGGTTATTCCATAGTCTAGCCGCGTGTGTAGTGAAAGAAGAAGTGAAGAAAGATGTGTGATGTGAGGGTATGGTTAACCTCGTACGGTTACGGTTAAATCGATTTATTATTATTCAATTGAGTGCCACTACGGACATTTCCTTCCACGAAAATGAATAAACAGTTGAGACGTGTTTCAAAATACATTAGAAGTAGCTAAGTGCAAGCGTAGGCGGTTATTTATTGATATATTTATAGACAGAGATTTTGTACCTGTACGCACCCCTTTGGCTGCCGTTGGCACCCCCTTGGTGCTTGGTACCCGGGGCGGACCGTCCCCCCTCCCCCCCTTACGCGGCCTCTGATAAAATGAACACTGAACAGTCATTTAAAGCCAAAGTAAATATTAATCAGGAATAATATGTATTCAATAATCTAATGTAAGAAATCAAACAGAATGTTCTTAGTTCATCCTTGAGTTGGGTATATGAAGTCAAAAATTAAATCAACCATAATGAGTCAAAAGAAATGAGAATATCCCAACAAAAAACCAACCCAAACATACATACCTACTACCCTACAACCTTACAGTAGGGTGAAAATAGATACGATACGAAAACATGTTATTATTTGTCATTCACTAGCTGAGCTACCCGGCGATGCCCGGGAAAAAAACTACCCATTCCGCACAATTAAATTTATAGGTTTGCGACTCGGCTACTTCTGTAAATTTGTATAAAAAACCCTGGTTCGCAACCACTATATGTAAAATGTTGCCATATTGTGGAATTAAGAAAACTTACCCATGTTAATGTAATGTCAAGCAATCATCTGCACATCTGCCCGGTCTGTCTACTGCGGCGTGACGTTTGTCATGACCAACACGGCCGCTTAGTTTTGGTACTGCCTCCGTATTTCGATTTTAAAGTTAAATATCTCTTAAAATAAGTCCAAACCTGAAGCGGATCAGTAGAAGTGTTCATGTGAATTTTCACAGCAATCCAACGTAAAATGCGGGAGTTATGCGAACACTTAAAAAAAGCAGACTATCCTTTAGTTATATAGACAAAATATAACACCACAAAATATATGTCATACCTGATATAAGTTATTACTAATAACTTATTACCAATCACGAGGGATAGGGATGGGAATCGGAATGAGGGTTATGATATGATGAATAATTATTATTGAAGTTCTGTCCTGCTTTCGATTATATTTTGAAATCCTTATTTCCCATGGGAGAGAATTTCAAACTTTCGTGGCAATATGTGGGTATTGAAATATACTCGTATATTATTGATGAACAAGATTGATCATGCAGTTTGTATATTATGGGACGAGTATGTCACGAAACTGTGTCAGTTCATTTCCTTGACTCATTATTTGTTAAATTAGTTCATCACATGAATTAATTCACCATTAGCTTAATAATAACTAATTACTTAAATAATTACGCTCTTCAAAAATCCTCGCGTGAACACAGCAATGTCTCTGGATTTTGCCACATAATCCCCATTCATTTGCTTTACTTGTTTCATCACATCAACAAATATTTTTTTATTTAGTATGGGCATTACATACTTAGTTGTTTTTTTTCTTCTATCGGCAAGACACCCGATCACGAGTGATAAATGCCATACAGAGATAAAGTCAATGCAATTCAGTGCAGGGTAACACTGAATTCAGAGAGGTTTTGGTCGAAGCTTTTTTACAAACATTGCCAAAAAAAATCATAAATTTATACCTACTACTTTCATACTGGATTTTTTAATCTTGTAGTCGAAATCTAATGCGAGAATGAAAATTGTAGGTATAAATTTATGATTTTTTTTGTGAAATTTTCTTCTCATACATCTAGTATGGAGATTCATCAAAATTTCTTTTCGTGAGTTACCGCCCTTCTTGCTTTAGGTATGATTTCGTAAAGAGAGCTCAATAAAATTTACAGGGTAGATAGTTTATAAAATTGGAAAGTTTTTGAAAGTATTAAAAAAATATATTCCGTGATTATTTCTTTTAAATCGTCCTCAAACATTTATTAAAATTTTAAATTGTGACTAATTTTGAGATTCAACATTTTTATAGCGTTATGGTATCAGATAGGCCCATAATTATTTTTTTTTTCTGCAAGGCACACTATTCACTTATTTTGTAAAAAAAAACAAGGATTTATCTCAATAATTGGGGTCTCTGTGACCAATAAAGTCTTGCAAGTCGGGGTTTGGCAAAAAAAATTAGAAAAACATTCATAACTCGAAAACTACAAAAAATCGCTGAACATACATGGGGGTTAAATCGATAGGTATTGAGGTCCTCTATCATTCTGCTTTGGTTGATCCATCGGTTGTGTTACACCGTGTATAAAATTCTTTGAAAATTGTCTACACGCCTACACCGTACAAGAAGGTTTCACTACAATGGAAGAATTTTCTTAGCATTACAATTTCATTACAAAGAATACTTTGAACACAATAAAGTTATATATGTAAAAAGATAGATGGATGGCATTTTTTTAGTAATAGGTATTACTTACTTTTTTTTTACTTTATTTGGTAAAGAAGTAAACCTAATATCGCGAACCCTTTCGTATATTATTATTTACATGTTCAAAACAACAACATGAACATACAAATGAAACACAAACCGCAATAATATATCTACATGTACATAATCCAACCAGTAAAATTCGTACGATTTAAAATTCGCGACCCAACTATGACGTCACGGTCATTTCCCACGCCATTAAAGTTCAATATCGCATAAATGATCGCATGATAAAATGGTAAAAAATGTGGTTTCCATTTTTTGGTGTAAATTTCGCTTAATCAAAAAACTTTTACGGCTATTCCCTAGATTTTAATGCATATTATCGATACATAAAAAAAATTCCGCGACTTTCGGAAAACGAATTCCTCTCTTTCGGAAAAAAGATGAGAGGTGCTTTTCACATTTTTTTTTGAGAAATATACTACATGATATAAAACATCTTTACGGTTATTCCCTAAATAAAGATTCAATGTATCTACCTACTTTATTTTTTTCCAAAGCATATTTAGTAAGGGTTGTCGGGAACTAAGGTCTCCGTTCTTAGAAATTTTAAAAATGTCAATGTGCCTACTCCCTAGGCAAAAACTAATGTGTAGATACCTAACGTACCTAATCCTAAGTTTACTTACATTTATTTATTTTAAATTTTTTTTAAGTGAGGCATAAAATAATCAGGGTTTATTTGAAAAAACTCGAATATATCTTTGTAATGTGCACGTGCACGACATATGGAAAACCCTGTGTCGAGAAGTGGAGTCAGAAATACATACATACCTACTCGTAAGTTAGAATCAGGGATCGAACCCGAATCGGATTAACAGACCGTGCGGTACTAACCCGGCTACCGACCGGCTTTTATCATTGTTTATTTTATTTACCTATTACTTATTTATTTTTTCATGTATCGTATACCTATACTATACTATAAGGAATGACGTTATTAGGGAAATGAGTGACTGCAAGACTGGTGTTGTGACAAGAATGAATGTAAACAAACTAAGATGGTTTGGGCATGTTGAGAGAATGAATGATGACAGGATGACAAAAAAGATATATTTGAATGAGCGAAGAGGGGTGAGGAAGCGCGGCCGCCCGAGACTGACCTGGTCCGATCATGTCGACCAGATCCTCAAGGATGGACGCGTTTTGAGTAAAAGGAATCGGAGAGGGTGTATGACCAATTGCATGAATGTGGCGGAAGCTAAGAGGGTGTGTAAGGATAGGGCTGTCTGGCGCTCTGTCCTCTCTGCCTACCCTACAAGGGACGTGGCGTGAGGGTATAGATAGATAGATAGATACCTATACTATTTCATACACCCACCAAATTAACATAGGTTTACCGTCGTCTAGCGCAAAGGCATGTTTATGCTCTAACACCTGAGATATTAGTAATTAAGATTATCCGCCAGAAAGGTAAGTAGATCGTAAAGACTTGTCAATGACTAAATATGTTTTACCAGTAAACCAGTGTCCTCCGTGGAGGGCTAAGTCTTAAATGGAAAAACGTTTTTTTTTCCAAATACATATTAAAATAGATATTAAATCCATAGTCAAAAAAATCTAGAACACTTCTATTATATTCTGGTAGTGCGAGGGTTAATAAAAATTATTCGAAATATAGCGAAATTCATTGCTGTAAAAGATAAAAATATCGTATAGAAGTTTTACAAACAACTAAATTTTACAGGATACTCGGAAAATATCAAAAAGGGTAACAAGTGGAAGGAGAGGGGGCGTAATTCTGAAATCCTAAGTTTTCCCACGGGAAATATGTATAGTCCGAGAGCCCGCTGCTAAATTTATGACGTACCTGTTGATCGAAATGTGGTATAAATGATAGCTTACCAATAGGGTATTACATCGCACTAGGGTTGCCTATCAAAATCCTGCCGCAACCCCCCCCCCCCCCCCCCCGAAAAAGTCCCTCTTCGCGGTTTTTCGCATTTTATAGGAATATGGTAAGAGATAGGAGAAAGTAGTCAATGACAAAAATAATCCTTGCTAAATTCTCTACAAAAAATATTAAGTCAGTTTGGCCTGCGGCACTATATCGCTGGTTATTTTATGAAAAACTAAATTTTAAGAATTTTCATCACTGAGTTTTATTGCAATAACTCCTAAATTATTAGATGTATGAAAATAAGTTATAGCTCGTTTTGTAGCTATGACTATGGTAATTAATTCGTTCTCTGACTATTTTCCTAGCTCTTATCAATTTTCAACCAATTTAGTTTAAATACGCTTTTTCAGTATTTTAAATTAATTTCGGTTTTGGACCGGCCATTGCGGGTAAGCTGCTAGTTCTACGAAAAAATTGATTTAACATTTTTTGTAGAGAATTTAGCAAGGATTATTTTTGTCATTGACTACTTTCTCCTATCTCTTACCATATTCCTATAAAATGCGAAAAACCGCGAAGAGGGACCTTTTCGGGGGGGCAGGGGGGGGGGGGGTTGCGGCAAGATTTTGATAGGCAACCCTAGTGCGATGTAATACCCTATTGGTAAGCTATCATTTATACCACATTTCGATCAAAAAACAGATACGTCATAAATTAAGCAGCGGGCTCTTGGACTAGTAGAGTTGTTAGTTAATCATTAATGTACCACTTCAATATCGAGTCTACTGTCATTTGAATATGTAAATACTACGAATAATTATTATTTCCTCAGATTAGCAATTAGAAATAGTCTGTGAATCCACGGAGACTAAAATAATATAAGGGACAGAAGATAAGATAGATAAATAATTGGACTAAGAACATTAATATTTATGGTTTAGGGCAATGTAAGATAATGGAAACGATTTAAACTCAAATCATTGAAGGACGGAGGACCTGAACATTGAACAGCTACGTATGTGGAAACCCAGTGTTTGCAAAGCATGTAAATTTATTAAAATAATGCAAGCGAACTCTAGAAGGAACTAATGTTATGATTTTTGATTTAATTATTTATTGAAAGTCATATGCCCAATCCCACCAACTTTTACCTAGGAAGGAGAGCCCTACGAAATTTCCATACAAAAACAGGGATAATATTCTATTTATTGAATAATAGACATTATCTTCCAGCATCACCAGAGCCTAATTCCATATGAAATTCAACATGCAACTCACCTACGTTAGGTGCCCAAATATCTCCGCCCAGAGTAGGTGAGTTGCATGTTGCATTTCATATGGAATTAGGCTCTGGTGATGCTGGAAGATATAATGTCCATTATTCAGTAAATAGAATATTATCCCTGTTTTTGTTTGGAAATTTCTTAGGGCTCTCCTTCCTAGGTAAAAGTTAGTGGGATTGGGCATTAGAGAAAGAAGATAAGAAGGAGAATAATCCTCCAATTAAGAGTGCCTACTCTATGCACATTATTTTTGACAATTCTATAAATTCATTCAGAATCCAACATTGACAAGTTATATCATTATTTATTTTAATATACAATATGACACTGGGGTCATCCCCGACGACTATCTCGAATCTATTTTTTCATCAGACTGCCAAATAAATTTCATCTGTAGTTTATCCAAGGTCACTTTCTTATTTCGAAAGTCTTTCAGAAGAACGTAGACAGATTTCTAACTCTTTACATTTAACAATTTATTTTGCCTTCAAGCCCTGTTGAAAGTGTTGAATAATAGTTTGCGATACACGATAAAGTATGATTTTTTTTAAGGAACAGTCAACTGTCAAAACTTTTGACTGTTTAGCAGGCTTTAAAGGTAAAATTAAACATTACTAATAGCGATATTACTAAAAAATGTTTGCCAAAAGTCTACAAGGTCTTTGATTAAAGTAGATACTTAATTAAAAGTAAGTAACTTATGTACTTCATAAACTTTATAATCAGAATTTTCGCGTTATCTTCTTTAGGCAATTAATTAAAAAGCCATCGCTTTGCCACAGGTATTTTAGAAGTGATCTAGAAATTTCTTCTACATAATTCTAGGAAAACATATTAGGTATCAGAAACATCCACAAACATCGCATAGGCTGCATGTTAATTAAATTACATATTATATTACACCAAGCAGGACAGTTGACAGTAAAATGTATTGTGATTAATTGATTTAAAGTGTTTGGGTTTGGACAGAGGCGGATGTCTGGTATCGAGCTGAGACTATTTGAACAGCTGTCTGACGGTACATAAGGCGCACCAAATATAAACATTTTTTAGTACGGTCCATGGGTCAATTTCTCCATTAAATATACATTCATTTGTCATTTGATCAATTTGTCCTATCGTCAATTTTCTATTCATCAATTTTCTCAATAATAGTAATTTTCTAACAACCTCCGTACATACATTAAATTCAAATTCCTTAGAGCACAGTATTTAAAAGCACGTCAAAACGTTTTCATTTCGCATTTCAGCATTTAATATACAAATAACAGTACAATATGACAGCTTAGAGGCAGCTCTTTGGCATTTACCATACTAATGCACGTATATAAAATATCTGTTTACAACAGAGAATGAATTTTATCCTTCTCGTCTTGAGAAAATGACATTACAAATTCAATTTATTTGAGAAGAGTTGTATGTAAATACATAACTTAATAGACAGCAAAATATCACGCCAACGTTAATAAACATGATATACCAATCTTATTTCTTCTTGATCCATAATAATTAATCTCATATCATTAATGATCTGAAGCCCGGTGATTTATTTAGAACAATAAGGTACTCGTCTCATATCTCCGATGATTATAATTAGTAACGACTACGGAGTAATACTAACTTGCAAGATCATCAAGAGTACAAAAGCAATAATATTTATCAATTATCAGATGATGAACTGATTTGTTTTTATACGCTTTAACTTTTCTTTTTATTGTCCCCAACCAAATCATTAAATCTAATTTTTACTTATTACCAGAGTAAGCGAGCAGTGTAAGTCTAATGGAGAGGCCTATATCCGACACTGGGCGCGAGAAGAAGAAGACCAGACTAACTAAAGCTCTGAAACATTAATTACTTATTGTATAAACTGGACATTACGATTCTGTGCCGAATCGGATCACCCTTCTCTAGAGACAAAGCATGTAAAGCGTTTGAAGAGATCCAAGGGTAATGTGGTATGGGATCATGTGTGATATCGTATTAAAGGCGTTGCAAAGAATTCACATCGAAAAAAATCCAGCTCTTTAGTCGTCGGGAGACACTGTGCGTTTGAGAGAATCCACGTTTGGTATCACATGAAAGTGCTTCGCGACCAAAACTATAAAGCAAAAGATTTTGTAGGATTGTTTGTGTTACAGGCATTATGTATGGCACACTATACTAACCTTCAGAGAAGACAGAATACTTCACATTCCTGGGAAATTTTTTAAGAATATGGTTGGATCTTTTCTATTATTTTTCAATAGAATCTCTTCAAAGTTAGATACATTTGTGTATTGAGAACATTGCCAGCTCATATTTTCCTTTTGATGCCAGATTTTGCAAGTAATCTTAAAAAGGCTAAATTTATCAATAATAAATTTAAACTTCCCATTACATTTCATTTTCTCGTAATATATGTTTTCTGACAATCATCCAGATTCTCAAATATAATATTCAAGTCACGTATTTAATGTACGGGCAGATATATTATTCATTGGGTAGGTTTCGCATAATTATTGAGTATCTCCTTTGTATCTTAAAAATTTCCTCAGGCACCAAAATAATGGAAAAAAATATATTCAAATTTAATATAAGTACAAAGGAAGAAAACAAATTCTCGCAATGAAATGTACAAATATCTCTCGGATATGATGTACAGGATGATTCTAAACACACGTACCAGGCTTTTCGAATCTGTACCCTTTTACGGTTTTAAAAATAACCGACAAACTGTATGTGTAAAAGTCAGTATCTTGAAACCAGAAATAGGTTATTTTTTTCCCTTCAAAGATGTTTTTTATGATAACCATTTCCATATGACCGCCCTTTACCATTTGAAAATCATAAGGTGTCCTCAGATAGGGCTACTTCTGGTTGGTTTAGGTAGCCATTGTGATTTTTCAAAAGGAATTGCGATTTTTGCCCAGCTTTGCCCGGTACGAGGGATCGGAATCACACTCTATACCTTGAAGCTCTTTCCCAGAAATCTAAAAGTGTGTAGCCGCTAAAATGTTTTACATCAATATTACCTATTGGTTTGTTGGTTTTTAATCACTTAAAATCGTCAGGTTCACATATTGAACAAACATTACAAATTCAAATGCAGAAAATCGGTTAGAAATAAAAAAAATACTGAAAATTTACAGATGTTTTCATCCCTTCACAACCCTTCAGGAACCCTTCACAAATTGAAGAGAATAAAATACAATAGTCTGTTCCGTTGTGCTCGGTAAACATTTAGTGCAATAAATATTTTAATTTTCTGCCATTTTTAATGAAATCTTGCCTTGAAGCTTCGAAGCGTTGCACATAGCTCCTTTGTATTATTGTTTTTATTGTATTGTAATTTACAGTGAAAAGTTCTTTTAGTTGTTACAATAGAAAAACTTTTCTATTCGTATGATTTAAATTTATATAGTTTTGTAATTAGTCTAAGTTATTATGTAATGAAGCTCATTATTTGTTATCATCCCTGTAACAGGGATATTGAAGGTGTCATTCCGGACGGTGTTGCTGGGGGGTGCCCTTCCGGCTAACCCTGGGGCCGTCTGAGTAACTTTGGGCTGTAAGTGCGAATAAAAAGGCGCCTAGCTGGCGCCTGTGTTATTCGGGTGTGAGGAGGGACCTTCAATTTGATTTAAATTTAAAGTAATCATGGAGACATTATTAACTCGATGTTGTATTGTCACATGATTTTATCTGTTTCCGCGCTTCAAAACTTGCGCTAGGTATAAACACGCATGATATAAACCATGGACCCTCAATTGCGCCGTACCTCGTCCAACAATAGTTTCATTTGCAATATCGTCTATGAAGGAAGATGCATCCGATAAAACCTTCTTTCCTGCATCCAATTGAGAATTTATTATGAGAATGTTACGTATTACATGTTAGGTATAATATCACAAGTGTTATGATTTATATTCGCAATGTTAACATGTCTCTGTACCTTATTCGCCAAAATCTACACTAATATAAAGAGGATAGTCATTTGTTTTTCTTTGCAACGAATAGGCATCCAAACCGTAACTCTGATTAAACAATGTTATACCTCTTTAGAAAGCTTAAAAATTCGCGGGTGACATAGGCTATAAATATTTCCAATATATTAATCGACAACTTCAGAAAAAGGCTTTAAATGGCATCCTTTTCAAAAGGAATTCTGTGATGTAGGGAACCTGTCTGATGTATCGCCATCCCTATTACTCATGTTTGTCCCTTTCTCTCTCGCGGAGTTATTATGAGTGCTTACAAAACATCTTATTCGGTGGCGATTTTTGGAACTATTGTAAAATACTATACATTTGCTTCTGTTTTTAATGATGCTGACACCACAGACAAAGAATATAATTATTGGTTCACTGTCATAGAAATCACCAATCACCGCGCCACAGAAAAGTAAAGTAAGTAAATGTCAAAATGAAATAAAAATGTCGTTTTTTTCAACGCAAAATTGAACTAATTTTTAAACTAACAGCCATTAATTAAGATATGCTGCAGATTTGTTGAACTTTATCGTTTATTTTGGGCGAAACAGAGTTTAAACAACTGTTATGATCGAAGATATATGAGTGATATTCTGACTGCATGTTTTTCAACAAAATCCGCCATGATAGTCATTTTACATTTCAGCACCAATTTCGTATATGACATTCATTGTGTACATAATGATATACTTTTTATAAAATTACTTTACCTCACATGTGTCTACATTAATTACAGTATTAACCAGATGAAATACATTTTCAATGACAAGCATATTGGCAAAAGTAGGCATGTTTAATTCGATAGATACTTAACTCAAATGTAGTGGGAATTTTTGCATTATGAATACATGCAGTCAGATACATTAAAAGTATACGAAATTCTTTGTGCGTATATGCAAATATATGTACCTACTCTTGAATAGAATTACTTTACCTTACGTGTAATCATTATAAAACACGAGCCCTCCCGATTAAATAGAATGAAATTGTATGATGACATCACATAACATGCGTCCTTTTCAGAAAATTAACTGCAAAGGAAATGGATTATAAATAAAACAAATCATTTTTATTTAATAACAAAAGTATTTTCATTTCCTCATTTCCACAATATACAGATTCAATTCATATCACATATCTCACACACAATCGAGTGTTGTGTCGCTTATAATAAATATATGTATGTACATTATTGCGAGGTTTAGATGACAGGATACTATCATTGAAAAATACAATTTCTGATCTGGAAAGAGTAAACACACAATTATTATTATTTATATATTGTACAAATATGATTATTATTTGTAATCACTCGAATTGAACCAATAAATACGTCCGCGAAGAAATCATAAAATCTAACATCCTCAAAAACTAAAAAGTAACGTCAATTGTCAAACGAAAATTCGCAGATTACTAAACCATAGATGTAAAACGGTCAAAGACAATAATAAAACTCACTATAGGTTTTTTTTTCTTACAAATTATTATTATAGGGACTGCAAAAGTGATTCAATGATTGGTTGATAAGTTTTCTGTGTCGCGAAAACTAATGTTTATGATACAAATCAAAAAAATGTAACTGCTTCCATTAAATAATATTTATAATTTTAATAAAAGGCTATTATTAATATGGCAACATTAAGAATACACGCCATGTTGGTATTATGATTTTCTGTTTTATCGACTACGTTAGTGATGGGAATAATCGAATGAATTGGATATTCGAATGAATGATAATCGATTGGGGCAATAATCGAATAATCATTCGATTACAAATCATTCTTCGGATATTCGAAATTTTTTGCCCTAGGGGAAGATCAGCTACTAAAAAAAAGGTCATCGCCGAAAAAATATTCGAATTATTCCGATTATCCTAATTTTTTTAAAAAACGTTTTTCTGAATTTATAATTTAGGTAACACTGAATTCAGAGAGAGGTTTTGGTCGGAGCTTTTTTGCAAACGGACGATTCAGTGTGCTGAACTTCCGGACCTGTGCTGGGAGCCTATGAGTAATCGACTACACGGTGGTGGGTATAGTTGCCACGTTTATTTAATTAGAGATACGACGTTGGTGAGGGAATCCAAGGGTAGTGTGGGGTATCATATCCTAAGTCATATTTTGTCCAGCTCAAGCCATCGGGAGACGCCAGGGATCAAGAGGATCCAGTAATAGAATACCACCGTGTTTGGTATCGGATGAAAGGTCATACAAAAAGAAATTCAGATCTTTAGTCACACTTTTTTTTTTTTTTTTTTTTTTTTTTTTAATTTAGATGCGTAGCAAAGCACGTTGGGCAGCTAGTAGTAAATAAATAAAACCTATTACGTTATCATTTTTAAAACCAAAACCGTTTGACTAAAATATGTACACATAGTACAAGTAGGTTGTCAGTAGGCTACGTTGAACAGATTGTCAGTTTTTCATAACATCAATTATGACTGTGAAATTTTTCTTCAGTTTTTCTGTGGCACGAAAAACTGGACCGAATAATGAGTATATTTGCGCAGGGAAATAATCTACCTTAGTCTCATTTTTCCACACCTCATTCGTCTTGATAATTTGAGTACTAAACGCAATACATAACGAAGCACGAAACAATGAATAAGCGATGGACGTTAAGGGCTTGGCACCAAGAATGTCGTCACAGTCATTTCCCACGGCATTAAGGTTCAAAATCGCGTGAACAGACGCATGATGAAATGGTAAAAATAGTGTTTTTTTTTCATTATTTGGGGTTAATTTTGCGTCTATCAAAAAACTTTTACGGTTATTCCCTAGATTTTAATGCATATTATCAGTACAAAAAAAAATACTCCGCGACTTTCGGGAAACGAGTTTCCGTCTTTCGGTAAAATGAACAGAAGTGTTTTTAATTTTTTTTTGAGAAATCTATACAAGATATAAAAAACTTTTTCGGTTGTTCCCTAGATTAATATTCAATGCATCTACCCTATTTTGTTCCAAAACATATTTAGTAACGGTTGTCGAGATATAAGGTCTCCCGTTTTTAGAAATTTTTGAATTGTCGGTAAGCATACTCTTAAATACATAAAATATATTTTCCACCCTACACATGCTTCATTATTTGTTGCTTAAAATGCCCTCCACTAAAGGGAAATACGGATACGTTACATTAACATAAAAGATCTGAATTTATGGGTCTTGAATATCCCAAACTAATTGTTTACAAAATGAAGTACAGAATAAATCATTACCACAATTAAATATTACCCAGTCTCTTGTTTGACAGATCCACTCCAAATCGCTACAGAAATGAACCAATTCCAATTTACTTCTTTTCAACAAATGATGTTGGGGAGTTTGCACAAACCGAGAGTTGCACGAAAGGTGGACTGTACCTACAAAAATGTCAAGATTCACGATGTATCTATAAGACGATAGGAAAGACCATCATTTCCAATCCGTTAGTTTTGTCTATTAGCATATTCATTACTCGTTACAAGTTCTTGCATGACTTGGAGGCTTGTAATGCTGAAGAAAAAGTTCTTGCATATGAATTATAGTACTTAATATAAATTGTGTTAAAACTAGAAGGCAGAAACTTTGTGTAATATATAAGAGTAGTCTTTGAAGAAAGCAAATGTAAGATTGAAAGGCACACTATGCGTCTATACCAAATGCTTTTATTATAGGTACCTACATTCAACCAGGATAAAAAATCTTTCATTACAATAAAACAATATTCCAAAAGGCCGGCCTATTTCTATACTGGTAATATCTGGCAACTGACCCAAAACAGTAAATAGTCTAAGAGGTATGTGTTGTACTGAAAAAGAGGATCTTGAACTTAGCATAAATAGGTACATATAAATACCTTATATATATATACAGATTGTAGGATGGGAAAGGGTATGTGGTAGTGGGATTTGAATAAGTAAGGTAAAGTTACATAAGTCTAGTTTTGAAAGTGGAAATATTTTGTAGGTAGGAGTGTGACTGGTGTATTAAGTTATGACGGGACACATAATGTATCGAAGCAACTTAATATAACTAATCTCCATAAAGTCCATCAAACAAATTTTTGCAGCTGCCCAATATTTTTTAACCTTTAAACTTTGTAAAGTTTCTTCATCATTCATTCAGATGTCCAAAATACCTGACTATAATCAGATACTCGTACTTCCTCATTTATTTATATACGCAAGTGTACACTGTACAGATACATGATATGTATTATATTGATTTTAGACAAAATAACACTAACGTACATGTAATTTATTTCATATTTAGTTGTACGAACACACACATAGAATAATTGAGAAAACTTTTTCAATTAACTAAGACTTAGACTTAGACTAAAATTAGAAGGGATTAAAGGAGGTAGGTACTAGGAATTATTATATTAGATACTATAGTTTACCACACACATGTGGAATATTGACATTTCTCTCAGCTTTCGAGGAGTTAAAAGAAAGCGCTATCTAAAATATCTGTTTGTTCTATTTTTTTACTTAGGTACTCACATTCGCCTATCTAATCTATTTCGATGACTTTCATGCGCTGTGTTCACCTTATTATACCAAGCATCGGCTTTTCACCGAAGAAAATAATACAAGCACATGATGGCTCCCAGGACACTCCTGCTCAACTTTACGAAGCATTTCTCTGACGATTCTTCAATAATATTATACGACAATTAACATTTGCTCAGTCTTTACCACAAAACCCATCCTTCCTCAGACGACGGTTGTAATATCGGTGTCAAATTTGATGGGACGTTGAAGGATTTTGAAACAATTTATTAGACCATAACTTGTCGGTAAACATTATAGTAATATGTCTACTCTCACTCCGACGGTTACGCTACAATATGATACATTTTGTTGGAGAATTATAACATTATCATTTCAGCAGCTATTCAGTGAATATATCTACTGACATTTCGTAATTGGAAGAAATCATAGTCAATTAATTTAGGTATATATTTGACATTCTCGCTGCTAATTTTATCATTCACATTTTGTTGAACATATTATCATCCCAACTTTTAAGATGGTTGGGATCACTCCCAGACGAGTGGATAACCGTAAACTATATTAACTAAAGTAGAATAGAACCTAAAAATACTTCTTCTTCTTATTATTAGCCTCTTTGCCTCCACTGCTGGATATAGGCCTCTTCCTTTGTCTTCCACCATTCTCTGTTTTGGGCGCTTTGTCTCCACCCATGTCCCACCGACTCGATGATATCATCAGCCCATCTCTTTTGTGGTCTCCCTACACTTCGTTTACTTTCGTAGGGTCTCCAGCTCTTAGAAATTATTACGTACATATTATGTATGTGACAACACTGATAGATATTAGAATATGTAGGTAATTTCCAGGTAATCCAATTTAATTTAAATTAATTTTTTTAGTTTTTTAAATGAATTTCGGTTTTGGACCGGCTATTGCGGGTAAACTGCTAGTCCTATGAAAAAATTGACTTGACATTTTTTGTAGAGAATTTAGCAAGGATTATTTTTGTCATTGACTACTATCTTCTATCTCTTACCATATTCCTACAAAATGCGAAAAACCGCGAAGAGGGACCTTTTCGGGGGGGGCAGGGGGGGTTGCGGCAAGATTTTGATAGGCAACCCTAGTGCGATGTAAAACCCTATTGGTAAGCTATCATTTGTACCACATTTCGATCAAAAAACAGATACGTCATAAATTAAGCAGCGGGCTCTCGGACTATAAAGCCACACCACAAATCTCTACCACATATTATGTTTTCGAAAAACGATTCAAATTTCTACTACTACTACTATACCCTCACGCCACGTCCCTTGCGGGGTAGGCAGAGAGGACAGAGCGCCAGACATCCCTATCCTTACACACACTCTTAGCTTCCGTCACACTCATACAGTTTGTCATAAACGCTCTCCGATTCCTTTTACTCAAAACGCGCCCATCCTTGAGGATCTGGTCGACATGATCGGTCCAGTCCAGTCTCGGGCGGCCGCGCTTCCTCACACCTCTTCGTTCACTCAGATATATCTTTTTTGTCATCCTGTCATCCTTCATTCCCTCAACATGCCCAAACCATCTTAGTTTGTTCACATTCATTCTTGTTACAACACCAGTCTTGCAGTCACTCATTTCCTTAATAACCTCATTCCTTATCCTATCTCTCAGCGTTTCATTTCATTTCGATGTACATATTGGACAACTTGTAAAAGTAACCACGGTCCTTTGTTACATTCATACCCGCTTACGACGAACATTATTTAAGTAGATGATGGATGAATTTTGGTCTGTCTGATAATATTAGTGTTTCCCTTTAGTAGGTTTCCATTAATAGATTCCTTGTCAACTCATTCAATTTCGCATAAGTTAATTTATTTCAGAGATGGGATCATTTATATTACAATTCCAGTATCTCTTTCATGTTGTTGGTTGTGTTGCGGTTGACAGAGTTAGGTACCAGTCCAATGTCCATATCATATCAAGTATAGTATTAAAACTGGTTGGCGCAGTTGGTTGAGGCGGCAGTATCTCAAGCGGGAGGTGCTTGGTTCAAATTCCGGTGCTGGCGATGTATTCCACACTTTGCGATACAGGCTTTTTTTTTTCATGCAACTACACTAATATCGTGTACGATACGCGGGATTCACACAGAGCATTCTCATTAAGAAAATATTGTAAACTAGCTTAATCAGTCGTGCTTCGCAACGGCCAAATTTGTGTATGGATGACGGTAAAGAAACTAGTGGAAACGTCAAATCAATCAAACCTGTCAAAGTACTGCAAAGCAACTAAAACTGTTGTAAGAAGAACCAAACGAATACCGTAATGTATTACTAAGTGGGATTTTTCAGAATTTGGAGACATTACTTTTTTATCCTCACTGAAATTAAATTATATTTATTTTCCATCAGACATCAGTTACAGACACAATATACTATACTACCTATTATAATTATTGATAGAGAATGTAATTCAAAATTTTTAAGTAATCATCCTTACAGTGGGTACATATTGTAGGTACTCATGTAGAATTAGTATGGTAAGTAGGTAAGACCTTCTCTGATATGTTCCTTCGAAGAACTTTGAAGGGGGTGGTAGAGTGGCAGTATGAGTAGTTAGTTAATAAAAAAAATGCAAATTTTCCGCGAATAATTTTCACGGGTATTAAATACCTAATTCGTGAAATGTTTTCTTTATAAGTATTTTTTATATCTATCTATACCCTCACGCCACGCCCCTTGCAGGGTAGGCAGAGATGAGAGAGCGCCAGAGAGCCCTATCCTTACACAAACTTCTAACTTCCGTCACATTCATGCAATTTGTCATACACGCTCTCCGATTCCTTTTACTCAAAACGCGTCCATCCTTGAGGATCTGGTCGACATGTGTAATACTACAATTTAAATTAACTAACGTAATTCGTTGGTTATCGATCTCGTTTACCTATGTTAGATATCTACATATGTATGTGAATGTACAAAATTATAGCTGAAATTTAGGCAATAATTAGATTTTACCAGCTAATTGTATGATGTACCTTACATAAATAAACATGATCGATGGTTTCCTTTCTTCCTAACCTCACAGTAAAAGCATATCCGTGCTATACCTACTGACTTAATTGCCATACTATTTCAAAGACTTTCACGAACAAAGCAATTCAAATTACTCATTCGCTTATACCGCCCTAAACGTTTTTCTAGAGAACAAAGGGCGGTTACAATACTTTGTCATTCAGATGTGTTAAAAGAGAATAAACTGAACCCTTTCATTGTCTTGGTGTCAAATTAATTAGGCATATAAAGCTTTCGGTCAGATAAAGATAAGTCCTGTTATGTTATTACACAAAGCCGTTGTTATACTCAATGTATAAGAAGACTGCCCTACGGAAATTTAGTCACTTACTGTCAGTATAATGTTATTCAAATATTTACCAAAATGTGGATATTCAGAACAGTTGATGTGGCTTGATGCTAAATGTTTTGAAAATGCGTATTTTGTCCATTGTATTTGCAACGTAAGTTCTTGAGAATTTGTGTGCGTAGATTTCGGGGCGCTGTCATTAGTGACCTAACTGACCTGTCAAAACGACGCGAGCTCATTGATGCATGCGTCCTTAGAAAAATTTGCGTGGCCGAGATTGGCGCGCCCTCTTTACTCGCTAACGTCAATTTCAACATACCATCCAATACCGAAGGACAGTCGATAAGGCTTGTTGAAGAAGTCAGATACTTGGGTGTAACTCTGGACCGACGATTTTCTTTCATACAGCATGTTAGGACGGTTTCGGAGAAGGCCAGAACACTTTTTGCTGCCTTACGAGGACTTAGTGTGGGGACATGGGGTGTCCATCCAAAGTCTCTTCTCTTGATTTATCGTGCCACTTTTGTTCCACAGATTTCCTATGCTGCAAAGGTTTGGTCGCATAGGTTAGAAGTTGGCTCTGTGTGTCTCGCACTGCTTAGAGGACAAAGGCCACCGTTGCTGGGTTTGACAGGTGCATACCGTACTGCGGCTAGTGATGGGCTCCCGGTGATGGCTGGGGTTTTGCCAGCAGATTTAGAAGTTAGAGAGGCTGTTGCCAGGCGCTGTCTCAAGCGTGAGGGGATCACTGAATATTTTGGAATTGTTCACAGGTCGGAGCCCGGACGTAGTGGTTTAGAGAGAACAATGAGGAGGATACATGAGAAGACGATGGATATCTGGCAGGAGAGATGGGACTCGGGTAGAACTGGGATACATGTTTACAGATTCTTTCCGGATCTTCGAGCGAGAATGCAGCGCAGATTTGTTCTGCTGGATCACTTCTCCACACAATTAGTTTCAGGTCATGGAGATTTGAAAGGTAAGCTCTTCGAGTTAAACCTTTGCAGCGAACCGTGGTGTCCTTGTGGTGGTGGAGCACAGTATGCTGAGCATATCATTTGGGAGTGCGAGGTGATGAGAGAAGCGAGATATGAGATGTTTGGTGGTATGACGGAAGACACTCCCCGACCAATCTGGTATGGGGAGTTAACACTAAACAAGACCAATTTTAACTGTTTTAAACGCTTTGTAGAAGCATGGAAGCTGAAATGGGAGGAATTGCGTCGACCTGGTCTTGCTCCGAGTATCCTTGATTGAGTTTTCTTCCCTCAGTTGAGCAATAGGTGGATGAACGGCGGCTGAACTCTTTCGTTTGTGTGCGTCTCTTCTCCCTCTCATGGGATGTATGTATTTTCCCCAATGATGTTCCTTGGAACTTGCTGAGGCCTTTAATATTTCTTTTGTTTGTTTTATTTCTTCTGTTTGTCATCAAGCTGTGGTTTCCTTCGCACGTGGGCCGGGGACAACAGGTAAGTATGGATGACTATTTGTAAGAAACTGTGTTTTGTTTTCTGTATTCCGTGTATGTGCTGTCTGAATTGTAAAATGTTGTCCTCTAGATTAAGATTTAGTACGTAGAAATACGTAATTGTAAGATGATAGTTTCTAAGAAAAAAATGTAGTAGTGTGTAGATCCTTGCAGTGAGAGTCTCCTCCAAGGAACATTAAGGGTGTTCAGAGTAGTTTCGGGAGGGGTTTGTTGAGGGGAGCCCTTCCGGCGAACCTTGAGCCCTCCTCTGAAAAAATGTTTTGCTTAAAAGACTGGATGATATAGGAGCTAAAGCTCCTGAAACATCCAGGGGTGGAGGTGGGTTTACCCTTAATACCATCCAATAGACGAACATCAAATCCGTCACTTAACTAATGCAGGTTGGAGAAACCCCCTACACAGAGCGATGAGGAATTTCAACGACAAGTTTAGCGATGTCGACATCTTCAACGTCACTCCGTACCAGTTGAAAAGAACAATTCTTTGTATTCTTCAGGGTGATATGTAAATTTTAAATGATTTTCCCTTTATCCTTATCCTACACTTCCTCTCCCTATCCCATACTATCCTCTCCCTCCTTTCTAGTGATTTTTTATTTTTTTATTAATAAATGAATCTGGGTTTATTGAAATAAACCCAAATACATCTTTGCACACTTCACAAAAAGCTTGAAAAGCTTGTGTTGTGAAGTGGAGTAAGTCGGCATCGTGGATTTAACCCGCGCCCGCCGGATTAACAGTCGAGCGCGTTACCATCCAGGCTACCGACCACCTCCAAATTGGTGCATTGTTTTCATTTTAATGTGTTTGTGTAAGTAGTTTTATAATTTAATTTGACATATTAATTTACGGTTAGATTGTTGTTTTTTTTTGTTCTCTTCTTTAGACTTTTTTTATTTAATATTATATTTAATCATAGATTAGCTTTAATTTCTTACTTATTGACGATATAATATTGACTAAACTTGTACAACCTAATTAGGTCGCTGTTTGAACTATATAAATACTCCATGTCCATTATATTTCTATGTGTATTCAGTGTCTGTGTTGTACTTATGAAATAAATAAATAAATAGATTAGATGCCCATTGCCCATCCCATATGTGGACACTTGAAAGTCGAACGAACTTTTGACTAATGCATACCCTCATCTCATATCTGTCAATGATTTACCCACATTGTTGGAAACATCGAGATGGTATAGAATCGTCGATGAATTAATTGACAAGGATATGACATTGTATGTACTTCAAATACATTTCATTTCGAGGGCAAAGGGGGATAATTGAATTATTTATCAATGATATGTGGTTCTATTTACGAAGAAAAATTTGTTCGCATGAAATACCAACTACGTAGTTTTCTTTTTATTCGATTTTGTGTAGTGCTCCTAGTGCGTAGTGCTCCTGATATGATACGAGTATAATAAGTGAGTGCGAAATCTGAGTCTGTAACTGTAAATTTGATGAAAAAATGTTTAATATCTATATTCAAAAAATTACCCTTTAATTGTGAGACGGTAGTGAACGACTTATGCCCAATCCCACCAACTTTTACCTAGGAAGGAGAGCCTTAAGAAATTTCCATACAAAAACAGAGATAATATTCTATTTATTGAATAAGACACATCCGCTTGCAGCACCATCGCAGCCAAATTCCATATGAAATGCAACATGCAACTCACCTACTCTGGATGGAGATATTTAGGCACCTAACGTAGGTGAGTTGCATGTTGCATTTCATATGGAATTTGGCTGAGATGGTGCTGCAAGCGGATGTGTCTTATTCAATAAATAGAATATTATCTCTGTTTTTGTATGGAAATTTCTTAGGGCTCTCCTTCGTATGTTAAAGTTGGTGGGATTGGGTATCAAATTACCATTAAGACGTAATGTAGAATTCTCCCGAATCTAGCGTTACTCGACTGGTACCATTAATGATTATAATTGCAAACTTAATTGTTATAAATAACTATCCACTTTATATTATAATTTGACAGCTTTCATTAAACATCATTATTTGGGTCGAGGGCGTATTTGAATAATTTAATTCAAACCTATTTTACCAATCAATTGTTGAAAATTATTAATTTATATTATAGTGGTTTGATTCTGGATTACTGAAGAAGGAAGAAATGATCGAGGAAAGAGGGAAAACGGTGAAAATTGTGAATTAGATATAAGGTATTATGGGAAATGAGCAGATGTAGGGATGGGTTGACTAAAAGGATGAATGGGATGAAAAGGGGAGTTAGAAAATAAGGACTTAAGCATGTTTACAAATTTTAAGGCTTAGAAAATACTTCTCACTAAGCGACGAGCATGTATGATGGATTTCACGACGAAGAAGGTCTGGCTTTCTGCCCTTTGCCTACTATATGCAAGGGACTCGGACTGAAGAGCTTAAGAAATTACCTACTGTATTTTTTTTCTATAAAATGAATTTGGTTTTATTGAACCATAATACTTCTTTGTATTTTACACAGGACGCTATGAAAACTTGTGTCGTGAAATGAAATAAGTCGGCATGGGCATCAAGGTTCGAATCCGCGCTTACCCAATTGATAGTCGAGCCCGTTATCAACCCAGCACCGACAACCTGTTATTTCTTAGTCTTAGAAGATTGAAAGAGATTTATTGTAAAGACAAAACCATGAACTGATTACAGGTGATTCCCTCGTTTTAATGTCTTTCTAAATAAATCGTATTTTTCACTTTGGGTTAAGCGAGGTAACTACGAAGATATTTTTTATAGCCAATTCAATGAAATGGGCCTCTTTATTGGTTACCCTTTAACATACTTTAGACAGAGAATGGAGACAAATTGAAGTATATTTAGGATTTTTTCCGTCATTACATGAACAAAACCTTCAGGAATAAGAGTTTACTGATAAATGACAGTACGTAGTAAAAAGAATGATAATAAACTTGAGCTGGGCAGAATGGAGACTTGAACAGTTTTAGATCCTTGATAAGACACGAATTCTTTATTTTCAATCCACAGCAGGGTGCAAGTATAAAATATATTATACGACGTAATAGGCCTTGAATGTAGAGGCCAGTGAAATTTTACTAAGCCAATACAATCTTATAAAACAGTTTTATTATAGTGCGGTACCTTGATCCAAACGAAATCAACGTGAATAGTTACACACAGGCTGTAGCGGATCCATGATTCATTTTTGGAAGGGGCTGGGAATCGGTTTCACCCAACTATTTTGGTAAATAAGAATAATTCCTAATTTCGCTTAAACATGTTTTTGCTCTGACTGCATTCCAGCCCAGTTCCATTTTAGTGAGGCTGTTTTTTGGGACACATCTGTCACCTTTGTCATCTCTCCAATTCACTCATTTCGCTTTCTGTCTCGCAAGCTGTTGTTTAGCATCCTTCTCTCTGGACATGTAGTCAGAGCAGCAGATGACCGGTGGACCAAGAAAACCTTGGAGTGCCACAGAGAACCGTAAGCAGAAACTCAGGGAGACCACAGTCAAGACGGTCCGATGACATTAACAAAGTGGCAGGACACCAATGGCACAGGGTAGCTGCTGTCAGGGAACGTTGGAAGTCGGGAAGGGAGGCCTACGTCCAATAGTGGACTGCAGAGGCTGATATGATATGACACACTCTCTATCCATACTTACATTTATTTCCACAAGGTGTGAATCAATGCCTTCTATGGTGACTGCACCAGTTTCTCTTTCTTATGTCATTCAGTAAAGGAATACTTACCTACGCAAAATTAGCGTAGGTCTCGATCCATAGTACAACGACAATTTAAAATATTTTTCTCGCTTAGATTGTAGCAAAAAATCTATTGCTGCACTCGGAAAATGTAGAGAAAAGTGAGAAACTAACTCGCACCTAAATACCTACATTCTTATTCATAGTCGGTCCGCAGTTCAGCGCAACAGATTAGTACGCGACGATCGTCGTTTTAGCTGGTAAATATTTGCTTGACTAATACTCATACTTCAAAGAGAAATATGAAATAATTAGACTGTTTCTATGCGAATTCAATGTCTGCGTGTGTGCTTTGTGGGAAATAAACAATAATAATATAAATTTTGTGATAAGAATGGATGAAATCAGTTCATCAGAGTATAGCAGATCAAAATTATTAGCAAAATTGTGTCGAGAATCGTATTATATCCAAGAGGATTCATTGTTCTTTATTGAAGCAAACCATGAATATTATAATGGAAACAGAATCTATACGGTAAAGTTTCCCGAGTAAGTACCCACTCTACCATGAAATACATTTAAATATTATTTCCGTAGCATCCTTTATGACTAGTGATTTTCAAATTGTTTCTTTTATTTCTACTTTATCTGTTCTTTCTAATGCATTCGGAATATAAATATGCCACTAAAATGGAAGTACTCCTTGCCTCTGGAGCACCCTAGTCTGAAAGGCTCTTCTATGGACCCTTAAGGGGACCCCAGTAAAGAAATAAATAATATGAAAATAGAATGAGAGTTTCGTATTAGAATTATTTTTATTTTATTTTATATTATTTGTGACACCCACAGAGACATCAACAAAACATGAATACACCATCACACAAAAAACAAGTTACCCCATGTCGACTCTCCAATCTCCAACAACAAAGGCCGTCAAAAGAAATAAAACCAACTAAAGCCAATCAGTGCTCGCAAAAATACCACCAAACTACGAAGTCATTATATTATATTTAACCGTCTCCGTTGTTTCCTAGTATCGCCTTATAGGTGGACGACAATGTGCCACAAGCTTGTCGAAAAAACAAGCCGCATGCTACAACCAGATCGAATCATCTCGAAAAGTGGCGCACACGACCAGGCAACATTATTTATTTATTTATTTAAACTTAAAGTAAACAACAAACACATATAAATATACAAAATGAACATGGTACAGATTATAAAACGTTGTTCACTAGGGCGAACTTATCCCAGAACTGCGATTTCTTCCAGTTAACCCCATGATTCAACTTGAACCATGCGGCAAAGCGACTTGTTTTGTGTCGCTTCGTGTTCAATAAACTATAAGAATGTTGTAGCGTGCTACGTTATATGTTGCCTCGGTGGGATTGGGCCTTTAGAGTTCCATTGGCCTTCATCCATGACTTTGGCCTCTTTAGTACAAACGGTTTAATTTACAAATACGATAAACAAATACATAATAGCTTCGTAATAACGTACCTTCAGAATTTGCTTGCGTACTGAATTATTGTTTTACGTACCAGAATTTTGTTGGCAAATATCCATTCCAATTAATGTCAAAATAATAATACAATTGTGGTTCGTAATGTAATAATTACGTTTTCTCCAATGCATTATAATAAAATGAATTCATAAACAATGTTCGCAAACAATAATTCTCAATTTATTATGGAGTTACATACTAGGTAGGTACAAAAACATTTTAATGGTCGTATTCGCCTATGTGTAGGTTGGTACGTAGAAGCTAATGCTTTGATTATTGAAGTATAGTACCAAATCAAATTATTTTCTGGTATTTGGTACTGGTATTTAGCGGTGTAGCAACGTCACTATGCAGTATGCATAAATGGGGCAAGAGGGAACATCCCCAATGCCAGTGCGGGCAGATAGAGACGGTGGATCACATTGTGGGGCACTGTCCCATCAAGGTTCGAGGGGGATATTTGGGAATTCCAGGGGACGCCAAGGGCCGCGGTGCTCTAACTCAGACTCCCAGATCGTTGGCACAATGGTCGCTTTCGCATAGGAAAGAAGAAGTATGCATATTATTTATATTATGTATTTATTAATAATGCCTTCAAAAGAGTCATCATTTCACCAAAAAGATACAAAACCAACGATGAAACACCGTTACTACACGCACGTTTGTAAGTCTCGTATCCCTAGAAGGATCATAACAACAATAAAAAATGTCTTAAAATATAAGCAACGGCTTTCCTGGTGCAGAAATTCACTCTTCGTCGCCGCTATAGGTACACTTACTATTTAATTAATTTATTTATTTATTTTACGTATAAGGGATACTGACAGAGAGCTAACAACACATACACAATAACGAAAATAAATGAGAAACGTGTCAACCATCCAATTAGAAGTGTCTACAACTTACATAAACTATCATTCACCATTAGTTTATACCTACATCTATTATTTAATTAATTTATATTCGCACAGTGCGCCATCAGGCAAACAAAAATCATCACCAAATAATATTAATGAATCCAGCATTATGTAGCTAGAGCAAATATATAATGCATATAAATCCAACACAATTAAGGGATTGGTACCAAGAATGACGTCACAGTCATTTCTCACGGCATTAAGGTTCAAAGTTGCGTGAACAATCGCATGATAAAATGTTAAAAATTGCGTTTTTTCAATTTTTTGTGGTTAATTTTGCGTCTATCAAAAAAACTTTTACGGTTTATCCCTAGATTTTAAGGCATATTATCAGTATAAAAAAAATACTTCGCGACATTCAGGAAAGGAGTTTCCGGCTTTCGGAAGAAAGATCAGAGGTGTTAAACGCATTTTTTTTGAGAAATCTATACAAGATATAAAAAATCTTTTACGGTTGTTCCCTAGGTAAATGTTCAATGCATCTATCTTATTTTGTTCCAAAGCATATTTAGTAACGGTTGTCGAGATCTAAGGTCTCCCGTTTTATCATGCGATTGTTCACGCTATTTTGAACCTTAATGCCGTGGGAAATGGCCGTGACGTTATTCTTGGTACCAAGCCTTTAAAATAAAAATACACAAATGCCTGGCGCTGCTGTTATGCCGGTGGATGTAAGTACCTGTAGGTAGGTACCTAACTACCTACTGATAACGAGTAAAATAAAATAAATAAATAATATATTGTGTTACGACTCTGGTAAGGTATTGTTTTTTATCGCGATTGTATTTTTAATCACAAATCTTGGGAAATTGCCTTATATATATTTATATTTATTGATTGGTAACAGTGGTCAAGAGTATTTTATCAAGTTATCTGATTTTTTATTCTGTTTTTATTTTTTCTTATAAATATATTTTCTTACTTTATGTTTACTATTCCTTTTTCTCTTTTGTCCTGGGATTAACTGGAAGAAATCGCAGTTCTGCGATAAGTTCGCCTTAGTGATTAACGATTTATAATCTGTACTATGTGCATTTTTTATGTTTGTACCTATGTTTTAATTGTTCACGGAGCGGAACAGGGAAGCTAGGGCTTGTTCATTGCATTACAAGTATGTCACATTTGGGGAACTATTTGGGGAACTCATGCACGGAAAAGAAACCAGGGTGGCCAGCGCAAGCGATACAAAGACGTCCTTCATACCATCTTGAAGGACAGTAATATCCAGCACGCCTGGGAACAAGATGCTGCGGACCGGGCCAAGTGGACACACGCTATCCACACATCCATCAACCGAAGGACAGAGGGCACCCTGGCCACCCGGAGGAGAACATCCATGCCCTAAATGTTATGGGGTTAACTGGAAGAAATCGCAGTTCTGCGATAAGTTCGCCCTAGTAAACAACCTTTTATAATCTGTACTATGTCCATTTTGTATATTTATATGTGTTTGTTGTTTACTTTAAGTTTAAATAAAGTAAAGTAAAGTAAATGTAGTAAAATATGTATGTCTCGGATCGGCCTATTTAGCCACCTGAGTTGGCATAGTAGAATGGAGTTACGACGCGATCCACCATGAACCCCCAGCGCTCACAATACTCCCCCTATCGAGTTGTTGGCATGTATTGACATTGACATAGTTGTTGGCATGATTAGGCATTGTGTTATGCTGGTGCCACACTCTTGTCGAGCGTCCACAAGATTTGTGTTAATGAGTAAAAATGCGAATGGATGGGGCGTTTGGTTTGGCTCGTGCACGAAACCAATCGTTAAATCTTTTCACTCATGAGCACAAAAATTATAGACGCTTTGCCAGCTTGTGGATGAGGCATAAGGATTTTTCTTTCTGGATCCAAAGATAACTCAATATTCGGAAGATAATCCCGGCCAATTTTCAGTCACGCAAATCCCGGAATCGGTAGAATTAAATATTTTCTCAAGAAATTATAACAAAGGCTCGATTTATTTTACATTCAAAAAATTGTCAGCGACGCCTTTACATACTCGTAATTGTTTCGCCCGAAAGATTCTGTTCTGTTTGAAAAACATGACAAGAATAAGTTTGCTCTGGCGTCTTTTTCTTTATAGCTTTGATTGGATTTGGCTTTGGTAACGATACCAAAGAATTGTGAATATATATTCAATTTCAATTGAATTTATTAAATGAATAATAAAATAAAAACGCGCATAAATATTATTTCGAAACCAAAGAAACTGCTAGTCTATCGCTCAACATCCAATATTTATTAAGGTACTGTATATTTAGCCTATAATAAAAATGCAATTTTTCCATTTTTTTCGCATTTCACCAATGTAAGTTCTAACCATAGCCTCGAACTATTTTCGAGCGTCGTTTCCATTTTCTTTTTCTTCTTGTCTTTACTGAATGATTTAATGTGATGTAAATGCTCAATATTAACATCGATATTGAATACCATCGATACCATTTTTTTAACATGTTGTGTTGTATTGGTAAAAAAAAGGATTAATTATATAAATAAATAAATTTGTACAATGTAACTCATTAACTTAATACGCTGCTGCTAAAATTATTTATAATTAATTTCATTATATATATTAAATGATTTACATAAAACGATTATCATTTCATAATTTATGATATTCCAGAAATTCAAGCTGTCTAAATGTCGATCATATAATTATATATTATCCTGCTTAAAAACAATCATTTCGCCCACCCAAGACAACATTGAAGGTAATAAAAATATACTTTACATGCCCAAATGTCGTGTGGAAATGCAGATTACGCTAGAAAATGTAAATATATCTTTTCTCCTTCGTTAATATCATTATTAATTTATACGTAAAAAATATTGGAAATCGCTTGTAATTCATAAAATCCCGTGTGCGTACTTAAAATATCGATGGCTCGATGTGTGATTCGATGATGATATCACGTGCCTATGGAAGATGTAATTTAATAAAAATATATTATTTGCGATTTTATTTTAAGAGTAAAAATAAGTCAAATCATTAAATAAGCCTTACTTGTCGCATTTTTAGTCGAAATGTGCATAAATTAACAATGATATCAACCAAAATACGGAAGCTTACCGATAGAAAGATACATTACAATTTGAGGCTAAATATCAAACCACAGTCCGAAAAACCACGTTAGGGGATAATAAAATGTTTTTTTAAATTAAAATGCATCCTTAGATGAGCGAAACAATTGTATATTAACGTTAAAATATCTAATTACAATCACATTTTGACACTGTGAAAATCGTAAACGTCAAATATCAACAAAAGAATACTTATTGAATTTCATGAAAACGAAGAAATGACTTCACACACATTTTCATAGTGTTGTATTGAAACAAATGCTTTACAACCGATCTAGTCACTATGACGAAATATATTTGATTAAGTACTTCAATAATCAAAGGTTCTAACCATCTAAGGTTAGTGGAAATTCTGTCGCAGAATTATTTAATTTTGTCTTGCGTATTTGTTTATCACCCACAGACGTTGAATACACATGAAAACAATTTAAACATTGGAAATATGAAGAATTTAAACAAAGCCCTAACTACACACAAACAATAAAATATAATAATAAGTAAATAAATAAATAAATCTGTATTAGCCACAGACAAAATACAAATATATGTAAGTAACAAATAAATCTTATAGTCCGAGAGCCCTCTGCTTAATTTATGACGTATCTGTTATTTGATCGAAATGTGATTGATATAAACGATAGCTTACCAATAGGGTATTACATCGCACTAGGGTTGCCTATCAAAATCTTGCCGCAACCCCCCCTGCCCCCCCCCGAAAAGGTCCCTCTTCGCGGTTTATCGCATTTTATAGGAATATGGTAAGAGATAGGAGAAAGTAGTCAATGACAAAAATAATCCTTGCTAAATTCTCTACAAAAAACCCTAAGTTTAATTTTTCGTAGAACTAGCAGTTTACCCGCAATAGCCGGTCCAAAACCGAAATTCATTTAAAATATTAAAAAAATGTATGTAAACTAAATTGGTTGAAAATTGATAAGAGCTATAGAGGGGAAAATATGTTGTAGGGTTTCTCACCTATGTAACATCATCCACCAACAATATATTAACCATCATTAATTAAGAAAAGGTATAATGAATTATTATTTTTATTCTCTATAACTTGTTATCATCTCATACATACCTGCTAAGTAGGTGTACATTTCTAGAAAGTATGTAATTGATATTTTCTTTTTGTTTTCATTACAGATACTTGTTTATCTCCGGGAAAAGCAAAAAAGAGCAAATTAATCATAGTGCGTAAGTACCTATCACTTTTAATATACCTTTGTGTATAGAGATTAGGCCCATCACGATAATAATTATTCAGCGAAAACCAAGTTTCGATTCAAATCTCCAATTGATTTTATGAAACTCTCTATAGTTTATACTATTTATTACCACACCATCACAAACAGACATCACCTACACTAAGGTGACCATATTTTTAAAAATAAAAAGGAGGACAAAAAAGGCTTAAATAGCGCCGCAGGCGATTTTTTTTTTTTTTGAATAATGAAGGTCGGTATGTTGTTTGATATATTTTCTTGAGAATGTTTTCCATAAAGGATGTATAAAAAAAATAGCGCCGCAGGTGAAATATTTGTCATATGACGTACCAAATTATATATACCTACACAAAAGGTAAAGATAAGTAGCGCCGCAGGCAAGTTTTTTTTAGGAAACATTGCATTTTAATGTACCTATTTTTATACTATAGTACCTACTAGTTAATTCATGGTATGATGAAAAAACGTGTGATTTTGAGATTAACAGAGTAGTTTTAAAAAGTAAAAAAAGGAGGACACTTTTGGAGGGAGGACAGAACCTAGAAAAGGAGGACTGTCCTTCCAAAAGGAGGACGGGTGGTCACCTTACCTACACATATAAAATATAATGATACTCGTAAATACCTAACACAGTACAAAACGTTTAAGTGGCGCCCTGTTACGTGTGTATGGGCGTCGTCAGGGGGGGGCAGGGAGACAGCTGCCCACGCCCCTAGAGATCGGATTGAATTGAAGTTGTAAAACCTTACAAAAGATCACATGACTACAGCACATTTTCTCATTATAGCATAAATTTTCTAAAATTAGTATGAAAATCTAACAGTTTCATAAAAAAATTGCCTGCGGCGCTATTATTTTTCCTCTTTTTTATAAAAAAAAAAAAAACATTTTTCATACATATTATTATTGTGCAAAGTACTACATACATTTTCAAATAAACAAATTCACCACTGGTGAATCCAGGAAATCAATATACATTGTAAGTAGAAAACAACAGTCAATGAATGTCAGTGAAAATAAATAAGAATATTGTCAACAGATAATAAAATCTTAACCTAAAAATAGTACGCCACACTACAACATTAAAGTTATGATTAAATTCCCATATTGACATTCTATAATTCTATAAGTATTATGTTCTCTTATATGATATGACAGGACTTGCTTATACTATACTACTATAACTTACTTAGATGGGTACATATATTTTATAGAAATGTAGAATATATCTTCGAAGCAACAATAGATCCTAATATAGTATGTAGTTGTTATTAATAGACATAGACTTACTAAGCTATACGGAGAGCATAATTCTAGCCTATTATACGAGTATATATCTATTATTGTTGCTTTTATTAATGCCAGCGGTTTATGCTAGTCTAATATTCATATTCACGAGGGGTAATTTACACGGACGTACCGCCGAATGTAAAATCCGTGAACGAAAGACAGTAGGCATACATGTATACAAAACGAAGTAACTAGAGTTAGAAAGTTGAGGGATTACCTACATATTGGGATGAGGATGAAATTGAGCAACTTGAGTCGTATTGGACATGTAGAGAGAATAGAGAAGTTCCTGTGGGTGTTGGGAACTAGGTACTTATATAAATTCAATGCTACCTATAATTTTTAATGAAAGTGAACCGATGGCTATCACGTATCACTCGAAACCGGGTGCTTTGCCTAAAAAGAGACAGAGAGAGAACCCGTGGCTGGGACATGTAGAGAGCATAAATGATGAAAGAATAACAAAGATGAAATACCTGGGAGAAAGACAAGGTGTAAGGAAACGCGGCCATCCACGAACCACATGGGTTGACCATGTAGACCAGATTCTCAAGGACGGACGTGTTCAAAGAGTATGTATGACAAATTGCATGAATGTGACCAAAGTAAGAAGTTGAAGGTCTCTCCTCACACACAGGAATAACACAGCCTTTTTATTCGCACTTTCAGCCCAAAGTTACTCAGACGGCTCCAGGGTTAGCCGGAAGGGCACCCCCAAGCAACACCGTCCGGAATGACACCTTCAACATCCCTGCTACAAGGATGATAACAAATAAGAAGTATGTGTAAGAAAAGTAAAGTAATTTTCTCTCTGCCTAACCCACAACAGATGCGGCAGAATAGGAAAAAATGGTGATTGAATTTCGCAAAGTCTAGACCGCGAATAGAGAGCGTCGTGAATAAGGAATGAAGTGAAGCAATGCAGGATAGTGATGGATTATGAAACATATAGATTATACAATACCCACGTCATACACATGTCATACAAGCGGACAATACAAACTGACATTTCTCACACAATTAGGGATACCATACCATACAACACCTGGTCTGGGAACTAGAAATTTATAATTATTTTATTATTATATTTAGAAATAATCTCATACGAATTATAAACTTATTATTATAAACTGGTATTAAGAGTGTGCATACCGACATTTCAAAAATTTCTAAAAACGGGAGACCTTATATCTCGACAACCGTTACTAAATATGCTTTGGAACAAAATAGGGTAGCTGCATTAAACCTTGATCTATGGAATAACCGTAAAAGTTTTTTTATATCATGTATAGATTTCTCAAAAAAAAAATATTTAAAAACACCTCTGATCTTTTTTCCGAAGGACGGAAATTCGTTTCCCGAAAGTCGCGGAGTAAATTTTTTTCTTGTGATAATATGCATTAAAATAGAAATAGAACTAGAAATTTATAATTATTTTATTATTATATTTAGAAATAATCTCATACGAATTATAAACTTATTATTATAAACTGGTATTAAGAGTGTGCATACCGACATTTCAAAAATTTCTAAAAACGGGAGACCTTATATCTCGACAACCGTTACTAAATTTTCTTTGGAACAAAATAGGGTAGATGCATTGAACCTTTATCTAGGGAATAACCGTAACAGATTTTTTATATCTTGTTTAGATTTCTCAAAATAAATTTTGAAAAATACCTCCGATCTTTTTTCCGAAAGACGGAAACTTGTTTCCCGAAAGTCGCGGAGTATTTTTTTTGTACTGATAATATGCATTAAAACCTAGGGAATAACCGTAAAAGTTTTTTGATAGACGCAAAATTAACCTCAAAAAAATGGAAAAAAACGCTATTTTTACCATTTTATCGTGCGATTGTCACGCGATTTTGAACCTTAATGCCGTGGGAACAGACTGTGACGTCATTCCTGGTGCCATGCCCTTAAAATAAACAAGTAATAAAAAAACAGCAAATTTTACAATGATTAACATATTACTTACAAACAGACCAGCAAAATTTTCACATTTTACATACAATATAATAAATACATACATAGGTTTGGCAGACTGCGATGCTGTAAGATACATGAGGTTGAGAACTTTGGGCAAGCACCAGATAGAGGTGGAATCACTTCTTACCATCGACCCCCTCCGAGTGCTAAACTTCGTAAGACGCCTAGGACTAGAGGGGCTGCTCTAACTGGGTAGTTACCAGATGGGCAAAGTAGGGGGAGTACAATAGATCTTATAGGTCGCAGTACATAATACACCCCATCTAATAAAATAAAAAATAAAATAGGTTTGGGAATAGGTTACATACTGCATACGGGTATAATAATAAATCCCTATCTCCCGTATGGTCTGACGACATTGTCCAAAGGACCGACGGAACCTGGAAGGCCATGTTAATTAATTATTCGTGATGTTGAAAATTGTCCTGACGTCGTAAAAAATAATGATATTATGACAGTCTGTAGTGTAGTGAGGTAGGTTCATTATTAAACCACTTTGAAGTTTATATTAGGCTCAGGGTTAATGAGGACCCTCACCTCCACCACTATTTATTATTCATCTTTAAGGGCTTGGCACCAGGAATGACGTCACAGTAATTTCCCACGGCATTAAGGTTCAAAATCGCGTGAACAATCGCATGATAAAACTGTAAAAGTAGCATTTTTTTCCATTTTTTGGGGTTAATTTTGCGTCTATCAAGGTTATTACCAAGATTTTTATGCATATTATCAGTACAAAAAAATTACTCCGGGACTTTCGGGAAACGAGTTTACTTCTTTCGGAAAAAAGATCAGAGGTGTTTTTCACAATTTATTTTGAGAAATCTATACAAAATATAAAAAATCTATTACGGTTTTTCCCTAAATAAAAGTTCAATGCATTTACCCTATTTTTTCAAAGCATATTTAGTAACGGTTGTCGAGATATAAAGTCTCCCGTTTTTAGAAATTTTTGAAATGTCGGTATGCATACTCTTAAGGGGTATTAAAATTACTATTAGACAAAATTACGTAAGTACCATACTGTAATTTTCAATGAGAGTAAGACATCAGACGTTTAATCAGAGACAGAGTAAGAAATGGGGTGTTTAGAGATATGAGTGGATCTGAGACACTGGGAGAAAAGTGAACAATTTGAAATGCTTTGGGATGGGGGTGTCTGAGGATAGAATAAAAAAAGGAATTATTTCAGTTTGTAGAAGAGTAAATATGTACAAATGAAGCACCTTCTATCCTTTCCGAAATCATTAGGTTTACAATATACATATTTGAAACCTTTGATTATTGAAGTACTTAATCAAATATATTTCGTCATAGTGACTAGATCGGTTGCAAATCATTTGTTTCAATACAACACTATTAAAAATGTGTGTGAAGTCATTTCTTCGTTTTCATATAATTCAATAAGAGTATTCTTTTGTTGATATTTGACGTTTACGATTTTCACAGTGTCAAAATGTGATTGTAATTAGATATTTTAACGTTAATATCCAATTGTTTCGCTCATCTAAGGATGCATTTTAATTAAAAAAATCATTTTATTATCCCCTAACGTGGTTTTTCGGACTGTGGTTATATATTTAGCCTCAAATTGTAATGTCTTTCTATCGGTAAGCTTACGTTTTTTGGTTGATATCATTGTTAATTTATGCACCTTTCGACTAAAAATGCGACAAGTAAGGCTTATTTAGTTATTTAACTTATTTTTACGCTTAGAATAACATCGCAAATAATATATTTTTATTAAATTACATCTGCCATAGGCACGTGATATCATCATCGAATCACACATCGAGCCATCGATATTTTAAGTACGCTCCCGGGATTTTACGAATTATAAGCGATTTACAATATTTTTTACGTATAAATTAATAATGATATTAACGAAGGTGAAAAGATATATTTACATTTTCTAGCGTAATCTGCATTTCCACACGACATTTGGGCATGTAAAGTATATTTTTATTACCTACAATGTTGTCTTGGGTGGGCGAAATAATTGTTTTTAAGCAGGATAATATATAATTATATGATCGACATTTAGACAGCTTGAATTTCTGGAATATCATAAATTATAAAATGACAATTGTTTTATGTAAATAATTTAATTTGCGTAATGAAATTAATTATTAATTCTAACGGCAGCATATTAAGTTAGTTGGTAACATTATACAAATTTATTTATTTATATAATTAATCCTTTTTATTTGTTTACCAATACAACACAACATGTTTAGAAAATGGTATCGATGGTTTTCAATATCGATGTTAATGTTTAGCATTTACATCACTATCATATAGAGTTAATTGTGTAAGAAGAAGAAGAACAGGATACACACTTCGAAAATAGTTCGAGGCTATGTTTGAAACCTATCTATTACAACGGACGAATTAACGAGGGATAAAGTAAGTAAGTACTTACTTTTAATTTTTAAAAAAGAGTGATTTTAATTTAAAAGTACTTACGTCATTTTACGCTAAAAATGAACAATGCCTTGCCTTTCATGTTGCCTTCAGGGGAGACTCATTCCCCTATTGTTTATGTTATAAAAGTCCATCATTTTATTCATTATAATTAGTACGATATTACCATACCTTGTTTCATCTATCTATAAATCAGAGGCCGAACTGGGAAGAAATGTAATGTCCAAACCGGCCCACTTTTTCTGTCGGCCGGGAAGGGGAGAGAAATTTCGTGGAGTCCCGAGGAAAATATTGAAAGGCAGCCCACAAACGGGCCAAGCGGCCCCCGATTGTTCTAAATTTTAAAATAATGAAAATAGTCGAATTGGATATTAGCTATTAGGCGAATAAGCATTATTCGAATTTACTGTAAATCGTGAACTTGGCAACTTTTGTAAGTTATTCGAATATATATACGGAATTTAAAACATATCACCTTCAGCTGTCATCGAAAATTATTCGGCTTACACCATTTTTTTTCTTCGAGATTACGAGCCTACAAAATGTTTCGAGTAGTTATCAATAGATGGCGTCATTTTTACAATATTTATTGCTATAATTATTTTTTAAGTTTACCAGGTGAACATTGAGTTCCTTCATGTTTAATTTTTACATTTTATTTTATGAATTGAACTGGTAAATAATGTAGTAGTACAAATTTATTAAGTGGAAGAATATAAAATAAAATCTATGTTGTTTATTGTTCTTCTTCATCCCTAGGCCCTGATTCGGGTACTTGGACACGTCAAGGTTACAATACATATTATACAGCCACAATATTAGGACTATGAAATAATGAAACAAAATCTAAAGTGTTCTATTGGCATTTCGTCATGAATTAATGAAATAAATACTATCTATCTATCTATCTATACCCTCACGCCACATCCCTTGCAGGGTAGGCAGAGAGGACAGAGCGCCAGACAGCCCTATCCTTACACACACTCCTAGCTTCCGTCACATTCATGCAATTAGTCATACACGCTCTCCGATTCCTTTTACTCAAAACGCGTCCATCCTTGAGGATCTGGTCGACATGATCGGACCAGGTCAGTCTCGGACGGCCGCGCTTTCTCACCCCTCTTCGCTCATTCAGATATATCTTTTTTGTCATCCTGTCATCATTCATTCTCTCAACATGCCCAAACCATCTTAGTTTGTTTACTTTCATTCTTGTCACTACACCAGTCTTGCAGTCACTCATTTCCCTAATAACCTCATTCCTTATCTTATCTCTCAGCGTTTTCCCGCACATTCTTCTTAATGACCTCATTTCTACTGCATTCAACCCTGATTCATCCTTCTTCATCCACGTCCACGTCTCACTAGCATACATCAGGGTCGGCACCAAGACAGCATTGTGCACTAGCACTTTTGCTTTCATAGACACATTGCTACTACTAACAATCGGACCGAGCGCACCATTCGTCCTAGTACCGGCCAGCTTCCTTCTTTCAATGTCTCCATCACAGCGTCCATCTCAAAATATTGGGCTAAATACTGGTTGGCGCAGTTGGTTGAGACGGCAGTCTCTCAAGCGGGAGGTGCCAGGTTCAAACCCCGGCACTGGCGATGTATTTCACACTTTGCTATACAGGCATTTACCCTAGTGTAAGGTGTGCAGGAAAGTATTTGGGTTTGTGTACCCAGATTCTTTAAAAAAAAAAAACTAGTTATACAGGAATATGTTCAATAGTTCGTGTAAGGAAGAGTATGGAAGTCTGGCGATCTTTGCTCTCTGCTACCTTACAAGTTACAGCTACCTCCGGCTACAGGTAGTCTATTCATAATAATTTGTGTAACATCAAAGTAACTATAATGATACCCAGGAATATTGAATTTATTAATTATTTCGTAGGTATAAGTATTTCTTTTGATGTGTCATCTCCACCTGTACTCTAACGTATTATTAATTGATGCTATAGTTGATTTATATGACTCCATTATTAATATCAAACACTTTGAATGTAAGTATACGTCATGATATATATAGTACCTAAGTGTTCGTAAAACTTATAGCGTATTTTACAATGGATTGCAGTGAAAATTCACAAAAATCATCCTACCGATCTGCTTTAGGTTTTAACGTTGCCATTTTTGAAAAAAAGAGCTTTTTTAAAGAGATATTATGTTGTAAAATCTAAATATGAAGAACACCAAAGCAAGGCGGCCATCTTGGAATTCATATTGAACTTTATTTTCTAACCATAGATTATTATTAGTAGACGGGTGATGTCCGATATAACAGACCATAGATTGTAATTGGTACCTAATTAATATAAGCTGTGCCCTAACGTTGCCGGTTTTTTGGGAAAAAGCGTAAGAGATATATGCCATGGTGATGTGGGGATCCAAGGGTTGTGTGGGGTCATGTGTGGTATCAAATTAAAGGGCGTTGAAAAAGAAAATCAGATCGTAAGTCATATTTTGTCTAGCTCAAATCATCGGGTGACACCGTTCCGTTGCGAAGCACGGGTAACTCCTCTAGTAGGTACATGTTATTAAAGTCCGTTGAATAAAGAATTTTACCTTGCAAGTCGAGAAGTTATAACTGAAAATCGCCCAAAATTTCGTCGGTTTTTGGCTCGCTCTAGTGAACGCACAAGAGTGGGGAGGTCGCAAATTTGGATTCTGAACTACAAGACCAACCTACATAACATATCCAAAAATCAGAAATACTTCTCGATCTGCAAGGTAATGTACCTACCATGTTCGTTCAACGGGCTTATATTTTAATTAAGAGTAAATTGGAATAGGTTAATTTAGTAGGTACTAGAACTAAGTGCAAGTAGTACCCAGCTGACTGTCATGTGAAAAACAATAATATCATTTTTTTTTCAGTGTTAACTCACGAGAATGTTTATAATTAAAATAGTCTAAATTCATAATTTGGTGTAGCGTTGAAAAAGATGTAGTTGTGATGAATAATGAAGTTAAGGTGTAATATGTTTGAAAAAAGAAGCCGAAACATGCCACATAAATAATTCAGATATGCTACGCTACACATATTGAAAGTGTTTTATTAAATTATGTCATTATTAAGGGCTTGGCACCAAGAATGACGTCACAGACATTTCTCACGGCATTAAGGTTCAAAATTGCGTGAACAATCGTATGATAAAATGGTAAAAATAGCGTTCTTTCCATTTTTTGAGGTTAATTTTGGGTCTATCAAAAAACTTTTACGGTTATTCCCTAGATTTTAACCCTCTCACTACCAGAATATAATAGAGGGGTCATAGAATTTTTTTGTCTATGGATTTAATATCTATATATTTATATATGAATTTAGAAAAAAAAAAATTGCGTTATTCCGTTTAGGACTTCGCCCCATGCCCTCCACGGAGGACACTGGTAGTTCTTTACTGGTAAAACATATTTAGTTATAGACAATAAACATTCTATAATAAGTTTACCATGGATTAAGTATAAGACTTTGCTTCAAATGAATTTTACTTGTTTTTGCGTTCTGTCCTCCATGAAGGACACTGGTAGTGAGAGGGTTAATGCATATTATTGGTACAAAAAAAAATGACCTCCGCGACTTTCGGGAAACGAGTTTCCGTCTTTCGGAAAAAAGATCAGAGGTGTTTTCAAAATTTATTTTGAGAAATCTATACAAGATATAAAAAATCTGTTACGGTTATTCCCTAGATAAAGGTTCAATGCATCTACCCTATTTTGTTCAAAGCATATTTAGTAACGGTTGTCGAGATATAAGGTCTCCCGTTTTACGAAATTTTTAAAATGACGGTATGCATACTCTTACTTATATTAATTGATCACTCGTTCTTAATGGGTGCGGATGAAAATAAAACTTTATTTTTCGCTGTCAATGAAATTTTACCATCAAGACGAACAGAGCTTATGCTTCATCCACATGTTCGCTGACCCTCCACGTTTTTTGTGTGAATGAATATAAAGACGATAACCGTGGATTACGTATACAATCCAAGACAATAACCCCGTCCGCACGTCTTTTTACTCATTCACACGAGTATCGGTGAGCATGTGGTAGAGGCATTTTATACTTCCTAGGGACTCGTGCACATAAATAATATATAATTTATTGCATGAAATGCCTGTACTATAACGTTTCTTGGTAGATTTTTTTTTCGTTTTTTGTTAGTACAAAATATTTTATAACAATAACGAAGTTTAAGAGTATGCATACCGACATTTCAAAAATTTCTAAAAACGGGAGACCTTCTATCTCGACAACCGTTATTAAATATGCTTTGGAACAAAATAGGGTAGATGCATTGAACCTTTCTCTAGGGAATAACCGTAAAAGATTTTTTATATCTTGTATAGATTTATCAAAAAATATATATGTATACACCTCTGATCTTATTTCCGAAAGACGGAAACTCGGTTCCCGAAAGTCGCGGAGTAAAAATTTTTTTTTGTACTGATAATATGCATTAAAATCTAGGGAATAACCGTAAAAGTTTTTTGATAGACGCAAAATTAACCCCAAAAAATGGAAAAAACGCTTTTTTACCATTTTATCATGCGATTGTCACGCGATTTTGAACCTTAATGCCGTGGGAAATGTCTGTGACGTCATTCTTGGTGCCAGGCCCTTAATATTAAATCAAAACATTGCAACACATACTCGTATACTCGCTTCCCAAAACTTGTAACGAACTACATAATATATTCAAATCGAGAAAAGGGTACGCGAAGTTCAAACAAATAATTAGGTATATCATGTAAAATTATTAGGACACACAACGCAAATAATAAATATTTCATAAAGTAAATTAGTCCTATACCATATAATAATCATTCAGAAGCCTGACGAAAAACGTAAAACAGTCCAAAGTCACGTAAAATATTTCATCCATATACATTATTCGTATAAAAAAATATTACAAATCCCCGAAAGTAATTAAAACAAAATACTCGTAGACGTTAAAAAATCACACAAAATATATCAGCCATATATATGTATGTAGGTACATACCTATAAAAAAAACATTCATAATGTTGACAATATAGAGAATTAGTCCCGAGACACCCTAACTCCGAATGGTTTAGACAGCGCGTATTACCTACCACGACTTTCCTAGCGTTGGAATGTTCCTACTGGGTGGTGTGATGAACTGTTCGATCCGAAAATTCGTTTTTGAATTTATAATTGTAAATGTAAGTAAATTAATGTGGAAGAGTGTGACGCACAAGTCACAAATCTTTATTAATAAATAAACGCCTGCGACACATTCTCAGAAACTTCGATTTGTGGCGAACCACAAATCTGAGGCAGATCGCTGAAGGCATCCGGGAAAGAAGATGGAAGTGGATTGGTCACACTCTGAGGGAAATATCCCGAATATTCCCGAGACAGGCATTGGACTGGAACCTCCCACGAAGGCATCGACGAGGTGGCCCAAACACCACTTGGCGACGCTCCACGCTTGAAAACTTGAGGGGAACCGATTTACTATGGACGGAGTCATGGCCATGGCCCAGAACAGAGACCAATTGAGAGTTGCTGTTGCCGCCCTATCATGCTCCCCAAAGACTTTAAGGACTAAATGATGATAATCATGAAAGTTCTCGGTTATTCGTTTTTAAAATTGGATCAATAAAGTGCCTCTTTTAAACTTTATTACGTAAAGATAAATATTGAAAATCCTCCAGTTTTATTATATCAAATGAATACTTACGCAAGTTATCAAGAAGATTTCTTCAAAAACTTTTTCACTAACTGCACCTATATGTACACACAAACTTACCATACTTTTCTTAACATGTGGGTTTTACCTCCGATATACCTAAAATTCAGTTCAACAAAACAGTTTTGATCCATACGTCGTCGCGCGTATACACATACGAATATAACCTGACACGTAGCTTCAGGCTTGGGAGAGCACCTTGTCCGCGGTTCAGCTCCCAGTGTCAATAGATAATTACTTATTTCTTTTATGCTTGAGCTTTGGGTGCTTTGGAGGAGTGAAAACAACTGATGGCAGTTTAATACATATATTTTAAATCAGAAAAAAAACTTATAACTAGGTACTTACGCTAATGATTCTATATAAACACTACACCTTAAAACTAACCGTCACACACAACACTTTACGAGCGCAACGCGAATATGACACAACGTAATCCCTCGGTGATGGCAGGCGCGCACTGCGCAGCCCTACCGATGTTCTACGGTGATGACAGGGCACAAGGCCTGCCCAGGTCTCGGTGATGATGAGGTGAGAGAGGCTTGGTAACTCTCCCTGTGATGATGTGAGAGGGGCTTGGTGGCCCTCCCGTGTTTAGGTGGAAGACCTGCGTTCTGGCGTTATGCAATGTGGCCAGGCGCATAACGTAACATTACGTAACTCGTGGCAGTTACACTGGTAACAGATATAATAACAGTTCGTGCACACAACTAATTAGATTATTAATGATTCGTTCTCACTCGATGAATTAGGACAACAAATAAGTTCGTTCACTCAATGTTCAACACAGTCTACGGTAAAATGGTATGGCGAATTACACAATAAAATAAATACGTATCCACGAACACAATAACCACATAAGTTGCCCGAGGCTTGACGTCCTGACGACTATATTATGAAGGCCATAATTTGGCTTTGCGATTATAATTTGAGTTCGACCGGCTATGACAAGTGCTAAAGCTCGACTGACTGAATAAAGCAATGCAAGGATCTTACTTGAAGACCATTCTTATCTGTATGCACTTACATATCTACCCTGAAACCAATTATTTAAACAATGAACCCCAAATATTACAATAGACCCCTATACCGTTATATGTACCTGACCGTGTTGTTAGCCTAATGGAAAATTCTTAGAAAGTTGTCAGACAATAATACCACTAAAACAATACCTCTACCCGTCTGCCTACTTAAACAATAGATGTGGAATGTGTACAGGTACCTGGCTTCACAAACATTGATTTTTTCGAAAGCAATAATATTTTGAAATTCAACTTAAATATTTTTTTTTGGCATCTACTACCGCTAGGTACATATCAAAACTCGTAACATAACGAAAGAAATGTTATATTATTGTTGGGGAAAATTGAACCTAATTAATTAATTAAACAATTAATAACCAATTATTTTAAATTATTGTTAACAAACGGTCTTTTCAGATCCTTCGAAATTATAAGGAGTGAAATCTTCGGCTCGTTAGGCAATTAATTTTCAATTCAGTATTTTTGAACTTGATTTTCGGTGAACCTGACATTGAATTTTTGTAAGTGTATTTTGATATTTATTATATACTTATTATTATTTTTATTGTTAATTTATAATAATATAGTAAAATAATTAATTGACATCGCTGTACTAAAAACATTTAACATTCAAACAACCGTCACAGAAAAAAATCGTAAATATACAGAATTAGCAGGCGAAATAAAAAATATGGACGCCAGGGAGTGGGTGCTATATTATCAAAAAGAATGACTGAATGTATGGTGAAGCGTAATGGGTATGGACTGGTAGGACCGAGACTCATCTGGATTCGTTTCAAGGTAGGCATGACCAGGCTGTTCCTTATTATAGGTTACGGTCCAGGGAATGATGCCTTGGATGATGAGAAGGATGAGTTTTGGAACTTAGTGCGGGAGACAGCGTATAAAAGAAGAGCGAATGAAAAAGTAATATTGGCAGGTGATCTGAATGGTTGGGTCGGTGTCAGAAGGAAGAATTTTGAGAGAGTGTTGGGATCGCATGGCGATGATAGGGTGAATGATAACGGGAAAAGAGTGTTAGAAGTATGTTTGGAGTTGGATCTCTTTGTGGCGAACACATTCTTCGCACACAAGGAGATCCACCAGTACACTTGGCAAAGAGAGAGAGTTGATCGTATTGAAAGGTCGATGATTGACTTTGTATGTGTGGACTCTGAGCTCCGGAAGGCGACAAAGGACACCCGGGCATTTCGGGGCGCCGGACTGTGGACGGATCACTTCCTTGTGATAACAAGGATTGATCTTTTCTCCGGTTGGCGCTCGAGGGCTCGGAAGTTGGAGCCTGTCCGGAGAATCAGGGTCGAAAAACTGAAAGAGACGAATGTTAGGGATGAATATGAAAGACTGACTAACGAAAGGCTAGAAGTACATGATGATGAGGAACGCTCGACGAGTGAACTATGGAATGTTATGAAGGAGGTGCTAGTAAAGAGTGCAAGAGAAGTATGTGGAGAAGCGTTGGTAGGAAGGAAAAAAGGTGATGCGTGGTGGGATGATGAGGTGAAGGATGCTGTAGTGAGGAAAAAGAAAGCTTGGAATGATGTGCTTGGTGCGAAACCAGATGATGGAGGTGAGAAAGAAAGAAAGAAGAATATATATAAAGCGTGTAGGAAAGAAGTGAAAGAAATGGTTTGCCAGAAAAAGAGAAAACTTGAGGAAGAGGAATGTATGAAATTATCGAGGAACGCCGAGGAGAATTTGAAAATATTCTGGAAGGAAGTAAAAAGAAAGAGATCTGGAAGTGAGAAAAACAGTATGAATTGCATCAAAGATAAGAATGGTGATTTAGTGATGAATGGAGAAGAAGTTGTTGAAAGATGGAAAGAATACTTCGAAGAATTGTATGAAAGTGGTACTAGTACAAACCAGACGAATGTAGCAGATAGTATGAATGTAAATATTGCTGAGGACGAGGAAATACGTATGAATGAAGTTGTGCTTGCATTGAAAAAAGCAAAGAATGGTAAAGCTGCGGGACATGACTGTGTGGCCATAGAGTTCATCAAGCAAGGTGGCCCGAAGATTCTCGAGTGGTGCCTGAGGCTCTTCAACTTGTGCTGGGAGAGTGGCTGCACTCCTGAGGATTGGAGGAGGGCAGTCATCTGCCCTTTGTACAAGGGGAAAGGCTCAAGGTTGGAATGCGGCAGTTATCGGGCTATCAGTTTGCTGAGCTCTGTGGGCAAACTGTATGGAAAGGTATTGATTGAAAGAGTAAGAAAAGTGACTGAAAGTAAAGTATGGGATGTGCAGGGTGCTTTCATGAGTGGCAGGGGGTGCACCGATCAGATCTTCTCCCTACGGATGGTCGTGGAGAAGCTTCTGGCTAAACACCAGAGGCTCTTCTGCGCGTTCGTGGATCTGGAGAAGGCATACGATCGTGTGGACCGAGAAAGACTGTGGCGTGTACTGTCGGAATATGGGGTGAGCGACCGACTGATTGGCGCAATCGCGTCTCTATATACGGAGAGCTCTGCTTGTGTCAGGGTGAATGCTGCGTTGTCGCAGTGGTTCACTCTCACAAAAGGGGTTAAACAGGGTTGCGTCATGTCGCCTTGGTTGTTCAACCTGTTCTTCGACTACTGCATGCGTCCTCTGAATGAGCTGAATGTTGGTGTGGACCTAAATGGAGTGAAAGTATGTGCGTTAATGTTTGCAGATGATTTAGTGTTGATGGCTGATGATGAATGTGAGTTACAACGGATAGTATCCTGTGTGTACGAAAGCTGCGATATGAATGGTATGAAAATGAATGTAAATAAAACGAAAGTATTAGTGTTCGAAAGAGAGGAAATAAGGACAAATTGTGTGATAAAGGTTGGTAATGACTGTCTGGAGCAAGTGGATGAGTATGTATATCTGGGAAGTTTGTTTACTAGAGATGGACGCTGTGATAGAGACATTGAAAGAAGGAAGCTGGCCGGTACTAGGACGAATGGTGCGCTCGGTCCGATTGTTAGTAGTAGCAATGTGTCTATGAAAGCAAAAGTGCTAGTGCACAATGCTGTCTTGGTGCCGACCCTGATGTATGCTAGTGAGACGTGGACGTGGATGAAGAAGGATGAATCAGGGTTGAATGCAGTAGAAATGAGGTCATTAAGAAGAATGTGCGGGAAAACGCTGAGAGATAAGATAAGGAATGAGGTTATTAGGGAAATGAGTGACTGCAAGACTGGTGTAGTGACAAGAATGAAAGTAAACAAACTAAGATGGTTTGGGCATGTTGAGAGAATGAATGATGACAGGATGACAAAAAAGATATATCTGAATGAGCGAAGAGGGGTGAGAAAGCGCGGCCGTCCGAGACTGACCTGGTCCGATCATGTCGACCAGATCCTCAAGGATGGACGCGTTTTGAGTAAAAGGAATCGGAGAGCGTGTATGACTAATTGCATGAATGTGACGGAAGCTAGGAGTGTGTGTAAGGATAGGGCTGTCTGGCGCTCTGTCCTCTCTGCCTACCCTGCAAGGGATGTGGCGTGAGGGTATAGATAGATAGATAGATAGATAGATAGAATAAAAAATATTTGGCATTCTAGGTCGGTATATATAATCCCATTAGTTTAATCAGCTACAGGTATAATACCAAAATCGCTCATAAATAATTTTAAAAAATTAGATTTACCGGAAAATTTATACATAAAAATGCAAAAATCGGTAATTATTAATACTGGCAATCCTGTGATATCTGGATAGGTGAATTTTTCCCAGTATAAGGCTGATGAGTTTATTATTCATGAATGATAATATGTGGACTCTTCTGTCTGATAATACTGAGAAGTGTGTTGGCAAAGTCATGGCTACGCGTATAAAACATAATATATAAACTAAATAAGAAAATGCCTACCTAATCCCGTTTAGGATTATTGGCATGTTCAGTAGAAGCTTTAGTAGACGATATAATTGGATTATTATGATATGAGTTAAGGGTGAGTAACTTCTCTCTATCTAAGATCCATTGTTGAATAGTATAGACTACCCATTTAGTCCTCCTCAACTCCCCGTCCTGAGACCACTGTATCCATCTACCACCCGGAATAGTGAGTAAATTGCTTATAAAAAAATCTAATAAGATTTATCTTCATGCAAATATGCCCTCAAACAAACTTTCAAATGTTGTCTTAATAATAATTCCATAGTCATAAACAATATTATGTTTGGACTATTCTCAGGAGAAACACAGATTATAATTATCCTATCTTACGAGTATAACTATAAAATAGTGCCTTTTCTTTATCGTATATAGACTCTCAAACCGTTCATCGGATTGAGATGAAACTTTGGAAAATTATTGTGCTTGCCCCAGGGATGGTACATACGGTGGTCAGGGTATGAGAGGGGAGGGGGGATGAAAAAACATTTTTTGTAGAATTAATGTAGGTTTTAGAGTCGAAAAGATGAATAGTAACCATCATGACACCCGCGGCAGTAAAAAAGGGGCTGGGGGGGTTGGGGCGGTGTGGGAAGCAAAAAGCGATATTAGTGTCGAATCCATAGTTTTGGGTGTCGAAAATTTAATAGTAATAATTCGAGCATCCATAGGGCACGAGGGGTGGAAAACAAAAAGCGATATTAGTGACGAATTCATAGTTTCGGGTGTCGAAAAGATAATATGAATAGTAACATTAATTGTGACACCAGCAAGATTGTGGGTGGGGGTAGTATGGGGGGCGCGAGCATATTAAACAAGTAAGTGAATTGCGAGCATATTAAACAAGTAATGAATTTCATACTTCTTAACGGATTTACAATGTCTGTGGGGTAGCAAGGCGCGTGGGGTACAGCTAGTTTCTTCATAAACATGTTAGTTATTATAATAATAATAATAATAATAATAATAAAATAATAAAATAATAAAATGGACTTGGCTTTTGCCCGTCCTTGCTTTCTTATACTACCGGCTTTTTAAAAAGCTGAGATGGGTGGAGTATAATAAAAAAATACTTTATTTCAGTTTAAGAAACATTACAATTCAATAACATTACAGGTCAAATCACAATTTAATACGATATACCTTCCTTCCGTGAAGGAAGGGCGATCGTCTCAACTTCATAAGTATTAGGTAATGTTAATACTTGCGTTCATAAATCCTAATTGCAAAATCATAGTTTATATTTGTTGAGAATTTCGAACGTTTGCTCTTAAAAAATACAATATGCGAAGATTAAACTGAAGGAGGAATTTCTGACGGGATGGGATTTAATAAAATGTATTGTAGGGTCGGCAATTCCTTCAACTACTGAATACCATGCTTCTTCACTAACGCGCCAACTCTGCCTTCAACCATCTTCTTCCATCCAGTTGCGCCAACTGACGTCGACTTTTTTTTGTCTACCCATATTTTTGCAGCCAATTCTTGGTCTACGATCCATCATTTTTATATTCATCCATCTAGCGACATATCGTTGGAGAGATATTATGAGGATAGTTGATATGTGTTCATCCCTTGTTTATTGGTTATTTGATGTATTCCAGTGTTGATTTTTTTTGTACATGTCTGCACATTCTCCGGCGCAAAGGCCTAAAGGCTGTCATGCCGGAGAGTGGAGTTTTTTAGTTTAGTTAATAATAATAATATCTTGGCATCTGACCAGCGCACCACCATGTGTGTTTTGTGATTCTGTTGTCCACATCTTCATGTTTTTAGTGACTTTTTTTACTGTTTCTTGTTTTTGACTGTCTTTTATTGTTTTTTGTGACTATTAACGACATCTGGCTTTTTTTTACATGGCACACGTAAGACCATTTATGCTGGATTTCAACAACTTCTTAGGTGAAGAATAGCAGAGATAGGAGCCACTGATAATTATTTTTCATACAAAATTTGGTGACTAGGTGACTCCTAATAATATTTTCACTAGTCCTCACCTAAAAATTTTGTGAACTCCAGCATAAATATATATTACTTTTTTTATCGTTTGGCATCAGAAGATAAGAGAGTCAAAGATTTTTTGCTGTTACATCCAGGAGACACTAGAGAGCAACATCCAAATCACTAAGCCATTGCAAGGCATTTGGAGTGGCGTTATGTATATCGGTATATGTGCCAGAGAACGCTCTCAGAGGGCACGTCTCCACAATGTACTGGATAGTCTGTATAGGTTCTCCGCAGTCGCAGGCAGGGGATTTCCGCATCTGCCATCTATGGAGCATCTGGCCACACCGGCGGTGTCCCATGAGGATCGGATATAAAGCCTCCCATTATGTAAATATATAAAGTGCGAGATATAAAACATTACCAAATTTTCTACTCTAAAAAAAGAATGGATTCATAAAAACATATTTTTCTCTTCTCGCTACGGTTAACTCAGTCAGCCCACACGGAAATGTCAAGATGATGATGTTGATGTTTATTTTCTCACATGTTTTCTGGTGTATGACTTCTCATATATTCCATTTTCTTCCTCCTCGCAGAACTGTTGCTTCAGGCGTCCATGAATAATGTTGTCATCGTTTTGAATAATGAAGTGATTTTTTTTCACAGAACAGGTTTTTATAACTTTTTTTTAAAGATTCCACACTTTTTTAACGTCTAAATTTAATATTCTTCTTTTTCTTCTTCTTCTCAGCCCGAAAACTTCCACTCCTAAACGTAGGCCTCCTCCAAGCCTCTCCACTCCTGTCTATCCTGCGCCCTCCGCATCCGTGTTCCACCTGCAAATTTGACAATGTCATCCCTCCGGCGGAGTTGGGGTCGTCCGGGGATTCTTTGCGATGTTCTAGGGCTCCAGCACAAGTGGCGTTTCGTCCATCTTTCGTTTGAGCTACGGGAGACATGACCAGCCCAGCGCCATTTTAGCGTAGCGGCTCTTTCGAGTATCTCCAACACTACCGTTCTGACCCTGATAGTCTCATTTCTTATTCTATCCCTAAGACTAATCCCCAGCATGGCGCGTCCCATGGCCCTTTGCGTGACCCTTAATTTCTTTTAACAGACAACGTGATAGTCTCAGACCCATAAGTGAGCACTGGCAGTATGCATCTATTGAAGACTTTCCGTTTTAGGTTGATAGGGATTCGGGAATTTTTAGTATGTCTCATAGCTTTCCAAAAGCTGCCCATCCCAAACCATTCCAACGGGTGATCTCTGCGGTTTGGTTTTCTTCCCCTAGTAGTCCAAGAGCCCGCTGCTTAATTTATGACGTATCTGTTTTTTGATCGAAATGTGGTGCAAATGATAGCTTACCAATAGGGTTTTACATCGCACTAGGGTTGCCTATCAAAATCTTGCCGCAACCCCCCCCTGCCCCCCCCGAAAAGGTCCCTCTTCGCGGTTTTTCGCATTTTGTAGGAATATGGTAAGAGATAGAAGAAAGTAGTCTATGACAAAAATAATCCTTGCTAAATTCTCTACAAAAAATGTTGTCAATTTTTTCGTAGAACTAGCAGTTTACCCGCAATAGCCGGTCCAAAACCGAAATTCATTTAAAAAAATAAAAAAATGAATTTAAACTAAATTGGTTGAAAATTGATAAGAGCTACAGGAAAATAGTCAAAGAACGAATTAATTACCATAGTCTTAGCTACAAAACGAGCTATAACTTATTTTCATACATCAATTAATTTAGGAGTTATTGCAATAAAACTCAGTGACGAAAATTCTTAAAATTTAGTTTTTCATAAAATAACCAGCGATATAGCGCCGCAGGCCAAATATTTTTTTCCATAAAATGTTAGTGATAATGGGTGGAAGAAAGTTAAAGAAAAAAAATAAAAAAAAAAAATATTTTTTTTTCAAAAAATATCCTGTTTTTCGACGGGCCATTACGGGTAAACTACTAGTCCTATGAAAAAATTGACTTAACATTTTTTGTAGAGAATTTAGCAAGGATTATTTTTGTCATTGACTACTTTCTTCTATCTCTTACCATATTCCTACAAAATGCGAAAAACCGCGAAGAGGGACCTTTTCGGGGGGGGCAGGGGGGGTTGCGGCAAGATTTTGATAGGCAACCCTAGTGCGATGTAAAACCCTATTGGTAAGCTATCATTTGTACCACATTTCGTTAAAAAAACAGATACGTCATAAATTAAGCAGCGGGCTCTCGGACTATAGCATAATTTTCCTAATTTAATATTATTATTTCTAAATTAATAGACTTAGAGATAATTAGAGATAATTTGCACAAGGCTCACAAACATCGATAGGCGATCGAAATAGAAAAACATTAAACATAACTTTAATATTATCAAGACAAAAAAAACATTAAAAATTAAACATTATTAGAAAAACATTAAACATAACTTTAATATTATCAAGACAAAAAAGTCCATGATATATAAATGTGGAGGGATTGAGAATCGAACCCTGCGATCTAAACTATGAACCAGGTACTAATCTCGTTTCAGGTTGGTATAAATACTCGTAGAAGAAGATGATAATAAATTAGCATTGATATTTCTGAATATTTTCCGATGGAGTGATTATTTTCTATTCAATATTTCTGTCCCTTTTCACTCATCTGTGATTTCTACTGCAGAGTACATCATGAGCCAATATTTTTTCTCTCGGTATGTCTACGGATATAATATATTGTGTATCTAACTTTTGTGTTATATGAATAGTCTCCTTTCATGTTTTTTTTTTATTTTGGTTTTCGGTACATTAACTATAAATTAAGGTTTTCCAAAAAAATGAGATTTTAATTTTGTGTCTTTGTGGATATATTTATAAAACAAAGTCCCATATTCGATTCCAGCGCAAAAACAGGTTTTAGACTGGCCGCCATATTTTGACGTCACGGTCCCCAACTCGTCCATACATAACCCACAAACAATCCAATTTCTGACTATGAATTTCATGGGGTTATGACGTCACAACTCACAATCACGTTACCCGATGAGCGCTCGTTTCAGATCACCTGAGAAAAATGAGTCAAATTAACATTTTCAATTAATTATTATAAATTAACGGTGAATTAAAAACACATTTCATAATTTTATTTATAATTCTAGTAAGTAGAACTATTGATTTAATATATTTTTCGATAGATCAAAAAAATGAAAGTGCCCTATTGTTTTCTACGTGTGATTTAAAATTATATAAATAAATTTACAATGACATTATATATATGTCCCGCATAGAACGTCATAGGACGGACTATTTTATTATTTATATAATATTATTATTATTATTTTTTTTATTTTCTCACTGCTCCGCGGGTTGGCCACCCTAGCTGTAAATGTTATATTATAATCCATTTTCCGTCGTCAATTTAGTATTGTGTTGTATTTTTGTAGCAAAACCTTCAATAGAGAATCAAATATGAACAAGCATATATGTACTAACAAAATAAAAACGCTATCACTCTGGTTTTCTTCACTTTTTCCAGAAAATGTCCTCAAAATGAAAGAAGTATATATTATAGTCTTGTCTTCACAAAAACAGTTACTCTCGCATACCCGTTTATAAAAGTTCCATTTTTGCGTAACGCTTAACAAAGTTCTTGTTTACTTTATTACCCAGAGAGAAAATATAACTCATTTGAGACCCACATGATATGATTATAAAATAAGAGAAGAGTTTCTCGAGTAATATTTCCCAGTCAGCTCAAAAGTAAAAAATCAGAAGAATAGAAAAGCATATTCCTACTCTTCAGTCACCCTTCCACTTCAGAAAAGAGTTTTCTTTCGTCCCTTTTCATTCCACAATATTCTTTCTAAATATTCCAATTTCTAATATTCAAACATTATGTTCCAAAAATTGCCGCCAATATGATAATAATATGGATGGATTCATATAACTTATCGTATTAACTCCTTGAGAGAGAAAGGACAGAACATGACAAAGAGAGTTGGCGATATTATCGTAGAACTTCATTTGAATTAGATGTCATTTAAAGCCTTTTTCGGAGTGAACCATTATACCTACACTTGTGATGGAAATAAGGAAATTTTCCCACTATTTATTATTATAACGCGAGCTAGGGGGGGGGGGGGCAGCAAAATTTAAAAAAATGTAGCTTTAAAAACGCGTAAATAGCGCGATTTTTTTTTATGATAGCAAAGACCGTCGTGATGTGGTTTATTTATTTGAAATTATATACAATACTTTGCACAATAATATGTATGTTTTTTTTATAAAAGAGTAATATAACGTAGCACCGCAGGCAATTAAAAAAATATATATCTATTTTAATCTCTAGGGGGGAGCGGGAGCTGCACCCACCTTGAGATTATTATTTACATTCTTGAAGGTAAAAAGTAAATATTATACCTACGCATTTCTTTCAATTTTACATTATTGTTTTCTTATATAAATTGTTAAATTCTATTGTTCTTTTGTTGAAAACTTAAATAATTATTATATTTCAATGAAAACTTCCTCTTTTATAATCATAGCCTCGAACTATTTTCGAGCGTCGTTTCCATTTTCTTTTTCTTCTAATCTTTACTGGATGATTTAATGTGATGTAAATGCTCAATATTAACATCGATATTGAATACCATCGATACCATTTTTTTAACATGTTGTGTTGTATTGGTAAAAAAATAAAAAGGATTAATTATATAAATAAATAAATTTGTATAATATAACTCATTAACTTAATATGCTGCCGCTACAATTATTTATAATTAATTTCATTATATATATTAAATGATTTACATAAAACGATTATCATTTCATAATTTATGATATTCCAGAAATTCAAGCTGTCTAAATGTCGATCATATAATTATATATTATCCTGCTTAAAAACAATCATTTCGCCCACCCAAGACAACATTGAAGGTAATAAAAATATACTTTACATGCCCAAATGTCGTGTGGAAATGCGGATTACGCTAGAAAATGTAAATATATCTTTTCTCCTTCGTTAATATCATTATTAATTTATACGTAAAAAATATTGGAAATCGCTTATAATTCGTAAAATCCCGGGAGCGAATTTAAAATATCGATGGCTCGATGTGTGATTCGATGATGATATCACGTGCCTATGGCAGATGTAATTTAATAAAAATATATTATTTGCGATGTTATTTTAAGCGTAAAAATAAGTCAAATCACTAAATAAGCCTTACTTGTCGCATTTTTGTCGAAAGGTGCATAAATTAACAATGATATCAACCAAAATACGGAAGCTTACCGATAGAAAGATACATTACAATTTGAGGCTAAATATATAACCACAGTCCGAAAAACCACGTTAGGGGATAATAAAATGTTTTTTTTTTAATTAAAATGCATCCTTAGATGAGCGAAACAATTGGATATTAACGTTAAAATATCTAATTACAATCACATTTTGACACTGTGAAAATCATAAACGTCAAATATCAACAAAATAATACTTATTGAATTACATGAAAAGGAAGAAATGACCAGAAATGACTTCACACACATTTCATAGTGTTGTATTGAAACAAAAGAATTTGAGCGAATCTATGTCAGTATGTGTTTGATTAGGTACTTCAATAATCAAAGTTTATAATCCAAGATGAATAGTAATTTATCGCTTTGTATGTATTTTCATTTAAATTGAATGGGTGGGATTTATTATTGTAAAAAAAGATCCATTGTATGTTTTCTTTTCTGATTTGTTAATTTCATACGAATGGCGTTATGCCGTAAAATGTACTCTGTAATGTCTTCTATAGAGTAGATAGTGTTCTGATGGAATTCAGTGTATCCAAAACATAACAAGGCAGTCCTTCTTGTGCTGGAAATGTATTTGGCAAACTTACTCGTATTGGTTACTTGATACAAGCGAAACAATCATCAAAAATAAGCGTTCACGACACGGGAACGCATATTTGTTACCTATAAGGAAACTATATAAAGGTTATCGTTTTGTTGTGAGAAAATTAGTTGTATGAAAAATTTATTTATTTATTTATACATCAACGGCAAAAGCCTTTAACAATTTCTTGTTGGTACACAGTGTCGATCTTAACATTTTCAGATACATACATCAAAATACAGAAATCATCACCACTTCAACACAACAAATCAATAAATCTCAATAAAATATTTAGTTAATAATAATACTTCATGTTTCATAGAAATATCAAAAAATAATAATAATAAATCAATCGGCATGCATAAACAAAAATAAGTACATTTACAACAATAAATAAGTACATTAATAGTCCAGCAATATATATTATATATGATATAGCTCCATAAAAAAATAAGTTACTTATCGTTTTTTTTTCAAATTAGGTTTTATGACTCTAGATCCTAGATCCGTTTTTAACGGTCTTTCAAATGATACCAAACACGCCCTTCCGGGGTGGTTGCGTTCCTTCATTCCGACAGCGCCTCCCACCAAGAACTGACAAATTCAAAATTTGTAAAGAGATATGAGTTTTGCACGTGAAGCACATTTGTGAGATACCTACCAAACACGGTGACTGGATCCTCTCGATCGCTCAGTGTCTTCCGAGGCTTGGACTAGACAGCATCTGACTTTCGATCTGGACTTATTTTCCAACGCCCTTTCATACGATACCAAAGACCCCACATGACCCTTGGTTCCCCTTCAAACGCCTTGCATCTTTTTAGCCGGTCAGGAAGTGGTTGGAAAATCGATTACAAAATTTACGCACAAAAAAAAATAACGGACAAAATCTTGTAAAAAAAACAGGAACGTTCGTAAGACTTTTTAGTCGTCATATCACTTTAAAATACCTTAGTGTACCGCAAATAATTTATTGAAACCTAAGTAAGTAATATCAAATTAAAATAATCAATTAGTAACTTGCTTTTGCGCGCAAACCCACAATTATGTAGACTGAAAATCACGACTGGCTGTTTGGTCCAAGATGATGCTTGCGCTGACCAGGAAAACTAATTCAATCATTTACCTGCGTTAACACTTGTATGAAGAAAAGAGGCATGCTATGAAATAAAGTTTTTGTAAGATTTGCGTTAACGGTTTTTTATCTTATCTTATACTACTAAAATAAATACTTAACTGTAATAGATTCATTAATATTTTTCAAATAATTTACAAGTTTCTTGGCAAGAAACTCAGTTTTTCAGGCTCACTCACAACAGACAGGACCGTAATTTGTCGCAGGATTTTTCTCTCAATGAATTACACTGAGACATTGTCCGACAGTAAAGAATGTGCGTTGGATGAAAAGACGATGTAATACCTTCTTTTACTCGGAATTCTATTAGTCAGGTGTCAAAATTACAATCCAAATTCCTACTCACTTTGTTCTACGACATTCTATTCTATAAAAGCTTTCTCGTGATTCTCTGTATAAAAAGAACCCTTTATTTTAATATTTATTGTCTCGATGTTGGTATTAGAATATAAGGAGACCCTTTCATCTCCAAGATTCTGTTCCCCTGAGTATTTCTACGCAATAAATCATTGTCCCTAGGAGATTTTCTCCAAATGTAATCTTTTGATCAATACTAAGGTCTAAGACAAGACAAGTTTTTCATCTTGTAAATTATTTGAATTGATACTTTTACAATATTTACCGATTGTTGGCTACGAAATTTCGAAACTAACTTTTCGTGTTCCAACTTTCTTCAAGTGCGTAAACGTCTTAAAGTTAATTGGATAATGTAGCAAGTCATCGGCTGAATATTAAATTCTTGTAAGTCTGGAATATCTGGATACAAAACAAGTAAGTATAGTCAAGTATAAGGATTATCTATAATTGCTTTTCCTTGTGAACAGAATGGTATCAACTTACGTAAGCATTTTGGCTTATAACCTGTTGACACAGAAAGCAGCGTAAGCATACGGTCACGGATGAATATCTCAGTTGATGATGTATTACCCTGATGTGTCTGGTCGCCAAAAATATGACCTATCTGTTTTTTTAACATAACCCATAGGGCTACACATCGACAAATCAAAATCGTATCATAATCTTGCCGTAACCTCCGACTCTTCAAATAGGTCTCCTTATTCGGTTTATCGCATTTTTTAGGGACATAGTAAGAGATACAAACGTTGTTCAATGACAAAAAAAAATCCTTACACATTTTTTTCATCGGACAAACAAGATTTTGATAGGCAACCTTATGGCGATGTGTAAACGTTAATTAACCGAGCATACGAAGGGAGCTTCGATGACTTTCAATTCAAAGAATGTTCAATTTAATTTCTGACGACCAAGCATGCTTGCGAAACTTATCATTGCCCAACCTTCAAACTTATTTTTTCCTTTGAGGGATATGATATACTTCTTTTGACCATGCGATAAATAAAATAAAGAACGTTAATTTAAATCACATTTCTATTAAAAAAAAAAACCTGCCTCGCAAACTATGGGCATCCCTAAATAGGATCCGATCTGGCCACGGGAGATGTGAACCCCTTCTCCATAAATGGGGCAAGAGGGAACATTCCCAATGCCAGTGCGGACGGATAGAGACGGTGGGACACATTGTGGGGCACTGTCCCACCAAGAAGTTCGAGGGGGATATTTGGGAAATCCATGAGGTGACGCCAAGGGCAATTGAATATCTGAGAAATATTGAGCTCTGACTCAGACTCCAAGATCATTTGTATCAAATTAAAACAATTAGTTTGTAACTTGCTTTTGCGCGCAAACCCACAATTATGTGAACTGAAAATCACGACTGGCTGTTTGGTCCGAGATGATGCTTGCGCTGACCAGAAAAACTAATTTTTATTTATATTTATACGTTTAAACTTGTATGAAGAATAGAGGCATATTATAAAATACATAGAATAAGGTTTTTGTAAGATATGCGTAAAATGTTTTTTTATCTTATTTTACATATACTGTATAATTAGAATAAATACTTAACTGTACTAGATTTATTAATATTTTTCAAATAATTTACACGTTTCTTGGCAAGGAACACAGTTTTTCAAGCACACTCACAACAGACAGGACTGTAATGGTTGTATTCGCATACGAAAGAAAAAGATTAAAACAGATAGATTATATTTTTAGGAGCAGGATCTTGGCTGTGTTATTATAATACACTCACTCGAACGAACTTGCTACATGTATTAGATTACTTCTTCTTCTTCGTATGCGTACGACTATTGTACAAGTTATCTAGGAGTCACACGAGTATATTATGTATCTTCACAGTAATATTATTCTGCAAGTATGTAGTCTTTTGCCCTTAGTGTCACCTCGTCGATTTCTTTAGGTATAATTTATATTCAATTTCTATTAAGCTTACTGCCATAGCAAAAAGAAATTGCGACATCTGGTTAATTTGCCTACCCATTAAGGGCTTGGCACCAGGAATGACGTCACAGTCTTTTCCCACGGCATTAAGGTTCAAAATTGCGTGACAATCGCATGATAAAATGGTAAAAATAGCGTTTTTTTTCCATTTTTTGGGGTTAATTTTGCGTCTATCAAAAAACTTTTACGGTTATTCCCTAGATTTTAATGCATATTATCAGCACAAGAAAAAAAAATACTCCGCGACTTTCGGGAAACGAGTTTCCGTCTTTCGGAAAAAAGGTCAGAGGTGTTTTTAAATATTTTTTTTGCGAAATCTATACAAGATATTAAAAAATTAGTACGGTTATTCCCTAGATAAAGGTTCAATGCATCTACCCTATTTTGTTCCAAAGCATATTTAGTAACGGTTGTCGAGATAGAAGGTCTCCCGTTTTTAGAAATTTTTGAAATGTCGGTATGCACACTCTTAAATAATAAATGTTTTTTTTTATTTTATTTTAATAAGTAGTAGGTTGAAGAATATAGTAGTATAAGTACAAAAATTACATGAGCACTCGCAAAGTAAATTACTAGATATTTTATCAAGTTTTCGTATTTTTCTCCCTTTGTAAGGGAATGTTGTTATAAGAAATATGATATGTTGGATGTGGAAGGTTGTATATTATTATTTTTTCTTAGGGCTGGTACTTAATAATAATTTCCAGTACGTACTAGAAATATGAAAAAATACCCCGCGACTTTCGGGAAACGAGTTTCCGTCTTTCGGAAAAAAATATCTGAGGTGTGTTTTACATTTTTTTAGAGAACTCTGTACAAGATATAAAAGATCTTTTACGGTTATTCCCTATCGTTTATTGTTGTTTATCATCCGTAGGCCCATCCGGACACCTGGAATCGTCATTTGAACATATCATGCGAAAAATAATTATATATAAACAATAAAACCTAGATAAATGTTCAATGCATCTACCCTATTTTGTTCCAAAGCATATTTAGTAACGGTTGTCGAGATATAAGGTCACTCTGCCTACTCTTAATATCTCTCCCCTTCAACACCATAATATAATAAAAATTATAAAATCCATAATAATATTAAGTACGTGTTCATATCACGCATAAATATTTTTTATATGGGTTTGGGAAATACAAATAAACACGGAAATTTTGTTAATGCGGCCGCTTCACGTTTGGCATCCCTCTACGAGTTTTGTGTGAATGAGTAAAAGGACGTACGGACGATGTGATTGTCTTGAACTGTATACGTAACCGACGGTTAACGCCTTTTTACTCATTCGCGCGGGACTCGTGGAAGGTCGGACAGCATGTGGATGAGGCATAATATGCTGTTGTTTTCTTGTGTTATTCTCTTATTCCATTACATAATACTCGTATTATCCAAGTCATGTAGGTATGTAACGTTTGCCCATTGGAAAATTTTGCAAGTTATATAAATATGTATGTAAATGGTTGGCTAGAAATGTTCGTCGAAGTCGCACTTTGTATGAATGAAAATTTGAAATATCGAATGTATCTACCAATGAAATTATGAATGAAAATAATTTTCCGCGAAAATTAAAATTTAGAAGTGTACCTACTAATGAAATAATTTTCCGCGTAAAAGTACTACATACCTAAATATATTATTGATAGAGAATTCAATTTGAATTTTTTGGTATAATCATACTTACTGTACATAGGTACCTATAGTAGGTACGTATGTAGAATTAGTATGGAAAGTAGGTAAGACCAAGACCCTCTCTATATGTTCCTTCGAAGAACTTTGGAAGGGCGTGATAGAGAGGCAGTATGAGTAGTTAGTTAATAAAAAAATGCAAAATTTCGTGAATATAGTGTTCACGGAACCCACTAGTATCAAATAGAATAAGCAAGAGAATCGGTCGTACAAAACCATTTTTCTATACGAATGTTTCAGGGTCTTCGTGCAGAGCGTTCTGTAAACAATTTAATGACGTCAATCGTTGGCGTAGTGTGTTGATTGATTTCCGAAGTATCAAAAAATAATCTTTGCAATTAATTTTGTTTTGCTTCTTTGGTCCAATTTCACTCCATTCAAAAAAAAATTTACAAAAAATACACTAAAAATCTTTTCTTTGCGACTTTTAGGAAAAAATCTCTGATATTCGAAAAAAAAGAGGTATTTTTCATTTTTTTTTGAGTAATCTACACACTATTGTATTTATTATGGTCACTCACTAGATAAAGGTTCAATGTATTTACCTTACTTTTTACCAAAGCATATATATTTAGTAAGTATCTACTTGGTTGTCAAGATTTAGGGTCAAAAAATCTTTTGTTTTAATGTCAATATGCCTACTATTTTTCTCCTTCCGCAGCCACTCAGGTCCATTGTTGGACATAGGACTCCCCTTTGGTCCTCTAGGCACACTGCATCCATCCACCACCGGCACATTTCCTAATATCATCAGACCATCTTGCCTGGGGCCTCTACTGCCTGCCTACTCTTAAGAGTGAATAAATGAACAATAAAAACTATTAGGTACTGTAAACCAATAGGGTAGAAACTCTTCTTCTTTCTAAAAGTGGCAATGGAACTCTTGCTTGTCAATTTTTTTTTGTGTTTTAGTATTGCCTTGTAATAATTTTGCGCAACATTTTTATTGCATACAAAACCACACGACTTTTGTGCTTTTCAGAATTCCCAAACTTTTTTTTTCAGACCTTGAAATAAATGTATTCGTACAAAAAATGTGTATTATCACAAAGGAAGAGGTTGTTGAGGTGGCAAAGCTTGCTTTTAATAAAACACAAAGGCATGGAGGTCAAAACAACGGAATTTAATCTTCAATTCCTACCGCTTGGAATCCTATCACCACGCAAAACAAGCGAAACTTAAGTATAGTACCTACGAGTACAAATATATTATTATATCTGTATATTCGCTACTGCATGGAAGCCGAGACGTACAAGTGGTACAAGTTAATACGTAAAATTGGTTAATGAAGGGAAAACAGTGAAGAAAAAAAAATACTTAACCCCTTTCACATTGTCCCTTGAGAGGTAAGCAGAAAGAACTGAAGGCTATCAGCACATGCACACCTTCAATTCATTACTTTCATCGTTATATTTATAGAACATATTATGTATCGTCATTAATTCTTTCTACATGTCTAATCGAACGACTGGATTTTACTGATTTTACTACAGCAGCGTTTACTAATTACCCCATTGTTGGAATAATATATACCATGATTGATATACTCGTAGTGGTTTATATAACTATTTACGATTTTTTCTAAAAACCGTGTTTCTCCTTTGATTTTCATTTTAAACTAGTTTTATGTACCTATTTTATAAAACTGATATAGTATGATAAGCTTAATAAAAATGTATTTATCTAAATGTAACGGCTGTCGCCTAATTAACAACTAAAGTCATGAATAATATTATCATAAATAAAATGAATTTTGGAATTGTTCTATAAAATTTTAAATGTCCTATAATCCCATTATCCCTATACTAGGCTTTACCAAATTACTTTTAATAATAATTGTTTATTATATTTTATTTCACAAGATGTTGTTGCGAAATTTCAGAAAAAAAAAATGTTTTCTTTTTTCTTACATCACGTTGAAAAATTCTGATTATTAAAACGAACTCATTATAATATCAACCCTGAGAAATAGGCACTAATATTGGCATAATATAGCCGGCGTTTTTTAACTCACCCCTGAAGCCAAAATAACTAGGTACTTAATTAATTCCATTTTTTTCGTTATTTATTTATTTATTTATTCAGATAGCACACACACAGACAGCAACATATATATACAAGATGGTAAACACAGTACAAAGAAATATCATTACCGCCCTATTTAAGGTGCACACATATAGTCAATCATTATAGGTCAATTTATATTATACTATTCTACATTATAACTAATTTAACAAACAAAACTAACAAGGACAGCACATACAAACAATATTAAATTCATTGGTCATATAGCAGAGACTTATACTATTGATATACACATAACCTAAAAAATTGCGCTGTCAAAACATTAATAAAAAAAAGTAATCTGTCAAGTAGGATGGCATACAAATACAACGCACAAGCAATAAAGTATTTGCCTGTAAATTAAGAGAAAGAAGTAATAAGTAGGTATTAAATTATTTAGTCGTCATATAGTTAGATCATCGACCATCAAATCGGATCACACATAAACAATTATTACAATAAAAACTTAAGACTAAAAAAATTAAAATCTACATATAATAATAACAACACAGTACCTGTATCGCACTTAATGGAGATCATGAGGGAATAGGGAATTAGGTAGGAATATAAGGGAATGATTTGGATGGAAGGATTCATGAAGTAATAAGGATTAACATCAGTCGGTTGACAGTTGTGTCTGTAAGGCATTGCTTATCAATTTTTTGAAACGATGCGGGGTAGCAACAAACTTGTCGACTCCACAGAACTTGGCGTTGTAGTTATGCATTGCTCTATGGAGCGGATTTCGTACACCTGCATTAGTTGACGAGATGTTTAAGTGGAACGGTCTGTATGTTCGCCTTTGAGATGGGACATGAAAGCCGATGTCCGCCAACAATGGAGGTACATCAATTTCGGCCACGCACACTTTCCTCAAGACACACGCGTCGATGAGTTCACGCCTTTTCGACAGTTCGATCAAGTTGTGTATAACGGAGTTGGGGAACCTACGTCTGCAAATTCTTATAAATTTGCGTTGAAGTCGTTCGATGTCTTTGGAGTATTTATCGTATAGCGGGTTCCAGATTATAACAATTTAAGTATATACTTTCCTGTCTTGGCGGTTGAGTGCCTACTTGATTATAAATAATATTCCTTAGGAAGTAAACACACCCTGAGACGAATAATATTACATGACTAGGTAGCCTTTATATTTTTTCTGACAAAAACTCTACAAGTCAGTAAAAAAAAAGCCTTCACAGATCACGCATTAGATAAAGCTTCAAAGTACCTCTTTTCCCATTTTTCCAGCGTTTACCTAATGATTTGTTACATATATATGAATGTAGACTCCTTTATTTACCGAGCTAGACTTTAGGCTTTCTAAGCCCCCCCCCCCGCGCACTAGGCAGCCAGTGAAATATATGGCGTTTATGGCTGCCTAGTGCGCGGGCTCCCATACTACGTCATATGTTTTAACTGGCTGCCGCAGCCTGGCTGCCTAGTGCGCGGGGAGTCTAAGTGTTTGTTAATGATCTTAGAATCTAAAAGAGATTTTAATATATTCAGATTGGAGATTTAAGAAAAAATAAGCGTATTTTTACAAGGTTTTATTTAACTGGTGTTTTTACTAGATATTTTATTTTTTGTCTGTGCGCAAATCTTGTAATAAGATTTTCAACCACTTCCTGACTACCTATAAAGAGCTGAAACATACGTGAACCCGGTGATAATGCAATTCTATGACAAACTGGATCAACCTACAAAATAGATGTACTTAAGCTGTTTAAGGGAGATCATATTACAATTATTACAATACTGATATATGAGATAATTTTACAATTGTTTGCGATAGCGAGCTTTGAAACTTTTGTTTACAAAGATAAAAAAGAAAAACCAGAAATGAATAGATAAATATAAAAAATCTTGCGTAGTTAAGTGCGTTAAGTCGGCGTCGGAATCAAATTCGTTTCTATTCATTCGACAATCGAGCTTATCCTGACTCCTGACCCAGCTAACTGCTATCCCCTGAAGCTAGCAGATGATATGTATATGATACGTACACCGGGGTGGGCTCCGAGTGTACTAGATGATAATATGTAGTATGTGTATGAATAGTCCAAGAGCCCGCTGCTTAATTTATGACGTATCTGTTTTTTGATCGACATGTGGTATAAATGATAGCTTACCAATAGGGTTTTACATCGCACTAGGGTTGCCTATCAAAATCTTGCCGCAACCCCCCCTGCCCCCCCCGAGAAGGTGCCTTTTAGCGGTTTTTCGCATTTTATAGGAATATGGTAAGAGATAGGAGAAAGTGGTCAATGATAAAAATAATCCTTGCTAAATTCTCTACAAAAAATGTTAAAGAATTTTTTTCGTAGAACTAGCAGTTTACCCGCAATGGCCGGTCCAAAACCGAAATTCATTTAAAGTACTAAAAAAATGTATTTAAACTAAATTGGTTGAAAATTGATAAGAGCTACAGGAAAATAGTCAGAGAACAAATTAATTACCATAGTCTTAGCTACAAAACGAGCTATAACTTATGTTCATACATCTAATAATTTCGGAGTTATTACAATAAAACTCAGTGACGAAAATTATTAAAATTTAGTTTTTCATAAAATAACCAGCGATATAGCGCCGCAGGCTAAATTTTTTTTTTCCATAAAATGTTAGTAATAATGGGTGGAAGAATGTGAAAGAAAAAAATCAAACTTTTTTTTTTTATTTTTTCAAAAAATATCCTGTTTTTTGACCGGCCATTACGGGTAAACTACTAGTCCTATGAAAAAATTGACTTACAGTTTTTTGTAAAGAATTTAGCAAGGATTATTTTTGTCATTGACTACTTTCTCCTATCTCTTACCATATTCCTATAAAATGCGAAAAACCGCGAAGAGGGACCTTTTCGGGGGGGGGGGGGCAGGGGGGGTTGCGGCAAGATTTTGATAGGCAACCCTAGTGCGATGTAATACCCTATTGGTAAGCTATCGTTTATACCACATTTCGATCAAAAAACAGATACGTCATAAATTAAGCAGCGGGCTCTCGGACTAGAAAGAGTTGAGCTGAAAGAACAGTTGTTGCGGCGGCCCACGCGCTCGTGATTCCGGCCCTTGCGGTAGTATCCCCTGAAATTTTGATAAGTGTTTAATCTACGTTGTTTGTTGATACGCTTATCGTTGTTATGTTTTACGAATTAGTTTTGAGCCTCTCATACAAAAGTGTGTTTTCAAATTACGTTATCTTCTGAGGCAAAAATAACATTACAGAGGAATAAAGTAAATTCGTCTTCAGATACGAGTAAATAAATACATCTTTGTTTTGTAATGTCACTGCAAATCCTTTTCCTAATTTGAGCATATTATTTATTTTGCATGGTATGATGCTGCTGGCTCATGAATACTAATATCATTATTAAAACATTTTCCGGAACACTAATGTTCAAAATTGCATGCACAATCTCACAATTGAGAGTTAAAAATCGTATTTTTTGAGAAATATGCAAGATTTTAAATGCATGTTATCACTAAGCGATTTTGTCTCGGCGTCTTTTGGGAAACAAGTTGCTGTCTTTGAAAAAAAAAATCAGCAAAGTTTTACATATTTTTTTGAAGAATTTGTACAAGATATGCAGCCGTCCCTAGAGCAAGGTTCAATGTATCTACTATATTTTTTACAAAGCATATTTAGTAAGGCTCTCAAGATCCAAGGCTTGAAAAATCACTTTTTTCTGCAAATAACGATATGTCTCATTTTAAACATAATGTAGAGAAGATTTCAGGCAATTTTTTTCAATATGTATTTGTTTTTTTTTTCAGCAATATTTCTGTAGCGAAAATATACAGTAGAGGCCAAATCTACATTGTGAATATTATATGAGAAAACCAGGATCCTTTAGGGCTAGTGCTATCGCACTAGCTGATGGGTATTCGCCTACAAATGACATCACATTGAACAATTTATTTATTTATTTATTTATCAGCAAGGCACACTTACAGACATTGAACACAAATTAGCCTAAAGAAAAACATTACATTAAATATAGTTCATTCAAAGCCCTATTACGGTGTACACAAAGAATTCATATTATGGGGACAAATACTTGTTGACAATATAAAAAAAAAAAATTCCTTTGGCACGCCACAGGCATAGGTAGATTTCAAGTGATTTATTAATTTTATTAATTTTAAGAGTACATCTGTACAATAAAAACAATCACAATATTATCAGCAAATAAACCAGCGAAGTGATGAAGTAGTATGGATGTAGTTTATTCTTTGATTATCGAAGTACCGTATGACGAAAAAATATTTGATTAAGTACTTCAATAATCAAAGGAAGTACCTAATCCAATAATCAAATTATTTTCATTCCACACATAATATGTATTAGTACCGGTACCTAAGCACTAGAAATTTGAAAAAAGATGTGAGTTCTACTCGTATCGTGAAGCACTTTTCTAAGACAACAAACACGCTAGTACCTATGCGGTAACTACTTAACTAGATCTTTCGATCGATCATTGTCGTCCAAGGAATTGATCTAGACAAAATCTGTAAATTGATCTGTATTCCTTATTAAATGCCCTTTCATACGATACCAGACACGGACCCTCACAATCATTGGATCCCCTCAGAATGATTGTTTTTGTATTTAAAGCCTTAAAAAGTGAACCTTCCTCTTAATGGATTTCACCCAATCTCCTATCAGTTCATCTACCCCTTACCAAAAATCTACCACCCAAGTTTCACGTTTCTGCGACGCATAGGTTGGCCGCAAACGTGCGCACAAGAAAAGGGACATATATATATATGGCTTATATATATAAACTTTTAAACCAAGGTCGGATTCGGGTTCTCCTGGTCCTAATTAGTGATACTGAGTAGAAATTTTTCAATTCTGCGACATCACGGGAGAAACGAATAGGTAGAGTTCCTTATGGAAATCTACCTAATACCTAATCTTAACTACTTTTTCAAAAACCTACCCATTAACCTATTAATCACAAATTATAGATAAACTAAGTCAAATAATTAAAAATAAAACAACATTATAACCTAAATGCTTGCAAGTACCAATCAGAGAAAGGAAAAAGAGGAAAAAGGTGTAAGGGGTTAAAGAGGAAGGGAGATTGTTAGTAAGGTAATGTACACACAAGAATATAGACACAAGAATATTGGCAGATAATAAAAACATTATACAATCGCGTATTAAAATTTAAAAATAGCGTTTTTTTTTTTCATTTTTGAGGCTTAATTTTGCTTCAATCAAAAAAAATTTAGGGTTATTCCCTAGATTTCAATGCATATTATCAGTAGGAAAAAAAAATCTCCATGACTTTCAGAAAACCAATTGCTGTCGTTCAGAAAGAAGATCAGGGGTGTTTTTCACTTTTTTTTAAATGTCTATACAAAATATATAAAATCTTTTACGGCTATTCCCTAAATAAATGTATCTAATCTATTTTTTTTCCAAAGCATATATTTAGTAACGGTTGTCGAGATAAGGTCTCCCGTTTTTTGAAATGTTTGAAATGTCATTATGCGTACTCTTAAGCGACGTAAGCTGTATGTATGAATTATTTATTATCTTATATTATTTCATGAACAATATGAATATACGTATCTCTTTTATATTATTTTTTATATTTTATAGGTGTGTACTCGTATCTATCTAATTTCCACATTTCCGTCTTTGTGTTCATTGGTACACAGGTTTCGTATTTTTCTTATTCTTTCTGACGAAATTTCTGTAGCTTTTTCTTGTTGTTGAAGTCTGTTGGTACTCGTAGATATAACAGGCACATATTAACAGGCGTAATTATAAGGAAAAATTGTGAATATATTAATTAAAGGTAATTTAAAATAAATTATTCATGGTAATGATAAATAATTAGAATAACTTTAGGACCACGCCGCGACAGAATGACCTCAACGGTGTATTTATTTCACGATGGTGATGTTGTATGGAAGCGTACAAATATTTACAAATTACTATGCAAAATTTGCATTGATCGGTTTATACAGATGGGTGATCACGTTAATATCAATCTGTAAAGTATTAATAAAATTTTGCTAATTAGTAATTACCTAATTATAACGAAAGATTTCCAAAATTGAGGAACGTGACCTCAAGACGGACTCAACCGAGATATTTTCAATATTCTTGTATGTATTTACTATGGCGAGAGATTCGAATCAATGCCACTTTACCCTTCATTGCCTTCTCGGCTTTTTTTTTTACTTTTCTGTGCATGCCAGTTGACAGTCGGTCGTTAGTAGTTACCTAGCCAAAAAAAACTATTTTTTATATAATTTTACTGTTCAGTCCTCTAATAGCAAACCTATCCTCGACACAACTAATGTCTTTTGCAGGTCGAGAGCGTCGCGCCCCTTCCCCCTCCTCATGAGAGGTCAGAAAATCATTCTTATATATATGTAATTTCAATAAATGATGACAAATGGTTGGAGTATCACCCTCGCAGAACCAATTTGCCTCCCCGGAGAAACTGCCGGAAAGAAACACTGGAGACAATTTTATTCTCTCGTCGTCCTCCAAATATTAGTTACTGTTCTGCCAAGTTGGTAAGTCTTGTACACATGAAAGCGCAGTGAACACGTTTTACTCGCCATGGAAAACGACAATCCTATGAGGATGCTTTCATTCATTCTACATTGTCGGAGGACGAACTGTCACCCGAGGTATTTTCGATTTCGATCGCTCGGCTCGTCGAGACACTCGACATGGCTTTGAAAGCAAAATATATTTGAGAAACACTCATTGGTAATCATTAAAATATTATGCATTTTGATAGACCGAGTATTAGATAGTACCTACTTAATATCAAATATAAATGAATCGTGATCGCCAATTAAAATTCATAGTAGATATGTTTTTTCAATCTGAATATAAAACAGGTAGACAAGATTTGGAGGCTCATACTTAATACTTATAAATAACTTTATTTATGGCTTTAGATACCCATAGCTAATATATGGACGCTATGTTAATTTTGAAGATCACCTTTGGCGTGTAACGTGATTTTTGGTACACGACTATGGACTACGATTGATACCAGCTAATGTACATCAGACTTTGTTACTTATTTACTAGATAGAGTATTTATTGTTAGTCTGTCTCAAAATTTTATTTAATATACTAGAAGATTTTTCATCACACGTGTGCTAATAATGGTAACAAGTATGTGTACAAGTGATCAGTAGTAATAATGTGGTATTTAGGTAAGTACAATGAACACAATTAAACAAAATATCCCCAGTCAGCAAGAGAAATTGCTGGTATGAGGGGATTTCACCTTCCAAAAATAAAACATATATAACAGTATTATAATAGTAAAAAAACAAACAGCCAACTACACGGCATCATTACGTGTTTTTGGCAAAGAGTTTTGAGCACTTTACTTCTTCTATTTCAGTCGGCAGGCCATTGTACAGTTCGGCCGCCTGTACAAAAAACCCTGTTTAACACCTTCGAAATTAACACCCTGTCCTAGGTGTGTAATTTCGAATAAAATTTCTAGTACGTATGTATGTTTTATTATGACGTCTGCTTAACAATAAGTAGTTAGTATAGGATGTGTGGTCAATACATTTATCGTATGTATAAATTGTGTACATTTCATGTGTCAGATAAAATGTTTCTGATCATCAAAGAACTGGAAGATCTTGTCATTACTTGATTTTTTATGGTATTTATGTTAAAAGCGACGCACCTCTGTACTTATAGGTATATCGATGTTGTTCTCCTTAATGTTTTTCAGGTTCGATAACTTGTTTCTTGATATGTTTTACATATGGTGTTATTTTTCATGTGTTAGTCAAGGTAAATTATTTACTCTCACTGGTACGTTATATTGTTTTTTCGTCTTTTTTTTGTCCTAAATTGTAACATGTTCTGAGTACTCTCTTCGGCGCAAAGGCTGAACGCTGTAATGCCGAAGAGTGTTATATTCTAATTAAATAAATTAATATAAGTAAGACTTTATGCATTGTCATGTGAGACGTTGTAAAACTGATAAATTATAGTGGCGGCCAGAAATTTTAGATACAGGATCAGAAATGAGACTATTCGCGATGTTGATGATACAGTAAGGTGAGGAAGAAATAGGTGACGCTTCTAGAGGGACCATGACGACCGAATGGACGACACCAGACTCGAAAAAATTATCAAAAAAGAAAATCATGCCGGAAGAAGACAATCTGGAATGTCACTGAGGAGATGAAAGGACAGCTGGACCTACTCATGCCACAATAGACCTATTTTGGTTGCACTGACGCAGGGGATAAGTTTAGTGGTCCCCTGATCTTTCAAGAAAAAAAAAGTTAGTTATAGTAAGCAGGTCGTAACATGTGATGAAACTAATATAGGTACTTAAACATCAGAGTGTATTTCAAACAAATAAGTAATACATTTTCATATTATACTTTTAATTATAACCTAATATATTCAAGGTCGTCCAATATTCGAGGTCTCAGTTATATGTAGTTTGTATAATACGTACATAATAATATATTAACTCTTTGTTCATGTGGTCCCATTTTTTTAAATGAGAGTTGTGGCCTGTGTGACGTATCCGGCCTTTATTTTTTTCCATAAAATTCAAATTCGCATAGATTTTATTTTTTAATACATTTACGAGTATATTCTTACGTGCATTCTTTATTTGATGTATCTACCTATCCAATGCTAATTATGTAATCTGTTTGGACCCTATTGTTCTTTTTCCTTTTCTTCATCAGCTTTCTTCCCTCCACTGCTGGATATTGGCCTCTTCCAACTGTTTCCACACGTCTCTGCTCTGATCCTTTCGCATCCAGGTTCCCCCAGCGATTTGGACAATGTCGTCAGTCCATCTCTTTGGTGGCCTTCCGACGCAACTTCTATCTGTTCAATGCCTCCACTACGGTATTCGTGGCGACCATCTGGTCTCACCCTGCCTGGACATATGTTAAATATTGTTAAACGGCTCAAACTGGGAATAGACAGAAATGAAGTAAAAAAAAACGAATTGGAGATGCCACTTTTGTGCATATATAGCGACAATCTCAATCCAATTATTACTAATCCAATTATTTTATTTTATATTTTAGCGAGGTAAGGTAAAGCGCTCAACTGTTGATCCCGTGGGATTAGTTAGGTTGATCTCCAATGACGACTGTACGACACAAATTTTACAAGCTTACGCGAAGTTTCTTCTTCTTTCTCAGCCATCTCTCCATTTCTGGATGTAGACATCTTCTAACTTTTCCAGTGCTCTCTTCGTTGGGCTTTTTGGATACACCCACTACAAACTAAAATTTACAAAGATGTATTTGGGTTTATTTTTTTTTTATTTATTTAAAACATGTGTAATTACAATAAGTTGACAGTTTAAATTTATATTTTAGTATATAGATCTTAAACGACATATTATAACGTTTTACCCCCCCATATAAAGTAAAACTTGTGTTAAGGGGAATTTATTTCGATAAACCTAAAATGGTTGTCGAAAAACCATTTTTCATTAAAAAAAAATGATCGCAATTTTGCAAAAACGTGACCCATCGGGCTTGTCAAGCCCAGCCATACCACTCCCGAGTTAATATCATATCGTCGTCATATGCGAGTAATAATATAGTCAATTTATACATATTGTCTGATAAATTAAAACACACATCATGTTATAAGTAGATATATAAGCATAATACACATGTTTATACATTGTTACGATATCATGAATTATTCAGGGCATTATGTACGCAAAACATAATATTAGTGAATGCCATTCTAGTCTAGTTGGGTACAGACAGCACAAACGTTATCTATTTATTTACCACAGGACACACAAACAGATATCATCTACATATAAAATACAATTGACAGCACGCATGTCAAAAATTTCTAAAAACGGGAGACTTTAGATTTCGACAACCGTTACTAAGTATGCTTTGGAAATAATAGAGTAGATACATTGAACGTTTATCTAGGGAATAACCGTAAAAGGTTTCTTACATCTTGGATAGATTTCTCAACACAAAAAATGTGAAAAAAAACCTCTGATCTTTTTTCCGAAAGACAGAAACTCGTTTCCCGAAAGTCGCTATAAGTTTTTTTAAGTTATAAGTTTTTTTTTGTACTGATAATATGCATTAAAATCTAGGGAATAAACGTAAAAGTTTTTTTATTGAAGCGAAATTACTCCCAAAAAAAGGAAAAAAAGCTATATTTACAATTTTATCATGCGATTGTTCACGGAAATGACCATGACGTCATAGTTGGGTCGCGAGCTTTAAAAAAAATACAAAACGAAAAGTTCAAGTGACCCCCTGTTGAACTCGTAAGTATACACAACTAGTCAATATAGCTACGGAATATGGATCCGCCGTATGGCTCAACAGCGCCCATACCAACTTAGTGGACGTACAGTTAAATGACACCCTACGCACTGTTTCTGGCACCCTGAGATCCACCCCTACACAATGGCTGCCCATCTTGAGTCATATCCCACCCCATGACCTCCGAAGACAGCATGCCTTGCTTAACAAGTACACGAAGCTAACTAAAAATCCAGAATTGCCAGCCTTGCCAGATCTCAATTACCTTCAATCTGGAAAGAGACTTAAATCGAGAAGACCTCCACTAAGAGAGGGGAAAAGCCTCCACGACAACAATTTTGGTGTTCAGGAAGCATGGAGGGCCAGATGGGAGGAGACTAGGAGCCCAACAACTCATTCCCTGCCCTGCATCACGGAGAAACCACCAGGCTTTGACCTACCAAGAAGAATGTGGACTGCACTGAACAGAATCCGGACGGGCCACGGCAGGTGTGCCGACTTCTTCTTTAAGTGCGGGTGGTCAGACTCTCCAAGATGTGATTGCGGTGCAGAGAGGCAAACCGTGAGCCATGTTGTGTCGGAGTGCTGTCTTACAGCGTATGGAGGAAGCCTGGAGGATTTCTTTACACTAAGTGAATCGGCGACTGATTATTTAAAAAACAATACTTTTAATTTTTAATATCTGACAATCAAACATGAGCTATTATTGTGAATTGATATTGTAATTTATCTGATGTACTAGAAATGACCATACGATAAATAAATAAAATAATACAGCTAAACGAGATTCAAAATGAAGTCATAGGTAATTCGAAAAATTGAAACATCAGCAACATTGAAACAGAAAGCATAGCGCCGCAGCCAAATCAATTTAGAAAAATATGTGAAGTAACCTACATCCAGCAGTGAAGAACCAAAGACCTATTTGACAACAACATCAATAAAATAAATTACGAATAATACGAGTATATATGGCAGCTATGGATTTATTAAGAACTGCAGATATTGTATTATGTAAATTTTATGACAAACTGAAACAAATTTTACATAAACGCGTCCATCCACAATGAAAGAAATTATTCATTGTCATTGTTATTAAAAAAATTTGGAACATGTCCAATTATCCTTCTGTTTTTTCAAGACAGTTGAGTAGGTATAATATTCTATCTTTCAAATTTAATTTATTACAGAGAATTTCCCTTCCTCCTAATGGCCGCAGCTTACGCATTAGGTCAATTAATTTGCTCTAATAGTTCAGTCCAGTCATATACATACCAAATGTATGGGAACATTGCAAAAATTTCAAAGTTATTGAAACTCTGAGATCATGTTTATGGATGCCCAATGGAGCAACACTGAATTTATCGAACAAATTTACGTGTTCTAACTTGAGGAGGGGCAAAAACTGCAAAATTTCTAAGCTATACGTTTTTTGTATGCTATACGTAGAAGGTGCGTGATAAATAGGACACGTGTTCATTTGACCAAGGTTTATTGTGAACTGTTTTATAAAAATAATAATCTGAAGGATACCTATGTGTATACAAATGTCTTAGGAACTAAGATGATTCCTTAAGGTAGAGGATGATCTGACTCCCTAGCATTATATTTCCTTTTATGTTTATTGGTCAAACTTATTTTCTAACTCTATATATCCGAGACACTGTACTTTTAAAATAGCGATATTTTATCAAATGTGTAAAGCACTGTTCAAAAGACTGGATTTAAAGTATTAGGTACTACGTATCTTCAATTTTGTAACTATGTTTTAAATGGAATATTGTTCACTCATGATAAAGCCAAGTCGTAGTTTCCTGTTATTATATCCTGCCCATATTGTGTTTAACCATGTGGTATGGGGAGATGGTTTAAATTCTTTTATTTGTAGGTATGCTAATATTTCGGGGACGAGTCTAGGTGAAAAAATGTCGGTAGAATATTGTACGAATATCAATCATGCGTAGTACGGGGTGGATATCAACATTCCACAACGCTTTAATGTTCCCCACGAACGAATAGTATTGGCAGAAATTTATTACGTCTCGCAAATTAAGTATTGGAATACCATGGAACATCGTCACCGCCATTTTGGGTCGATTTTCATATAGGAATCACTCCAACTGCCACTAGTTATAATTACGAAATAAAGTAAGTAAAACTTACCTACGTATAAAATTGGCTATGAGTTTAAAAGGTTATCACGTGGTCGACACTGCTCCCGTACTCTGATTGTATTTTTCCCAATGCCTTGTTAGCTTGAATAGTACCTACTTGCTAACTGCTCTTACTTAGGTACTCAGTGCTAATAAGCTAGTGTTTACAAGACACAATATTAGGACTATTTCTGTGTGAATACAAAGCCGACCCGTCCGACTACTTGCTGCTTTTATATATAGGCTTGTTGATGTCATTTACATAGTCACTTGAAATCAACATGTTGTCATAAGAGAATACTGAAATCAATAAATACATGGCGACATACAAACTTAATAAAACTGATGTGATTTAATTCAATTCAGGTCTGGATATAAATTGACCAAAACCATCTTACGACACGTCAATGAGTTTTGAAAAGGAATGAGTATAAAAAACAAAAACTTATTATTCCATGCAGTTTTGGATGTCCAAACCTCTATCCGAAAGACAACATTGTTTACTAGCCTCAAAATAGGAAGCAAACTGTTGCGCATGGGCAGTGCGCACACTAAATCACAGAAAACTTTTTGTAGCATCTCTACATGATAGTACTGAGTGTGTTTAAATTTATACCGATGGAGGTCATCGCATCCGTGATTATGCGCATAAGTAATGATAATTGATAGTCAGCATTCGTCCTACCTCGCCAACAATGCTATACAATATACATGCTTTCACTCACTTGTTGCCCTATGGATATAAATTCACCTATTGAAATAACAACATTTTGAACATACGGATGGTAGGTAGTACCAAGCATAATAATATCGAAAAAACGTAGATATTCCTTTTGTTTTCTTCTTCTTCTTATCGTGTCGGTCAGCACTCACTAGATCCCCCTCCGCTCCCAGAAAGTCACAACCTCTCCTGCTTCATCGTCCAAGGACGAGCGATCTGCGAGACTCTCTCATGTGCACCGCCCAGGAGCCATTGGGCAGGCCAGGAGATGCTCAGTGTCTTGCAGATGCCCGAAGTCGCACGTCGCGTCCTCAACTATTCCCCATCTCTGGAGGTTCTTCCCAGTGCGGCCGACCCCGGATCTGATACTGTTGAGGATTTTTCACGCTGGCCAGGGTAGATCGTGTCCTGGGGGTAGGGCTTACATTGGCGTAAGTTCCTTTGTGTAAGTAATAATAATAAAGTAACCAAACCTTCAAGAAGATAAAGTCAATTTTACAAGATTGTAGTACTTGCCTAGTATTAAATACTACCGCTAATTAATTAATATTCTGAATCAAAGATGAACAAGATTACAGATTCATAAGCTCTCAAGCGAATGAGGCTTTTCGATGCGGGAATTTAACGAGAGTTCCTGGAACTCAATGTTACTTCTCGCTCTAACAGACCTACCAACCTTGACTGGTGTATGGTGTATCACTTATTACTTATTGTAATGGGTGAATGATACATACTTATTACTTAGTGTAAAGTGAAGATCAGTCACATCACAAACCTGATGGAAAGTCCATCTTTCCACTGTTATGTCAGTTGATGTAAATGCTTGTTATTTCAACTACAAAAAACTACAAAAAATTTCAGCTACAGAAAATCCGATGTTTGTCACAAAATAATTATTAAATATATATTTATCTCATGTTGGTACCACGCCTGACAACCCTAATCAGTATTACTTACTAGGTACTGTTATTACAAGTACAACAAGCCTTTCTAGAATTGTGACCGGTTTTTTCGGTATTGCACTCCGTGACGTCAATATGTTTATTTTATTGTAAAAAAAAACCGGCCATATTACTTTTTTAAGGTGTTTAATAATGCGCATTAGGTAGAGATTTAATAATAATAACCTATTATAACTCCCTTGTAGATATATTAGAAGATTACTAGAAATATTTCCACCACAATATTTATTTATTTAAACTTAAAGTAAACAACAAACACATATAAATATACAAAATGGACATAGTACAGATTATAAAACGTTGTTCACTAGGGCGAACTTCTACGGATTATATTTTTATAAATAAATAATACTCATATTCAAGTAGCGAAGCATTCACTGTGGTTTTCACGGCCGGCGTCAATAGAGTAGTCTAGATCATCCGGGCTGTGTGGCCGTGGTCTAATGGGATGCTTAAAATTTCCCAAAATTGCCGTTACCCGGCCATTTTCAATTTAGACAACGGGCACCTACCTATCTGGTGAAAACTGAATTCAGAAATTCTACGCATCCCACACAGTCCAGAATCCAGATGATCTAGACTACTCTAATATCCATTGTAAATTGCCTTCTTTTACTAGTATGTTGTGTTGTTTTTTTTCGTGTTTATTATTGTTTTGTTCGAAACTTGTTCTGTGTGCACTCTTCGGCGCAAAGGCTGAGCGCTGTAATGCCGAAGAGTGTAATATTTTTGCTTAAATAAATAAATTATTGGGGATTTTATACGGCGCAGTCAGATTGAACTAAAGATAGACCAAATGACTTCTACCAGCGCTATCATGAAATTGTCTCTTTCTCTAGCCATGTGAGTGTACGAGTATATAATATAACGTCATGGATAAATACGTATAATGCAAAGTAAATTGTAAACATCGATCTGGCTAGAAGTGCTACCTTACAGTGAACTTTTTAGTTGAAGGTTTTACGATATTGAGTGTTTATTTATTTATTTATTGAGACACTCACAGAGGATTGACAGATATACATAAATTAAAAACATCAAACACAAATTTCAGGTCAACCCCCCGATTTACGAGCGTCCACAGCATGCACGTAGATATTTTATATTACGTGACAACAGTTTCGAGTGCTCCTACAACAGCGTGAAAAAAATATGCTCGAGCCCGAAAACTCGGTCAATCTAGAAAAAGACAGATGATCGACGATCGTAGGTACTCGAAGATACATACTATTCGCAATTTGATAAATTTCAGGAATTATTATTTCATTCGAAGCTCCAAACGTGTTTTCTATTCAAATTTTGTTTACATGGTGAAGACCCTTCGTCTAATTAAATCATAACTATACCGCAAAATTCATTGGACGATGACTGTTTCCTATTGATTTAGTATTCGTTTAAATGATTTAATAATATATCTTTATTCTTTTCTAAATTTAGATTTCACCAGTTAGAGGTGCCCGTTGTCTAAATTGAAAATGGTCGGCTAACGGCAATCGAGATAAATACAATTGCGTATTGTATTATAGATGATATTGTACTCGTATTACATAATTAAATACATTACTTCTGTGATTTCCCTCCGTAATCTATACCTACAAGAATTTCCACACAAAATAATATTATATAAATACAGTGGAACCTTTCATTACGAGCAAAACAAATAGTGGATAAAAACACTACTCTCTCAACGAATGACCCTTCGCACAACTAGTAAGAGCTCCCTTAATCATAAGCTGACCAATAAGGTAAAATGGAATTGGATCGTTCTTCACAGTAGCTAATAAATTGAACAAAAGAGTTGGTCAGTCAAAGCAACTTTCGTAATAGAATGTTGAAAGCATGTAAAACTGTTTGCTGAAAGGCATCTCCAATAAGGCAGTAGCCACCGTGTGTACTTCAAATTTTATGCATACCTACCTACCTAATTAATAACCGTTTTTTTATGTTGATGTACGCAAAGAAAACTGTTTCGATTTACGAGTATGATATATAAGAGATTCCACTGTATACTCTTTGTAATTCTGAATTTAACGAGTAGTTAAAAGAGAGATTGTGAACCCAGGGCACACGATCTACAAAAACTAGTCCAGATCTCTTACTGGGACCTTGATGACTTACGTATGTAGTCGTGTGTGTTTAAGTAAGTGTAGGTGTGTGTGTGTCAAAAAGTAAGGTCTCTGTCGCAGGCGCGAAGCTACCTAAGAACACGATTCTCATCGAGTTACCTTTTGGATAAAATGATAGGTGTAATAGTGTCTAATTTGACGTAATCAAATAAGAAATGTTAGTCCCGGCTTCCCTTCTGCAGAAATCCATCCTTCGCCATTGCTGTCGTCTGTCGTCTAGTTGAGCTTAAAACCGCTACCTTGGAATGGGCTCATGCTCAAGCTCAGTTAGGTAGATCGCATTGTATGTATATCGTTATTATTTTATTCAAATAAATAAATTTAGATTTACCAGGTACCTACGAGTACAACTTACATACACCCAATGAATACATGCTAAGCACGCTGCGATATATGGTCTATTCAGACCATAGCCTCGAACTATTTTCGAAGTGTGTATCCTGTTCTTCTTCTTCTTACACAATGAACTCTATATAATAGTGATGTAAATGCTAAACATTAACATCGATATTGAAAACCATCGATACCATTTTCTAAACATGTTGATGAACATGTTGTGTTGTATTGGTAAAGAAATAAAAAAGATTAATTATAAAAATATATAAATTTGTATAATGTTACCAACTAACTTAATATGCTGCCGCTAGAATTAATAATTAATTTCATTACGTAAATTAAATTATTTACATAAAACAATTGTCATTTTATAATTTATGATATTCCAGAAATTCAAGCTGTCTAAATGTCGATCATATAATTATATATTATCCTGAGAGGAAGATACCTAGAATGAGTATCTTCCTCTCATAATTCCACTGGTCACAGTAACCAAAAAGGTGGAAGCTGTAATGCTCCCGGCGCCTATAGAAGTGGGTAGATCTCACTATAATATAGGTTGCTAAAGGTTACACCGCTCCTCAACGGATGGCGGTAGTATCTGAAATTGGGTGCATATGAAATAGGTTGTTGAGTATTATATACTCAACGGCCAAAAATTTCATTTTGGTAGCAGGATGTGGTGGAATGGGTGAACGTTGCCCTGGGCATAAAGTGATCACTTAAGCCAGCCAAAGCCGACTCGTAAGCGTCGGAACATCCATCCTGCTCCCCTCCCCAAGGGAGTTATTATGTGAATGTTGATATCTGCCGCCTTTCGTTGAGAAAATATATTATCCTGCTTAAAAACAATCATTTCGCCCACCCAAGACAACATTGAAGGTAATAAAAATATACTTTGCATGCCCAAATGTCGTGTGGAAATGCAGATTACGCTAGAAAATGTAAATATATCTTTTCTCCTTCGTTAATATAATTATTAATTTATACGTAAAAAATATTGGAAATCGCTTATAATTCGTAAAATCCCGGAATGTACTTAAAATATCGATGGCTCGATTTGTGATTCGACTATGATATCACGTGCCTATGGCAGATGTAATTTAATAAAAATATATTATTTGCGATGTTATTTTAAGCGTAAAAATAAGTCAAATCACTAAATAAGCCTTACTTGTCGCATTTTTAGTCGAAAGGTGCATAAATTAACAATGAAATCAACCAAAAAACGTAAGCTTACCGATAGAAAGATACATTACAATTTGAGGCTTAATATATAACCACAGTCCGAAAAACCACGTTAGGGGATAATAAAATGTTTTTTTAAATTAAAATGCATCCTTAGATGAGCGAAACAACTGGATATTAACGTTAAAATATCTAATTACAATCACATTTTGACACTGTGAAAATCGTAAACGTCAAATATCAACAAAAGAATACTTATTGAATTTTATGAAAACGAAGAAATGACTTCACACACATTTTCATAGTGTTGTATTGAAACAAATGCTTTACAACTGATCTAGTCAGTATGACTAAAAAATATTTGATTAAGTACTTCAATAATCAAAGATTCAGACAATCGAAAAAACACACGCAATGAGAAAACCCTAAGAAACGCTCATCAACCAATGGAGTTCTCACTCTGCGAATACCTACAAAATGAATATTTGTAAGGGAAAGTACTTCAAAAATGATCCAATGATTTGCAGTCCTAGTATTATATTTATAAAACATGCGAATTATATTTATAAGGGCGAAACAAAACATTGATTCTGGATAATAAGTCTCCATAATGCTTCCAACAAAAATCAAGCGTACTTGAACTTGTACCAGAGGAAGTATTCAAGTACATTTTAATAAACCTAATTATACTCGTAGATCAGCCCACTACATAAAAAGTATTTTATTTTACCTCCCTGGCATCATGAAATTTTATCTTCCACCAAGGAGTTTATCTCAATCAATACTAATTTTATCGCTCTACCCATTGTATATTAGTTTAGAGCAGTGATTTCCAAAGTTGTCCCTACGAACCCCCAAGGTTTCCTGGGATCATCCAGGGGGTCCACAGAAAATTAAAATTTATTTGGGGGTCCCATAAAAACGTCAGGGGTCCGTGAAAGGTACACACTTTTACCTCGTAAATAATAAAAAAACTCACGAAAAATCACAGTAACACTTTGTTTTCTTATCATATCATAAATTTTCTGAAATTATTATGAAAATCCATTAAATTAACAATTATTCCATTAAAAAATTCATTCGGCGCTGAATACAGACGGTCTTGTTATATTACGTATTCACCATTGAAGGCATCAAATTTTCATTTATTATTTTCACATGAGGGTCCAAAGGCAAGTTAAGATTATGGAAAGGGGTCCGTGGGCGAATAGTTTGGAAACAAACAACCGGTTTAGAGAGAGAAAGAGTGGAGTGGAGGAGATTAAAGGTCAAAAATTGGACGGCATCGGCAGCAGGTATCAACTATATATGAAATTTTGTGTTTCGAGTCCAAAAGGTTCGAATGTTCGAATTCAATTAAATATTCTCATTACGTGCCTGTCAGATTAGTTTTCCCTCGAATAGGTAACTGTCGTCTTAAGCATGGATGAACTTTACACAGGTGAAACGTATTGAAACTGGATTCCTAAGATTATATATTAGTCCGAGAGCCCGCTGCTTAATTTATGACGTATCTGTTTTTTGATCGAAATGTGGTATAAACGATAGCTTACCAATAGGGTATTACATCGCACTAGGGTTGCCTATCAAAATCCTGCCGCAACCCCCCCTGCCCCCCCCGAAAAGGTCCCTCTTTGCGGTTTTTCGCATTTTGTAGGAATATGGTAAGAGATAGGAAAAAGTAGTCAATGACAAAAATAATCCTTGCTAAATTCTCTACAAAAAATATTGAGTCAATTTTTTCATAGGACTAGTAGTTTACCCGTAATGGCCGGTCAAAAAACAGGATATTTTTTGAAAAAATTAAAAAAAAAGTTTGATTTTTTTTCTTTCACATTCTTCCACCCATTATTACTAACATTTTATGGAAAAAAAATTTTGGCCTGCGGCGCTACATCACTGGTTATTTTATGAAAAACTAAATTTTAAAAATTTTCGTCACTGAGTTTTATTGTAATAACTCCGAAATTATTAGTTGTATGAACATAAATTATAGCTCGTTTTGTAGATAAGACTATGGTTATTAATTCGTTCTCTGACTATTTTCCTGTAGCTCTTATCAATTTACAACAAATTTAGTTTAAATACATTTTTTTTGTATTTTAAATGATTTTCGGTTTTGGACCGGCCATTGCGGGTAAACTGCTAGTTCTACGAAAAAATTGAATTAACATTTTTTGTAGAGAATTTAGCAAGGATTATTTTTGTCATTGACTACTTTCTTCTATCTCTTACCATATTCCTATAAAATGCGAAAAACCGTGAAGAGGGACCTTTTCGGGGGGGGCAGGGGGGGTTGCGGCAGGATTTTGATAGGCAACCCTAGTGCGATGTAATACCCTATTGGTAAGCTATCATTTATACCACATTTCGATCAAAAAACAGATACGTCATAAATTAAGCAGCGGGCTCTTGGACTATATCGAGGCATTGTCGTTATTGTTTTCGTGTTTCGTGGATTATAAATATGTGGGCCCAAACTCGGCGTTGTTTGGAAACAAAACTTTTGTAATAATACCTAATTATAGGTAGATAGAATCCGCGTGGGATAGTATCCTTGTTGATGTTTTATTTTGGTAGTCGGTATTACCTATATCATATTACGTTGTAGTTATAATTAAATGTGTAGATAGCAGAGGTGGGCACCGTTAATCAAAAAGTTAACTTCGTTAATCGATAATCTGTTGACTAAAAAGTTAACTTCGTTAATCGTTAAAGCGTTACATTTTTCAAAATGTAACGGAAGTTATCGTTAATCCGTTAGAGCGTTAATGTAAAAAATTGCGGTTAAATGGCATCAAATAGAACTACTTATATAACCACTACTGCTATCACACTATCGCGATGCATCCCAACACAACAAAGTGGGTACACAAATACATACAATGTGCCTACAACAAACAAAACATGCAGAATGGGTGGCGAGTCTCATTCTTAAAATAGAAGAAGTAAAATGTCCTACAAAAATTTTACAAACACCTAGGTACATATTTATTAAACAATCAAATATTAACGGACTTTATTAACGGAAGTAAAATGTAACGGAAGTTAAATAATCCGTTCACTATTTTTGGAGGTGAAAAAGGCGTTAAATCGTTAACCAAAATATAATTAACTTCGTTAATTAACGATTAACGGATTACCGCTTTTCTGCCCAGCTCTGGTAGGTAGGTAGCCTGCCGCCAAATGTCAAAACGTGACAAGTCGACTTACGGTGTTCTAGCATGGTTCCTAGATCTTCACGGTCCCTGGCAAAACGCACTAACTAATACTCAGAACGAAATAATGCTGATGGCAAGTTCACCAGTGAGTGTGAGAAAGGCATATTATAATAGACTCATACAATATAACTACTCAAAATCGTTTATTTTTTAATGACCCAATTTGTCAGATTTTTATGTTATTTGAGGTTAGGTAGATATTAATAGAGAGTTTAGTGATAACTATTATAATTTAATACTCATTGGTTCCTTGTTTTGTAGATAATTTATTACTTATATGTTGTATATTTGACAGTTTTGGTAACCAGACAGAAACTCAAGTAACAAAATCTCAACTGTCAAAAGGGTAACCTACTATTGACAGAATCGCAACTCATCGCCGGAAAACCTGTTGCCGCCAGTTTCAATATTGTTGGGTTAGGTTCGTTAGGTTTTTTTTTTTTACACACAAAAGCAAAACATAAATAAACAACGGCATCAGATTTCCCGTAGGTTACCCTTTTGACATGTGAGATTTTGTCACTTGAGATTTTGACATGGAACCGACAGTTTTTTTTTATGATTTGTCAATGTAATTTTTAGGTTAGGTAAACATCAACAACACAAGTAGAAATGACTGATGAATTTGATACTGTTTGACTTATGTGCAGTTGTTCTTTATTACATTTTTTTTTTGTCTTGTTGAATTAGTTGTTAGTGTAGAGTAATGTGATGTAAATTGACTACAATAATATAACTAATTGTGCGCACCTTAAATAGGGCAGTAATTATATTTTTTTATACTGTGTTTGTTGTCTTGTGTGTGCGTGCCATGTCTAAATAAATAAATAAATTAAATAATATTTGCGTTATGGCGATTTCAAAAATAAGGAAATCGAAATCAAAAGCGTTTTTTTTTTGAAACTGTGTTTCTCGACTTACTGCGTTTTGAGATTTGAAGGTCACCCACCTACCTATACAATTTTATTTTCATCATTAGTCGAACACTGGACACGTAGAATAATTAGTATAATTACCCTGTATGTATGAACGACTGAATGAAATGTAACGACATACGTCTGAATGTTTAGTTAGATACTTATATTTTTACGGATGTACTAATATTGCGTAGGGTAGTGTAGGTAGTATGAAAATTATACCACCTGAGTATTTCTGACTGGGGATGAACAATAATTATTATAGTGAATATTACTTCATAAAACTAAACATATATCCACTTATCTTGTATAAATATTACCCGAAATATAAATCTATTTTCATTATTATCAATCAAATTGTGTATGAATTATTTTCAAAAATAAATCCATTTCAATTTATTTATTTATTTATTCTTCCGTGAACACTTTCATACAGAATTTAATAGAAAAGTGTTTCAACAATAATTGAAGAAAGAAATGATCATAAGGCGAGCTTATCGCGAAATCGTAGTAGAAAAAAAATGTATTTTTAATAAGAGCATACCAACATACTAATTGCAATATCATAGTTCAAGGCCATGGATGGAAGCCCGAAGGGTGTGTCAGGATAGGAAAGTCTGGCGATCCGTTCTCTCTGCCTACCCCGCAAGGGAGGTGGCGTGAGGGTATAGAATAGAATAGAATAGTTCAAGGCCGCATGCAGTCGATAAACATATTATGAGGTGGTTGGTAGTCTGGATGGTGACGCGCTCAACCGTGAATTCGGTGGGCGCGGGATGCGTATTTACGTTTCCGTGTTCAATAGGAGGCCGTACTGCCTCGAAACCCATACGGGTTTGTAACGCTAAAACCCTTTCCAAATCCGTATTCAAGTCGAGGCAAGCGTCCTCCAGTCGCGCTCGGGTTTGTTACGCAAACTGTTCTTCCAAACACGTGTTCAATTCGCGCGTAAACTTCGCCGCTCGCATCTCACTCAAATATTAATGATAATAAATTAATGAGCCTCCTGCCAAAAAACATTGACTTTGTATAATTACGTCATTATTATTTCAGAAATTTCGTTATTCTTTATCTATATCGATTTTTGCTATGTCTCCTACTAAAGTTAACATTAAATTATTATCTTATTCGTTCAATTATTGCTTATAAAATGATTTGATTATGTAGAATGATTTTTTTTGTGTGCATATTCATCCATAATTAGTCGCTTTAAATATAATTAATAGTATAAATAATAACAGTGTAAAGCTGAAAAGACACTCATTTTTGGCAAGTCGCCTAGTGCTTTTCCCCATTTAAAGTGATGTTTCAACTATTTTTTCTTCAAAATGGTATATAAAATATCCCCTCATTTAAATACTACGAGATTCTTCTAGCACATAATATGTATTAACGTTTTTTGTTACTATTTTGTGAATCCTAAAAAAAACTTTTGTCTCCGAAATCGGCCATAGTGGAAATTCCACTCACGAAACCGCTATTTTCAATAATTTAAAGTTTTAAATATCTCATTATTATACGTTAATATTGTAAACGTATCATCACTTAATGGTTTTAATATGTATATAAAAAAAATTACGTTATTTATATACATAATCTTAAAAAAACATGCATAAAAATGAACGTTGCTACGAGTGGAGGACGCTTGCCTCGAATTGAATACGGATTTGGAAAGGGTTTTAGCGTTACAAACCCGTATGGGTTTCGAGGCAGTACTGCCTCCTATTGAACACGGAAACGTAAATACGCGCGCGGGATCGACCCCCGACTTACTCCACTACACAACTCAAGCTTTCTGTGAAGTGGACAAAGATGTATTTGGGTTTATTTCGATAAACCCATATTAAATAAATAAAATTGTTATTGATTTTTTTCCACGTGGGGCTTCATTTCTGGTTATTCTAAGCTAAAGTATTTGAGTTAGTACTTCCATTAATCATATTTAGACCCTTATAGTACCTATATAATTGTAAACTTTTGGGAAATAGATTAATTATAACAGGTCAAGGTACGACTTCTACAATATGGTATTCCTTAGAGATAACAAAACACAAAAACACTATAAGAGTTGAAACATAATACATATTATGGGGACTAAAGTGAGATCTTACACCCTATTTTTCTAGTATCTATACTACCCGTATTAAGCATTTCTAACCTTATGTCCCTCATATTGCACAAAAACACAATAATATTAGGTATACAATTTCAATTCAATTTAAAAATTCTTTTTATTTTCCTTCAATATTTTACAAATACAAATATGGTTACTTAAAACTACACATGTTTCGAGATACCTCCCCAATAGAGACAAGTCTCGTGTGCGAGGAGGGAAAATACCTATATGTCTTTTTAATTTGCTTAAATTTTTCCTTGATGTTTGCGTTTTTTTGAATTTTTGGAAGCTTTTTATACATGGTAAATCTTGAGCCTTTGCTGGTTTGTTTGCTGATAATGTTTTACATGTACTTGTACTCTGTAAAACTGTTTGCGCTCTTAGGATCAATAAAATAAAATAAACAATGTCTAATGTCTATAATGTTCTGTCAAACATTTCCGATTTTAGTTTCATTGTGATACGGCACTGAATTCAGCTGTGCATATACAATAAACCGGAATGATCAAGAACTTCAACGCATCCAACAACGAATAGCTAGATGAGGTACTTTACTTACTTATTTAATCAGTATAGACTGATGTGTAGGTAGGCAGAAATAATTTAAAAAAAGTGTGTTGTGATTTTGTGAATGTCAAACAAATGTTTGAGAATCTGGTGTGTTTTTACGAGTACATACATAAAGCATTTTACCGTTTGTCCCATTATAGACCAGTCTAAAAACAATAAAAAAGGGGGTTAAGCGTAAATAATTGATAATTTTTCGGTTTTTGGGTCACCTTGTACTTAGCACAAGCTGAAAATTGGTGCAAACGTCAAGAAACCTTCTTTGCATGTCAATGAAGAGATTGAAACAGTTTTCAGCTTTCCGAGGATTATTTACGCTGCAAAGCTTATTTTCCTGGGCTATTATTGGCATACATCTATTGATATGTTGCTAAAATATTTTTTTTTTTCAGGAAAGTGTAAATTTTATAAAAATGTTTTTTTTTTTAATTTTTGGTTTTAGTTGAAAGAAAATCAACTTAATATATCCTTCTTTACAAAGTCGCAAAAAAGTGGATTGCGGCGCTAACGTTTCACTTACATCTTTATTTCGATTTTAATTGTCCCCGATAGTATCCGAGTATTACATAATATTGGGAAGTGTTTGAAGATTTTCGCACCACATTCAGTTTCATTACAAATACTCGCACATATTTCATTTTTTTATATGAAATTTAGATGTCAGTAATGGTAGTGTATTTATTTAGCGTGTGGCATAGTTAAGTATTGACGATGTTCAATGCCATCTTTAGCCATCCATTAAATTCTAAATTCTGAAGCCAAATATACGAAATAGCATTATTATTGTGTAATGTATAAGTTCAATCAGTACCTAAATGTCCTAATAAAAAGATTCAATTCTACGACTACCATGTTTTTTTCACAAAGCATACCTATTTATGAATATTAAGATTGTCGAGTCGAGATATTTGATTTGACAAATAATTAATCAAGATTCCTCAGGGCTTGAAATTAAAAATCAATATGAAAAGCTATATCTCGAATCCATTATAATCAATAAAACCTTTGAACTATAGCCCATTTGTGAACAAAGTAATAAAAATAAAGCGTATAACAAATCATACAAATTCATCTTCCCGAGTACTCACTTCGGCGATACATGTATACTAGAATAGTTTTTATTTTTCGTACGGATACAAAGGTTGTTTTACGCAATAATAATTTCAATAAATCCTTATAATGTTCGCTGTATCTAGTAAAATAAAAAAAGATACAGAAATTGCTGAATGCCGCTATTATTCGTGTGTTTGATGGATGTAAATAAAAGAGTGCTTTATTTCAATTATAAATAAACTTCGCGTTTTTGTAGTATGGTTAGTGAAAGCTGTCAACACCATTCTTCAAATCTCTGTATAGCCGCTTTATAATACACTTTACTTCCGTGTGCGAATACAGCGTATCATAGAATTATGAAACTTCTACAGTTCTTTGTGCTAGATTTTATATTAAGGGGGCATATATGTACTGAGAAAAAATCGCTCTATTTTTGCTTCAACTTTTTCAAATTTTGTATGAGAATGTTAGCGGGAAATAAGAATAACGTAAGCGACAATGAGAATTATACCTTTTTAAAAGAAACCTGGGAAGAAATTTAAAAATCTAAAACAGCCGATTTGTTAAGATCATACTTACTAGTATTTTGGCTAAATTATACTGTTATATCTGAAAAACTGAACAGGAAATCTTCAGATTCCTTAAATTTTAGGGATAATATAGGAATATTTTTTTATTCAAGGAATTTCCAAATCCTGTAATTCTAAAACAGCCGATCTGTATTTCATACTTTCATCTATCACTGTCTTCAGTTTTAAGACGATTCACTCAATACTGGCTGAGTACAATTCAGGGCGGCGAAGCCCAATGACAGCATATAGGACCTTAAGGATAATCAACAATTTTATTACACAATAGTCCAGTATGCCATTTGCAGGTAAAATCTATCTCTCTTCTCCACACCACATTCCATTTATTTGGGGTCGGCGGCTCAGATCCTCTCTCTCCATTTGCCCCAATCGAGGCAGTCTTCTGAAGTAAGCTCCAATCTCCACTCTCATGTCACTCTCGTCCACTCTCGTGGTCTCTTCAAGGGAGTTATTTTATTAATAAAATATAGGTAGTTAATTTTTATAAGTTTTTGTAATCTAAGGAATTACCGTAATGGAAACAGTAGCACCGCATTCAGACGTATATTCACCAACATTAACCTAGATACGAGTAAAATCTTCTCATATTACAACTTAATGTAATCTCCAACTATAGATATAAAATCCATATTGCAAGATATCAGTAAAGTTCATAATACTCATATAAGCATTTCTCTTTAAGAGATTGAGGTTTTTATATCAGTAATATTCTCTCTACGGAGTGTAAATGGACTGCAACTCTCTCGCTATGTGCAGAATACATTGAAACAATATTTTATTGTATAGTAACGAAAGTGAACATTTTCAAATTGCACTCAGCATTTGAAGTAAAAACATGGTTTGAAAAACATGTGGCGTGTGAATGGATACTAATAAAAAGGGTTGCCAGCGTAACTGGGACACCCCCCGAAGAATAGGACAATATTATATCACTTAGTTCATTTCGTTTTTGACTCACTGCCATGTAGCCTCTAATTATTTTTTACCAGGCCAGTCCGGATGTTCCCGGTCCAGGATTACTCTTTAGCTTTCTTTTATTCCCCTCAAAAGATGCGTCTTGCGAAAACAAAGCAGAATTTGCTCACATGCACACCAACACCACGCGCAAACTGTAGGTACGAGGAACGCAAATGCGAAAAAAATGATGCTGAAAGATTTAAGCTTCGTTCAGGGCAGCGAGACATGAATCATACAACCGGTGGCAGTCCCGGTAAATCGGTACATTTGACAGCCCTACTAACAAATTTAATAACACAGCACGTCGGCAAAGTCATCAAAAGGCTTTTCTGGAAAATGTATTTTTTTTTTAATATCTACGGAAACTCAATATCAAGATGAGATAAGTACTTAACGCATTAGAGAACTGTACAGTGTACGGTAGCGGAACCTATGTATGAATCGGAACAAGTATAACATAGTATCTGGGTTATTTAGAAGAGATCGCTGTACAGGGATACGTGGACCCTAATGAGTAATAGGTAGGTTAGGTACGTAATATTAAAGTTATAGCGTGTAGGTACGGTACGGTAAATTATATTGCATGTAATGTTAACTTAAGAGAGTGCATACCGACATTTCAAAAAAATTTAAAAACGGGAGACCTTCTATCTCGACAACCATTTCTAAATTTGCTTTGGAAAAAATAGGGTAGATTCATTGAACCTTTATCTAGGGAATAACCGTAAAAGATTTTTTATATCTTGTATAGATTTCTCAAAAAAAAATTTAAAAACACCTCCGACCTTTTTTCTGAAAGACGGAAACTCGTTTCCCGAATTCGCGGAGTAAATTTTTTTTCTTGTACTGATAATATGCATTAAAATCTAGGGAATAACCGTAAAAGTTTTTTGATAGACGCAAAATTAGCCCCAAAAAATGGAAAAAAACGTTATTTTTACCATTTTATCATGCGATGTCACGCGATTCTGAACCTTAATACCGTGGGAAAAGACTTTGACGTCATTCCTGGTGCCATGCCCTTAAATAATATATTATGTACCTACCTAAATATATTTTTTTTTACAAACGCGTATCTGCGCACAATAATTAGTGCTAAACAAGGGAAGAAGCTCTCCAGTCGTCGATAACTTTGTCTGAATGAGATTAAAGAGACTTTCCCCCGTTTTCACCAACTTTTACCTAAGAAGGAGACCCCTAAGAAATTTCCATACAAAAACAGAGATAATATTCTATTTATTGACACGCAGGCCTACCAACCACACCCTAATTCCATACAAAATGCAACACGCAACTCACCTAGCCTGGGCAGAGATATTTGGGCACCTAACGTAGGCGTAGGTGAGTTGCGTGTTGCATTTCGTATGGAATTAGGGTGTGGTTGGTAGGCCTGCGTGTCAATAAATAGAATATTATCTCTGTTTTTGTATGGAAATTTCTTAGGGGTCTCCTTCTAAGGTAAAAGTTGGTGAAAACGGGGGTGAGTCTAAGTGAGATTGAGAGAGACTTAGGGTTTCTTAACTCTCATGAGAATTCATCTTCTATCTCACAGGTTCAAAAAATGCATAGCCTAGCTGGTCAGAAAAATTCTGGCGCCAAAGATTTAAACCCTTTTGAATTTCGAAAATGTCTTAATACTTTCAAATTTCGACACGTTGCTTCAACCTATTTTATTTTTTATTACATCATTTACTACAAACGTAAATCAGTTGCAAATGAATCAGAGTTTTCTCGCTCGCTATTTGTATGCAAACACTGGGAAATTTGGAGGAGTTTAATTAAAGATGTAATAAAAGAAATTAATTTTCTTTTATTTTTTCAACATCAAAGGTTTCCCTTAAGAGAGAGCATTCCTTTAAGTATGACACGCTCTAGAATTTGTTGCCTAAAACGAAGTACGTTATTAATTTTTACGACGTAATTTTAATATTAATGTAGTAGGTATATTTTGTTCCACTTTCCGTATTAAGAGTATGCATACTGACATTTCAAAAATTTATAAAAACGGGAGACCTTATATCTCGACAACCGTTACTACATATGGTTTGAAACAAAATAGGGTAGATGCATTGAACATTTATTTAGGGAATAACCGTAAAAGATTTTTTTATAGATTTTGTATAGATTTCTCAAAAAAAAATTGAAAAACACCTCTGATCTTTTTCCCGAAAGACGGAAACTCGTTTCCCGAAAGTTGCGGAGTAAAAATTTTTTGTACTGATAATATGCATTAAAATCTAGGGAATAACCGTAAAAGTTTTTTGTTAGACGCAAAATTAGCCCCAAAAAAAGCTAAGCTAAAACGCAATTTTTACCATTTTATCATGCGATTGTTCACGCGATTTTGAACCTTAATGCCGTGGTAAATGACTATGACGTCATTCTTGGTGCCAAGCCCTTAATAAACAGTCATCCGCGTATTTTACAGGGATATCTGAAGATCATTTTTTTGTCTACAAATAAAACTTGACACAACTTCGTTAAAATACTAGGGCCGATCAATAAATACCCGTGTTAGGTATGAAGATGCAAGTTTTTTCCAAATCTTTTTTTCTATTTTTATCGTCATCTTTTTTTAGGTCGATACACTTATCTGGAACCCTCTGCCCCCCTTTTAACCCCTCCAAAAATACGATTTTCCAAACTCCTTAAAATACGCCCTTTTCTCGGGAGTAACCTCATTCTTTGAGCTGATTTTTACCCCCTGAGCCATGCTTTCATATGGGGGGCTGAAAAATTATTCGTAGGAAGCCAGGCCGGAAGAGTATGATCAGTGCGGCAGCAAGTCTCGGCGCATTTCATGCAATTTGGCCGCGATAGCCCCGAAGGAATGTGGGAAATGGGTTAGAAAGTTAAAGACTTACGAATGACTTTCCCATATTTTCATAATGAATACAACTAAAGAATCTTGCCTTAGTGGATGTTTCTACATATATATTATATCCACCTTTGTCTCATATAGTAGGTATTTTGAACAATTGGAAATAATATTTTATTTCCAATTGTTACAATAATATATACTTTTCCAATAGTTTAAAATAAAATTAAAATAAATTTGCGTATCTTTATTGAAAACAAAAGTAAGAAGACAACCAATATTTTTTTATGTAAGTAGTGCTTCCCATTTTATTTTATTGAACATTCCATTTAATTGGGTAGGTATTTATTTTGCCTTTAGGACTTTGTTGCGAAGACTACTACGCCAATATTGTCCATAACATGATACATAGCACTGATCCTAACAAATCTTCATATTTATCACATAAACTTGGATCGTACAATGGCAAGGGTCAGATTACATTCCATAAGCTTCTAAACATTTGGTGGTTACTAATAGTTTATGAACCTATTTGTACCCTCATGGATTATTTCATAGCATTGACATTGTGGTTTTACAATATGTAGGTATCTATCGAGTTACTTTTTGGATAAAATTATAGGAATAATAGTGTCTAATTTGACGTAATCCAATAAGAAATGTTAGCTTCAGCTTTCCTTCTGTGGAAATCCACCCTTCGCCACTGGTATCTACATTAATTTTCTTTCTTTTTTAATGATTTGAGATATACAATTATACATAATTAAATTATTTAGGTATGGAACCGGAATTCATCTGCATTGCACAGACGGAATGTTGCATCAACTCCTCAGCAGATGGCGTTAGCATCTGAAACATTGGGTCAATGTGAAATTAGTTCCAGCGGTAGCATATATACAACTTTCAAAAATTAGACAATTGACAGCAGGATGTGGTGGAATGGGTGAACCCTGGGCATAAAATGATCACTGAAGCCAGCCAAAGCTGACTCGTTAGCGTCGGAACTCCGATCCTGCTTCCTCTCCAAGGAAGTCCACATAACGCTACATTATGTGGATAAAGATGTCTCTCGCCTCTGTTGAGGAAAAAACTGTAACCTTCACAATGTTGTATTGTCAGTGTTCTAATTTTTTTCTGATAATATGTTAACTGATATTTTAGATATTAGAATTTCTCAAAAATATGAGTTGGTTTCACGATGTCTTTTATTTTGTCACTGTTGAACCTCAGGAATCCTACCTACTAATCCTGACTATTATTTTTATAATTGTAGGTAATAGGCAGTAGCGTAGCGTGGGGGGGGCGGTCCGCCCCGGGCGGCACTTTTCAGGGGGTGGCATTTTTTGGAGAAAATTACAAAAATCCATTAAATCACATTTGTTTCATTAAAAACTGAAAAAAATTTCGCCTGCGGCGCTATTTTTCTCTTTGTGTACCATATCAATATCTAAATTTTAGTTGTCTCACTTGCAAAAACTTCGCCTGCGGCGCTATTTTATCTCTTTTTAGGCCTTATCAATATCAAAATATTAATTATCCCACTCCAGCCTAGAAGTTCTTTATAATTCCTGTAAATTTTCGGGAATTTTGGATTTATATGCCTAAATAAGGGGGCGGCGGATTTGATTTCCGCCCCGGGCGGCAGAAACCCACGCTACGCCACTGGTAATAGGTACCTGTAATTACAAAAAAAAAAAAAAAACAAGTATCAGTAGTCAGCTTGTTACTTGCTGAAAATCCAAAAACATTTCAAGTATTTATCAAAGATTAATCTTTAAAATAATTTATTTTTAAAATGACACTCCACAATGTTAGTGAAAAGAAATTTCCAAAGAAAAAAACCTTAAAAATATTAACATTGAAGCAGAAAAAACGGATGTTAAAATCTATAAAAAAATATATTCAGAATTATTTTTGTTAATTATTAATGTTCTCATTAAAAAAATATATTCTTTTACGTTTCTGACCTTTTTCAAGAGAATCTATTGAACGTTTTCCTCACAAAAACGAAACAGCCTATGAGTAAGTTTTGTCATAATTCAAACTAAAACGACTCTTTTTTCCTTTGAGTGTCTTTGTGTGAGGAAGTGTTAAAAGTTTTACTTGATTCATCTCAACTTGATTTTTTTTTTATGATACATTAAAGAACAATTTCAACTGAAAACCTACAAAATTATAATAAGTTTTTTTTTTAAATCCTAACTTGTATTCTTGAAATTATTAAGATTGATCTTCTGTACCTCAGTATGTTTATTGTTCTAATTGATTTATTATTCGAATTTATTCAGTTCAGTTAAGTTGGCAGTATTGATTTTTTTAATAAAAAGAATCTGGGCTTGCATACACAAACCTAAACACTTTCCTGCACATTTTGCACTAAGTTGTATCGTACCTGTATCGCAAAGTGTGAAATCCATCGCCTGCGCCGGGGTTTGAACCTGAACGCATTCCTATACTGGCACCTCCTCCTTGAGAGACTGCCGCCTCAACCAACTGCGCCAACGATGTACTCGGCGATAACTCCTTCCTTTAGCTTACTACTATTGTCTTGCTCTGTGACAATTGATACCTATTCTTTTTCCAGTAAACATTCATTTATTTAAGAAGGTTAGTACTTATTTATACTGAAAATTTGATCTTATGAAAATTAAATTAACGTCATAAGATATATCTTCATTTGTACTTTTTTTAAATTATTATTTCGCCCTCAAACGCTCATCGAGATAACACAAGGAAAGCGCCTCCAATCTGATCCAAAGCGTCCCAATCACACTATCCAGTGTCGTTCCGACGTTCATATGTCGCTCACTATCATATGTTACAAAGTAGGTAGGTATGTACAGAGAGCCAGTGAAAGGGTGTCGTGGTCCAGTCAGGGCCGTCGCCTCTACCGAATTAATGAGGCAACAGGACTCTCAACAATACCCCTCCCTCCTCACATGACGTGTAGATTTGTGTACATCAGAATATCGCATACTTTCCCCTCTTATTTCTTTACTTTAAACATATACCTAGTGCTTCAGGTACTATATGCTGTCATTGGGCTTCGGCACCCTGAATTGTACTCAGCCAATACTGAGGGAATCGTCTTGAAACTGAAGACAGTGATAGATGAAACTATGGACTACAGATCGGCTGTTTTGGAATTACAGGATTTGAAAATCCCTTGAATAAAAAAATATTCCTACCCAGTACCCCATACCCCTACTTCAGTACCCCTAAAATTTACGGGATCTGAAGATTTTCCGTTTAGTTTTTCAGATATAAAAGTATAATTTAGCCAAAATACTGGTATTTATAATATTAATATATCGGATGTTTTTGATTTTTAAATTTCTTCCCAGGTTTCTTTTCTTCTTCTTCCTCAGCCTTCCTCCCTCCACTGCTGGACGTAGGCCTCTTCCATTTCCCTCCACTCATCTCTGTTTCTCCCCCTCCGCATCCAGGTTCTTCCGGCTTGTTGGACTACATTTTTACTACATTAGGTTTCATTTAAAAAGGTATAATTCACTTTGTCGCTTACGTTATTCTTGCTGAGCACTAACATTCTCATACAAAATTTGGAAAAGTCGAAGCAAAAATATAACGATTTTTGCTCAGTGCATATGCCCCCTTAAATCTATAAAGAGTTATAAAGCGAACGAGAAAATATTTACATACGTCAACGATTCATTCACTCTTTATTTTTCACGTTTAATTCACCTTTTTGTAAACCTTATAAAATATGAAACCTTTTCAAAGCGCAAAAGCTGATCGACGCCGACGTTCATAATAAAAAAGCCTGGTATGTAATATTGGTACTACATCTACAATCAACATAAAACATTAACATACAATTAATAAAAAAAAACGGCTAAAATAAGTCATTAGTAGGTAGGAAGACCTCAGGCAAGATGATCTAACGATGTGAGGCGAATCGCAGGAAATAAGTGGATGCAGAATGCCCAGTATAGGGATCTGTGGAAAGACAAAGGGTAGGTATAGGCATGAACATAGGTTCATTGTTGGAATTAAAATGTCTGAGAATGAAGAATGTAGGTATACTTAAGGTATTGACAAGTAAGTATTGACAAGAAAAATTGCCCCGGAAAAAAACTCCTCAGCCTCATACTAAAGATATCATCCTAAGACTGAAAATATTGGTACATGAGGATATGTTTTAGTGACTAGTTAGAAATCAGATTATGGTAAATTTTCTCTTTAAACAATATTTGAAACCTTTTTTTTATTTTCTTAAAAAGGTTTGTGCTCATACAAATAAACCCCGATGTATATTTGTACACTTTACAGTAAGCCTAGTTACTTAATCACAGTCATCTCTGAAATTTATGTAAAACTGTAATTAGTAGAGAAGTTTGTTCAGTATTATAATTCCATAATTGGTGGATAAAGTATATTTAAGATTTTAAGCTAAAAAAACATGAACCCAATAAAGGAGATAAGCTTTTGCTGGGACTGAATTATGAAAGAGTGTATGTATTGGTGTGTATGTGTTGGTGTGGATGTGCTTTTGTATCTGTGTGTGACTGCTCATTGAGTGCTCATGTCTGCGCTGCCGGGATGTTTTGTTTTAGATCTGTGTGACTGTGTATGTTGAATGATTGAGACTTCTATACGACCTTAGTTTGTTTTGTATTATTTTATTTTATATTACTTTATTTTATTTTATATCATCTCAGATTACCTTAAAGCGATATCCCACGGTGCGCGAATCCGGATTCGTACGTAGATTCACATGCCGTGGGAAGAGGTGAGTCCGTAAATCTACATACGCTTTCGTAGCGATTTGTATGGCGGTACGTACAAATCCAAAATCGCGTAAGAATCCGGATTCGCACACCGTGGGATATCGCTTTTACATACCTTGTCTCACCTTACCTTGTCTCTCTTTGTCATTCTTACCTTACCTCAATTTAAGTTACATTATTTTACTTGATTAATATTATCTGATCTTATTGTGGTATATTTTATTATGTTTTGATCTGTTTTATCGTATTTTATTTCTGTATATTATAGTTGCAGCTTTGAGGGACTGTCCCAAATACAGGTTGTACCTAGTTGGGTAATTCCGGCGTAAAATGTAGTGTAAGCTATTGTATATGGATTTAAAAAAAAACACATTATCAAGTTATGATTTGTATAATTAACATTTTGTAAATGTAACGTAATAAATGAACCTACAAATGTTATGATTTATATTAGACGTACATATTTCCTAATGTTAACACAATATGCGTCTCCACACACGTCCCGAAGTTAAGTTAACGGAATCGACCGTTTGCAAAAAAGTTCCTACCAAACCTCTTTCTGAATTCAAAATCGGAGTGACGCTGAATTCAGAGAGAGGTTTTGGTCGCAACTTTTTTGCAAACAGTCGATTCCGTTAACTGAACTTGAAGACGTGTGTGGAGACACTATCTCTGTTAGAAAAAGTGTAAATCAATAAATAAATTTTAGGTATACGGGCTTTGTAAAATAAAGATACAGCAAATAAGGATTAAGATTAAGATAATACGAATAGACTCTGAGTTTAGATGCTTTGAGTTAATTAAATTCTTGTTCAGAATAGAGTTTCCTCGATACAAAAAATGGGATCAAATTTCAAAGAACATCGATAGATCCCCAGGGTTAATTGTGTAGTAATTAATATACTTAATTAAATATCTATGTAAAGCTTCGTTGGTATGACATGATAACAATTTAGACAAAAAAATAATTAAACCCAGATTTTATGTCTTTACATCCTAGATCCGCTTTTCGCGGTTTTCCAAACGACAAGAAACTTTCGGGGTCTTGGGTTCCTTCATTTCGATGGCGTCTTCCACCAAAGAATTGGCATATTCAAATTTTGTAAGATGATTCTCGTGTCTATTTTTCTGTTTTCCCAAATTGTGCGTCATTTATAACCTTCTGATATCTTATTATCCAGGGTAACTCGAAGATCATCAGTGAATAGTCGTATAGCACTTAAGACTCGGACCTCAACTATGACGTTACGGTCATTTCTCGCGGCATTAAGATTCAAAATCGGATGAAAAAATGTGAAATATAGCGTTATTTTTTTTTTACTTTATGGGTTAATTTTGCTGCATTTAAAAAACTATTACGGTCGTTTTTAACATTTTTTTTGAGAAATTTATAATTTTCTTGTATTGTTGTTGTTGATATAGAAAATCTTTTACGCTCATTCACTAGATAAAGGTTCAATGTATCTACCCTATATTTTTCCAAAGCATGTTTAGTAAGGTTGTCGAAAAAAAGGCTTAATTGTTATAATTGAGTTCAAATGGCTTCCAACTTGAATTGAAACCATCATTAAATCCAATTAATTAATTTCTTCTTGTTCAAAAAGGTCGTCGCCCAAAAAACTGGACAGCAATTTAGGAATTCTTTCGTATTATATTTCTCGAGTAATTAACTCTACTCACCTTGCTAATATCTTAAATAGCTTTCAGTAATTAGATAGTGTACATAAAATAGTACATTTATTTCAGATACTTGAAGCTTTCTTGAGCTTGAGTATTTTCAGATCCGGCATTAGAGCTACAGTAACCCTGCAGTCCTGAAACATCAGCAGTATTTATCTCTAACCTAAACCTAACCTACCTAAACCCTCGCCATATCAAAAGCATTGCATTTATTATGCCGATTTTTTTAATGTGCTTGTTTTCTTTTGACCTTTCTTAATTTCTCTTACCTCTACTCCACATGTACAATGTACATATTGTACATATGTATTATCTACCCTCACGCCAAGTCACTTGCAGGGTAGGCCTGTAAAAAGTTATAATCATTTAACTGGAAAACGGCTGGAATTTCGACGGTTTTTGACTCGCCCTAGTAGTCCGAGAGCCCGCTGCTTAATTTATGACGTATCTGTTTTTTGATCGAAATGTGGTATAAATGATAGCTTACCAATAGGGTATTACATCGCACTAGGGTTGCCTATCAAAATCCTGCCGCAACCCCCCCTGCCCCCCCCGAAAAGGTCCCTGTTCGCGGTTTTTCGCATTTTATAGGAATAATGTAAGAGATAGGAGAAAGTAGTCAATGACAAAAATAATCCTTGCTAAATTCTCTACAAAAAATGTTAAGTCAATTTTTTCATAGGACTAGTAGTTTACCCGTAATGGCCGGTCAAAAAACAGGATATTTTTTGAAAATATAAAAAAAAAAGTTTGATTTTTTTTCTTTCACATTCTTCCACCCATTACTACTAACATTTTATGGAAAAAAAATTTTGGCCTGCGGCGCTATATCACTGGTTATTTTATAAAAAACTAAATTTTAAGAATTTTCGTCACTGAGTTTTATTATAATAACTCCGAAATTATTAGATGTATGAACATAAGTTATAGCTCGTTTTGTAGCTAAGACTATGGTAATTAATTCGTTCTTTGACTATTTTCCTCTAGCTCTTGTCAATTTTCAACCAATTTAGATTAAATACATTTTTTTTGTATTTTAAATGAATTTCGGTTTTGGGCCGGCCATTGCGGGTAAACTGCTAGTTCTACGAAAAAATTGACTTAAATTTTTTTGTAGAGAATTTAGCAAGGATAATTTTTGTCATCGACTACTTTCTCCTATCTCTTACCATATTCCAATAAAATGCGAAAAACCGCGAAGAGGGACCTTTTCGAGAGGGGCAGGGGGGGTTGCGGCAGGATTTTGATAGGCAACCCTAGTGCGATGTAAAACCCTATTGGTAAGCTATCATTTATACCACATTTCGATCAAAAAACAGATACGTCATAAATTAAGCAGCGGGCTCTTGGACTATAGACAACGCACAAAAGTTGTGAGGTCGCAAACTTGGATTCTGAACCATATGACCGACCTCTGTATTATATCAAAAAATCAAATACTTCTGGACTTGCAACTAATAATTAGACGGACTATAGACGATTCAGGACTAAGACTTATGCAGCCTTACTAAAATATTACACTAATTCAGTTCCATTAGGAAATCATAACATTATCTCGACAAGATGAAATCGTCTTTCTCGAAAAGTTTTAGCTACTTTTAATGAACTTAATAAATTAAATTGATTCTTCAATCAAAACAGCCACTGAAAGCTATCTTGTTATAATGTCTGTTAATTTAATAAATCTGAATTTTAATGAGAAACGTTTTTCAAAGATTTATTTTAACAGTCCGTTCGTTTCACTTTATAATAATACCCAAAACCATAAAGTTACGAATCAATATAAATCTATAGCCTTCATTGAGTATAATACTATCCCGACGATACTCGAAATAACTGTGAGAGATGTTCAAGTATTGTGGATAATCTGTTATTTATTATGATAATTTCATAATTCCAGTATATTTGAAAGCAAGATATGGATCAGACATAATTTGAGATTAAATATTCAATTAAATCTCATTCAGTGAAAGTGACTCTTTTAAAGTAAAATATGATTCCAAATAAGGGCATTTATTCCTAAGTGTGTGTACAATTTATCCTATTTTAATGTCAAAAGTGGCAGACAATAAACCTGCCATTTGATTTTTTTTTATGTCCAATAAAAGTTTTATTTATTACTTAACAAGTTTACATTTTTTCTGAAATAGCGGAAACCAGTTCCACCTCGGAAGGGCTGTCTTACATACTTTCTATCCTTCTTGTACATAAATTTTCTTGACCACTTTGAAATAAGAGATCCATCCCTTTGTTAATTTTTTTACCTTTTCGTTCTCTTGGAAGGAATTTAAACATCGCGCGACGCTTTTTTACGCATTTCTCATAATGATCGTATTTCACTCTGTAAATATAACCAGAGCAGTACAAGTACGTAGAATATCTAATACTTCTTAAAATACATGAAGTCTTGAGCATGTAAGTACAGAATATAGGCGTTATTTACTAGCGCAAGCAAAAAACTTTACCGAGACTAAAGTTTATAGTTTTACGACTATATGAAGCACCTTAAGTTTTAATAAATATGTCGAAAGAGAGGATGTAAAAGAAGGATGTTCAAACATACGATCTCAAAAAAAAGGAAAAAGCAAAGTTTTGACGGGAGTTATTACGATCATGGTGTTTACGTAATGATTTGGATCATTTGTTCCCTTCTTGTATAAGAGTTGATGTTATATAAACTAAAGACACAAAAATGTTGTAGATATTTTCCGTGTTCTTCTGCCTTTCGGTGGTATCATTATGAAAGTAAATTTTCGAAGTAAGTAGCTATGATTGTTCGGGCTGCATGGTGTGGTCTATTGGGCGGTGCAGTTAAACCCAACGTTTCACCCATATTCTGTGGCTGGGTTACAATACACCTATTTTGCTCGCAGCGACGCAGGGGATAAATGGTCCCCTGACCTTTATTATAGACCAATAAAAAAAAACTCGAAACCGTGCTTTTTTCGTTTTCGTAACAAGTGAACATGAATTCTTGGGAGAGATTAAATGTTTTTTTTTTGTATAAAAAAATCCAGTTTCAATATAAATAATATAAACTTAAGTTTAACTAAAATGAGATATCATTTGTAAGATAATGAGTAACATGCGACATAAATAAATTATTATCTCCCATAGAGTAATTTGTCTTGTTTTAGAAATAAGGAATTCTCAAGAGAATTCTGTGGATAATTTTAGAGAAATCTCAATATTCGCATCTTATTGTTACAAAATAGTTTACGTAATATGTAATCAAAATGGTTAGGACAGCGGAGTGCCGCGTTCTCTTTTCTTACCTCACAGTGGATGTGGCATAAGGGAGAAAAAAAAATATATAAAAATTTAGGGATCCGGACAAACGGCCGACAAGACATACGGCCGACAGGACGAATGGCCGACACGGACAAATAGCCGACATGACCAATGGCCGACTGGTACAAATGGCCGAAAGACGAAAGGCCGAAATCCAAACGGCCGACATGGACATATGGCCGACAAGTACAATTGGCCGACATCCAATAGGCCGACATGGACAACTGGCCGACAAGGATGAATGGCCGACAGGACGAATGGCCGACACAAAAAAAAGATTGAAATAATGATCACATCACAAGTTTGAAAAACAAAGTTGCCAGTGTATTCTAACATCCAAAATTTGGCTAGTTTTTTAAACAACAGTTCCGAAATATAATTTGAAAGTAGCGAAAAAATGTTACCATATCTTATTATCACATCAAGCAAGACTAAACCAAGTTTGCTCCGTGAGACCGAGGCCGTCGCCATATTGTTCATGAAGGCCGGGCCCAACTGACATTTGACGATGGTTACGCCATCTAAATTGTATGGGAAAAAATATTCCGTAATTCAAGTGTTTGTCACCGAGACAAGGTGTTTGTCACCGATACAAGGTGACGTCACCACTCATGGCGGTGATGGAATTCGAGGATGTAGGCTTGTACTCTACTATCGCAGGCTTCGGTGAGACTTCTGAAAAAAAAAGACAACGGTAACACTGTTTTTGCCAATAGCACCCAAGGTTAAATATCATCTGCTCCTGAATTCATGTAACCACTGTATACTTAATAAGTATGAGACATACTTGAAAGAATTACCTACTACTAGCGCCGCGAGTAGCCGCTACACGAATTAGATCAAAAACACCAAGCAGACATGGGACATTACTTTTTCAACTTTCCAGCGAACATGCAGGTTCACAATTTTTAGGCGTTAAAAACGGTTTTTCATTTGTTTCGGCTGCAGGTGCCTTTTAGCGCTTAATTAAACCTTACTAGTATAAATAAAAAACAACATAACCGGTCAACATTATTTTTTTACAGTGATGTCCCATGTCTGCTGGGCGATGCTTGTTTACTATTATCTTGATTGAAAACGTCATTGTCGGCCATTCGTCCTGTCGGCCATTCATCCTTGTCGGCCAGTTGTCCGTGTCGGCCTATTGGATGTCGGCCTATTGTACTTGTCGGCCATATGTCCATGTCGGCCGTTTGGATTTCGGCCTTTCGTCTTTCGGCCATTTGTACCAGTCGGCCAGTTGGTCGTGTCGGCCATTTGTCTTTGTCGGCCGTTTGTCCATGTCGGCCGTTTGGCATTCGGCCATTTGTAGTAGATTCAAAAATTTAATAAAATGAATAGCGGATAATAGGGGGTTTATTTTCGCCTTACGGCTAACCAAACCGCAACGCCACATAGAATGCCTCATCCACATGCTGGCCGAGCTGTCACTTTTTTGTGTGAATGAGTAAAAAGGCGTTAACCGTCCGCTCGTCTTTTTACTCATTCACACAACAAACGTGACAGCTCGGGTAGCATGTGGATGAGGTATTAAACTACCCAAATCGGACAATTCAACAAGATTACAAGCGACTGAGCTATTTCTTCGAAAATTAATCAGAACGGGGCCTGAGCCAATCACGAAAAAATACTGGAAGCGTTAGCTTATTACGCGTTGTTTCTATGGTGATTACATTATCACTATCTAACTATTTTTATGTGCTGGCGTTGAAATAATCAGTGAATTTATTTTGTAAGTGACGATTTTACCATTTCGCAGTTGAATTTAGTAACCCGTAATAGCCGCACGACAAAAGTCTAAACCTACTGTACTACTAATAGAATAAAAATAATTTGATTAGGTACTTTGATAGTCAAAGGTGTCGGGTAAACAAATTAGACCTCTATTATAGTCCGAGAGCCCGCTGCTTAATTTATGACGTATCTGTTTTTTGATCGAAATGTGGTACAAATGATAGCTTACCAATAGGGTTTTACATCGCACTAGGGTTGCCTATCAAAATCTTGCCGCAACCCCCCCTGCCCCCCCCCCGAAAAGGTCCCTCTTCGCGGTTTTTCGCATTTTGTAGGAATATGGTAAGATATAGAAGAAAGTAGTCAATGACAAAAATAATCCTTGATAAATTCTCTACAAAAAATGTTTACTCAATTTTTTCATAGGACTAGTAGTTTACCCGTAATGGCCGGTCGAAAAACTACATATTTTTTGGAAAAAAAAAAAAAATTTTGGATTTTTTTTCTTTAACTTTCTTTAACCCATTATCACTAACATTTTATGGAAAAAAATATTTGGCCTGCGGCGCTATATCGCTGGTTATTTTATGAAAAAACTAAATTTTAAGAATTTTTGTCTATCTATCTATCTATCTATCTATACCCTCACGCCACATCCCTTGCAGGGTAGGCAGAGAGGACAGAGCGCCAGACAGCCCTATCCTTACACACACTCCTAGCTTCCGTCACATTCATGCAATTAGTCATACACGCTCTCCGATTCCTTTTACTCAAAACGCGTCCATCCTTGAGGATCTGGTCGACATGATCGGACCAGGTCAGTCTCGGACGGCCGCGCTTTCTCACCCCTCTTCGCTCATTCAGATATATCTTTTTTGTCATCCTGTCATCATTCATTCTCTCAACATGCCCAAACCATCTTAGTTTGTTTACTTTCATTCTTGTCACTACACCAGTCTTGCAGTCACTCATTTCCCTAATAACCTCATTCCTTATCTTATCTCTCAGCGTTTTCCCGCACATTCTTCTTAATGACCTCATTTCTACTGCATTCAACCCTGATTCATCCTTCTTCATCCACGTCCACGTCTCACTAGCATACATCAGGGTCGGCACCAAGACAACATTGTGCACTAGCACTTTTGCTTTCATAGACACATTGCTACTACTAACAATCGGACCGAGCGCACCATTCGTCCTAGTACCGGCCAGCTTCCTTCTTTCAATGTCTCCATCACAGCGTCCATCTCTAGTAAACAAACTTCCCAGATATACATACTCATCCACTTGCTCCAGACAGTCATTACCAACCTTTATCACACAATTTGTCCTTATTTCCTCTCTTTCGAACACTAATACTTTCGTTTTATTTACATTCATTTTCATACCATTCATATCGCAGCTTTCGTACACACAGGATACTATCCGTTGTAACTCACATTCATCATCAGCCATCAACACTAAATCATCTGCAAACATTAACGCACATACTTTCACTCCATTTAGGTCCACACCAACATTCAGCTCATTCAGAGGACGCATGCAGTAGTCGAAGAACAGGTTGAACAACCAAGGCGACATGACGCAACCCTGTTTAACCCCTTTTGTGAGAGTGAACCACTGCGACAACGCAGCATTCACCCTGACACAAGCAGAGCTCTCCGTATATAGAGACGCGATTGCGCCAATCAGTCGGTCGCTCACCCCATATTCCGACAGTACACGCCACAGTCTTTCTCGGTCCACACGATCGTATGCCTTCTCCAGATCCACGAACGCGCAGAAGAGCCTCTGGTGTTTAGCCAGAAGCTTCTCCACGACCATCCGTAGGGAGAAGATCTGATCGGTGCACCCCCTGCCACTCATGAAAGCACCCTGCACATCCCATACTTTACTTTCAGTCACTTTTCTTACTCTTTCAATCAATACCTTTCCATACAGTTTGCCCACAGAGCTCAGCAAACTGATAGCCCGATAACTGCCGCATTCCAACCTTGAGCCTTTACCCTTGTACAAAGGGCAGATGACTGCCCTCCTCCAATCCTCAGGAGTGCAGCCACTCTCCCAGCACAAGTTGAAGAGTCTCAGGCACCACTCGAGAATCTTCGGGCCACCTTGCTTGATGAACTCTATGGCCACACAGTCATGTCCCGCAGCTTTACCATTCTTTGCTTTTTTCAATGCAAGCACAACTTCATTCATTCGTATTTCCTCGTCCTCAGCAATATTTACATTCATACTATCTGCTACATTCGTCTGGTTTGTACTAGTACCACTTTCATACAATTCTTCGAAGTATTCTTTCCATCTTTCAACAACTTCTTCTCCATTCATCACTAAATCACCATTCTTATCTTTGATGCAATTCATACTGTTTTTCTCACTTCCAGATCTCTTTCTTTTTACTTCCTTCCAGAATATTTTCAAATTCTCCTCGGCGTTCCTCGATAATTTCATACATTCCTCTTCCTCAAGTTTTCTCTTTTTCTGGCAAACCATTTCTTTCACTTCTTTCCTACACGCTTTATATATATTCTTCTTTCTTTCTTTCTCACCTCCATCATCTGGTTTCGCACCAAGCACATCATTCCACGCTTTCTTTTTCCTCACTACAGCATCCTTCACCTCATCATCCCACCACGCATCACCTTTTTTCCTTCCTACCAACGCTTCTCCACATACTTCTCTTGCACTCTTTACTAGCACCTCCTTCATAACATTCCATAGTTCACTCGTCGAGCGTTCCTCATCATCATGTACTTCTAGCCTTTCGTTAGTTAGTCTTTCATATTCATCCCTAACATTCGTCTCTTTCAGTTTTTCGACCCTGATTCTCCGGACAGGCTCCAACTTCCGAGCCCTCGAGCGCCAACCGGAGAAAAGATCAATCCTTGTTATCACAAGGAAGTGATCCGTCCACAGTCCGGCGCCCCGAAATGCCCGGGTGTCCTTTGTCGCCTTCCGGAGCTCAGAGTCCACACATACAAAGTCAATCATCGACCTTTCAATACGATCAACTCTCTCTCTTTGCCAAGTGTACTGGTGGATCTCCTTGTGTGCGAAGAATGTGTTCGCCACAAAGAGATCCAACTCCAAACATACTTCTAACACTCTTTTCCCGTTATCATTCACCCTATCATCGCCATGCGATCCCAACACTCTCTCAAAATTCTTCCTTCTGACACCGACCCAACCATTCAGATCACCTGCCAATATTACTTTTTCATTCGCTCTTCTTTTATCCGCTGTCTCCCGCACTAAGTTCCAAAACTCATCCTTCTCATCATCCAAGGCATCATTCCCTGGACCGTAACCTATAATAAGGAACAGCCTGGTCATGCCTACCTTGAAACGAATCCAGATGAGTCTCGGTCCTACCAGTCCATACCCATTACGCTTCACCATACATTCAGTCATTCTTTTTGATAATATAGCACCCACTCCCTGACGTCCATGTTCATTTTCAGGCACTCCAGACCACATCTCTGCCATTCCATTCACCACATCACAATCTCTATCCTTTCTTTTCGTCTCACATAAACACAATATATCTAAGTTTCTCTCATGCAAAACATCACGCAATTCATTCATCTTACCTTCCATATCTCCTCTTATATTCCACACACCAATCCGGCATTCTGCCCTCCTCTTTTTGTCACTGAGTTTTATTGCAATAACTCCTAAATTAATTGATGTATGAAAATAAGTTATAGCTCGTTTTGTAGCTAAGACTATGGTTATTAATTCGTTCCTTGACTATTTTCCTGTAGCCCTTATCAATTTTCAACCAATTTAGTTTAAATTCATTTTTTTAGTTTTTTAAATGAATTTCGGTTTTGGACCGGCCATTGCGGGTAAACTGCTAGTTCTACGAAAAAATTGACTTAACATTTTTTGTAGAGAATTTAGCAAGGATTATTTTTGTCATTGACTACTTTCTCCTATCTCTTACCATATTCCTATAAAATGCGAAAAACCGCGAAGAGGGACCTTTTCGGGGGGGGGGGCAGGAGGGGTTGCGGCAAGATTTTGATAGGCAACCCTATAGTCCAAGAGCCCGCTGCTTAATTTATGACGTATCTGTTTTTTGATCGAAATGTGGTACAAATGATAGCTTACCAATAGGCTTTTACGTCGCACTAGGGTTGCCTATCAAAATCTTGCCGCAACCCCTCCTGCCCCCCCCGAAAAGGTCCCTCTTCGCGGTTTTTCGCATTTTATAGGAATATGGTAAGAGATAGGAGAAAGTAGTCAATTACAAAAATAATCCTTGCTAAATTCTCTACCAAAAATGTTATGTCAATTTTTTCGTACAACTAGCAGTTTACCCGCAATAGCCGGTCCAAAACCGAAATTCATTTAAAAACCCAAAAAAATGAATTTAAACTAAATTGGTTGAAAATTGATAAGAGCTACAGGAAAATAGTCAAGGAACGAATTAATTACCATAGTCTTAGCTACAAAACGAGCTATAACTTATTTTCATAAATCAATTAATTTAGGAGTTATTGCAATAAAACTCAGTGAGGAAAATTCTTAAAATTTAGTTTTTCATAAAATAACCAGCGATATAGCGCCGCAGGCCAAATATTTTTTTCCATAAAATGTTAGTGATAATGGGTGGAAGAAAGTTAAAGAAAAAAAATCAAAATTTTTTTTTTTATTTTCAAAAAATATCCTTTTTTTCGACCGGCCATTACGGGTAAACTACTAGTCCTATGAAAAAATTGACTGAACATTTTTTGTAGAGCATTTAGCAAGGATTATTTTTGTCATTGACTACTTTCTTCTATCTCGTACCATATTCCTACAAAATGCGAAAAACCGCGAAGAGGGACCTTTTCGGGGGGGGCAGGGGGTATATGTTTTTGGACAAGCTCTACTCAACTACATCATTATATTTATACAGCATAGATCCTTCGTTTCGATGGGACTCTTTCGCATTAGACTTCGACTACAAGATCGATTATGAAAATAGTAGGTATGAATTTATGATTTTTTTGGGTAATTTTCTCCTCATAGCCAGAGATCGCTAGTTGTGATCTATGGCGGATGGAACCAGAATGAGTGTCGGCGAGCCATTTAGAGTGATTTAGTGGATAAGTGCATATTCCACACTATTATTTATAACTGTGTGAAATTTTGCAACCTCCTTGGACAAGAATATTGAAGGAACGTAATTCGGGGGTGGGGTTTGCCGGGGGGCTCTAGAAGTGCGGGTAAAGAGGTCGCTATTAATGCGCCTGAGCTACTCGGGGATGTGGAGGGCCTTAAGCCCGCGGGATTTTCCTTCAATTATTATTTATAACTAATATAGGTATGCTTAGGGTTCTTAATCTCCTCATCATCAAATGTAATAATTTTTTGACTCTTCTTACTTTGCTTTCTTCGTTTTCCCTTCCCCTCTTCCTCCTCTTCTTCCTCGTCCCATGATTCCTCCTTATCCCTACCATAAATATTTTATAGGTTTAAGATATAATTGTAATGTAGGTAATCTATTTGTTTTGCATGTGTGCTGATATGTTTAATTGTAAACGGATGTTATTGATCTTGTGTATCCAATATTTTTTTATAAACCTGTCAATATTTGTTTTTGTGACTGTGTCTGTTCCATGTGTATAAGTAAATTTCATTTAATATTCAATTCTAACCTTCGTCTTCGTTTATCAACTCAACCTATTCTTCTTCCCTTCTTCTACATCAATGTCTTTGAAGAGAGGTGGCTCTGGCTGGGGGTGGTAAGACGGGTTAGCAACGTTTGATCAAAAAAAAAATGTAATAGTTTACAGTATTTTTCTCTTTGAGATGAAGGAAAAAATAGACATAATTTAAGTCAATCAAATTTAAGCATAGTCTACGTCATTCAAAAAAATTAATAATTCGTATATTGCCAGTCATTGTCAAAATGATTTTTAGTTAGTAGTAAGTGTTAAATCAATAAGATATACTAAATATATTTTGGGAAAATATCAAAGTTGTATGTGGATTCATTATGTAGGTACTTACCTATAAAACGGTTATAAAATTCATTCGATTTTTTTCAGTTGTTGACTATGTACGTATGTTCAAATATTTAGGTTCAGTTATAATCACGGAGGAAGACTTTGAGCAGCAAGATGTGAGGCACAGAGTGCAGATGGGGTGGAAGAAGTGGCGAGAGGCGTCAGGTGTTCTATGCGACAGAACAATACTCGTTAACCCCAAGGGAAAATTATATAAGACGGTAGTTAGACCTGCCATGCTCCACGGAGCGGAATCCTGGCCCCTGAAACGCAAGGAAGAGCAGTTACTCCATACCACCGAGATAAGAATGCTGCGCTGGTCACTCGGGGTAACTAGATTAGATTCCAATTGAGTATTTTAGAGGAACTGTGAAAGTTGCCCCAATTGACCAAAAAGCGCAGGACGCCTGACATGAGTGGTATGGAGTGGGTACAGAGAAGGGGCAAGGACTGGTCAGTAGAAGGGAAAAGAATACGCCCGAAGAAGTCCGTTAAGGGGACCATGAGAGGGGACATGGAACACCTGGATCTTACTCCTCAGGACTGTCTCGATCTAGACAAGTGCAGAGAGGGGATCATAACCGCCGACCCCAAATAAAGAGGATGTGGTGTGGAGAAGAGAGTTGACTATGTATGTTTTTTTCTTTCATGCACCTACAAGGGATTTATTAAAGAGACAATATTAATTCTGACTTCTTTTAGAAAATTCATCTTTGGGAATCACTGAAGAAGATGGTGAAACACCTGTTTCTTCGAATATGAAAAATGTTTTGTCATAAGTCATAAGTAATCTAGTATGTCCAAACATTATTTCATTGGCAATGAACCTTGTAACAATATATTCAAATGATATTGTATATGTTACCAAGTGACCAGAACGATCCCTACATATCGTGTGGGATCAAGTGTGGTATCATATGAAAGGGTATTGAAAAATAAATCCAGATCGTAAGTCAGATCGCGGGGAGAAATACCACCTTCTCCAACTGATATTGAAGGGGAAAATTGAGGGACGCCGAGGGCCCGGTAGAAGACAGATGTCCTGGCTGCGAAATATAAGGGAGTGGACCGGCATCCGGAGTGTAGGGGAGCTGTTCCGAGCGGCGCAGTTCGCCAACGTTGGGGGGACCCGACAGGGCACATGAAGAAGAAGAAGAAGTAAGTCAGATGTTGTCCAGCTCAAGCCTCGGGAGACACCGAGAAATCGAGAGAATCCAGTCACAGCATAGCGCCGTGTTTAGTATTTCACGAAAGTGCTTCTTTTTATAAATTTGTGTTTTTATAAATTTAAAATTTGTCAATTCTTGGTGGAGAGCGCCATCGGAATAAATGAACCTAAGCACCTCGCAAGGTGGTGCTAGGTATCATTTGGAAGACCGCTAAAAACCGATCTAGGATGTGAAGTCATAATATCTTGGTTTTAAAAAAAAATACGATTATGTATACTTATTGATACTTAGTGATGTTGACTGTATTTAATATAATATTATGATATTCACTTTCAACAACACATTGTAATTTTGACAATAGAGTAGTTTCGGTTCTTAATTCTACCTACATTATATTTTTAAACGTGTTAACAGACAGTTTTGGCAAGAAAATGGGTTTGCTCTTGTGGTATCTACTTACGAGAATCAACAGCTGAGTTTATCCCAAACTCTTTTAAAATAAAATGTTTATTAATAAATCGTTTTTATGCTCACAGCTCAAGCTCACAGATCGGAAACAACAGCCTCGGAAACTGGACAGATCTACAAGATGACTAATGCACGAAAAAGGTTTAAACGATTTAGGAAACAAAACACGACACGATTGGCATGCTGGAACATCAGATCCTGGAAAAAACGGGACCAGGAAATAATAATAGAATTGAATACCCATAAGATAGACATATGCGGATTGTCTGAAACGAAGAAAAAGGGGCAGGGAACATCAAAATACTCAAACTACATACTAATATACAGTGGAAAAGAAAAACATACCAGGGCACACTCTGGGGTCGGTATTCTATTACATGAGAAGTATGAAAAACACATAGAGAAAATAGAATATATTAATGACAGATTACTTAGAGTATTGATCAAACTGAATAACACAAAATTCCACATTATCAGTGTATATGCCCCGGACATCACTAAACCCTTAAAGGAAACGGAGGAATTCTATGACAAATTGCAAAATACATTGGACAAGATACCTGACTCGGACATGACAATACTGCTTGGGGACTTTAATGCCAGAATTGGGGATGTAGTTTTAGACGGAGTGAAACAGCGGTTTAATGAATCAGTGATTAATCAAAATGGAGAAATGTTGATAGATTTTTGTGCAAGAAACGAACTGAGAATTTCTAATACGTATTTCCCACACAAATCGCAACATAAGTACACATTCAATAATACCAGAGGGGAAAAATCCATGATTGATTATATTATCACAAATAGGAAAATTCACCCAACTAAAATAATTGACGTACGAGCCTTAACTTCAGCGAACATTGGATCAGACCACCAACTAGTACTGTGTAAAATATTAATGGATCAGCCTAAGAAAGCGCGAAAGATCCCAAAACTCGTAGATAAACTTAACATTGAATCTATAGAGGATGATAGCACACGGAACCTATATCTAAATAGAATATCGGATAAAATTTTACAAAACCATATAACAGATCAGGATGATGTCGAACAATCATGGGAAAAAACAAAAACAAATATAAGTAACGCTGCTGATGAAGCCCTAGGAAAAAGAAAAGTCAATATTAATGGGAACAAAAACACAAAGCCATGGTTCACAGACGAAGTAAAACAACTGGCAAAAGAAAAAAGGGAAAGTTATCTTGCATACCGCAGTAACCCAACACCAGACGAGTACAACAAGTATAAGGCTGTGAGAAACAGAGTAAACGCCGAAATAAACCAAATAAAGAAAGATTACTGGATAAAGTTCACCAAGGATATGGAACACGACCTCTACGGAGCACAAAGAAGGGTATGGAGGATGCTAAGCAAACAAAGGAAACCGGTTAATGAATATTCACAAAGCAGCAAAATATCAGTCACAGAATGGGAAAACTACTTTAAGGAGCTGTATAGAGATGACACACAGTCTGAAAATATAGAGGTGGGTGAACTCACCACAGACAACACAGTCACTCTCTCAGAAACAGAAGTAAATACCGCAGTAAAGAAATTAAAGAACCGAAAGTCCCCAGGAATAGACTCCATACCGAATGAGCTGATCAAATACGGTGGACCGGCCCTAAGTGAGGAGCTTAGAAAATTATTCAATAAAATCCTGAACGAGTGTATAATTCCCAGGGAGTGGCAGATGAGCATTACTATACCTATCTTTAAAAAGGGACAGAAAAACATTCCTAGCAACTACAGAGGAATCTCCCTGTTGAGTTCTGTACTCAAACTATTCACCAGTATCTTAAAGACCAAACTGGAACAGAGGATCTGTATCAGCGAGGAACAACAGGGATTTAGGAAGAATCGTTCAACCACTGATGCTATTTTCATTCTCAGACAGATTAAGGAAAAATCAATTGAATATAATAAGCCTGCGTACATCTGCTTCGTAGATCTCACTAAAGCGTTCGACAGGGTATTGCTTAATGACGTCATCCGTATTCTGAGGGAAAAAGAAATTCCAATACCAATCGTAAGGGCTATACAAAACCTTAATACAAACAGCCAAACTAGAATAAGGGTAGATGGTGAATTGTCTATCTATCTATCTATCTATACCCTCACGCCACATCCCTTGCAGGGTAGGCAGAGAGGACAGAGCGCCAGACAGCCCTATCCTTACACACACTCCTAGCTTCCGTCACATTCATGCAATTAGTCATACACGCTCTCCGATTCCTTTTACTCAAAACGCGTCCATCCTTGAGGATCTGGTCGACATGATCGGACCAGGTCAGTCTCGGACGGCCGCGCTTTCTCACCCCTCTTCGCTCATTCAGATATATCTTTTTTGTCATCCTGTCATCATTCATTCTCTCAACATGCCCAAACCATCTTAGTTTGTTTACTTTCATTCTTGTCGATACACCAGTCTTGCAGTCACTCATTTCCCTAATAACCTCATTCCTTATCTTATCTCTCAGCGTTTTCCCGCACATTCTTCTTAATGACCTCATTTCTACTGCATTCAACCCTGATTCATCCTTCTTCATCCACGTCCACGTCTCACTAGCATACATCAGGGTCGGCACCAAGACAGCATTGTGCACTAGCACTTTTGCTTTCATAGACACATTGCTACTACTAACAATCGGACCGAGCGCACCATTCGTCCTAGTACCGGCCAGCTTCCTTCTTTCAATGTCTCCATCACAGCGTCCATCTCTAGTAAACAAACTTCCCAGATATACATACTCATCCACTTGCTCCAGACAGTCATTACCAACCTTTGGTGAATTGTCATTACCAACCTTTGGTGATGGTGAATTGTCCAAATCAATTAACACAACAACAGGTATAAGACAGGGGGATAGCTTAAGTCCTTTCCTGTTCAACCTGATAATGGACAAAATCATCGAGGAAGTGGCATCCCTAGGAATTGGCTATAAAATGGGAAACAAGAACATCAGCATCATATGTTACGCCGACGATGCAGCTCTAGTGGCAGACTCCGAAGACAACCTCCAACGATTATTGTACAAATTCCATCTTGCATCCAGGAGGCTTAATATGATGATATCTGTCGAAAAGACCAAATGCTTAACAATATCAAAGCACCCTCTCCGATGCAAATTAGTTGTTGAGGATAAACCAATAGAGCAAGTGTCCCACTTTAAGTATTTGGGTGTAGAAATATCTAGCCATAGTGATTTATATTCGGAAGTAAGAGAGCAATCCAATAAAGCGTCTGTAACAGCTGGATGCCTAAGAAATGTCGTGTGGAAAAATAAACATATGCGCATAGACAGTAAGGTTCGCATATATAAAACATGTGTTAGACCTATAATGACATACAGTGTGGAAACAAGAGCAGACACAACGAGAACGAAGAATCTTCTTCGGGTAGCAGAGATGAAAACTCTCAGATCCATAGCCGGTAGAACCCTCAGAGGCAGAATTAGAAACTCTGTCATAAGAGAAACGTGCGAAACTGAGGATATCGTGCGGTGGAGCCGGAAGAGGAGGCGGTTCTGGCGGGACCATGTTGACAGGATGGATGGAACAAGACTCGCCCACGTTGCTGCAAACGAAATCCCTATAGGTCAAAGGCTGCCAGGAAGACCACCAAAAAGATGGAAAGATAGCTGGTCTTCCACATCCCAAGAAGGAGCATCAAACGCCGAAACAAACAGATCCCAGATCTAGCATAAGTGGAAGAAGAAGAAGAAGAAGTTTTTATGATAGGCCAAGTAAACAAACATGTCAATTAATAAAAATATATATGTACTACTGCTACACTATAACGTTATACACCAATAATGGGGTGAACAGTAAATGCTGTGTGTGTATAAAACTCAACATAATAAGTTCTGTGCGCAAACATGTATGTGATATAATGTTCACCCTAGTGAACAGTTATGTGTGCGTTTATATTAATTCAACATGACGTGTAAATGAATGCCTAACCCCTACTTCTTAAAATGATAGGAAATGTCTTACAGAAGTTTTATGAATAGGTACTGGCCTTTTATAGGACACTCGAGATACTAATTCGATTCTATTTACGGTTGGTTTACCACGGGGAACATAATATTTTCCTATTCGATTCACTTTGATGGGTATTTGTTCTTTTTTTTTTTGCTCCACACCATAATTACTAACCCGGAGATATAGTATGCTGACCCGGAGCCCCGGACTTCCTATCAGGGAGTTTATTTTTATTTTTCTTTTTTCTTTTCGGAGAACACCACTCAAACCCGTAGACTCCGGGTCAAACCCGGAGAGGTGGCAGCCCTAATGCAGACAGATGCGTTAGGCAGGTATATCCGTCCTTTACGAACACTACAAAAAAGGGTCTTAAATTCGCGAGACTTCTATAAGTGTAGGTCTGTAGGTATTCTTATATGTACCTAACGTGCGAAAAAATCATAATTAAACGTGTTCTTAAGCATCATCAATATTGACTCAAGCAATAGTACATATTAGATATATTATCGGATAGTGTGGGTACCCAAAAGATTTATCGCTGTATAGCGATCTCTTTCAGCTGAGCCAAGATGTAGGTATATACGCGGACGCATGACTTGCCAATACACCTCTCAGTATAATCAGTCAGAAGAGTCTACATATTATCATTCATGATTGACAAATAACCTCATCATCATCATCAAATAGCCTCAGCCTAATACTGGGAAAAATTCACCTATCCAGATATCACGGATATCAACGCGGGGCCTAACATACAAGCATTGTGCCTGAAATATCAGTTAGTATTTAGAAATCGTTTACAATATTGCCAGTATATTATCTAATAATTACCGATTTTTGAATTTTAATGTATAATTTTTCCAATAAATCTATTTCTTTAAATTATTTATTAGCGATTTTGATATTATACCTGTAGCTGATGATACTAATGGGATTATATGTATATATCAGGCGCGAAGCTACCTAAGAACACGATTGCCATCGAGTTACCTTTTGGATATAATGATAGGTATAATAGTGTCTAATTTGACGTAATCCAATAAGAAATGTTAGCCCCGGCTTCCGTTCTGCAAAAATCCACCCTTCGCCGCTGATGTATACCGACCTAGAATTCTAAATATTTTTTTATTTCACCTGCTAATTCTGTATATTTTTTTGTGAATTTTCACCAAAATCCATAATAAAATGCGGGAACTCTGCAAACACTTCTAAAAAATCCGACGATGAGATATTTAATTAATAATAATGGATTTATGATACTAATAAAAAACTTAAATAAATAAACGAAAATTAATATCTTTTTTCAAGGTTTATTATACCATTTTTAAATTCTTTATAGAAGGCAATAAAATATTTAAGGGCTTTTAAATACATAATAATATCAATCAAATGTGTATCACGTTAATAATATTCTTTATTGAACATTCTGAATTGAAATTCTGATCTTCTCAATTACCTTGCAAAACATGATTTCTGACGTCCTTTTTTCTTTTGACAATTTTAATAAAATGTGACACAAAGAAGTTAGTACTTACTTAATTTTCTTGTTCAAAAATATTTATTCGCTTTGGTTCACTTGTTTTCTGTAGAATTTTCCTTTTTTTTTTTCTTAAAGTGGCATCCTTCCAATCACAAGTGATATTGGAAAATTCGTACCTTAGATAAGAGAATTATTTGAACATTGTTGTTGTTACCGGAAATGTATGAAATTTAGGAATTGTATAAATTCACTAGGAATTTGAATACATTTTCTAGGAACTTTAATATAGAATATGTGTAAAATAAATTGTCAGAGTATCTTCATAACTCAAGAACTTTATTCTTCGGCCAAGCTCACTAGCGGATCCAGGGGGGGCTAGGGGGCTGAACCCTCCCCCCTCCAAAACCATGAGTGACAATACTTTATATACCTACATCTAGTTTTCGAAGAATCACATTATTACCACATCGTTTTCTCATCATGTCTAGAATTTTCTAAAACTACTATATTTATTGGTAAAAAAATAAATAACTTTACTCGCTCGCTATAAGACGTGCATGAGACCCAAAATTGCTTTTCATATTTTGTAAGTGTCTAAAAATTGGCACCTCTCGCCAAGTCCGCGTGCGTTTGAATTTGTATAGGAATGCAGGGGGGCCGTGAATAATTGGTTTTTTGTAACATTTCCTGCATCGTAAAAGGATTGTATATCGAGAGAAATTTGACAGTTTGACAGACACCTCACATCTGTAAAACAAAGATTTTTACGATCTAGTCGGATATTGACTGGTGTTTTTTTTAAATCTTATTAAAAAAATTCTCTTTATAATTTCTAAAAGGTGCGCAAAACTCTTCAATAATGAAATATGTGATTACCAACTTGTGATTAATAGGCATTTGTATCTTTTCATTTCAGGAATGTTCTGCAGTACTTCTACATTCAGCGTTACAGTATGACAAAGTGAAGTCTAAGCGGGTAGGTACTTCTTCTACTTCTTCTTCTTATCAGCCTCTTTGCCTCCACTGCTGGATATAGGCCTCTTCCTTTGTCTTTCACCATTCTCTGTTTTGGGCTCTTTGTCTCCACCCATGTCCCACCGACTCGATGATATCATCGGCCCATCTCCTTTGTGGTCTCCCTACACTTCGTTTACTTTCGTAGGGTCTCCAGCTCAGTATTTTGGGGGTCCATCTGCCGTCCTTCTGCCTCGCCACATGACCCGCCCACTGCCATTTTAGTGTCCCTACTCTCTCCGCAACGTCTGAGACCCTTGACCGTCGTCTTATGTCTTCATTTCTTATACGGTCTCTCAGGGATACACCTGGGTAGGTTCTACATAATACTTATTAGTATTTAGAAGAAGAAGAGTAGGTATTTATATTAAAATTTCAAAAATTTCTAAAAAACGGGAGACCTTAGATCTCGGCAACCTTAAAAAATAAAGGAGACACATTGAACCTTTATGTAGGGAATGGATGTAAAAGATCTTTTATATCTTGTATAGATTTCTAAGAAAAAAATTGTGACAAACACCTCTGATCTTTTTTCGAAAGACAGAAGATCGTTTCCCAAAAGTCACAGAGAATTTATTTTTTTGTGTTGATAATATGAATCAATAACGAATTCAACAAACATAACAAAAAAGAATATTACACAAGACAAACAGTATTTAATTCATTAGTCATCTCTACTTATATTATTGATATATACATAATTACCTAACCTAAAAATTGCATTATCATATCCGAAAACTATGTCAAATAGAATCACATATAACATACAAGCAATAAATTATTTTCATGATAAAAAGTTTTATATACATAAGTAATAAATTATTAGCATGAATGAGTACCTACTCGATTCGTCTTTGATTTCAAATAAGAATACTAAGAATAATAATTCTCCATTTACATCATTCTGAGATTTTCTATCTAAGTACTGTATGTTACTTTATGACAAAAATAGTCTAACAAAAAAAAAAACGCGCTGTAATACGCCTTGTGTACTAAATCTTTTCTCCAAAAACCAGCGACGTTAGGACACAGTCTACATATATTTTTGCAAATGTTATTCTAAATTTTCGCAGCAATCCATCGCAGCAATGCGGGAGTTATGCGAACACTGACAAAAATGAGAATTTACTTTATACCATATACATATATAGATATTCGTAGATGTAGTAGGAAGTGTTATTAAACTACGCACTGGTAAAAAATATTTTTTATCACTATTTGTTTTAATAATGTTATAATTTATTATATTTGATAACTTCGTAGTATTCTAAATACTTTGAAGGTCTTTGATGAAATTATTTTATTTAATTCATCATGTTATCAACATTATTATTATTGTCTCTTTTCAAAATAAAATAAGTTCGGTATGATAATTAAATAAGTTTAATTAAGATCTATTTTTTTTTGTTAGATCTTTGGTCTATTTCATCATCTGCCAATGAATTCGGTACACTATATATCAATAAATATTTTTCCTTTGATAATTATGTATACTTAATACGAAATCAAATTCAAGCAAATCTCTAAGATATAAATAAAACTTTTTCAGTTATTCCCTAGACAAAGGTTCAATGTATCTAGTCTATTTTGTTCCAAAGCACATTTAGTAACGGTTGTCGAGATCTAAGGTCTCCCGTTTTTAGAAATTTTTGAAATGTCAGTATGCATACTCGTACGTAGAATAAATTTCCATGCGTGAATTTATATTTTGTTAGTAGTTTTTTTTTATTGAATCTGAGTTTTATCGGACTAAACGCATCGGGGATCGAAACTGCGCTCAGCGGATTAACATTCCAGCGTGCTACCAACCCGACCATCGACCGCCTCAAATAATAAATTTGTGTTTCCCAAAATTTATGATATGAACATTGAATATCACTCGTCAAGATATTTTTTTTTTCAAGGTACATACGAGTACACAGTCATATGCAAGAATACAAAGATATGGGTAAAATTATTATCGAAGCGGACTAATTACATCTAGGGTTCGTTCTGAATCCGTTAAAATTCACTCAGTGATTCGCTCGATTGTTTATGGTTCCATTGTTACCCGTTCTATCATCGGTGCGAGTTAACCGGTTGTGCGATGCAACCTGTACTGGAACTTTCTAATGGTTTCTCACCCGAAACACGTAGATAAAATGCACACGAAAAACGACCTTATGTATATCGTCATAAGGGTCATTTTCCTAAAACATTTTATCTACGTGTTTAGGGCGAGAAAGCTTACAAAGTACCCCCCCTGTTCTATGCAGTTGGCACGCTCGGTTGTTGCGAATAATACCCAACTATTTTATTGGGTGAGATTCGCTCGCCATAGATAATAGAATGGTCCGCACGTGTTTTCACTCACTCTTATTAACACGCGATATGTCTATCCCTTCTACCAAAGAAGAGTGTTGTGATATCGCTATCTCGATGTAGGTATATCTATCAACTCACTCTTATTAGTATTCTCATATCTCTTTACTAACAAGCAGCCCGGCCTTAGGTTTAAGGTAGTTTCATTTTCTTTTTATAGCTTTTGTTTTTTGGATTCATTTGTTTTTCTGTGTTTCGCTTGTTTTTATTGTTGTCTGAATTTATATTTTCGTCTTCAAATTTGAATTTTCCAATGTTAATACCACCTTAAAAATTGCGAACACGTATTTGCTTTGCGTGGCTGTTCTAAAACACCTTTCAATCACTCGTGGTAAACTTAAATTTCAAAGTAAGTATTAATATTTCAAGTGGTGTTTCAAACAATTAATTGATTTCACGGAGTCGAATTGGCAATCAAAAGAATTATATTGATACCCACCCATCATCTCCGGGTGAAATGAGGAAATTGATTTTATTCCAAAAACATGGCAGCCATTAATTAATTATGAATCACAAATATTATTTATGAATATTTGAAAGCGTTTCGTGATTGAAAAATATTTTTTTTAATTATTTCAAACGAAAAAATTTACCCTTTTATGCATAAATATTAAATACCTACATGACAGGGAAGTCGCCAGCTTCGAATCTAGTGGATAGAAAATATATTTTTTTTATATACTATATATACTATATAGCCTTTAACTCGAATACGAGTATCATTGTGGCATACCCTGAGCAACACGAGCAGCGTCTCTGTCGTGGGCACGTTGGTGGCTGTACAGGCCAATGCGGGACTTAATTAACCTATTGCACGTTTCGCAGATGAAACTCTCTTATACATCATCTCTTATACAGATGCTGCGAAGGAAGTGTTATTTTGCCAGTACAGTGTGTTTTTTTTATATCTCGGCCGCCGGTGGATGTAAGCTGCAAGTGGAGTTTGCAAAATTGTATTGTTGGTAGCACTGATTGTCGAACCTTTTCATAAGAACTGTCAAAGTTCCGCAATATTCTCACATTGTATATTTTACAAGTCACCTAAAATTCCTAAAATATTACAGAGCAGCTCTAGAGAAATCGTTTTAAAGGCAAGATACTCGTAGTTTGGCGAGTTCGTAAAATAAAAAATACTCAGATAATCCCTTAAAACCGCCATCACAAGTTTGAAAAACAATGTTGCCAGTTTATTCTAATGATCAATGTGAAATTGCGCACACGGGAGCCACGAGTGAAAAAGGTAAAATAACTCCTCCACTTTCTTACGTTTTGCAGCCAGGACATCTGTTTCGCATCAGCCAGCCCCTCGGCGACCCTCTATCTTGCCTTTCAGTATTATTGACCCAGATATGATTTTTTTCTAACTTTATTTAATGAGAGCGGTTCTCTGTCTGCTCCATGTGAGCGATATTTATTTTTACTTGGCTCATATAAACACTAATACAGTATGTATATATATATATATATATATATATATATATATATATATATATATATATATATATATATATATATATATATATATAAGGTAATCTTTTATTTTTACAGACAAACCGCCACCTGAGCGAAATTGCGCCAAGTTTCTCTAGAATTTAATACCAATTTTATCGATTTGATTAATTCTTACTTGTAATAAAAAAAATTGCTTTAGAATAAACACGATGGTTGATTTTTTAAATTTTATTGAAACAACGTGAGAAATTGAAAAGGAATTGATCAAAATGTCATCAAATCCATTTTTCTCTCTTTCCACACACGTCCAGAAGTTCGGTAAACTGAATCGACCTTTTTCAAAAAAGCTCCGACCAAAACCTCTCTCTGAATTCAGTATTTCCCTGAATTCACAGAGAGGTTTTGGTTGGAGCTTTTTTGCAAACGGTCGATTCAGCTAACTGAACTTTCGGACGTGTGTGGAGAGCCCAAAATGTAAAATAATAACTCAAAACGAATTTAAGTACCTATTACAGATTTTCCTCAATAGAAGCGAGAGGTATCTACATTCACATAATGTAGCTTTATGTGAACTCCCTTGAGGAGGAAGCAGGATGAATGTTCCGACGCTTATGAGTCGGCTTTTGGCTGGTTTACGCGATAACTTTATGTCTTTATGTTTAACGTTCACCTATTCCACCACATCCTATTGTGTAATTTTTGGAACATGTATACTGCCGTCTGCTGAAGAGTGTATCCAACATTCAAAGGGAGTTCACATTTCCTCACAAGAACCTCTCGCTTCTATTGAGGAAAAATCTGTAATATATATCCATCTGCGCAATGCAGAAAAATCAAGTCCAATACCTAAAATAATTTAGGTGTATCTCCAATTAGAATTTGATTGCGTTAAATTTTTCAGGACTTTATCATTTTATTTTCATTTATATGTAGGTATTCTGTTATTACCAACGGATTTTGCTTCTTCTTCTGTTGAGGAAAATCTGTAATAGTGATCCGTTTCAAATTATTGTGAGCGTGTTAGAACAGGCGGAATAAGTATTCGATTTCAAACTGTGATGTGTTTACAAAGTTTTAATTATTAAATTTTCCACTTAACTACATACAATTTTCCAATTTCGCGTATCGGAAAATAACTAATATTTAAATAAGTGAGTGTAGGCAACATAGACGTAACTCCCCCCCCCCCCGTAGCTAAAGGAATGGGGGAGGGGGAAAATGCGGCATAAGAACCAGTGACATGCGAATAATATATTTTTTATCTTGAAACTAAGTGAAGAATGTCGTAATGGTAATCCAATATTCGTTTTATATATTTTTTCCTTAAACAAAAGGATGAAAATCGAGTATTTAACACCGGAATAAATTTAATTGGCGCCTGGGAAGAACAGAACGACAGATTGACCTTCATCATACATAATCTCGTTAAATAATAATTTGTTATTCACGTTCTCGGGTTGACTGTAAGATATTGCTTTTGCAATAAGTCCGCCTTTTGGCACACTGTATTGTCTTGTTTTTGTTGTTTCATATATTTACTGGCCAATAAAGTTTTATTTATTTATTTATTTATTCTCTACGATTGACTTTACTCAAAACACTGGTAATAGTACAACGGAATAAAATAGTTTTTTTTAAATATTCATTTGGGCAAAAGGAGGGGCAGAGTTAGTTGCCAACGCCCATGGCGGGGCACTTACCATTTTATTTCATTTATTATCCACACTCATATCAACTCCCTGCTGTTTCTGAAGGGTGTACCTGTAAAAGTATTTTCCTTCAAACTAATTAGATTTTGTGATAAATGCCTTCATATCTACTTTGTACCAATTTGTTCATTAACCTTGATACCCGCATAACTCTCTCTAAAATCCTCACTCTCCGTACCTAAGTACTCCTGTACTTTTGTATAAAAATCTAATAATTTTCGGATAGTGTAAAGAATTTTAAGAAAAAATAAATCTATATAGGTAATAAAACAAAGTCCATTTTTGTAAAAGTGTTCGTAAAACTCGCGCATTTTACGATGGATTGCTGTGAAAATTTACAAAAGGTTTTAACGTAAAGATTTTTTCAAGAGATATTTAGTTGTAAAATCTAAATATGAAGAACGCTAAAACAAGGCGGCCATCATGGAATTCATATTGAACTTCATTTTATAACCATTGATTATATTATTGGTAGATAGGCGGTGTCCGATGTCACAGACCGTAGGTAGTAATTTGTACCAATGGATGTTAAAAAAACTTTCTACCTACATTTCGTTCACTTAATTCAACCATATTTCATTTTTTTTTTGTGTTTTTTTTATTAAGTATATTTTTTCAATTCCAAAATATGGCAATTTGTCTAGCTCAAACCATCGGTAGACACCGCACCGTGCCGTTGCGAAGCACGGGTAACTCAACTAGTATAGTATAAAGGAAGGATTGAACGGTGCGCCGTACGACGTAGTCGACGCGACGTAGTGGATTAACCAACATTTATTATAGACCTAACTATTTTGAGACGATACTTTGACAAAAATTGACATCTTCGGACTTACTCTACCTTGCTAAGTCAACATTACCTCCCTGGCATGCAGAACATCCCTTCCTCCCCTCTCCCCTCTTTCACCCCTGTCCTCATTCCTTCATTCCTGATGATTCATTTTTATGTTTTGTGCGATTTTCATTTCTTTCGTTGCTTTTCTTTTGCAGTAATGAATTCATAGTAGATAATATTCCAATAACTGAGAAGTGCATGTGCGATGAATGAGTGTGTGTGCGAGATTGGATTTGGTTGTGCGAAGCAATCGGAGTGAACTTGTAGGTATATGTATGTGATTTTAACTTAACTGTGGCGCATGCTTGTGGGTGACAGCTGACCTATGAAGGGACTATTGTTTTACACTCATGTTCTTACTTAGGCATATCTATTTTTAAGGATCTGGGATTGCATACACAAACCCAAATACTTTCCTTCACACCTTGCACTAGGCTAAAACCCTGTATCGCAAAGTGTGGAAAACAACAAAGAGTTCGAACCTGGCACCTCCCGCTCGAGATACTGCCGCCTCCACCAACTGCGCCAACCATGTACTCTATATGTAGTTGTTATCTGCTTTGTACTCGTAAAAATAGAAATAATTTTGAAAATTACTTTTTATTCAACTATTTTCAACATATATTCAACAATATATTCAACATTTTTAATTCAACTGTTTGATTTTCCTCACGAGAATCGTGTAGACATTATTATTCCGCTAGCATTTCATTGATTTGGGAACCGTGAACTACGAATACTTCAGCACTCCTTTATATAATATAGTTTGTAGTTTATTCACATAAAAGAATTTAAATACACCAATCTCATCCAGGAGAGTAATGGTGGATAAAACTGAATAAATCATCCATCGAGATGTCTGACAGTTTTGCCTACATAACATGACATATGACATGAAAATTCAAAATTAGGTATAGTAAGGTAAGGAATAAGACGAGTACTGAATACTACTGGTAGATGATATCGTGTTCGCTTCGCTTGAAATAAGAAAACGTTTCCCGCCGTTACTTGACGTCTGGCGAAATATTATCTGTGTTGTGTCATAGACATAGAATTAGGTGAATGGAATATGACACACGTACCTATTAAGAGTGTGCATACCGACATTTCAAAAATTTCTAAAAACGGGAGACCTTCTATCTCGACAACCGTTACTAAATATGCTTTGGAACAAAATAGGGTAGATGCGTTAAACCTTTATCTAGGGAATAACCGTAAAAGATTTTTTATATCTTGAATAGATTTCTCAAAAAAAAAAAAAAAAACAACTCTGTCCTTTTTTCCGAAAGACGGAATCTCGTTTACCGAAAGTCGCGGAGTAAAAATTTAATTTTGTACTGATAATATGCATTAAAATCTAGGGAATAACCGTAAAAGTTTTTTGATAGACGCAAAATTAACCCCAAAAAATTGAAAAAAACGCTATTTTTACTATTTTATCATGCGATTGTCACGCGATTTTGAACCTTAATGCCGTGGGAAAAGACTGTGACGTCATTCCCGGTGCCAAATCCTTAAAGTCTTTATATGCTCGAATACACGCCTCGCTCTCGTTATCTCCATACGAATATCATAAAGAGCGGGATATATTCCTGAATATAGTATACGAGTATAAACACACTATCTTTGGCTAAGTATATACTCGCCTGTGTTCATAATTCATTTCATAAAACACTTTAAATGTATGAAATATACGTCTCTACACACACCCTCACTACACAATATCCATTTAACTATCATCCGAACTTTCGTTTATGATAAAAGGTGCATAAGTTTATTTTTGGTGTCAGTGTCTTTTTATTCTATTTTCATAATTCGTTTTGTTCTGTCCCTAAAACTGATCAATTTATGCCACTTTATATAGTAAGTTGGTCCTATGGTCTCCAGGTATCCAACCAATCTAACTTTTACTCTATTTATTCATTACTTTACGCGACATGTTTCGGCCTATTAGGCCATCTTCAAACATGCAACACATTGACTACAGTACAGTATTCATCACACACAACCACCTACACTACACCATCACCGCACAAATTTAATCAGCAATTTTACAAAACTCACTAACCTCTATAACCGATAAAATAATTGAGCAAGTAATGGGCTTCAAGTACTTGGGTGTCGAGATATCCAGCAGCAGCGACCTCTACGAAGAAGTTAGAGAGCAAGCAAACAAAGCCGCAACTGTTGCTGGATGCTTGAGAAATGCTGTCTGGAGAAACGACCACATGCTCAAGGAGAGTTAAGTGAGGATGTACAAAACCCGCGTTCGTCCTATTATGACGTACGATATCGAGACAAGGGCTGACACTACCAGGACCAAAAATCTCCTTAGAACAACTGAGATGAAGACCCTCCGACCCATTGCGGGAGTAACAATCCGAGACCGAGTGAGGAATTCTGAAATACGAAGGACTTGCGACGTCGAGGACATTGTCCGATGGGGTAGATCTAGAAGACCCTACTGGAGAAATCACGTGGAGAGAGCTTCTCCTGAGAAAGTGGTGAGCGTAGCAGCGAACGAGCTGCCGTCAGGTACCAGACTCCCAGGAAGGCCACATAAAATATGGCGAGATAGTTGGATATCTGTGTCTCAGGAGCAGGCTCCGAGCAATGACAGGACGCAGTCCTAGATGAAGCAGAAGAAGAAGAAGACTAACCTCTTGTATTTATGGCTTCTGGGACATTGTCTTTACAACAGCAATTAATTCCTCTTACATTCTCAAAAGAACTGAAAATAAAGGCATTGAAACGTGAATTTAAGTTAAAATACACAGTAGTTTTCCAGAACTCAATTTTATTTCTTGTATTTTGTCTCTATTGTCAAACTTTAAAATGTCAAGATTTCGATCAATACGATGACGCGTTTAGGTTTTGTGTTAGGGTTGAATAAAATTTTCAAATCATTTGAGATTTTTGTTATAAATGCCACATTGCCAGTGTCTGTAAGTCAGTGGCTTATGCCGATTATATAAGCCCATAAAAGCTAGTGTAAAAACAGTGTTTTAAGATTCGCCTTATGCAAAAATAGAATCAGTAAATAGCTCAGTACTTCAACTTTACTGTATCTTAGTAACCGCTCTGTCATGATGCTAATATTTCAAACTAACTTCTGACAGCAGGTACCTACATGTCTAGATGTAATCTCTTGGTCCAATTTTTTATCAACCACAACTTTCTATATCTCTGTCTGCTATCTTGTCTTTTTTAAGTCTTCTGTCTTCATCTTTCTATTTTTGATTTTCCTTCACCAAGGTTCTAAAAACATAAAATGTATATGTAAGTACTTTATACGATAAAAAATATTCACTGAGGGCTTTCATTATAAAATCTACACAAATAGTAACAAAAGATTACATTACATATACATACTCGTATACGAGTGAAAGAAGAGATGTTAGGACTTGCGCGGCCGTATGAAACTGACCTGGGCCCATCATGTCAACCACATTCTCAAGGAAGCACGGATATGTAAAGATAGGGCGGTCTAGCATTCTGACCTCTCTGCGTACCCCGCAAGGGATAACATAGAGTTCTTAGGATACCAAGTACATTAATGTATTCATTCAATTTGTATCAAAAGACTTTTTTTGCAAATCACTGTTTTTTTTATAATTCCAATTCGATTTATGTATAATTCGATTTATGTATAATTCGATTCATGAGAAATTTCACATTACGCACCGTTCTCCGAGAAATAATAACGCACGTTGTTCGCGGAAATATCTAAGACAAAAAATCGACCTAGTAAGTTAGTTTCGAATCTATTTTTAATATTTATTACTACTTGGATGGATGACCGAATGGGAAAATTATACCTAATTGTCACATTCATATAATATATGAAGCATGTGGTATTCTTACAAAAAAAAACGTGTTTATTTGTAATAAGGCGGAAGTCCAGACCGACGACGACACTGAATAACAAAATGATGATAACATCTGTCTTTGTCAGTTGCCAATTTCTTCAGAACAATACAAGTTCATTATGATTTACTTATTGTAAGCAGTAAGTTATACCCTAGAAATCCTAGAATAGGTCTCCAGATTTCCACATCTTTACAAGTATAATTATTGTACGTACATTCTTAGGCTACATTATTTTTTATTTAGTTAATATTTTGGGGATTGGATCAGAAATGAGGAAATCAGACGCCGGACAAAAGTCGCCGATGTGATGGATCAAACCAAACTAAAATGGCAAAGGGCAGGTCATGTTGCTAGACAAGGATTGGACACACGAGCACTGAGATGCAGACCGTGGGACATGAAAAGAGTAATAGGTCGGCCTCAGAAAAGATGGACCGATGATATTGTCCCCCTCGCTGCGGTAGTGGGTGGATCCAAAAAGCCCAAAGAAGATAGGAGTGGAAAAAAAATAAAGAAGCCTACATCTAGCAGTGGAGAAATGGCTAAGAAAGAAGAAGAATATTTGTACGACATACGTTTACCCTAAGATTTTGCTTTTCCTCCCTTTAGCACACTACTATCGTCTTGTTTTGTTTTTCTTCATTATTTTTTACTAAAAAAGATTTATTGAATTTTTACCAATTTACTTTATAAAACAAATTGTACAAATTAAATACAAAGGAGCTCAATATTTACCTGGTTATATCGACATCCATCGATAACTACTCAAAACATTTTATTGAGAATGTTTCGCGATATACTAATAAAAGTAAGGTACTTGTATGTAAAGGGCTCCAAAATCGATATAACCTGCTCTAGGTTGTTTATATATGTAGCTACATTAAATTTAATATGTACGAATAAAATTACAATTTTGATTAAATGTCAATATTTTAGGTACGCACTGTGAAAAAGAATCTGACGTCTTTTATAAAAAAAATATATGTAAAAAAAATCTCATAAAATTCATCATTTCGAGAATTTGTAGACATCTGAAAACTATCAAGTTGGTACTTATAAAAAAGAGAACATTGTAAGTGACGACGGGGAGAAAAAACTGTTTTATTACTATTATGTTTCATATAATTTATTAAAAACTAGTAGATACCGAATGTTACCGACATAGCAGACCGTATCGCTGGGGTAAAATGGCAATGGACGGGACACGTTACGAGACAGGGAAATGAGAGATGGGCACCCAGAATCCTAACATGGCGACCATGGGTGAACAGAAGACCCCAAAAGAGATGGGTAGATGATATAGTCCCAGTCGCAGGAAGAAACTGGGTGAGCATTGAGCAAAGCTCAAAGTAGAAAAATTTGGAAAACGTTAGAAGAGGCCTATATCCAGCAGTGGAGATATGGCTGAAAAACAAGAAGAAGAAGTAGTAGATACTTATAAGCCTGCTAAACAGGCATCAATATTGACTGAATATACTGAATGTTTTTGCCTGCCTGTTTTTCAACAGTCTGAGTGCACGAGATTTTTTTCGGAATTCTTCGGTATAGACTATTTATTATAACTTGGCAGTTGGGTACTTGATTATAGCCCTTGTAACTCTATCGTCAAATCTCATACTCATTGTGATTTATGCTACTTTATGTATTGATAGTATTGCGGTGTCTATACGTTCTGCATTGACCATTCTGAATTCGAATTTGTTCTGGTACTGGGTTCTAAGGACCGGTTGCGCGACGAATAGTATCGTCGGCTGGCAACGGTAAGGAGACTAGAATCGTTGCTCCAAAACAAAAGTAATCGTAAGATTATATAACGACTAATAAAATTATAAGCAAGAACCAATTCGGATTTGTTAAGTCAATGGGCACAGAAGACGCAATAGCTAAACTAACAACATTACTTTATAAATCCTTAGATGATGGTAATAAATGTGCGGGAGTCTTCATTGATCTCCGCAAGGCTTTCGATAGTATATCACACACCAGCTTAATGGATAGGTTGAATTGTATCGGAATTAAAGGAACGGTTTTGAAGTATTTCCAAAGTTATTTAAAGCAAAGACCCCAGTATGTAAAAATTAATAACCAAATGAGCGACAAAACCGAATCGGAATTCGGCATCCCACAGGGAACAGTGCTTGGTCCCGTGTTATTCATAATCTTTGCTGATCCACTCCTCAGACAGAATTTAAACGGCCACGTAATTTCATACGCCGATGACACCGCATTGATTGTGAGTGCGAAAAATTGGGAAGAATTACGGAATAAAATAAATGACGACATCAACAAACTAAAGAAATGGTTCGATTCCAACATATTAACTGTAAATAGCGATAAAACGTACGTGCTACCATTTTCCATTCATTCGAAAGATTTTCCACAAAATTTTAATGTGACAATACATAGTACTCACGACCCATCTGCGTGCAATAGCGAATGCTCTAAACTGAAAATAATTAACGAAGTTAAGTATTTGGGTGTTACTATTGATAAAAATTTGAAATGGAAAGAACAAATTAACGAAACAGTAAAAAAAATACGAAAATTAATATATATATTTTTGGAAATACGAAATTTTATGTCAAAAAAAAATCTTTATATTATATACTATAGCCTGGTGCAGTCTATTTTACAGTACGGTGTAACTAGCTGGGGCGCAGCCTACAACACAAGCTTGAAATGTGTGGAAATCATTCAGAAACTAATCATAAAAATTATTTTAAAAAAACCGCGTGATTTTCCGACTCAACTATTGTTTCAGGAGTTCACAGTCCCGAAATTTCACTTTGTATTCCAAAAAAAAGCGATACTTCAAATAATTAAAGAACCAGAATCCCACACTTACATAATAGAAAACAGAACGCGACACAAATTTGTATATTTACAGCCAAAAAAAAGAACTACTTTCGCTCAACATCATTACAGTTACCTGGGAGAAAAATATTTTAATCAACTGCCTTTGGAAATAAGGAAAGAAGTTAATTACGACAAGCTCAAAACACATATTAAAAAACATTACAAAAATATTACTTGCAATTTTATAAAAAAGCGTTTCAAAAATATAACTTACAGTGTTCGGCCTCTGGTGCGGCCTACTACTAATTAAATTATAGATGTCAATAATATTGTTTATATAGATATTTTGTATATGGATTAGTTGTATTATATTATAACTATATTATGTGGATATTAAACAATTGTAAGTTTGTGTTTATTGTTACAATATTGTTGTATACTTGGAGACATAATGTATAATAGTGGATTCACTGAAGCTGTATGTATTGATATAATATAGGTTCCTGCACACTGCACGTGTATACTTTGTAATATCTATAAGTGTCTACATATATAGTATATAGTTGTGACGTATATTGTATAGAAGCCCTGTGTAATGCTAATGATATATACTAATGTTAATAATCATGACATAGTATGCACTCATTGTAAACACTCCTCTCTCTACTCAAGTATTTATTTACTTATTGAGAGAGAAGGACAACATTAAACAATGTAAATCTTGTACCTATCTGCTGAAAAATTACAACTGTACTTGTATTATATTACTAAATAAATAAAAAAAAATAAAAAAAAAAATTTTCTTACCATCCATTTACCGCTGCCCCCAGGTCCAGTAAACGTATCGTACCGACGTGTATTGGCGCGCTATACTGGTAGATGCCTTCTGTCTTACCTAATATTGCTATCTCGTTTGCGCGCATAACAAAAAGCGAAACTGCAAACTTAACGTCAGTGCATGTTAATATAGTTAGCTATTTTTTACGTGGCGTCATTGGTGTTTTGAAGCAACCCATTTAATACGTTTACTGATCATTAACGGCAATGGCATTCTACTGTTCCTACCATGTTCCGGGGAACTGGGCCTAAGAAAGGGAAAGGAAGATATTACTGAAATTATTGAGCTATAGAGTTTGTAAGAATTTAACGATGACGACACTACATACGAGTACATATAAGATGTATACACCTACAACATTTTAATCAGTACCCATTGGGTTGCATGTCTTATATTTTGATCTTATATCATATCACAAGTGTGTATTTTTTTCGTTTAATCTGTCTCTGTTAACATTCTGTAGCTGCATTTATAATAAAATTATTTTATCATGAAATGTCATGAAAAATCAAAACTCACGCGAGTATCTTTCTAAGGCCCGTCGCCTGGGTGCGTGCATATTTACTCAGTCGGTCTCTGACTGATAATATTTTATCAGCTCAAAGAATGAACTATCCATCGACTGAAAGAGATCATAGCTGTGATAAGTTGTGATAAGATAAGCTCGTCCCAGTGAGGAATTTCATACTTATTTATTTATTACAGATCATGATGCAATATATAATTTAAGTACTGTTTGTAGTTTTGTTTTTAATTTTACTGATTTCCTAATTTTGTTGAAAAATATTCGTCTATTATGTGAATAGAAATAAGTATGTCTCCATCGGCTGTGTATTTACGTATTTAGCAGTTTTTCACTACGTGTGTTTTTTCGAATTATTCGAGCTTACGGCCTCGTTCCGAATCCATGTTCTAGTCATCTTCAGGATGGTGTCAGACTGTGAGACTGGCATCTAAAGTTTTAACAGTTTGATAAAACACACGTAGTGATAAGCACCTACAAAAAAATAGGAAGCTATAAGAACAATTGAGGTAATTGTATATTTGAATTTGTTCACATGAAAACTACATAAATAAAACTTTTTCCTTTTCCACCGTAGCACAGCATACTCGTGTACACAAATCCTATTCAATTCTGCCGTATAAAATCTTCTTCATACGAAGCATTTTGTATTTTTCTACTGTATCTTTAATAAAATAATATTAAATTGTGAATTTTTATCCTCAGCACGAGCGATCCAATTAACTTTTCATCATGTGGTACAAATATACTCGAGTGGGCGCGTTTTAATGAGGGGCTTCTAATCCTTCCAAAGAAGCAATACGCATCTAGGCAGGATAACGTTATGTGTAGACACCAGCGTATAGGATATAATCATCACAGACACCAGGATATATTCTATGAATAGACGCTAGCCATTACTAAGTATTGCCTTTATGTATCTAACACCTAGCGAAAGAGGCCACTCAAATAAATTATATAAAATAATTAAATAATATAACAAAATACATACCTTTTCATAGTAGACGAAGCATTTTACGTCCAAAAAAAATATTTTGGACAATTTTAATTAAACTTTTTTATTATTTTTAGTGAGTAAGTACATAATACTCGTTTTCAGTGTTTTTAGAGCTTTAACTCACAAGCAAACCATTTTGTTTTGCTATGGCCTTACTTTATTTTTAACCTTTGACTCTCTACGTTGATAATTACTTGTTTGCTTTGTTAGCTATTTTAAGGATTTTAACAATGTTATAAATTAGAATTATTTTGGTTCATGAGAGCGTAAGCTATAAAATGTACAGAATGTTAATAGAGGCATTATGATCATATTGTTTTGGGAATTACATACGCAGAGATGTGAAGTATTTGAAATAAAAGTATTTAAAATGCAAATACAAAATACTAAATACGTATTTTCATTTTGTATTTCAAATACTTTTTCGTAAAAAGTATTTTGTATTTTATTTGAAATACTTTTACTGAGTATTTTGTATTTTATACAAAATACTTTTACGAAATACCTTTTTATTTGTTTAGAACACAAACCACCAAAAATTGCGTGTCATCTTGTCAATGAACGCAACCTTGACTTATCGTTTTATCCAAGAAGGCACTGTTTTATCTATAGCCACGGAATATTCGAAGCCATCGTTATATTATCTAAGCCTTGACACTCAAATAACATAACCATCATCACCATGGCAACCGACAACTGACGTCATCATCGCCAAATGTCACCTAGACCAGGCCTGTATGTAATATTACGTAGGCCTCGGAATATTCTATCTTTCGTGTCTATGGCTAAGCTCCCTAATCTTTAGTGTTCTATAGACATGTCATCTTTGGTTTCATCTATGATTTCTATGAGAACCGCGTTTTTTATTTTATCATTTTATACGCCACTTATACGCCACAATACGCGATATCGTACCCACTACTGGATTTTTATTTTCAATTGCCTTTTTTTTCTTCAGATGTTCAATATGTAAGTACAAATACGTTTTTAATCATTTTATTGATTCTAAAAGCAGGTAGATTGCTTGCAACGCTTTTACTTTTCTTCTTAGCTAATAGCTACTCATAAACGACTTTTTTTCTGTGCACCCATATAACGTAGGAGACGAAGACTATTTATCAAATAGCCTGATTTTCTCTTCTGAAAAGTAACATACTTAACAATTAAGAATGAATTAAGTTTTTCATAACTATTCCTTATTAGGAATTACTTCATGTTTTATTATACTGATGAGTTTGTATTTTTTCAGGGCAGACACAAATATGCCTTTGAAAAACTAAAACCCACGATTAAGAGAAAATATGAAAATGATGATACCGATAATTCAAAAAAAATGAAACAAAGCACGTTAACAAATATTTTACCAAAGTCAGTTAATTTAGATAAGTTAATTGTTAACTTTATAATAGATACTATGACTCCAATATCAATTGTTGAAAATAAATCGTTCAAAGCTCTGATTGAAGGTGCTCAGCAATTACAAAGGCCTCCAAAAATTATGTGTCGTCGCACTTGTGGTAATAAAATATCTGAAAAATTTGAAAAGTCAAAAGAAAATACTAAAGAGGCATTAAAATTGGCTGATTTCGTATGTACTACCGCTGATATCTGGTCATCATCCCGAAGAAGTTACTTAGGAGTTACGGTTCACTGGATCGATGGTAATTCACTTAAAAGACAAAGTTCTGCACTTGCTTGTAGAAGATTTAAAGGGTCTGATACATATGATAAAATTGCTGAACTGATTTCCGATATACATTCTGAATATGATCTAAAATTGTCCAAAATTGTAAGCACTGTTACAGATAATGGATCTAATATGATAAAAGCTTTTAAAGTATTCGGAAAAGGTGAACAAGCTTTGGATAACTATGAAGATGTTGAAACTACTGATAATGGTGATGATGATGACTTACTTTCAGTAAATTTTCCGGAACCAACTGATAATCTTGATGAGTATTTACTACCTGGTCATGAAAGATGTGCAACTCATACACTACATTTGATTGCCGCAAAAGATATAGACCATGCTAGGAATCAAAATAACCCATGCAAAAAACTACATGATGCTGCTTTAGCTAAATGCCATGCAGTTTGGAATATGTGTTCAAGATCTCCAAAAGCATGTGAGATATATTTAGAGTCGACTGGAAAATCTATTACTTCCCCATGTCCAACAAGGTGGAATTCTTACTATGACTGTATTCAAGATATTTTGAATGTACAGGAGCACCAGCTAAATGAAGCATTAAGAAAACTAGATTTGCCAACTTTTAAGGACAATGAGATAAATTATCTCACCGAGTATGTGAGTTGTTTAAAACCAATTGCTGAAGCTATTAGAAGTTTAGAAGGAGATAAGGAAACATTCTATGGATGCTTACTACCTGAATTGATGAGGATTAGAAAAATGATAAGTTTTCTAAAACATGACAATCCTAAATACTGTGGTACGTTAATTGATGTCATAGAAAAAAGTCTTAATAAGCGTTTTCATTATCAATTGGAGCTGGATAAAAATACTGCAAAAAATGCTATATTGGCAGCTGTTTCTCATCCTTTTTTTAAGCTAAAATGGGTACCAAAAGAAAAACGAGAATATGTGAAAGAATTATTTGTTTCTGAAATTCAAAAAATCAAAAATAAAGAACGTAAAAAATCAGAGCATCAAGTTGAGAGTGTCACTGAAATCAAAGAGAAGAATAATTCATATTATATGTTTGTGGAAGATTCAGATTCTTCAGAGACTGATTACACTCACACCACAATTGATTTAGAGACACTTCAATATTTAAAAGATATTGACAGTGAATTGTATTCGTTAAACAAATACCCAACAGTAAAAAAAGTTTTTGTAAAATACAATACATGTTTACCAAGTTCTGCTCCAGTAGAACGTCTTTTTTCATTTGGCGGGATGATTATGAGGCCACATAGAAGGAAAATGAGCGATGACATATTTGAAAAATTAGTTGTATTAAAATCAAAAGTATTTTAATAAAAGTATTTTGAAAATAGGTATTTTGTATTTTGTATTTAAATACCTTTTTTAAAAAGCATTTCGTATTTTGGATTTGAAATACTAAAATTGAAAAGTATTTGCATTTTGTATTTAAATACTTTTTTGAAAGTATTTGTCACATCACTGTACATACGTAGTTAATTACATATACAAGTTCCCTAAATTACATAACTATTAGGGTAACCGAATTATTACCAAAAGGAAACCTCGCTGCAATTTTCCAGGTAGGAAAGTGGCGTTTTCTCGTACGAACATCAGGAATTAAAGAATACAGTTATTCTCTTTTCTGATAGATAGTGCTTTATTTTTAATGTATTTTTATTTTGTGTTGTTTAAACTCGAGAAGTACAGACTTTTATGTCAATACTGACGCCTGTTTAGCAAGCCTTTTATTGTAATTTATAAGTAATAGAAGTGTGTTGGCAAAGTCATGCCTCCGCGTATAATTACACTGTTGGTAGGTAAACGAATACAAATCAATATGATCGTAAATTCTGCGGGATTCGAAAGCAACGAAATATGTAGGAAAATACTCATATATGTAGTAGAGTGTAGATACACTTTAAGAGTATGCATACCGACATTTCAAAAATTTCTAAAAACGGGAGACCTTATATCTCGACAACCGTTTCTAAATATGCTTCGGAACAAAATAGAGTAGATACATTGAACTTTTATCTAGGTAATAACCATAAAAGATTTTATATATCTTCTATAGATTTCTCAAAAAAAAAATTTGAAAGACACCCCAGATCTTTTTTCCGAAAGATGGAAACTCGTTTCTCGAAAGTCGCGGAGCCATTTTTTTTTGTACTGATAATATGCATGAAAATCTAGGGAATAACCCTAAAAGTTTTTAGATATACCCAAAATTAACACCAAAAAATGAAAAAAAAAAACGCTATTTTTACCATTTTATCATGCGATTGTTCACGCAATTTTGAACCTTAATGCCGGCATTCTGTGACGGCATTCTTGGTGCCAAGCCGTTAAGAATAGGTGCCTTTATATTAAGAAGTAATATTATGTTCATATATGTACATCTTTTTAACACTACATGCTTAGAAAATTTGTTCTTCTCCATTAGACTGATTTAAATCACTAATCTCTTAAGACCCAACCACCGAAGAAAGTTTGTGAAACGAAACATTTCACGAGAAGAATGTCCCATACCCTTTACGGCGTTTAAGGGCTTGGCACCAAGAATGAGGTCACAGTCATTTTCCACGGCATTACGGTTCAAAATCGCGTGAACAATCGTATGATAAGATGGTAAAAATAGCGCTTTTTCCATTTTTGTAGTTAATTTTGCGTCTATCAAAAAACTTTTACGGTTATTCCCAAGATTTTAATGCATATTATCATTACAAAAAACAAATTTTACTCCGCGACTTTCGGGAAACGAGTTTCCGTCTTTCGGAAAAAAGATCTGAGGTGTTTTTCAAAATTTATTTTGAGAAATCTATACAAGATATAAAAAATCTTTTACTGTTATTCCCTAAATAAATATTCAATGCATCTACCATATTTTGTTCCAAAGCATATGTAGTAACGGTTGTCGAGATATAAGGTCTCCCGTTTTTCAAAATTTTGGAAATGTCGGTATGCATACTCTTAAGTAGTTTAATAATAATAAATAATAATAAAAATTACTTTATTTCAGTTTAAGAAACATTACAATTCAATAACATTACAGGTCAAATCACAATTTAATACGATATACCTTCCTTCTAAAGCTATTGCTTGTGCGAAGGAAGGGCGATCGTCTCAACTTCACAAAAACAACACAAAATATATAACACAATATACTTCGCATCTATGTAGACTATCAATCAATAATATATTCAGTCATACACCAAGCTAAACAAACACATCTACAAATATACAACATGTATATCATAACTCATAAAACAACAAAGTATTGTTACAAATTATTGCAGATACAAAATCCTACAAAGTTACATACTTACTTAAATCTATAATAGGCACACAATATGTATGCCCTATGTATACCATAACTCTCAGTACTCATACAAGCCGTTGTCGCTGCACAAAATCAAAACCACGCAAAAACCCACCCGAAAAGTTCAAAATAGAATGAAGCGAAAAAAATAAAATAAGAAACGTATCTTTTTTCTCCTCTCTCCACTTCTTTTTATATTACCATCTTTTATCAATTTCTTTCATATGTTAGCGATACTGTACAATAGCTTTTACAATTTCCTTTTTAAAGGCTTCATAATCCCTTATTGCGCGAATATCGTTTGGTAAACTGTTAAAGTACTTAATCCCTAAATATGAATAATGATGCTGCGAGACGTCTCTACTACATAAGGGGATCGGGATACAGTTAATTGTTCTTAAGATTCTACTAGAGCACTCGCCAACCCCTTCCCCCACAATCCGATGCTCTTTGAATGTTTTTAATAATGCTACCTTCCTAAACAATTGTTCCAAATTCAGTACTTTTATTTCTGAGAAAAGAAGATTGGTGGGGTAATCTCTTGGCTTTTGTAAAATTATTTTTAGTAAGAGTCTCTGAGTAACTTCAAGCGGGTAAAGGTTGGTCTTGTATGCATCCCCCCAACCCACAATTCCATACTGGAGCACCGACTGCACGAGAGCATAATATACTGTTTTTAATCTAGTTAAATCCATAAAGTTTCTTAGCCCAATGAATACATAAATCAATTTCCTTAATCTCTTTACAGTTAAAGCAATATGTTCCTTCCATTTAACATTGTGATCAATATGAATACCCAGGTACTTCAGATCCTTCACAACACTCAAACTGACGCAATTATGGTTACACTCACTGGTGCAGCACGAATGTATCGCTATGTTCAGTTCTTCAGGGATACCTACACGGTTTATTGAAAAGGGCATACATGCCGTTTTTTCTGAGTTTAAGGAAAGGATGCTCTCATCAAACCAGTCCTTCAAGATACGCATATTTCGGCTGGCCTTGACAGATGTCTCGCCCCACGTTTGACCCTTGGTCAACAACACCGTATCATCTGCATAAGATATTACTGTACAGTCCACAGGCAGTGAGAACATATCATTAATATATATTACAAAGAGGGCGGGGCCCAGCACTGTTCCTTGCGGAATTCCGTATTCCGATGTCCCCGGGCTACTATTCATTCCGCAAATTCTGGTAAGTTGCTTTCTGTCAGATAGATAATTTTTTAGAAGTGATAAAGCATTGTCAGTTATTCCAATATTATGCAGTTTCTGAACGAGCCTATGGTGCGAGACACTGTCAAAAGCCTTTCGTAGGTCTACGAAGGTACCGGCGCACTTAACTCCCCTATCCAGAGCTTCATATATCGTCGAAGTTAATTTCGCTATGGCATCACTTGTCCCCAGCTTCGGCATAAAACCAAATTGATTTTTATTTATTATGTCGTTTTTCACCAGAAAATCCATTAACTGCGCCTTCATGACCTTTTCAAAAATCTTCGATACGTTTGATAATAACGATATTGGTCTGTAGTTCCCAACCTCGCTTTTCTCTCCGGCCTTAAAAATAGGCGTTATTATGGCGGTCTTATAATTTTCCGGGAATATTCCGCTACGGAAGCAACTATTAATAACATATGCGAGTGGTTTGCTAATGTACGACTTTACGAACTTCAAAACCTGGACAGTAATCCCATCAAAACCCGGGGCCTAACCACCTCGCAAGCTCATAATTACTTTATCTACGTCATCTGCCGACACCTCTTTGAAATTATTGAAAAGTCCGTAGGCGGGGGTACCATCCGGTGACAGTGGTGACCGTGTACTGCGAGAGGAAACATTAGTCGCCTCTATACTCTGTGCCAGTTGTTTACCTACATTAATAAAATATTTATTAAAAAAGTCCGCTACTTGTTTTGGATTTCTAGAGACATCAATACATTCACCGTCAATAGCAATACTCCGTATCTCATTTACTTTCCTTTTTTTGCCTAGAGCTTCATTAATAGTGGTCCACATTTTTTTACTGTCATTTCCTGCCTCCTTGATTTTTCCACCAAAGTATAAGTTTTTTGACGATCTTATTATGGAAGTTAATTTGTTTCTATATTTTTTATAGTACACTAATAGTCTGATATCATCTGGGTGTTTTTTAGTTTGGGCGAAAATTCTTTGCTTATGCCTAACTGAGGTGAGAAGCCCACGAGTTATCCACGGCTTTAATCTTACGTTCCTACCTTTCAAAACCACGGTTTTCACCTGGGATGCCTGCTGTATGTGATAACTAAACCTCTCCTCAAAGTACCTAGCTGCGCTGGCGCTGTCATCCATTGTATAAAGCGAAGCCCAAGTCTCCTCCCTTAATCCCTGTGCAAGAGAGTGCAGGTCTGTGTGGTGTTTCTCATATGAAAGATTTCTGCTCTTGTCAATATTATTATCTACTTTTATGTAATTGAAAAGGCACGTATGATGATCAGTAATACCGGTCTTCCACACCATACCTATCATATCACTAGTTTCCCTACCATTGCACCATATATGATCGATACAAGAAGGCCGCTGATCACGGAATTCCCTAGTATAATTACTGATACAACATTTAAAATTTAGCTCCGTCATCATATTGATATATTCCTCCTTGCAAGGGTCCTGTGAATCATCCGCAATGTTAATGTTGAAGTCCCCCGCCACCACTGTAAACGAATTCCTAGTATGAGAGAGGACACCACGCATTTCATCAATAAAATCATACACATTAGACTCGTGGGTCCTATACATTGAAAATACATTATATTTAATTCGTCTGTCAATACAAATTTCTATATGGAGACAATCACCTTTATTGATACTGTTTATTTCATTCACAACAACATCTTTGTATTTATTATGTACGAAAACTGCGACGCCGCTATTTTGATTAACTCTATGTGTAGCGCTATAATATGTGTAGTTCGCGATCTCAACCAATAGATCACCTGCATCCCACGTCTCCGTCAATAGAATACATGCCGGCAATCGCTGTAGGTTACTTATACTGATTATTAGCTCGTCAATATTTTTGTTCGTGCTGCGGATATTCGAAAGTAAAACTAAAAAACCGTTATCACCGCCAGAACACAGTACCCTGTTACAATCCTCCACATCATCACAAACATATTCCTGGACGTTATATGAATCGTCTATGTTGGAGAGATATTCATCACCCATCACTGCAATACAACATTCTGTGTTGCACTATGTAACTCATATCTTGGAGTACCCTGTAGCGTGCGCCGTCTTCCGAGACATACAAAAAAAAGACACCACTACGATATCGCAAGAATGGAGAGCCCAGTAATTCAGAAAAAATCATTACAACCCTATCGGATACTGTAAATCCACAGCGATAACACACAAAATTAGGCACAGCAGTCCTTTCAAAAATCAGCGTTACTATCAGACAGCAGTGCTGCACAATACATGCATCGTAAAATACACCAAGCCAAATCCTACATGATGCTGATATCAACAGGTTAAGACATTTGATAATTGTCTTCCTATGCTGAAAAAAATTCATAAAATTCTGGGGGGCAGCGCATCTTAACAATTCTACAATCATCACACTCATTAGCATCACACTCATCACAGCACAGTGATTCACAACAATGTGCACTGGGGCAACGAGTGTAAAACACAGTATCTTAAACATCACACAATCAATGGAATGCAACATTGTTTTTTCCATATTATTGTATATCAAAAATAAAGTAGGTAAAGCCACCAAAGCGTCACCTCTACCACTCAGTATGCATAGAATATTAGACAATATCACCAATACAACACAATAATCGATTATATGCAACATCTCCACACACACAGTAGGTTGAACAAATAATATAGTTTCTTTACCATGTGATAAACAGAATGTATAAGTCACCACTACTCTCATAGTATTATGAGCGTGATCACTTGTTTGTATTAGTAGTACCTTCATACGCCCTACAGGCACAGGCTGTGACGTAGTTTCTATCAATGCGACACTGAAGTCGTGCACTATACAGAGTGTATCGGCACTCATCACACAAACACAACAGTATAACAAGAATTTATATACTAGTCAGTACGCAATCTTCTGGCGTGCAAAAGCCAGCATCTGGTCGTAGTGTCTGCATGACTTCCTATCCATGGCGTTGTGGTCACTCTTATAACTCTTATTAAACCTTTCGTTGTCTCGCACGCAGTTTACGCAAGTCGGGACTTCTTCTCTCTTCGGACAATCTTTTCTTGTGTGCTCTCCTGCACAATGTGAGCATCTGGGTGGTGCAGCTCTGCTCATGCATCTCATTGAAGTATGGCCCATTCGGAGACAGTGGAAACACTGCGTTATCGGGTCAGCGTCAATCACTAGGAGCCTTTGGTAGCCCAGGTTAACCTTTTCCATCTCTACCAGTCTTCGGCGTACATTGGTAGATGTCTCTATCAATAGGTTTATTGACGTGTCGCTGTTCCGTATCCGGATCTCTTTCACCAGCTCGATACGCTCCTCACCACGCAAAGCACTCTTGAGCTCGCAATTCTGCGCCTCCAAGTCCTCCAGGAGATGATCCCTGTCGTAATCAGCCGACACTCCTTTAATTAACATGAACGGTTTTTTCTTTTTGATTATCTGCGCGTACAGTCTCTTGGGATATTTCTCATTGATAATGCATTCCAACAATTCCGCATCCCTACCAGAGGGGCACAGGACGACAAGCCTCTCCTGACCAACATGGCGGATACCACACACTGCAATGCCTACCGATGACAGTTTCAGGTGTTTTTTTAGGAACCCTTCAACTGCCTGCGAAGTCTCGTCTTTTATCCTTGACGTTACTGTCAGTGCATATTTCTTTTCCTGCACAAGTCGTCGTGCGCCATCACCGTGGTCAGTCTCAATTTGTCTTTGGCAGGATATTGCTTTGATATAGCTCACATCCTCCGCGATCCTGCAGAGAACCGGGTCCGGGGGGTTCGGCGTGGGTCTCATCTCCTCATTCTCTCTTTCCTTCACCAGGGCCTCTAACATTACGCGCAGTCTTTCCAAGTCATTAAATATTTTTTCTCTGCTTGAGGCCGAGATCTTCCCTTTCCCATCTGTAATTATCGTCTTAATTGCCGAGATTACTTCCCGGCAATCAGTGGGTGTGTTCACTTCTGGACCTAGATCTACTTCAGTAACTTGTATAATTTCCGCCTTCTTCCCCGCCTCATCAGCCTTGCCCGTCTCGATCTCCGTTGGAGATCTGGGCGTTATTTGGGACTTATTGAATGGACTCGTCATAGTTATTGAGAATGTGACGGTGTGAGAAGTAACGCCCTGTATAGCAGATAATTACCCGAGCGGCGCCTCACCCACAGGTACTACCGTCAGTCACTGCACTTAATCAGCAACAATATTGCACAAATATTCACAAATTCGGCACAAATATTCGACTAATTATCTATTATATGACTTAATATTATCTTTGTCTTGTTCACTTGACACTTGTTCACTAATAAATCATAGATTTACCAAGTATTTTCACTAGTTATGATGCGATTTATTTATTTATATACCAAAAAACTACAGCTATGCAAAAATACACCTCCTACTACAGCTGGTCGATGACGATGACCTCGTTAAAATATTGAACGAGTATGTATCTGCCTATATTCAAATACTGTAAACGGAGCGTTGCGGGAAAAATCTCATTTGGCTAAAAAAATCCAAGTAGGTGCTTCATACCCTCCAAGTGATGTATACTATAAGGAACTCAAGAGGAAATGAAGGATATTAATAAAAACGAGTTTTATGTTTTTTTTTCGCAATTTAATTAAAACTTTGTAATCATTTTGTATAAATATCGAGTCCCAGGGAGTTTCGTTATTTCATACAGCATAAAATTATTCTTTTAAACTATTTTTAATTTTCATCCTTATACTCGCAGATTGAACGATGTATGAAATTTTACCGGATTTTTTTTGTTAAATAAAATGATGTGGATATTTACTCGTCTATACATTTTTACTCGACAGTGTGCACCTCCCGTTTTATGCATAAAACTGGCTCGAAAATATGAATATTTTATTATTTATTTATTTATTTTTATTCAAAAGGATCTGGGCTTGCATACACAAACCCAAATACTTTCCTGTACACCTTGCACTAGGCTAAAAGCCTGTATCGCAAAGTGTGGAATACATCGCTAGCGCCAGGGTTTGAACCTGGCACCTCCCGTTCGAGAGACTACCGCCCCAACCGACTGCGCCAACCATAATAATAATAATAATAACAAGATAATTTGTATAGCGCCGTTTTGTGAGCATGGACCCACCACAAGGGCGCTTTGTTAATCTAATACATACTTATATAACTAATTAATATTAAAAGATTTCTTAAATAAGTGAGTCTTTAGCTGGTTCTTGAACTGAGTCACAGTCTCTGCCTGCCTAATGCCCATGTACTTACTCAATACAATTAATGATTTTATATCACAGATATCAGTTCATAATAATTTATTTATTTATTTAATCTTTAAATGAACAACAAATACATATAAATACAAAAAATGGACATAGTACAGATTATATAAACCTCTGTTCACTAGGGCGAACTTATCGCGGAACTGCGATTTCTTCCAGTTAACCCCAATAATCAGTGATACCCATACGAGTTTATCGGCCTGCAGATTATACCGGTACTACCGGCAGATACGAGTATATCGCTAACTTCGTTGCATCCCTAGAGAAAACTAAAATGAAAGTGGTAGCGACATGCCAATTCCTCCAAACGCCTTAGCACGGCCTACGCGTCTTAGTATAATTTGATATACATAATATAATTTCAAATAAACTCAACAATCGTACCCCTGAAATAACTTTTCCCCCAAATATCAAGGGATTTGGCTTTTCAGACATGGAGCTTACAATACAGATAAGTATATTACGTAAGAGATTTCAAAGATGATTTCTTCCCACATACTTACTTACTGCTAGCCACTTGCGTTCCACTGCTGGACATAGGCCTCTTCTAAACTCTTCCACTGTCTTCTATCTTGGGCTATCTGCTGCCATCTACGACCCGTAAGCTGGACAATGTCATCTGTCCACCTTTTCTGTGGTCTTCCTACGCCTCTTTTGTTTTCCCAGGGCCTCCACTTCAGGATTTTAGGTATCCATCTGACACTGTCCTGTCTCGCCACGTGTCCCGCCCACTGCCATTTTTGCTTTGCTGTTCTTTCTGCGATGTCGGCAACTTTTGTTCGACGTCTGATCTCCTCATTTCTAATTTTATCTCGAAGACTGACGCCCAACATTTGTCTTTCCATGGCTCGCTGAACACATTTTATTTTTTGTACGCTTCTGACAGTGAGGGACATAGTCTCTAGACCGTCTTCCCACATATTACTTATTATTGTGTGTTTTGTTAAACCTATATTATATTTCTAGCTTAATTACCCGTGGAACCGCGAATTACCGCAATTGGAATGGGGAAGTAAATCGACAGCATGAACCGAAACACGTTTATCTATCTGTAAAATAGATAGTTTTAGCGACTCCATACAATGTAAACACCATCCTGGTAATTTACTATGTTAACATTACATTTCAGATTTTTAACTTTTTAGAACTTTGCTATTTAATCTTAGCACTTCCATTCTCCTGTTCTGGTGGTTTCTCTCCATCACTCGACTGATTCAAAATTTTAAAAGGGTATCTGTATTCTGCTTCATTATTCTTTCTGTATGTGTAAAAAATACACTCTCCTTGCTGTTTTTTTACGTTTTCTGAATATTAAATTGTTATGTATTTCTTTGAAAGTATAATTATTATGAAAAGAGATCGTGATTTTTTTTCATAAACCTGCCTTAGTTTCTTTCATTGCCTACTCTATTAACTTTTTATTTGAGTTCTCGTTAACTTCCATTTCTTAATTTTTTTTATGTTCCTTCCAAATTTGATTTAAAAAATAATATAAACTAAGAAAATGATTAATATAATCAAAGTTTCATAAAATTACTTAATAAAATAAAAAAAACGTAATCAACATGATCTTAAATTTTAAAATCTAATGGCGGCGCCATCATAAAACCAGAAGGAAACGTTTTCTAAAATATGCAAATTGTTTGTTGTTATTTATTCTCTGTAGACCCTAGATTGGGTGCATGGACTATTCAGTTTTACATAGGTACATAATAACTATAATAAAACGCTGACTGGAGGGAACGAAGGACGAGATGCAGATCTTTAGTGTTGCAAACCAATTGAAATTTAATACCAATTAGATTCTTGATTTCTTCAGGTAACTTACTTAACAGACGCACACTGAGACAAACAAAGCTTTTAAATACCTTCAAGTGCTCCACAGGTCGGATAATTTCCGTACAATCCTGAATATCATGAACATACATTCGAGTATATAATATTTGCGTACATAGAGTATCAAGCATTCGTACGAATGCCAGGAAGTATATGAGGAAAAAAAGAAACTCATGTAAAGGGCGGAATTATTGCATTTTAGCAACTTTTTCTGGAGAAATCCAAACGTAGGTATTCAAATTTATTTTTTAGTTTTTTGAACCCATAAAAATACTCAATCGAGGTTTAGTACTTGTGATGTCCGTTTATTTTAAAGTCATGCCGAGCATCATTTTGGAAATTAGATCATTAGTCCAGTATGCTTAAACCCAATCTGTGTCGCAATACGGCCGACTGCAAATTGCCTAATTATATCGTTATATATCATTACACGAAACATTATGGTGCGAATTGGTTTCACATTTTCTTTATCGTACGAGTACATGCTCTCCTACACACGGTCATTAGCTACGAGTACGTCGACTGGGGGTTCCTCCTGTAATAGAATTTATCCCTCATGTTACTAAAACTCAATCTTAGAAATTACAAATATCTACTATTACTAGAAGGGTTCTAGAATTGGTTATTCTTAATCCATTAATACACACCCGCGATAAATCACAGAAGCTCGGTGAGCAGATGTCCCTTCATTCAAAATAATGGAAAAATCCTGTCGCCATCTCTAGATAAGATGAGATAGCTAACGATGACTCAGCGTCGTCATCTTCATATTCTCTCTCTTCTTTTCAATGTTCTGAATAATCCTGCTTCACCTGATTACCTTAAGTCCAACTTCACACCCCTGGCATCTCATGGCTTATCTCTACGTTCAAGTGGACGCCGTTTGTTAACCATACCCTCACATCACACATCTTTCTTCACTTCTTCTTTCACTACACACGCGGCTAGACTATGGAATAACCTTCCACTTCCTATCAGACTAGCTCCAACTATTCTCTCTTTCAAAAGTAAACTGAGGCATCATTACCTTTCCTTAAATAATCCATCTAACTGACAATCCCGTGGTTCCTTCCTTGTCCTTCATCCCATCCACATATCTATTTATGTATGTATTTTTATGTATGTATAAGTATTCTATATATTATTATTATTTTCATATTTATTTATATTTTTCTTATTTTTCATACACTTGTATGTAATGGGTATATCAAATTAATGTCACAAGTGGTTGGTTGGCAGATATTGCCTACGGCAATAAACCCGCCATTTGGAAGATATGTTTTCTTTTCAATAAAGATTTATTTATTTATTTATTATTATTATAAGAAAACAGCGATATGGAGAGTCACAAAATATGGAAACTTCTACACTCTTCTACACATATATATACAAATTCTGCCTAATTCTAGTAAATTTTGAAAGTTTTCACGGTGTGCGATTGACATTGTTTCTTGTTTACTACATCTAGAGACTACACCTGCTCACGCTGCACAAGTTAAAATTCCATACACTACAAACACTACACCTACACACTACACCTGCTCACGCTGCACAAATCAACACTCCACAGTACACAAACACATTTCTCGTGCATTTATCCACAGAGACAAAACACCGGTAGGAGTGTCGAAACGTCGGTCAAGTTTATCTACACACATGGTTCACCCGAAAAACCAATAAACAATGTCTGCCTAATTCTAAACGACATATTATTTGTGTAATATTATTTTTATCACTTAGCACTTTCTTCTGACTCTTACCATATTCCTAAAAGATGCGAAAAACCGCGCAGAGCGGCCCATTCGGAGGGGCAGGGGAGAACGTGGCAAGATTTTGATAGGCAACTATGGCGATGAATCCCTATGTGTAAACTTTAATTTAAATCACATTTTGATTATAAAACTGATAGGTCATTTTGTATGGCCAGATCTTAGGGTACAAACTGGTATATTGAACAGGCGTCACCTACATAGATTTAATCACGTGTTTCCTTAGTATGGATACAAGTCATTGACATTTAATCAACGATATGTACATCAAATATATGTATAGATTATAGACATAATAGATAAGGTTTAAACATCTATGTCAGTATCAATAGAGATTAAGGAGATTGTTCGAGTTGTACGAAGTAGGGACATGTTAAAGTTCTTAACGAAAAACGTACAAAAATCTGTGGATTACTCATTCTGTAATATTATTTACTAGCTGAGTTACCCGTGCTTCGCAACGGCAAACATGGATACATGGATGGTGAAGTAGGTATATAGATGACCCGAAACGCGTTCATCCATCTGTTGGCCAAAATAATGAGTTTTAGTGGTTCTGTGCATTAATACAGATAACCCCACACAACGATTAAACAATCCCCTCATCATCATGGCACTTCTGTGTCTCCCAATGGCTTGAGCTGGAGAGGATCCAAGGGTTGTGTGGTATAGTATGAAAGGGCGTTGGAAAAGGAGTTCAGATCTTAAGCCACATTTTGTCCAGCTCAAGCCTATAAAGTATGCCGGGTTGGTTTGTCAAATTTGCCGTTGCGAAGCACGAGTAACTCAGCTAGTAATGTATATACGAATGTATCTAATATAATCTGATCAGTGCCAAAGGCGAAATTGTAAATTAAACCTTATAAATTGAGTTTGTTTTCCTTTACGTTTTTGTATGAAAAAAGGTTATTCAAAAATAATTTGGAATGGTAATATTGCATATGGGTATTTGAAGCTCAAATTCTATTTTTGTGAAAATCCTGGGTATGACATATCTACAACCTACATGCCTTAAATAATCGCTGAAGGCGAATTTGGTTCACAAATTCAAGTCTCCTTTTACGTTCCGTATATTGTATTACTCATTTGTGAGGAGCCAGCTGGAATTTTCGTCTGTGGTATGGAGTCCTCAATATATTACTTACATTGACAGGATCGAAGGACTTCAAAGGAGGTTTGTGGACTGCCTCAATCGCCTTATGAGCCTGGACATCGATGACTATAAGCGAGCGATTCGTCATCACGGAATTCCTTCTCTTGAGAACAGGAGAACCCAATGCGATATGGTTTACCTCTTTAAGATTATAAACAATGAAGTTAACTCGACTAGGCTTTTGGAGAAAATACCATTTCACTGCCCCACCCGTAATTCTAGGGTAAAGCATTTGTTCCGCTTGCCACGGTGTAGTACTAACTATGTGCAGAATTCATTTCTGCAGCGCACATGTTCTCTATACAACGTATTTTTTCGGAGTCTCGATATGTTCGCTTTGACTAGGGCCGATTTCAAGACCAAAGTCATGCGAGCACTTTGCTCCTCCACCGTTCCCTGAACGACTATGATGACCGTTCCCCTCTTCACCTTTTCCCCTTTTTCCTTTTCTCGGATCTGTTTCGTTCACCCCTTCCCCATTTGCATTCTTACAGGGTCTAATTGTCTTTTAATGTTGTGTCCATGTTCTGTGTGTGTGTGTTTGTGTGTGTTTCTGTGTGTGTGTCTGTTGTGTGAGTTGTGTGTGTGAGTGAGGAGGGAGTATCTGTGTGCATCCCTTATTAATTTATTGTACATACATATCATTGAATATCACTTCACCTGATTTGTTCTTTTTATCTATACATACATATAATATTTCTTTACTTATAACTAGTTTTTTAAATTTAATTTGTTTTAACTTAGAAATGTTTTTCTGGTAAAATTGACGGGCCTTCACTGGTTTGCTTTCTGCTTTTGTTTAATTGTTGACATGTGCTGTTTTAACTGTTTGTGCCCATGTGACTAAATAAATAAATAAAATAAATAAATAAATAAATACAATAGATAGGCATAAAGTACGGTTGAACACCCTCTTAGTTCAGAGTTTCGTTCTTCACGATTAATTTTCAGACATTGGAATCTTCTTCTTCCTTCTTGTTGATCCGAGGATCTGCTTATGCCGCTGTGTTGGCGTCCTGCGATATGGAATCCCAGCTGTCACGCCATCGTTTCGGGGGTCTTCTTCCATTAGGGTCTCCATGAAGCACGATACGTGGAAGTCTGTTGTCTAGCATTCTATTTACATGCCCATTCCAGTATCGTCTACTTTGTCTTCCCCATCTGACGATGTCTTCCGTACTACAGATCCTCCTAATTTTTGTGTTTCTTATCCTATTCCTCAGTGTGTTTCCGGTTATGCATCTTTACATCTTCATCTCGGAAGTTCTTAAGAGAGATTTTGTTCGTTGACGTTGTAGACGTTAGAGTAAAGGCCATAATTTCTTCGCGGTTCCCCATTAGAGAATCTGCGGATCAGTGGGTAGAATCGTTCCTTCACAGCCAAAGGGTGTAGGTTCGAATTCCACTCAAGTTACGAATTTTTTAGAGTATAATATACTCTAGGAAGGTGTAAGAATACACACACAGGTGTTAAGGGCTGAATGGTGAACGTTTCTCGAAATTAAAGTGATCACCTAAATCAACCGATGGCTGATGTAAATCTAGCATGACCATCTTACGCTGCGTATTAGTTGAGAGACTACAAAATTGTTTTAAGAGATAGATTTATTAAGAGTTCTAACTAATATGAGTATAAGTTGAAAGATACATATAGTACAGAGGGGTAGATACGAACGAGTAGATATAATCGTACTGCGTGTTAATAAAAGTTAGTGAACAGCACTATTTCGTATTATCAACCAAACGAATAGATAAAATGTTTATTGCTACTTCTGGTTTCAAATAACTTGGCCACTGGCTACATAGTAATTCTATAGAAAAAGCGTGACAAGTAAGGTGAAACGAAATGTATATTCGTGCGAGTCATCATATATATATACATAGAACACGTTTGAGACAAACATCAGTGTGAACTTAGTGTGAACCGATGCGATGCGATGATGGAACGGAGAACAATAGTACCAAAAACAATCGAACGAATCAGTCGCCGAAGAACAATCCATATAGAACGAAGCCTTGACATTATTGGCACATTCGATTTTATAGTTTTAAAAATGTTGACGAATATTTTAAGCACATTTCATCTACAAAAATTAAATTATTTATTTTATCTAAACTTGAAACCGCCACATAATTCGTATATCATATTACTCTAGACATATTTTATGTTATTTTATAACATTTTTATAATATGATAAGATAAAAAATAAACAAACAATTTTAATACAGTCCGACAATTCAGCTTGGCAATCGAAGTATATAATCTAATATTTAAGGTATGTTGATGTTGATACATAATACAAAGAGTACAAATATCTCGGCCACAACATCCTACTCTCCAGAGATAACCAGACTGCTGAGATTCAGAGAAGAATTGGTCTTGGGTGGGCAGCATATGGAAATTAAAAGAAATTCTTTGACAGCAATATTCCCCAAAGCCTTAAACGCAAAATGTATGACCAATGCGTACTGCCGGTGCTGACATATTATGGGGCAGAAACGCTTACCCTCACAAAATCGACTGCAAGAAAACTCCGCGTAGCGCAAAGGAAATACGAAATAGCCATGCTACACATAAGACTGTCGGACCGAATCAGAAATACTGAAATACGCTACCAGGGTAACAGATGTGGTCGAAAGAGTGGCTAAGCAAAGTGGTCTTATGCGGGACATGTTGCGAAACTCCAAGACCAAAGATGGACAAAGAGGGTGGTGGAATGGAGACCTCGCGAAGTAGAGGGAGACCCCCACGCGATGGTCAGATGCCATTAAACGAGTTGCTTGTGATTGGACGCAGAGGGCGCAAGATAGAGATATATGGAGGAGTACGGGGGAGGCATACGTTCAGCATTGGCAGAGGAGGCTGGATAAGTAAATAAGTTAGATACATACTTAGGTACACTATGTCAAAATTTGTTAACTTACAAGTTAGAGATATTATATACAATAATTATTGTCACCTTTTAATGTTCCTAATAGAAATACTCGGGTGTCACAATGTTCGCCGCTCATTGCGTGTGTACAAATTACAATGTATTAAATACCTATTTCCTCTACCGACATTTTTTCTGACGTTTTATTCTCCTATCGTAAGAACGGTGTACGTTTTATTCTCCTATCGTAAGAACGGTGTACCCAACGACAATATACCTATATTAGGGTCTTTGGGTGTACCCAAAGACATTATATATTAAGTGCTACCTAGACGGCGTACTCAATGCTAGAAGTGTAAGTTAACTGGTGTCCACAAACTGTCAAATCGTATGGAAAATTTTGACAGTTTGTGTGCAACGTTTTCGAAATTTTGCTCTAACTATATTAGACCGGTGTTTTAACGTTAAAAAAGGGGGTATAGCGTAGATAATTGTCGGAAAGCTGGAAACTGTTTTAATCTCTTCATTAACAAGCAAAGAAGGTTTCCTGAAGTTTGCACCAATTTTACGCTTGTGCTAAGTACAGGGTGTCCCAAAAACAAAAAAAAAGTTGAACTTTTTTCAGTTTTTCATTAATAACTCCTAAAGGAAGCATTCTAGACAAATTGTGTTCTCCTGTGAATTAAAGTAAATGAAATTCTTCGTCTACTGAGCATAAATACTACTCTCTACTTTGAAAAATAACTGAGAAACAGCGATTTAAAATTGTAATGTTTTTCTCAACATATGACAATTTTCTTATTTTTCTTGAATCGTTGTTGAATATCTTCTAATCCAAGCTACTTACAGCAAATTTTAGTACATATGATTCAATGGCCGGTTAATTTTCTATAAAATGGCATTAAAATTTTACCTCTATATTAAATTGTTTAGGATGTAGAGGTATTTAAAGAGAGACGAGTGAAATAGAGAAATTTATTAAATGATAGATTACAATATGTGAAAGGTAAGATAGACTTAATTTTGCGGTTCTTTCTTAATAACGTACAATTTTTTTAGTTAAAAACCGAAATTTCGCTATTGATACGCCACTGTGTAACAACTTATATCGAAAAGACTATTTTTTTTACCTTCATCAGTTTTACTAATATAACTCCTGAACAGTTGATGTTAGGGAAAAGATATTTTACTCAAAATATAACTAAAATTAATTTACTATAACTTGATTTCAAAATTAACTCTGTAACTTAAATAATAACTGAGTTACAGTGTTTGAAAAAAAGCGTTACTAAAAAAATTAAATTGCCTCGGCTATTTTTGTTGAATAACTCCTGAACCGTGATATAGAGAAAAAGTTCAAGAGATTTAAATATAAGGTAAATAAATTTTCTATAATACAAGCCTAATAAAATAACTTTAAAAGTTATAGTAAGAAAGTTATGGATGATCAAAGTCAATATTTTGTGTAACAATTCCACGTTTGCTTATGAATTCTATTTGCCTAGTAAGCACCTCCGAGCCGGTGTAGTATGAAATATGTCTGCCTAATAAAGTACCTGCTTGCCATATAGTATGAAATATATCTAAACAAGCGTCGAATGGCTACACAAAATATTGACTTTGATCATCCATAACTTTCTTACTATAACTTTTAAAGTTATTTTATTACGCTTGTGTTATAGAAAATTTATTTACCTTATATTTAAATCTCTTGAACTTTTTCTCTATATCACGGTTCAGGAGTTATTCAACAAAAATAGCCGAGGCAATTTAATTTTTTTAGTAACGCTTTTTTTCAAACACTGTAACTCAGTTATTATTTAAGTTACAGAGTTAATTTTGAAATCAAGTTATAGTAAATTAATTTTAGTTATATTTTGAGTAAAATATCTTTTCCCTAACATCAACTGTTCAGGAGTTATATTAGTAAAACTGATGAAGGTAAAAAAAATAGTCTTTTCGATATAAGTTGTTACACAGTGGCGTATCAATAGCGAAATTTCGGTTTTTAACTAAAAAAAATTGTACGTTATTAAGAAAGAACCGCAAAATTAAGTCTATCTTACCTTTCACATACCGAAATCTATCGTTTAAAAAATTTCTCTATTTCACTCGTCTGTCTTTAAATACCTCTACATCCTAAACAATTTAATATAGAGGTAAAATTTTAATGCCAGTTTATAGAGAATTAACCGGCCATTGAATCATATGTAATAAAATTTGCTGTAAGTAGCATAGATTAAAAGATATTCAACAACGAATCAAGAAAATTAAGAGATTTGTCATTTGTTGACAAAAACATCACAATTTTAAATCACCGTTTCTCAGTTATTTTTCAAAGTAGAGAGTAGTATTTATGCTCAGTGGACGAATAATTTTATCTACTTTAATTCACAGGAGAACACAATTTGTCTAGAATGCTTCCTTTAGGAGTTATTAATGAAAAACTGAAAAAAGTTCAACTTTTTTTTTGTTTTTGGGACACCCTGTACTTAGCACAAGCGTAAAATTGGTGCAAACTTCAGGAAACCTTCTTTGCTTGTTAATGAAGAGATTAAAACAGTTTCCAGCTTTCCGACAATTATCTACGCTACAAAGCTAAATTTCCTGGGCTATATCTGTTTTAACGTTATTTAGGAATGAAACGATAGTTTAAAGATGTTTTAGTTTTTATTGTTGATATCTTGTTAATAGTGTGAGTTTTGCGAATCAAATTGAATCGAAAAATATAACAAAAAGTGCCAAGTGTGAAATAGCGTCACTTTATTCTATTGAAAATAAATAATAAATTAATCTTTATTGGCCAGAGAAAATATGCATAGTTACAAAAACAAGACAATTATAGTGTGCCAAAAGGCGGACTTATTGCAAAACCAATATCATACAGTCAACCCGAGAAAATACATGGAGTCAGATGTCTAGGGTGTACCTAACACCTAACTACCGCAAAAGAAGATTTCTCGGAACGTCGGAAATCTAGATATATATTATCTATCCATGTACCTGACTACTTACAATAATAGACTTATCAGCCCTATCACCAAGAATCACGACCACAAACTTCCAGCCAAATTAAAAGCGTATAATTGTACAATTGTAAATTAATTCATTCTACGAGTACATCACATGATAAGAACATAGTCGTATAATCGCTGTAACCGAAAGATTCACAAAAAATAATACAAGTAATAAAATTATGATGTATCTCATTTTTATAAATTCATATTAGTATTGGTTTGAATCTTCACCGCATTTGTCTGTAATAAAAAAAAATGTATCGACGCGATATTTTTTTACAATTTGATATTCATTTTAAATTATTTTTAAAATTACAATAGTTTTCCAAATACACGTTTTATATTTCAAGATGATTTTTAAGAAAAAGTGAAGTTCTTAAATGTATTTTTTATTATTAAATAATTGGAAAGAAAAATACCTACGCAATAAAAGATATAAATAGAAATGAAAATGTGATGGTGAAAACCTTTTAACAAAGGTCTGGATTGGGAATGAATGGATAAATAACTTTTTAAAGGTAATACCAACCTTTTCTCTCCCTTTTTGTAAATTCATATAGCATATAGAATTTAGAATTATCATTCGTCAATAGCGATCCAATAAGGTATAGGGATTTGTGTGTATCTAGTATTTTTTAGAAGTCGACCACATTTTTTTGAAAAGATATTCATTAAGTATAGGTACGAATTCAAATTGGGAGCCATCGAAAGCAAATAAAAAAAAACATAATACGTCCATTATAGCCATAGTTGAATTATGAGATCTTATAATATGATCTTGACTTATCAACCCAAATATTCACTTATTACTAGCTGATCGTTACCCAAAGGAAATCGACAGTAAGACCCGAAACGCGTTCATCCATATGTTCGCTAAAGTAACTTGTTAAGTTTTAGCGGCTTTATGCGGTGTAACCAGATTGTAACCATCAAGCCGGCATTTTTCTACTTTAAGGTTTTTGTTTTTGTTTTTTTTTTAATTTTCTATATAATCTGAGAACTTGGATTCCACCGTTCCCATAGTGTCTCCCACCAAGACTTGACCAATTCAAAATTTTAAAAAAGATCTGTATAATTAAATTATACTCATGAGGCTCTTTCATGAGCCGCCAAACACAGCGGTATGCAGTGACTGGATTCTCTCGATCACTCGGTGTCTCCTGATGGCTTGAGCTGGACGAAATATGACTTACGATCTGAATTTGTTTTCCAACGCCCTTTTATATGATACCAAACATCACCCCACACGACCCTTGGATCCCATCATCATCATAGCATCTCCTAGGAAAAGCCTTTTCTCCAAACACCGGCGAAGTTAAGACAGAGCCTATATTATCGCGAATGTTATTTTAAATTTTCACAGCAATCTATCGTATGCAATCAGACGTATAAAAATCAGACTTTACTTTATTATACCCACATTACTCGTATTATAGTCTAGTCATATGGTGTTTTCGCGGAGAAATAAATACAGTAGTCTACTTCCCTTTCATACTCTACGTATTTGGGGGCGCTGAATTCGAATTTCAACTTTGCCACCTCGTAAATGTGATGCGTTCTGAGATATTCGAGAAAAACTCAGAAGAAAACGTTCTTTTTAGAGACTTTCGCTCATAACTCGAAAAGTATACATTTTAGAGAAAAGAATCTCGAGACAAGAATAAACTAGAGTAAATTTCCTACAAATAGCGATGATATTCATTTTTCTGAAATAAACCGCTTACGCGCTACTATGCGCTAAAAAAGGGCATAAATTCCACTCTTTTTTAAAAAATATTTTCTCTTTTAATTTATTGACTATAAATCAAAATATATAGAGTTTTTTGGAAAAAAATGTTGTACATAAATAAAGTACACTATATTTTCTACAATTAGTGCTAAGAAGGTTTCTGAGACAGACTAACCTCTATTACGTTAGAGCGCATTGAAGCTCACTATAGTACATTAGAAGCAAATTCTTCATTATTTAAAATGAATATATAACATTAAAAAAAATAAAAAAATCTACTAAACTTTCTTGATGCTATAAACACAAGGCTGAAATTTTTATATTTAAATGTTTGCTACCCCTCAATAGCGATGGGTTGGTAGAAATTTGGGAATTCCTTAGAAACAAAAGCTCATTCTCCAGTTTTTTGTCCATAATGTGAAAATTAAAAACAATAGGGACAATTATACTAAGACAAAAATAAAGTACATTTTATTATCTATGAACTACCTTAATAACTTTTTTTAGTCAAATAGACGATTCAGCAGCCAGAGTCCGTTAAAAATTTTCCATATCTCGAAAATATTCTAAAATTTCTACTTATTTTGGTTTACCGCCTGCAAATAAGAATCTAAACATTTTTAAGAAACAAAATGTGAAAATTCATCAAATTTCCTACAAATTATGTCTCTTGGGTTTTCGCCCTCGCAAACTGGTTCGATGTTCAGAAGTATCGAAATTTGGTATAGCGTGTCATATTAATTAAGCGTTGATAATACGAACTACGACTATGGTACGTGTGTTACATACAATAGTCGTAGTTCGTATTATCAACGCTTAATTAATATGACACGCTATACCAAATTTCGATGCTTCTGAACATCGAACCAGTTCGCGAGGGCGAAAACGCAAGAGACATAATTTGTAGGAAATTTGATGAATTTTCACATTTTGTTTCTTAAAAATGTTTAGATTCTTATTTGCAGGCGGTAAACCAAAATAAGTAGAAATTTTAGAATATTTTCGAGATATGGAAAATTTTTAACGGACTCTGGCTGCTGAATCGTCTATTTGACTAAAAAAAGTTATTAAGGTAGTTCATAGATAATAAAATGTACTTTATTTTTGTCTTAGTATAATTGTCCCTATTGTTTTTAATTTTCACATTATGGACAAAAAACTGGAGAATGAGCTTTTGTTTCTAAGGAATTCCCAAATTTCTACAAACCCATCGCTATTGAGGGGTAGCAAACATTTAAATATAAAAATTTCAGCCTTGTGTTTATAGCATCAAGAAAGTTTAGTAGATTTTTTTATTTTTTTTAATGTTATATATTCATTTTAAATAATGAAGAATTTGCTTCTAATGTACTATAGTGAGCTTCAATGCGCTCTAACGTAATAGAGGTTAGTCTGTCTCAGAAACCTTCTTAGCACTAATTGTAGAAAATATAGTGTACTTTATTTATGTACAACATTTTTTTCCAAAAAACTCTATATATTTTGATTTATAGTCAATAAATTAAAAGAGAAAATATTTTTTAAAAAAGAGTGGAATTTATGCCCTTTTTTAGCGCATAGTAGCGCGTAAGCGGTTTATTTCAGAAAAATGAATATCATCGCTATTTGTAGGAAATTTACTCTAGTTTATTCTTGTCTCGAGATTCTTTTCTCTAAAATGTATACTTTTCGAGTTATGAGCGAAAGTCTCTAAAAAGAACGTTTTCTTCTGAGTTTTTCTCGAATATCTCAGAACGCATCACATTTACGAGGTGGCAAAGTTGAAATTCGAATTCAGCGCCCCCAAATACGTAAAGTATGAAAGGGAAGTAGACTACTGTATTTTTTTCCTGAAAATGCCATTAAATTTGCTCTCGTTACTGCACTATTAGTAGTAATACAAAAATACGAGTACATTTATGCTTTTTGTTACGCCTTGGATATGAGTAATACACGTGTTTCAGGGAGAATAACATCAAAGAGACCGTGGATACGTTCATGTAGGTATGGAGAGATCACATACGAAGTAACACGCCTAAGAATTCAAAATATCTCAGGCACAACACTTACGCTTTAAACCTCATGCTTTTGAGCATAAAGTTGGCTTCAAACCGTACGCGAATCCCGATTCGTACTTGTATTCACACACTGTGGGATGGGTGTGTCCGTAAATGTACAAACTCTTTCATAGCGATTCGTATGGCGTACGTAATATCGCAGACGAGCACGGATCGTGGGAAATAGGTTGCCTGTGAATCCACAGACATGCCTTGATCAATCCATCTAATCCATAATACATTGATATCCAATATCCATGAAACCTGTTGAGTAGGTATGGTTATTTTCGGTATTAGACTCACAAGTTTATTATAGATACATCAATCATGAATGATAAAATTATCTAGGATGTTAATATAATAGGAAGTATGTTGACAAGTAAGTGACAGAAGTAGGCACTGAAATGGCGTATGTTTACAGTAAACTTTGTTACTTTACGTTTCTACATACGCAGTACCCAGTACCGGTATTACACACAATATACACATATGAGTGAGTTATTATTTTGTTCAAAATTCCCCAACGCAATGATACCTGCCCTCATTTTGAAATTCGTTTTTATTGACTTACCCGAAAGGGATCAGCATTTACCTTTATTCAATGTATTCATCTGATTCAGTCGAGAGCATGCGAATACTGCCCTGTGAAAACCATGAAATTTTTTGAAGCATGTATTGTTAAAACAAACTCGGAATAAAAATTATACCAACCTTCCAAATATGGACGTATTTATTTTATTTATAAATATTGTTTTAATTGAATAAGTTGTGGCATGTGCATTAGCTGTGAGAGTAAACCTACCTCCACCCCTGGATGTTTCAGGAGCTTTAGCTCCTACGCACGTCATCTAGTCTTTCACCATTTTTTTTCCAATGGAAGGCTCAAGGTTTGCCAGAAGGGCTCCATTCAACAAACCTTGGAGGAGCACTCACTGCAAGTAACTACAAACCACTACATAATAATATATGTACGCCCGTTGACTCGCGTACCCTAATATTAATAAGAGTAATTTGATTGGTATACACTGACGTAACGATATCACTGCATTCTTCTTTGGTGGAAAGGGATAGTCATATTGCGTATCAACAAGAGTGAGTGAACAGCACGTGCGGACTACTATATTATCTATGGCGAGCGAATGTCACCCACCCAAATAGTTGGGTGTCATTCGCAACATCTGATCATGTCAACTGTGCACATAGAACACGTTGAATCGCACAACTGGTTAGACTAACCTATTTAAACTTTTGCCGCACCGCATCTTTCGATCAGCCGCAAGAGATACATGCAGCTAAGTGTGAACTCTGGCTTATTCACGCGTGGTATTTTACAAATTTATTACGCGGTTTACAAAATCGCATATTACATAATTCCCAACAACACAACAATTTTATGGAAATTCAATCTACGTCAAAGTTGTTATTATATTTGTATCTACAGAGTACCCTCCGCTCCGGTCGCATTTTTGTATTATCAAAATAAATTTAGCGAGTATTTAAATTGGTTTAATTTTCTCATTTTCTCGTTCGTTTCCTTTTTTTTCATGATATTGTGAATTTCATTCTTAGTTAATTATTAGGTTTTTAAATATAACAACCGTTGTTACCACTCTTGTTTTGGTCTTCGACGTTGCTCATAACAATCATAACAATAAAGAAAAATCCCAAGTCTTAGGAAAGTCCCAAGTCTTGGGAAAGTCTCGAGTCATAGGAAAGTTCCAATGACTTGCGCAGTGAAGGAAAGCCTTGTAGGCCATAGAACAGAGTTGGTTGAAGGAGAATGAAATCATTTGGAAAACTGCGAAAAACATTTCTAGGATGTGAAGTCAAAACTCCATTCTTTTTTTTAAATATACGAGTACTTACTTATTTTTACCTTTCAAAATATAAACGATTAGTTAAAGATGTTTACCGCTTTATTAAAACACGATTCTGCCGCATTTTAAACACAAGTTTATTATAAACAATGAAACTATGAAATTGTATTAATAATTCTACTCGATGAAATAAATTTGTTTGGTGTTGGAAATAACTGATGATAATTTGAATCGATCTGTTTTCAAAGACTTTGAAGTCTTTTTCATGCCAACGAAGAGATTTAACCCATTTCCAACTTTTCTAAAAGCAAATAAGTCTGTTCGACTACCTCAATAATAGTTACCCTACCCAAGTTGAAAGAAATCGAAGTACATATTAATGCAATAAGTAAGTAAGTTCGACCTAGTGTAGGTACAAGTAATGATGATCTATATAGAGTCTTTTTACGTCTATTTTGTTGCAATGATATACCAGTGCACTTGTTGTCTCCGGAATAATTGTGGAATGACCTTCCATTATCCATCAGACTCGCACCAACTATTTCCACTTTCAAGAGTAGACTGAAGCAGCATTACCTTTCTATTTCAAATCCCACAACCCGACCCTCCTGAACCCAGCATCTCTCCCCTATCCCATCCCATATACCATTTATGTATATATTTATATATGTATAATATGTTTATCTATGTATGTTTTTATGTTTTCAATTATTGTTAGGTAAAAGTACCCTTTTGGTACTAAATTTATAATTAGTTATGTCTCACTTTGGTTTCTGTCATGGGTTAGCTGGCAGAAATTGCCATTTGGCAATAAGCCCGCCCTTTGTATGCTTCTGTACAATAAATATTATTTTATTTTTTATTTATTTATAATAATTGAATATGGAATATATATTTTAACTTACATTATTTTTTCAGAATTTTTTTTCTTTTGCCGACAAAAAAACTGTTAATTGGATTCCGATTCAGTGAACAACGTTTCATAATTAATACCTGTGTACTTTTGTTTCATTTCGGCTTGGTAGTGCAGTAACGGGAGCAAATTTAATGGCATTTTCAGGAAAAAAATACAGTAGTCTACTTCCCTTCCATACTTTACGTATTTGGGGGCGCTGAATTCGAATTTCAACTTTGCCACCTCGTAAATGTGATGCGTTCTGAGATATTCGAGAAAAACTCAGAAGAAATCGTACGCGAAATGTTCGCTTTAAAAATGAAATAATGGAATAAAAACATTGTTGGAAAATATAGAGTTCTCGTCGAGTTATCTTTTGATGCTGGATGATGCCTTGCAAGTATAATTGGACTAACCTGACATCTCCGAGACAGGCCATGGCCTAGTGGGGTGTCACATTGTATTAACGTGTATTGCAAAAATGAAAAAGAAATAAACAATTTATTAAAGATTATATTGGGGAAAACAAGGGACTATCCCGCACTGGATTTGTTCAGGGAGTTCACTGTACCACCGGTGGCCAATATCTATCGCAGGGTGGCTGTCTCACAGATATGCAGGGAGTATTTTATGTCCAGGCTTCGCCCACAGGAGTGCATCACAGTCAGTCAGCGTAGAGGCAGAGGAATAAAACCCCCACGTATGAGAACCTCCGCTGGCCAACATCATTATGCATTCCTGGGGGTGAGGTGGTTCAACGTGCTGGATAGCGAACTGAGGTCCATTACGGATCCTAAGTCTTTTAAAATAAAGTTGAAAAAGGTGATCTGTGAAAGGTATAGAGAGAGAGATTTGAATTGAATGAGAGATGATAGCATGAATCCGATTTATTAATGAAATTGTTGTTTTTTCTGTTATAATATGTATAAAAAAATGTGTCATTGTTTTGTTGTTTATGTTTTGGTTTAGTCTTTCATGATTAGAATTGATGAAAACCCCGGAACTCCCCTCCAATACACGAGGTCTCCTCACATTGGAGGGTAGTATGGAAAATTGTAAATATTGTAATAAGTTTTATATGTATACTAGAAATGTAAGATAAATTTATTTGAATTTGAAATTTGAATTATTATTATACTCGTACTAGAACTAAAAAACTTAAGCTTGGATTCCCTGCTACAGTAACTTACTTTTTGCCACAATATAATACATAACATACGAGTGAAAGTACATAATACCAAATTTAATGAAAAAGATAAATCTCTGGCTAGAATTATTAGATAATATTGAGATATTATCTAACGTTTTTATTAAAATGTTGATTAAATACGAGTATTATTGGAATACAATCAAAGCGTTTGAATTGGCAACGAGCCTAGATTTTAAATAATTGATGCTTAATAATAAAACTAATTTACGGTGATGAAGTGATTTCTGACAAAACATTAAAATTAGAAAATACTAATAACAATTGTATTTTTTTTGTACCTATATAGGTGTACATATACAATTATAATAATTAATGCTCAATAGGCCTTGGTAGAGTAGGTAGCGAATAAGTAACAATGCCAGATATACTCATATAGAAATCTTAATTATATCTGGCATTAGTAGTTGCAGGTTTTTACAGTGATCCATATGTAGGTTTGTTTTTTTCGGGCTTGATCGTGTGAAGACCTGATGATCCGACGTTTCGGCGAACATACTGCCGCCTTGGTCACGGATTGTGATGTTGTGTGTATGATGTGGTGAGTTCTTCGCAGAATTTTTGTTCTGGTAGTATCCGCTCTTGTTTCTGCAGCATATGTCATGATGGGTCTCACACATGTTTTATATATTCTCACCTTTGCTGTCAATTCGCATGTTTTTATTTTTCCAACGAACGGGAAAATACCAACGAGGACAAAATCACGTACAAGTCTGTATCTACGAGTAACACGCAAGAGTTTAATTTTCTTGTGAGTATTAAATTGTTGAAGATTTTCACGATCTGATTTTCATGTAAACAGTACGTTGCTATATTTTGAATTTCCTTAGTAGTAGTGAAGTATAGGATCTGAAGATTTTGCCACTCTACCTACAGCTCATACTACTTCTTCTCCTATATATTTACGCTTCAGGAATATCTAAAAAATCAAATTAAAAATATTTTTATACCTACAAATTTCCAAAAGACGTTCTAATTAATTTTATGATAATTGGGTGTCTGTTTTTTCGCTTTGTTGACCACCAACAAAATGTTTTCTGCACTGCTTTTTTAATATAATTTCATCCTTAATTAACTACCTACATGTTTCGTTTTCAGAAAAGAAAATAATAATTAACATGTTTTCCAGTGCGTTGTTTTATTTTACTGACTGCTAAACTTCATCAAAATATTTCGAAGCTACCAAAAAGCTACGCTCGAATCAAGAACTCTAATGTTTTTACCATTTTTATTATAAAAAGCCCATGTGTGTCTTTGTACTAATTATTAAGACTTCATTATTTCGAGATGGTCGGTAGCCTGGTTGGTAGCGCGCTCGACTGTTAATTCAATGGGCGCGGGTTCGTTCCCGATGCCAACCTACTCCACTTCACGACACGAGCTTTTCTAGCTTACTGTGAAGTGTACAAAGGTGTGTTTGGGCTTATTTCGATAAACCCAGATTCATTTTATAATAAGAGAAAAATATGAACTTTTAATTAACTCTCTCAAAATACTTCAACTCAAAATGGACAGTGCGTTTTTTCCTGTCCAAACCTTTTTACCCGTAGCCGCCACTAAACGACGTAATTTGACTAAACTATGAGCTAGTCAGTTTCCAATCTTGAATTGATGGTGTTGGCAGGGGTGATGGACAATTCCGTTATTGGTCACCTCTAGTAATTATATATCCCATTAGGGAGATAAGATAAGCTTTCTATCATAAACATATCATAATGTTTGATTAACATCAAACGAGTTCACTTGCTCTAGCTAGACATTAATAAAGAATATAATTTGGTTTTGAAAACCTTTGATGTCTGGGTATGTGGAAATAAGTACTTCTAATTGGAATTCCATGTTATATTTTTAAACCTGTTTCAGGCTAGTACAAGGTAATAGAATATGTTTTTCACGAATATTGACTTCCGAAGCGTACCAAAGTACTATCTTAGATTGTGATAATTTTCTTTATATATAGGTACCTATGTTATAAAAATAGACTTCCTGTTTATTAAGTAGAATTTATAGGTAAAATCTTACTTAGTTCATAAAAGTTCTACAATGTTGATTATTTACCTGTAGAAACGGTGAGTTTTCGATCAATGGCAGTTAAGAGTATACGCATATTGACATTTAAAAATTTCTAAAAACGGGAGACCTCAGATCGGGACATCCTTATTAAATATGCTTTGGGAAAAAATAGAGCAGATGTATTTAAGCTTTATTTAGGGAATAACCGTCAAATATTTTTTATATCTTTTATAGATTATTTTTACCATTTTATCGTGCGATTGTTCATGCGATTTTGAACCTTAGTGCCGTGAGAAATGACCGTGACGTCATAGTTGGCTCTCGAGCCTAAAAGAATATAATATGTGATTCACCATTCTCTCCGTATTCGCACACGGGGAGCCAAACACTTTTATTCTGTGTAGAATTGCAGCCACGCAATTAATAGTGGCCAATTTTAATTTTTATACTTGAGATATTTCTAATTTCTTTCAAGCGTCTTTTCTTACCGAGGCTTTTCGGAACTCCGACTTAATGCACTTGTAATTAAATCCTTTAAATGGCTTTGATCTCCTGCATTAGACCAGCTTTTTGACTGCAGAAACTAGTGAAGATATAATTATTCCCGTAGGTATAGCGGAGCTCTTTGATACTTAATATGTACGCTGAACATTCTTGAAAGTGGCGGCCCTAAATATTCAAATGTCTCTGAATTTTATGTCGTACTCAAAAGTATAATATTGACCTTCTAGTTTCAGTAATTAAAATAACATTTTTAGATGAACAAATAAGCCGACATTTTACAATTCTTTTTACCAAATTGTGTTTACCGTTATAGCACAAAGACCCTCCTCATTTCTCCTTCATTGATCACTCAGAACGGACAAATAGAACTTTAAAAGCCGTGAAAGTTTTAAGAAACTCTTTTTAGATAATGGAATTTCAGTTTCTCACGTTCTTCTCAAATTACTTTTATTTCTACATATCATTATTTATTTATACAGATCCTTAAAGTATTCGACATTGCCGAAAGTGATAAAATTGAAGAGGTTTTTATGACGTAAATGTAAATGGTAACATTTAAGATTAAAGGATCATAGAATAAAATGGTAACAGGTAGGTACTTTTATTGCTCCAAAGCCTGTCTTATTATTGCCCCTTCCACTCTTTTTCAACTCTTTTGTAAATGTTGTATAAGTCCTTTTTTTTTAAGAGGTATTCCTTCCACGTAACTCGTCGACTTAATTTATTGCAAAATTAAAATGTAATTCCGCATTATTCTGGATGTTTCCGTAAATCTAACATTCGGCGTGTATATATATTCTCTTCTTCTTTTTCGTTAGCCTTCTTCCCTCCACTGCTGGATATAAGCCTCTTCTGTTCTGACTTCTTCTTCGCCACGGCATTGAAACCAGTCTTTTTAGTCAAGTCCTCAGGGTCCTTTATTTTTGCTGCCCCTGGCTCGGTCAAATAGTTTTGTAATTAGTCTAAGTTATTATGTAATGTAGCTCATTATTTGTTTACATCCTTGTAGCAGGGATATTGAAGGTGTCATTCCGGACGGTGTTGCTGGGGGGTGCCCTTCTGGCTAACCCTGGGGCCGTCTGAGTAACTTTGGGCTGTAAGTGCGAATAAAAAGGCGCCTAACTGGCGCCTGTGTTATTCGGGTGTGAGGAGGGACCTTCAATAAGTCTCTGTTCTGACCCTTCTGCATCCAGGTTCCTCCAGCGATTTGGACAATGTCGTCGGTCCATCTCTTTGGTGGCCTTCCGACGCTCCTTCTATCTGTCCAAGGCCTCGACTTTAATATTCGTGGCGCCCATCTGGTGTCACCCTGCCTAGCCATATGTCCTGCCCATTGCCACTTGAGTTTTGACACACGCTCATTATATCGGCAACTTTGGTTCTCCGTCTAATTTCTTCGTTTCTTTAAACTCATCTCGGAGACTAACACCAAGCATCTGCCGTTCCATGAACCTTTGTATGCATTTTAGTTTTTGTATACTTTTTACTGCAAAGGTTGTTGTCTCAAGTCCGTAAATTACCATTGGTAGTATATATTCTCCAGAGTTCTTTAACTTGTAACTGGTTAAGAGTTTTTTTATTTATTAGGGAGCCCACCCTAATTGGGTGGTTTGTGATTTTGTGGTTAAGAGTGCCTATGTAATATTACATCGTCTTCATGTGACAATCATCGTTAACTCAGCGTCTATTTAGAAAACGCTGCATTTGACATATGTCCTTTCGATAATCTCACGCTTCAAATTATTTAAAGGGAAAAAAAGAATAGCATGCAGGCACATTGTAAGGTAGCGCTCATTTCGGAATTTATTCAAGATTTTAACTTTCATAACATAAATTATTATTAGGTATTTCTAATAATGATGAAAGCCAAACCTATTGTCACGTTTATTCGACAGGAACGATTATGGGTAAACCACACATAATTACAGTAGGAATTACTTAATATACTTACATAGATTTTCAGATAATAATAATTATTATGTTCAAACCAAACCAAAACTCTGTATGGAAAAACGAATAAACAATAGGTCGCCGGATTCGGCAAGCTATCAAAACGATTTACTATTATGAGATAAGTAACTTTTTCTTTTTTTTTTTTTTTTTTTCTTTTTTTCTTTTTCTTTCTAAAAGTCTAATATTGTTTTGATACTATTCTTGTTTTGATCTTAATGCTATTGTTATTACTTGCATACTGTTGCTATTGTCATTACTTTTAATTTCAATACTTTACCTCTAATACTATTGTTTTTTTTTCTTCTTTCTTATCTTATTTTTTTTTCTTTCTAAACCAAATCAAATGTAACCAAAGGCTGAAACTGATTTACCTTAGTACGGGCTCTGCCTAGTTAGGTAAATCTAATTTTAATGCTTATGTATAAATGTTTAATTTACGATAAAGTTTATTATATTATTATATATTATAATACAATAATAATGAGTTCTATTTATACTAATTTAACAAAATCCTGTACGAAAATTCGTGTGCTATAAATAGGGATCTAACCCTATTTATAATATACGAGTGCCTGATTATTGCAGTTAACAATCCGCAATACCAATATCGATAGCTGAAGTAGATATTATGTAAGTACTCGTACTAGATAGGTACCCAGAACACAACTTTTAATTTTTACTTAAGGGCATGGCACCAGTGGCACCAGGAATGACGTCACAGTCTTTTCCCACGGCATTAAGGTTCGAAATTGCGTGACAATCGCATGATAAAATGGTAAAAATAGCGTTTTTTTCCATTTTTTGGGGTTAATTTTGCGTCTAACAAAAAACTTTTACGGTTATTCCCTAGATTTTAATGCATATTATCAGTACAAGAAAACAATTTTACTCCGCGACTTTCGGGAAATGAGTTTCCGTCTTTCGGAAAAAAGATCAGAGGTGTTTTTAAAATTTTATTTTGAGAAATCTATACAAGATAAAAAAAAAATCTTTTACAGTTATTCCCTAGATAAAGATTCAATGCATCTACCCTATTTTGTTCCAAAGCATATTTAGTAACGGTTGTCGAGATATAAGGTCTCCCGTTTTTAGAAATTTTTGAAATGTCAGTATGCATACTCTTAACTATGTCTTCTTCTTCTTCCTCAGCCTTCCTCCCTCCACTGCTGGACGTAGGCCTCTTCCATTTTCTTCCACTCATCTCTGTTTCTCCCCCTCCGCATCCAGGTTCCTCCGGCTTGTTGGACTAGGTCATCAGACCACCTTTTGGGAGGTCTTCCGACGCTTCTCCTTTTGTTCCAGGGCCTCCACTGTAGGATTCTGGGTGCCCACCTAGTATCCTCTTGTCGAGCCATATGCCCAGCCCACTGCCATTTTAATTTTGCAATGCGGTCCATAATATCGGTAACTTTAGTTCGGCGTCTTATTTCCTCGTTTCTAATTTTATCTCGAAGGCTCACGCCGAGCATCTGTCTTTCCATGGCCCGCTGTGTACACTTTAATTTGTGTATGCTTTTGGCTGTTAGTGTCATTGTTTCTAGGCCATATGTCAACATCGGGAGGATACATGTATCGAACATTTTTCTTTTTAGGCATATCGGGATTTCTTCTATGTACTAGTGCGAAATTTTTACGAGTGTTTCATGTGTCTTTTTTGTCCATAATTCTCTGTCTCATATAGTATGAACATATTATTTATTTATTGTGGCAATCCACCCGTAAAGAGTGATATTAGTCTGTTTTCTTTTACGTATACATAGGTAGATATTTGTCAACAGACACGAAACCTGGTACAAAAAATAAATAAATGAAACTTTTAAGAAAACGTATATTATGAATTTTCATCGAGCACGCTAAGTAATTTATAAAAACATTTTATATTACGGATATCTGTTGATAAATAATCGGGGATACCGATGTATTTTATCACCCAATACATCGGTATCGGTAACGTAAAATTTATAAAAACGGGAGACCTTCTATCTCGACAACCGTTACTAAATATGCTTTGGAACAAAATAGGGTAGATGCATTGAACCTTTATCTAGGGAATAACCGTAAAAGATTTTTTATATCTTGTATATATTTCTCACAAAAAACTTTTAAAAACACCTCTGATCTTTTTTCCGAAAGACAGAAACTCGTTTCCCGAAAGTCGCGAAGTAAATTTTTTTTTGTACTGATAATATGCATTAAAATCTAGGGAATAACCCTAAAAGTTTTTTTATAGACGCAAAATTAACCCCAAAAAACGGAAAAAAGAAAAAGGGAAAAAAAACGCTATTTTTACCATTTTATTATATGATTGTCACGGGATTTTGAACCTCAATGCCGTGGGAAAAGACTGTGACGTCATTCTTGGTGCCAAGCCCTTAACTTCTTGTGACATTTTCTGAGACTACGTTTTTTTATTTCCCTTTCAAATTGTAATAATAATAACCCAGCAACTTAAAATTGTGTACAGATCATGTTTGTTTTCGTGATGGTTCGAAAATGTAGTAAAAGTACTGTTTTATCACAAACACGTTTCAGTTTGCACAATTTTAATTTTTAATTAATTCAATTTCATGCGGCTTAACACACGCGTGGTGAAAAACTTTTGAAGATTAGGTATGTATGAATATATTATAATGTTCAAAGCAGTTGTTTTATAAAGAGTCTGCATATTGTCATTAAAAAAAGATATTTTTTCGTACCTTGAATCTTTAGAACCTTATTAAATGTACAAAATAGGGTAAATACATTTAATAGTTGTTGCACGTTTTCACGATGATCCATATGTAAGTAGATTTGTTACTAATATTTTAGACGGTTTGGACATGTGGAAAGAATGAACGGTGACAGAATGACTAAAAATATATATCAAGTCACGAGGCGTGGCTGACTGACCTGGACCGTTCATATCAATCAGGTCTTCAAGGATAGACTCGTTTTCAGTAAAAGAAATCACAGGGCGTGTACGGCAAATTGTATGAATGTGACGAAAAGAAAGGTATGTGTGTAAGAATAGGGAGATGCGGCATACTGTCCTCTCTGCCTACCCTGCAAGGGACGCGGCGTGAGGGGATAGTTGTTCGGGTTAATCAATCGTGTTGTGTTCAGACGCTCCGACGTTTCGGCGAACCTACTGCTGCCGCAGTCACGGCTTGTGAAAAACACCTCTGATCTTTTTTCCGAAAGACAGAAACTAAGAAAGAAAGTCGCTGTCTTTTGAAACAAAAATTAGAGGTTTTTTTTAGTAACCCATACAATATATGAAGGATCTGGTACGCTCATCCACTACAGAAGGGTTCAATGTCATTACCGTATAGTCAGGTTATCGAGATCCATGGTCTGAAAAATCTCTTTTTTTTAATGTCGATATGCCTCCTTTTAAGTACAAATCTTCTCCCTTATTTTGTCGATGGGATCGGTAGCACGACACGCTGAATATATGAATAGGAAACGTAAGGGCTTTTATACGTGTTTATGTATTATTAGATATAATATTTACGTTGATTTTACGTATTAAAAGTTAATAAATAAAGAGAAAGGAGAAATTTTTACCAAGTATGATTGGGTTTATCTACAACACTAAAATGTATTTAATTATTTTTAACAAGTATGTAGTCTCTCAACTAACTTACTTACTTTCCAGGTCCGGATACCTCAAATCAGCAACCTGCAATAGTTGGCCACATGTACGGCCCTGTCACTTGGATTTATAAGATCTTCTTGCGCGGATGTCTCCCCAATTTTCAGACATACTAGAAAGTGTTGGTTGTCCTGTACGTCCCCACACTCACAGTTGTCGTCCTCCGTGTATCCCCACTTTTTGATGTTAATCAATCTATTTAGTGCTCTCCGAGTAGGGTGTGGCGGATTGTATCCAGCGGCCATCTCCTCCTTCGGCTTGACATGCACGCGATCAGAGAGGCCTTTCTCAACTAACGAATAGTGGTGAATGAATGTTCACCCTTCCCCTTCCCCCTCCTCATCCTCTTATCCCGAACTCTTCCTTCTTATTTTATCTATTTTTTTATATTCTTGTTTATTTTCTATTTTTCTGCCTAAAAATTGTAAAATCTGATGTGTGCGTGTGCGATGGGTGAGTGTGTGAGCGAGATTGAGTATGGGTGTGTGAGACGACCGGAATGAACTTATATGTTTTAATTTAACTGTGGTGCATGCTTGTGGGTGACAGCTAAATTATGAATGAACTAATCTTCAATTACTTATATATATAGTTGTTATCTGTTTTGCACTTATACCTGTAATAAAATAAAATAAAAAATGAATGCTGAACGTTTCTTGAGAGTAAAGTAATAACCTTAACCAATCGATGACTGGTCGTAATTCCAGCACGCCCGTCTTACATAACTGTTAAAGATACAAAATTATATTTTCATTGAATATTTTAAAGTTTATAAACTGGCGTTGTTGAGGATGACACCGACGCCGTTGATTATCCTGCACTATACACGTCACAAGCTTTTAGTTTATTGTGGCTTGTGCACACAGAATCTGTACATTTCTGCACACTAAACAGTAAGCGAAAACTTGTGTCGTGAAGTGCAGAAAACAAAGTCACTGCAACGATTCATTTTGAGGAACGCGGTATACCGGGTTCATTCAGCCAACTACGAGTATGTAGGTACGCTAGCACTTGTTGCCTACTCGTGTTGTTTGTTCTACCTTTCCGAGTAAAACAAGACTTTTGCTTAAATTAGTATAAGTATTTCTTATAAGCATTTTTATCTAACAACATTTTATTTTTTTTTGCAGGTTCCACGAACTACTCAGAAAAGCATCTCCAACTTCTAAAAATATAAGCCTTCAGACACTCCAACTTCTAAAAATATAAGCCTTCAGAGAAACTCGTGCTTGTGTTCGTTAAATTTTGTAAATAAGTGAAACAGAAAATGTTTTTTTATTTTTTATTTAATCGTATTTTTTTAACGTGGTGAGAATAATGCGACATTCCTTTATCTAGGAATAGTTCTTCTTAAAAAAATAAAATGGATGTCGGATCTAGTGGTGACGAGACGCTCCTCGGAATCGAGGAGTGTGAGAGACTAAAGGCAAATGACAGTTATCCGAATATAAATTCAACTTTATACTCAGCTGTGGTGTCGTTTAATGGAAGTGTATTGTGTTTAGACCATGCTCCCCAATTTACAAAAGAAAATTTAATTAAAGCTGTTGTTCTTGGAGTGTTCGCTGTACTTTCTTTACTTGGCAACGCTGCCACGATATGGAGTATAAGGAAAAGTCAAAGAGCGAGACGATTTTCAAGGACCTCTTGTAGTGCAATTTATACTTTAATTTTACACCTTTCAATCGCTGATCTTCTTGTGACTGTATTCTGCTTGGCTGGTGAGGCAGCCTGGAATATTACAGTGGCGTGGGTTGCTGGAAATGCCGCATGTAAAATTTTCAAGTTTCTACAAATGTTCAGCTTATATCTGAGCACGTTTGTGCTTGTTCTTATTGGCGTGGACAGGTTTGTTGCTGTGAGGTTTCCCATGAAGAACCTATCAACAGGAAGTCGAGGAACGAAACTGTTAGCATCTATATGGGTACTGAGCGCCATCTTCAGCATTCCTCAAGTAAGTATAAATATTGATTAACAAATTGATGAATTTTCTTTCCGTAAGCCGTCCTTTTTGACATTTGTATTGAATAACTTTTTTTATTTGATCTAAATTTTAATTTGAAGGTGCCGGACATGAATCTCGTGATAACTTTGTATTCCGTATTCAGAATACAAGTTTTCAGGCCACTGTGAAGTGTGCAGAACGTTTTACACAAAATATCATACCATTTTATCATCTTTTCTTACACTCTACATTGTATGTACAATCTGTGTAGCAAGATAACGTACATTGTATGTACAATCTGTGTAGCAAAATAACTAGCTTTTGTACACTAAATTAATGATGCAATTAATATTCTTACATTTTAGTAATTTACTATTAATTTTGGTTTTTGGAACTGAATTATTATCCGAAAGGAAGGGTCTTCATTTATTAGTGTATAATTATCTCTCCGTGTTGATATTAATTTTTCGATCTCTTGTTTATTTTTTGGGACTACTGCGTAGGAAGAATATTATTAAAAAGACTTTCCCTTATGAAAAATAAAACCTTAACATAAAAATAATATTTTTCCGCAAATATAGGTACAATGTAGTCATTTTCTAACTTTTTAATATAAATAAATGATAAAGTTTTTTTCAAAACCTTTAATTATCTGAATTCTGTAGAAGATACTATATACTGTTTTATTTTTTCATTTTAAAAATGCTTTAATATTTCCTTTTATTTGGTATATAAAAACTATACCAAATACATTTAATATTCAAACAACCGTCGCAGAAAAAATTCGTAAATATACAGAATTAGCAGGTGAAATAAAAAATATTTGGCATTCTAGGTCGGTATATATAATCCCATTAGTATTATCAGCTACAGGTATAATACCAAAATCGCTAATAAACAATTAAAAAAAAATAGATTTACCGGAAAATTTATACATAAAAATGCAAAAATCGGTCATTATTAATACTTGCAATATTGTAAGACGATTCCTAAATACTGATATTTCAGGCACAATGCTTGTATTTTAGGCCCCGCGCATCTGAGCCTAATCCTGTGATATCCGTGATATCTGGATAGGTGAATTTTTCCCAGTATTAGGCTGATGAGTTTATATGTGAATCATGAATGATAATATGTAGACTCTTCTGGCTGATAATACTGAGAAGTGTGTTTGCAAAGTCATGCCTCCGCGTAAAAAAAATAAAAACTATTTTTATTGTGCTACAACAAGTTCCTTCTGATATTAGTTCTCCCGTCTTCGTATGTGATTTATTTACTTTAAGAATAAATGAAAAAGGAAAATTATATGCAAAATACTATGTCTTGACGTGTGAATTTATGGAAGAATGATAAATAAATAGGTACTCTAAACCTAAATACCTATGTATGTAATTCGAAATATAGATAAACGAATAGAGGATTACAGATTCTCAGGGTCCATGCAAATGCTGCAATTTTGACACAAACATGCGATCTTTTAAGTAACGATTCTGTAGTGGGAATGGAAGAGTTCGTTAGGTACTCTTTCTTTCTCATAATTCAGTTTACATTTTTAGGAATCACATAGTCATAAATATATTCTAGTAAGGATGAAATTAAGTATTATAAAAGTAATTTGGGCTTATTTATGTCTTTTTTTGTTATTGGTTACATTTTTCCGGTCTTATAAAAATGCCCGCCGGAACGGAAGTGCTGGCTGTTTTGCGAAGTTACAGTATATTTATAGATGTTTGTTTTTTGTATGATAAAAAGTCAAAAATATTATAGTCTTATGGTGTCGTTTTTTCTCTATCTCCCCGTTAGACAGTTTACCTACTCAATATCAGTTCACTATTTAGTGTGCAGAAATGTACAGATTTTGTGTGCACAAGCCACAATAAACTAAAAGCTTGTGACGTGTATAGTGCAGAATAATCAACAGCGTCGGTTTCATGAAACCTGATTATTATATCCCAAAGAATAACATTCCTGATAAATGGGTGTTATTTTCATCAAATGTTAACGAAAATTATACATATTTAGTGGTATCGTGATTTGTTACAGCTTACCCATTCTTCTTCTTCTTACTCAGCCGTCCCTCCACTGCTGGAGCTGGATATAGGCCTTTTCTAACGTTTTCCAATTTCTACTACTTTGAGCTTTGGTCAACCAATGTTTTCTGCGACTGGGACTACATCATCCAACCATCTTTTTTGGGGTCGTCCTACAGGTCTTCTGTTTTCCCATGGTCGCCATGTTGAGATTCTGGGTGCCCATCTCTCATTTCCCTGTCTCGCATAACGCGGCCTGCCCATTGCCATTTTAACTCAGCGATACGGTCTGCTGTGTCGGTAACCTTTGCTCGGAGTCTGATTTCTTCGTTTCTAATTTTATATCTCAGACCTATTCCTAAAATGTGCCGTTCCATAGCTCTTTGTGTGCATTCTATTGCTAACCTATTATATCGACAGAAATAAAAAAAAGGTTTAATTATTATAGGTGTAACGGGTACTGTACAACGGGTCCATTCATTACACCTATCGGCCATATCATAAAATGGTGAATGAAGTCCATTGGATCTTTATGTTCCTCTAGGGAGTCTAGGAAATATGGCTGTAAACACTACCGGAATACAAATTCTGCTATTAATCCCTCGGGGTGAACATTATTATTATAGGTTATAGGTACCTGGACATGTTTACTGTTATCCTATCTACATCCCGTATTTACGTTACTAAAATAATCGTTCCCGCACAACTTTACTGTTATTTTATTAGCGAACTAGTTATAGCGTTCAAAGACGTGAGACTTATTAGCCGAAAAGCAATGAATACAGTAGGTTAGTTAATCGCTTTTTGAAACAGTAGGTATAATCTATCTATGTATATTGTATATAGTAGGTATATATAAAGTTCAATCATTTTGTCGTCTCCATACTCAATATCAATAATTTTGTAATCAACTGAAAAAAAAACTCAGTGATAAACAATCACAAAAAATATTGTAGTTAACTTCTAGACGCCCTCCCGGGATGCTTGGCATCGTTGGAAAGAACTAAATTAAATTCAATATTTTCCAATAATTCCTTCCCCTCCTCATCCTCTTATCCCGAACTCTTCATTATTTTTTTATGTAAGTATTCTTGTTTGTTAACTTTTTTTGTTTAACAAAATGAGATGTGCGTGTGCGATGGGTGAGTGTGTGAGCGAGATTGAGTATGGGTGTGTGAGACGACCGGAATGAACTTATATGTTTTAATTTAACTGTGACGCATGCTTATGGGTGACAGCTGAATTATGAATGGTCTTATCACATGTTATTACTTATATCTATAGTTGTCTGTTTTGTGCTTTAAAATAAGTGAAATAATTTGTAATGATATTATATAAAGAGGAAATTTCGGAGAGTTGTAGATTCAACGTCCAAAATCCTCGGTAGGCGAGAAATGAATAATTTGTAAACGATGTATTGCAGGCATTAATAATACCTATCACTATCTCATGTTTGTTCAAATCAATGTTCCGCGTGCTTTGTACTTTTAATACGGGCGAAAGAAACCACGCGAGTTGAAGGAATATTCTGAAATTATTGTTATGAATGTTTTAAATTAAAAAAATTGCTATTTATTTATTTATTTATTTATTTATTACACATGGAACAGATACAGTCACAAAAACAAACATTGAAAGGTACATTAGTACAGAATATCAATACAAAAGACCAATAACATCCGTTCACAATTAGCACACACGCAGAACAAATTGATTACACTACATAGTTAAAAATATATATCTTATATCTATAAAACATTTATAGTAGGGAAGGAGGAAGCATGGGAAGAGGAAGAAGAAGAGGAAGAAAGGAGGGGGAAATGAAGGAAACAACGAAAGAAGAGTCAAGAACTGATATCAAGAACAATAAGATAATCTGTTAAGCAATTGCCAATCATTAAATATTACTCATTAATCATTAAGAAAGCAACAAGATTACACTACCAACATCATAAGGACATAATCAGTGCTCAACACACAATCTGTATAGGGATGCCCTATACGCCGACAATGTACTTGCAAATAAATCAGCTATAGATACTTAATCAAAAAAAAATCTAAAGGATGCACTAAATATTATCAAATTTTATCACTACCTACCTGTTTTTTTTATCTATGTTTTATACATGCGAAAATTGATTTGAAAAATTCATCATGGGTTGTGTTTAGATTTTTTCCTGAAGAATCCATACATTGTTTTAATCTGTCTAAGGGATGTACTAGAAAGAGCTACCAATTTAAAAAAAAATCTTTTCAATATTAAAATTCTTTTTATTTTTCTCAATATTGTAGGTACACCTACAAATATGGTTACTTAAATCAATACATGTTTCGAGATGCCTCCCCAATAGAGACAAGTCTCGTGTGTGGGTAGGGAAAAACCAACTAACTATTCTCTCAACATATTACTATCATATTACGTACCAGTGAACAGATATTTGTCTTGAAAAAATCCCTATTTCTATATAAAGACTCTTTAAGTAAAATCATGTAAAAACCATTAATTAATCCAATATCGAGTATAAGCATCACACTAATCATCGAATAAACTGAACCTTTTTGTAATTGGATTAGCTACCGTACTTATTGTTTACTGTTTCGTGTAATCAATCATCATTATTTTGTTTTCTCATGTTACGCGTAATATGTTCAATAAAAATCATATGGTAATTTAATAATAATACGAGTACCAAGTTACGTTACAGTGGGTTAAATAAAATATATTATTTCACAACCAACCGTTGTGGTGCCGAAGAAAAAGTGTAAAAAAGAAAAAAATACTTTAAAAACTTTTAAAAGACCACACTTATATTCAAAGTGCTCTGAAAAGAAATAAATAATTTTGAAAAAAGAAAGCGTGGGGCTCTTTTGTCATGAGACTAATGGGAAGTTCATCCTTAGCTGTATATCTGTTGAGATAACTATTTGTTATCCAGCGACACATTAAGGGTAAACCCACCTCCCCCCCTGGATGTTTCAGGAGCTTTAGCTCCTATATCATCCAATCTTTTAAGCAAAACATTTTTTTAAAGGAGGGCTCAAGGTTCGCCGGAAGGGCTCCCCTCAACAAACCCCTCCGAAACTACTCTGAACACCCTTAATGTTCCTTGGAGGAGACTCTCACTGCAAGGATCTACACACTACTATATTTTTTCTTAGAAACTATCATCTTACAATTACGTACTTCTACGTACTAAATCTTCGACACAATAAATAAATAATTAATATAATTAGATATGTAGGTAAATAACATAACACCTATTATTTATTTTCCAGCTCATAGTATTCCACGTCGCCAAGGGTCCCTTTGTGGAGGAGTTCTACCAGTGCGTCACTCACGGGGTCTACACAGAGGCATGGCAGGAGCAGCTCTATGGTGCCCTCTCCATTTTCTTCATGTTCGTCTTACCTCTGCTCATCTTGGTGGTGACATATGCTGTAACTTATGTCACAATCTCCAGTAAGTTTCATTTCAATTCTGTTATATCGTTTTTTTAAGTTAGCCAGTGGTTACACAATACACATCTGAGTTCCGAAACTAAGGTCCAAATAAGATTTTCGGTACCAAACAGTCTCGTTTCTTTCCTAAAGTTTTAAACATTTTTGTTTACTAAGAACCTAACCAACAACGGAGCTTAGAAAATAATAATTTTATGAAATATTTTCCCTCAAATCCTAGGACAAAGTTTTCTACATATTCTTTACGAAAGAAAATTTATTAATTTTAGAACTTAGGTACATCATACACCTCTACGCCTTTGACTTTGTTTGAGAAATAAACAAGATTTTTTATTGTTGGGCCAAAGTTTGAAAATAATATTAATGTTTTTAGTTAACACGAGTAGGTATAGGTATACATACGAATATCTTTCAAAATTAACTTCAAAATTGGATTTTCGCCGTAACTCATCAGTAACCCTAGACTTCAAAATCAACCTACGCATATTGCGAGCATAATATTCTTTTTCACTAAATACATCAAAAGCTTATGTAGGTATATAATTTATTTTTTATCGTGTAAATCTCAAATAATAATCTATTTCCATGTTGTTTGTTCTTCGGGTTTCCTTACTGTGTGTCGAGTGGTTGAGTAACCGAGAAAAAATTTAAATCTCGTTCGTCAATCTTTAACTTCAAAAATTTCAATCTCCGTAATTTTTACTACTCTCAATTTACTGCCTGCTTACAATTTTTATTTATTAAAAATAATCGCAATAAAACTCTTAATTGTAACCAAATCGTATACAATGGGCTCGTGGTTTTTCTTACAAAACAAACCACAAAGTTGTGAACACGAACACAATGCTAATATTAAAATACAAAAAAATACATACTTACAAAATATGTATATATCTATAGGACCAAGATAAAAATACTATACTTAATGCATATTAAATGACAATATAACACATGTTTTTACATACTCGTATATCAGTCCTAAAAACTTTTTCTTAAGATTATAATTGTCTTACGAGCACTTTCTAGTCCCGTTTATTGATGTTTATTGTATTGTATCGTCCTTAGGCGCCATGCAGGCACTTAGCCTTGTCATTTATACATAATATAATATGGATACATGCATAATGACAAGTGTCGTAAATAACACATAACAATATCATAAACAATAAGTTCATTACTAACAGAATGTAGAGGGTTCTGATAGTAATACTTCTTCTTCCTCTTCTTCTTAAACTGCGTCTAAATACGACGAGTCTGTATTGACAGGATTGTTCTCCTGTGATGTGGAACTCCAGCTGTCTCTCCATCGCTTCGGTGGTCTTCCTGGCGGGCGTTGACTATCAGGCACCCCATGCAAAGCGATTTATGGGTATAGTAATACGTCATTACAAAATAAAAATAATCATGCTTTTTCTATGGGGTATTTTTATAAGCCAACGGTTTTCTACCCACCTTTTTATTAATCCCTTATTTCCTGGGCTTATAATGGATTCGATTTTTCTCTCATACGCCTCAGTAGACGTACCTCCATTATGATTTTTTTCAATATGTTTTATTTTGCGTACACCGTAAGAGAAGAAAGGATAAATAATAGCTACGCAAAAGAAAATCACAAGTAATATTTCTATAAAGTCATATAAATATTTTATTTTTTATGGTAAGTATTTTAAATTCGAATGTCAGCACAACTCGATTCACTCCATTGACTTTTTATCCAAAAGAAATAGAAAATTACAATAGACTGATGTATTATGCCTATACTCGTATCTTTATATGAAGAATCAGGTGTAGCCACATGTGTAGAGTCGTATCATTTAAGTGTATGCATACCGACATTTCAAAAATTTCTAAAAACGGGAGATCTTATATCTCGACAACCGTTACTAAATATGCTTTGGAACAAACAAGGGTAGATGCATTGAACATTTATCTAGGGAATAACCGTAAAAGATTTTTTATATCATGTATAAATTTCTCAAAAAAAATAATTGAAAAACACCTCTGATCTTTTTTCCGAAAGACGGAAACTCGTTTCCAGAAAGTCGCGGAGTATTTTTTTTTTGTACTGATAATATGCATAAAAATCTAGGGAATAACCGTAAAAGTTTCTTAATAGACGCAAAATTAACCCCAAAAAATGGGAAAAAAGCTATTTTTACCATTTTATCATGTGATTTTGAACCCTAATGCCGTGGGAAATGACTGTGACGTCATTCCTGGTGCCAAGCCCTTAATGATACTAAAATTTATACACGAATAATACCTATTACCTTCCTACCTATTTTCAATTAGCAACTGTGTTCTTGAGCGGTGGAGACGAATCTGAAACTCAGTACAATAACACACAATTATTTAAAACAGCACAACAGGTAAATCAAGAGTGATTCACGTACAAAAGAATATCAGACAAAAAAGAAAGAAGCAAAAACACTTCAGAAACAAGAGAAGTTACACGATAGTAACTTATTGCTAAGTTTAGGAACACAATAACAATAATAATTAGATTAACTAGATTTGATGAATTCTTCTACCTAAACAAAACAATTAACAATATTCTGGTTTGGTTTTATGAAATTTCTTTATTCCGCCAATTACTTCCTCGCCATCAGCAATATTACTTACTAAATGTTTGACGGCTTCATTATTTAGTAATATTTTCTAGTCGACATCGGATGTTTTTTGCGTATACGTACGAGTGGGTAGTTATAATGTATTTTCTTACGAATTGTTGATGTCTCTTTATAAATAACAGTATTTCCAATGAGAGGGAATTCGTGGAAAAGAGTTTCTCCGTAGTGAGAATAGTGGTGCTGAACGTTCTACGTTTCATGTAATTAAATTACTATTCAAATACCTATCCCAAAAAGTTTATTTACGTGTTAATATACATAGATTTGTCATAGATATAGAAGGGGCTCAATGTTCAATAGTTCTTCCCACCTTTATATAGGTTCCTTACCTACTCGTATTCAAATTGTTACAATTATAAGCCTCCAGTCTTTTCTCCAATGTGAGAAGACCTCTACTTGAATTGGTGAGGGAATTTTTAATTAATTAGTGTTTAATAATGTTTTTGACGCGTTGGTTGCCTTGCTTAATTTGTTATGTTTTGATATTCGTTATATTTGTAAATGATTCTCGATTCTCTAAGTTTAAGGCTCTCAACCCTACTATAACGTAACGGTTATTTCCTGCGGCATTAAGGTAATGATAAATGTTAAAAGTAGCGTGTTTTCCCATTTTTTGGTGGTTAATTTCACTTCGATCAAAAATCTTTTACGGCTATTCCCTAGATAAAGGTTAAATATACATATATATATATATACCTTTTTAATCCAAAGCATATTTAGTAACGGTTGTCGAGATTTATGGTCTCCAGTTTTTTTTTAATTTTTTGAAATATCAATATGCCTACTTTTAACAACAACCAAGATACAGTTTTGACCTATTCTATTGTGTTTTTAAGGTAACCATTCTTCTTTAATAAGTTTAAATAACTCGTATTTTTTTATTGTCCTTGAATTGGTTTTGAGATGCTCGAGACTCGTTGTCCTTTTTATGAGATATTTGTGTTAGTAAGTTGATATGTATACAACGACTTGTGCGAAACCATGGGAGTGTTTCAATCATAATCGGGTCCTTTACCTATAAATAGAAAGATGAGAGAGACAATTATTATGATTTGATTGAACGGAAAACTAATAATGACAATGATTCCAATTAAAGTGTCTAACTGACTACATCTAATTTGACAGATTGTGAATATCGATTATTTAGCAATTTTACTCTCAAATGCTGAATTACCTTCAGTGTTGAATTTCAAAAATTTTCTGATTAAATCGGTAATTCGCTTGTATAATATTTAGTCCAAATCTTTAAGCTGATAAGGCGAAAGGTTAAATAAAAGTTTTCAGAAATACATAATTGAAAATTCTGGTAATGCAGTAGGCTCCCTATACCAGTAGGTATATATCGTGGTCCTACAACGGCACGTGTAACGTAAATTAATATATCCGTGTCTTCCTGGGGTAATACAAAATTATATCCGACTTATATCAAAGTTGTCAGAAGTACTAAATTATATTACTCGATATGGCTGAAAGTTAAATACTTACTTAAATACTACCACAAAGGAGCAAAAAGCAACGTAAGTAAAAGCGGTTATTTGTTTTACCAATCCTCATCATAAAAATTTCTTACAGAGAAGTTACCGAATCATTCATAAAAAAAAAAGCAATACGTATCACGTAAGGCGGGCCTCACACTTTCTGAATTCAGAAAGCACGGAGAATTTAACTATTCTCCACACATATTCAGATTTTTTCAGGTTATGAATATTTCAGATAAATCTGTCAGAATAAACTATATTGAAGGTCCCTCCTCACACCCGAATAACACAGGCGCCAGTTAGGCGCCTTTTTATTCGCACTTACAGCCCAAAGTTACTCAGACGGCCCCAGGGTTAGCCGGAAGGGCACCCCCCAGCAACACCGTCCGGAATGACACCTTCAATATCCCTGCTACAAAAATGATAACAAATAATGAGCTACATAACATAATAACTTAGACTAATTACAAAACTAGAATAAACTATGTACTAACGCGCGTAATGATTTCTGGATCTAAAAAAATAAGTTTAAGAAATTCAGAACGAATGTGTTTCTATATATTTCTATAGAGCGAGCACACGAGCAGGGATCAGATTATGAATAATTATTACATATACCTAATTTGAAATATCTAGCCTACTGTAATCTGATTTATTTACGACAGAATGTGAGACACGTGTGAGACAATGTACCGGAATTCCGATTATGATTTCAGATAGATAGTCCGGCTGTGTGAGGTCAGCTTATAGGGTTGAAAAAATAATTAGAAATTTGAGATAAAACAAAATTGTGTTAACGCTCAAACGAATTACGTGTGTAATTTACCTGAAATATCACATTTGTAGAATTTAATCATTTCTAACTCTGGATTTGATCCTTTTGTTAAATATCTATGTACAATAAAACATAGGTTACATGAAAACTACGTGGATGATAAGTTAAATAGTAAGAGGGTCTACAGTCTACACTTTATGAATAATGGATATTAATAGTTTGGGATACATAATGTGAAATACCTGTCGTAAAAACAAGACATCTCACATAAAATGCTTTGATAAAGGAACGGCTTTGAGCGTGTGTGCGCCGCGTGTTTTCTCATATTCTCATACGAACATTAAACATAACAATATATCAGATAATTTCCTGTAAGAAATAAATACGTAGATACCTAATATTCACCTTCCTCTCAATAATAGTTCGGTGTATACTATGTTTTTGGCTTGGTGAATCGGTGACTTATGGCAGGCTACGTAATCCTGGCTCGAGTGGCTGCCACCATAAATCTACATTCTAAAAAAGGTATAGTAACACTTTTACACAGAATAAATACGAACACACTGTAACTTAATTCTTCCGCAGACTGTCCTGCCAGGTCTTAAGGTCGTATATGCTGTCATTGGGCTTCGGCGCCCTGAATTGTACGCAGCCAATATTGGGGGAATCGTCTTGAAACTGAAGACAGTGATAGATGAAAGTATGGACTATAGATTGGCTGTTTTAGCATTACAGGAAAAAAATATTCCTAAAGTACCCCTAAAATTTACGAGATCTGAAGATTTTCCGTTCAGTTTTTCAGATATAAAAGTATAATTTAGCCAAAACACTGGTAATTATAATCTTAACAAATCGGCTGTTTTAGATTTTTAAATTTGTTCCCAGGTTTCATTTAAAAAGGTATAATTCACTTTGTCGCTTACGTTATTCCTATTTCGCGCTAATATTCTCATACAAAATTTGAAAAAGTTGATGCAAAAATAGAACGATTTTTGCTCAGTTCATATAGGCCCTTAAAAAATGCCATATAAACATTTTTACAGACTGCTATCAGTTGAAAAAATGTGCGGTTAGTTACATCAAAACTTCAAGAGAAAAAGAAGGAAAACTATTGTTACGATAAATCATTTAGAAAATACACAATCACTTTTGCTTTATATGTACTTTACGAGTATATTTAAGAATTATATATTTTTGTTGATTATGTTTTTCTGTTGCAAAGTAATGATGTCAATTACAAGACGTTAAAAGTTTCTAAAGAACATAAAATACTTTTACTTCGAAATAAAGAAAAAAAATATTTCGCTTTTTGATGGACAATTTATTATTAGGTACCTACTGCGATTGAAGAAGGTTGAGTAGGATCACAATAGCGAAACGCTTCATCAAATTCTTCATTTTACGGGTATTTATAAACGACCCAAGACCAAGAAAAACTTTTTTCATATAAAAAAACTTCGTGAAATAACATAGAGTGATAAAATGTTACGTTGACAAATTCACCGACATAAACATGTTTTTTTACATATTTTAGGAATCCTGTAGAAACTTTAACAAGTAGTTATATCTCAACATATATACAGCAAACGATGGACCTTCCATCAGGTTTATGACTGATCGTCGGCTGGCTTAATGTGATCAATTTACACCTAAGTAACATTCACCAATTCCAGTCTATCCATCTGCCACGGCCGGGAATCGAACCCAGACCTCCAACCTGACAAGCCCGAATTTTACCGGTATGCTATGAAGGCTGGTAGCTGAGTCGAGGTGAAACGTGTATATATTGTACACGGCCCTCTAAGCGTGATGGAAGGTCCATCATTGGCTGTATATCTGTTGAGATATAACTACAACTTGTTAAATTCAACATGTAGAAAAATTACGATGGTCTCACAAAACATAAATTGTGATTTTCATAAATGATCCTGTTGAAAAGTTATTAAAATCTTGACTGCTTAAATTTCATTTATTTACTTATAAGTCTCCAGTTTCTATACAATATTTCTCCCAATCTCGTTTTACTCCCACTGTTACTTCATTGTATTAGTGTCTATCTCATTACGTTCTAATTGGTGCTTGTAGGTATTCAGGTTATTATTAGGTATTGTAATCTCGACCCGAGATTGCAAATTCGAGATCTCGTGAGGTTAGAAATTACAATCTCGCGAGATCCCGGCGTTTTCGAGATCCCGTATAGTTTTCAAAAAGTATTGTTGAATTCGTATGACCAAAATGCGATGAAAGCTGATTGGTTGTTAATTTGTAATTATGAGGTTAATTAAGACAAAATATTAATTGAAAGAAAAAAATCTTTCAAAGAAACAAAAACAATCAAAGAACACTGGGAACTAGGGGTGATTTTGGAAATAACTTCTTAAAAAACAAAGAGTGTTGAGGGTGCTGTCTGATAAACGGCATCTTATGTCAGTCGCTATGTACCCAGCAGCTGAAAATGCCCTCTCTGATTTTACACTGGTTGGCACCAGCGTGAACCCAATATTCCGTCGATATCGAGCGAGATCTCGTCATAAATTATGCTTCAGGATTGATCTCGAATAATGACTAGATATCTCGCGAAATCGAGATCCCGTGGGATTGGGATGGCATTCCCTAGTTATTATACATATCTGTAATGGACTTAATGTGTTTTTTTTTAATTAGGGGAATTTAGTTTTTAGAAAAACTTCATGTTATGACGTAACAAAATGTTACGATGACAAATTCATCAACATGTTTTTAGAATTTGGTTTAGTACATACATAGTTGTCATCATTTTATTTAACTAGGTTACGTGCGTACTTTCGTAACAAATTATTAGAGTTAAATGTTAATTGGTATGAAAATTCATAAGGGGTTTAACAGTTTTTTTTATTACCTAAACTTGTTAAAAGTTGGTACACGTGACTTTAACGAAAATATGAAAAAAAAATTGAATTAAATTTGATAAATTCCTTTTGTATGTGATTTACGTTATGTGATCGAAATATTATTTGTAACTAAATATACATAAAATAATGACATAGAATTTGAAAAAATAAAGCAATTATTGGGCGGGGGTGACAATTTGTGATGATAATGACAGATGGTGACGAAGGTACTCACAGAACCGAGAAAGAATTCAATATATATATGTAGCAGCAGCTTTCTAATGAAGCAACTTTTAACTAATTCAATTGATAATGTATCTTATACATATGTACCTACATATTATACCTAGTATATGTTCCTACCAGTGATATTCTTCTTCTTCTTAATAGATTGATTAGCCTCCTGCGATGTCGACTCCCAACTGTCAATCCATCTCTTAGGTGGTCTGCCCGGGAGTGATATATTGGTACAAAATTATTATTCAATTCTTTCATATTAAAGTTGACATACCAATGTACGAGTACACCTACCTGAAGCTGAAAGTCCCGAAATAGGCTTTGATATTAATTACTAATTTTAGTTGTGACAGTTGGGAGTCGACATCGCAGGAGGCAATCCATCTTCAAAACAGGTCACAAGGCCTATATCAAAAACAAGAAGTAGGAGAAGTACCCGACGAGATTTTGGGTTTGATGCAACCACTATTGAATACATGTTTTTTTTAGTAGTTTTTCTCGTAAAATATATTTGATTTTTTAATATCCTATATCGTGGTCGGGATTCTGATGGTTATTTAAATTATGTAGTCTTAGAATTCTCCAGTGTAAAAGTGATTTTCGGACATAGGATATTTAGTACATTTGGTATTTTTTTCTGTTGTAGCAAGGCACCCGAATGCGAAAAATTATTATCTAATATAAAATAAATACTTACAAATAATAATTTGTATCCATCTATGACAGCTTTTATAATATGTATTAGCAACAGTGTATAAAAGAATATCATCAGAACCTTCACCAGCCAGAACATTATTCTTTGTATACATAATTAATTCTTCTAATTTCCTTCCTTACTTAATTATCTCTTCATTCTCTTATTATCTCATATTTTATAAGTACGTACTAATAACTCTCGCGTTAATGTGACGCAAACATTTTCATCAATATCTTATCAATACTATGTATGTCGTGAAAGTCTGAATATGTTTATTTATTGATCTACTATAAACATTATATCTAAAGTTTATAATGATGGTGGAGGTATCAATAAATGCTCTTTGTATATAAAATTACGCATAATATTCTCTTTACGTAAACATGTGGGTACAGGGCCGTAGCTAGGAAGGGGGGGGGGACGTGCTGGGTTTAAATTTGTATCCCTAAGCCCATCCAGGCACCTGATGTACTCTTCAATATTCCATTAACAAAACAGGATTATAACGAGTCTATGTAGCAGGCGAGAAGCTACCTCAGAACACGATTCCCATCGAGTTACCTTTTGGATAAAATGATAGGTACAATAATGTCTAATCTGACGTAATCCATCAAGAAATGTTAGCCCCGGCTTCCTTTCTGCAGAAATTCCCCCTTCGCCATTGCTATGTAGTAACCAAAAATACAAAACTTCAAACATTTTGCTAGCTTAAGTTTACTTAAATTAATACTTTGTGCCGGCGCCAGTAAACAGAAATTAATTTTTCGTAATTTTACTTTACAGAAAGCGAGAAAATATTCAAGGAGGAAGTGACGGGCAGGAGGCCAGATCTGAACCGCAGACGTCTCATCCACAGGGCTAAGATGAAGTCCTTGAGAATCTCTGTTGTGATAGTTGCAGCATTCATTATCTGGTGGACGCCCTACTATGTCATGATGATTATTTTCATCTTTCTCGAACCTGACCAACATGTAAGTTTTTCGATTTGAATTTACTCGATATATTTATTTTGGGTGTAGAACAAAAACCTATCAAATGCATACATCAAAAATATCTTCTGTGCGGTGGACTTACTTCTACTAGTCCAAACACTTATGCCCAATCCCACCAACTTCCACCTATCAGGGGAGCCCTAAGTAATTTCCATACAAAAACAGAGATAATGTGACATTAATAATAGAGCACAACACCTAGAAGAGCATAATGTCATATGAAATTCTACATAAAACTCTCCTAGTAGGGGAGATTCTGGGCGAAGATATTTGGGCACCTACTTTAGGAGAGTTTTATGTGGAATTTCATATGACATTATGCTCTTCTAGGTGTTGTGCTCTATTATTAATGTCATGTCATCTCTGTTTTGTATGGAAATTACTTAGGGGTCCCTTGACTAGGTGGAAGTTGGTGGGATTGGGCATTTCTGTTGTAGGAATACTGCAATGTATATACTTAGGTACTAAGTAATGTAGAAAAATCCAACGCTTTACAAGGATAATCTGTAAAACAAAAATAATTCAAATAAAAAAAAAATGTTAATAAAACTACGAGGCGATATTACAAATACTCGTAGATTTTCAGATAGCTAAGTTTGCCTGCGTGTACCAGGTGGACACAGGGACAATTTCGTATTACTTAATTCTATTATCCCAATCATCCCTATGAGGTTGAGTTGGACAAAATTATAAGACGCAATTCTCAGCTGATGTAGTGCGTAATATGTGCGTTTTCTGGACTGTGACTGGCATAATAATATCGATTTACAAACGAAACGTTCATGGATTGTATTCACTTTCAGATATTTCAGTTACTTATTAATGTGTTTACTTACTGCACTGGTTAAGCTAGTCTAGTCAAGTCCTCAGGGTCCTTTGTTTTTGCTGCCCCTGGCTCGGTCGAATAGTTTTGTAATTAGTCTAAGTTATTATGTAATGTAGCTCATTGTTTGTTATCATCCTTGTAGCAGGGATATTGAAGGTGTCATTCCGGACGGTGTTGCTGGGGGTGCCCTTCTGGCTAACCCTGGGGCCGTCTGAGTAACTTTGGCTGTAAGTGCGAATAAAAAGGCGCCTAACTGGCGCCTGTGTTATTCGGGTGTGAGGAGGGACCTTCAATGCACTGGTTAAATTCAAGAGTCTCAAGTTTACATACTAAGGTCCCATATATATGCACTGAGAAAAACTCATTCCATTATCGATTCATCTTTTGTATGGTAATGTAAGCGCGAAATATGAATAACGTAAGCCACAGAATTTTTTAAAGAAGAACTTTTCTTTTTTAAATTTGTTTCCAAGTTCCTCTTCTTTCTAATTGCCAGTATTTTGGCTAAATTACACTTTAATATCTTGCAAACTGCGTGGATAACCCGTGTATCGCGCAAAGCGTTTAGAGGTACTTTAAAAAGTTATTTTTTGTTCAGGAAATTTTCAAATATTATGTGTAAGTTGTAGTCAATACTATCATAATTTTTATTTTACTTTATATTATATGGGACACCCACATAGACATCAACAAAACACAATTAGGTACATTATCATACAAAAAAGAAGAATATCTCATGTCGACTTTTCAATAAAGGGCGCCCGCAGCATACACCTACAACTAAGCTGTCAAAAAATAATAATAAACTAACTAAAGCCAATCAGTGCTCGCAAAAATACCACGAAACAACGATGACATTATACAATAAATAAAAGAAACAATACAAAGTTCAAGTTAATATAAGTGAGTTACGGCAAAATATGGGAACGTCTATTAATTAAAAACTCCTCGGTTGGAGGCTACACTCCTAAAATTACCCAGGGAAGTGCTGAAAACATCCACCCCTTCGATATTTCGTTGACAAAGTTGATTATACAACCTGCACATTCTTGTTATGGGGTTGTTCTGACGGATATTATTCCCATGCTTGCTTGCTTGGAATGTTTTGAGATTTCGCAATCGGGAATTTGGATGTTTCCATGTCTTCGGTAACAAGACGACATTCTCAGTATTGGGTGAGAAAACCATGTGTCGCCAGAGACACTTTAGAACATATCGGGCCTTTAAAACAAATCATAAAGTATTATTCCCTAGGGCGAACTTATCGCAAAGCAGGGATTTCTTCCAGTTAGCCCAATTCAAAATCATCAATCTGTGCAAACGTTCTGACAGCTGTATCGCAATTTCACTACAGTGAATTCAATTATAATTGATTTTATCTAGCTACTGATCTTGACAACATTATTGTTTCAATTATTATTTTTTCGCTATTTCTGCTTTATGTGCCTTGTCGGTTCCCCCCAACGTTGGCGATCACTTGGGCGAACTTGTCTCTGTCCTGCGCCTCTCGGAACAGCTCCCCAACACTCCGGACGCTGGTCCATTCCCTTATATTCCGCAGCCAGGACATCTGTCTTTTACCGGGCTCTCGGAAATAATAATCCATATATTTCAATATAGTATCAAAGTTCAAGGCATTTATAAAATCATCCAAATTTCAATTATTCATTCATAATTCACGCAACTTCGAGTCTGCTTCGAAAATAATTACATTGTTGTCATGCTCGTCTCTGTACGAAGTTTAAAGTCTGTACTGAAAACATTTAACTGCCGATTTACGAGTAAATATATTTACTAAGTTTAGAAAATTGTTTTCAAACTGTTTTGAAGCGCAAAATACCTGCCGAATTTTTAAAGCCAAATGCTGTTATTGCGTATACTTTTATTAATCACACTTGCGTATTTTCACACACGCACTAATTAATTGAGCATACTTGTGCATGATTTCTTCATTAATGAGGCGAAATTCTCGGAAAGTTTTTCATGCAAAGGCACGAATAACTTTCAAAATATTCAAGAGCGTATTAATAAATTTAGAAATTGGTTTTGTTACGTATTCTGGTGAGAATTTCACTTTCTTAAAAAAGTTTTATGATTATTCAGTAGATTTTAATATGATTTTAATACGAGAGAGAATTTTATCTTTATACGACTTTCACCAAGAGAAATCTCTGAAATAAATATCTGAAAAAAAAATCAGGGTAATTTTTCTTTTTTTTTTGGATATACAACTGAAAGATCTGTTACTGTAATTCACTAGAGAAAAGTTCAATGTATCTACGTTATTTTTATATTTATTAAGGTAGTCGAGATAATTGTGCTGAAAATATCACTTAAGGGCATGGCACCAAGAATGACGTCACAGTCTTTTCCCACGGCATTAAGGTTCAAAATCGCGTGACAATCGCATGATAAAATGGTAAAAATAGCGTTTTTTCCATTTTTTGGGGCTAGTTTTGCGTCTATCAAAAAACTTTTACGGTTATTCCCTAGATTTTTACGCATATTATTAGTACAAAAATAAATTTTTACTCCGCGACTTTCGGGAAACAAGTTTCCGTCTTTCGGAAAAAAGGTCAGAGGTGTTTTAAATTTTTTTTTTTTGAGAAATCTATACAAGATATAAAAAATCTTTTACGGTTATTCCCTAGATAAAGGTTCAATGCACCTACCCTATTTAGTTTCAAAGCATATTTAGTAACGGTTGTCGAGATAGAAGGTCTCCCGTTTTTACAAATTTTTGAAATGTCGGTACGCACACTCTTAAGCGACACCCACTACTTTCTATACTTAATAATATATTATTTTACCATTGATGTTTGCTTATTTTAGTATATTTTTTACCCGTCACTAACATGAAAATTAGATACTTACACTTTAATTAAGATTTACTTTACCCTACAACTTTACCTAGGACCTAATTACAGTTTCAATTATATTCGAAATATTAAATTCCCGAAATCCATTTAGGCACACCCACCTACGTGAGAAGACTCCCACAATGTTAAAATATTATTTTTTTCTTGATTTCTTTTCCTTTCCGCTGAAATAAATATAGTTTGCAGTGATTTATTCATAAAAAATCAACATATTGCTTTTTATAAATACTAAAACATTTCTGGCAAAAATCGCTCAGCGTGGGTGAACTGCCTGCAGAAAAAAAAATAGATTTAAGAGTATGCATACCAACATTTCAAAAATTTCTAAAAAAGGGAGGCCTTATATCTCGACAACCGTTACTAAATATGCTTTGTCACAAAATGTGGTAGATGCATTGAACATTTATCTAAGCAATAACCGTAAAAGATTTTTCATATCTTGTATAGATTTCTCAAAAAAAAATAATTAAAAACACCTCTGATTTTTTTTCCGAAAGACGGAAACTCGCTTCCCGATAGTCGCGGAGTAATTTTTTTTTGTACTGATAACATGCATTAAAATCTAGTGAATAAAATAAAATAACCCTAGGGTAAATGTTTTTTGATAGACGCAAAATTAACCCCAAAAAAATGGAAAAAAAACGCTATTTTTACCATTTTATCATGCGATTGTTCACGCGATTTTCAATTTTCAAAAGACCATAACTCCAAAACAGTTGATTTTTCGACATTCATTTATTAGACTTTTTTTCATATTTTTTCATCCTCTATCACTTGTCTGAATATTGGACATAAGGAAGCTATAACCCTGCATTTGATTTTTTTTTATAATGAGGTCTTTTTGAAGCAATACAGGAATATCTTTTTTTTCAAAGGGAACTATATCCAGTTTTGTACCTTTTTAAAAACTACACTAAATAAGGAAGTTTTTAATATAATTTGCCAGCTTAATGTCATACTAAATTTTTACAGTGTAAAGGAGTCGAAATTTGCTAATAAAAAACAAAAAACTCGAGAGGCGGAAACGATGTTCTTTTTTTCAAAACTGTGAATTAATAGGTTTTATTATGGACTATAATCAAATAGCTGAATTATTCAGGATTACGAATCAAAAATTTTAATCCCATAATATTGAATTTTGTGACCGTGGCGATCGAAAAACTGATCGAAGGTGTCGAATTTCACGAAAAACAAAAAAGTGCCGATATCTCGAGAATGAGCGATTTTTACTAGGGTCATATTTCGATTTTCTGATAGGTTATGAGCTGGTCTATCACCCCTCCACGGGATGACGTTGATTTACGGGACACCCTGTATAACTCGAGCCATTCTACGGCAGAACGTATATAATCTGTACCTACCTATCTATCGTAGAACTTATGTAGTACTACGAGTATTATTTAATGTGTGCATGAATGCATACCGACATTTCAATAATTTCTAAAACGGGAGACCTTATATTTCGACAACCATTACTAAATATGCTTTGGAACAAAATAGGGTGCTAGATGCATTAAACATTTATCTAGGGAATAACCGTAAAATATATTTATATCTTGTATAGATTGCTCAAATTTTTTTTTGAAAAACACCTCTGATCTTTTTTCCGAAAGACGGAAACTCGTTTCCCGAAATTCGCGGAGTATTTTTTTTTTGTACTGATAATATGCACTAAAATCTAGGGAATAACCGTAAAAGTTTTTTGATAGATGCACTTTTACCATTTTATCATTCGATTGTTCACGCGATTTTAAACCTTAATGCCGTGGGAAATGACTGTGACGTCATTCTTGGTGCCAAGCCCTTAAATACATAACATAATAATTAATGTTTATAGACAAGCATATCATAACTTTTATCCCCACTAGCAGTGGCGGACTATTAAATTCAATTCAATTTATTATTAAAGAATATAGTTTACAAAGTAAGTGTATCATTAAAACATTTTTTTTATTTCAAATTTAAATTTAAAGCCCCCAGACAGTATAAGTTTACTGGTATAAGGGGGTCAAAAACTAGCTCTAACAATTCAGGTGGTTATGGGATAAAGTGGGGTACCCCAGTATTTTATATCTACCTATTGACATTTTCATAAATCCGTAGCTATAATTAGCGCCGCATACAATAAAATATGTTTAAAAATTGTGGATTTTGAAAAGTTGTGATATATGTATGACTAACAACAATGTGATTTATTGCCCCCCTCCCGTATAATTATAGTAGGTACAACAGCGCCGCAGGCGGTTTTTTTATCCCATACAATGTTTTGCAAATACTTTTTTATTATTGCTGCTTTCGAGAATTAATCAGGTCTTCTTCTTCTTCTTCCTCTTGTCCTAGGTCGGGTGACCTGTTTGTGACGGCGGGCTGTCCTGGGATGAGGAGGTCCAGCTGTCCTTCCATCTCTTGGGTGGCCTTCCGGGTAATCTTCTACCAGTGGGGTTTTCAGTTTTTACTGTCTTTGCCAGTCTGGTGTCATCCATTCGGTCGACATGGTCCCTCCAGAAGCGTCTTCTACTTCTCCCCCACCTTACTATATCCTCAACATCGCAGTCAGAGCGTATAGTCTCATTTCTGATCCTATCTCTGAGTGTTCTGCCCGCGATGGATCGTAGGGTTTTCATTTCAGCTACTCTGAGAAGACTTTTTGTCCGGTTGGTATCGGCTCTCGCTTCTATCCCATATGTCATGATGGGACGAACGCATGTCTTGTATATTCGGACTTTGCTGGTAGTTAACATGTGTTTATTCCCCCATACAGTGTCCCGTAGGCAACCAGCTACGGCTGTTGCTTTATTAGTCTGATTTCTAACTTCATTGTACAGGTCACTGTTACTGGAGATTTCTATACCTAAATAAGTAAACCGCATGACTTGTTCCACAGGTATGTTATCAACGACCAACTTGCATCTAAGTGGCTCCTTGGATATTGTCAAGCACTTTGTCTTATTGACTGATATTGTCATGTTATACTTCTTAGATGCGATGTGGAACCTATAGAGCATTCTTTGCAGATCGTCCTCGTTTTCCGCTACTATTGTAGCATCGTCAGCATAACACACCATGTTAACCAGCTTGTTTCCCATTTGGTAGCCCAGACCTAAGGATGTTACTTCTTCTATTATTTTATCCATAATTAAATTGAAGAGAAAAGGACTGAGGCTATCTCCCTGTCTGATACCGGTTGTAGTAGGTATCTCATTTGTAAGATCTCCATTTACTTTTATTTTAGTCTTTCCGCTGTTGTTCAGATTATAAATGGTTTTGATTATTGCTGCTGGGACATTTTTTTCTCTTAATACGTCGATGACATCTTTCAGCTGGATCCTGTCGAAGGCTTTTGTCAGATCAATAAAGCATGCAAATGCCGGTTTGTTAAATTCCAATGCCTTCTCCTTAATTTGTCTGAGGATAAATATTGCATCTGTAGTGGACCTATTTCTCCTGAAACCTTGCTGTTCTTCCCTATTTACTATTGTACGTTCCAGTTTTCTTTTTATTATACTTGTGAACAATTTCAATACTGCACTTAGCAGGGTTATTCCACGGTAATTTTCTGGATTATTCTTCTGTCCTTTTTTAAATTAATCAGGTATTTTATTTAATTAACTATGTAATATTTAAGGACGATCTTAAGAGGGGGGGCTCGTGGGGTGGGGGGAGCTGGCAACCTGGAAAGTCCGCCACTGCCCGTTACTTCTTCAAAGTTAGGGGGCAACTAAAACATTGACATGCCATAAATAACGATTTTCTTGTAAGACCTAGTGATGAAAGACGTTATATTATAATAAAAAAATGTAGGTCAAGTGGAGAGGCGTGTAGAACTTCGGGGGGACACGACAGGACACACAAAGGAGAAGAAGATGGTCAAGTGTGTTTTTTTTTTTTTGAAAAATCATGATGTGACAAAAAAGATGTAGTTAGTATATGATTTTTGTGAGGCTTTATACACCCCGCACCCTCCCCTTCCTCGCCTTCCCGAACATCATACGTTAGCTTTAAGTGAGAACTCTGTGACGTCATTTCTCTCTCTTTGTGGTTTCATGAATTGTAGGTTCATACTATAATTTAATATCTGATTAGTAAGCTGGTGGGAATGATGATGTGGTGATATGTATTTACTAATGTGTAAATAGTAATCAAGATATTATATAAATAAGTAGTATTATTTTTCTTCTTTCGTATACCTACTAGGTCCTACGACCATTTTACAAGTTTTCCAAAGAGCAAAAATCGTTCTATTTTTGCATCAACTTTTTCAAATTGTGTATGAGAATGTTAGCGCTCAGTAAGAATAACGTAAGCGACCTGTTAAAATAAACCTGGGATGAAATTTAAAAATCTAAAACAGCTGATTTGTTAAGATTATAATTACCAGTATTTGGGCTAAAATATACTTTTATATCTGAAAAAATGAACGGAAAATCTACAGATCCCGTAAATTTTAGGGGTGCTTTCGGCACACTTTTTTATTCAAGTAATTTCCAAATCCTGTAATTCTAAAACAGCCGATCTGTTGTCCATACTTTCATCTATCACTATCTTTAGTTACAATATTAGTATTAGCTGAGTAAAATTCAGGGCGCCGAAGCCTATTGACAGCATATAGGACCTTAACAAACTCCACTCATACACCACTGGGGTGGTTTGACAATGTCCCGCTGCAGTTAGTGACATAATAAACGTGCTTTTGAAAATTTATACCTACATTCATTCATTCATTCATTCAACGATTAGGTATGCGACAAAGCGATTGTTGTGAGGTTTTGTAATTTTAGAGATAAATTGAAATTCCGATCCATTTCTGTTGCTGTCTCCCCTGCCCCCAGCCACTCAAACCCACAATTACCTTTTAGGAATTTATAGAAACTAAGAATGCTCTAAAAACTGTTTTACCTCCCCATTTTAACGAAATTATAATAACTCTGTCAAACACAATAAAAAGGTACCTTACGGATAAAGAAAAAATAGATTAAAAGCCTAGGAGTTAATTTTTTACTTCTTCAACAACTTTCTGTACCTATAAGTAACACCAGTGGCGTATATAAGGGGGGCCGGGGGGACCCGGGATCCACCCGAAATTTCAAACAATGATGTGCCAGCCGCTATAGAAAGGTCCCACTCCACCCATTTTTCAAAAAAAAAAAATGCCTACTGCGCTTCTCTTTTTTTGCATTTTTAACACAACACTTATAATGACAACCTAAACCACAGCCATTTTTTTTTAATGAATCTGGGTGTATCGAAATAAATCCAAATACATCTTTGTACACTTCACAGAAAGCTGAAAAGCTTGTGTTGTGAAGTGGAGTAAGTCGGGGATTGAACCCGCACCCACTGGATTAACAGTCAAGCGCGTTACCAACCAAGCTACCGACCACCTCTATACCTCTCACTCACCTTCACGAAAGAATTTCGTCTGCGGAGCTACTACTTATTTTTTACTACGTCTATGTTAAAATTTTAATTGCCTTCCCCAGGAGTCATTCGCCCCCCCCCCCCCCTCCCCCGAAATGAAAACCTGGGTAACACTATTTGGCAATTATAGTGTTTATTGGATTATTACTGTACACAACGTGGGGTACCTACCTAACTAATTCGTTTACTAAAAGGAGGCGACCCAAAAATTATATTTCCTCAAAACACCGCGGGCTATGAGAATTTTCCTGCGAAGTGAAAAACATTGGTTTACCTAAACTTCCGACTAAACGTTAGTGGCAGATTCTTTTTCTCCGATTAATGGTTAATCGGACTTTACCAGACAATGAAGTATCACGGTATTCGGGTTGACTGTAAAATATTGCGTTAGCAATAAGTCCGCCTTTTGGCACACAAGATTGTCTTATTTTTTTGTAATCATTGTAATCATTTTGGTCAATAAAGATTTATTTATTTATTTATCACACAGTACACAATCGGCCTGTTAATTTGTTAGACTGTTTTTTTTAACAAGGCTAAAAAACATTCGAAGCGCCTGTAGGCCAGTGTAAAAACATCAAAAAAGGGGGTACAGCGTAAATAATTCTCGGAAAGCTGGAAACTGTTTTATTCTCTTCACAAACATACAAAGAAGGTTTCTTGAAGTTTGCACCAATTTTCCGCTTGTGCTAAGTACAGGATGTCCCAAAAACTGAAAAATTTTAGAACTTTTTTCAGTTTTTCACCGATAACTCCTAAACGAAGCATTCTAGGAAAATTATGTTCTCTCATGAATTAAAGTAGTTAAAATTTTTCGTATACTGAGTGCAAATACTACTCTCTACTTTGAAGAATAACTGAGAAACAGCGGTTTAAAACTGTATTGTTTTTGTCATCAAGTTGTAATTTTCATAATTTTCTTGAATATTTGTTGAATATCTTCTAATCTAAGCTACTTACAGCAAATTTTACTGAATATAACATAACTACTATAATTTAACTGGCTAAACCAGCCGAGCCGGGAGTTAAAAACTTTTTAGCGGTTGAAAAAACATCTTTGAAAAACTAACAATGCAATTGTTGGTTGTTATAATGCGTTAGCTGGCATACTGTTACTGTGTTACAGCTTACAGCCTGTACACAGTATGCAACGTCCAATCAGATTGCTCAAGTGAAACAAAACTGCTGCTACATATCACACTATCCTACAACACACGTATTACATTGTTTCTTGATTTTCGGGTAAACCGTGTGAAGATACACTTGATCGACGTTTCGACACTCCTACTGGTGTCTTCCTCTGTGGATGAATGTATGAGAAATGTGTTTGTGTACTGTGGAGTGTTCACGCTACACAAGTTAACACTCCACAGTACACGAACACATTTCTCATGCATTCATCCACAGAGGAAGACACCAGTAGGAGTGTCGAAACGTCGATCAAGTTTATATTCACACGGTTTACCCGAAAATCAAGAAACAGTGTCAATCGCACACCGTGAAAACCTTCAACATTTACTAACACACGTATTATCCTACAACCTATTACATTTATTATTACAATAATATGTTTAATGTTTTTCTACTATTTCAGCTCAGTGAAGGCTTGCAATCTGCAATATTCTTCTTCGGAATGACCAACAGTCTCGTGAATCCAATTATCTATGGAGCCTTCCAGCTTTGGCCTTCTTCAGGAAGAAAGAGAAGAGGAAGTCAAAGGTTATTTCTAATTATTGTTCATAAATCATTTTTCCCTTTTTAATGCGAACATCGACACTCGTGAACTCATAAATGACCCTACAACAATGCCATACCTGGTAACCATTTACCACGCCACATTTGGCGCAACCTGAACCGAATCAGATCTGGACATGGAAGGTGTGGCCTCCTCGGGTGGAGCAAGCGGGACAACCCCAACTGCCTCTGTGGTGGGGTGGATTCTATTAACCACATTGTGGAAGAATGACGGTTCACTAGGTTCAGGGGCACAATGGAAGATATTCACAACTTATCTCCTGGGGCATTTCAATATCTGAGCTCTCCCGACCTTAATCTCCGACTTTGGTCTCTCAGATACATTTTTCAGAATAAAAATAATTTTGATGAGCATTAGGTACTTCTGTTATCAAAGATTTTTCCTTTTAGAGCTCTTTTTTGGGTAAAATAGAAACACAATATGTCACTCACTCAAAAACTTTGAAAAGTGTACGCATATACAGAGCCATCTACAGATGGTGATAGTAATTAAACAATACACAAACTTACCTTATTAACACACCTGTTGCTTTCATCACATTCTTCTGTATTTCTGAGCAAAACGAACCATCCATGTCCATTGTCCGTCCTTAAGAATCTGTTTGGCATTATCGAGCTCTTCTTGGTAGTTATGCAAGTCAAATACTTTTATACTGTAAATGAAAGAAAATGATTCAATCAAAGATTTCCTTTCAGGAAATTTACATTGCAAAATAATATTATTATCATTAAAATTTGTAAGAAGAAATAAAACATCACTGCCATCTATATTTCAATAGCGCAAACATTTTTTGACATGTATAATTTTACTTTAAATTATTTTCAATAGATGTCTCGTGCACATAAAAATGTTTTGATGCACACACATACAGGATAATGATGTGCTTTAGTTGTTTCATAAACTTATTTGATGCTGTTTGATGCGCACAATTTAATGGTACGTTTATTTCACTTTACAGCCGAGACTTCTCCACTTCTACTCGCATGACGCAGGCATCTATCGTACGCAGCAGCGTACATGGAAACAGAGCCAGGGTAGATGCCAGTCCAGTATACAATCCAGGAGCCACACCATTGGTGACACTAAATAATACCAAGGAAAGATCAAAAAACACCAACGGGAACTTACTGCACCCTAATTACCAGCCAAATACCAACAAAATACACAACGGGAATGCAAGGAACTCTTGGAGCGGGGTAAACAGTAATCAAGAAGAACACTTGTTGCTGGATGCCTCCAATGGTGATGCTGTCACGAGGGTATGAGTGTTAAATGGCTCTGTGTACTTATCGTATTACAAAAGTGATTATTACCTGAGTACAAAGATATCCGGAGAATAGAATACTTAATAGGGTCCTTGCATATATTTTTTTTTTTTGTTTTCGGTTCGTTAAATATAAATTAAGGTTTTCCCATGATTTGAGATTTTAATTTTGTGTTTTTGTGAATTTATAAAATAAAGTCTCATATATTCGATTTCGGCACAAAAACAGGTTTTTGCCTAACGCCATACTGTGACGTCACATTCCTCAACTTGTCCATCGATAACCCACAAACAATCCAATTTCTGACTATGAATTTCATGGGGTTATGAAGTCACAACCGTGTTAATCGTGTTAAGTATGTACTTAATTATAAAGTCATTGACATTAACAGATGAGCAGCGCCGTTTCAGAGCACCTGAGAACAATGGGTCAAATTGACATTTTCAATAATTATTATAAATTAACATCTCATAATTTCTTTTGTAATTATAGTAAGTAGAACTATCGATTTAGTATATTTTTCAATTGATAAAAAAAAATGCAAGTACCCTATTGTATTTGATTCTAGCGACAATATTATATGTTATTTTCTGCTCATTTTACTGTGAATACCTACCAGATATGTATATTATATTAATTTATAAGATATTTATTTTCTAGAACTCCATTAGACTTTAAATTTAAATGTGTGTTAGATCTACATAAAGTATATTGTAACTATGTGACATGTTTCGGCTTGTTAGGTCATTTTCAATATTAGAATGTATGCAGCAGGCTCTCAGGTTAAAAACGACAATAATGATTTTCTCAGTATTATGTTATGCAGGGCCCTCTCTTCCATTAGCCACGGTGGGCACTTGCCCAGGGCCCCTTCATTCAACTTGAAATTTTGGAACCAGGCTGACACTGATGGAGGCTGTTTCCTTAAAGTGCCCTGGGTCCCCAACAGGTGGTTAAAGATGGCCCTGAAGTCATGAGAATGTTTTTAGTATAATAAAAGTTTTCTGAATTCCCAATTTTATTTGTTAAATAATGCGGCTATTAGATGTGGTTGTGATGAAGGTGTTACATGTTTGAAGATGACCTAACAAACCGAAACATGTCACATAAATAATTACAATTTACAATATACTTAGTATTACACAAATTCAAAGTGTTTCATTAAATTATTATATGTATTTATATTATTATATCACTGTACCGTTAAATATTGTATTCAATTATTTCTTAGTATTTATCTGCACTGCACAACTTCATGAAATAATTTTTATTGAAAATCAAGTTGACGTAACACTGCCAAAATGATTAATTAAATCAATGGCAATATGTACAGTGTGTAGGTGAAAAATTGGGTTTTGTAACAATTTTTGTGTATCCTGTAATATATGATATTACCTGCTTTTGTAAAAAAAATGCGTTAATATTTCAATGTTGAAATAATTCATATTGAAAAGTTGGTTGTGAGAAGAACGATATTACATATTTATATTACATATTATTGACAGCGAAACTAAATGTATTAACATATATGTACATATATCAATAATTATATGTATTTACAACTAGGTACAGAGCTGTTCCGAGTACAGGCAAAAAGTACTCGAGTACTGAGTACAAGTACTGTACACAAAATGTACTCGAGTACAAGTACAAGTACTCAGTAATAAGTACTCGAGTACTTATACAAGTACAGAGTACCGAGTACATCACTGACCAATGAAACACCAAATTTCATTACATTTTTTTTCATTCTTCTTCTTCTTTCGTATGCACACGACCATTGTACAAATTTTGCTATAAGGTTCGCAGATGCACGGGCTGGGCGATTTTGGGAGGGGCTCTGACCCAGCTTCCGAAGGAGAGCCCAAGCCTTTCGACTTGAGTGCTTGAAGTCTAAGCTCTCCATCAGTGTAGACCAGCGATCTTTTCGGGCTGTGTCGAGAGACTCTAGCAGTTGGTCCGCTACGTTTTGATTTTAAGTGTTCAGAAATTCATTATAGAGTCTCTCGCACTCTTCATTCCAGCCCGGCACATACGCTTTTCGAAAGCCTCTGGGGATTGTTTTCTTCGCTGTGGCGAGTATAAGGTCCACAATTTTTTTATAGTTGGTAAGGAGTGGATCTAGGGTCTCAATTTCGTTGTCTAAGATGGTCTTATAAGTTGCCCAGTCCGCCTTCTGGAAGTTCCATCGGGGTTTTGGTATGGAGTGTATGACTGTGAGTGTGTGTCCAATCGTAGCCATCACAGGCCTGTGTTGACTATGGGGAAAGTCCCCGGCCACGGTACGAGAAATAGGTTGGGATCTACCCGAGCCGTCCCTGGTGACAAGGCACAGATCTGGATTATAGTCGCGGTTCCACCTGGCAGAGCGGAAGGTGCCCCTCTCCTTAGCATCAAATATGAGCTGCAGATTGGTCACATCCATCCACTACACAAGCTTCTCCCCCTCCAGGTTTTCGCTCTGGTACCCCCAGTCCGTGTGGTGACAGTTAAAATCTCCGATGAGCACAGTAGGATGGGACACAATGTTCGGGAACATATTCTCTGGCCAAGAGCGGCTTGGAGGTTTGTAGACGTTTACCACAGTGAGTTCATTGATCCTAACAGCTATGATTGATATGTCATCTACGTCTGAGGTGTGCACCACTGCCCAGTTTCGGATGTTTTCGCGGATGTAAGTAGCGCAGCCATATTGACGATGGTGAAGTGCAGCGGCCAGGGTGTATCCCTGCAGCCTTCCCCTGGACAGGAGTTGTTCCTCATTTGCAGTATGCATTTCCTGCAGCAATATTACGTCAGTGTTGTTCTCAGTTGTCAGTCTTTGGAGATATTCAGTCTTAGCCTTGCTAATACCCTCGATGTTTAGTTGTAGAATCCGGACATTGTTGCCAATGTCCTTCGTCGAGTAGCCCTGACAAGGGCTGTTTGAGCAAGATCTTGTAACGGTTCGCTTCAGATTAGACTTATTCATTGCAATTTTCACTTTTCACTTGTACTTTGGTCGCTTGCTATCGTGGTAGAACTTTAGCCGCATTAAGGAATGCGTTGCCCGGGGTGTACCAGCATGGAGGCATTCTACCTTTACACCCCATTTATTTATTATAAAAAAAAACAGTAATAACTACAACAAAAACAAAAGTAAGCAATGGATTTTATTGCCATACTAGGCGACAGTCTGTTCTGGAGCAATACTAACCACAGTACAATATTTCAAGGTCACATGTAGGATAAAACATAAAATAACAAAGTACAAAAGAGTAAGTCAAATGATTAAAAACATTAAAGCTGATATGAGTATGTAATGTACTCGAGTTCTTGAAATGTACTCGAGTACTTGAAATGTACTCGAGTACTTGAAATGTACTCGAGTACTTGAAATGTAATCGAGTACTTGAAATGTACTCGAGTACTTGGAAAAGTATTCGAGTATTTTTTTTGGTCTAAAATGCGCCGAATACAAGTACAAGTACATATAAATAAATGTACTCGTGACTGAGTACTGAGTACACAAAAAGTACTCAAAGTACAATGTATGAGTACATGTACTCGAGTACCGCCCAGCTCTGACTAGGTACTACCTTTTTACTATTTTTATATATTAATAAGATAATTGAGCTTACCAACTCCACAATTATTTATTTATTTATTTTTCATGAAGTGTTTTCTTCTGAAATAGTTGATGTCTTGCTATAGCCGAATCAGTTGACCAAAACAAATATAAATTTATTAAGTATTTCCTAACAATCCTTATAAACGATTGTATATTGTGCCCTTCACTTTAGCATTAAAATCAAATTTACATTAAACATGTATCGGAAATGTGCTGAATTCAGTTTTCAGATTTTTAATGTTTCTGTTATGGTGGTTTTGTTAATATAATATAATACATATTAACATTGCGTAATAATAAACTATAGTTATATGGTTATATGATAAAGTACAACAGGGTTCCTTTAAGAGTCACATACGTTAGTTAATATTCTGTAATTTTTCTATATGTAAGTCATTATTGTACCTTCCTTCTAATGTTATGTATAAATTAACTTATTGTAAATATTAGTAGGTATAGTTATTTTTGGCATGTAAATTTTTAGTATTTAAATATTGTACTTATTGCAATTTTATCAATTGTTGTCTCTATATGTCAAACATCGAGTAGATATTTATGTAAGGACTTTTGACATGTCAATGTACATCAAGATTGATACTTCTTTGGTCTCTAATGATCCCAGGGTCAAAGAGAGTTATATGAACAGTGTACCCAAGCACGTATCCAAGGGGGTGGATAGTTGGGATCTATCCCCCCCCCTGCCCCGAAATCTGGTGCAGGACGACACGACACAGGACGGATGGGACGATTTTTCTCTGGTATCTATCCCGAACCAAACTCTGGATACATGCTTGAGTGTACCTAATTATTTATTTAAGGACTTGGCTGTTTTACGATATAAATTATTTTTGTTGATATTTTGTGATTGATAGTGTATAACAAGTATTTGTATAAGAGTGGTGCGTATTTGAGTTAAAATTAAAAAATGTAAATATTTAGTAGTAGAAGAAGAAGAAGAAATTTTTAGTACTTATGTACTACTTGCTAGTATATGTGCCAACTAATTGCTAAGTGTAGATATTTTTACAAAATTATAAATTTGAACCATTATACCTATTTTGTATAAAATCTTAAGAAAATTTTACTCAAGTATTGTACTTAGATGTGTTTATGAATGTATGTTAAAATTGAACTCACAAATCACCCAGTTTGGGTGGACTACCAAATTCGAAAAAAATTGAATCAATACCTCAGCGTATTTTATCAAAAACACGAACATAAGACATTATGGCATATTATTTACTTGGCTTTAAATAAATAAAATTTTGGCACAAATCACCCAGTTAAGGTGGACTGCCTCATTATTAAAAAAAAATAAAAAATAATAATATGTGTGACATAATTGACTGTCTTATCTAAAACTATCAAAATACTACTGAACTGTTAATTTAACTACTACTTTAAGTACATAAAAATTATGTAGGTTTATTGGCGCAAGATGAATGCCTATACGATCACTACTTATACTCGAGAAACATTCACCATTTAGGTTCGGTTGCTTGATGAATAGTTTCGTCGGCTAGTAACGGTATAGAATATTGCTATTTCGTTTGCGCGCATAACAAAAAGTGAAAGGACAAACGAGATAGCAATGTTCCTTACCATTACTGGCCGACGATTCTATTCATCGAGTAACCGGGCCTTAGCCCATCATCAGCTGGTTGTTGCACATTGGGAATGTTATATTCTGTATATATAATATCTCCAAAAAATCTTAATATAACCATGGATGGATGTTGTGTAGCAGCATTTTTCACAAAACATAATATTGTTAATTAATTCCATGTTTTTTTACACTCAACCAATAATGGATATGTCAGTACTGTAAAGTACCATGATACTCCATAATGGAACTTAATTTTTATGTCCTAAATGTTCTAAATGACCTAAGTTAGACAGCATAACTCAATAGTTTATTGTTCTCATCCCATGATGATCCCATGGGAGTTTGCCACCAAGGCTGCATTCTTCAGTATGGGATATATTAACTTTACTATAATTATCTGACATACCAGAAGTATCAGACTTGTGAATACCTACTATGTATTTTTGGATCAAATTGTTTCATCATCATAAAAATAATTACATCCCATATTATCTATAGGGGATGACTGGAACAAATCACCTCTTTGCTATAATTCTAAAATGTGACTAATCACTTGTATGAATAGAAAAGTAAAATAAAAATATTATCTACCTCACAGGTAACAGGTTATTCAAAGTTTTTAAAGTGTTCCCTGAACCAAAATGTACCATTGACATTCCAAAAACTATACAAATAGAATGATATTTTTTGCATAATGTTTACAATATGACATACAGTGAAAATATTACCATATTTTATTGCATTTAATTATTTTTATAAGGTACTTACAATGTACTTATTTTTTTTATATCTTAGTTTAAGTAATAAGACAACTTATGTACGAGTATGTACGCAATGTAAAATAAATTAATTATTGTTGTTGTATAAATAAAATGTTTGTTGTTTGTATTGTTGTCTTTTAATGTATATTTCAATTCGATCGTACTTTGAGATGTTTCAAAAGATGCCGGGTTCAGTTTCAAATCTTGATAGTGGATTTTAATGCAAGCTTACTAGCCTTAATATAAAAAAATATCCTGGGGCCTGGCCTGAGTCAAACCACGAAATGTGACGGAAACATTATATGGAAACAACAATATCGCATCCATGGGAACAATGTGTAAAATACCAACGTTTCCGTCTTGTCGTTTTTTGACTCAGGCCCCCTGGTTTGTATATGTCCAGATCCTGTTTTTTCAAACATACTAGGGGTTGTGAATGTTGTAATCAAAGGTTACGGACATCGCAGGGAGAACAGCAAACTTGAAATGGTTGGCATGGGATGTTGTTAGTGCCAAATGATCACCCAGAATCCTGAAGCGGAGACCATAAGAAAACAAAAAAAAGTGGAGAGATACAGTGGCATATAGTATAGCTCTTCATCTCGGGAGGGGGCCGGTCCAGACGCATTAAAAATAGTAATAGCACAGCAGGAGAATTTTTTCATGAAGGTGAGTGAAAAAAAAAAAAAAAAAAAAGAGTTTTAGGTTGGTTGTAAAAGATCAAGTACTTACCCTAAAAATATGTTTTTTATGGTTAAAGGAGATGAAGTATCAGTCTCTGATTCCTACTTCTTGTAGTGTCTTGCAATATGCCGATGACTTTGTTGTTTACAGCGCTGAAAAATCCATTGCTCGATCGAGTGAGGTCATGGAGAGTACTCTCGAATCCCTTAGCTACTGGTTTAAGAAAAATGGTCTTACTCTTTCGCCTAACAAAAGTAAAATTGTGTGTTTTTCAAACAAGCATAGAATTCCTAACATTAGTATCAAATTTGATAATATTCCGGTTCCTTCGGAAGATTCTGTTAAATTTCTTGGCATGACCCTGCACCGGAAGCTCTCATGGAACATTCATATCGAGAAGGTCATTGCAAAATGTGAAAAAAACATAAACATTCTCCGTGCGGTGGCAAGAGTGTGGTGGGGTTCTCACCCAACTACAATGCGAACCCTGTACGATGCTCTGATAAGAAGTGTTCTAGATTACGGTGCATTCTTGTTTGAGCCTCTGCCGAATTACCTTGCAGATAAACTGGAAAGAATGCAGAACAAGTCAATTAGAGTCATCTTAGGAGCTATGCGGTCTTCACCTATCGTGGCCTTACAGGCCGAATGTGTCGAAATGCCACTTTTTCTTAGAAGAAAATCCCTTGCATTAAAGTTTCTTGCGGCAAGGCTGGCTCAGGAGAATCATTTGATCTTTCCCAAATTACAGGTACTCATTCAGAGATGTCAGACCGTTCCTTACTGGCGTTCTAGAATATACCCATTGCTGTGCTCGTCCTATCATTATGTCTTAAACAGTTTCCCGGATTCATTTCATTCTCTTTTACCAATGTTCTCTCTTCCGTTTGAGGCTACAACATTTCGTCCAGATGTGCTCCGGCACATGGATATTGACAAGTCAGCTTCGACTATGGATCCTAGTTCAGTCAACAAACTTTTCTTGGAGAAAGTAGAGGAAAGGTGGCCCTCACATGCCAGGTTTTTCACTGACGGCTCGAAATCTCTGGAGGGCGACTGTGGGGCAGCCTTTTGTGCCCCATCTCTCGGTATAGAGAGACAATTCCAACTTCCACGGTCCGCATCCATCTTCACAGCGGAATGTGTTGCCCTTCGGGAGGCGCTAACGGAGATCCTTTTGACTACCACCCCATACTCAATCATATTCACAGACTCTTTTAGCCTTGTAGATAACTTGTGTTCTGTTAAGAAATCATCAATAAATAATCACCTCATATATGATATTCTGAAATCTCTTTACGTGGCCTCTTCTCGTAAACTAGACATTACAGTCTGTTGGATTCCTTCCCATGTTGGTATAGCTGGAAACGAGCGTGCTGACGCTCTTGCTAAGCAGGCATGCAGCTGTAGTATTATCCCTCCTATGTTTGCTCTTCCTATTGCGGATTGCCAGAGAGTGACGAAACTTTCTGTCATGAGCGAGTGGAATGAATGTTACTCCAATTCTACTACTGGTTCCCATTATAGGAGTATTCAACCGTCTGTTCCTCGGTTTAACAAATGCAATCTTCCAAAGTTAAATGTTTCATTCCTGTGCAGACTCAGAATTGGTCACGTCATCTTAGCCGCACACCTTTTCAAAATTAATGTCGTGGGCTCCCCACTATGTGAATGTGGAGAAGATGCTGAAACTGTTGACCACATATTCTTCGGTTGTCCCCTTTTGCCGAACGAGGAATTCCTGAAGGACATCAGCGGGGTGTGCAAGACCTTGCCTATTAACATTCAATCGCTGTTAGCTCTGAATTCTCCGAAGGTGAATAACTTCATTGTAAAACACTTGAAGAAATATGATAAAAAGGTGTAACCGAGTTTTGGAATCATAAGTGTAATTTGTATTAAAGTCTCCCAAACGTGTTTTAAAAACGGGTTACTTGAAATCGGGAAATAAAAAATCCTTTTCATAACATTGATTAAAAAAAAAAATAAAAAAAAAAATAAAACATTTTGCCCGACTCTATGTTCCATTTAGTTTAATTTTGCCTGTAGTTCCTGGAATTGAATTGTATTTTTGAGTGTACCTACGGCCTGTATATAACTGTGCTGTGCGGTCAGAGAGATATTGTTGTATATATTCTGTGTTTGTCATACAATAGTTTTTTCATTGATGTTATATAAATAATATGTTTGTCGTACATGTTGAAGATATTGAAACATTTTATAACACTGCATTTAGTATTTGTTACCTAAATATAAAATACTATGATTCGTCACTCTCAGTGTAGAGAAATAAGTAAATAACCAAAATACTTGACAATGGCAAAATCACCCGCAGACGGGTGCGTGCCATATTTAAATAAGAAGAAGAAGAAGAAGAGATGAAGTAAAAAATAACACTGGGTATTTTAGAATAATATTTTATTTTTTAAATTTCCAACCAATAATCATCAATATGACAATACTTATTACGAATGATCTATGTAATAATTTAATATAATAAATAATGCATACAGTACCTAATACATGTTCCTATAATATCATAATAATTTCTACATATATATGTTTTACTTTTATTGATTACTTTTAACGAACATAATAAGAGCATGGGAGACTGGGAGAGCAGCAGACATTTAGGCCAAACTGTAAATATTTTGTTTATAATAAATCTGTAATGTGGTGCTGTGCTAGTGTCACCTATTTTTGTAATCGATATGTAAAATAAGTGAAGCAAGGGTTTCTACTGCCCGAGGCGGAAGTGAAATCCGCCACCCTCCTTATTTATGCATTAAATCCAATATCCGGTGGTGGATAGATGCAGTGTGCCCAAGACAGGAAGCTGTGGAGGACCAAAGGGGAGGCCTATGTCCAACAATGGACCTGAGTGGCTGCGGAAGAAGAAGAAATCCAATATACTCGAGAATTTACAGGAATCATAAAGAGCTTCTACTGCTACCGCCATCTGTGCCTGACACCCGAGTTTTATATTTTCTTCGCCACTATTCACATGCTAAGTTATATCTATACAATAGTTGCCATCTGTGCAAATCTGCCGAAAGCCAGGTTTTATATTTTCACCACCACTATTCATATGTTAGGTTATATCTATACTACCGCCATCTGTGCGAATCTGCCAAAAGCCAAGTCTTATATTTTCACCACCAGTATTCATATGTCAGGTAAAATCTATGCTACCGCCATCTGTGCAAATTTGTCGAAACCTAGGTTTTACATTTTCATCATCACTATTCACATGCCAGTTTATATCTATACTACTGCCATCTACACAAACTTGTGAAAAATATTTTTTCGTTTTATTATAAAGCTGTCCCCGCACCGTTCTAAATATCACATTAATTTTAGGCAGAGAGAATTATGTATCAAAAAACACAGAGCGTATATTGTTGATATTATGTAGGTGGATATGATATTACATATTACATTGACTTATTGGGATAAAGTGGTGTTATAGTGGTGGTGGTATGGCGTTGGAGGGACCAGAGTCAGAGATTAAGTTCGTGAAAGCTCAGGTATTGAAGTGCAGTAGCAGCATATGTGGTTAATCAAATAGAAAAACATATATAACAGGTTATTTTAGTCGCTCTTTTACGTTGGATTATGTTCGTTAAAAGCTGTCAATATTTAAAAATTATATGCTACAAGATATACATAGGAATATATACATAATTAATAAAAATAGGCAAAAAAGTCGTAATGATAACTAATGAAATGTACTCTTCAAAGTTGAATTTTGTGTTAGACGAGTTGTGAGTTACATTGATTGTGGAAAATATTCAAAGATTTTGTAGAGATGTCTGGCCTACCACATTAAATGCTACTACTATATTTGACTTTTTTCTATGCCACTATATTTCACTATCAAACTTTTTTGCTATACATTTGGCCAAATTAAAAGATGCTGCGTTGCAATATCCAAAGTTCAAAGTAATAATGAAATTGAATATCTCCAATATTCTCCAATGACATGAAGACATGAAAAAAGGTCTAATATACCTGCACCCAATAGACACAGATATTTGGCTGAAAAGTTATTCCAATAGAATAGCAGAATAGTGACAATGGTGTATAGAATTTAATAATCACTGACCAGCGGCAGAATATTTCCAGAATCTACCTCTCTTTTGCTGTAACAACAGTAGGTATATGCAGCGACCTAATTTATTTTGTCATTACCATACATTTTCTGATGAAAAAATATATGCATCACAATATACATAGATGAGGCAAAGTGTAAAGGCAAAGAAATTTGAAAATTGACGAGAAGTTCTGATAGTCTCGATTCACCTTTACAGCATAATCTCACATGGAGCACTAATCATTGGTCGATGCAGTGTGTCATGGTGTCATAATTTTGTGAACACATGTTGTTACAGATGCGCTAGTAATTAAACCGAAACTCTGAATTTTTCCAGTGCTGTTACACGTCTATTATCTAGATAAACAAATTTGATAAAACTACTACAGTTTATTTGGTCAACTATTGCACTGTCTCTCAAACCAGTTCTCACTGAATAAAAACACAAACAATAGAAGACAACATTCAAAATTTACTACGTTCAATTAGTCAAATAGTTCTGAATTGTTGGGATATTGGGACACTATAGTAAAATAAAAACCGTCATCAGTTGGCACTAGCGTAAACCATGGTTTTACCTATATTTAAAATACAAACTCTACTGATATCGACTGTACCAAAATCTCTCATGGTGAATATAAAACAGTTTTTGAAAGTAAAAATACAAAAATTATGGTTGAAATCCAAGAGCCATTGAGTGTTTATTTTCTTTTTGTTTGTGTTTTCTTGTGAATAAACAATAATATCCTATAATGATACCTAAGCACACACCCATCAGTATTTTACGAGTATATTTACACAAATTGATAGACTTAACACACACCCACCGAAGAATTTAGTAATAACGTTACAATTTTCATCCTAATATGATCTAGGCAAAGTACTACATATATTGTTTCAGTATTACTATATATGATTAGACTTCACCAACTGATGTCTCTAATATAAGGGGACAGTGTCCCCTTATATTAGAGGCAGAATTATGATGAATTCTTCGTGTGGAGCTCAATGGAAAAGAGCCGATGATCATACAGTAAAAAAAATCGGGAGAAAAAATAAATATAAAACAATCGCATAGATGTCTCTGATCTGGATTAGTTGCTGATAGTACAGTAAGGGATTTGAGACCATCACACTAACAAATAAAAGTGCAAAAAAGCTGAGAGTCACCCAGAGGGCCATGGAGCGAGCCATGCTGGGGATTAGTCTTAGAGACAGGATAAGGAACGAAGTAATCAGAACCAGAACAGGAGAGTTGAACATTATTGAAAGAGTCGCCACAATAAAATGGCAGTGGGCTGGTCATGTCGCCCGCAGCTCAGACAATAGATGGACAGAACGCCTCCTGTGCTGGCATCCTAGGACTACCACAAGAAACCCCAGACGACTACAGCTCCGATGGAGAGATGACATAGTGAAGTATGCCGGTGCAACATGGATGCAAGTGGCCCAAGATCGTTTGGCATGGAAAGGGATGGAGGAGGCCTACATCCAGGAGTGGATGACTACGGGCTGAAGAAGAAGAGTACAGTAAGTGTGTGTTAATCTACTATAAAAAATAATAACACTTAAATGATTTACAAATCTTCTAAAGATTTTATATTACTTTATAACAACAAAAAATAATCACAGAATTACATATTGCACACAAAATGATATTTCAATACTATGACAATAAATATTGCACAAACATCCTAAATGAAACGTCGACTTAATTAATAGAAATACGGAATAATTGAACTAAATGATATATATTATCCAATTCTAACATTACATACACAGTTTAAAGTAAAATGCAAAGACTTATATTTAGTTCACATTAATGTACCTATCCACGTTATGATTTTAATAGTCCGAGAGCCCGCTGCTTAATTTATGACGTATCTGTTTTTTGATCGAAATGTGGTACAAATGATAGCTTACCAATAGGGTTTTACATCGCACTAGGGTTGCCTATCAAAATCTTGCCGCAACCCCCCCTGCCCCCCCCCGAAAAGGTCTCTCTTCGCGGTTTTTCGCATTTTGTAGGAATATGGTAAGAGATAGAAGAAAGTAGTAAATGACAAAAATAATCCTTGCTAAATTCTCTACAAAAAATGTTAAGTCAATTTTTTCATAGGACTAGTAGTTTACCCGTAATGGCCGGTCGAAAAACAGGATATTTTTTGAAAAAAAAAAAAAATTTTTTTGATTTTTTTTCTTTAAATTTCTTCCACCCATTATCACTAACATTTTATGGAAAAAAAATTTTGGCTTGCGGCGCTATATGGCTGGTTATTTTATGAAAAACTAAATTTTAAGAATTTTCGTCACTGAGTTTTATTGCTATAACTCCTAAATTAATTGATGTATGAAAATGAGTTATAGCTTGTTTTGTAGCTAATACTATGGTAATTAATTCGTTTTTTGACTATTTTCCTGTAGCTCTTATCAATTTTCAACCAATTTAGTTTAAATTCATTTTTTTAGTTTTTTAAATGAATTTCGGTTTTGGACCGGCTATTGCGGGTAAACTGCTAGTTCTACGAAAAAAATGATTTAACATTTTTTGTAGAGAATTTAGCAAGGATTATTTTTGTCATTGACTACTTTCTCCTATCTCTTACCATATTCCTATAAAATGCGAAAAACCGCGAAGAGGGACCTTTTCGGGGGGGGCAGGGGGGGTTGCGGCAAGATTTTGATAGGCAACCCTAGTGCGATGTAATACCCTATTGGTAAGCTATCATTTATACCACAATTCGATCAAAAAACAGATACGTCATAAATTAAGCAGCGGGCTCTTGGACTATAAATTACGCGACTAGTGTTCCGAGGATTTTCACCCTCATCCTCTGGCATTTGACATCTATATTGAACACTAGTCTCGCATAACCGTCGATAGTATACAAGCCTGAACATACAAATAACATCACCTTGTATCGGTGACAAACACCTTGTCTCGGTGACAAACATTTGGACTACGGAATATTTTATCCCATTAATTTTCTCCCAACCTTGGTGACGTCATCATCGTCAAATGTCAGTTGAGCCAGCCTGTATGATAATACTATTGTGTTTGGCCTCGTTTAAACTCATTAATGTGGATTCTAAATATATGGTCTTTTCATTTTTACCTTAACAATGGACTTCCACCGTGTAGCGACAGTCAAAAACCTTGAGATTATTAGGCAGTTTATTTAGCAGGCTACTTTATCAACTGAACGGGAGGTCTAATGCAAAATCACATTCATATCTGGTTTCATACGCAGTAGTGGTGTAAACTGTAGTTTGTAAATTAAAAATGATTTCAAATCTCATTCTTATTTCTAAGTAACATCAAATACTTTATAACAATAGTAATACGTGCAGCTTCGTTCGATTTTTACAATTGCGATACTAGCGCTAAACAGGGCACAAATGCGGCGCGAGATGAAAGCTTTCGAAAGAGATCATCCGTTCAATACAAACTTCATACAAATCATTACTTTAAAAATAATAAAAAAATGAATGAATTATTTTCATACTTAAAAGAATTGGATGTATAAAACACGAGAAATATAAATCCTTTATTCATCTTTAAAAGGATATAACACTCATAAATGCCGATTAAATGCTGTGGGAGGATTTATAAACTGTTTGATTTTCCCGAGCTGTCCATACAATATCTATGGGGGGGATATTTACTTTCATTACGGTTCGCTAGATGACTCTAGTAACAGTATGATTGCTACTTTGTATGGAAAGTGTCAGAAGCTGCACGTATTACTATTGTCATAAAGTATTTGGTAACATGCAGTAATATTAAAAACATTAATTAGATCAGAACAAATAACGAATTTATAAGGTAAGTCTATCGTTTACAGCTTAATTGAGATCAATGTGAGTAATATTCATATAGGCCTCTACTCAGTGTCATAAGAAAGTGAAGAAGTCAATAAGTTTAAAGATTAAATTAGTTTACTTTTTGCAGTAGGTACAAATAACGTCGTCTGTATGACATGATAGATTTTTTTCTGGTATGATGTAAAACACCTTTATTATTTCGCTAAACTGCAGAAACACATATTTTTTAACAATCACTATTAATATAGGTAGTTCACAAAAACAGTTTATATACATGCTATTTCTAAAATGCATTCAATGCGTTTCAATGTTATGGCCTATATGAAATATTTGTTTAATAAACGATTTGCATCATGCTGAGAAAAATAAATTCTACGAACAGAAATGTAGATTTACAAAAACCCATATTGGTCGAGCATAAAAATTAAAACTATAGAATATGGCGTAGTGAGTGTAATAGTACTTAGAACATCAATAATGATCAACTTGTGATGGATCAAAGAGATAACATGGTAGTACTTAATATATTATGTCGCTGTGATGGATTCTAGTCAGCGACATAATATATGTATTAGTTTTAACGGTATTTAGGACTAAAACGATAGTTTTAAAGATGTTTTAGTTTTTATTATTGATATATTGTTAATAGTGTGAGTTTTGCGACTCTAAAATACCAAAAAGTGCCGAGCGTGAAATTGCGTCACTTCCATTCTATTGAAAGTACACAGAATCAGACCTCTAGTACTTAATATTTTATCTCTTTGATTCTAGTTGATAAAGAGCCATCTACATATGAGTATAATAAGTAATGTACATTATTTTTTCTCAGTGAATGCAACTTATCTAGTGTAAACACAATAATATTAAGCAGGGCTGCACTAATATAAAATTATTCAATGTTATTTGTAGGTATTTGTGCAAAGGTTAAAAAGTACATTATAATTATTATTAGAAACACATTTAAAGCATTGTATGGAAACCTAGAAATTATTACATTGAGCTTTTTTTGTTAAACAAACAAACTATATATTTTGTAAACTATAAACAATCTAATATCAGTTAGTTATTATTACTATATTGAATTTACAACAATTGGGCAATAACAGGTTTTGATAAGCACATGTGTTCAGCCCCTCGGACTGGCAGTCTGTTGAGGCAGAAGTGTCGAATCATCTCGGGGATATTATCGAAAGGTCGGCTAAACTGTCCCAGAATATATTTACCGTTCTCGTCGGATCTCTGTATTCTCATGTGCATGAAACCACGGGCAGACCTGAAAGGAAAATACAATAATGAAATAGCCTGTATTAAAAACAGAAAATCAGACCTGGAGAGTAGATATTGGATATAAATGAAACAAATAAAATAATCCCAAAAATTCCGCCACACATTTTATACTTTTTTATTTATTATATTGTGAACACTAGCGGATCCAGGGGAGGCGCTAGGGGGCTGAAGCCCCCCCCCCCAAACCATGAGTGACTGTACTTTATATGCAACAAATCTAGGGGTTTCAGCCCCTTTGCCCCCCCCCCCCCCCCCCCAAAACGTTGAGTGACAGTACTTTTTACCCTGTGACGACATTCAGCCCCCCCCCCCCCAAAATTGAATCCTGGATCCGCCACTGATTGTGAATAATGTTTTCAGTCTTCACATCACTATAAGAAGTTTCGGATATATTTTTTTTATGTTTATTCTCAGAAAAAAATATTTGAAAATATATCGTGCAACATCAAACAGATGTACAAACAAAAATTATTTAATCGCACCGGACGAATCTGCATAATGCGTGCTTGTGTCCGAAAAAAGCCAATACATATAGTAATAAATTGAAACAAACTGGAAGAAATATGCATTTCACATACTTTAAACTTAGTGAATAGTCTTTCCGTGTAGATTCACTATTCCTAACAAGAAACCCTCCTTCTGTGGAAGTCCTGAGAACGGCTTCAGCTTCTAATCTTGTCATGGCTCCATGGTACCACCTAAAAAATCAATAAAATTCAGTGTAAACTTCAAAATATTCCAATCTAGGTTATTATTATCCATTTATTTCCTTAATGAAAGGGACGAGTATCATATTTCATAAAATGTGTGAAAATAATTTGATTAGGTACTTCGATAAATAATCAAAAGTATTTCATTCACAGCGGCGTAAAGGTCTAAAATCACATACACAATCACATGATCAAATGTTGAAAACAACATTGTTTGTTTTTACTTTTGATCATGCGATTGGTGCAGCCATTCACTAGATTATATGTACAACAAAGATTTTTTTCTTTGCGACTGTTAGGAAATGAGTTGCTGTCTTTGAAAATATTTTCAGAGGTATTTTTCCCATTTTTTAGGAATCTATACAAGATTTAAAAGATCTGTTACGGTTATTCACTAGAAGAAGGTTCAATGTATTTACTCTATTTTTTACAAAGCATATATTTCGTAAGGTTGTCAAGGTCCAAGGTCTGAAAGATCTCTTTATATTTAAATGACGATATGTCTATTCCTAAGACAAAACTTACCCTTGCCTATCCAAAGGTAATGTTGTGTCCACCACATCAGCAAGCACAGGCACTGCAGCAGCTCCCAAGTTGAGGGCTAATCCACGGCTACCTTCTGTAGTAGAAGTCACTGGAGGACCTTTATCTTCTAAGTTGAGGGTCAAGTTGGGACGTCCATTTGCTGAAAATTAAGAAAAACAACAATTATGTAAGTAAAATTAGGTACACTATGAACACAGTATAAATTTATATAAGTATGGCTTGTTCAATTAATTGTTCCTTGCAAAGAGTCCCAGTTTGTATTTCAAGGCTGGCAAATACGAGTATATTTTCTGAACTAATCACAAGCTACATATGTTTACTGTGATGTTTATGTTCACAATACTGAAAAAATATATTTGACTTTGTATTTACAATTCCAGTTCTTCAAAAAAACATGTTTTGTGTCAGTACCAACAATATACAAAACCCATCTGAACACGTCCTTTCTCCTCTCCTCTTATAAGGAGATTTTATGCAAATACGTTCACTTGTGCAAGGCATAGATGTTCCCTCAAGGAATGTTAAAGGATGAAGAAATACTGTGGGCAACACACCAACAACATTATATTTATTCTAAAATCCCACTTTTCTCATATATAGTGTATTAATAAAGTGATATATAAATATTTTTTCACATATCTACAATGATTTGAGAGTCTAAAAGTAAACAGGAGTTAAACGGGGATGAATTCCAATGTTTAATAAAAAAATAGAAAAGCTTGGAAACATTTTTCATTTTCAATAAAGATTACTTCTATAATGTGACAGGTAAAAAGACATATTGTGTTGTGAGATACAGGGTAGGCACTAGGCAGGTAGATTTTCAGTTCTGTAGTACCAGTAGATGTAGGTAGAAAATAAGATTAAGTGAACTTGGGGAGAATAAGGGTCGGGGTGTTTTGTTAGGTACTTCTCAAATTCACACAAAAAGTGCATATATTTGTTTTCAATCTAATCCCACAAAAGTGAAAATCAAAGTAAATTACAGAGTATATAACTGTTAATTTTACTTATTGATTAGGTACAGTTCCATATCATCGCGCAATTATTTATCACTACTGCTTCGACCTTTAAAATCCCGTAATAAAGCAATGAGATGTCACAGATTCAGAGCAGTATTAAAGAGAAACCCAATTATGGATGACTAAGGAATATCTGCTGTCATCAAAACTTCTCAAACAAACTTCGGGCCTTTCTTAAAACTACAAATAAGCAATGCGCATGAGTATTCTGTTTTTTCAAAAAGTGTTGAGGACAAATACTTTAAAAGTATGAAATATTAAAAAAAAAATCACTAACACACACATGGATTAGCAAATCTCCAATTCCCAAGGTGTCAAAGGATTCAAAAACTAACAAGAAATCCTTGCGACTTTTCCTTACAGAGATTAAATCACATCCATCTTAATCAGAGAAACATTAGTGTAGAGGAGGTAATTGTAGGTGGCAGTTCCATTAGAAAAATACTGCTAGACTAGTCTGATGGATTGAGAAACTATAAATTAACCCTATACACATTATAGTCCCCTAATACCTCATCAATAACTTTTACTCTTGGTAAGAACATATTGTTAGATTTTGTTTTGACAGCTGAAATAATTCATCAAACTCGAGTTGTAAGTCCTTTGGGATTCAATGATGAATTCAGCATCTTTATTATTTTATTTGATTGCGTCACCTTTAAATTTAGTTCAATGGTTAGAAACAGAGAATTAGTATTATTCTGATAACATAAATAATCTACAGTATTATTATTATTTTTTTTTTAACGCGGAGGCATGACTTTGCCAACACACTTCTCAGTATTATCAGCCAGAAGAGTCTACATATTATCATTCATGATTCACATATAAACTCATCAGCCTAATACTGGGAAAAATTCACCTATCCAGATATCACGGATATCACAGGATTAGGCTCAGATGCGCCTAAAATACAAGCATTGTGCTTGAAATATCAGTATTTAGGAATCGTCTTACAATATTGCAAGTATTAATTATGACCGATTTTTGCATCTTTATGTATAAATTTTCCAGTAAATCTAATTTTTTTAAATTGTTTATTAGCGATTTTGGTATTATACCTGTAGCTGATAATACTAATGGGATTATATATACCGACCTAGAATGCCAAATATTTTTTATTTCACCTGCTAATTCTCTATATTTACGAATTTTTTCTGCGACGGTTGTTTGAATATTAAATGTATTTGGTACAGCGATGTCAATTAAATAAGTAATTTATATTTCTTATTTTATATTATTATTATATTATTTATCTTATCTTATTTTACCTTGAGGTTTTTCAGCATCCTGCACACTGTGACTAGACGAAGCTTGGGAGCCTCCACTACTTGCGGGACTCGAGGATGCCGGCGCTCTCAGTCTTCTTCTCAGTTTAGGCATATCAAATGGTAAATCTCTTAGATCAACAGACGTGGCACTTCCCGATGTACAAGCATCTTGATTTGCCGCTCTTCTACGCCGTAGCTTTGGCATATCGAATGGTAAATCAGAAAAATCCATTTGACCATTATTTGCATCAACCGCTATACTACTCGTGCTGTTCTTATCAGCAGGTGCTTGATTTAGTTTCAGAAACCCTAAAAATGCATTTCTAGACTTGATTCCTTCGCGAGAGTGAATTGATATGCCACTATCCGATCCTTGAATTTCTATTTCTCCTGCAGTGGCATGCTGGAATGCCAAGTTCAACAGATTTTTATTGATTGGAGGCCTTCTCTTGAATTTGACATTTGTATTATTATCTCCACTCCCTTGGAGATTAGTAGAAACATTTTCGTTGTCTTCTGGTGACACTTTCTGTGAGTTATTATTTTTATTATTTTCGGAAGTCTCCGACGCTGGTTCTTGCGAAGATTTATCGGATATAGGACTTAAAATATGTAATTTATTAGCGTGATGTGAGATAAAGCCTCCTAAAGAATTATTATGATGAAGATTAGGGAATCGACTATTATTTCCAGAATCAGAACTATGTGAACTTAATGAAGATGAATGTCTACTATCAGAACTAGAAGTACTTCTATTTCCTTCGCTAGTACTACTTCTAAGAGACTCCATACTTCCGCCACTACTACTGGTAGCCATACTCTCTGTACTCGAATATTTATGTCGTCTTCTGTTTGCGGGTCTTCCTTTAAATTCGAGAATAGGGCCGGACTCCTTAACCCCTCGGTATCGATGCATTTCCGGTGTGTCCGTATCAGATGCGGGTCGGCCCTTAATCTCTAAAAAAAGCCCGTTATTTAACCTTACTCCTCCTTTGGTTTCAGATACTCTTTCTTGTGTATCCTGAATCATATTTCTTACTCTATTTCCACATTCGTATTCAGAAGCATTATTGTTAGTTCTTTCTTTAATCTCAATGATGCTGCCTTCACTGGTTGCTGGAGAGTCCCTAGCTCGTAATGATTTTACTGGCAGCCGTAAGTCTTTTAATCGTGGATGCGCAGGTTGGGAAGGTAAATTCGGTGCACTCTTTATACTATTCATTGCGTGATTATCTTTAGTTTGTTGGAACTTAGTTGGTAAAGGCGCTGTGGACGGAGGTGACGGAGTGTATCCCCTCAAAGGGAGATGGGAGACGGAAGGATCTTTCTCATCAGCACCATTTATTCCTAAATTTTCCATTTCCTCTGATAACATAGAACCTACACTATTTTCAATTTGATTACGATTTGGCACATTCTTTGGACGTCTATTGTTTTCTGATCTGGGGTGTGGTTTACGCCGACTTTTTTCACAAATGCTAGAGATAGGATCAACTGTAGAAGATGAGGAAGAAGCGAAAGTATCGATCCCAAGAACACGGCCATCGCTAGTCAGCTGTAGAAGTAATGGGTGATTGCTGACTCTATCAACATCATCCAAGTCATCATCAGATCGAGCAACTTTACTATCAAAAGCCGTCTCGTACAATCGACGCGCTCTGGCAGTCATTTCGGGACCTAAATAAAAAACTGTGCGTGGAAGATCGTCAGGAAGACGGCAAGCGCATCCACGACCTGGGGGCATGGAGCAGACTGACTCTTCGGAGGAACTTCCTTCCTCCCCTTCAGCTTCGTGTAGAAAGAGTCCGTCTTCAGTAAACGAAAAGCGCTTATTGGATTGCGACTGGTGTTTGACCGCTGCTGTATCTAAGCTCGCGGACTTGCCACACCGTAAAAGATCTCCGTAATAATAAGGAGACGGCTGCCGGAGCGAGCTAGTTTTTCCTCCTGGGACATTAGCGTATTGGTGTTCAATATTTTTATTGCGTTTATTGTGTATTTTCTTAGGCTGAGCGTAGCGAGGTGGACGCCTGGGTCCTGGAGGAAGAGTTGGTGCCCTCCCACTTAAAGAGGGCGCTAAACTCAACTCGGATGACGATGCCTCGCCGGACGATCCATCTGAAATGAACAGAAACACAAAACATTAATAACAATTCATCTATACAAAATTCCTATGCATACTTTAAGAAGAAGGTGTGAACAAAACTGAGAAATTTGGTAAGGCCGGTTAAGCATATCATCCTCAAATTATCACCCGATAAGAGTTAGGAGCGAAATATATTTCTGAATAAAAATCTACAAGTTTCATTATTTTTTAACAAAATCGGAAACAGGATTTTCCTGGCAGGAACAATAGTGTGAAGGTATACAGGAATTAGTCCCTTAGGCATCGTATTTTTAATCCAAAATATTATAATAGTAACATCCCAATGGGGGAGTCACCCCCTTTTCATACAATTGCTTGCAACGTGTCATTCCGCGATAAAAAAATACGTTTTTTTTACAATATTGTTAAAAGTTCCCTGTCAGAGCCAGCTGTAAATAGACACATTGTAATTCGATGAAAAAACATCATATAGTCTTCTCTGGCATCAGCGGAGGAAGCATGAAAATCAAACTTTGAGTGATCCCCGCACATAACTGTTTTCATACATATTATCTATAAAACACGGTATTCCCGTGTCTGGGGTGACCAGCGACAGGTATACGTATGAACATTACCTTATCAAAATTGAACGACACATAACGCCAGTATTTTCATAAAGTACATAATTTATCCATACATTCTCATTGACGTTCCAAGTATCTCGTATATTTTCTCTGAAAGGCTTAAGGATCTTGTTCTTTCTTCGGTCCCCTTCTGTTTCTAAAAACTCTAAAACCCGAGAATGTAAGCAGGTGTGGGGCACTCGAGAAATAACTGACGGAATCAGTAAGACAGACTGTGGATGGACTGGTCGGAGGTCTCAGAAACTCCGAGTACAGAGATTTCGGGCGAAGATATGTGGATCCTTCCGGCTAACCCTGAGGCCGTCTGTGTAACTTTGAGCTGAAAGAGCGAATGAAAAGGCGCCTCTGGCGTCTGTGTTATTCTGGTGTGCGGAGGAACCTTCAATATACATATGTGTATCCTTTGAGCCCCCGATCCAGTCAATGTAGTAGATGAATATAGAAAGTTGTTTTTTATAACTTTATGTTTTAATAGTCTTTGAAAGCTCTAATTACTACGAGCATTTAAGCAGATTGTTAAAGTTTTATTTGACAACAAATGAAAATTATTCATAAGGTAATTTTATACCTTTTTTTTTCATAAAAAAAAACATGCCGTAATGTAGTACTGCTATGGAATTAGGGACGCTTACGAGTATAATGGTATATTTTAAACCATCATTGTGCTTTTGGAGAATCAAAAATAAAGTGGCATCGAATTTTTTTCACTTTTCGCACGTCATCTTATATATCTATTATTATATCTGATACCAACATACAGCACAGCTTCGGAGCATCACAAAATTATCATTCAGAATATGTTGTGAAGATTTTTGCTGAATTTTTTACTTTGTATTTCGATTACCTAATTAATTTTGGTGCGATAGATATTTCACAAAGAGTACCTAGTCGAGGCCTTTTTACGGTAAAATTAACATTCGAAGTCGTCCAAAAAAAATACAGCGAAAATTGATAAATATATAACAATTAAAAAAATAAATAAATAAATGTAAGTACCTTTATGTATTTTGTTCACCTTAAGTATTAAAATGTCGCGATGTGTTGGCCCCAAGCTAAAAGCTTGCTTCTCAAAATACATAACACATCGTCAGCACCGAGATTCGAATTCCTGATTAAAAGTTCGCGCTCCAAACAACTGCACAAACCATGTTCATTAACACAGCTTAAAATAAATAAACGATGATATTATGTGCTATAACAAATATGCCACAACCCTATCGAGCAGGGTAAACACAATGAGCTTTTTTTTAAAACCCTTTTCGAGAATACAAATGCCTTTTTTTTTAACCCTCCGCCGCGTGTGTAGAGAAATGTTTCAGACAGATGAGTTGTTCGTATGCTCGACTAGCCTATGCCTACTCATAATAATTTACAATGGAAGGGTTAACATAAAAGGAAATACATAACAATTACAAAGTTAATAGTTTTTGCGTCCCCGGATATACGAGTAGGTACATATTCGTTGCGATGGCTTTTAATACACATATCCTTGAAGTTGTTTGCAAGCTTTCGAAACCTCATGGAACACCATCTTCAGGTAATTCGACATAACTCCTTTGAGTTTAGGTAATTTATTATACAAACAATATCTTTTATGAAATAGGTACGGAATTTCAAAACGACTTTTAAAATCAGTCATACAGAAATTTCCCAACTCTAAGGGAAAATATTTTATGAATGAATATTTTTTCACAAAACCATAATTCTATTTGTTTACCGCCAATAGAAATTTTATATTATGAAGTTTTTTTATACATTTTCATAAATGCAGTAGGTTTTTATAAATACTTCCATACCAAAGCTTTCATCCCCTACACATAGAGTGGAAAGAACCCTTGGTAAAGAAAAATTTATACACATTATTATTAGTTGTTGCTTTATAGCAATAGGAATGTGGAAAAATAAATCATGAAGCTCAATGAATCCAATATTAAATTAAAAGAGGGAAAGAACAAATTCTCTTTTCGAAATATTTCAAACCAAAGTATGCAGCATGCGAAAACAATTCTATTCACATTTAGGTGCATAGTGCAGTTTCCAAACACATTCTAGACTGTAGTATACCTAAAATTTATTCAAAATTAAGTTTTTTCTTATTTTTGAATGGATAAGGTTTTTTATGAATTTTATAAAAGGACCCACGAATGAATCAGTAGGCAGAAGATAGCTAGAAAGACCTAAAGCATTGAGTGATAGACTAATACGCAATCCGAGAACTGAGGTGGTATGACTGAATTTAGGCATGATTGCTAGAGTCAGGACTCAGGAATGCTTGGGAAACCACTGTTTAGGAATTTGAACGGCAACTTTGCGCTTGACGACGTATTTTATATTTTAACTGATGGAAATCACACTTTCTCATTTTTTATAATATTTTTGCACAATCGTTTGTCAACAAATCTTTTTGATAAATTTCTAATTAAACCATTTGTCCTTTGAAGCTGAATTCCTCTTAATTAGTCTTCATGATGAAAGAAAAAATATTTGAACGAACGATGATTTACGACAAATTCTAAAATTTTTTCATTGTCTTTCATCGTAATAGAAGATATGAACAAAATATTAGATTCTCATGCTAAAATTAATTTATGTCTACCATTGAGAAAATAATTAATGGAGTAATTAACGTTACATGTTCAATTCACTTCTATTTACTATTACACGATGTGACGGGAAAATTACCGCCGGTGATGCGTGCTTGAATTGAAGGGGAGAGGAATTACAGATACATTATTATCTACTATAGTACTTGCCAGTCTCTTAGTATAGTACCTACTACGATTTAACAATAAATACCTCCTATATATTTAGCATTTACCCTTTTCCACACATATTCTACTAGTTCTAGTTGAATTATTTATCAGGGAAACAGAAAACGACAGGATGTATTCCTACATCAATCAACCTACCTCTTTTTACAGGTACCTTTAATCAATTTATACCTACGTACATTAATGAACAAATTCAACGTTCGTCTAACAAAATAAAATTGATAAATTTAGGTATTAAATAAATGTATCAGGATTCCAGAAGGCGTCACAGATTGCAATTTAAATCGTATCAAATGTAATTAAGCACCACCACTTCAGAACATAATCTATCGGGAGGTGGGTAGGGTAGGTGATACCAACCTGGCAATATGATGTAGGAGGAGGCGAGCAGTGTCCGCCCTCGGGGTGAAAGCGGTGACTAATCTCTACAGAGTTCACGCATGAAATTACACCTGATTATATTAAGCGCTTAATTTCATCTACTAACTACTTCCTCACGTCATTTATGTTTTCCTGGTATTTTTTTTTCTGGAGATAAAATATTTCACGGATATTTTTTAAGGAAAATTAACAAATTCACGTGTTTAATCTTTTTTTATATTTTGGAGGGTAAGAATTAAACATACCTAGGTAGGTTTTTAGGTAGGTTTAGGTAGGTTTTTATTACCTTATTTTGTTGCCAAAGGAAAGATGTGGGGCACGGAGCACAGATTATATTATACGTACAGTTATACTAAAGTATGATCAAACTTATTTCTTTAGAACTACGCATGCATATTACACGACTGTATGGAAGCACCCTTAGACACATTGGAACAAATAATAACATCGCCTTTAGTAGCGGAAAATCCTCATAACATTCAGTATAATGTAGCAAGTTATATCGCAGTAGTATCCATAAAGAAAATTGTTTACATGTACTACATACAAGTATCCATACACTTTCATTACTTATGCCGTATATTAAAAGAACACAAAGTTGGGTCACATTTTGTTCAGCCAACTTCTTTCGACGTATTATTCCATCAGTATCGTATTTCACCTTCATTTTACCTCACCTAATCTAGATAGCTTTTATACAGTCAGATTGAGAATTTAGTATGGTAAAAGAAAGTGTAAAATGTTTCAGTAGACGTATAAGTTCGTATGTAAAACTTCACTGTGTTGCCTTGAAAGAGCAAAGTGGTTACCTAATATTACTTTCGTTTCTTACATCACAGAAACGAATTCCTCTTGGTTCCTATATTTACATACCTGTACCTATTACAAGGGGTAGAATCGCAGCATTGCTAGAAGTTCATGGTTCATGAAGTGATTTTTTAATTCATTTGGCTCAGTCCAATTTAGAAGGTAGTTACCTCATTTAAGAGTTGAATAATAAGATTTAAGAAAATCGCATAATCACAGGTATTACGAATTCCATAAATATGTACTTTCAAGTTTCACCAATTATTTGTCAAAAAGTATAGATTATTTCGGGGGAAGAAAGATGGACCTTGTCATAGGTAGTTAGTTATATTGCAATGGTATAACGAATAACGACGATATAACGATCGTTACTGTGGTGAAGATACACCACTAAACGACCGTTATCTGCCACTGCTGCGGAAAATGGACAATAGTCGTAACTAGAGGGGAAATTTGGGCAGTGGAATATATACATTCTTGATGATCGTCTATATGAAGGAAGATATATTTGCGACCGTTGTCTATACAGATTGGATATAATATGGTACTAATATAGTTTTATTTATCCACACGACCCTACCATCTCAACTTGTTCACTGGTTAAAATTCACTATAATATTGTAGCGATCAAAAAATAGAATGCAAGATCCATTCATACTCGTAATAATGTAGAGGGTATTTTAAAACGTCGTCGCTAAGGCGACAATCTCATTTGCTAAACCAAATACTTATTTTATGCGTAGGTAGGTATTATCTAATAATAAAGAACCCTAAGAAAATGTTGTGTCATCAAAACCCTCATACTGTAATAATATAGAATACCATCTAAAACGCACGCAGTGTAAATAATATTGTTGTCATTAGGTAATAGACTCTCTATAAGTACGTACACTCGTATAGTGCGAAGTGATGAAAAATAAATAAAAATAGAGCGGTTAACCGGTGTACCGAATTACCGGATGATGTAGCCTATCATCTTGTAATGAAAGGCTTAAGTTTAGTATGTTGTACTCGTAGCATACTAAAATGATCGACCTATCGATTCTACGGTTAAGCGGTTTACCGACCTAATTTTTTACATCAAGCATCTTTTTTTTTTCTTACATCAATCGTTTTTTCTACCCCGTATTACTTAGGTGGTGTTCTAGAGATGAGCAAGTAGACCTTTAGAAAATTAAAAAAGTACAATTGTCTCGCTTGGCCCAGAGTTTGCTTAATCGTACACTATCGATGAAATCTAAATCTATAAAAGTCCCTGACTCGAATGAAAAACGACAGATTTTATTATTCATTATTTACATACATTATGATTTGAGAAGATGCTATACATTTATAATAATATAGTTAGTAATGTTCACTACGATAAACTTCTCCAAATAAAAGATAAATTTATACTAGGGATGTTGAAAGGATGGACCCGACAAGAATTCCTACGCTCATCATGCAAGAGATCCCTGAAAGACGCCGACCACCGAGACGTCCACCGAAAAGATGGAGAGAGAGTTGGACCTCTTCATCACAAGAACGACATTTGAGCCCTGAATAAACAGATCCAAGATCTACTAAAAGAGGAAGAGGAAGATCTTATTATTACGGTTAACCGATTTTCTAACCGGATTAGAATATATTATATAAATCGTTAAATCTGATGTTCTTCTTAGTACATATTACATAAACGTCGGATAAAAAAAATAAGATAGAAATGGCCTAAACTGGGGCTTATGTACTTGTTTATGTGTAATGACACCTCATTACTGGATAACCGCGGGGTCTTTACCAGAAGCGTTTCTGCTAACGAGGAATATTAGGATTATAGTAGAGAAACACGAGAAGGAATATTAAAGGGACAAACATTTCAGCAAATGAATCCAATACTTTTAATAAAGGTCTTAATATTTACCGTCATGGACTACCTTCTCAGAAAATCCACGGGGAACTCAGGGGGAGTGCCGTTATTGCAAAGACCTGCCAACGAAACAAACGTGGGAACTCTACACGATCTAGAATATGCGGATGATCTCGCCCTATTCGACACGTCTGTGGGTGGACTACAGCACAGCACTACAATGCTCTACAACAACGCGACACGCCTTGGCCTCAAGGTCAACACTGGCAAAACTGAGTACATCTGTAACGATGCATGTCCGGATAGGGTCACAGCTATGATTGTCAACGGCAATCAAATCTCCCAGGTAAACAAATTCAAATACCTGGGCGCCACCATCACCCCGGCAGGTGACCTCCGGACAGAACTGCCCATTCGCATCGGAGCTGCCAGTGGGGCATTCAACAACATGGACAAGATCTGGAAGGCATCCGGGTTTAGTATCCAGACAAAACGCCGCCTATTCAACGCCTGTGTGATCCCTGTCCTCCTCTACGGCTGCGAGTCATGGCACTTAACCAAGGCTCAAGAGCGTAAGATACTCAGCTTTGAGAATAGGTGTCTTAGGAGGATACTGGGTATCACATGGCAAGAACGTAAAACCAACGAATACGTTCGACGGCGTTCCCAGCAACGATCAATCCTGTCAGTAATACAGGAAAGACGTTGGTCGTGGCTGGGCCATGTTTTGCGAATGCCCAACGACAGCTGGCCAAAGAGAGCGCTGTTTTTCCACCCACAGGGGTCCCGACGCCCCGGAAGACCCTCTTTCACAGTGCACCGTTCCTATGACAACGAGATCAGAGCGTTAGGAATGACGTGGAGAGAGGTAATATCACTCGCACAAAATCGCTCTGAATGGAGACGCCTGGTAGCCTCCCTGTGCTCCCGAATGGAGACATAAAGGGCGTAGTAGTAGTAGTAGTAGTAATATTTAAACAGCAAAATGCCTACTTGTTTAAATTTTGTCAAATCATTTAAGTCATTTTAGAGGCGCAAGTAAGAGTCACCATACACGGTTGAGGAAAATTTAAATAATATAGGAGTGTGGCAGGAGCAAGTACCTATGCAGTGTTTCTATGATGATGATAATAACTTATCGGCGCCGTTTAAAGGTACTCCATCTCAAGGGCGGGGGAAGCTAGTCTTGAAACTCGTAGTTTTCAGCTTGCTCCTAAAGATGGTGATGGGCTGGTCTTTTCGGAGTTCGTCCGACAATCTATTCCAGGTAATTCATCCATCTGGTAGGGCAATCTGGCGTTCTGTCCTCTCACCTATTCTGCACGGAAGGCAGCGTGAAGAAATGCATAAGTATTCGGCCAGGACTGTTTATATGGCATAATGGCGTAATACTCAACGTAGGAAGAAAACCGTTAATAGATCAAGCCAGCGTTTGTTGGGCAACGATTTTGGAGAGCTAAATGTCAGTAATTGTGAAGCCTGGATATGATTTGTTGTACAAAATTTCTAAAAATCTGATTAATGGATTTGTTCGTGTTTCTATTCTTTATTTTTTCTATATTTGACGGGAAAAACTCATCAGAAAATAATATATTGTCTAACCTGTTCGCCTCGGGTCATGTTTTTCCACAACATAAACGAAAAAAACATAATAAAATATCAGGTACTGCCATCCTATTAGACATTTTCAATTTATAACGGATTATTTGTACTTATGGATCAACTCTATTAAAATTCATTGAAAGAGAAAGATAATGCAATTGAAATTTATTGTTTCTGCTTCAAAGAGTTAGTTTAAGCACTAGTCAAGCAGAGATTAGAAACATTCTACATACTAGCCTGCAGTCTATTGCATATTAGATACCACGTATAATTGAGCATATCCAAAGCAGGAATGGTTTAGTTTAGTTATGTAATACAATTATTTTCCGCTAGGTGTGACCAGGTGTGACTTATCATGGGACGCTTACCGTAGAATCTGATGAACTGGCAAACACCATAACAAATACTACGTACCTACTTCACTTCTATGTAAGTTAGTTATTTTAGATTAGTTACTCCAGCTCATAAAACACATACCTATTTACTCAGCATCATGACATTTACTGCCAACTCTATTACTCCTGAACTACCAAAAAATCTAAATCCTTTGGTACTGGAAGGATGTTATACATAATCGCACAAATTTATATGCAACTAGCTGAGTTACCCGTACTTCGCAAAGGTAAATCTTAATGGTGAAGTAAATCGACAGTATGACACATACACACACATATGTACAATGTACATCCATCAATGTTCTTAAAATCTACCTTACGATCTGAATTTATTTTCCAATGCCTTTTCATACCACACACGACCCCACACAATGTTTGGATCCCTAGCTTCATCAGGAAAATTTCTCGGATGATTCCGCTTTTCCAGAAGTTTCTACTATACAGTATTCGTTTCCAGATAGAAAAGCATTCGTATACCAAGTTTGGTCGAAATTGCTCCAGGCGTTGCAGAGTCATGGTGGAACAAACATACCCACATACATACATACATCCATTTTTATTATGTGTATAAGATATAGGTATACTGCATTGTAAAATATGCGCGAAATAATTTGGGTATAAGTTCATATTCACAGAAAAACTGTTTGTACTATATTAAAAGTTGTGTCTTATTCGTCCCGTAGTAGGTATATTAGGTTATGTCGGTATTATAAGAAATGATTGCGGTTACGACATTATCATAATATTGCCATACTTCCTCATACATTCGGTATACCTTGTACCTACTTATTATGAAACGGAGATCTAAATATTGCTTAGTCTCACCGCACCCTGCGTGTTCTTGATAGGTATTAGATATAAACTACCCTACTTGTTATATGCAGACATGAAAGGGTTAGCAGACTCGTACAAGCATAACACTATAATAGAAATACGTGTGTGAATTTGATATAATGTCTACTTTCGTAAAACATAACGAATGTGTTGTTATGATATAAATAGTATATAATAATAAAATGAAAGATATACTTCTTATACCATAATGTAAGATTTTGCTTTTGCAATAAGTCCGCCCTTTAGCACACTAATATTGGCTTGTTTTGTAACTCTACAATCTACATGATTTTCGGCTAATGAATATTTTTATTTATTTTATTTACATATAAGACCGATCTCTTTTTTTTATATTCCTTACTTTTTTTATAAAGTTTTGATACCTCTATTTGTTTTCTCTTACAATGCCTCTCTTTTTAGACAATTCAGAAGACAATCATCTTTATCTTGTTTCAAACACCATATATTTTTTTTATTGTAACCCATATTGAAATTCTTTAACTCTCTTATTTTCTGACGCCAAACGATAATAATGATAATTTCCTTAAATATATTTTATCAAGGAAAAACTAGGTTTATTTATTAGATGCAATATTCGTACATAACATATAATTATTTTGCAATCGTATCTTGTTTTTTCTATGTATTTAATGTTGAATTTTTGTTTCCATTGTGTATCCAGTAATACTGTAACTAACGTTGTGGTACTTGGTTGGTTGTAAAAGATCGCCTTGGCAAGAAACCCGACACATGGCGGTGTTATCACTGTTGGTAAAAAAATATATTTCCTAAATGAAAAAACGTATTTCAATGGAAAAACGATACTTCCCAGCTTTTATATGCAACATGTTATTGTAGTTAATCAAATATGTACCACACTTTTATACTGCGTAGAGATTGATGGATCAAAGAACCGTAGGAAATATTTGCAAATCTGAAAGTACAAAAATATCAAATACAACGCTATCCTCATACATATCGTAATAATATTAAGTTTCTCATATAAAAGCAATAAATTTATTCAAATTCAATAACATTTCCATATTATTTTCTTTGAAGCTCCATACAAGCTGTATATTATGAATAATTTTTCAATCACAGCACATATTTTGATTCTCATTCGCATACATAACGATTGATGCTTGATATACATGTAGGTACGTATGTTAAAAAACTGATCGAATATTATTCGAAAACGTACCACAAAATGGCGTCAAAATTATTCTAAATAAGTACCAGTACTTACGCAACTATATAAATGTATGTAGGTAGACACGTAGATATTATGTACATAATAAAACGTATCTATGCATTTTAAATTTTGGGCTATTTAGATACATTGTTGCTGATTACCTTGACTTCATTTTGTTTTTCTTTTTTCACTGACTGTTAACATACAATTTATCGAATTACCTGAACTCTCATTATGAATATCGTTTTGTCTGTAATAGGGCATTACTTGAACTTGATATGTATTGTTTTTTGTATAGTTTGTGTTTATATGTGGGTGATGTTTGTTTGTGTGCCTGAATAAATAAATAAATACTGAGCAAAATAACACCACCGCTGCTACTACTATTGCACCCTTTAATGTTCCCTAAAGAAGCAAAGAGAGGTCAGAATGATTCATCATGCAGAGAGTCTCTTCTCGCGTCATACATTTTTAATTTTACGCTCCAATCTCACAGTCATGAAAATTATCTACAAAAATAGAATGAAAAAGATCAGCAATCTGAAGAGCCGATGATTTAAATCACACCGCCCATTTTGAGTCCGTGATACAGAATTTCTATAAGCCCACACTCATTTTTTTTAATATGCTTTTACTCAACTTACCGAGTATGAAGTATATCTTGTATTTATAACTATAAAGTCTTAAATTTCAACTTTTCACTGAGGTCGGATTGAACTGTACCACGTATTAAATCCCTGAGTTAGATTGATGTTGCAATAATAATGTTTTAAGACCTTCATATTTTTATATGTTTTTTAATTCTTCACCCCTCATCCAACAATTCCAACAGACATAAACCAAAATACAAGCAGGGGAGGAGTAGAGTAGAGAAGGGATGAGAAATGCTCCATTTGTTGTTTAAATTGAGCCCCTCATAAATGAGAGCAGTAAATCTTACGAAAAAAAAATACTAATTACTTTATCTGGATACGTTTTTAAATTTTCTCATATAATTGTATCGTTGTGGGGAATTTGAATAAAAAAACTCAACAACCGACGGGAGCTTTTAATATGAAATTTATGCAATATGTTACCGTAGGATTTCATGATATTAAAACGATAATATGCCGTAATTATAAATGACGTGTTATTTTATAAAGATAGAATGCCGGACGTACATGTTTTATAGAACGGATAAACAATGATTAACGGAATTATGTTGCGATACGGATTTGCAATTCTAGAAGGGATGAGCTGTCTGCTTTCAAAAACACATTAAATTTGAAATGTTCTGATTTTATGAGGTGTGTAGGGACATGTTGAATTTGTGTAAGGATGTCTCAGATTATTTTTCAAAAGTTTGAAGGAAATTTAAGGACAGTTACGCATACAAACAAAAAAAATAATCACTTTATATGAACCCTAACAAAATACTTCGATTTCTATTACATTCACTCATTTCAAGACGACTCGAGGGTTAGGTTGGACAAATACGCATTCACCTTAACCATAGAAGGGTTGGATGACACCCTGCAGAAGGGTTAAACATATCCGGGGGTCAGATGAGATGAACGCATTATCAGGAGCGCAGAAATACGAAGGGGACAGGCACAATGTATTACAAATACATCAAAAGACCCATAGTATGACATCCTGATAAAGTCGCTGTCCCAGACAGGACAATCTTAAGAGATTATCAATAAAGGATGTCGTATCTGAAAGAACGAGACCGATGAGGGTTTTGATTGAATTGAGTTTGTCTTCCTACTATCAAATTTATTTGATCTACCTTAATACTAATTCCAAATTGAAATTGAATACCCTCGTTTTTCGTAAAAAGAAATATCTTCAAATTCTCCCAAATTTACAATACACATAAATTTTACACTATTTAACCAAGTACAACATATCAAAGAAACCTATGCAAGGACACGGAATAGAAAATAGATAAGTACATAAGAAATCACTCCGAAACACAGTAAGGTATACAAAACTAAACCTAATTGATTATCATGTAATAAAAATGTAAGTACCTACTCGTACCTAACGTCGTAAAGAAAATTATCCAACGATCGAAACATCACTTTCAGCATTTGAAATTATAACGCTTCAGATATGATGAAATCTCTAGGTACCAATACAAAATTTATCGATTTATTGTTTCTCTTACCTAAATTTCTGAGAGGAAAAAAGAATTTTTTTATTCTAGAATGTTTAAGTTTGGGAAATTTAATGGATCAAGTTATAATATAAGTAAGTTATAAGATACCTGATATAAGTAAGTTTGATAGGTAGGCACTTAATTTGATTAAATCTTATAAGATATATTTAAGACCGTAATTTGTTTATGAAAAGACTGCGAGTAAATCTCTACAGTTGATGAGACCTACTTCATCACGCAAAGGTTAACTGAAGGACGCATAAAATTACTTTCACGGTGTCTCATTCAGTTGAAATATGTTGTTACTTAGTTCTAATATATCTCATAAATTGATGGTTCCGATATTATCACGAATACGCAGTGAAGTAAAGCAAGTAATAAACAAAAAAAAATTCCTTTGGCACGCCACAGGCATAGGTAGATTTCAAGTGATTTATTAATTTTATTAATTTTAAGAGTACATCTGTACAATAAAAACAATCACAATATTATCAGCAAATAAACCAGCGAAGTGATGAAGTAGTAGTTTATTCTTTGATTATCGAAGTACCGTATGACGAAAGAATATTTGATTAAGTACTTCAATAATCAAAGGAAGTACCTAATCCAATAATCAAATTATTTTCATTCCACACATAATATGGATTGGTACCGGTACCTAAGCACTAGAAATTTGAAAAAAGATGTGAGTTCTACTCGTATTGTGAAGCACTTTTCTAAGACAACAAACACGCTAGTACCTATGCGGTAACTACTTAACTAGATCTTTCGATCGATCAGTGTAGTCCGAGGAATTGAGCTAGACAAAATCTAACTTTTGATCTGTATTCCTTGTTTAATGCCCTTTCATGCGATACCAGACACAGACCCTCACAATCATTGGATCCCCTCAGAATGATTGTTTTTTTTAATTTAAAGCCTTAAAAAGTGAACCTTCCTATTAATGGATTTCACCCAATCTCCTATCAGTTCATCTACCACTTACCAAAAATCTACCACCCAAGTTTCACGTTTCTGCGACGCATAGGTTGGCCGCAAACGTGCGCACAAGAAAAGGGACATATATATGGCTTATATATATAAACTTTTAAACCAAGGTCGGATTCGGGTTCTCCTGGTCCTAATTAGTGATACTGAGTAGAAATTTTTCAATTCTACGACATCACGGGAGAAACGAATAGGTAGAGTTCCTTTTGGAAATCTACCTAATAATTACACCTACCAGACCTACCTACAAAAAGACTTGAAGAAATGGGGAAGGAATGTTTGCTCACTTTGTTGTAGGTAATGGGAAAGATATTACGATAGAAGTTCAGTTCTCCTTCTCACTACTTCTTCGATTGTAAATATGTTATCCTTAGATAAGGACACTAAAGGAATGTAAGTTAGGGATAGGGTTTGTCGGGGGGCTCCCTTCTGGCTAACCCTGAGTCCACCTCTTAAAAATATTTTGCCAAGAAAATCGGGTAAAGAGGACGCTATATGCGCCTGTGTTACCCGAGGATGCGGAGGACCTTAAGCCCGTGGGAGTCCTTCAATGTTTATACTTCTTCGATTATAGAGAAAACGCAATTTTCTTGATTGTTTTAATTAAAAGAAAAGGAAAACAACTCGTTTTCTTTTCCACGTGTTTCTCTTTAAAGATTAAAACTTACCAAACAAACTTAAATTGATAATCATATGTCGGAATTGCATGAATCTCAGACTAGAAATACGGGATGATGCATACCTTTCTCTTAGTTGCATTGGTTTTCAGATACTAGTTTGATGTTGTCGTAATTGCAAAGTTATAAATTGTTCGTAACTTGATAAAAGAAGTTTTTTTTTAACATTCAATAGAATTGTACTGTTGATGAGTTTGTGTACCTCGGCGCGCTGATATCTAATAACGGAAGTTCCAGACCTGAAATAAGTCGTAGAATACAGATGGCCAAACAAGCCATGACCCGACTAGAAAAGATTTGGCGTGACCGAGGCATAAGCATCAATACAAAAAAGAGACTGGTGGAGACCCTGGTATTCTCTGTGTTCCTGTATGGAGCTGAAACGTGGACAATGCGTGCCTACGAGAGGATGAGAATTGATGCGTTTGAGATGTGGTGTTGGAGGAAACTTCTCCGAATACCATGGATAGAACGAAGAACCAATGCGTCAATTCTATCTGAGCTACACATTACAACTCGTTTGTCTGCAGTGTGTCTGAAGAGACTGCTTGGTTTCTTTGGACACATTGTAAGACGTGAGCCAGGCAACCTGGAGAAATCCATATTGACTGGCCGAGTGGAAGGCAGGAGAGGTCGCGGACGGATCCCGCTGAGATGGTCCGACCAGGTGGCAGAGGCCAGTGGTACGACGTTTGCGGAGGCACTGCGGCGGGCGGAGGACAGACCGGGGTGGGCCAGACTGATGACTCAAATAGTACATGAAGGTCACGATCCTCAGGAATGAGGGACCGACTTGGATGATGATGAGAATTGTACTGAATGTTTCAAATAAATATCGAACAATCAATGAAATCCTGAAAAACTAGATGTCGGAACTTCAGAAGCATGAGTAGATATTTAGATTCGTAAATATACTCTAAAATATCCTTACCTGTAGTGTATGGTTGAGAGAAGTCTCTCCTGGATCCTCGAGATGGCGCTGGCTCTGGTGGACTACCGCGATCTTGCCCAGGAGTTTCCAGAAGATTTTGAAACTCTCCACTATATCGTCCTTGTAATGATGAATCTCCTTGAAAATCTAATACTTCTGAACTAGTTCTGCCTTGACACAAATGACTATCGATGCAACATTGATTAGGGAATTCTGACACATTAAGAAATTCTTCACTTTGTTGAACGTGAGAGAAATCTGAGTTGGTTCTATCGTGTGACAGACCACCAGAACTGGCACGACCTTGAGACAAATACTGATTACTTATTTGGCCTTGTGATAAATATTGATTTCCAGTTACATATCGATTCGGAGAGTCTAATAAAGAAGGATTCTGATGAGGTTCCGCTGATCGTCTGGAGTCGCGAGGATCACAGTATGTTTCTAAGACTTCAACCTGAAACAAAGAAATGAATAATTAGAACAATTATAATATTTAACTCACCTCATGAATATTCCTATTATGCATGTGAGAAGGCAAGCAAATGTAGAATAGTGATTAAAATTAGAGTTGAATTATAAAGAAAATACGCGTATTGAGAAAATATCACATACGACGGGTTGTAGGTACTGTGCGTACCTATTACTCGTAGATAGAATAGAGCTTTTAACTTGAATAAACATATACACAATGGAGTGGGTTATTTATCAAAATGAATCTGATTCATAACTTCATTAATATAACCTCGTTATTGTGTTGTATTTGTTGTATGAGTGTACATTACTCACCAGGGGGAGCAAGTAGTACAGTTAATTATGATAAACCTATGTACTAATAGTAATAATATTGCTATCATTGCAAATGGATTAATGAAAGAATAATAGGGGAATGAAATGGCAGATAATGCATCTCACTTGATTTAGAATTATTATGTGTATGTCTATTTATCAATCCCTTCATTCTGCATGGGGAAGGCAAAGAACACAAAACACTAGACTGATATCGGTATATTAATTACCTATGTTTTTTTATACGGCCATCATTTTTTACAGTTCACAGTACACGTCAAAGATCTTGAAAGCAGTTAAGTATAAACCTAGCTATGATTATAAAAATCAAATATTTATATATTTAATGCTTGTGGATGTCTGATTTCATTAATCAATGTTTTATTATAATTACGTGTTTGTTAACGTTAGTATATTATTCGGTTCATTGTTTGGTTTTTATTTATTTCTCTAAATTAGGTACGTAGTACAAGAATGCTTACTAAAAACAAATAACAGCGAAAGACACGAGTCTCCTGAGTCACCAAAACTAGGTATTAGACCTTATTTATTATCATACACTGCTAACATGACACATGGTAGATTATGAATGATATTACTTACTAACTATGAATAAATAGAGTCTATGAATGGTAAAGTATGAACGGGGACTGCGATTGTGTCCCTTAGCTAATTTGAGTTAAAACTACTCTACGTGGGTTACAAGCTTAGTTTATTATTCGGCAGATGTCCCTTAACTGTTTCTGCGGATTTAGATAAGCACCTACCTTTCTAATCTCAACAACCTCGCGTCAGTCAGTATATGAACAAGCTTAGCTCAGTCGTCAGCGAATAGACATTCTTCATTATGTTAGAATATTATAATACATTCTTTGGTAAGTTAATACACACCCTCATACCTGTTATTAATTACTCCACATTGTGAGAATAACGTTATGGTATGGTCACACATTTTCTCCGCATAACTAAACTATAGTATCAACGCGTTAGAGTACCTACTGCGAATCGAATAGAATCAACAGTGTGTCAAGAACGATATGGCTTTTTTATAATGGCGCTATTGTAGCTTTTTAGCGATACTTAATCAACGGGCAGCATTTCATAAAACAAAATTGTAGTTCTCAATTAATCGCAGACCATCAGATGGTTGCGAGAATTATTCTCTATTATGTGTTGGTTGGCTGTCAGTAAAATAAATCTTAAGGCATCAGGAAGTCAATTCTAAATTCCACCTCTCCTTCACTGTTCGTCTTCTCATACTTCGTCTTTATTGAATTATATAAACTCTCAGCGATAATCAATTAGCGCGTACTCCAATTACAGAATATTTCAACTCAATTAATTCATCGTCAAGTCCTTCTTACACTCGTTCTTCATAAAATTGTACATACGAACTAAACACACCCAGTGACAATTCTGTGAACTAGATACATGAATATGTCTTATCAAATTTTTCTTCTATGTCAGTAAATGTTTTTAAAATGAACTGACAGACCGACAGACAAATTATTATTTAACAAATAATAGGTTCTTATAAATTTTGACAATCTAATAAGGGCTTTTACTGTACTTTTATGTTATAATATGTACAAGATATGACCATACGATAAATACATTTAAATTGAACATTGTAGTTTTATTTAAATAATTTATAAGTGAATATTTAAAAATTTTCATTTAAAAACAGTTACTTACTCACATGTTCTGAGTAAAAGGAATCGTAGAGTGTGTATGAAGAATTGCTTAAGTTTTACACACCATCATGCAGTGAATAAATTTTCAAACTTCATAGAAAAGCTAGTATTATCCAAAATCACATTTTTATGATCTTCTCTCATATTCATATCTACGAAAGTGTGGTGGCACTATTATATGCCGATGACCTTACAGCTTATTCAAAATATTTTACCTAGTTAGAATCACAATATAAAATAGGTATAAAAATATTTCAAGATCGTCCAATTTATTGGAAAAAAACTAAAATTTCTAACACATGTTCTGTGCGTTTCTTTTCTCATGAAAACTTTGCAATAAACAGTTGATATATTCTAAGAATCTTCTACAAGTAAGAAGAATAGAATGCCTTTGGGTAAGTTCAAAGTTTTTCACTTAAAAACTATAAAACATTGGTAAGTTCGTAGGTATGTTTTTTTCATAGGCACACATTGAAATTTGAAATTATAGTAGAAGATTTTATCATTATTTAACAGTAAATACATCTGTATATTTGTACATATCAAGTATCGATTCCGTTGTCACCCAGTTTTTTCACGTCTCCAAGGAGGGATTCCTCCAACAGAGCCCTTTGATTCGTAAAATTAATACATAAAAAAAACTACGAGTACGAATTTGCGAGTTCGCCAATATAAAAAAATATCCCTGAATTGTTAAAAACTTCAATAAATAATAGGATTGTTCAAATGTGAGTATTTACAAAAAAAAACAGTGCGCAATTAAGACTATCCACTTTGGGATTATTTTACGATTCACATTTGAATGAATTTAAAACTATAAAATTGTCACGGTTATATTTCAGAGGACAAAAGAGAATACCTACTGGAATATTGAGGGTATTCAATTTCCTCTGGACATTACTCTTAAATAACAATGAGATCCCTGACAGTATTTCTAAAGGCTATTTTCTCCAGCGGAGTAGGAAGATATTGATAATGCATTATATTGTAATATCATAATAGATAAAAAGCTGTATATGTAGGTACAACCCTTGGCCTAGGCTATTAGTCATCCATATTACCTTCATTCATTAATCCCACCCTCGCATTCAGCATAGCTTTTATACTCAACGTGGAGCTTTAGCTTTTAGCTTTCATCCATTCATACTATCGCAGCGGTACAGTCTAGATCCATTGTTACAGCAGAAAATACCTCCCCCGAAATCTTTCAAAAACTTTTAAATCCGATATTTTTTTTACGTCGCATAGACAGAATTATATTCCCCTATTTTATTCAAATATCCACTTGAAAGCTACGTAATTATATCAAGATGTCTCTGAATGAAATATAAAAATATTTTTATATTTTTTATGAAGCATTCGTCAAATTCGCGAGTATAATTACAAAGTGAACTTTTTCTAAGAAATTAAATTCCATTGTTAGGTAATCTTGATAGGGAGGAGAAGTGAACTTGAGAATATCGTGACTGGAATAAGAGACACGTAAGATGATAGAATGATAAAGAAAACTTGTGTAGCTATGACGTCCAATTATTTACTTCCTGGAAAACACTAGACAGAAATACTACCTACTGAACGATTATAATTTCCACATCATATCGGAGGTGTAGCGAATTAATAAAATTATGTAGGAAAATGATAGACATAATTGATTTTATCTTCATTTTCTTGAAAGCGTCTAATACTACATCATTATTATACGTCAATATTTTTTATAGATGTGCTGAAAGATTTCATGCGACCTTTTTTAATGGTTTTTGGATGAAAAAAAGTTGCCTGAGTTTTCTACATATTACTAATATAGTGGGAGAATGCAGGTCATGTGGCGAGTGCAACGGATGGCAAATAGAGCAACAAGCTTTTGTTCTGGCGTCCGTGGCTCCGTAAACGCCCTAGAGTCCGCCCACAGATGCGTTGGACAGATGACCTGAAGTTAACAGCTGGCCTCAAATGGACATCCGAGGCAAAATCCAGAGACAGATGGAGACGAATTAGGGAGGCTTATATCCAGAAATGGAAGCTGCGGGGCTCGTGAAGAAGAAAAAGACTAATATAGAGAGATTAAGTAGTAATTTTGAGTACAGAACCTTAAAAATTGTTTTACGGTGATAGAAATAAGACGTTATATAATATGTATGTTTAAACGTCAGAAAACAACGGTTTGCTTCCGAGTTTATCATGAAAATTAACGGTGAATAACGAATATGGTGCATTGCTGAATAAACAGTTACGTTGCCTAAAATAAACGTTTTTTTCGATATGGTGTATTATCGGGAAACGTGGGTATATTAAAGTATGTATAGCGTAGAATCCAGTGACCGTGAAGGGGCGAGAATATTTATTACACAAAACAGCGGGTGGCGTAACGAATCGAAATAGATAGTAATGGCCGAAATGACCATTAAAAAGATTCCACTATGCTGCAGTTCTGCTATCCTGATATTGTTTTACTCAATACATATGACAAAACATTATATTTATATGTCACTGAAACGTCGTTAATGTCGCCGTAAATGCACTGAAAAAATGTAAACTTTATTGAATGAAATCCCTCTGAAAAAATAATTATTATGAATATTTTATGGGACAACAAGCGGTAAGGAGAAACCTTACAATCATTTGATGTGGACAAACAGTCTCCAATATGTAAAACTATTAGTATATCTCACCGCAATATGAAGCAGCCGATGTTATCCAAGATAGTATTCATTCGATTAATTCTATATAAATCTGTAATAATTTATTTCTTTGTACACAATTACACATATCAACTCCAGGAAAATTATTTTCCTTTAATCAGAAACAAAACCGTCCAAACGAAACCTGCTTACTTTTACCTAACCTTTAAGCTTTCCTTTTGTAAATCGTTGATGTTAATCGCAGGTATAAATCAAAAGCGAAGTTGGAATGGAAGCTTTTTAAACAATGTTTACGGAAAACATATTATTTCGTAAAAAAAATGTCAAAGGATGATAAGTTTTCCTATTTCATGTAAGATTTACTCGACTATCTACATTCTACATTGTTGGAATAGAGAATGGAAAAATAAACTTTTTATTTTCCGGAGCGGCTGAAAAATGCGGAAAGTGCGGAAAGAAGTTCTCATTATCTTTGTTCGTAAATGTCGTTAAAAGTATGTAGACGGTGTAATTGTACAAGAAAAGTGTACGAATTTGTGACTAAAAAGAATTTTAAATAGCGTAGGTTACTTAAGGCAGCAGCTGCTGTGAACTAAACGTCTGCGATCTTAAATTCTCACCTGATTTTGTGAGGTCCCAGGCAATGATATCCTCTTGTGCTGTCTGATAGATCGACCAACATGATCTACAGGCTGGCTATACTCCTCAGGCCAAAACTGTAATTGAAAAGAAATAACATTTGTTTATAAATCCTGAAAACGTCAAGATTCAAAAAATGTATAAAACACCACATGCGATAGAGACCATGGTCCTTACAAAAAGAAACGCAGAAAAGCTCAAATGCACACAGCGGTTCATGGACCGATCCATTCTTAAGAGACAGGACACGAATCGAGGAAATTAGGAACAGAACGAGTAACAGAACCATCACGAATCGCGTAGCAAGACTGAAATGGCAATGAGCGGGACACGTTGCAAAACATAACCCCACAAGATGGACCCCAAAAATTTTAAGATTGGTAACTAGGGAAAATTAGATAGGCCTTGGTAGACCCCAAAAGAGATTTCCTGCAAACAGCAACCGACAGAAAGAAATAGAAGGGTATGGAAGAGGCCTATATCAAGCAATGTTCGACAGAGGCCTGTAGAAGAAAGAGATAAAACTTGCATACCTATCAAATTTTAAGCAATTCTATTCCATAGATTTCTATAAGATTGACATATAGTATTCGGGAGCATACTATTTTATACCGATACTAACTTTTGTGCCTGGAGGGCCTGCGCCTGGATTTACTATTATTGCATGCATCTTTTTTCTAAACTCAAAGTCATTTTTATCTTTAACCGTAATAGGTATCTGATTTTTTTAATAGCGTATATCCTAGCCAGAAGTCTGCTTTATCATTACTCAAAATATCTATTCTAAGAGTTCTTCTTTGTGAGACTGGCTCCTGGACATAGGCGATATGTTTTCATTGTAACCTGCTAAAATATTACGGGGTATTTTGAAAATGATGTGTAGTGCAATTGTAATTCAATATTAAATCATACATATGTATAACACCAGCAACCCTTTTGCATTATGTCTACAGACAATTGAGTAATACTATTCCAAATAACCTTATTTTTAAGCATCATTATGAATTCAACAATACCATTAATGGTAATATCCAATTCATATAATATCCAATGCTCGTAGTATTGAAATAATTAAATGATTTATAGAAGTGTTTGAAAGCGATCGAGGAGTCTACAGTCCACACGTAGGGTACATTATACAGTATACAATATACAGTACACCCTTCAGAATTTCACGAATAATCCTGTCGTATATTCGGGAAAGGAATTTGTGTTGGAATCTCTATAAATTAGATACATATTATACTACAGAATGTGCTACTATAGGTTCCAAGCGTTTAAATAATTGATAATAATTGTTATCTACCTGGAATTTCTATAGTTGGATACATTGTGTAAATGTGTATGCTTTCACCCTTGCAAATAACATGAACGCGTAGTGTTTCATAATAATCTACCTAGCTAAATCCTACATTCAAAACAAAGTAGTAATTCGGTTCTCTTCGACTGTCTATCTGAAGATTAAAGATTATTGTTACGAGTGCCTAGTTGCGTACTCTTGATTCTGTATAGTGCATTGAGGTGACGTTATGGTACCTACCTGGCGCCTACCTATGTACAAATATAGCTGGTACTATGTATAGTGCTGTTCTCACTGTTTACTTATATTATATAATAATAATAATAATAATATTTTTTTTTTTATTTACCGTAAATATCTATGTACAATATAATTAAAATATAATCAATATGATATTTTGCACAATATGTTCTAGTCCCCAGACAGCAACTATTAATATGTAGTTAATATTATCATAGTGGCGGAATATTATAAGTTCGCACTGCAGGTATTGTTGCTATTGTTATATATATTTTTATTAATTTGAGTATAAGTATTGGTATGATATTATAATAAGTAGCACAATATGTATATTGTTTTATATATCTTTAAAAGGTTTTAAAGCCGTTGATTGAATAAATAAATAAATAAAGTATGTAGGTACCTGGCGCGAAGCTACCTATGAACACGATTCCCATCGAGTTACCTTATAGATAAAATGATAGGTATAATAATGTCTATCTGACGAAATCAAATGAGAAATAAGTGTTAGACCCAGCTTCCCTTCTGCAGAAATCCACTCTTCGCCACTGGTAGGTCCATACATAGTTCTGTTGCATTGTTTGCTCCTTACGCACAAAAATACACATTAGGGCAATTTCTTTAAAAAAAATCATCAAACTGATTTAAATTGGCTCACAATTACTTCAGTTCGTCTTCGACCCCCGTCTTAACGTAGCGATTCTTCCCTTTCATTTCATCAATTAAAAACGTTTTTAATTTAAAGCAGCAAATTCATGGCCATAAAATATTTCATTATTCAAATCCGAAAAACCATTAAAATTAAAACACATTCGCTTTATTGAAACCGTACATCAACGCGAGCAACAAAGGTAAAATATTTCCCCGTAACCGTTAAATGACGTTCAAAATTGGCTGAACCTTTTTTATTATTTTGTATTGTGACGCATCGTCAGGCATTTAAAGTATTTTCACTAAATGAAAATCCTCGCAGCGGGGGGTTTCGGATGTTAGGATTTATATGTCGGCAGCGCCATTGTGAGAGTTCTATGTACTATTGAATCCGTATAGATAATATAAGTGTTATGTACTAAGAGTATGGGCGCACAGACTATAATGGAGAGGGACATCAGTGGTGTTAAATTTGTAATTCAAAATCATTTGTCTCAAACAATCCGATTCATCCACTTGTATTAATATGGCCTGAACAGAAATAAACAAAAGGATTAAGGAAAGGCTTGAGGAAATTGTGTTCATACGACTGTACCTATTAGTTAAGCTAACTTTGCGCTTTTAATGTATCTTAAAGGGAATACTGGAAAGTTACAACAAGACTATTCCATTCAATGCGTGATTTTGTGCAGTGACTTTGCTAACTTTTCCCGTGTCATCTTCAAACGCTCTGACTTCATTTTCTTTGAGACTCGGTTAGCGGTGAAAGTGAGAATTCCTGGCGATAGAAATCACAAGTCAATGATAATATAATTTATATTTATTTGCTTAGCAATAACGTCAAGTACTAAAGGTAATATTATCATACATTATAATTCAATAAGCAAACAATTAGTTGATATCAAAGATATCAAAGTCTGCAATAATTGTCAGGATGAAATCAAATTTTGAAGAGGGCTAGTTGCAACGATAGTCCATTTTAATAATAGATTGGTTATATGCACACTTTGTTAAATTCCATATGATGAATCTAGAATCTAAATGACATTATTATGCAGTGTAATCTGATTATATAGAATTCGATATCACAAACCTACCCAAGTACCCACCCCATAATTATCAAATATGAAATAACTATTAATTACAACTAATAATTACCTGTATCATGAAAATTAAATTTCAAATTGTTATGGACAATTTTGTATCCATACTCAAAGGGGATGCAAGTATGTATCTGTTCGAACAGTAATTTCAGGAATTCAGTAATTAATTTGCAACATAGGTAGGTTATAACACGTGTGTCCATGTCAGTGAATATGATATAACTTCCGTAAACCATAATTTCATAAAACAGTACTCAGCAACCATTAACTACTTTGTTAAATTGTAAAAAAAATAGCCATACATTTTGTTTGTTGAATGTGAATATTTAGTAATTTTGTCGAAATTGCCAATTCCTGTTCAATATCAATCACTTTTTATATTGGTTGGATATGTGAATGTCTACAAATTATGAAATGCAAAACATAGTAATTGTATGGAAAATAATTTGATTAGGTTTTTCAATATTTACTGATTGTAATAAACTGCTATCGATGAACTTTAAAATAAACTCTAGTTTTGACATAGTTGTTATTTTTTCTAAAAACTTGTGTGTACCATGAGATCTTGACAAGATTATTGCAATTATCTTCCACTAAGCAAAGTATCCATAGAATTATAAACCATAATTCCTATCTATTGTACGAAATGTCTTTTCCTTGGCGATTGCTCTAAGGTCCATTCATCTTTCAGAAGATTTAAAAACTGGTAGGGTGTCAGAAAATAATGGAAAACATGTCGCTCATACTTTTCTACGACGATTATAATAACAGGGAAACATACTGTATGATAGATAGATACTCCATGTGTCAATGTACATTACGTTAATGTCCATGAGTCCCTCATATGTGATTTCCGACATGTTTTGATTAAAACAACATCCCCTAGTACCGCATGGTCTCCTGGTCGGCCGATATTTGATTTAATGATGTTGATACTAGGATGGGCGCCTTGTTGTATGAACGACACCATGTGGTGGGCCTCCGATACAATATTAATAATTCTGCTCCCCTAATACATACACTAACACTATTACGGTTTGTATGTAGCAGGATTTATCTATTGGAAATTTACAGCTCTCTTCATCATTCTATACAACACATATTTTACTCATCTTTCTATTTTCCTGGTCCAGACACCTGCAATCTACTTTTTATTACAACTTCGAATATCTGCATACATAATGTTTCATTCTTCAGGACTTCGTGTTATAAAAAAGGACTTATACATAACAAGCAGAAATGATAGTATTCTTCGGTTACCTAAAAAGAGATGGTATAAGATATGATAGATATTTTCGTATATTAAGGGCATGGCACCAGGAATGACGTCACAGTCATTTCCCACGGCATTAAGGTTCAAAATCGCGTGACAATCGCATGATAAAATGGTAAAAATAGTTTTTTTTCCATTTTTTGGGGTTAATTTTGCGTCTATCAAAAAACTTTTACGGTTATTCCCTAGATTTTAATGCATATTATCAGTACAAAAAAAATTTTACTCCGCGACTTTCGGGAAACGAGTTTTCGTCTTTCGGAAAAAAGATCAGAGGTGTTTTTAAATATATTTTTTGAGAAATCTATATATAAAAAATCTTTTACGGTTATTCCCTAGATAAAGGTTCAATTCACCTACCCTTTTTGTTCCAAAGTATACTTAGTAACGGTTGTCGAGATAGAAGGTCTCCCGTTTTTAGAAATATTTGAAATGTCGGTATGCATACTCTTAAACGCATCATATTGCATACATAATGAATCATTATAATTAAACCAATACGTCACTAATTTGACATGTAATCAATCAATATCAATGAATATTTATTCACATATACCCTAGTCATGCTAAACAGGCGTCAGTATTCGCATGATAGCCAGCGTTTTTCATCAGGGTCTCGAAGGCAGCACTAATATATAATATAACTACTTAATTAATTTAAAGTGTAGTTTAGTTACGCTAAGTAGTTATTTCGTAGACACGATATGTTTAATTTATGCCGATTGAAAAATCTAGCCATACCTACATCATTTCTATAAGCACTTATTGTTTTTTTCGTACTGTCTCTATTGGAACAGAAATTATCAATATAAAAACGATAACTCTTATTCGCCTTAATAGTCCAAGAGCCCGCTGCTTAATTTATGACGTATCTGTTTTTTGATCGAAATGTGGTATAAACGAGAGAATTTAGCAAGGATTATTTTTGTCATTGACTACTTTCTCCGATCTCTTACCATATTCCTATAAAGTGCGAAAAACCGCGAAGAGGGACCTTTTCGGGGGGCAGGGGGGGTTGCGGCAAGATTTTGATAGGCAACCCTAGTGCGATGTAATACCCTATTGGTAAGCTATCGTTTATACCACATTTCGATCAAAAAACAGATACGTCATAAATTAAGCAGCGGGCTCTCGGACTATAAAGCATTGTGCAAATTATAATATTTTTAACAAATATAGGGGTGCATAATAATATTACATTTTATATTTCATACTTTCCCTCAACAAAAGATGTTTAATTTTCCTCCATTGCAGAAATACATTTAGTAAACAATAGATAGACATATTATTCTCACCTCGATTCGGAACGAAATAATCACATAACATTAAACATTACAAACACACAAAGAGTAAAAACATTTAAACACAAAGTTGAGTGCAAAGTGCTTAACACTTACAATGCAGTACAGTGATGCAAAGGACGAATCTACGATTTATAGACATCGATTTTCACACAACAAAAATCCAAGAGTCAGGAAAATTATAAACACCGCAAATTTGAAATGCTAAGGGAACCGCATGTCGATATACAAAAGTTGTACTGTAACATACCTATTGGAACATAAAATACTCTCTAGCTACTCATTTTAAGTGAAGTACATATAATATCGGTCATAAACAAACCGCAAATAATTTTATGTCTACGCATTCAGACTTCGATACACTAAAAGCTGCCTGCTATGAAAATAGCAATAGAAGCAGCAGCTATACATCAGACTTTTCCAAGTTCCTCGTCAAACTAGCCACTCATAACAAAATAATATAATTATATGCATTTTTAAATCATGTTTAAAAAAAACATCGTAAGTCGATGAAATTTCGCATCACTCTTTTCAAAGCGTCTACTTTTAAAATGTAATGATCCATTTTCGTTGACTTTCTGTAGATGATGCATAAATGTTTGCGTTAATATTTGAGTTGAATCGACGGGGGGGCGTCGGAACAAAGAGACACGATTAAGACTTGAAAATGGTTTTCACCCCTTATATTCTATGTACATTCCACGCCCTCTCTGTGGAAACTAAAATACCTCTTCTGAAGAAAACCGCGTTAAAGGGTTTTAAGGAGTGGAAGATTTATGTCGAGGTACTCGGGAACACGTAGCGTTTTAAAGAGAAGTACTAAGAATGAATATAAATATCATAAATAAAGCTATAACTGAATTGTAAAAGTTTTCCAAGAAAATAATAATCTGGGAAGACAAAAATTTCTTTGAAATTCCTGCAACTTTAAACGTGCCTGAAAACAAGCAGAATATAATTTATATTAAATAGATCCTTGTGCTTTAAAAAACAGTCACAGCAATAATTTTTACTTTCATTTATGAAGTTCAATATTTCAGGCATCTTAGTTTTTCCTTACGAATAAATTTCCCAAACATACTCGTAGTTTTACAGTCACTTGACAAAATACTGACATAAGCTAAACTGATATTGTCCATTTTAAAGATTCATGAAGTCACAGCAATGTAGATAAAAATACAGAAAGAGCAATAAAATCATAGAAAGGTTTTGTAATTTAAGGTTCTGAATACAATAGAGAAGAATCCCTCATCTCTCCGGAAAGCTCAGATATTTCTACTAGAATTCCAAAAACTGGCTCATATGTGAGACAATAAAGTTCTATATTAACTTCTAGTATAATTCAGATGAACCAACCATCCAACATACAACAATTCTAAGTAAATCAACTTTGAATGCACAAAACAACCCTTTGGCTGACTTTTGTCACTCATTGGGGTAAATGGATGAATAAAGGGAGGCGCATTATAAATGACCATCTTTATTGTACTGCGTGTCTGATGTTCATTTAAATGTACAGAAAGCAAAAATAGTATTTCCTAGACTGATTCTGAAATACGAAATAGACGAATTGAGACAAGTCAGATATTTTATTTATTCTTCAAGTTAACAATTAAAATCATCACCATAATTTTTCAGCATGATTGCCCAATGCACAGGTACGAAATCGCCTATGTCTAGGAATCAGTTTTACGCGAGACAACTCTCAGACTACATATTCTGAGAACCGATAATCGAGCAGACTCCTGGCTATGTTATAAGCTGTTAAAAAATCAAACACCTAAAGGGAAAAATGGCTCTTATTACAAAACAACGAGTGTGCACTAGTGGTTGCGACAAATCTGAAATGCAGGCGCAGACACACTCGGCATAAAAGCCAGTATTACAATTAAAGATAGTATTATGCTTAATTTCACCTTGTTCTTAGGTAAGGAATAGTGGAGATAGGAGCTACTTATCATTATTTTTCATACAAAATGTGTGCTCCTAGGTGGTTTCTTCCTCCGCTGTTCCTCGCCTAAAAAGTTGGTGAAATCCTGCATTAAAGTTCCAATTCACCCATGAGTGAAAAAGAAATACGAGTAGAATTACGAAAGTATGACTAAGCAGAAAGAAAAATCGAAATAAATTTATGATTGGTAGTAAAGCTTTAAAAAATCGTAGAAGAAGCCTATTCATAGCAAGTTTATTAAATACCAATGTTGTATCCAGTTGAGTAAACCTGTTATGGTACTAGGAAAACAAGAATTTAAACTGCATGAACCGTAGTTCACATTAATAGAATTAACCTACTAAACTAATGCTGTATGCCGTACCTTTGTGAAAGTAACTTTTAATCCTATCGAATTTGCAATACCTCTATACGAGTAGGTATATTGTCAATTGAAATATCAATCATCACTGTAACCAAATTTCAATTGATAACTAGGCAACCTAAATTTTATATATCCATGTACTTGTAGATTTATGTGGCTCCACGATACAAGTTTTATCATAAAGGTATGATATTGTGAAAAGTCAGCGAATTCTTTTCGGAATTTCTTTGTGTCATTATTCACGGGAGAAAAGAAGAAGAAATAGTGCATTAAGTTGAAATATTGTCGACACTTTTCCGGACGGGCGCGGGCGATCTGACTTGTGTGGACGCCTTGACAAATAGCCTGCCATTTCACCCGTACTATCCTACATTATTCATATTGATGTGCATCATGTTAATAGATTTTATTACACTATATTTGATAGTATCGTATATGTATAAGTGCATATCCATCCTTTTCTATTCCGTTAATACATCGTACCTATACCATATTTATTCTCGAACATATAATACATAAACATAATAACATTGTGTGTGTGTGTGTGTGTAATTGTGTATATATATAATACCATTAATATCGTGACCGGATAAAAACTCATATGAATATTGCTCAACATGAATAAATCCCAAAAAAGACGAAAACCGTTCAGAAATTTGCTCAAGGGACAAAAGCTCAAATCTAATTGGATTTTGAAAACAAAATTAGTTGTATCTATTAGCATACGATTTCTTTCAGTGTGTTTAAAACTACTCTAGATTAGAAAATAACCAAATAAATAAGCGGATCTGAAATGGGATAGACAATAAAATAGTCAACATTTTATAAAGGATTCATCTACTGGAATCCAACTAGAAAGTTTGGGCTTTTATCCCTTGAGCAAATTTCTTAAGGGCTTTTGTCATTTTTGGGATTTATTCATGTTGAGCAATATTCCTATGGGTTACAATCCGGGAACCCATTAATATATGTCTGAAGTATGTGACAAATTTTACAGACAACAAGTAATTGGGGCACCATGTATATTGTTTTGATATTATGTAGTGTACCTGTTTGTTGTTAATAAATAAAAAAAAAAACAAATGTTCACTATCAATGAACTATTCAACGATCTCTTCCAGCTAACCCAAGTAGTGAAATACAATTTGAACAATAAGAAACGAGTGTTTCAAACACTTTCGATAAAAATGGTAAAATGCTGAAAATGACCGAAAATGTTTGTGAAGGAGAAATTAATGAGTTGTGATATTCTATAGTAAATGCAGAATATGTTTAATGATTTGACATTAAGATATCTTTACAAATGCCCCAGACATTAACATGATCTCTACACATTCGCTAAATATTAACATGATCTCTACACACTGCCCCAGACATATTAACATGATCTTTATCCACCACCCCAGACTTCATCAGGTTTGTGGAACGCTTCACGTCAGTTTCAGGAACGGAGTTGAACTGAAACTGGAGACACGGCAAAGGACTATTGGACGAGCGTTTTCTCTGCAGTGTAACAAACTCGACAATTTATCCATTTGTCATATCATTAACATCCTAATGAACTTTGTGAAAGGAATAGTCGTTATCCCAAATATCATATTTATTCACAGGTTAATAAGGTGACGAAAATTTTGCTTAATATTCACGTTAATTTATTTAATAAGCCTTTCTTACTAGATGAAATAATATTTTTCGTACGAAACTGACCCTCTAACCTCCATCAATCACCTGGAGTTATTCAGGCCCTTTATACAGGGGTAGGTGTCTATATGTGTGCTTCTCCCCCTTTTTAGATATCAGGAGATGTGTATTTTCTCAATTAATATTGGCGAGCCCTCGTTAAGTAAACGTAAAAGGATTCTTAATTACGAATTTTGTATTATACTGTAAAATTTTGATAACAATGACCCACAATGACCTTAAATCCTGGACGTTACTTTGATCTATAGGGCTAACAAGTCTTCATCATATTACAAAATTTAACGAATACCTGTACAACGAATTCGTTGTAGACAAATTTAATAATGATACGATATTTATTACCTGTCGTAATAAGTGTGGAGAAGTGAATGAAATTAGTACATACTTATGTGTATGAATTCATTTTGAACCGCATGTGCTGTCTGTTGACGTTAACTTTCCTTTGCCATGCCTCTCGCTGTCGCAAAAAAATATGATTCAGTCTTGAACACATGAAATAACAAATCGAAGAAAACAATAACAAAATGATTATACCTACGTGTTTTATAATCATGTAGACATACTACGCTACAGAACCAATCTTATGCTTAATCAAGAGATGGAAAACGTAGAAAAGATTGTGAAAATTCTTTTGTATAATATTCCTTTGAAATCTTCCTTATATTTCGATTAAATCTAGCGAGATATATTCTTTCCATTTATATTTACATTTTGATTCTGTACACACTCTACCTACTTCCCGTAGTTCCATATCATTGACAATACTAAATCGACTCCAGTAACCTTTCGTTGCCCTCCAGATATTTGTCTTCCAGCATCTGAATCCAAACGCTGTTTTAAAAGGATATTATTATGTAGTACTATGAAGTCCCGAGAGAAAGTGATTCTTTTTATTTCGAATGCCAAAAAATGTATTTATTTTCACCAAATGCTGGTGTCGTATATCCTCATGACTGAGGGTCGCGACTCTCATTCCCGCAGTTGACGATCCTCCTCCACGAGTCTCTATCCATGGCCAGATGTGCGGCCTCGTGTAGAGTGGTGTTTGTGGCTGCCCTCACTTGGTCGCTCCAACGCATCGGCGATCTGCCTCTCGGTCTCCTGCCTTGTACACTGCCTAGCATTACCGTTCTTTCTAGGTTGGTCTCTTCGCGTCTTGATAGATGTCCGAAAAGACGAAGCATACGTTGTTGGCATATTGTGGAGAGCCGAGTATCTACGTGGAGCTCCCGTAATATGGACTCGTTGGTTCTATGTTCAGTCCAGGACACACGAAGCATTCTTCTCCAGCACCACATCTCGAATGCGTCGATTTTTCTCCTATCTACCGCTTTTATAGTCCATGTCTCGACAGCGTAGAGAAATATGGAGAAAATTAGTGTCCTGACAAGCCTCATCTTTACCTTAGAGGATATACCGCGATCTTTCCATATATTAGTCAGGCTCGTCATTGCGCTCTTTGCCATTCCCACTCTACGCTTTATTTCTAACGTGGATGTTCCATCATTTGTGATAGTGGAACCAAGGTATACAAAGTTCTCCACTATGTCCATTCCAGTTAGCCTATTATTTAGTTGTAGTTGGTTGGTGCGGTCCACAATCATTATCTTTGTCTTGCTGCGGTTGATTTCCAGTCCAAGCTCTCTACTCTCCCTCTCCACTCTGTTCAGAAGTTCGAACATCTCCTCTTCACTAGCTGCAATGAGATTAGTATCATCAGCATATCTTAGATTGGAAATCTTCCTTCCAGCTATGGATATACCTCCCTCCCAACCATCAAGAGCTCTCCTCATTATATATTCACCGTAGATGTTAAAAAGATCTGGCGACAGTATACAGCCCTGCCTCACTCCCCTCTGAACCTCAAACTCTTCCGATATGAGGTCGTCCAATCTCACGACTGCTTTGTTTGACTCGTATAACTTTTTTATTAGGATGATAAGATGTTGGGGAACTCCCATCTCTCTCAACACACTCCACAAATGGTTCCATCTCACGCAGTCGAATGCCTTGGAGTAGTCAAGGAAGCATATGATCATAGGCACTTGGAACTCACGGCATTTTTCTATGAGCAGTCTTACGTTCAGTATTTGCTCTCTAGTGCCCCTTCCCTTGACGAAACCGGCTTGTTCTTGTGGAATTTGCCTTCCTAGGTAATGTTGAAGACGATTTTTGATGATGTGCAATAAGACCTTGCTCGTGTGTGAAATGAGAGAGATGGTCCTGTAGTTTCCGCATTTTTTTGTAGATCCTTTCTTATGTATAGGAACAAAAATGGACTTTCTCCAGTCCTCTGGCCACACCTTGCTTTCCCATATCTTGTTGCAGAGCGTGGTTAGCAGCTCAATGCCCTTTTCACCCATTTGCTTTATCAGCTCTACTGTGACATTGTCAATACCGGGGGATTTGTCATGTTTTAGGGCCTTTAGTGCAGCTTCCACTTCGCTCCTGAGTATGTTTGGTTCTTCTTCGAAATCATCATCCATGCTTACAACAGCTTCTGTATTACTATCTTCTTCGGAGTAGAGATCTGCGCAGTAGTTCTTCCATCTCTCGAGTATCTTATCCAGATCTTGTATTTTTTCACCGTCCTGTCCTTCTATGAGCCAGGATTTTGGCTTAAATTTTTGTGTCAAATGTTTTACTTTCGCAAAGAGATCTTTTGTTTGGTGCCTTGCGCCGTGTTCCTCTATTTCAGCACATATACTTTCCACATGGGCAGCCTTGTCTCTCCTGCATTGTCGCTGTATATTTTTTGACATTTCTCTATATGCCTGCTTGTCTGTGATTTTATCTAGACCTTTTGCTTTTAAGCTCTTTCTTTCTTCAATTAGTGTCCAAGTGCTGTCTTTGATCCAGGGTTTCCTTCTCTCCGTTCTGTTGTTGTTCCTACATGACGCTTGTACATTTTGAATAGTTGTTTTGATTTTTGTCCATGCTGATTGCACATCGTCATTATTTACGTCGGTGGTAGCAATTTCCTGTTTAACTTTATTTCCAAATTCGGTCAATGCATCCCCTTTTAATCTTGGTGGAGTTTTCTTCGGCATTCGTATGTTCTTGAGACGTAGTTTCATATAGGCGACTAGCAGCTGATGGTCGCTGCCGCAGTCTGCTCCTGGAAGTGTCTTACTGTTGGTAATAGATGTCTTCCACCTGTTTTTAATCAGTATGTAATCTATCTGATTTCGAAATCTGTCACCTGGGGATTTCCACGTGTACAGTCGTCTTATGTGGTGTTGAAACATTGTGTTTGAAATGGAAAGCTGCTGTTCTTGACAGAAATGTATGAGTTTTTCTCCTCTCTCATTTCTGGTTCCTATACCGTATTTCCCGACAATGTCGCGTAAGTGTTCATCATGTACAGTCTCTCCCACTTTGGCATTGAAATCTCCCAGGATTATCACAAGTTCTCTGTTAGGAATGTTTTGCAGAGTTTCTTCGAGTCGACCATAGAATTGTTCAATTGTATCTTCACCAAATATTTGCATACAAATAACTAACTGGCGAACTGCGCCCATAATGTTCCTCGTGGTAGTACAGGGAAGTCACCAAACATCGTCACTTGGACATTGGAGCAATTTTGTGTAACGTGTACACATCCTCCCGCTCTGTGATGTCATTACCATAGAAATGAATAGAATATTTGAGAACTTTGATTCTCAGATACACTGTACAATGGTCGCTCACATACGAGAGAAGAAGAAGAATAGAAATGATATAAAGTGTACAAAAGTTCCAACTTTTAACCATATCAGATCTTAAAAAGGCAAAAAAGTCGATAACCGATTATAATACCTATATAGATGATGGTGTAAAGAGTCTTGAAATAGAGATTGGACGATTAGGGGTCAACTTCCATTTCTATAGACGAGAGTTCTGGCGAATTTGCTTGAAAATGTTGAGAAAGTTACAGAGCTACAAAATTTTAATCAATTTTGTCAGGCTCTGAGAGGGTTTTTTTAAATACAAAAATAAATTTCCGTTTTAGGTATTAGGAGTACATAATATTATAAGAGACACTCTTTGACCCCTTTGTTGTTATTATGAGTGAGGTGGAGTGTTAAGCGATCCCCTCGCTGTGGTCTGCTCTCCTGGGACTTGTGTTATACTTAAACGAAACATTCTTTGTTTTGCTATACTTACATTACTTACAGAAGAACTCCACGTCGAAATGAGAATAACACGGAATGTCCCGTTGAAATAATATAATACGTGACTTCTACAATGCATTATTATTTTTAACGCTTCTACGTTACTCCTTAGCCTTACTGCACTCTTGATTAAATAAATATTAATATGGTAAAGGGTTTTGATGCACGTGAGAGCTATTCTTATCCAAAGAGAAACTACATAAATTAATATAGTATGTGGGTTGTAGGTACACCAGGGCTATCTGTAATATTATGTCAAGAGTCATATTTTATACGGATATTTAGATACGGTTAATCCAAGATTTTCTTTGGTTTCAATCTGGCCTGAATATCTCTAAACCTTGAAGACAATATTATAATATCCATATTCTTTCATAATATCGAGTGACCACATATATCTCACCCATCATAATATGGACACAAAGCATATTTTATAACTTTATTCTTCATCCAATGGCTACGTACGAACAAATATAATCTCCCGAACGATCATCAATCTCCTATCTCCACTCTTAGTATGTCCTTTCACCCTCCACCATACTTCTCCAATCCAAACAGAGACAATAATTATTACCACTAGAGTGACGCTATTTCGAATAGAGGGTGAAAATCGTCGTCTGTAAACGACCACTTGTCTCACAAACATATGGAGTAAATATTATGAAAATTGTCGCACAATATTGAAACTTTGTAAGCAGCCAAAATAACCTATGGTGCAGTTGTTGTCGGACAACGATAACATACTATGCTTTCATTACGCAAAAGCATTTCTCCGCAACGATAGTTATTTTCTACTTTTTACAAGACAATGCATTTTTTTAACACAAATATTCTGCTAGAAGAGTGGAAATCCAGATTCAATTAATTAAAGTTATAATAGGTACTTGTAAGTAAAGCACAATGATTTTCCACAAAAATCGTAATGATCACTTGACGATTCCACTTAAATAAGGCCTACGGATGATTAGAGAACAATAAACAATTTTATTTTCCGTTTTGTAAGAGCCTTGATAATTCTAGGTTGGCGTAGCGAAAACGTTCGACAAAATAAAATTAATATGTGGCAAATTGCTACGTTTGCTACTCAATTTACTAAGTAATGTCTATAATTTACAATGCACAAATTATAGACCAATACAATTTTTAATATGCTACAACATTAACAATACATGTAGTAGTACCTACAGACCTAGTTGTCACTGTATTTCTACATACACATGCGAATGAATGGTAATTCAAAATTTTAATCTATCTGTATACGGTTACAAAATGCGAGCGCACGAAAAAATTATTATTCTGTAGAAAAATGACACAACAATCTTTTTCCTGACGATACAATCAGAGAAATGTCTGGGAATTTAAAAAATAATATAGGAATGCGATAGAAACAGATGGAATCTTAATATCACCATCTTCACCTTTCCAATGGATCAGGTCTATTGTTTGCACACGCGTTAGATTACATTTTGATCTCGCGGGATTTACACCAAACGGGGATAAAATTCCCCCTCCCAAGATGAGGTGGAGGTACATATAATGTATGCACTTTCCCCACACGAAAATTCATTTTTATATCTTGCAAAAAACACTGTCTAAAATTCAAACAGAATAACGAAATCAGCCAAAAACTTAAACCATACCATAACTAAATATACTCCCGTTTTCACCAACTTTTACCTAAGAAGGAGACCCCTAAGAAATTCCCATACAAAAACAGAGATAATATTCTATTTATTGACACTCAGGCCTACCAACCACACCCTAATTCCATACAAAATGCAACACGCAACTCACCTAGCCTGGGCAGAGATATTTGGGCACCTAACGTAGGTGAGTTGCGTGTTGCATTTTGTATGGAATTAGGGTGTGGTTGGTAGGCCTGCGTGTCAATAAATAGAATATTATCTCTGTTTTTGTATGGAAATTTCTTAGGGGTCTCCTTCTTAGGTAAAAGTTGGTGAAAACGGGGGATAGCGTCGCAGGTTCATGACTAACTCGGGCATGTTCTTCGTGTGCCGCTGAACAACATCTATCTGAGATATAACCCTGAAAGCAACTGTTGTCATACAAGAGTTCTTTCTTTTTTTCGTATGCACACGACCATTGTACAAGTTATCTTAAAGTCATAGCTCCGCGTAAGTAACATACAAAAGCTAGAACTGCGACACGCCAGGATAACACGAAAGCAAGCAATGAAATTGAATAAGACTCTAGGAAGGACAGCCTGGAAGAAATTAGTAACGTCCAGGTAATTCACTTAGGGAGAGGAAAAGGGTGTGTATGTAAGAATGTTGTGTAATCTGTAATTTGCTTGCTATGAGAAATATAATTAGGATCGTCTAGATTGGAAGGCCCAATTCCCATAAACAAATGGGAGTTTCGCGCCTTAAAATGGGGCAGTTTCTATTCGTGTATTTTATATGCGAATCATAGTATTAAATATTAAAACCTCAATTGCATCTGAGAAATGGTGAGCCATTCAGTGTATGCATTATTACTCCTTCACCCCTATGCAAAACAAACAGCGTAGACAGTAAATATTAGATTCTCTCAATGAGGAACGAATATTTTATTTTATTCTTCAGGAGTTTTCGTCCTTTTAAAATAACATAGGTATTTCATATGAGAGAAATCCTATTCGATTATTAAATAGCTAGTAGGCTAATTATAGAAATTATAGAATAAAACAAATCCCTTGCAGTTTTCTTTTGGTAATCGATCACCGTTTGTATCAACATTTTTTTTTATTAATCACTATATAAAAAACTTTTTACCTAATACTGAGAGGAACAGAACACATCGAATCTAACATTGACTTCATTTTCACAGCATATGTTGTTTATCGAATATTTATTTGGCTGATAAGTGACTGCTTTTTTGTTAGTATACTAACACATTACATATATTCTACGTTAGTTGTTTATTCGCCATACATCTCCCTATGTGTTTTGGTTGAGGCTTAATGCGGAAAGCAATTAGGATTTTGGCAAACTATAGAAAGCCTTCGTACACAATAAGTAAAAGGAAAGGATTTTCCTTACTTCCTCTTAATGAATAAACTGATAATTATTTGATGCGGAAATGTAACCCAAGGGAGAAACTATTGTGTGATCTACACTAACTAGAAATAATTATTTGAGTTGCAACGAATATTTGGTAGCACTATTCGGACCAATTTTCGACCAACTATCGAATTTACTTGTAGTAGAAAACACACAAGTGAGTAAATTTGTGGGCTTTTCTTTCGTCCTTTATTGTGTACAACATTGTTTTCTTATATTTTCGTTGATTATAAATTATGTATTTCTAAGCTGTATGCTTGTGATTATTAAGCAATAGGTGAATGAAAATTATCCTTTGTGCATTTTTCTACTCGAATCTAAATACGTACATGCTAATGACTCATATACTCTAAATAATATGTACTTATATGATAATTACCTTTGAAGATTAATTGTATGATGTGAATAAAAAGAGTGTATACCTATTTAAGCAATTAAAACACCACTCCGTTACCAGACCGAAGAATCTGCTGATTATGCAGCGAAATTGCAACTCGTTGCTAGTCTGAAAATACTAATTTCTATGCTTTAATTATTTATTGTACTGGAAACATTATTTATAATTAGATACAGAAATCTCTTTAAAACTGTAATGTGTGACTGCTCATTGCCCAATAAGCTTAACTGAAATCGTGAGGAGAATTTAAAGTCAACAAGACAACTTTACATTAGATTCGTGCAGGGGATTTCATGGTCAGTATCGCTGGAGATATAATGGAGTATGGAAATTGGAGTATCGAAATTCGTTCAACAGTGAATAGCTACAAGCTAAAGAAAAACATATTGTGTGTTCCGTATTTTAAATACCTACATCTTATGATATGTGGTCAAAACATCAAGCGCCGTTGTCACCCATGTTTTCTTGAATTTGTACATAAATAAATAAATAAGTAAATCTGTCTTCTTCTTCTTCTTTCTCAGCCGCCCAATGCTGGACAAAGGCCTCCCCTTTGACATTCAAAATATCCCTATCCTGGGCATGCTGCATCCATCCAGTAAATCTTTATTAGCCACAAATTAATGTGTTTAAACCAGAAAATAGTAGTATGCTAAAGGGAGGACTTTTTTCAAAAGCAATATCTTACAGTCAACCCGAATACAAAGTAAATATGTGTATACTTTTTTTTACTACACCTTACTAAACAATATGTATATTTTATTTAAACTTACAGAGTGGTGAGTTTATATCCATTTCTATCATTTGGTTTTACAATTGAACAACGCCATTTTTGCACGATCACTCTACGTTGCTAGTTTTCAATAATGTTCTTTGTTTTAAGGTTATATATATGTATACACTTGCCTTACTCAAGATGATTCTTAATTAATAAAAAGTACGCTAATGGAGGAGTTGTATTAATTAAAGTAAAGTAGTGTATTTTATCTAATGAATCTATTGATTACTTAGTAAATAACCCACAGCCATGATTCAGCATTCCTTTAAGAAAACATCCATCTAATTCTCTGTAATTAAGACAAAATACTAGTTATATAAGAAGCTTGCTTGTCTGCAGATACTATAATACCCCTAAAGTAATTTGGAACGGAGATTAGCTGGACCCACCTGGTATGAGGAAAACATAATACAATAGAAGGTAAATTTATAGAACAGTCACGAACATCGTGTTTCAGAATACTACCTCCATTACGGGTTGAAGTTAATATTCAAGAGTGGTATTACTATGTACTCAAACGTAATATAATTTTGTAGAAAAGATCTAACGGTGAAATGAAGTTTGAAAATGTCACAAGCAGAAAGAGAAACACCTTTTTACTTTCACATTTGCTGACAATAATGTACGGATGTCGATGTCGAACAAAAAGAAAGTATCAGGATAACATGAATTCATTTATGTGCGAACACGATTCAGGTCGAATCCGTTAATTGAACATGGTAAAGTAAATTGAATAGGCACTCCCGTACTGTAACTCTATGGGTGCGATTTCCACATTATAGGTAGAGGTACTCCATCCCAACATACAGACGACATACAAAGGTAAAAGAAAACTTTTTAATCATTGTTAATTAAACTTCCTTTTCAGGGGGCGTGTTGCCGTGTGATGAAAATAAGAGAAAGCATTGTTTCATTGAAATGGGTGTCAAGAACAAATTTATATTGTAATTATATTTTTGAACAATGTTCAAATTGAACTGCGATTTCAATACAGGTGTACAAACAGTTGCTTCAGTATTGATGATGTACGTCTACGCACCGTAGCACCTCGAGGACAATGTCCACAAAACATATAAGTACACAAAAAGTTACCACCGATAAAATGTCTAGGTCAATTACAAATAATAAATAATTTAAAATTAGTATGTAGTACGAGTATGTAGGGGTCGTGGTAGCTACATTGCTTTTTTTATAATATAACTGGTTTATTTTAAGTAAAAAAATACGGCAATCTAAAATCAATATACGGCTTTTCATAAACCTTATATCATAATAATTCATGGTTGATGCGACAATCGGTGAGATGGAAACCTTATAAAATAGTGTGTCAAGTCCAGTAATACAAGTAGCAGGTAGCATTGTAGTATTATAGCATTATATCATTATGAGACCTGAAGAGAAATAACATAGCTTACTTTACCTAGATAATTCAATTATCCATATACGCCGAGTTTGTAGGTACTACGTTAAGGGTTCAAACTTTACTCTTTTATATTTCAACTTCACTTACAACGTAGGTGATGAATTGATCGATAGGTATTAAAATGACCTAGTCAGACCTAGCGGAATTGGTTAGTTACTAAACATATAGCCACTCACAGATAGCGGATCTGTGTATACTTTGTGAATTCTCTTCGAGGCACTTTACTCACGAAGGAAACGCTACAAAGGCACGAAAATATACAAACACAAATATACGAAAAATTGCAAAAGTCGTTCAGTCAAATTGACAGCTGCTAATAAGGTTTACATATCAAATAATTTTGTGTAAGGTCATGGGTTTCGACACTACTACGTAACGAGCAAGTATTCTAAGACTCGCATCACCAGTTAACGGACTATTTCTGACGTCACAATGAATTACGTAAGCAGTAGAATATATCTACAGCAGCTTATTAATACATAGAACATTTATTGCTTGCGAATGTTATTTTATGAATGGCTATTTTGTAAAATTTCATTCATAGCATCATTCCACCTAAGATGGACGTAGATAGTGTATGAAGGAAAATCCCGCGGACTTAAGGCCCTCCACATCCCCGGGTAGCTCAAGCGCATTAACAGCGACCTCTTTACCCGCACTTCTAGGCAAATCTTATTAAGAAGTGGGCCCAGGGTTAGTTAGACAGTGTATGGCAAACTAAGGACCAACAGCCACAAAACCCATGATCCAGGAGCTGTTCTGAGAGGCAGAAAACACAGACCTACTCCTTGATGATCGCCAACGTCGCTTTGAGTGCGACCTAACAGGGAAAAAACAGTAAAAATAATATGCACATAATATAATCGTTAGTTAGGTTAGGTATAGAATCTAAATATTCATTTTACAATTCGCAAGAGATGACTAATACTCGTATGTTGGGAAATTCCTCTAGTCAACAGCGTTAATCGAATATGACTTAATATTTTTTGGGTATTCCAATTGATTTGATACACAGAGGCTCATAATATGTATATTAGATTACAATTTTGGTTATGATATTAGATAAGTAGGTAGTTTTGCTATTCTCTGAACATGTGCAATAGACACTGGCATCTTTTTCGCTTATTTTAGCAGACTTTACTCAGCAATATTACAACGACGCAGATACTATTTATAACATTACAACAAGACAACAATATTTACAACTTTATAATGACTATTATATAAATAGTTGTTATTTAATGATTGTAATACTGACTTTAAATATTCCACTGTACACACCTATATTATACTGATCTGATCACCTTTGTACTGATCACTCAGGCATTCAATATGCATAATAGCCGTAAAATCATAAATACACCTCCACATCAGATTCTCATAATAATTATTATACCTATAGTTTTCCAAAGAGAACATACAGGACACAACTGAATAAAGGACAATGAGTATGACCTTTATCAAGTATGGAAACTATACAAGTACTTTATCCTGATAATATTGTAAGCTTTAGCAGCGTGTCGATTCCATCGATATGATGTTTTCAGTATAACATCAAATGTTACACTGAAAACTGACACTATGTTTTTAGTGTCATCAGAGCATAGCATAAAGGAATGGACTGAACGCGAAAAGAAGCAGTACACATCGCATAAAATTGCTTTGAGTGGCGGGCCTTGTGATCTCCCTGTGTTACCTCGAGAAACGTTAAATGAAAAAGTAGCAGTAGATAGTAAACAATAAAAATAATTTTCAGTTTTTCTCAACTTTGTAGCTAATAAACTCTCAGTGCTCGTTTGTCTAATTTTTGAAATTTTCAATAGATGAGTCATATGATGCTGGAGTGGACAAATTATCACGAAAATCGTAGTCAACTTTTAGGTACAAAATGGTGTAGAGATGCCAATGCCAAAAATAAATACAATAAAAAATCGATTTCAATGCATTTTTATGTTGATGTTGCAATTGTAATAGGCAATAATAAATAAAAATATAGTTTAAGTATGCTAAATATCAATCTTCTCTTACTAAGTAAATCCCCGAATGGGTAATCCCGCGATACATAATAACTTGTTCTGTACACACATACATTTATAACAACACATACCTACACAATATCATTAGAATGTATCATATATGCATACACCATGGGGTAATATCACACAGTAAAAGTACTGTAAATCAAATATCTTAAAGTGCTGTGCATATAAAAAAAATTCTTTTTCACATGAATTAGGTTGTTAGAATTTCCATAACATACCATGACACACATGGGAGAATTTTACCCGCAATCATAGCAGAATTTTGAATTCATCCTACCACATTATATTCATTGTATTTGGTTTAAAAACTGCACCTTTTCAAGTGTACGTGTCAATAAATAAACAAATAAAATTTTTATTAAATGTGCTAGATAGATTCGACGCAAAGTCTTGTGATACTAATTAGCAATTTTAAATGTGTGCAAGATTTATGAGACACCCGCATCATTGGTAACCCCATAATATGAAAAATGGATATCGCCTTTATTTTAAGCGACATAAACTTAAAAAATGTTTGTATATGAGACTATTACCTAATCCATAGTTTTTGTGTTAACAAGCTGGCACTATGAAGTCGTAATTTAATCATCATCTTTTGTAGTATCAACTCCCATATTCGCATAATTACGATGTTTTTTTATACTATTTGTTGTTTGACAGGTTTTTATTTCGCGCTCCGTATATTTCCTATCAATTCATATTTTTACTACGTACAATGTACATGCAATACAAACGCCTTGATTTGTATGGCAGTGAAGTTTACGATAATTTTGGTGATTTCCTAATACGTATATGTAGAACGAGATAAGTGATGTAGTGATATATTCTATAGAACTAGATACCTGTAATTCGTAGAATTTTTGGTTCTGAGAAATCGGCGCTCACGTCACTGATTGTAAGTACACATTTATAAATATTTGTTTCCAACACTGAATTCGTTAAATTTTCTATAGATTTTTTTCTATTTGATGTATACCATCAAATCCTAGAATAACCAATGATAGATGTGCTGTTATGCATTAGATTTATTCAAAAAATTTCGACACATACATATCAAGGTCTCGCCTCACCGGTATTTCGAAATCGGTGAAAGTTTTTTTTTTTTTTATTGAAAATGTCACGATTTCCTCTTTATGTTGTTTTCGGTTTCCATTTAACTAAGGTACATTAGTTTCTTAACTTTGGGTCATCTCATGCGGGATATCGCTGTGAAGCTTTTTAAAAGAATTAACGTAAGTAAAATATGTTTGACGGATGTTAAAGTACTCGTAATAAATGCTTAGTATGGGTTAACTTAACCGAATGAGAAATCGCCGCACTGCTTAATTTCTCTTATCGCTCTCGTTCGCCCTAGTAAAAAATTCATTGAATTTTACGCTTTTTTTAGGAGTTTCTCCTCAAATATTTTGAACGTCAAACTACAAACAAATACTACTTACGTCATGTTAATATTTATATGTGGCGATTCGTCATAATTCAGCAAATATAAAATTAGTCCTCTCTCCATTCGCGTTTCTATAAATTTAAGGCCCATTTTGGGCTTGTTGAAGTATCAGACAGGGGACGACAAAAATTAAACAGGCAGAATTTAACATAAAAAAATCATAGCTACATCAAAACAACAATTTTGTTTCAGAAAATGTAACCAAAGGTGAAGTCTACGACGCAGTAAGAAGAGGAAATATCTATACAGTCTGGGGAGACAATTGATAGTGCTCCTAGCAATTTTCAATTAGAAGATCCAAGACACTGAATCAAGATGCATCACAATTTAATCACAGCAATCTTCATAACTACTATGGAGAATAACATCACATCCGGTGAAAAACATTACACACATTATCCATCCAACAACACTGGCAACATATTTAGGAACTGCGATTTACAAAAGAGTTGCTTAGAAGATTACAACCCAGAATCGCCGTTTTCTAAATTTGTATTCGCTCATAATCTCACATTAAGTATCATAGGATTATTCGGGATATTTGGAAATATTTTATCCATAATAGTTCTGTCAAAACCCGAAATGAAGAGTAGTATCAATTACTTGTTAATTGGATTAGCATATTGCGATACGTTTGTCGTATTCTTTGCCATATTTATTGCCGGACTGGGATGTATTTTTCCTTACACTGGATACTTTTTTGAGTTCAATTTTTATTTCCTACCATATATTTATGTGATAGCACAACCGATTTGGTATTCTGCACAAGTTTCATCGGTATATTTAACCATTGCAATAACTTTAGAGCGATTCATAGCTGTATACCATCCATTCGATGCAAAACGATATTGCACGGTGACGAAGGCGAAACAGTGTATATGTTTCATTGTTATTTTATCTCTCTTGTATCACATACCCACATATTGGGAAAATGGGATAGTTCAAGTAGTCCACGATGAATGTAATATCACGGTGACGTGTGCATACTCTACGGATTTCAGTAAAAATTACGTATATTTCACAATATACTGGGAATGGTTGCATTCCATCCTCACCTTCCTCGTACCATTCTCATGCCTGGCATATTTTAATATTAGAATATTCATTCAAATGGAAAAAGCAAAAAATACTAGAAAAAAACTAACATCGTCTAATAAAAATGAGAAAGATCAAACGAAAATTCTTTTCTATATTGTGGTAGTATTCTTTATATGTAACGGCATGTTCCCACTGGCCTATATTCACCAATATTTTTTCGGAATGGAAATGAATATGATTCATACAATAATGAATCAACTAGCGATGAGTTTATTTGTCATAAATAGCTGCGTTAATTTTCTAATTTATATTATGATCGGGAGGAAGTTTAAGAAAGTTTTCAAAAAAACGTTTTTCAAGTCGATAAGTCAACCCCCAGAACTTGATCTGAATTTCATAGGATGAAAGATTACTGTAAAATCAAACGAAATTTTTAAACGGTTGATGCTTTTGGAACCTTAGGCAGTTAGTGACACAAATTAATACGATCAATGAACAGCTCCAATTATTCGACATTTGACATCGTCCTGATATGACGGGGTTTCCACCGTCAATAAACTTTAATGAGGTTGTTGAAGGATCATATATTCAATAATAACAATAGACACTTATCAAACGCTCAGTTATTTCCTACTGATACAGATATTGCACAATGTCAATTGTCTAGTTTACAGTATGATAATATCTTTCTGCGGGTGTCCTTTTGTGCGGTCGTCGCTCGCGCAGTCATCGAACTGCTAAGTAAACCATGAATGGCCATCATCACCCGAGTAACAATTCCCCACGAAGTTAGCTGTTCAACAGGTTTAGTCGCTTTCATAGTTTGTTTTTTTTTTGCGCACAAACGCATATCATGGACCTCATAATATTGTAAACAGTTGCGATCTACCTGCTTTGATGGTTATTAATGATTTTGTTAGTAAACGTTTTAAATGTGGAAAAGTAGTGAATTATGGATTAAAATTCAATTTCTTCCGCACAAAATGTAAGTACAATTTGGTATTTTGTATACATATATGACCACTGTAAAGTTATTAATGCAGCCACTGATTCTGTACAACATTCTTTGAGCTTTTCATTCAAAATCGCAGGTATTTTGATAAAATGATCGAATCTCAATTTGCTTGTATATTATACGCTATCAAAGCAGATACTCGAAATATTCCGATCTTAGTAAGACATTCCAGATATTTTGGTTTTGAAAAAATATTATTTCCATCTTTCAATGTAAATTTGAATCGATAGAATGAAATAAATATGATTTAATTGAATCTGATGAGAAGCGAAGATAGAGCATCTGTCACAAATTTTGAACCTATAACATGTGTCTGATATATTCTCTATTCCTCACCTGAAAAGATAACAAAATCTACGGTAAGAGTAGTATAGGAAAATTCTGTAATATAGCGCTTTAACCTTCTCTCATTTTATATACTCGTACCTTTACTCCTATCAATATACCTAAAATTCACTTACATAACACATTTCTTGGACATGCCTGAGTATTTCTCCAACCAGGAAATATTTCTGAAAGCAAATTTCTCTTGAAATATTCACATCAATTTTGTTTTCAGAATGTGAGAGGTGAAATGGATGGAAAATGAAATTATGAACTCATGAGTAAAAAACTTGAAAACTGGTCACTCGGAGGACAGTTTCAAAACATAATTCTTATAATTGTCAAGATAATCACATTAACCAAAGATGCACCATAGTTTAATAACAGCGATCTTCATAACTATTATGGAGGAAGACATTCCATATGATGAAAAGTATCATAATATATATTATCCACCTAAAAATACTACGGCAATGTCTGGAAATTGTGATTTACAGAAGGGTTGCATGGAAGATTACGATCCAGAATCGCCATTTGCGAAGTTTGCATTTATCCACAATCTAACACTGACTACCATCGGATTGTTTGGTATATTTGGAAATATGTTATCTATTATTGTTCTGTCAAAACCAGAAATGAAAAGTAGTATCAATTACTTGTTAATCGGGTTGGCATACTGCGACACATTTGTGGTTTTCTTTGCGATATTTATTGCCGCATTGGGATGTGTCTATCCATACACTGGATATTTTTTTGAATTAAATTTTCATATATTGCCGTACATTTATGTATACGTACAACCTATATGGTATTCCGCGATAGTTTCTTCAGTGTATTTGACGATTGCCATAACTGTAGAACGATACATAGCTGTCTGTTATCCTTTCAGTGTGAAGCAATACTGTACGATTGGCAAAGCTAAACAATGTATATTTTTAATTGTTATTTTGTCTCTCTTGTATCACATACCCACATACTGGGAAAATGGTGTAGTTAAAGTAGTCCATGATGAATGTAATATTACAGTGACGTGTGTGTATTCCACAGATTTTGGTAAAAATTACGTGTATTTTACAATATACTGGGAATGGTTGCGTTCTATTATATCATTTGTCATACCATTTTCATGTCTTGCATATTTTAATATAAGAATTATCATTCGAATGGAACAAGCGAAAAATACTAGAAAGAAATTAACATTGTGTAGTAAAAATGAGAAAGATCAAACTAAAATTATATTTACTATTGTAGCTGTATTCTTTGTTTGCAACAGTATGTTCCCACTGTCATACCTCTACCAGTATTTTTTTGGAATGGAGATGAATATGATTCATCATCAACTGGCCATGAGTCTCTTTGTCTTAAACAGCTGTGTTAATTTTCTGATTTATATTACAATAGGAAGGAAGTTTAAGAAAGTTTTTAAGAAGACGTTTTTGAGTTTTGAAGAAAATTCTGTTCACACGATAAAATTTTTCGCATAAATTAATAAGAATGCATTTCAGAGGCTATTTATGAATTTAATTAGTTTTACGTGTACATATTTAGAATTAAGTAAGACAATACACAATTTTTTCTAATTTTCCAATGTTGATTTTATGCTTATTAAATTTAATTTTAAGTAGACTCTAGCTTAATCCTCTAACGACCCACTAACCCAAAATTTGGTTCTTCACAATATATGAGTCAGTGTGATACAATGGATGATTTCTATCTTGATTTTCTTAAATTTGTTCGGAGAAATCAAAACGTGTTTGTAGATAACTCACATTAGAAGTTTTTCTTAAACAATATCAGTTTGAAGAGTTTTATTAATTGGCTTCTAAAAAACTTGAGGTATTTGCCGCAGCACACTACCTTAATATATAGTTTGTTTATGTAGGCACATTTACAATTTAAGTATATTTTAATACAGCAAAAAAAGTCTGTTTTCTAATAAATTTCCTTGTAAATATAACAAAACTTTCTCGCAGAATAATAAACAAACATTATTGAACAACTTTTGTACAAAATATTACTATGGAATCTATTAAAACTTTATTAAGATGTGATAATAAATATACCGAATAATTATTTCCCTGATATAAATCAATCGTCAGAAGATTTATAACGGAAGTTTGTAAGAATTTATTATATTTAACTTTGTATATTATTATATCGTTTACAAAAAAAAAAAATTTTATGCTAATGTTCGTTTTATTTAAATAAGGGTAATGTAATCACGTAAATTACTTTTTATTTATCCTAATTTTAAAATAACTTAAGAAAATTTTGTAGTTAACTTTAATGTAGTCATGTATATTATTAAGGCAAGCTCGTATCAAAATTATTGCTCTTTTTTAATTCATAGAATAATAAGTTACCCAAATTATCAGAATCTGAATACTGAGCGAAACAAATTAAACGTACCTAATATATAATTTTGTATAAGGCATCTTCTTCAGCCAAGAAAATTATATTCTCTTCACACAATCTTTACTTACAATAGAAATAATAGGTACGCCCAACCAAATGTTAAATTAAGATTTAAGACGATATTATTAAAACTTATGTACATAAATGTATAATATTTATAATGTGAACAAAGTCTGACTAATTATAGGATAAATAAATAAACAAATATTTTTTGGTTTGTATGCAAATATATTAAGATGTAAAAAAAAAACATTTATTTTATTTTATTTCAACGCTACTATTCGCAATATAAAAAATAAACAAAAATCAATTTAGGTATATAACAATAGATTTCATGTACTAAAAGATTTATCCATTTGAGTTTACTTTTACCAAACATTGTTGGGCGGGGTTCGTGGGTTCGATCCCGATGCCGATCTACTACCCTTCACGACATAAGCTTTTCGAGCTTACTGTGAAGTGTATAAAGGTGAATTAGGGTTTATTCCGATATACACAGATTCATTTTATAAAAAAATAGATAAATAAAGATGAATACAGATATATGAAGCGATTAGAAAACGATGAGATTTATCTAATTCTAATCTCTACAGTGTCTAAAGTGACTAGCGATTGATGTGAAAGACGAAAATAAAAGAAACTTTCTCTAACACAAGACCCCAAGAGAGAAATTTCTAATAGGTACCTACTTACAGTCCACATTTCCTAAGAACATTAGCAGATGAGTGGAAGAATATTACATAGATACATACATCTTCTTCCCCGTCTATCCTTGATTGGGTCGGGGGCCGAAAGCATCTGTATATCATCGCCAGAGGCCCCTGTCACTCGCAGCCTCGTACCTCTGGCCACTCCAACCACAGTCTCTTCTTCCATGTCACAGGAAGAATAGTTTACATTGAAATTCATAGATTTACTCGTATTAAAGTTACCATGAGGTGGTCAAAAAGAAAAATACTTAAAGTGGAATATAATAATACCTACACGTGTAATAATTCGAGGAATTTTATTAATTGTTTTAATTTTCAAGAATAGGTTAAGGAATATTTCATGACAATATACAATTTTCATATGAAAATAAATTGTTAGAATAGTTTCCATGTTCTTGGTCATAGTGGAAATAGTATGCAAGGGCGCGGGCGGCTGAAGGTGGGTAGGACTGTTAGCACAATTAAACCCACCCGTGGATGGCACAATCCTATTCAAAGTTACGGTTGTTAATAAATAAGAGAGGTACATATTCAATAGAAATCTGAGGCAAAAAACCTGAGATGAGCAACATGAAAAAGGCCTACAAGTGGAAGGGATAGAGTACTTGAATAGTAAGTAACACCCGTACTAATCACCAACTCAATTTTTCAAGGTGGTTTTCGAGTGTCTCGTTAAGTAATCTAAAATAAAAGAGAGAATTAAGTACCTACAATACATGCCCTGTGACTTAAGATTTTCGTTGATGGTGTTAGTAATTACCAATACTTACTACAAATAAAACCGTATATGAATAGGTTGCGGTACGACTAAGGAACTACTATTCATTGAATTGCATTTATTAATAACACCACCAAAGAAATATTACATACTTTAGTTATTACAAATAACAACCCAGTTAGCAACCAAATCTTTTAATTCAAAATATAATATAACCAAACAATAACATCCTGCGCAAACGCATCAGCTACTACTAAAGCTGTTCAATATTCTTTATGTGACAGTTTCCATCTACTCAAACTGAAATTGAAATAATAATGGAGTTTGAAGTTTCCAGAACAATGAAAGAGGTTTGACTGTTGAATGAGTCATCCATCGAGTTGGTTTAATATTGCGAAAACACAATGACTCACAGTCCTACAAACGTCCTTGAACTTACGGTATTCTAAAGTCGTAATAATACTATAACACACCACAAACTGAATTGTTATGTTATATCTAAGGTACTCGTATACTTCAGTAAGGTAATAAAACAGTTTTATGACGAGAAAGACCTTTGATCAAATAATATGAAAACTTATTCGAATCGATACCAAACGCAAAACAGCAGAGAGTGCAAATTTACTATGGGAAAATTTTTGTTTTATCTAGTTTTATTTTGACTCAAAGATAGATTCGAATCTCATGAACGAGTGAGTCTCGTATGTAGGCAAGTAGTCAAATAATTTTCAAATTGACCGTAGAGAGGCTCTAACTGATTTTCAATAATCATACCCTTAATATTGTATAATGTTTTTCACATTTATGCCGTAGTCTGGGGTGTTATCTTAATGCCTTACAAGCCCTGAAAACTCGATATTGATTACTTGCATTGTTTAAACTACATTGTTTTCGTATGCCCCATACAGTCTGAGTAACCGAAAATATGAAAGATGAATTAATTTGTGATGAAGTTTAACAATTGGGTATTGATTCTACAAACACACACATCACCTAATACCTAAGGAAATGCTTATCGCACAGTGCCACACACACACTAATTAGAAATCATTGTGGGAAATCCCGTGAAGAGACTGAAGGATAGATAATTATTTTATTGTACGTGGTTCTATTTAACTTACATATCAGATTCAAAGTTTCTTTTATTTTTCATCTATTTAAAAATTCCAGGAAGCGTAAATAATATTCAGTCTGAAGAAGTGAAGATAAGGAAATAATGAGTATGAATGTCGTAACGAAAAAACCATTTAAAATACTTTGGTAAGATTAGGAGAACATAAGAGCAAACAGTAAGCCGCTACCTCGACCCCTCTTAGAAAACACCGCAAGAAAAGAAAGAAAACATAAAAGAGAGTAGGTAAAATAATATTTTCTTCCTTTTTAAGGGTGGTAACGATAAAAATCCTAATATTATACGTTTAAAACCAAGTGTTCCTCTATCTAATAATAATATCTGAGTGTACTTAGTGAAATTACACGAATAAATCATACAAGAACACAAAATGCTAAATGGGGGGCTCTTATGGTACATACAATCTACATACTTCTGTATGTAAAATGTTGAAGAAATTTAATATTGTATTACTTTTAATACTACCATGTGTTTTACTTGTTGACGTTAAATTGAAACGCTATAAAATAACAATACGTATCTAATATGTAATTAGAAACATGCATGGTCTAAAATTAAAATGGCAGTGGGCTGGACATATGGCTCGACAAGAGGATACTAGGTGGGCACCCAGAAGAAGAGGCCCTGGAACAAAAGGAGAAGTGTCGGAAGACCTCCCAAAAGGTGGTCTGATGACCTAGTCCAGCAAGCCGGAAGAACCTGGATGCGGAGGGGGAGAAACAGAGATGAGTGGAAGGAAATGGAAGAGGCCTACGTCCAGCAGTAGAGGGAGGAAGGCTGAGGAAGAAGAAGAAGATCGTCTACAAACATTTATTCTGTATCGACATGTTATCGATGATTACTGTCGTCAACAGAATGTATTGGATTTGATTCTGCGACGACACAAGACACCAGTAGAACTATTTTGATCTTATTTGAGAATCGATGAAAGGTTAGCGAATTTCCGGCGAAAGTGAATTTCTGGGATAATAAATTAAAATTGTTTGTCAAAGTTACAATTTATGAATCATACCAAAAAATCTATCTTTATTCAATTAGGTATAGATAGAGCTAAAAATTTTAACGTACCAAAAATAGAATCAAATTTAATCGCAAAGAAAAACTGTAATAGGTATCTTGTAGTTACTTGATGCGCAAAAAAAAATATTTTTAAAGGGAGGGGAATAAGAGCGGAATTAATTGAATGCTCCGTTTCAGATGAGTGGTTTTGGAAAAGTGCTGAAGTTTTCATAGCAATAAATCTTCAAAGAACAGCAGTTCTTTACCACACCAGGACAGGATATCATGTTCAAATGGTGTTGATTTCACCAAAATGCTTTTTTTATATTTTTTTATTGCAGTTTTGTTAATGACTCGGCCTGTGATGAAAATGTTGATATAGGTACTTAAATAACGGCCCGTCAACGGCGCGCTGGTTCGTTTTGCGGATTTCGGAATGTTCTAAGAAAATTTGTACAATGGGGTAAAAATATGGTGATCATTCCCCCGATTCGTTAAATGTTTTTATTGGCCACACCCCGTTAATTAAGCGTTACAGGACTCTTAATAAAATTTCAAATTAATATTGAAAAAAAAAGTAAAAATTATCATCACCAATATTCGAGCTTCGATTGCGGATGGAGCTACACAAGCTCCAATCAAACAACTTGATCCAACATTATTATAGTGTCAGTAAATGTTGGTATGCCTTATTTTTTTGGATGAACAGTGTATAGCTTATTAACTTGATCGACGTTTCGACACTCCTACTGGCGCCTTCCTCTTCGGAGTAGGAGTAGGGTCAAGTTAATTACACACCGTTCACCCTAAAAACCAACCAACAATAACAATTATCATACAGTATTCAATTTCTGCAAAAAATAAGGTTCTTTCATATTTTCTTTTCATTTACATAAAGTACAATAAAACATATAGACAGCAACATAATATATTTTAACAATACACCATTACGAAAGCTTTTACTTATAACGTTCCTTTCAATTTTTCAGCTTATTGAAAAGTTGGGACCGTATTTTATTCGGAATACTTTTTATGTTATGTACTAACGTTAAAAATAATATACAAAATGATTTGTTTAGTATTCACACAATTCCCAAAAGCTGTAAATTTACCATATTGGAAACTTGAATAAATCTACAGGGTGAATATTATCACTAACTCCTAAGAGAAAATTTTTGTAGTTAGAAAGACATCAATTATAGTTAATCGTCAGATTTGTTTTAACAACCATTATACTGGACGGTAGATATTTTATACCCAAAAAATACAAAAAAATGTATATGATTTGTTCCAAAGCCCCATTGTAATAATTAGTACGAGCTCTAAGACCAAATGATATAGGAATCCGGGTGTCGATTTGTATCTCAAGAGTTTCGTAAACAAAGTTTGCTGTCAGACGAGGTCTGGGAAATCAAAGAGAGATTTGTATTGACTGACAACAAATCACTTCATTTCAACAAAAATAAATGTATTTGAAACATGTACGAGTATGTAACTGAGACGCAGTAAGTTAAATTACTATGCTTCCGAACAGGAAAGAGTTCGAATTAAGATGTTGATTATGTAATCTGCACCTCACAACACAGGTTTAAGTGTACAATATTTGAGTTTCTGTACGAATTTCCTTTTACAAAAATTTACAGATATTTAATGATATTTTAAACATGCTGTGCAGTCGGTACAACACACCGAGTACCGACATATTGTTTTATGATTATTTAGATGTAAACATAAATTCACCACAGTCTTTAGCTACCAACTTTCATAACATCACAATGTAGGTATACTTAGACACACGCAACAACACTTATTTATATTCTGTACCCGAAAAAGCTCAGGTGTTTTGGTATCACGGGCATTAAAATATCACCTGATACTTACACCATACTGTGCTGTAAGGAATATTACAACGTACCATGCAAAAAATAGGGATGCAAACGTTTTTATCGATAATTAAAATCTTCTTTCTACGCGACGCGACTTAAAAATCGCTTGGGTCTCGATCCTTCTCTCCATACACGTTCGTGAAAATAAAAAGGCCGCCAACATATGTAATAATAATAAATTTTAAGGATATAAATATTTCACTTGTCAAATATAGTTGAGTTCATTATGGTAATATGAGTGGTGCCTCACTAGACTTGCGTCTGTATTGAGGCTACCTTTATCATAGTTATGTATGTATGTCACTATTATTGTCATTATCTCCATAATTATCTATACCTAGCAATTTAATTGTACACATCATATGTACCTAGTATTCTCAAAAGAAAACAGTATTCTTATATGTATCTTCAGAGGTTTGGTGAGAATCAGTGAGAATGTAGGAAGAGTCTATTAAATGTTGTTATTGGTCTTGTGTTTTGTATATTTTTGTACTAATTAGTAATTACTAATGTACCTGTCAATATTTGTTTTTGTGACTATATCTGTTCCGTGTGCATAAATAAATAGATAAATATTTTTATGTTAAAAAAACATGTCTAATTAATCAAAATATTGTGAAAATCATGGATCAAATAATAACGTACGATACCGATGATACCTAAAAACAATGTGAAGCTTATTTTTCCAACGATAAAGCAATTATTAATTGGTACTCTGCCGTAGTTATTCGAATTGTATCCTTACCTCAATGGTAAGTGAATATACTAATTGACACGAAAAGTATGGTGAACAATAAAAAAAACAACTACCTATACGCGTATTTTCATTTTTATAGGTTGGTACTTATATTATCAAGTTATACTTGAAACCGCACAATTTTTATTTTTGTATTTCATCGATATCATATTTCGATAGCTCTACGAGTATAAAATATAACATATGACATCCCTCGTTTATGAAGCGAGCTGAGAGAACGCTGAGTAGAGAAAATTATGGTGGAGTGTTAATTTATGGGATGTTTATGTTTTATACGCAACCCGTGTTTTGTCTGCACATTGAGGGATGATTATACAATGTACATAATAATATCATAATGTTATTTATTTATAAGGGCAACACCACTAGAGTTCAATTATGGGAATCCCTAATAAATTATAACTACGAGTATGTAAGTCTCATTTTAATTTCATCATTATTTTGAAATGCCCACTGTTCGTATGTCAATAAATGTCGGTAAGTACTGCTTAAGAAAATACATATATGATTAAATTCAAACATATGAAAGAATTTCGAAAGGTTGTCGATAGAAGGAGTTAGGAGTAATTTCTTTCCTTTGTACTGCATCTCTCAAATGGCGGTGGGCAGGTCACATGGCTAGAGATCCAGACGACAAGTGGAGGAAAAGGGTCTTAACCTGGAAACCGAGAACGACTACCACGAGTGTAGGAAGATCACCACTACGATGGAGATACGACCTAGTAAAATACGTGGATGCCAACTGGATCCAGAGAACTCAGGATAGAGCGGCGTGGAAGCAGATGAAGGAGGCCTTCGTCTAGGAGTGGACGGGAATAGGCTGACGAAGAAGAAGAGAAAAGAGTACTGAGATCCTCATACACGTTTTAAGAATAGTAATCTTGTAGGCTTTCGCAGAGCGACGAAACCATCTCTTGAGTGTTTTTTTTTGGGTTTTCCCACTGCTTATATTGTATCGATTCCTTCGACCTTTCGATAGCGTTGCTGGTACCATCTTTAAGATAAAGTGCGTTGAAAATGGCAATAATCGAAACTACAGACGCAGTGGGAAACCCCGAAAAAATACTCAAGAGACATTTCAAGAACTAATGTCTGATATAACTGAGTCTCTTGGACGTCTACGAATGTGTTTTTTTCCTGTTCAATATTTACAATTATTATTTATTTATTTATTTATTAGATTATATACGGCCAAAAGCCTTTTAAATACATTACAACAATTAGGTCAATCAAAAAAATACATACACAAACAACTCACTTAATACCACACAACCCAGGAAAAAAATGTATTATTGTATATTAAATTAAATTAAATTATTAAAAAAAAATTGCAACTCTTAAATGCCATCTTGAGAGCACCATTTTAATGAATAAACGATACTCTTTTCTGAATTAATAAATACAATATACCTACACATATTCATACGAACTTTTTAACATAATAAGCGACACAACCGTAGAATGTCATCAATGATACAATTGATGAAACGAATTCTATAGAACCATGGAGTCATTCTACACTCAAATGACACTAACGTAAATAGATGATTAATACGATTCTATTTCCAAAGTCATTTTTTCACGACAATTTTGTATGAGGGTAACATGAAAAATGTATAAGTATACATATACAATTTTGTTGTAATTTTTCACACCCATCATACGCCCTTCTTAGGAGGGAATCATGGTTGTGTTGCGTGATGATAAAAACGTGCACAATGAATACGTGTTAGTCATATCATACAATTTATCACTTCTCTTATATTTTATGTTTTCCTGATACCACCTGTGAATACTCCAAAGAAAAACCACCCTCTCTTCTGGTTGTAAAAAATGATGCTCTAATTTTAGACAAAACTCGCTGTAAGAAAACGACTAAACATACCTACTGTAAAATGATCCATCGTTCATCGAATCTCAACACTCATTGAAAAACAACCAAAAGTGTCATTAATATCCTTTATCTCTCCTCTCGATTATAATATTTCCCAGGAGAGAATACTGGTGCAGGAGATTAATATCGGCCTACGAATAATCTGATGCTTTAGGTACATAACAAGTCCCCGATATATGACTTCAACCCATACATACGCCCAAGTAAACTAAATCACATTAGTTCTAATGTTTTCTCTGCCCACTTTTATTAATCTTCATTCCTCTTGCCGACTTCAACACAGGAGAATTATTGAATTATCTCTATGTCTTTCAATGTGATGTCTGGTTTTCGGTAAAGTGAACATTTGGATGGAAAACAATATAATGATAGTTATAAGAGAAAAAACTTATATCAATGTGGCTTGGTATAGGTGCAATGTAATCGTAATAAACTAAACAACAAAAGTGTAAAGGATGCATTACCTTACGAAAAGATGCACGAGCAACTCGCTAACGCGTTTTATAATATTAATTGATGAAAACTTTTAAGTTAGAAAAAAACCAACGAGTTTAAAATGCCGTGTTTTCCTTGTAAAATCTGACTAATTAAATGTGGATTTTCTCTCAATTTTCTCTCAACGCAAAAAGGTTTATTTTGTATCTAAAAAGTAAACGATGTAAAGGGACAATATTTCTAAAAAACAAAACAGCGCACCGTTTCAGAAACCATCACCTGGGATTACTTCTTTTCATGTAATATTATTGATATTCGAATCAATTGCAAACATTTTTTTGTGAATATATTTTCCTTCGAAGGGGCAGTATATCTTAAAAACTTTATCCAAACACACACGATTCCCAACATACTTATTTTTATATTACCTAGTGCGAAGTACTCAAGTGCGGGCCTACAGGTTACAAAGTATAACATATCACAGGAGAGATATTTGTATCAATACACAAGTTACTTTGTCATGAATCAAGAGTCTTACAAAATGTACAACGTTTTCTTTTTAGTTTTTCTACTTTATATCAATAATGTTCTAGTATCTAACGCTCGCCCCTCATGTGTTATTTATAAGAATTTCGTTGAATCTTAGCATTATTCCACCAACTGTAAAAAAATGTCGTACGAACTTGACAAAAAGTGTTGACAAAATAATTTATCAAATTTCTTATCCGAAAATTCTCAATTTACTTTTAACAGACGCAAGCATTGATCAGTAGTCATCCTTCACGATTGAGATTTCTACTCCCACAGTTAACATTTCGCTTCCACAAGCTCCAGTACATGTCCAGGTAAGCAGCCTCGTGTACAAGAATTTGATTGATCTTATATATTCCTTGGCATTAACTGTTTTCGAGAAGACCAGTCTCCAGATCAATACTCGTATTTTCGCGCCTCGAAATACGCTCAAAAAATCGAAAAACATCGAGTGAATATGATTGTCCAAAGGCGGGTTTTAAGAGCATTGAGCAGGGAGCCTAACAATTTTCCTTTCTCACTTAATTATAATTTTAGAACATCTACCTAAGTCTCTTCTAGAATAGCACCTAGATTTTTTAGGAATTACCTAATAATAATTTATTTATTGATGGAAGATTAACTTTGTGGAAGGACATTGTAAAATTATTTGTAAAAATAAAACACTGTTTTTTACTTCCACTATTTATTTTGAGTACATACACCTACAAATAAACCTACAAATAAACCAGAAGAAAATATTTGGAGGAGAATAGCCTATTTAGGAAATATTACAGAAAACACGATAAAACAGACGAGAAACACTAGAGTTAAAGCAGCATTCTACACAACTAATAACCTGGGAAAGAGAATTTTTAATCAAAAAGACAAAACTAATCAATTAGACCGCAGTGGAGTATACAAAAGTCAATGCAACGACTGCCCATGTATTTATATTGGACAGAGTGGCCGCAAAATTACAACAAGATTTGAAGAACATCAAAAGGCAACCAGAAACTTCTCCATCAACTCTGAAATAGGAGATCACTCTAGAGAAACCGGTCACAAGTTCAGTATAGATAACGTCACCATCTTACATCAGGCTGAAAAAGGACACAAATTAAACATTCTGGAGTGCATTGAAATTAAGAAACATCGGAATCAAAATTCAGATAACCTTTTAAATCAACAAATTCCACCGTTACAATCTCCTCTTACAGATATTCTTATTAAAACACATACTTTGTCTCAATAATAAGTTAAGTGAAGATATTAACATCAAATAGTTTTTATTGTCTTATTACTTCATCAGTTATTAGTAATGATGTTGTCACTCTATATTTTCAATAATGTCATCTGGAAAAACCCATAATTATTAATGTTTTGAATTACTACCTGCTCAATGATAGGAACAACTCTTTGTAGTAGTTTCTAGATTCCTATTGTTTTCACTAATGACATACCTACTACAGTTTAGCCCACCCTCTATCTTACTACCCCCCGCCCCCCAGATCCTAGACAACGTAAGTTAAACCTGTCTGTCAGTTTAGTTCATAGTTAACCACTGAAGATGGAGCATTAGCTTTGAAAGATCTCCGGTGTATGTACTCAAAATAAATAGTGGAAGTAAAAAACAGTGTTTTATTTTTACAAATAATTTTACCTAATAATAGTTTTGCGCTGGTCTTGAACTGTTTGAAATAAAAACTTACAATTCTGTTCCAGATGAAAATGATCGCTATATCTAGACGGTAGTGAGTGCTCGATTGTAACAAGATTTTTTACCTGAAACAAAAGAGAAATCATACATTTAATAACTATGATAATTCAATAATAACTTAATACATAATTTAGAAAAACATATTATCGTAAATGTGTAAATGTCTGGATAACTAAAGGTTCATATAGATCACTCGTAGACATAGATAAAAAGTATTTTATGTCGTCGACCATCGTTGACAAGATAATCGTCATCTATAAAAATGTGTCAATCTTCTCAAGAGGATTGATATAAAAAAAGGCATAGGTACGTTGAATAGCTTAGATGAAAAATACACGTGAAAATAATAACCGACCAATTAATTGCACAATGCACACTAATTTTACTTGTGAAACTGTTTTACGTTCAAAGGAGCAGCATTTTTTTGTGTATGCATTTCCAGGTGTAATTCCGTTCTGCTTCCTTGTGTAATTTCCAGTATACAACTTATTTCTGTATAGTTTTATCAAGGGTAACTTGCATTGTCCGTTGTATAAAAACATAGTACTATTTTATACTAGGGGAGCCTGAAGAAGATAATAATATGAAAGAAAACAATGGGAAAAATCTCATGATGTGGCTTTAGAACTATCATCCCAAATAAAGAGATCTTATACAGGTATTAGGGAAGCAGGAAGAGCGGCTGGTCTCTTTTATAAAAAGGAAATGGTTATATCTGGTATTTGTGTTCAAGTCAACAATAGAGGGTGGCTTTTCGAGATACCCGCTCCGATAGAAAATTGCATTCCTTTCATGTATATTATAGTCTCCTGTTACGAAACACAATGAAAGTTAGTTTGCCATTTCGTATTATTAGGTAGATACTGCGTCCTATAAACTATGTGAACACAATACAATGGCTTTGTAGCTTCGTATGTCCTTGATATTATGAATTTTTATGAAAATAACATTGTACGATAAGAAGAATGGGTCTCTTTTTATTAAAAATGAGTTCCAATGAAGGATACGTTTTCTACAAAGATTCTAACAGACGCAAAAACTATCGCACAATCTTGGTTGAACTTGAAATGTGTTTGTATTGCAACTGAGATTCCAGAAAACCTTGATATAACCAAACATCCATTTTAATCGTCCTAATTAATTATATTCTATTGAACATCATTAATAACTTGAATTTCCTAAAATGGAAGCCTAAATAAACGTACCACACAAACAATAACAATTAATCACTCTAATAGATAATAATAAAATTATATATGGACTAAACATTAATAAACATATATCACCACAAAACCCTATAAAATAATGTAAATTCTGCTGAAATATATTGTAACCTTTTTAATGTACTATGTGGTTAGTTTATTATGTAAGTACATGCGAGAATCATTAATCAAAGACGAGATGATTTACGAATGTACAAAAGTCCTATTACGAACGTAAAAATTTGTTTGCATAATTTGTCTTAGTTGTAAAGGTCGCGAATTATCCTTTGTCTTGTAAAACTTTATGGTATTCCGAAAATAGCTTGGAAAGAGGCGTAGGTAATACGAACCGCAAAAAATCGCCTTGTGTTTTGGTGTCTTGTTTTATTTCGTGTCCCATTTTATAGACAATACAAAAAAATACGCGAAAGTAATAACGTTTCCTAAAATATGACATCGAGCAGGTATATCATACATATTATTGTTTGGTATATACCTACAGGTGTGTTTATGTTTACGGAGGGAACAATGAAAAGAAAACTTGGGAAAATACGAGGGAGTGTGTGAAAAAAGTCACATACGGGAGTGATCATTCTACTGTGCAACCAGGCGTGTATTATATCAAAAAAGTTGTTTAAGGGTGTATATTGTATAAACAGATTCAATGAAATGAATTCAGAAACACTAGGTTTTCAAATAAAATAGGAATTGAATTAAAATATACTCTAGCTCTTGTTTACTCAATACTAGTAAGCTGCAATGGTTCTTTAAAGGGGTATTTTACCTCAAAGAAAAACTATACAAAAGACTAATCAATCAGTACAGGTGTTTAAAATAATCTTCTCCCTTGCATGATTGCAGTTTCACTTAAACGTCCTTAATGTTCTGTAACAGTGTATAGGTAATTCAAAACTACAAGAAGGTTCGCTTTTTCTTTTGAATTCATCAAGTACGCAACAACATGGAATAAATAGCATTCGCTTAAAAAAGACAGCAAAGTTATAAAGTCCTCGTATAACTTAGAATACAAAATACAGGGAAACACTTTTAAATTTAATATTACACATTCATAACTTAAACATTACTTATGTCCATACTTAAAACTTATCACAGTTTGCAAGGAATTCTTTCTTTATCTTAGTCGTTACGAAAAAAATACAAGATCGCAATGAAAGTTTAGCAGGCAAAACGACAGTGCATAATGATATCAGAACAGCGGCGAACAGGAGTGTCAGAGGGTGAGTTTGCTGTAGTAATAAACAGAAATAATAAGAAAAGTTTTATTCCCCCCACTACATCAACGGTATTCAAGAAGTTATAATATTATTTACAAAGAAATAAATTTAAACGTAAACGACGAAATCGTTATTAAAATTAATTTGACACCGATAGCTTTAAAATTATTTGTAAATTCACACTAAAACGTTGAATCCATCTACCAGGGAAACACACGTACAAAGAGGTGACACTATATACCTACATCTCTTGCTCAGCTCAATGGGCACGCCTCACAATACTTTATCGTCATAGTAATTAAAACCCAACCAGCGCCAGCGGTTACCTTCACAATCTCAATACCACCTTCTATACAGTTCTGTGCTTCTGATAAAAACAGTAATCGCGGGGAAAGGTACGTGTTGTCGCCTCGTAAATATTGAAAAACCTATGAAAACACAAAAACAAAAGGATGAAAGGTATTCGTTACATTTTCATCACTATAAAAGAAGAATATTTTCAAAACTATTGTTCGACGACATTGGAAAAAACGCTTTTATCCTACGCACGATGATGAAAATATATTTTCAACTAAAAGTATGCATTCAGCATCACCCGTAAATCGGGTGCAGAGCCGAAATAAGAAGAACTAAAAGTATGCCTACGAACTATTTGTACATTTTCCGCACTGGTTTATTTCGGAGTGCATTGGGGTGTTATTTGTGAAAAAGTCTTTAATATCAAAAAGTCAGTAAACACTCTTAAAATGGTAAACGAAAATGAATTTAGAGCTGCAACTTTGTGCTGCATTTCCGTACATTTTCAAATATTAGAGTTCAAAATCTAGTAACAAGCAAAACTATTGTCGAAATAGATGAAAACGAATCGATACATAAACGATAAATCAAAATTAATCGGATTTGAAAGCTGTGATAATGAGTACCTAGCCCTATAGGAAACCAAGTTTATATATAAATGCCATTATAACTGTCAGTTGATCACCAAATCACCATCAATCAATAAATTTTGGATAGAGAGTAACCCTATTTTAATTATATATTTATATAACTATTTTTTTCAAATTTGGAAGTCTATAGTACGAAACACGAGGATGACCACTGACCAGGCACCAGATAGATATGGAATCATCTCTCTCCCTTGACCCCTTCCGAACCATGGACTTCGTGAGATGTCTTTGACTGGAAGGGCTCTTCTAATAGCTGAAAGGTTACCAAATACGAGTATGTGGGCAAAGTGGAAAGAGTACAAAATATTGAATACAGGTCGCACTATATAATATTACACCCCATCCAATAAAATAAAATTAATAAACAAGACATTTTATGAAAATTTAAAAAAAGACATACGGATAGCAAGCATTAAAACTATTAAAAGTATCTAACAGCTAAAACCAAGTGTCTATTTAAATTGTAAGTAAATGAAGTCAGCTGCGTTTAATGTCATGAGATCCATAGCGAAAATTAGCGTAATATTAAAATATATAGAAGACTGCAAATTATGCACCCTTCAAACCATTAAAACCATGGCTTGGAAAGTACGTCAACACCGCGAAAAAGTATAGAGGCAACAAAAATATCATACATTGAGTTATTTAAGTTCAAAAGAATTTTCAGAACGCTTTAAAACAGTAAACAAGTAGAGAAATAGAAATATACTATTTCCCCTAAAATTTCTTTAGTCGTGCACCCTCGAATATCTAAAATTTTAACACAAAAATTCGTCCGGAAATTCCTACACATGTATCGCGCTAATAGTTACACAATATTACTAACTGTTACTCTGGATATAGCGAAATGTCGCGACCCCATCAACGTCCCCATAGCTTGTGCATTAACGATGTCAACTGAACCGTGAGCTTGTTAAAATCCACTTACAACTTAGTTCAATCCTTTGTATAATGCTTTTATACCTAATATTACGACAGGACTTTTTCAAAGTCGGAAAAGTTTACTGTCGGACTTGTTTCAGTAACCCTCAAGCTATGTATTTGAAAAGTGAAGTATATTTGATAAAATTTAATGCGCACACTACACCTACTTGTATCTGTCTAATCTAATTTCAATAACTGGAGTTGTGTTTTCTTAAACTACCTAATAAATGCATGCAGACGAATAAGATAAATGCATCACAAAACAGAGCGCCTTATATTGACGTCAGAACACATTCAAGATTTTTCAAATTATTCGTAGTAAAATATTTTCCCCTTTGTTCAGCACACAATCGTAAGGTTAAGTTACTCGTTTTGACCTTCAAACCACTTATAGAAGATCTCATGTCTACTCCGTAATAGCAAAAAAAACATTACTAGAACAATGAAAGTGAACCCAAAACAATTCAAACCCTCAATAAAGAAAACACTGCCATATATATTCTCGGAATGTGCTGTTTACCCCAATTCACTATTGGAATTAGTGCCTACTATATAAAGTGTTTGAGCAATATTTCTTGTTGACTAGGCCATGAAGCTAAGGGTATTAGACCCTTGTACCAGGCTTGCATAATGAAATAGAAGGAGATTTGCATATCTACAAGATTTGTGGCCTACGAAGGAACACGGAGCCTTATACGAGATTAAATTGTACATTATTAATATGGGACACTCTAACTAAATATCAACGCCGAAAGCAACACCTTGCTTCTAAATAATTAAATACTTAGAAACTCCTAGGAATATGTAGAATTTCAACAAGAATTATACACATCGTCAACGTATTTTTTTTATCAATTAGTTTCTAGATATTATTATGTTGATAAAATAACTTAAAACCATTTTTTTATAAGGAACCACTTGGAAAACTCTGTTACAGCCTACTTGATATTCTGATAAACACGATCGACCCGAACAAGCCACATCATTGGAGCAATTTTTAATCATTAAATTATAAAATATACGCTAGTAAATATTAAAATTTAAAAAAAAATCCTTATGGTACTAGCCATTCTGTTATACTGTATGAACAACTATACACTTGTATGAGTATTTATTAAGCCTTAGATATTTATGATTCATTATATTTTGTCCGTTATGATTTTACATGCTTGACAGTCGGCACCGTGTCTCCTCTGGTTGTCACATTGTGTTTTTATTTCTTTTGTAAAATGATTGACTTGAATACTGGCCGGAAACTTTTACACTCTGACCGGTACACAGTAGATTCTTTCGAGGATTTAGAAATCAGAAAATCATAACAGTCGAACTATCAATAAATTTATATATTTTTTGATGTACGATGATTAAATAGACATTATTTTATAGATATTACGTAATTACACTCAACATGCATGCTTCCGGTACATGCTATGCACATATAACCGTAGGCTTATGTAATGGAAAAAATACGGTGAATGGCAGCTTTCATAAAACCTGGTTCCGGAACTGGAAAATGATCCAATTTTCGATTTATTAATCAATATTATCATCCTTTATTTGTTTAACACTTGTTTATGAACATAACATCACTTTTAGGTAAGGCCTAGAGTCAAAAATCTCTCGCAATAATCACGGATATCCACCATACAAAAAATGCAATAACATTGTGCAGCAAATCTTGAAACATAACCATTTAGCATTGTCATTGCACATTTTTTTTATACCCGATTCATTTTCCACATAATACTACCAATTATATAATGCCCATATGATGTAAACACGTACGAGTATGTCTATCCTTATAAAATAATACTTAAGTGTGCCAAAATTATTATTATTATAATAAAAAACTACCCAGAATACTCCCTAAAACTATTTATTTTACTAATAAAAAAGTTAATAAGCTATACCCAATACTTTTTATTTATTAATTAACAAAAATATATAATGAATACCCAAATGCATGCAAAGTACAAAATTACTCTACAAATAATTTCGAAGTGCGATTTGATTTATACAATTTCCTCCGTAAATGTGTACAAAATGAATATATTGTTCTCTTATTTAATGTGTTATACAGTCCTCAATCAGATAAACCTAATTTATTATGAATGTATGCTCTTAAAAATTGAGAATGATAGAACAACGATTGAAGATCGCCGCATTGACTAAGAAACGTAACCATTTCTAGGCGATTTATAGCGCGACTTCGCTCAGCACAAATTACAAAAACCCTTGTTTAGGCACGTATCGGCAGCCAATTTTTTTACCACTATTAGTAGAGATATTGGGGCTTTAAAATATTAAAAAACTAAAATGTAGCTCGGTGTAGCAAAATAGTTACAAGCCTTTAAAAAAATATTTATATATTCTCAATTGACAAATTATATGAGTTTTTTTTATAATTAATTAAGTACATAATATGAAAATATTTCCAAGATATTTTTTTTTCAAATGTACATTATGTTTATTGAAATTCGAAATGACATAAAAAAGTAAAACTGTTTAATACAAATTTACTGAGAAAAATGCTCTCTAACGCACAGCAATAAACGAATTGAATTGTTCTCAAATTTGATCTAGCGCGTGAACTTGTATTTCGCGATGTTGTCAAAGTAACCTAAAGGATGCACCAGTGTTTTCTTTGGTAGTTTTGGATTCCACATTTATCTAGCTATTTGGAAATACATTTATTTTTCCAAAAATAAAGTGTGAATTTTGTATTTTCCGCGTGCTAATTTGTATGGGAGGGTCTATTGTGCGGTATTGAGTCTCATCATATACATCGTACTGTGATATTAAATTAATTATTGTTCCATGTGTTGACTTGTATTGAATAATTGACGAAATGCTGGTCGGAACCTTTTACACTCCGATCAGCATTGATCTTGGATCATATTTTCTGCCTATTGATTTACAATCCTATATATTTATATACTAATGTGCTATTGTTTAATTGTAATTCTTATTTACATAACATGTTCAAATGACGATTCCAGGTGTCCGGATGGGCCTACGGATGATAAGCAACAATAAACAATAAACAAAAATACTTCCTACACATCTGTCACAGATTAACCCACATTATAGGGAAAAACGTGATGGTATGAATATATGAGTTAATGAACTACTAACACAATTTTATTTGTTTTATTTACAATCCAAAAATCACACACAGATTACATGACAGTAAAAAAGTATTGGATTTTAGTGCTCCACTAGACGTTCACGCAAAGATTTTCTCGGCATTAATATTGTATAACCACGGCAATTTGATCGGGCCAAATTGATTCAGGATTTCACTACGTTACCACCATCAAGGTATAAAGCTATGGTATGATGGGACTTTCATATTGTGGACCTAACTAAGCCTCTCATAGAGGCTCACTACTAAGCTCAGGCTATGAAATCAAATCATAACATGAAACATAGCATACTTACGAGCAGTCTGAGCGTAAGACACCTTTTTTTTGTATGGTCTTATTTGATTTTGCACTAAGATGGCCAACTTCTCATCGTCATCTTCAAGTTTTTGGATTCAAAGTTCACTTTATTTACGATCAAGAAATGTAATTTTTTTTAATGAAAAAATAATGAATTTGGCTTAATCGAAATAAACCCTAAAAACAGACTATTCATATTTCCCATCCATCTCATGAGCACAAAATAAGATCTTTTTAGTACTTATAGAATGGTGTACTGTTCTTTCATTTCATTTCGGAGGATACCTTTAATTTCACTCGTTATTTCATACATATTTTTAAACAAAGCCGTGTTTTGCCATTTTCATAATTTTTAAATTCTTTTGTTTTTTACTAAAGGGTCGTTCCAAAGAAAAAATTAAATTCTAATAAATTGGTTCAGTAATGAAGAAGTAATACAAGTAAAAAAGGAAGAAAGAGGCATTCTAATTTCATCACTTCTTTGAAGCGATATTAAATTTACTTTAATTAATAAAAACCATTTTGGTTTCGTTTCGAAAATAAATAGCCACGTACGTCTGTCACAATCCATAATATATAGAAAGCTCTACATGTTTTCGAATACTGAAGTTAGTTAAAAGCTTAGTGTTTAAATAACTTATTCTGTGTAATATATCGTAAGTTTCAATGTGTAATAATTTATGGATGAGACAACAAGAATAACATTTTCACAATTTTCTTTGAGAGATATGTCGTTTCATGATAAATTTATCATTATATCATAAGAAGAGTAAAATACCAAAACCCTCAACTTGGTGATCTAACATTAACAGGCAGAATTTCTATAATTTATACTAGAAACTTACATTCACTCATTAATTACAGTCAATGTCAGACTCAATTAGGGAAAGTCTAATTGGTAAAGTTACATTCGACACGCGAATGTAGAAAATGTCTGCTTCAGACAATATAAGAGACTTAAATTGTCCAAATATATTGTTTCACAGCATCAATAACTCAACTGCTTATTTCTAATGTGTGTATTTCGTAACAATGTGAAATTCTACTCATACAAACTGAATTGAACAAAGAAAACCACCGTACGTAACGATATTTAATTATTATTACGTAAAAGCAGTGCTGACCGACACCAAAGCTACAATTAAGTAACATTCGTCAATTCCAGTTCTTCCTTATCAGAGATTCGAACCAAGTACCACAAACCCCAAATACCGCAGTTTCACTGCTTTGCTGTCGAGCGAAATCCCATAATAAGGAAATCAAACCTGTGGAATATTACGTCGATATAATATAAGGTATGCAGAGGTGACAAAATATGGATATGCTTATGAATAATCAAAGATATACGTCAGATATTTGCAACAGGGGATACTGCAACCAGTAGATATATTTGAATAAAACTTAATAATAATTTATCTTTTTGTGTTTTTATTGAGATAAATAACCAAAATAATAACACCGAATGATTCAATTAACAATAATGATAATCACTTTCTCACCCTTCTTCATTAAAACTGTTTATCATACCAGGAGATTAGAAAGTCTAGGAGATGTAAAATATATTACCTATCTTGTAGGTAATAATACGTACAGAGTGAGTACTGTTACTCGTATAAGTATGTTGCTAGGTAGTAATAAATGCCCTTTCGTATTACACGCTGCATCAGAACATTGATTGCAATGAGAAGAGGGGAGGAGAGTTAAGGGACAGATCACTGAAACGGTTTTCATTAAAACAATTCGTTCTTCTTCTCAGTCAGTTCTACGATTTCTGTTGTCACCACCGAACGCAGAGACTCAGGACGAAGAAATCACTTTATGGTAAAATCATCGTTCTGTACATTCGTTAGTATCTTGTACTAAAGGGAAAGAATTTTCGAAAATCACGGTAAATTCAGCCGGCCATTGCGGGTAAACTGCTAGTTCTACGAAAAAAATGACATTTTTTGTAGAGAATTTAGCAAGGATTATTTTTGTCATTGACTACTTTCTACTATCTCTTACCATATTCCTGTAAAATGCGAAAAAAACCGCGAAGAGGGACCTTTTCGGGGGGGGGCAGGGGGGGTTGCGGCAAGATTTTGATAGGCAACCCTAGTGCGATGAAATACCCTATTGGTAAGCTATCATTTATACCACATTTCGATCAAAAAACAGATACGTCATAAATTAAGCAGCGGGCTCTTGGACTAAAAACGCAAAAACAGAATATGAGAACAATGGCGTTTAGATAACATAAAATCTGACAGGAACTATCGTTTGCCATTGTTTTTGGATGTTTTATTAAAACATGCATTAGTATAAAAATTGTTTTATTAAAATGCCTTACAACTCATCGTGAAGCAACATTCCCAGTAATGAATATTACTCAAGATATTGCAATAAGATTTAGTGCCCCTGCATTTTTGTGCAATACCCTAAAAGGGCTACCAACCCACACTTCTGGAAATTCCCCCCTTTTAAGATTCACTCATATACCTCCCCCTAGTATAGCAACACGCAGCTGGAGTAAAAAGGAACAACTTTCAAAGGCATCAGAGTATTAGGAGTGGGGGGAAGTGAAAAGCTTTTTTTAAACATAAATATCGCGGCGGGATATTAATCGCAGTCAAACTCGAAGTATTTTTCATCCTTGTAAATGATCATTTTAAGACATGACACCCAGACTCGGCTGGATTCTACATATATATCTAATATGTTTTTCTTTTGTAAAAACCATTTATGCGTCAGTATGTAGGTTTTGGATATTGATGAAAGAGTAGCATTGAAATTTTAGACATAAGTAGGTAGGTATTTAAATTTAACTTATATGTACTTCAGTGAAGATAGGTACTTAGCTCGCTACAATCTTAAAAAAATATTTTTAACATATTGGGCACAAAAAAGTAAAAAGTTATATTACGCAGCTGATGAGGATCGCTGAAAACCGCGCGAAATGGTTTTGCTGCAAACCAATCGCACTAGGAATAAAACAGAAAAGTTGTTTTTTAATTCAGTTCGTAAGTATTTTTATAAAACGACGTGCTTATAGCTATATATTTATTTGCTTGAGTTGAGTGGGGCATAGTAGCTAGTAAATAATATGTAATTCTTATCATGAAAGAAATCTTATCATAAAGAAAATGAAAAACAGCAGAACCAAGTTTTTAATGAATAATTTAATTATGAAACAATCAAAGGAGTTGAGTAGTTCTTCCAAAAGTAGGGAAAGGAAATTTGTGACAAGGGATTATTTTGTCGCTTCCTATTCAACCCTCGACAAGACTTTCATTACTAATGGAGTGCCCCGGGGATGAATTCGCATCACTTTGACGCTGAAGGGTGAGTTGGCCGCCTCCAGAATATACGACAAACTAATCCTATCATAATATTCCAATAATACCATTTGAAGCAAGGTATTTTTTTTATATGAAAATCATCACCTTAAAAGGAACGCTTTGTTATGGACAAAAAGGATTTACAAAAAATATTCATGTTACTGCACAATATCAGGACTGAGGTTGTCAAAGAAAGGCTTATTTATGTTTAGAATCAATCGACCTGTAATTTATTTATTTTATTTTATTACAAAACAGTCAATGTAAAAAACGACGTTTCCACGCATTACGTTATTATTACACAATACCTCAATTACGCAAATATGAAACGCGAAATAAAAAACAACATTTTTGAAAAGTTCGAACTCAAACCTTATCTTAAGAAACCATAAATAAAATCGTTTAGATAATTAATATTCGTATTTGAAAAACAAAATGCCTAGATTGAAATAATCACAGTCTGTTATCGAGCTTCTGAACTAAAATCAATTTATTAACTCTTTTTGAACTTTCAGAGTTTTCTGCTATGAAATCAATCTGATTAAAACAATAATTACTAAGGATTCCATTCATGTTGGGATTTAGAATATAGTGTTCGATTCAAAACAATGTGCGTATATTTGTTGAGACTATATAACTCTCTGAAATTCGCTACAAATTCAATATAAAAATCACCCCAAAATCACATTTTACTAAATCTTCTGGTCTCTAAGGCGATCTGTCAATTCAAAGTAGAAATACGCCTCAATGGAGAATATAATAATATTCTCACAAATACTTTATACTCCTTCTGACATTTCCGGATTATTGAAAAAAGCTTTAAAACTTCCTTTACTTATCTTGTCACATTCAGGAAATATTTGGACGATGAAATGCAGAAAAAAGTTTTTTGGAAATTGACTCTCATATTTCGTAAGGACTGCAAGTTTAAATAATTTTAAGGTTTTATTAAGTTGTTATTTCATCGACCTATGTAGTCCTTGTCTTAAGAGAACCAAGATGAAATTGTCGTCCATCGGTCTAGCTAGGACAGTTTTTCCAATGTTTTTCTAGAAATCACTTTTGAGAAAGTAATAAAAGCAAGATTACCTTGGGACAAAGAAAAGATTCTCACTTATGCCATGAAGATTTGTGAAGACAACAACAGCCATACAAGGCAAAAAAAAAAAACATACTGGGCACAGAACCACAAACAACAAAATATTTTTTGGGCATGGAACATGAAAAAACACTAAAAAATTATTTTTTTAACGAAAAGTCAACTTGACATAAAATCTGACTCATCCAAATCCCTCTTGCGCGCAAAATGACGATCTTCAAAGCAAATTCAGATTCTATACAATTTAATGGTTGAACACTCAACACGTCCCATGTAACAGGGCAATAGACTGTAATCCCAAATCGCTCAACTCACACGGTACATACTCTTACTATAGTCATCCATTAAAGTTTTTCACCCTCTATACCAAATGCTATCCTGATACTCTAGCAGTTCTACTTCAGTAGAGCCTTACAATTCTCATAGGGTCAAGTGAAAATTTTCAGAACTATATAATACAATCTTAATATACAATCTACACCTTTTATAGGAACTTGGGGATGCCACAAAACAAAGCAGTGTTGTGCCCTATATTTCCCCATGTTCCATGTTATCCTCGTGAGTTACATATGGGTACATATATCTTATTTGGACAGTGAAAGATATGATACAATTTAAAACAATTTTCTGAACATTCTATTACCATCGTAGGGTGTGTCGTGAAAAGTGCGAGATTGGAACAAGTAACTCTATCTTCGAAGGCCGTGCTGCATTCAATTTACCAAACAACATTTTCCTCTTCCTTATTTGAATCACAATTATAATATTTTCATAAGCACTAACCTACGAGTTTTTCAAAATTTTAAGCTGTGTAAAAGATACCAGCGCCCCCGAAGATACAATATTTTCACTGTCTACATACGACTATGTGTCCCCAATTCGAGCGAGTCTAATTCTTTGCTACCTGTTCGACCGTCCGGAAAACCAGAGACCATAAAAAGGCGGTAAAAACTGGAGAGTTTCTCAGAGAGAAAAAGGAAATACGTTCATTATATCGTTGTTATTACAACTACCTTAATTCTAGGTAATTTGTAGCGAGGGAATGTCAAAAGGATCCAAATAAATTGGAGTTATTTTGTGAGTTAAATTAGTCCTACAAAGTGATAATTTACTTTAATATTAATTAAGTGTTATTTTCACACAATTATACTGTTGCAAAGTGTTATTAATCGCAGGTTTATATAATACTACTAAGAAAAAACTTGAAACTGTCACAAAATTTAGAAGACGGTGTAAGGATCATAGCATCCTCATTCCGTTAAGTTGAGAGATGGGGTGTAAGTGAATAATCTGTCGCTTTCCTCAATAGCTCCAGGGATAACGCCATGAAGGGATTGAACATCTTCCACACTGACTACATCGACTGGTATCTCATAAAGATATTTGCGATGAATTTGCATAATGAAGAAGACACTGCTAGCAGTATCTAGCAGCTAGATAGTATCACTTATGAACATCTTCTTATTTTTCAATGTACACAATGAAATAGGTATAACTAATTTAGATTTAACGCCGGGACAGTCTAGGTAAGTTAATGAATGAACTGTGGTTCCAATATATGTAATTATTATTTTGCAGTAGTATTTTGATAGAGCGCCTAAGAAACATATAAACATTATTACGCAAATGTTATAGAGTTTGCGATAATCAAAAATCAGGCGCGAATAAAACCAATAACGAGAATAAATGAGAAAAGTATTTACAGAAAAGTGACAAATAACTTTTGGAAAAATATTTGTGATATTTAATGACACTTTTGCTTCTGAAGAAATCCTCGTGAGTATTGATTTTTTGTAGATTTATATAATTTAATACTATTGAAAATTTCTGAAACTTTACCGCTCTATTCCCAAACCAACCAAAACCATCTCTCGTTTTATAACAACGTTATGCCGTGATGACGTCAATACTCAACCCATTTTCAGTACACACCATACTAACATTTATTATAAAGTACATACTTATATTATTATATTCAGGAATGTATGTATTATCATTCTTAGTGTGGCAGGTGCTAATGGAGGAGAATCTAGCGACAAACTGTTTTACGCCATTTTTCAGAATGAAGACTATAAGTAAATCACAAATGGACGTTTCAATACGTTTGAAATATCGACTGCGATCAATTGAATCATTAAAGTAAGTACTACGAAAACTTATTTTTTGTAAGTAGATGAGAGATTGACATTCCGCGGCTGATATGAAATTACTGCGGCTCTTGATCACATTAATTCCGGTCGCATTAAGTAGTAATATTAAATAACGTAAATAAAAGTACATCTGTTAAAAATCTGTACTTCTTGTTAACGTTAATACATCAACATAATTGTGAAAACCATTGTTATAATGCAAAGTTAGACCTTGAAAAAAAGGTTAACCTACTTTTCATAGTAATATTTCTCCAAGATGTGCGGATACACAAGGCGGTCGCAAAATTTACACATTGTCAAATTCATACACATTCAGCTACGCTACGTTTCTGTTATACAACACCAAGAAAATATATTTACAAATAAAAGTAAAAAGAGTTACGATTATTTCAGCGCAAAGACAAAGCTAAAGTATGATAATATCTTTGGGATTTAAAGACTTTAGTAAAATACTATACGACCTTCGTTCTTAGAATACTTATATACTTTTTCGCTAACATGAAGTATCTACAATAAAATTATATTGAACAATAACAGTTTATGGATTAATAGTGGCAAGAATTTTTCCTTTCTAGTTTTTATTAGTTCTTTCATTATTTCATTATTCATTTACTTATTCTATATTACTTTCAGAGCAATTTGTTCACTTCGTTCAATTAGTTTTCCTCTTAACACGAGTGTCTTACTCATCTCCGAGAAGTAACACTGATATTACTGTAGTCATTGTACCTACTGTGCATATATTTATTGAAAAGAGTGGAGTGTTTAATAAATAATAATAATAAATAAACAAAATAACCAACAAAATAACCCGAGCACAGAACCAACGAATCAATCCTGAGAGAGCTCGGTGTCTCCACTCGCCTGTCCACAGTGTGTGAGCAGCGTACGCTCCGTTTCTTTGGCCATAGTGAGAGCGGGTCCAGACAGCCTGGAGCGCCAAATCATGCTTGGGACGGTTGACGGTAGGAGGGGAAGGGGACGACTACAGATGAGGTGGACAGATGTGGTCAAAAGGATCACGGGGGCCAATTTGTACGAATCCGCAAGGATGGCGCAGGACCGAGAAGGATGGGCGAGACTCATCCGTGAGCATGGGGGTCACGATCCTCCGTAACCGAGGGACCGACTGAGAAGAAGTAGAAACAAAATAAACTTTGTTATGACTCAAATGAGTCAAATGGCTTGAGCACTGCTTCCCAAAGAATAATACACGTAATCTTGTAGGCTTTCGCAGCGTGATGAATCCATTTCCATTCCATCCAGTTCTTAGGGTTTCACTGTGGTTACTCAACCACTTGATCCGCAGTGAAACCCGAAGAACGAACAACATGGAAATAATACACGTTGTAATATTCATATTATTATCATATTCAATTTACTTTAACTCCTCGATTTATGCAATTACTACTACACGCTTCCATTGAAATATAAGATTGCTATAAAAACTTAAATAAAATCGCTGTGAAAAGGTTGGTTTATAAATATAGTCAGATTAAATTTACCATATGAATGCCATGATGACTTTTCATATCTGAAGTTATGAGTAAGTAGAAAACGCTAGAATATGTCATAATGGCTTACGTACGTTTCATACCAAAACCATATGTCACAAAACCGTATTGAAAAAATACCGATATAATAAAATATACCTTGTTGAGATTTATTAATTCTCGTATATGGAGGAGAGAAAAATTACTATTGCCATCACGTCGTAACAAATTTGTCACTCGCACACACACATACCTAAGTCACATAAATACGTACCTTAACCCTCTTATATGTATCGCAGAATGCAGTAGAAAAATCCAAGGGTATACGACAGAAAAGAAGGAAACGAAAGAAAATAAAGCCTAAGGCGAAAAGAGATAGAAAGTAAAACAGTTATATATAATACGAGTATGCTTTCGAAGCAGAAAAAAAGAACGATATTTTGTATCACCGTTAAACTATAAGGGGGTGATGTTGATGTTTACTATAAGAAATAGAATTGATGGCTTCGCGTTTCGTTCTCAATCCCCGTCTACAAACTTTTCTTCGTTAAATAATTTGACAAAAAATAATAATGGATTATTATTTTGACAGAATAAAATACAATATCTGTTTATTTACATTCATAATGACATAACTTCCAAGTCATTCTTTGTTGTGAAAGATGAAAAAGCTGTAAAAACAAATCTACAGTTTTACTTATTTCGTATCTTCTATCTGGAAGAAAATTATAAATTAGGTAGAACAAAAATGATTAAATTTGATACACCTAGATTTTAAATGTACGATTTCCGTTTTTCTCTTTCAAATCTGTATCATGAATACGATGATATATGAATATCTACTCGTACGAGTAAGATAGCTTTGTCAAAAAACCATTCAACTAACAAGACGACGTGTAGTTTTTCTTCCGTGTGTTCTGGAAAATCACCACTACACTAGGCCTTATTTTTCGGGCTATATGGACTATTTCCTATTTTGGGCTAAATGGACTATTTCCTATTTTGGGCTAAATGGACTATTTCCTATTTTGGGCTAAATGGACTATTTCCTATTTTGGGCTAAATGGACTATTTCCAGCAATGATATTATACTACTCTCACCTATCTCCGAAATGCTCGAACTCCTTCCTTACAATTTATGCCGAAATGCACAAAGACAAACGTTGAAAATATCTGTAAAAATATTTCTTAATTTTTGTGGTAATATTTTGTTTGACATAAAATTCTAGTATTCGATTGCATAGATATCTATTGATTTCTAACTTGATGACGTATTTTCCTTGCCTGGAGCTATGTATTGTTAGGTTGCCTGTCTGTAATATTATGTTTGGTTGACATGTGGGATGTAATGAAGGAAATGATAGAATGATTCACAATATCACCCTCGGATGAATTTGGCAATAAAAATAATACAGACGAAAAAGAAAAGTCTCAATACAAACCAAACATCTATATCCTTTTTTGAAGGATATCTCATTCAACGTAGGTATTTCTTTTATTCAGTTATCTCAATACATCTCTGGTACAAAGCACCGTTAAAAAATTGATCATTTTTGGACAATGAAGCATATCGTGATCTTTGAAATGAAACATCAATCCATAGGCTTGGAAATTTTCATCCAACCTTTTATAAATGATGAAATCAATATCCTTATACACGTTTAAATTTCCAAATATTGACGAAAAATATCTGCGTAAATGATATCCGCATTACATATCTTTGAAAATCGCCTTTCTTTTTAACTAAAGCAATATTTATTTGCATCATTTTTGCAAAATCCCTTAAGAAATGTATTTTTCATTTTTGATGAAAACAAACGCTTGATGCTAAAAGAAAAACGAATTCAGTGTATTAAACATTTTTTTTTAATAAATGAATCTGGGTTTATCGAAAAAAAACATACACCTTTGTACACTTCACAGTAAGCTTGACAAGCTTGTGTCGTGAAATGGAGTAGGTCGGCATCGGGATCGAACCCACGCCCACTGGATTAACAGTCGAGTGAGCTACCAACCAGGCTACCGACCACCTCCTGGAGAGCGCAAAACTCATTTTAATAATCTTTTTTTAGAAGAGAGTTTTCTAAATGTAATGACAAGTAGCTTTTGATAAAACAACGTAATTAAACAAAAATTATTTCACATTACGAAGTTTTAATAATCACAAACGAGTTTTGCACCCGGAACACATAAGGAAAGTTCATAATTATACAAATTAAATAATATGAGTAAATTATAATTTATAAATATGCACCATCATGGTACGATCAAAGTGCGCGGAATACTTGACAAAATAAGGCAATGGCATAACGATGATACACGCTCGTGATGTTGCATACAATTAGGCGAAAAAACTAAAGCGCCTGCCTATTGAATTGATGCGAAATTTTAGGATAGGCTGTGACCTAACATCGCCGATTTCGGAGAAAAGGCTTTTCGTATGAGATACAATGATGATGAGAGAATCCAAGAGTTATGTGGGGTCGTGTGTGGTATCGTATAAAAGGGCGTTGGAAAATAAACTCAGATATTAAGTCATATTTTGTCCAGCTCAAGCCTGTAAAGTATGCCGGGTTGATTTGTCAAATTTGCCGTTGCGAAGCACTGGTAACTCAGCTAGTATTCTATATATGTAAATAACAAAATCTCATACACGAGTTTTCGATTAAAATCAAAGGCAAAATGAAAAAATGGAGAGTTATTCTTATTAAATAGATTGCCAGGTCTCGTAGAGAAGATAACAAAGAAAATGATATTTCCAATATGTTCTTATTTACTCGTACCAATTTGTATGATTATATTTTCTTTATTAGGACCTCTATTGAAATCTTATCAATAGATTGGATAAAATTTCAACAACAATAATACATTTAGGAGTTATTTTCTTTATTACAAAGAGTCTTTGTTCTCTCTATGTGAGTGTTATGTTCTTGCGTCGAACATATTATTGCTTCGAAGATTTCTATGCAATGCGAGATGGTTTAAGATTTTTATTATCAAACTCTGACTCGTCTCTGTTTGAAATAAAAAAATACCAAGAAACCATATGTAATGAGAGTGTTGATTATTTATTCAGAGCACGAAGTTGCAGGGGTCGGTCACACATGCATATTACACACATACAGCATAAGTATCCATAATATCTATGGAGATACATTACCGAGATGACACACCCAGTACAGATCATGCTCGGAATATGCTAACCTCCTGCTTGTTCATTATATCCTGGTACTTGAAAATATAACTCATCTCGAAGATATTACTTATAAACTATTTTTTATATACTTTCTCTAAAAAGAGAGAAAATTTTACAGGATAGACAGAGAGTCATATGTATAGACGACTCTTTTTTTGTATATTCATAGAATACGGATCACAAGAAGTACGTAGTCGTACGTAATCAATTATTCACAATAATGTGCGTGACTAAATGATGTTAGGGGAAAAAATCTTAATCAAACATTCCGTGTTAGAAACAATGAGGATTAGGCAAACATAACTACGGACTGCATGCAAACAAAACATAATAATGTAGGTACATATCGCAACGCAATAGAAAAAAAAAAGTGTGACAATGTCAACAATCATAAATTCGAGGCGTACCCCGTCTAGACCGACCGCAAATATTGCCCAGGTGTATTCTGTCCTCCTGGTAAAAGTAATCAAGAATCCAACTCTTAAATAAACACAACCAGATTTCTTGACCAACGAGGCATTAATTTTCATTTCTAAAAAAAAACTGCCCGTTCCTACACTCAACGAAAATTAATTAAGAAAAAGCAGAAACTTGAGAAAGAACCTTGAAAATCCATTGTGAAATTGGTGCCGTGCAATAAATTATTATAAGTATGCAGGTATTGTATCATGATTTTTCGGGTGAACCGTGTGTAGATAAACTTGATCATAAGAAGACACCAGTAGAAGTGTCGAAACGTCGATCAAGTTTATCTACACACGGTTCACCCGAAAAATCAAGAAACAATGGCAATCGCACACCGTGAAAACCTGCAACATTTACTATGCAGGTATGTCATTCGTTAATATGGAAGAGGATTCTTAGGCCTCAAACTATACGATAACAATCCAAATTTACTTCGCAGTTTCGAACTTTTCGAAGTTTGCTAGAAGTTCGACCGCGCAAATCTCTCAATATCCTCATAGCAGTGAATAATAATCAGAAATTTCCACTCATAAAATGAGATATCCGCAAAGAATGATATGAGTAGAGTATATTATGGTATGTACTAAGTCACATATGTTGGCGCAAGGGTTCCATTATATAAATGAAACTGTGAATTGTGTTAATCCACGCATAAATTCTGGCAAACGATGATGAGCCGAGACTGGGAGAGTGCTCCTATACCGTATGAGTCGGATATATTCTACATGTATTCAAACATAGTCGTGTTATCCACAGTTTAATATTTAAATCGAATACAAGCAGCCATACAATCAAAAGGTTTCAGGGAAACACAGTTTTACGTAGACAGTGACTTACGAAAATTATTACTATATTTTTAATGTTGTTGATGACATGAAATTTTCAAGGTGAAGAAGTATATTTATTTTTCATTTTAGAGACTCATCGAAAGACATAATTAGACAAAAATATTTAAACGTTACCTATTTAAAGATCAGACCATCTTGCAGTCGTCAAAATTCCTTACCTGAAAAAAAAAAGAAAAAAAAACCTTGTAAATAATGTAAATGAAAGATTTAACTTTATAAAAAAAAGTAAGAAGGAGCACTTATTGCTCTAACTAGAATATTCAAAGGTACAACATAAAATATTTAACATTCAAAATGGGTACAATCTCAAACGAAAATTGTCACATTTTCTCATTAGGAGAATATAAAACAATGGTGTGGCAAAGAATATACATACTCGCTGTTTATCTCTAATAATAAACGAAAGTGCCTGACTGAATGAATGACTGAATGACTGACTGAATGACTGACTGACATACTCACTCATCAACGCAGAGCCGAATTGGCTAATCCTAGAGAAGTGAAATTTTGAAGGCAGATAGGTTTTAATACAAAAGCTTCCACTAAGAAGCGATTTTTGGAAATTCCGCCCCTAAGGGGGTGAAAAATAGGGTTGAAAGTTTTTCAGAGTATGCGAATATCTCGGAAACCAGACATTGTACGAAGTTGAAATTTGGCACATAGATTCTACTATTAAAATTAGTAATAGGCTGTTTCGCCGTTTTTTTTTAATTTTTATTTAAAGGGATGAAAAAGGACATAAAGAAAAGGGGTGATTTTTAAATGCCTCTTAATACGGTAAAAAATAATTTTATAGGAATTTCCAAAAAATGGATTCCTAAGAAAGGGTCAAAATATGATATTCTGTCCAGAAAAAGAGTCAATCCTTAAGGGTTAGGGCGTGGGATTAAATTTGCTTTGATAGTAACGTATCTCGGTAAACACTGAAGCTACAAAGCTGTAGTTAAACAGTTGCATACTTCTTTTAAAATAAAAAAAATTCGTCTTACATTGTTTAATCAAAAATTGAGGATAAGGGCATGAAAAGGGTACTTTTATAGTTGTTAGTTGATATAAGTACTCTCCTGTATACGTGAATATATACACGTTTTTATAGGTGGTGAAATACATAAGTGTATTGTTATGCGCTCAGTGAAGCATGGATTCTGAGTAAAAAAATATTTGCAATTTCGTTAATTGTATTTTTTTCATAAGCCGTACTAACTGTATTGCCCAGCATTGCCCGTCTAGCCAAGTTCTACTTGTGAAGCTCTTTTATGAGACACCAAACAATGTGGTATGTGGTGACTGGATTCTCTCGATCACTCTGTGTCTCCCGATGGTCTGAGGACGCATAAAAATGACTTTCTGAAGATTTGAATTTCTTTTCTAACGCCCTTTCATACCATACCACACATGCTCCACACAACCCTTGAATCCCCTCATCAAAAAAATTTCACAGAAGGTTCTCAATTTCCAGAAGTTTCTACCACACAGTATTGGTTTCCATATAGCAAGGCATTTGCGAATATTTAACGCAAATATTAAGTAGTAGTTGTTATTTTGCTGGACTGACTATACTATATTTTACCGTACTACACACGTCTATACTTATGTACACAGGTGGGCACACAGTCATCAGTCTGTTTTTACATACATAATATATTGCATAGTGTGTTTTATCGATTGTGAAATACATATTATTAACCCCGCCCGTTGGAACACCAACGGCGCGAAATTTAAATTGCAAAATATAAACTTTTAAGTAAAATAATATTCGTAATTTTGTTAATTTGTTAATTTCAGAAAAAAATGTAGGTATATAAATTTTGATGATACGTATTAATTAATTCAGACAATTTAGATGACAGATTGTGATGATTCCCAATAATAAATATTTTAGTTCGTACCTATGGTATATACCTAACATTTTTCACCTTCTCCTTTATAGACACCTAAACCGTTCATCCGATTGAGATGAAACTTTGGAAAATTATTGTGCTTGCCCCAGGGAATGTTCTTATTGTGGTAGGGGGTACGAGGAGGGGGACACTAAGGGGGCACGAAGGGGGGGGGATCCACACAATTTTTCCGTAGCGAAGCACGGGTAATACAGCTAGTCTAATATAAAGAGCAATGTGTTTAAAGAAACGTGATGTGTTAGTACAATACAAATATCTACTTCTTTCATATAATGCTTTCCTGATTAAGGCCACGTATTTATTATAGGTCGCTGTAGTAAACAGGCATGACGTCACACCGCCATCTTATAATGTATTAGAGCACGTATTTCGTTCTTGATTAGGCACTCAAAATGATGAAGGGTGCTTTTGGATTACTTTTGTCGACAATTTCTCGTCTCCGTTTCTAGAATCGGCACTAAAATCTAATAACATCTACTTGTACGATCGAGTATAATGTAATTTCGTAAAGACGTTCCAAATTTGAAAGGTAAATTATTTTGTTTTCCGATCACAATTTTCCAATAGACGCAATCAAATTACACGATCAACAAAGTTAAAATTAATACCGACGGTGACAAGTATACCTAACACTTAAGAAAGTATGAAATGTGACTTATTACCTGATTGGGAATGAAATAGACATCAAGCAAATGGACACTGTTCGAAACCTGCTAACGACTTAATGCACTATGGTAACACTAGGTAACACCGCCTTGAATTACGAATCCTCGCGACTTTTCTGTGTTCTCAAGAGGAAATTTTATGGCCAAAGTGATACACAGTAATCGATACAATATGTTATCAAAATAATATACGAGCTCAAAACACAACCATTCAAATGAATTAATGGTTTTTCACATACGAAAACAGTTTATAAACAAAATCGTAAATATACCAATGCTTATGTTCATACTATGAAAAATATTATTATAACGGTTTCTCCTATCTTGTGGTATGAGAAATTTCCCATGAGAAATAATAGACTTTTCCTTGTGGAAAAGTAGAACTAAATTTACATAAATGCTCCACTTATTCTAAGTCAGACATGTTAAAGTAATTCACATAGATTAAACCTTTATTTATAATATTATTCGTGTATGCAAGTTCTGTATAAGTGTTCAAGTGAAGACATGAACTACCATTACTCTGAACGCTGCATGGGGTACTATATTGTCTCGGAAAGGTTTTCTGAAAATGTGATGTTCCTACAGTGTGGATCGTGACCTTTTGTCGTATTTTGATTGACCGTTTTCAAAATTCCTTCCCAATTTTAAGTTAAAGTTAATTCTGTAGCTAATTAAGTGCAGACTAACAGAACTAAAGTTTTTTTATAATTTAGAATACACTTATTTTAGTTCAAAAGAATTTCAATTAATTGGACATGTTTTACTGGATTGCCCAGTTAGCCAGATAATTAAAAAATATCACCTACGGCGCTACAGTAATAATCGCATGGATTTAATCAAACTCGTTTTTAAAACAACACCGGGGGCCATGTGGGCTCGAAATTGGGACCTGAATTTAATTAAATAAATACGTTTCTTATTATTCAGAATTTGTTGTCACAAAGCTTATTTCAATTTTTTTAATGCATATTGCAAAAAACATATGACCCGGCAACTACAAATTTAAAGGTAAATCTCTTAGCCAATTGGCAGCGTCAGCAGTCAGTCTTATGCCACAAAAATATTGTAATTGTAAAGTAATTTATGTTAAAACTCCAATTTTAAACCTTTATCGTGTATCAGAGAAACTTTCTTGACTTTTAAAGATAAATAAATCAAATTAAAACTCATTAACGAACTGATTCAAATTCATTATTACTCAGAGCCACTTGGATTTTATTGCCAAAAAATGTAATTAACGACAAAGTCTCTGTATTGTTGTATTGTTTCTGAACCCTCCTACTTACTTTAACCAAGTCTTTTAATCATAAATTGAAAGAAAGTTTTGTAGAAAAAGGGAATCAAAATTTAATTATAAGTTGCACTCAGATACATCTTATTTAAACATCGAAAACGAGGAAACAACGAAAGAAAGAAAGGCTTCGCATTGGAACTTTTTGATTGAAGTATAATTTAGATACACCATCAGAATCAATTTTAAAATCAGCCACAAGTTTTGAATCACCCAAAATTATTTTTGCTGAGGGTTCGGTTATACAAAATAGAACAAAACTACACAGTAGGTATGAGTATATTGTTTTATAAATCTGTGATCTTGATATTTTCATAAAATACAATTTGGTTTTTGATTTAATTTTCTCCATCATCCATCCACTCAGTCAATCAAATACGTAAGACAGAGACGTCTAGAGATTTTGATGATAATTTATTTTGAAATATATGAAATTACTCCCACAACAATTTTCAATTTTATTTTTAATACTTTATCATCAATCAGATCCAAACGAATACAATAGTGTACCTGCATAAAGGTAAAGACTCCATAATCTATAGAAATATAACAATCACTAGCAACCGAAAAGTTGGAAATTCGGTACAATATTCCAGACATTTTCATTACGTGGGTGTACTGACTTCAGTGTGTATAAAAGTTCTATATTGTATTGTAGTATGAACCATCTCTCCTAATAGTAATAATCAACTCTTACAATCTCGGCATTGTAAACCTTTCAAGAACATTAAGTCTTCATAATTTGCATCCACAATGTTTATGAAAAACATAAAGTATTTTTTCCGAGCATTAAAAATAACAAACAACGAAGGACTAGACGGTTGTAATTACAATCCAAAGAGGTTATAATTTTCTACGAGGAAATGTTTTTTAAAGCGAAAACTAAATATGAAAATGATACGGTAGATCAATTCGTAGAAATCAAGGCATCGGAAGAAACCTATCATATGAATAAGTTTTCAAGCAGTATTTTGAATAAACATGAAGGAAGAAAATTAATATCCGCATGAAATCTTTCGCTTTTTCATTATATACTATTTCGTGTCTAAAAATTATGACGTCAAATAGTTGCATATCTCTGCGTCCATGATTTCAGATTTTAAAAATATTCAGCCTAGGGATCTTTAGTTCTCATTTCACGTAGGAATTACAATATGAAACTTTTATACAAAGAAATCATATAAAAAGTATTCATACTATTTTTCAGGTAAAGTATATAAGTACCATTTAATTCTCTATCAGTTCTTCTGAATACTAAAAACTGCAGTAATACCACATGCATATAACACCTGACATGAATTTCAAATGACTCTTATCTGTTATCCTGGTTGCGAGACAACTCCTGTGATACCATTTTCCCAACTGTTCCTCCATCTCCTTGGTAATCTTCTAGGCAAATGATGTCCAATTAGGACATCATTCGAAGGAATTCTGAAGGCCCTGATTCTATTGAGTCGATCTTCCCGAAATTCTGACTTTTAGTTTTTGTTGTGTCTTCCCTCAGTTTCAATGGGTCTGACAAACTTATTGCCCGAATCCATCTAGTTAAAATTCAAAGTTTGTTACAATGGGGTATAAATAATCTTGTAGGCTTTTGCAGTATGATGAATCCATATCTTAGTTGTTGGTTCTTCGGGTTTCCTTACTACGTGTAGAGTGGTTGAATGACCGAGCTTTCGGCAGCGATACTACTGCCATCTTCAGGATAAAGTACTTTTTGTATGTAAAAGTCCGTCGAGGTATCAGTAACTACTTCATCCTGAAGATAGCAGTAGTATCGCTGCCGAAAGCTCCGTCATTCAACTACTCTACACGCAGTAAGGAAACCCGAAAAGACAAAGATAATGGGGCATGCCTATCGTTTCCTTTTTATTGTTTTCTTTAAGATCCGCCTGTCGTCTGCGAGGGGTTTAGAAACTATTCAGCTTATTTAGCTTATCTATCTCTACGTACTTTATAATCTACAGAAATTAAATACTTTACAAAACATTTGATCCCTTAGCTGCAATCTACAGAGTTGTAAATTCCTGTATTAATTCGTAAAATAATAAGGAAGTTGAATCGAATAACTCAGCATGTTGCCGAAACATTGCAAGACATTAATAAGAATGTGGAATGGTGTTTAAAAATGGGACTAAAGCCTTATCAGCAACAGGAACACAACGAACAACCACTTGAAAAACTGAAAGAATGCAATTAATTGTTGAGAGGGGGTGTTTCAATTGAAACGATTGGTCACGTACATAGAGTAATGCCCATTCCCACCAACTTTCACCTAGGAAGCAGACCCCTAAGGAATTTTCATACAAAACCACAGATAATTTGAGTGATTATTGTAACTGTCATAACCTTTAAGATATAAATCCATACAAAATACAGCATGCAGCTACTTAAGTGACGGAGATTCTGGGCGGAGATATTTGGGCACCTAACTAAGTAGAGCTGCATGCTGTATTTTGTATGGATTTATATCTTAAAGGTTATGACAGTTACAATAATCACTCAAATTATCTGTGGTTTTGTATGAAAATTCCTTAGGGGTCTGCTTCCTAGGTGGTAGTTGGTGGGATCGGGCATAAGTCTAGTTTATAGGTAGGCATCTACTGTAGTAGGCAAAGTGCTTCTTTAAGGGTATATTGGATTTCGTAAAATATACGGTTAAGTATTATAGTACAAAAAAGAATTATAAATCTTTTCCTTTGGAAATAATGAACAATCAATTATCGCCTCTTTTCAATTTTAATTCTTGTTGTTTCGTATAGTCGCGGGGATAGATATAGCTTTTTATCTAGACTTTCATATAATCAAAACCCTAATAGCACAATTGGGATTAAGCAAACTGTGTTGCAAGTAGCTGCAGAATAAGTCATCGAAACTAATCAATTCGAAATGAAAATAACAAAAGTATTTAATAAATTCGCCTTTTGCATATTATTATTACACCTATTAATTTTTATTAAACATTTTTTTTTCCATTTTTACACACCTACGGACAGGTATTGACCAAACCAAAGTCAATCACATAGGTACCTATCTATTATACGAGTATCTATAATTCTATACACTTGGGGACCTGATCGTGGCCAATGACAAAGCGATGAAAGTCGCGGCTTATTAGAGTGGTAGACTTTAGAACGGACACGTAAAATAAGTAAGTATACCGTCATGTTTATTTCATTTCCCTTCAACATATTTCTGGAAGACTAGGAGGTCTACAAATCTTGCTTTACCACAGTAACAATCACAAAACAAAATATTAAAATACTTATAAACGGCACAAGCCGAACTCTCGCATTGAACTTTAGGTCGATTTTCCGTGTAGCGAATTGATTAAATTCTATTTTAAACTAAACTCTATTATTTTAAAAATCATTTCCTGTAAAATTATAGTTTAATACAATACCTACAAAGTTTCATACACCATATTATTATATTTAATATCAATCTACACGCAAGACTTCAATTATCCTTAGAAAGCTCGTTAATAAATATGTCTGAGAATAATTAATACAACAGTTAAAATTCGTAGCGTTTGAAGTAAAAGTAAAGTTTATTAACATAAAGAATAACTCAATAAGTATGTTATTACGTACATACCTTCTTTCTTCCAAATTGTAATAAATCTATGTATAATAGCCAAATGAACCAAACCAAAAGAAAAAAAAATGTGACGATCCTATGTGGCGAATTAATCCATCTATCATTTTTTCTGTTTGTGATGGTCTTATATGGTGATACAGAAAAATGTTAGGAGCCCTTGAAGCGATTTTATCGCTAAAAGGCACCAAAAAAAATCAATTTATTATTATTGATATAATAATTAATGTGTACAATGTACATGAGTGGCACAGCAACGGTCTTCTAAACGGGAGGTCCCGGGTTCGAATACCGGAGCTGAATATGGATTATGCGCCAAACGACACAAGGTAGAAGACAACGATATGCACAGAAGGAATCACTATTTAGTATGAAAAATATTAAGAAAGATTAATATAGCTACGTTCCTCACTTATCCTAGGTAAGTAAATCTACCCATATACTCGTACGATAAAATACTTACTTATGGATAGTGGATTTAACAATTTAATTTGCTAACTTTATGACGTTAAATGTGTGATGGTTCCTAACTTTATGTATGAATATAAATAATATTTTTGGAAGTACGTCGATAACGAAGGGTGCGATGCGATGATAATTTGCACAAGTGAAGAAAGTTTGTATTTAGAGTACTTTTCATTTAAAGTCAAGGAGAATAGTAGTATGTAGGTATCAGGAGCTTATAATAATCTCAACGGTTTCCCCGCAATAATCAGCAGAGCAGACGATGTTGTAAAGAGTGGCCCTTGGGATTTCAGGCAGTTTGAATGAAGAGAGATATCGTAGGGTCGGCAGACGAAGTATTTTATAGCAAAATGTCTGTTTAAGGCGCTTAAAACAACAACATATTTATAATTTATTTCGATAAATTCGATGCACAAAATTTGGGTCGTAAGGCACATTTGTACCTCCAATCTACATGACAAAAAATAAAGAAATATCCAAATGTATGTACACAAAAATAAAAAATCTACAAGGACAGAAAAAATACTATTGCGCCTAATGTAATAAGCAAAACAATTACATTAGCGGTATTGTTTGGTGATTGTTTTTGCGGAAAACCAATCCACGAATACAAGTATGGCTTCCTCGTTTCAACAATTAAATTTTAATTCAATTTAATTACTTGTTAATCAACTTTTAATTAAATTCCTTCAATTCACGTGCACGTGCGAGTGAACTGTGTTCAGGAAAATTATTTTCCTATGAATTCACAAAACGCCTCGTTCTGAAATTCTACAAACGATATAAAAATATGATACTGTTTCATATAAAAGCACAATTTTTGAAATATGATATTAAGTTAAACTTTGTTTTGTTTTAGCCTAACACTCCAGATGAGTTTTAAAATACGAGTATTATTAAATTTCGTAATATCTGGCTGCAACAATATGCTGCATTGCATCATATTAAATTTTGGTGTTGATATTTTAAAGAAATTAATTTATAATTTCGATGCGGTAACCCTGACCATAAAATAATACACACAAATTGTAAATCAACTCCCATTTATAACTTATGCACTCCTGATAACATTTCAAGATAATATTACATACATACATATCCACGTCCGCTCCCTATGTGGAGCATGTGGTCGTCACCCAGTTTTTCCAGGCATTTCTGTCCTGGGCCAACTCCGTTGCCTGTTCCCATGTCATTCCACCCTGGCGCAGCTCTGATGTGAACAGCCTCTGGATGGTCATTGCAGGCCTGCCCTGACGTCTGTTGCCTTCAGGGCGATACTGGAGACAGCTGTTGTTATTGCTGTCGGCGGGCATGCGTAGAACGTGCCCGAGCCAGTTTAGCCTACGGGTCTGTATCACTTGGGTGATAGGTGGCTGCCGCGTTCGACTCCTGACTTCATCATTTGTGACATAGTCAGACCATCTGACTCCCAGTATTCGCCGCAAGTATCTGTTCTCAGCGCTGAGTAATTTTCTGTTATGTGCTTTAGTAAGGTGCCAGGATTCACATCCATACAAAAGTATTGGCATTATGCACGCGTTGAGAAGTCGGCATTTGGTCTTTATGGAGTACACTGTAGAGTTCCAGACAGCCCTCATGTTGTTAAAAGCAGCACCGCTTTGCCCCATTCGGACAGACAATTCCTTGCCGATGTTACCGTCCTTTGTCACATATGCACCAAGATATTTGAAGTATTCTACGTTTTCTATTATTCCACCATCCACTGATAGCTGCTGGCTAGCGTCGGTACAGAAGTCGTTGCACATTACGTTTGTCTTTGCAACATTCATTTTTAGACCCACATTTCTCGAGTGTGCTTGTAGGTTCTCGACGATTCCCTGCAGTGAGGGGATGTTGTCCTCAAATATAACTGCGTCATCAGCATACTCCAGATCGCATAGTGTCACGGTTGGAGAGACATTAATTCCTCCGCCTTGTGGAATGGATTGGCGAAGTATAAAGTCCATCAGGATCACAAACAAAAATGGAGCCAGTACACATCCTTGTCTTACACCGGTGGTGACAGCGAACCATTCAGTATGCGTGCCGTCGACCCTTACTCGGCATTCGCTGTCTTCGTGTAGACACTTAATTATTCTCACAATTTTGTCTGGTATGCCGTATGCAGACAGGATACCCCATAAGCTTGGTCGGTGGGGGCTATCAAAGGCCTTTTCGTAGTCTACGAAGCAGCACGCGAGGGCACTGCTGAATTCGTGATTTTGTTGGAGAAGGCACCGGAGGTTGTGTATTTGATCTGCACATGATTTCCCGGGTATAAATCCTGTTTGATTCGGCCGCAACACCTGCATAATTGGACCACGGATTCTGTTGAGTATTATAGTGGCCAATACCTTTCCTGGTACGCTTAACAATGTGATACCCCTGTAATTGTTGCAATCCATCGGGTCGCCCTTCTTGTGCAGCGTTACAATCTCTCCATTTACCCAGTCTCTAGGGCAGCATTCCTCCTCCCATATTCTAGATAGCAGATTGTGGAGGGTTTCTTTGGAGCTGTTCAAGCTGTGCTTTAACAGCTCTGAACTTATTCCATCCACACCAGGAGCTTTTCCATTTTTTAATCTAGATATAGCCATGGCAATTTCACTTAGAGTAGGAGGGGCTTCACATATTCCCTGAACCTGTTCAATGTTGAGTGTTGGGGCAATAGTATCAACGTGGAGTGGTTCTGGTGGTGGTGGTCGGTTTAGAAGTTGGTCAAAATGCTCTTTCCATATTACTTTGACGCCCTCAGTGTCAGTAACAACTTCGTTATATGCATTTCGGACAGCATTTAGTGTTGTTTTATGCTTGCCGCATATCTGCCTAGTGACTTTGAAGAGATTCCTAGAGTCATGTGTACGGGCTGATCGCTCGGCTTCGCTCATCAGTCCGTCTAGATATCGACGTTTGTCCAGTCTAGCGGAGCGTTTTACTTCTTTGTCTTTTGATTTGTATTCAGTCCTCAGGATGTTCAGTCTATCAGGATCTTTTTCACTATCTTTGAGTGATTTTAAGTTAGCCCTAGCTTCTATGATGCTCCATGTGTCATCTGACATCCATACTGGTCTGTTACTTTTCTTCGTTCCGAGAACATTGTGTGCAACATTTAACAGAGTTGTCTTGTAAGTATCCCATTGTGTCTCTATGGAGGTTGTGGCCTGTGTGGGGGGTTGGTTGTGGGAGTTTAGGAGATCTTGGACTGTGGTGTTGAAAATGGCGCTGGTGCTCGCATCCTTTAGCTTTTCTACGTCTATCGTATCTTGTTTATGAGTTCTTGTTATACGTCGGAGGTTGATTCGGATCTTTCCAACAACTAGTTCGTGGTCACTGTATATATCTACACCTCTGTAAGTGCGAACATCCAGTAGCTCCTTTCGTTTCGATAGACTGTAGAGTATGTGGTCTATTTGTGCTCTGGTGCGACCATCAGGTGATGTCCAGGTATATTTGTGTATGTCCTTATGTGGGAAAATTGTTCCTCCTATGATAAGGTTATTGAGGACCGCAAGTTCAATCAGTTTTTCTCCGTTGCTATTACACAGTCCCATTCCATGGCTTCCCATTGCTGTTGGTCCCAGGGAAGCATCAGATCCCACCCTGGCATTGAAGTCTCCCATCACAATTACTCGGTCACGTTGCGGTACGGAGGCTATGGTAGCGTGTAGTGTGTCATAAAATTGGTCTTTCACTTGGTTGGCTGCGTTTTCTGTAGGTGCATAGCATTGTATTATTGTGATGGAACTATTGGATGTACGGAGAGTAGCGCGTATTATACGCTCGGAGATGGGCTGCCATTTGGTTAGGCATTTTGCTGCTCTGCTAGACAGTAGTATAGCTACACCTTGACGGTGGTATCTTTCCTGTCCAGAGTAAATGCATGTGTATTTTTCTAGGGTAAACTTCCCAGAACGTTTCCATCTAGCTTCACTCAATCCTAGGACATCTAGTTTATATTCCTTCATAATTCTCGTGGCGTGAATGTCTTTTCCATTTCGTCTCATAGTCCTAACATTGTAGGCGCCGATGCTTAGTGTCTTGTTATTTTTCATAAAATCAAAGTCCTTTTTCATGCCGGGTCTGGTTGGGGGGGATAGTTGGTTTGTTCCGAGGCTTGGTGGTGACGGTTTCGTAATCGTGGAATTTAAGAAAGATAAGGTGATTAGCCTTATGCCCCCGAGGCCTGGTTACCCTAAGGACGGCTCATCCTGGTTTTTCTGTAGGGGATTTCCTTCCCTTAGCCGAAGTGCTCCCGTTTTGAGGCGCCGGAGACTCGCCCTTCACCGATCTTCTTTAGCCGCATAAAAAAAAATGCGTTGCCCAGGGGGTGCCACGAGGAGGCAGAAGATTCGATTTGCTGGAAAGCATTTCTCAGTACTTACTAGAACATCACTATCGGCATTGTGATGCTCATCTGAGGCCCATCAGCCATTAACCCCCCAAGATAATATTATGCACTCTTAAAATTTGGTTGGCTGGAAGTTCGCCCTTGAGTATTTATTATTTGTCAAAATTTATTGTGTGCAATGTATAATCAAAGGACCAAAAAAATCGACAGTCTACGTATGATTATTATTGGTGAAAATGTAAACAAATTGTGATGCGTACAGAGTTTTATTAAAGTTAATACCAACCTCGAACGGACAACCCATCGACTAAAAAAGAATTGCACTGACTGCATCATAAAGTCCCATGGAATTATTCTAATAGATATCTGTCAGAAATGTGACGAAGAAAGAATAATTATGTAGTCAATTTTTCACTATGAATCCAAAACGAAAGCTGTTTTATAATATCACGAAAGCAAGCCATTGGTGTCTGGAATGGAGATTCTGTAACTTGACGACATTTTACAGCGTAACACACTCTTCTTTCATAAAGCGTTGAATAAATAAAACCATATCTAGCAAACCGCTGAAAGTGACTTGTCGTAAAACTCTTAAAGAAGTAGAGAGCGTTGAAATATTTACACTTTGCTTCTTATTTGAGTTGTGTGAAATTGAAACTACACAAGCAAGCGTAAAAAACTACCAAGGATTTTATACAAAAGACAAAAACTTAAGTAGATTCTGGTGAGTGTCTTTATTTTGCTGAACTTTTGAGTGTACTTAATATGCACCTAAAATAATAGTTTTCTCCCAAATCATTTACCCCGCGCATCTGGGCCTGATTCTTTGATATCCGTGATAGAATGTTTCCCTATAAGGTTTTTCTGATTGTACACTTTTCTATCTGATAATACTAATAAGTGTGTCGGCAAGTTCTGCCTCCGTATATAAAAATACGACACAAATCATCAGTCAAAAGAATTGACGAATACATAAGTCAAAATATCATGGAGACCTGTGTGAAAACAATAATGCCGTATGAAGCGGCAAAAGAAAAAATATCATCGGTAGGTCTATAAAATGAAGAATATCCTATCGCTCGAAAGTACGTTAAGACTATAAGAGGTTCAAGAAAAACTTATTCATAATGTGCAGGAGGAATGCGTAGAGTACAATATATGAGGAGAACGAAATAAATATCAGAGCGCAAAGAAGATTCGAAACTAGATGTCGACAAATACTTTCGTAGTTGTCTACAAAATACTTCAAGAAATCAGATAAAGAACTGTTAGACACTAGGTATTGTATTTACTGCAGAACAGAGTTAACGAACTAAGGACTAAAATTTATCCAAAGGAAGAGAATGTATTTACTTAAACATACTAATGAATATAAAGAAACTAAATATACCCGTAGTTCAAGAGACCAAACAAAATGTGGCTCACAATATTCAATGGTTGCGTTAGACTTTATTAGTTATACAAACAAGTATACAACTCAAATAGAGTGGTTTATATCATATTTGTGGGTTTGAGTATAATAACAAGATGAAATTCTAAATGTTCCCGGGTTTATGTAGGAATTCTAATTTATATTAATTCCGGGATAGGTAGGGTATCCGGCTAAACATAATAAGGGGTTTGAGGACGAACGGAACACTCTACACCGTTATGGAAATTAATATGCTGTCCATCCCTCATGCATTAAAAATAAAATATCTACCCATTTCAAATGTTTCGAATTAAGTGCCCACCTAAATCATTTCGCCTACAAGGAAACTTGACACATTTGCAAGTAGAAAGTTCTCACATATTAATATGATATGTGTGAAACTTCAAATACATAAGGCAATCAGAAAACTTTTTATACATACTCACAATTTTCAAACCCTTCAATCAAGCTGAACTCATCTTGTTAAATTTGAGTTAACTTAATAATAAACTTTATCCTTTTAACTTTACCCAATATTAGATCAAATTTATAAGGCTAGATTTGAATCATCATTATAATATAATCTATAACTTTTCGATGCGCCAACGTTCAACAAGCCAATTTATCAATCATGTTTCATATACCAAAGGATCGAGTTTGATGGGTATTTAGACAATCCTGCTTGTTTTATTAAATTTTAATTGTCGTAGTATTATTTCCATTAAATTAATTGGATTAAACATTAAAGTCTCTTGAATAGGCCGACGAATCTTAACTTCTATAAATATCTTTGGATCAAGATTTACGTTCTAGATTCACAGTTCAAAATTATCGACCCTGATAAAAGCATCGATTAATAGGTACCTGGTACCTATATTAATATCAAAAAGTGTATTTGGTTTTAATAATTTAATCATATGGATCAACTGTAGAATTTCGGTGGTTCCTCACTTAATAAAAATACATTTTTGATATGTACAAAAGTGTTAAAAATTAAATACCTACAACATTTTAAAATATGATTAAGTGAATAAATGCATCGAGTGCTGGATTGAGTGTAGTTTCAGGTCAGAACTCGGACTAATGAACATTTTGTTTGCGTTTTCAATTGACCCAAGGACTTAAATTTTCTATTTACAGGAGATGCCGTGATGACATGAGAGATCATTACGTTACCGAGAAAGCACATATTATGATACAGCATGGAATGTTTGTTACAACACTAACATACTCGTAATAATGCGATACATTTTACAATGATCTGATAATAATAAAATCAATGTAAGGTTACACGTTGCTATGTGATGTTTCACGCCATAACCTAATTTATTGCCCTAATCATTCATTCACCCTCCCTAATAATAAAATTCAAATAACACCAAGCAATCTTATTCCAAATATACATACAAGCAACTTAATCAACAAGGAACAATCGTAAACAAAGAAGTAAAAATAAAATATCGGTCCCTCCACTTATAAATTCAGAAAGTGTAAATTCTATTCTAATTCTGTCACCGCTCATTTTTGCCTTCGGTATCTTCTTCTAAATGTTTTCTTGTGCTCAAATATCACTGTCCATGAACGACGTACATTATACGGTTAAAATTAAAGAAATTTTATTGAGTTTATAATACGAGTATAACGATCATCATATAGAATAATACCTATGGGTAATCATTTATATAGAAAAGGCATAATATGTATTTAATATATTTTTGAATAACGTGATTTTAATGAGAAAGCCAAAAAAAGGTAGACCGTTTATATGGAATTGAATTTTTGGTTTATTATGAAGAGAAACTCTGAAATTAAGGTAGGAAAGTTATTACCAAAAGTTTGCAATATTAGCCTTAGATTATTTAAATATTACAAGACAATAATTAATTATAAAAAATATATTATTAAACAATTTTAATCTTATGGTTTGACACTACTTTGACATTTCATAACCACTGATTTCTGTAATATTTTCTAAAGTGATTTTCAGAGAATACTCAACAGGGGATGGAACACGGTTAAGCTAGTTTACATATCGAATTATTTACACATCACTTACCTCAAAATATCGATGTTACAGAAATAAATAAACTGGAATCCGCAACGTGCTGTAAATTACTGTTTTTGGAATTCAACCATTCAAAATGTACAAAAGTCAATACTGATTTTCCACAATGTAACCAAATTGTAACGAAAGCACTCAGCAAAATATAATAGAAATCACCTTGAGTAATGTTTTATGATAAAATTAACAACAAAGCATTGAGGGTTATGTGTATTTTATATGTTTTGTGATAAGAAATGGAGAGGGCGCAAAGCGTCCACCCCTTCACTGTTCCATGAAACGACTGAACGTGTTGTATGACATCATAAACCTGAAGGGTGGTGGTAGAGATGATGTCATATTAGACCAATGATAACGGAGGGATGGACGCACGCGCGTCGCGGCGTCTTCCCAGCCATGGTGGCGCCTCGCTACGGAGACTTGCGATGTTACTGCACTACCTATGTACAGGAACACTCGAATCTACGCAGATATTCCACCGAGATTTGTACCTACAACGTTTTCATCGCGATGTACCTACCACTTATTCAAATCTTTATTTTATTTGCGCAACAATGAGCTTTCGTGCAAATATTCTTAGAGGTAATTTTTGTTAGCAACCAGAAAATAATGAAACCTATTATTTGGAGGTGTCATATTTTTTTAGCTAAATACGTTTTTATTCATTACGATAGGCACTATAGTACGGGCTCTGCCTAGTTAGGTAAATCAAATTTTAATGCTTATGTATTTTAGATTTTGTTAGTATTTTTTGATCTAAGTGAAGCCTTTCTTGGAGTGTTTTAATTTTTTATTGTGAACTCTTCATTTTTCCCAGGACCCCCCCCCCCCCTCCGTTGACGGTTTTTTCTTGGTCAAGATCAACAGTTTTAGCCTTTTAGACAAACCATCTAATTTACAATAAAGTTTATTATTATTATTACTATTCGATTGTTTCTCTTTTTTTTGCACTGACTGTTGTACTCTCATTATAATATTGTTTTATCTGCATTGACTAGTTGTGTACACATGTAATAGGGCATCGCTTGAACTTAATCTGTGTTGTTTTTTGTTTGATTTGTGTTTACATGTGGGTGATGTCTGTTTGTGTGCCATATTAAAAAAAAAAATAAAAATAAAAATAAATAAAAAAAAAATAATAATACAACTCTTTCAAGAAAGCTTCGTCTCGCTTACGAGTAAAAGACTCATCAAATTAATAAACATTAACGAATCTGAGAATCAAAGCTTTTAAAACTATATTTTAGAAGGAAAATACATAAAAATCTACTCTTAACTATAAGTGCCTACCTACTGATCATTAATGATCTAGAAACGACGCGACGGTCGTACACACTGAGCAGTATTTTTATTTTTATTAACAGATTCTAAAAGTGATATATGGTACACATTTGATCAAATACCTAGTTATGTCATTATCGAGAAAATACATAATCTAATATGCATTTCAGCCACGAAGCTACACAGCTACTCATTCGTACCATTTAAAGATAATTTTATTTACTGAACTTCTGCATTCGCCTTCTATTGGTATTTTACAATAAAAACATTCGCCAGTCCTCATTCAACTCAAAATTTAAACAAACCACAATTTGTTAACATAATGGCGCTGTTCATGAGTATGAAACACCCAAAAGTAGATAATTAGATGAATGTGGGTATTAGGACGCCATGAAAGTTTTAGAGGTTTACAATATACTCGTACCTACCTGAAAGGAACGGGAACTGAAGGAGATTCGAGAATGCTGTTTGCGGTTACCTTATTATGCTTTCGTGTATAGTAGATATTATTATGTAGCATCATTGGAAAACCTCTCCTAGATTTCTGTACTCCTAATACTTTTAACTCTTTAACTTACGAGAGAATTTATTAAACTGTGCGCCATTTTGTGATATGATCACACACAAGTATCATTATACATTTCAACCTGTAAATATCTCCAACTTTACCATTTTGTCCTTTATTTTGACACTGACGAAATGTCAACCAGCATGAAGGGAACTAATTAATATTGAAATTTACATCATATTTTAATCATAATAATGCTCTCTTTCATTATGCTCCTGTCTCCATGACAGTTCATCACCAGATTATTTACGCTGACAAAATAATAATAAAAGGAGTACATACCTCACGTAATATATGAACCCCTAATACTCCCAACTCAATACATTGTCTCGTGTGTCACAGGAGAACAGAAGAGGATTAGAGATATCATCTAATGAACGTGTTGTTGTTTCGAATACAACGTATTGATGGAATACATTCAATGTTCATCCTATTGTTCCTTCGACAATTCCTATAGATATAGCTACCTATCTCCTCTGCTACAATATTGTTTTACTGAATGGTTTATAATGATAATGACTACATTCCCAACTCAATACAACATTGCTACTGTAGCACCTTTGTTTAAAGTAAACATTATTTTCTAAAAATATCTTCCATTGTTATAGTTTCCTGATATAATCCCTGCGTACCAATCCCTCCCACAAAGTCTGTGGGAGATACTAAACAGCTTTTTTTTACTTCGATCAAAACACACCACATTTTCAAGTAACCAATCAATAAAAATGTTTTATGTTAAAAAACTGATCGAAATATTTCCTGAAATTTATTGCAAATATTTACGGTGGGGCACACGCACATCGAACATTTCATGATTAATAACGTATATTTGACAAAATAATAAAATTAATATTGGTGGGTACCTAAAATATATAAATTTATTTAAAAATTACTACAATTTATTAATATTCAATTCGGGCAAAGTATTTATTTATTTACTCGTATTTCTCGTGGTGATTTATTTCAATTAATTCACCGTAGCACATTGGCGTATAAGGTTTCATCATCTCTATATGATTTTGTCTCACTGCGATGGTTGTGTTACATATAAAGAATATCGAGCAAGGTCGTGGACAGTTCAAGGTATTTATAGTATAAAAATAAAGCGATTACGCCACAATTATTTATTGAGATGATATTAATATAATATTATCTCTACTATGTACCATCGGGGCATTTCCCACTTATGAGGTAACCAGTAACAGGTGTGCATAATAAGCCTATACGCCCACACAATTACCTCTTCGGAATCTAACAGTCATTCAAAATGATTTTTTTAATGAAATAATTGCATTTTGATGGATTTTTTATACTAATTTTAGAAAATGTATGACTTTATGAGAAAATGTGTCGTAATAATGTGTTTTTTTTAAGGTTTTATCATTAAGTTATAAAAAATATATACCTATTCCAATCTCTAGAAATCTCTGTATTTTGTTCACCAAAAGTGAAAATAAAATAAAATAAATAAATATCGCGCAGTTATAAAACTGTATAAGTGGTTTAATTACGCTTATTATGACTAAGTGAAATACTTGGAGAGATGATCCACTTTAAGATGATGACCAGACATGGCGACCTTCGCCAAGAACTCGTTCACATAAAACAACTTACTGTATCTTCAATAAATTTCATTAAACTATTTGGCTTAAAGCTTTAACTAGCAATGTCTCAAACACCTTAAAATATCTCAAAAAGTGATAGGTAGTTGCCGCGTTGTTAGCTCGCTCGATTGTCAATTGATTGGGCGTGGGTTCTATCCCCATTCTAGCTTACTGTAAAATGTGCAAAGATGCGTTTGGTTTTATTTCGATAAACCTAAATTCATTTTATCTGTTGTTTTCCATCATTAGAAATAATAAAATTCTACACTTCGTTTGTCATGTTTACTAAGTTATTTCATTATAAAAACGAAATGACATCTATTTTTTTTTTCACTTCGTTATTTTTCTACTATATTTCTACAATAAGGCAGTGAGACCAAAATTTGCAAGCCACATGCAAGTGAAATTGAGATAAACGCGTTTCTGTATAGACATGCAGAATAAGAAGTATATGGGAATTGAACCCAAGGTCGGATACGGGTCATGTGATTGACAGAATTGTTGGGTAGATTGGCAGAAATCGCCAACAGGCGATAAATCCGCACTTTGCATGTATATTTCTATGTGCAATAAAGTTTTTATTTATTTATTTAACATTACTCAAAGGCATTCTTGTCGGTTACGTCACTTTTGCTTTCACCAACCTCCAATGTGTAGATAATGAATTTAAATTATTACAACAATTTTGCAAATCAGAAATTGGTGGTTATGTCACGTTCCAATACAATATTAAATATTGTTGCCCGCGGAGTTTTGAGTTCTTGACTTGACAGCTTGTACTAACAGTTACTTACCTGATCATGTACGAAATAATTAAATTAATGTACCCACTGACAACTATATATTTTATGTATTTAAGTAATCGTATTGAATTACATTTAATTTACTGTAATATTTCCTGCTGTATTCAAAATTAAATTATTGGTATACACAAGGCACCATTTTCTTATATACTTTTTTATACTTCAAAGCAAACCATACAATGTATGGCTTCTCTTTTGTTTGTCGATTTTTCTTTGTAGCTATACACCATCAATATGGTTATATAATATCTTTTTCCATGTAGTGGGTACTGTCTCCAACTAGATACAATTAAATATCGGCTTTGTCGTACGCTATAAAAATATTAAACAAATTTTTATATTCTGATAATTTGCGTTACTCGGAGACATGAGTAAGAGCTCCTAGACTAGAGTATTTGTTTACTGGATATTCAATTTATCTTGTAATAAATTGTAACTAACAAATATTTTACAGTGATTATGTAGCGCAGATATTTTCGAAGAAACTAGTAAAGAGAAAAGTTGGCCTTTAAAACGGCATTCAAGACAAAACCGATAGATTGACCCTGATTGACGCTACGACACTCTTGCTCTGAAAAAGAAGAGAAAGACACAAGCAAGAGTGCCGATCAACGGTAAATCTACGCAGGTTTCGCCGAAAATCAAAAAATCATGTCAGGAAAAGTTATTGAGTTTCTTCACGCAGTGTACCTGTCAATAACATTGATTCTCCACTTACCTGATACTTTTCAAAACTGAAAACGCACGAGTGCCAACTTTAAGGTGCGATCATGGTTGAACCTTTCCAATTGTAAAATATTTATAGGTAAGACATATAATGCTACAAAAAATATCTGACGCACGCCGGACATAAACCCATAAATTTTACAATAAATCATAGGAGTGGGTAATAAATAATTTACTGATACTCATCAATATATAACGCAATACTGTATCAGTAGTCCTCATATTCATAACATTCAATAAAACCTGAATTTATGTTTGACACTTGTAACCTTTGAATCAGTTATTTATATTAGCATCCGATTTAAAACTATTTTACTTACTGATATATTAGATGACTAGATAGTCTGAGACAAAACTCAACAACAAAACTCTCCGTCTCCATACAATTCCCCAATGATCAACCGTTTGTAAGACACATTTTTCAAGATGAACGAGGTGTCTGATGAATTTCTTTCCTACCCCAAGCTTCTTAAAGTTCATTTAATAATTTTTACAAAGTCCTGCTATTTCGTTATTGAAATTTGTGTAGTATTTGTATTAGAATTTTGTGCATAATTGAATGTATTTTTTAATGAAATGTTTTTCTTGTCCAAAGGATCGCACTTTTTAAACAGTGATTGTGTAACTTCGTGAATTACCTTCATTTCTCTGAACTCAATTTAATTGTTCGTACAAATTCTCGATATACCTAACAATAATTTACCTTAAAATATTGATTTAGCAATGAACCAAGAAGTAAGATCGTAAATATCTTACATTATAATATAATAAAAATGTATAAATTCAGTTCATCGAATATTCACAAAAAGACTCAATAAGGTATGTTCGAATAAACGCATGTTCGATTAAATCTCAAATTCCCACGACATCAATAATTTAACCGATAAATGGCGTTACTGTAGAAAATTGTTGGCATAGTATTGCTAAACAAATATTTAAATATAGTTTTCAGGTATTAAAGAAACCACCAGATTCAATGTAGAAACAACAGTTTAGCGTTTTAAAGAAAAACATCGTAAAAACATCGAACTGCATCTATTCTAATTTATGATATGCAATTAGCAGAAAGTTTAATTGAAGTGGAATAAATCTAAATTGATTGATAAGGACTTTGAAATCCGTGATGAGTTGATAGAAAATCACATACTGAAATACCAGCACTTGATTTTAAAAATAATATTAGAAAAATCCCATTGTTATAAAACTGATAAAAAATACATATACGCATTCAAAAATAAAATAAAAACCGCTTGTACAAAATTTGTTATGCAAGATTCAATGATTCAATAAAAGGAATATAAATGTAACTGCCCCACTATGACAAATTAATTATCCTTAGGATTAATTTTATGATGGTGTGTAGAAGACTACGCTGTTATTCAGTTACCTAAATAACTTGAAATCATATTATATCGTCATGTTCCTATATTACCAATAATATTATTACTAGGTGATAAAATTAGCAGAATTCATACTTTCAAATCCTGCGCAATAATCGGTGCACACTTTTATGATAGCAATTATCATAAAATTAGAATATTTGTAATTCAATAACTGACAGAATTATCACATCTATACTGGCCCGTTAAATACCCTCCGCAAATAATGGACTTGTTTGCTTTACATGATTTCCTATACCTTATTTAATTTGTTTATTAATTTGCTCTACATATTGTACCATGACTGTACGACCTATAGCCATATCTTCTTCAATATGCAGGGAATTTTTCAGCAGAACGAGCTTATCGCTTACAAGTTTCACCAATGATTTTGAAAGCTGTACGCTGATCTTTCGAATTCATCCAACACGTAGAGTTAAAATTGCTAGCTAGGCAAGTCAAAAGTTACGTACACGTTTTGGATTTAACATCACGGAAATTATGTATATGTTAATAATGTAGATAAGCCCAACATTATTATCAATTGATATCCTTAAAGAAGCGATTAAACCATTTACACATCAAAACAATTAATTGATTATCTTACTATAGGCAGAATTTTAATTATAATTATAAGGACACATAAATTTTACGATATCAAAACTATTTTATCTAATTCAACATTTAGCGATACGCCTATAAATTGTGCGAATATTGCATATTGCATTTGCGTGCATAATAATATGTAGGTTTGTAAATAAGTATTAACTTCTGATTTCTGAAACTAATCATACCGATAAGATTTCATCATAGTATGTATGCAAATGTACTTTATTTATTGTACCTGGTAAATCTATTGGACCTGTAAAGTTATTTTTAGCTGAGTATTATGCTCTACGCACTCATTAAAATACAAATGAAGTGGTCAGCATTTTTGTCGGGAACGTGCTCGCCTTTAAACGGATGGACAAGGCCTCGAACCCAATGCTTACATTCTCCACATCCCAAAACAAACTTTTTTGCTGACATAAAAAAAAAACTCACGGTGCTCCAATGAAAAGTCGGCCTTCATTACTTTATTGTTTGCCTTTTTTTGCATTCAGCATAGCCGGCCCTGTCAGATGGAACCAACTTCCCGTGGATTTGCGCAGCGACCAGACCGTCACAACTTTCAGGAGCAAGCTGAAGACGTCGCTCTTCAGGACCAGTTTCCCGAGCCCTTGAGATGGATATTCCATGAAACGGCGCCACAAATTATCCATTAATAATAAAATTAATAATTAGATTCCAAATCATTATATGTGATTTTTGAGCCACGATGTTATATATTATATTCCATGTGTGGTATCGTGTGAAATGGCGTTAAAAAAGAAATTCTCATCTATTTTATCCACTCAAGCCATCGGGAGACAGGGAGCGATCGAGAGGATCCAGTTAACGCATACCGCCGTGTTTGGTGTCTCAATAAAATGATTCAGAACAGGAAATGCTTGCAGGAGAACTCAGTTTAAGTCATTTGTGAAGCATTATTTAGGTTTCAAATTTACCTACAATTTGTTTCAGCTCCTTTCTCATCTATTAAGTATCTACTTGCTTACTTCTTCTTCTTTCTACTACAGTCCCCCAATTTTATATTAAATTACAAATAATTTATTTCCTTTTAACAATCTATATCTGCCAACTTACAATTGAATTCATTCATCTTAGTGTTTTAGTAATTGGTAATTATAAGCAAGGGAGAATTATACAAATATGTAACGTAATTTATTTACTAAGGATTCCTCATCAATTTCAAGTAAAACGTTTCCTTCAGTTCGTGTTTTTAAGAGTGGGCATATTAATATTTAAAAAATGATATTTTTGAAACCTTAGATCTCGACAATCTAACTAAATATATAATAGATACATGGAACATTTATCTAGCGGATGGCTCTATAATATAGGGTCGGTAGTCCCCAGGCAAGGCTGTGGAGGAGCAAAGGGGAGGCCTATGTATAATGATGGACCTAAGTGGCTGCAGAAAAAGAAGACGAAAAAAGAGATACTACGTTCCTACGACAATGACACCAAATTTTAGGAATGACTTGGGGAAAAGGGCACTTCACAAAGTCGCTCTGAGTGACGAAACTTTGTGTGCTCCCTGTGTTCTGTTGAGGAACGTAAAGAGGGAAGTATAGGAAAATTAATACTCTTCAAATACTACGTAATTTCGATAACTCTATGTTTAGCGATGATGGTTTTATATTGAATATTTACATTAATTTTCTCTGTGAGATTATTTTCAATTACGCTATTCAATTTCCGCAGGTAACATGTTTTCTCATTTAATTTTTATTCGTAATAAACACGATAACTACGGTCAAATCATCATAATAATAATAATTTACAAGTATACTCGCATAGTTAAATAAATTATTTTAATAGCAAATAATTTTATTGCAAAATTAATAAGGTTATTGATATTAAAAATATATATATCGTGAGTCACTTTACGTAAGCTCATTTTCACAATTAATTTTACTAAAATTCAAACACAAAACATTGTATTCTTCTACTTTAAGGGCTTGGTACCAAGAATGACGTCACAGTCATTTCCCACGGCATTAAGATTCAAAATCGCGTGAACAATCGCGCAAATGACCATTGCTACGAGTGGAGGACGCTTGCCTCGAATTGAATACGGATTTGGAAAGGGTTTTAGCGTTACAAACCCGTATGGGTTTCGAGGCAGTACTGCCTCCTATTAAACACGGAAACGTAAATACGCCACCCGGACACGTAAAGTATCACCATACTTATGGTGATATAGATAAATGTAAGGTGCCTTTGGGGAGATTTTGTCGCTAAACGGCGCCCAAAATAGTCCAATTATTATTATATGAATATACTCCATATCTTCTTTTTATTGAGGTCTTATTTACAGATACCATTTTTTTAATTATAGGCATTAAAATCAGTTGTTTGCAAGTAATAGAATGATAATAAATAATATGTTTTCAAGACCATTGTACCACCTAAAGACAAGCTGATATTATGCATCTACGCAAAGTAAGAGTATGTTAAAATATTGTAGGTATTTTTGCGTTTGTTTATTGAGTTTCAATGTATTTCATATATTTCCCACTTCGGAACTGTACTCAAATCAAAGCGCACAGAAAATTACAATAATCACCTAAAAATTGTGTGTAAATAATCAATAATAATCACCTAATTGTGTGTATTCATAGTTTCTAATATAAATACTGAAACGACTGTAGATTCATTACAGTTTGATACTTGATTCAGAAGTTACCAAAACCGATCAAAATGAATCTGTTGAGATTTTGGACCCTTTTTGCCTTGATGATGGCCATCTTGGTGGTATGTATTTTTTATTTCTAATTCTACTTTTTATATCAATAGTTTTTATGCCTTTTCATTGCCTGCCTTTTAATAAATTATTTTTGCATTTGTATAGGCTCTTTACACGCCTTTTCATTAGTTCGTCGAACCTTTTGATTAGTATATTTTGCAGTTTTGATAAACTCTTGCTAGAGTGGGTATATGTTCTTCTTCTTCTGTTCGTGCCGTATCAGGTCACCCCAACGTTGGCGATCCCTCTAGCGAAAGTATCTCTATCCTGGACTGCCCGGAATAGCTCATCCACACTTCTAATTCCGGTCCATTCCCTTACGTTTCGGAGCCAGGACGTCGCTGCCTCCTACCAGCTCCTCGTCGTCCCTCTTACCCTTTAATATTAACTGGAGCAAATGGTACTTCTCCCCTCTTAGCAAGTAGGTATATTTTACGTACATGAAAATATAGTCAAGATTGGATTCGTGTATGCGGCATGGATTCCATATAATTATATCACGACTTCACAAAATGTCAGGTAACTGGTGACCAGCGATTGATTATATTGGGAAACGAATAGATCCCTACTTCATACTATTTTTTTACATTCCAGGGAGTGATGTCAGTTGGGCTCAAGGCAAAAGCTGGACAACGTGGTGAAGGCGGAGAAAGTGGAGAAAACGGAGAAGGCGGAGAAGGAAGAGGCAGAGGGGCGATGGAGGATTCTGAGGACGGAGGTGGAGAAGGCAGAGGAGATGGCGAGGGCAGAGGTAGAGGATCTCAACGTGGTGGAGATGAAGATGGACAAGGAGGACAAGGGGGACAAGGAGGTCGTGGTGGTTCAGACAATGGCAATAACAAATCATCAAACAGTACGTACTCCAGATATTAGTAGGATTGGTTTATAAAATCAACATACTATTAATTTTCCAGTGCACCACGCAATATACATTCGACCTCTGTCTTAAATAAATAGATAAAACTGTGAAATAGCTAATTCTAGGCTATATACGGGTTGATGAACAGTCCATTTTTTGTCCCAGTATCATTTGGCATCAGGGCCGCCCCTAGATATAATCCTGCCCTAAGGCAAGTACGAAAATGACGCCCCCAAAAATATGTGTAAATTAATAGATACCTAGATAACCTCGGCAAAAATACATAGTAGGGAGAGTACCTTAGACTATAATATTGATCTGGCATTGAAACAAGCACATAAATAGCACCGCAGGAGATTTTTTTTTAGTAAAAATGGGGGTGTTGATGAATATATTTGCATCTAATTATATTGTGTACAAGACAAATGACAGCGCCGCAGACGACATTTTTTCTGAATGTGTGCTGATACAGAGTGTAATTTCGGTACTTACTAATAATTTTACTATATTTCAGAGGGAAGAGGCGGTGGATAACTTCCAGATCATCTGATGTTTACAAAAGGACCGGGACCCGGGGCTCTCATACTATTGAATTAGATGACAATCTTATTTAAGGAAACTACAATAAACCTACATTTATTTTGATTCATATATACCTGCCTGATTATTATATTTTTCCAACATTAACTTGTATCACAAAATATATTATATATACGAATACATACTAAATTCAATAAATCGTTTTATTGTTGCAACTAGGTAACGATTTTAATTTCAATCGAATCACCCAAATCGATCATGGACGCGTAAATCGAATGATAAAAACAATTTTAACAAAAGTATCAAAGGAAGATTTGCTTGTTTTTATGTTTTCCAAGCGTGTGAGCGAGATTGAGTATAGGTGTGTGAGACGACCGGAATGAACTTATATGTTTTAATTTTACTGTGGCGCATGCTTGTGGGTAACAGCTGAATTATGAATGGACTAATTGTCTTATCACATGTTATTACTTATATCTATACTTGTTGTCTGTTTTGTGCTTCAGTTTGTAATAAAATATAAAAAAAAAAAACAATTAACAGCGCACAGCTCTAAATGGCAAAGCCTCATATCTTCCATATGTTCCCATGAAGAATAATAGAGATGGGTATTGGAATGCCATGAGCGAAAAACTTCAACAACGATTTTACACAAAAAAGGTTTATCACCTTTTTGTGCTATATTTGTCAAACAGAAAACATCACCTTCAGTAAAACTACTACCATTACTACCATAACTACTTGTAAAAAAACACATTAAAGTTAAGCAATTCTGTCATAAATGAACATCATTAATTGTATTAAAAACAACATTATTAAATTATAATTTATTACCAATAACATTCATGACATTCTAATTAGTGATGGGCGCTAGCGCAATATTTTAGTGAAATAATCGAAGTCGTCAATAATTTCCAATCGATTGCAATATAACCAACGCAGAATGTATAAAACTATCTAATACTTACCTAATCGATAAATAAGATGATAGTTATAAAGAAATTATTCTGAAGTTGATCACTTCTCAAACTTAGTGATTCATCATTATAGTTGACTTATAGAAGTCCATTATTATAATTAACATTTTCGAATAGGATCGAAAAATTACCATGTTAGACAAATAAGTCTAGCAACAAAACAATTATAAACACATATAAATGAAACTTAAAATCACAAAATTAAGATCCATGCAATCAACTATCACTCAACAGAAATCTCTCCTTCTCTCTCTCACTCATAAATCACCTTATTCATCTCTGTTTTGCAAATATTAGTTGAAAATTAATTAGGTATAACTGAAATGTTTTCGATTTTTCGCCCATCTCTAATTACGACCAATATAGGGTAAATCTTGATAACTGTTGTTAATTAATAAGACCAAATACAGCAGTTGATGAGCAGAAAAAGTAAACTTGTAGGTATTTAATAATCGGTGCAAGGTGATCATCCTCTGCCTATATGATTATTTATAGTGGTAACTATTAAAATACCAATGCAATGGCGATAAGTACTATTTAAATTGTCCTTTAATAAGTTATAAGATAACTCATATTTTACTAAATGCTGCAAATATGCACGACAAAGGAGAATGCTCATTTTGTATGGAAAAAAAACCCAGGCACGGCGCAAACGAAATTTAACTCAAATGATAGATAATAATTAGTAATTAAATACTGCATAGGGGGCATCATAGAAATCAATGGCTAAATGTGTGAAATAACTATTCTAACTAAGTTGTATAGGGGAAACTTTGAATAAGTATTTCACATATTTAGCAATTGATTTCGATGATGCCACCTATGCAGTATTTAATTGCTCATTTTTACCTATAATTTGAGTCACATTGCGTTTGCGCCGGACATGTTTATCTTTTACATAATTCATGAGCATTTACCTTTAGGCCTACATCTGGCAGTGGAGGGATCATGGCTGATGAAAAAGAAGAAAAATCAGACGGGCTTTCTCACACCCATCATATTATATACTTTTTAATCGCAATTGCAACTGTTTAATGCTCCTTTTCTTATATATTCGTGTGACCAATGTAAAACTTTGAATAGGTATTTCACACATTAAGCCATTGATTTCGATGATGCCATCCATGCAGTATTTAATTACTTATTTTTACCTATCATTTGAGTTACATTTCGTTTGCGCCGGGCCTGGTTTTTTTTTAGCATTCTCCTTTAAAGCAAAGCGAACGAAAATTTCATTTATTCCAAGTCCTTTCAAATACGGCACTCTTGAGGTTTAGGGGCCGATTCGCAGCCAATAAGTTTTTGCAGCGTGAACTATATTTGTGTAAAAACTGAGTGATAGGGCTTTGTCCTTATGTAGGTAGGTAATACGATGGATGTGAATTGAATACCTACGATTCATGTCACCATAATACTTTAGTAAGGAATCAATTTTACATGGGAAAACTCTCAGACTAAATACGAGGGTTGTTTTTTAATCATGTTCCGTTTGTGCTTCTAAGTAAGCACGAAATACGAATGAGCAAGATCTGCACATCACAAGATTGCGCAACTCTTCCACCATAACATCTGCCATTTTCAGATCGAATGCGTCACTCGCAGCCGAGTTACAGGCAATTGAACATGGCCGCCTCGATCGGTTCTCCCGCCAAATGTTCTTTACGACTTGTAATCCGTTTTCTGCCAACAGATGAACGAAGTGCTGCTAAAACCCATTGCAGAATGGTAAAATTTTACGGTAAACACTTCATTAGTGATGATAGTGTAGAAAGGTATGGAACTGTTGCACAAAATTTTAAGAAAAGCAAGCTGGCGTACGTGATGAAGATATGGTCAAGGGCGTAAGTCTGCCCTTAGTTTAGGCCTCGTGGAACCTCGCGGACCACGGGTAGATTTGACCACCTTTGGTAGTCAGAGGCAAACGACCACACACCTTCCTGTTTCTTAAGGCTTTGCTGATAATTGTTTACAACGCGAACTTTAAAATTTCTGGAAATTGTTCCTTAGGGCGGACCATAAAATCAGAATGTTCTCCGATTGAAAACCTTCGTAAACTCACATTATTGGCGGGAGCATCGATCGTAGTGGCCATGTTCAATTATCTGTAACTCGGCTTCGAGTGACGCATTCGATCTGAAAATGGCAGAGGTTGTAGTGGGAGAGTTGCGCAATCTTGTGATGTGCAGTTCTTGCGCATTCGTATTTCGTGCTTACTCAGAAGCATAAACGGAACTTGATTAAAAAATAGCCCTCGTATTTTGAGTAACGGTAGAGCTGTATCCTGGCACAGGCTAATTATAAATCAAATACAAAATTACTTTAATTTCACTTCAATAAAACAGAAGTACGTAATAATTTGGTCCAATCTAAAAATTTTAATTAAATGAAAAAATATTTGAAACACTTCTATCATCTAAGAAAATTTACAAAATGTATTTTTTCTAAATAATTACCAAAGGTACCTACTAATTTCAAAAGTATTGCTCATCTACTATATCTACCTGTATCTACAGTAAAAAAATACAAACTCTACTATTGAAACTCTATTCGGCTATTAACTCTTTGAAAGGGACCGAACGAGCTCAGAGTTAGATAACATATTTTAAAAAGCAGATTTAAATACGACATACACAATTAAACATGCATAATATATTTTATGTCCCATGTTTTGACACCCGTCGCTATGCAAAATCACAGTTCACATCATGTAACTGCTATGTAATTATCACGTATTTTAAATCGTTCAACAAAATCACAAAGAGCCATTGAAATGATGTAGGTATAATGATTAGATATAATTGTACGATTAGTACGTGTAAAGTATGCGTTAATCAGTGTATAATTAGCAATCAATTTACGATGATTTAACCTCACAATTACTACCAATGCATAGTTAATTATAACTATTACGGATAAACTACATAGCTATATTATATATGGGTAATACCCATTTATAGAAATAACCATACCTATTATTTCAACTGATAAATACGCAGAATATTTTAATGCAAATGCCAAAACTGGTGTGTCAATGTGGGAAATTGACGAACTAAGAATGAAATTGTTGTACAAAGGAGCGAAACCATAAAAAGATTGGTTTTCATCAAGTAAGGTATTAAACAAATAAACTACAGATTCTTTTATATAACTATGCAAAGAAACAATTGGAATTTACCACCTCATGAAGAGTCCCAAAAAAAATCCTACATTTAGATAAAGAGCGAATAATATGACATCGAATAATAATACAATAGTTGCTGGACAGTGGGCATCAATATCAGTGGTGGTTGGGTTATGTTTTAATAATATACATACAACTGTGGACCAAAAGTTAATTTTTCTATAGAGTTTTAGTGTAATGGAGAATTCAATTTCATTGAAAACCTTACATATTTGTTAATAAGAAACAACAACTTAGGAAGAACACAAAACGACAATGACTTCTTCGTGTTTCGATGATAAGTCGAGGGCGAATTAATAAAAATATTGCATAATATTAGAGCACCATTCCATTAAAATCTATTGCGAAGTAAAATGTAGGTACCTAATTAAAAACCATGACAGTTGAAAAGACGTGGACAGATCTCGTCAGTTATTATATAATTTCAGTTGATCAATAAAGTTTATCAACCTTTCATCCAATGTCAAGTTCATGTGAAAAGAAAAGTGATTTCTTATGCAATAACAATTTGTTGCGTTGATATGTTGAAATAATTACAAAGTATTCAATATAATTTTACGCAATTTCATCCACGCCCTCTGATGTGTGTTAAAGAGACTTTACAAAAAAGCTACAATCGATTCAATAACAACTAAATGAAAAGCTTTTACATTCTGCCATATTCTCTCCACGTACTTCTAAGCACATAGATTATTAAAAGTTTGTAAGTATTTGAAGGTAACGTGTGAAATCTAACAAATTGTTATTAATTAATAATGAAAAATAGCTCAATAAATGGATGCATGGTGGGAATACGACACAAAAGTTTATATACCTCTTTATACAATACGTTATCGTTACTTATTTGTAACATGTGTCTTCTTTAAAAATGTGTCAATTGTACTTTTTGAAATAAAATGTGTTTTAAATTTATTTTAGAATAATTGAAAAAAGAATGACTTGTTTTACTTAGTATACGCACTTAATTAGGTACAGAACTGTCCCCATTGGGTGAAATGAAATTCTATGTTATCTGCGGAAAAAATGAAATAAACTATGAAAAAAAAAAACAATTATTTTGACTCGTAAATAAAATTTCCAAAGTTCCATCAGCATTCAGGGGAAACCATAATATTCATTCAAGTCTTTAAAGTGTTTAATATTTTTTCACAACCGAAATAAAATGGTCCATTGTAATCTTTGACAAGACGTCAATGAAAGCTTTTTACATTAAAAATCATCTCTGCATTAAAGCACCCATCAAGTTAATGATGTTATTACTGTTTGTATTATGTTATCCAGATGATGAAGTGTGATGAGATGATGAAACCGGTTTAATTCACACTAGACAAATTGAGTGCACGTAAGTAATCGTGTACTTAATCGGAGATGGGATGCGTTATATCACGTGCATTCAATTTGTTCGATAAGCACTGCATACGAAATAATTAAATTCCTTTAGCTCCTATGTACCTCACCAATCACCACCTAATATTTCTACCTCTTTGTATTTAGCATTTGCCACATGGCTCTAAATACTCTTGGTGAGGACGTAGGCACTCTGCAGATTGATTCTTCGATCATTTCTTCAGTACACTGTGCAAAGATTTTCATATCCCAATGCTAACAGACACTTCCTCCTAGAGTAGGTATTCTAGCCATGCTGCAACTGTTGGCAACATAGGAAAATGATCGAACAGGACCACTACTACTGTCAAATTTCGTAACAGAATATAATACGTGGTCCATCATACTCGTTGTTAAGGGACTGTTATATGTGATGGCAACGCTGCAAAACGAAGTGGTCTCAAATTTCTACAGCATGGCTAGAGAAAGACTCTAGGTGGCAGTGTAACAGAGTAATTAATACGTGCCTACAAGCAGTGAAGAAGTATTAGTCCAAGAGCCCGCTGCTTAATTTATGACGTATCTGTTTTTTGATCGAAATGTGGTATAAACGATAGCTTACCAATAGGGTATTACATCGCACTAGGGTTGCCTATCAAAATCTTGCCGCAACCCCCCCTGCCCCCCCCCGAAAAGGTCCCTCTTCGCGGTTTTTCGCATTTTATAGGAATATGGTAAGAGATAGGAGAAAGTAGTCAATGACAAAAATAATCCTTGCTAAATTTTCTATAAAAAATGTCACGTCAATTTTTTCGTAGAACTAGCAGTTTCCCCGCAATGGCCGGTCTAAAACCGAAATTCATTTAAAATACAAAAAAAATGTTTTTAAACTAAATTGGTTGAAAATTGATAAGAGCTACAGGAAAATAGTTAGATAACGAATTAATTACCATAGTCTTAGCTACAAAACGAGCTATAACTTATGTTCATACATCTAATAATTTCGGAGTTATTACAATAAAACTCAGTGACGAAAATTCTTAAAATTTAGTTTTTCATAAAATAAGCAGTGATATAGCGCCGCAGGCCAATTTTTTTTTCCATAAAATGTTAGTAATAATGGGTGGAAGAATGTGAAAGAAAAAAAATCAAACTTTTTTTTTTATTTTTTCAAAAAATATCCTGTTTTTTGACCGGCCATTACGGGTAAACTACTGGTCCTATGAAAAAATTGACTTAACGTTTTTTGTAGAGAATTTAGTAAGGATTATTTTTGTCATTGACTACTTTCTGCTATCTCTTACCATATTCCTATAAAATGCGAAAAACCGCGAAGAGGGACCTTTTCGGGGGGGGCAGGGGGGGTTGCGGCAAGATTTTGATAGGCAACCCTAGTGCGATGTAATACCCTATTGGTAAGCTATCGTTTATACCACATTTCGATCAAAAAACAGATACGTCATAAATTAAGCAGCGGGCTCTCGGACTATATGGTTGATAAAGAAGAAGTAGAAATCTAGCTTGTTAAAATATAATTCAGAAATCCAAATATTGTGACAGCGTTGATCATAATTCTCAACCATATACTTGTGTGAGGTATATATACCTCCTCACAGTGGCGTATATAGGGGGGGGCCGAGGGGGCCCGGGCCCCCCCCGAAATGTTGAACGATTCTTTAAAAAACGTTATTTTAAAACATGAAAGTTACTTAAGTTCATCATTTCACCCATTATTCAAAAAAAATTTCGCCTGCGGCGCTATTCTTCTTTGTATTTTCAGCACACAATAGTAGTACCAACCTAAAACACGACATTTTTCACTAATATTCACGAAAAAGTTTTGCCTGCGGCGCTATTATAATTTTTATACTGTACGTCTATCTTAAAAATTTTTTTACCTCCACCCCCCAAAATCAAATATTGGATCGGGCCCCCCCCGAAATGAAATCCTATATACGCCACTGCCTCCTCAGTAGAATGGACAACAGGAAGGTATGGAAAGCGTCCTATACAGAAAGTGGTAGAGATCGACTGAAGTATGACATTCCCCTCCGCTCCATCGCTCAACTTCAAATTTGCTGGTACAAGGGATGATCTGAAATTAACTAGTGAAACTTAGGTTTGTCTCTTGCTCATAGAGTATTTTTAGTAGCAGTTAAAGGAAGATAGCAGGAGTCTACTCATGCAGGGCCTAACCGTGTCATCTCTATATTATGTTACTCTGAGGTCTCAACTGGAACAGGACTTGACATGTCGTACCTCCACTGACAGTCGAAGGTGTTCGAAATCAACAAACCGACCACCAATTATTATCACAAAGTATTGATCAATAAAAAAAATTCATTGGGTACTGGGTGACGAGTAATTCACCTTGATGTCCGACACTCGATTTTTACAAGATATTAAGAGTATGCATACAGACATTTCAAAAATTCCTAAAAACGGGAGACCTTATATCTCGACAACCGTTACTAAATATGCTTTGGAACAAAATAGGGTAGATGCATTTAACATTTATCTAGGGAATAACCGTATAACATTTTTTTTTATATCTTGTATAGATTTCTAAAAAAAAAATATAAAAACACCTCTGATCTATTTTCCGAAAGACGGAAACTCGTTTCCCGAAAGTCGCAGAGTGTTTTATTGTTTTTTGTACTGATAATATACATTAAAATCTAGGGAATAACCGTAAAAGTTTTTTGATAGACGCTAAATTTACCCCAAAAAATTGAAAAAACGCTATTCTTACCATTTTATCATGCGATTGTTCAAGCGATTTTGAACCTTAGTGCCGTGGGAAATTACTGTGACGTCATTCTTGGTACCAAGCCCTTAACGTTGCTTTAAAAAATGTAAAAATAAGTCCCCACGCGTCTGCACGAATCACTAGCAGGTATATTCTTGTGGCACACCTTCTTCGCTCGAATTTTAACCATCAACATAACCTTGAGGTCACATGCAACACAATACGTATAATTTATATTGCAGGTATCTAGATCCTATTTAACAGGGCTCGAGAATATTTTCATTATACCCAATAGGGTCCTTGCATGTTTTTTTTTTATTTTGGTTTTCGGTACATTAACTACAAATTAAGGTGTTCCGAAAATTTGAGATTTTTATTCTCTGTCTTTGTGGATATATTTATAAAATAAAGTCTCATATTCGATTCTAGCGCAAAAACAGGTTTTTGACTGGCCGCCATATTGCGACGTCACTTTCCCCGATTCCTCCATACATAACCCACAAACAATCCAATTCTGACTATGAATTTCATGGCGTCGTGACGTCACAATCACGTTAAACAATGGCCGCTCGTTTCAGAGCACCATAGAAAAACTCGTCAAATTAACATTTTCAATTAATCATTATAAATTAACGGTAAATTAAAATTCCATTTCATAATTTTATTTGTAATTCTAGTAAGTAGAACTATCGATTTAATATATTTTTCGAACGATAAAAGAACATGCAAGGACCCTATTAAACCAATGTAGTTTAATACAATGTTTGAGATTTCCTTTCAACAGTTGGAAAAAAAGGCTAGTTTCAATTTCACAATAATTGATAAAATGAAGCATAAATCTAACTAGGTCAACACATTTTCGAATTTAAAGTTTCTAATACGAAATTTTGGCCAACTTTTGGAGCTGGAGAGCCTCGCTGCTACTCGTTTTAGAATAAAAGTTTGTAATTACATTTTTTTATTCTAAAACAAGTAGCAGCGAGTTTGTAATTACAAAATATGTATTAACCTTTATTTTAAATAGGAATAGAAGTGGATATAGTTTTAAAATTATAACCAAAAAATTAGTCTTCTTTTTTTTATTTCTATCAATGTTGCGTCATGTTTTTGTTTGTAAACCTTATATTCGCTAACCCAAAAAAACTCTTAGAGTAGTAGAAATCAAAAATATCCCACAACTTTCCTGGCTAAAACCCAATTAGCGTGGCCTAACTGCAGTATTCTGTCACTATTTTATTTATTTTTTGTACATACATGTAACCTTGAGCTATTATATTGTGGTTAGTACTGCCCCGGAACAGGCTATCGCCTAGTAGGGCAATAAAATCCAGTACTTTTTTGTTTATGTTTTTACTTTGTAAATCTTTTGATAATAAATAAATGAAAAATGAAATGAAATTTCAATTTACGTAGTGTTATTTGTAATCGATTCACGTATGATATAATATCAGGGCACGCGCAACAAAGGTTGTTGATCTGTGCGTGATATAGAGAGTATGAGATGAATTTGTTACATTATCACGTACATTGAAGACAGATGATATTCCATATTATAATACACAGATGCTCTGTAATTACCAATATACAGAATGGTTCAAATAGCAAAAAGTGGCATAAAAAGAGGAAAGAGGTGTAAGGAAGCGCGACCGTCCAAGAACCACTGGGCTCGACCAATAACTCAAGGACGGGCGTATTTTGGGGAAAATGAATCGTAGAATGTGTACGACATTTTTTTTTTCTTTTATTGAATGAATCTGGATTTATCGAAATAAACCCAAATACACCTTTGTACACTTCACAGTAAGCTTGAAAAGCTTGTGTCATGAAGTGGAGTAGGTCGGCATCGGGGATCGAACCCGCGCCCACTGGATTAACAGTCGAGCGCGTTACGAACCTAACCTAACCTAACCAACCAGGCTACCGACCACCTCTTTAATCCAACCCTCATAAAGCCTCTTTAACCCTCATAAAGCGTTTGTAAGGATTGGCAAATCTGGAAATCTGTTCTTTCTGCCTATCCCGTATCGGACGTGCCATTAGAGGAATAAAGGAAATAAAATATGACGTATACGAAGACCGCCAAGATTATACGCCAGCTTTACAACACGACCAGACAGAACCAGGTACCTGCATGGAATCTCTCCCGACTTGGTAAACACGTTCATCAAAAAGACCTATAGGTACACGTTCAGAGGTCCTAATCCAATACTTTTTTAGTTGTAAGAGTATCTTTGTATTTCTAAAATTAATTCCAACTTTACATTTATTGAACATCCTGTAGCGAATAAAGCTTCGTCATTAAAATAAGTAAAGCCGCAAGATCAAAGCCTTGAGCTGAACGGAACTTGCGAGGATTCAACCGGACCAGTTTATTTACCCTTGATACATTTTACATTTTCCCATACTTAACTACCTAATAAACGAGACATACCGCAAAATATTATATTAATATTCAACACAGGTTCCCGTTTTAATAAATTTATTTATTTATTTATTCAGATCTCAAAAAACCGCAATGAATTTCGTATTAAGGATAGTGTATCATATTGCAACCATAGTAGAAAATTATACCTATTTTATTTATGATATAAAACGCTATTCTCGGGCTATAAGAATAGGCCCCCATTTTTTTAATACCAGTTTGAGTGCAATTTAAGGTCAAATGCTCCTAAACTTCCACAAGACATTTCACATGTTTTTCAACAATGAGATTCACCACTCAGTCTGAAAGTCAGCTAAATATTTGAGAGAAGAGAAGCTTGTGTGTTTTAATACACATACGGTATTTACTGGTTACCGCATTATTGAGATATACCTTGATAGCATAGTACAGTAGTACCTAACAGTAGCTATTAAAAAAATGAACAACAATCCGAAATAGCTTTATAGTTACATGTCAATCTGATTGAATCCTTTTTTATGCGTTTTTTTATGTTAATAAATGAATCATGATTAATGGTGTAATATAATTGGATGGAAATCATGTTGAATATTGTACCCCTTACCTATTTATATTGAATATTTTATTACATTCAATAAATTATCTATATATCTGCATTATTTATCTGCGGAATACCACAAGGCAAATCAACCCAAAGAGTAAATTGATTTTGTAGATCAAATAATTAATCTAAATTTAGCTTCAAGCCATTTATGTTTGCGAACATCATATAACAATGTTTGGAAATGATGTAAGTAGTAGATAGATGAATATAAAAATTTAAAATTAATTTATTATATATATATCCATTGAAAATAATCAATAAACATGAATAATATCCGTGTTGAGTGTTGTAGTTTCAATTAATTTATTAATTATGTTTGACGTTTAAAAAATATCCTCATATAGCACCCATAGCACATATATTTTTTAAATTATTGAAATCAATTTTTACCAAATTATATTATGTTATGTAAATCTTCTTTCAAATTACATTCACATATAAATTCAAGGTCCTGTCGTATTGTAATGGTTTGTAGTCTTCATTTTGTGTCTTTCAAACAAATTCTTGCACCTAGATTGTTCATCTGCATAAGGATCTATATCGTTTTACGTTCCTGTCTATATGAAACTAGTATATTATGTGTGCCTGTCTTACTATATTCAAGGCTATAATATACCACAGCTAGGAGTTCTAAATGAACGTCGCTTCCCCTCTCTTACCGCTCCAAATTTTCAAATATTTCGTCCACAAGTTTTACTTACACATACATACATCAAAATTTATACAATATACAGCTATATACTTACATATTATAACATTTTAGTTTTGAATTTCATTCAAGTTCTATGTACCAACTATTGTATTTGGTAGGTGTATCTACCTACCTACCTATTATATCCGATTGGAAAATAATATGCGTTGTTATATTTTTTAGTATATTTTATATTGATACTAGTTAGTAGCCCCCAGTGTGATCGGCGCTAACTGGGATTTGTTAAAAAAATAATGAAATTAAAAAGAGTGCACATAGATTTGTTTGGTAACGCGCTCGACTGTTAATCCAGTGGGCGCGGGTTCAATCCCCGACCTACTCCACTTCACAACACAAGCTTTTAAGCTTTCTGTGAAGTGTGCGAATATGTATTTGTATGTATTTATAAAAAAAATAATAAAAAAAAAAACATACATACTATGTGAATAAAATTATTGTCCCGTATAATTTCAATTAAATTAAATTTCAAAATTCTTTATTTTTATAAGTTTATTTCATCAGTAACTATACGGCTAATGAAGCCTTTTACATTTATATAATAGAAAATAAACAGTATAAGAACATGTCTAACAAATATAATACAATATTTATTTACTTATTATAACCGTATACAATCATACTAATTTCTATCAAGTTATTATATGTATAGATGTTCCTACCGACAATGTGCCTTCACGAAGTGCGATTTGTAAATTATAATGATAGATAATTTCTAGTACTGTATTGGTTTGGCGAAGTGTGAATATTCTAATTTTCAAATATATAAGAAATTTCAAAACGTGTCGGTTCAAAGTCGGTAGGTATACATAGATGTGTGTTCACAACATACTGATAAAATTTAATTCGTTTTTGAGAGACCTTACCAAGGAGCAAAAGTTGTGATGAACAATATTATTATTAACACAAGGGCAGGGCCGTCTATAATCTATTGGGGGCCCTGGGCACTTTAAAATAATGGGGCCCCTATGACAATTATGATCCGTGGTGGACTGGCTCTAAAAATTGAAATTGGCATGTAATAAAGCCAGCCCCCCCCCCCAGTGCAGAGAAAGCAAATTACAATTTTGATATTGATATGATATACAAAATTAAAAAGCGCCGATGGCGAATTTTTTTGGTGAAGTTGAATGAAAAGGTTCGTTACTCAGGTCAATTGGAAATCTAGCAGGAACTAGGGGGCCCCTTGGATCAATGAAAAATTCACATAACTACACAAATACGTAATATGTATAAATTAAAAATAAAACGTTTTTCAGCACCAGTCTCGCTATATAATTGTAGTCCGAGAGCCCGCTGCTTAATTTATGACGTATCTGTTTTTTGATCGAAATGTGGTACAAATGATAGCTTACCAATAGGGTTTTACATCGCACTAGGGTTGCCTATCAAAATCTTGCCGCAACCCCCCCTGCCCCCCCCGAAAAGGTCCCTCTTCGCGGTTTTTCGCATTTTGTAGGAATATGGTAAGAGATAGAAGAAAATAGTCAATGACAAAAATAATCCTTGCTAAATTCTCTATAAAAAATGCTTTGTCAATTTTTTCATAGGACTAGTAGTTTACCCGTAATGGCCGGTCGAAAAACAGGATATTTTTTGAAAAAAAATATTTTTTTTTTTGATTTTTTTTTCTTTAACTTTATTCCACCCATTATCACTAACATTTTATAGAAAAAAATATTTGGCCTGCGGCGCTATATCGCTGGTTATTTTATGAAAAACTAAATTTTAAGAATTTTCGTCAGCGAGTTTTATTCCAATAACTTCTAAATTAATTGATGTATGAAAATAAGTTATAGCTCGTTTCGTAGCTAAGACTATGGTTATTAATTCGTTCTTTGACTATTTTCCTGTAGCTCTTATCAATTTTCAACCAATTTAGTTTAAATTCATTTTTTTAGTTTTTTAAATGAATTTCGGTTTTGGACCGGCTATTGCGGGTAAACTGCTAGTTCTACGAAAAAATTGACCTAACATTTTTTGTAGAGAATTTAGCAAGGATTATTTTTGTCATTGACTACTTTCTCCTATCTCTTACCATATTCCTATAAAATGCGAAAAACCGCGAAGAGGGACCTTTTCGGGGGGGGGGGCAGGGGGGTTGCGGCAGGATTTTGATAGGCAACCCTAGTGCGATGTAATACCCTATTGGTAAGCTATCATTTATACCACATTTCGATCAAAAAACAGATACGTCATAAATTAAGCAGCGGGCTCTTGGATTAGTAATTATTAGAATACTAGAGGGTACCTACCCGTGAAAACCACGGAGGCTTGCTTAAATATGTTTTTATATAACCACCTATTACTACTCCACCCTTCAAAGTTCCTCGAGTAAACACAGGAAGATCACAAGGCTCCGTCTTTTCCTCGTCTCTCCAATATCGTCATGAAAGTCGTAAGACCAGATTCATATTGTCAACTTTTTTAGTTGGCACCCACCCCTGAAAGCCACAAAACTCCTCTTACATGTCTACCAACATACATAGGTACTTTACACATCTATAGATGGTGGGTACTTTAAATAGTTCGATTTGCAATCTTTACGTGTATATATAGGTACGTACCATATAGTATGTATGAGAATTCTATTTTCATTTTCTGTTACGTTGTGTAAAATGGTACTTACTTGATTATTTCCACGAAAGAAATATTTCAAAACTATTTTCATTCATAATTTCATTAGTAGGTACGGTACTATTCGATAATTAAAATTTTTCATTCATAAAATTTTAAAAATGTAAAACACGACGAAAATGTCTAGACACCAACAAAGGCGTCGCTGCTTTAAATTTACATACATATTCATGGAACTTGCAAAATTTTCCAATGGGCAAGCGTTACATACCTAGATGACTTGGAAAATACGAGTATTATGTAATGGAATAATATTTCTTTGATGGTGTTGGTAATAAATAAATTCAAATGAATAAACAGGAGTTCCTAAATAGTGTTAATAGTTCCTATCCATACACGATTTTCATTTAGTAGTGTTGGTAATTATTTCGTAAAATATAAATAATGAATTCAAAATTGTGCAGTACGTCCATCCCGTGCAAAAGCAAAGCTCAGACTGAATTTGAAAGGAAGGGTATACTAATTCTAGGAATGCCTTTTTAAAAGAAACCTGGAAAGAAATTTAAAATCTAAAACAGCAGATTTGTCAAGATTATAATAACCAATATTTTGGCTAAATTATACTTTTATATCTGAAAAATTGAACGGAAATTCTTGGAATTCCGTAAATTTTAGGGGTGCTTTCGGAATACTTTTTTATTCAAGGAATTTCCAAATCCTGTAATTCTAAAACAGAAGTCCTGTAGTCCATACTTTCATCTATCACTGTCTTCAGTTTCAAGACGATTCCTTCAGTATTGGCTGAGTAAGAGTCGCCGCGCCGAAGCCATATAGAGTACCGTAGCCCCTTAAGGAAAATATTTGAATATAGTGTGAATACCACAAACCCTATAAAGGGAGTTGAGGGATAACAAGGAGTAAAAATTATATATCACAGCTAGATTGTGAGTCATCATCTCCATATTCTCTCTCTTCTTTTCGATGTTCTGAATAATCCTGCTTCAACTCCTGCTAAACATACCATAGAATAATATCAGACTAGCTCCAACTATTCTTTCTTTCAAAAGTAAACTGAGGTATCATTACCTTTCCTTTAATTCCTTCTAACTGACAATCCCGTGTTTCCTTTCCTGTGCTTCATCCCACCCACCTATTTATTGTATATTATTGTTGTTATTATTTATATTTATTTAACTGTTTTTTCTTCTTTTTATACACTATTATTAGTAGTATTATTATTAGTATTTGAAATTAATGTCACAATTAGTTGGCCGACATTGCCTACGGCAATAAACCCGACATTTTTTTTTTAATAAAAAGATAATTATTTATTTATTTATTAGATTGCTATGGACTTGTTTTACATAATTCCTTGGGCTAATTCCTATAAAGCCGGTATCTTGGATTATTTTAATTAAACCTAATTTTTATCCTCGTATAACTAAGGATGTTAAAGACTGACTAAAGAATTGTATGCGGAGTAGATGGTAGATTATGTAAATTAATAGCTACCAAAAAATCTCAAAGTTGTCTGGAATTTGGATAACAAGAGGTGAACGACATTAGACGCGAAACTTTAGAAATACAGCGAAATTTTTGCACGTACTAAAAGATAAGTTTTCTTAGAAAATGTAAATAGCTTTTACGTTTTATTATTGTGAAAACGTATAAAACGGTTCCTAAAAGGCGCAGGAACTTACATAAAGGATCTTTTAAGAAGTCTAGTTCATTTTGATAAAGGTAAATAAAAAACATTATAACTGGAAAGAAAAAAATGTAAACCTTACTCTTGTAAAATGGAATAAAAATTATATACCGATATAGTTTCATATATTATTATAATTCATAAATTGGTTTACAAATTTACGTTTTGAATTTGGTACTAAAATACATAATATTTCGATAATATTTTTCAATACATACTTCAGCGCAATTTTTATGTTTTTAAAAGAAAACATAATAAAACGTCTAAATTATGCTATGTTCTCAACGAATATGTACTTCAACTTCTTGAACGTTGAGTTAAAAAGTAAAATAACAATACAAAAGTGCACAATTATATTAAATAAAAAGAGGACAGCGGGTAGCTATAACGTTTCATCGGAGACTTTATCCTTGGATTGAAATTTGATATAAAAAAATCACCACGTTTTTGCGGTTATTTAAAGAGGGTAACCTTCGAACCACTATTAAAATAATTGCTAGTAATGGAGTATGGACTCGCGGGATTCGGAAGGTATGATTAAAGTTTATCAAATTAATAATTTATGTGTTTCTGTGAAGTATTTAAAAGCACAACTTACTTTACCTCTCAGGCTGAAAGGTCGGGACGATGTTTTTGCCATGGAATTTTCACATCAAAGCGAATCACGAATGTCAAACTACTTCAATTAAGTCATCCCATTAAATGCTTTCAATCAAAACCCTTTAACGTAAATTTTCATCAACAACTGTCACTCATTTTCAAATTCATCTTAATGCCATATTAATTACGGTCTTCTGACACTGGCAATCACTATCAATCAATGTGTAAGTCTGTTTATAGCTCCTGAAAATTACTTACATACATTCATAGTACTCTCCACTCTACTACGAGTATGTGACGATTCGTAGAATGTTGTTATACTCATCCTCATAATCTTAATCCCTATACGTCCGAGTTCCAGCAGTTTGGTCCCTAATAGAACATACCTCATCTAATTCTGATATTACATATATGTAGAATTGGGAATGTTCTACCGGAAGAAGATCACCATAATTTTTATGTTATTTCGTATGTAGATGACTAGATGTAATGATGTTATAATTTCTCAAGGTTCTTGTAGACAATATTAATTGTTTAAGAGTCAACCTCCAAAACGATGATCTAATAAAGAATAAGCATTATAATATAAAGTATAATGTGTTCGTATGTAAGGTGATGTTGTCGCCCTCTGGTAAGAGACAGGTGTAATTGATTTGTTCATTATAATTCCAAAACTTCACATCAAGTACGAGCTGTATTATCATTTTGGATACATTTGGATTATACAAACACATATTGAGTTCTCATAAAGTTTAACAGTTTCTCATAAAGTTTAACTATGAAGTTCACTCTTTTTTTTTAGCAAAGCACTTGATCACGATAAATATATGACCAACAACGAAGTTCACAACAGTTAATTGGAGCTGGGCTGAACAAGTTACCAGATGCCAGAATTCACGATGGACCAAAAAGATAATGGAATGGCGACCAAGTACAAGTCGAAAAACATTAAAATACCACGATGTAAAGATGATGGGTGCAGTGTTGTGTTGCGGACACGGGAAGAAAAGTGTTGAAGGTAGATGGATAGTGTGGCCAGGAAAGAGAGTTATAGAGGGCCAAAGGTGCGTATTTGTGTATCGCGCTTCCTTTAAAACTATGAAAATTAGAAAAATATTCGGCGAATGGGTTGGCGGACGCTTTTCTATCAAAATCTTATAAACATCTTATTCGAATCACATTCTCCCTTTCTTTTTCGCAGTTTATTTTGGCAGAGTACCTGATTCTATACTTAAATATGTTTTTACCACTATACACAACATCTGCATTTAATTCATAATATTAGAACGTAAATAATTTGTATTTATTCTGCTATTTGAAAACATCGCTTATACCATTACCATATGTATAAGGTGTTAATTTATTGGATATTTTAAAATGTTTCAACATTCATGCGAAAGAATCATCATGTATTATTTGGTACAATTAACATATTTTGGTATTTAAAATAATTATTAATTGTTATATTGTTGGTATGCATGTACGTATAATACAATAATGCGTTGCATCGAAATAGTTCTGTAATTACCTACCGTGAGAATTCGTTTTTATTGTAAGACAAATAAATTATTGCTCAATATTCAAAAATGTACTAAATAAATGTTTTTATTATGATATCTATCTGTTCCATCTACCGTGAAATCATCCAATTTTGCTCGTGTCAAACCTTCGTATCATTCTAGTTTACAATATTTTTTCACATACTCGTATTAAAAAAAACGAATAGACTTATGCTCTCTTATAAAGTTTTATATATATATTGTAAAACATACATATAACATAATTTATTTATTTATTCAATAAAAGGCTTTGTAGCCTTTTAGGATACAGAAAACAATTTACTTATTATGTAACAAAAGTCTATACAATACTACTTTTCTTATATCTTATATCATCATCATACTGTATGCCAATTAACCAATAATTATTCTCAAATACTAATAATGAGATGGAAAGATTTCATGAGTGAGTACCAACTCGATTCGTCTTTGATTTCAAGTTAAGAACCTGCCCATGCTACACACTGAAGGACGAAAAAATGGAGAGGAAAGGATAGGTAAAGAGTAAGGAGAAAGGAAACAAGAAAAATACGTATTTATATTTAATCACACCCGCACTGTTTGCGCCTTGAGAATTTTGTGTCTTTTTCTATACAGATACAGCATTCACTAGTTACCCCATTGTTGGGATATATCGTGACGGTATGGTAGTCTAGATAAAGAACTAGAGGTGGTCGGTAGCCTGGTTGGTAACGCGCTCGACTATTAATACAGTAGGCGCGGGTTCGATCCCCGATGCCGACCTACTCCACTTCACGACACAAGCTTTTCAAGCTTACTGTGAAGTGTACTAAGGTGTATTTGGGTTTATTTCGATAAACCCAGATTCATTAAAAAAAAGACAGAAAGTTTAACACTCAATTGTTTCAATTGAATCTATATCGTATGCATAATATGCAAATGCAATGCATGGTACCTAAATGAAGTCTTCAACGCATAGTAATTTACGAGTATATTATGTCATCTGAAATACTGTAATTTACGATGGATATCAAATCCACATACGTCACTAGACTAGAAGACATATTATTATCATTGAAATCAAAACAATTCGTGTCAAGACCATCGCAGTACAAAATCTTAATAGTATTCTCTCTCCTACTTCAAAAAGAAATTAAAGGGTATCATGTAATGTATAATTATATTTATTAATCTGTGGAAGATTACACGATATAACTTATTTAATTATTGGTGTTTGGATAATCGTACTCATCGGTAAATAATCAATATGTCTGCACGGAACAGTTTTCGTGAAAACAGGTACAAGTTACACTGTCGCAATTATTTGTAACATTTTAACACTTTAACAAACAGGTGAACTAAACAATTTATATAGCAATTAATATTTCGGATATCTATATTCTGTTTTATCACAAAACATTCCGGCTGGTTATTCAGAGAGAACATAGAACCAGACTGCCCTATATCTTCATAAGATGATTCTTGCATGACTACATCTTCTGTTGTACACACAGTTCACCCGAAAATCAGAAGCTATCATGTAAAGTTTCTGTCACCCATGTAGGTACATCGAATTTTGTTTTTTTCTTTCATTATTCATCCGCTCCACATCTCTAAAGCATCCTACATTGTTTATTTTCATTATAGGCACAACAATCCGTCTTAGAAACAATCATATCTCGACGGCTTTAAAAAAAACACAAGTAATAAAAAATATATAAATTAAAATCTGATGGAAAATAATATGAAAAAATGATAATGAACATAGAAGTAGGACCCAAAAGACCAGGTGGACCACTGACTACTTGGATGTCCACAATAATAAGAGACCTCTAAAGGAGGCGAGGCTTCGTACGGAAGACGCGGGGGACAGAGGGACCTGGAGGATGAGGACTAGTAGAGCCAACCCCAAGTAAATGGGACAAAGGCGAGGGCGAAGAAGAAGACTGATGGACAGTCAGACAAAAATTCGTCGAATCATTGTCGATTTTATAACTATATTACCCATCTCTTATTCTGAAGTAAATCCTCTGGATAATGTTATCACCAATTTTGTTTTTTTTTTCCAACTTATGCTAAACGGTTTATCTCCTCTGAAAAATCAACCTTGAAATGGGAGGTGAGCCGTGCGTGAAATCGAACTTATTTCTTCGTATTATAAAACCATATCAATTACATATTTATCTTTAAATGATTAAATTAATCATTTATTTTAATATAATAATTTAATATGCAGTGCCAAACACTGAAACATAGATAAGACTTTTTACATTTTGTATGTCTGTATATTTGCTATTTACTGACATTGCGTATTTAACTTTCCTTCATCAGACTTTGCTTGCAGGCGAAATTGCGCAAAATTTTGTGCTAGTTATTACCATTACATTGAAAAACTGTCCGTAAATAGTTAACTTGTCTTAAATAATGAAAGAAGTAATAACGATACATAACAAATCACTTAGTGGTCTATTTGTAACGAATAAAAAGTAGATATTTTCCAGTAGATTTCATATTTCAAAACGTTTTTTTTAAGCTTTTGATTTAAGAGTGTGCATACCGACATTTCAAAAATTTGTAAAAACGGGAGACCTTCTATCTCGACAACCCATACAAAATATGCTTTGGAACTAAATAGGGTAGATGCATTGAACCTTTATCTAGGGAATAACTGTAAAAGATTTTTTAAATCTTGTATGGATTTTTCAAAAAAAAAAATTTAAAAACACCTCTGACCTTTTTTTCCAAAAGACGGAAACTCGTTTCCCGAAAGTCGCGGAGTAAAAATATTTTTTTGTACTGATAATATGCGTTAAAAACTAGGGAATAACCGTAAAAGTTTTTTGATAGACGCAAAATTAACCCCAAAAAATTGAAAAAATGCTATTTTTACCATTTTATCATGCGATTGTCACGCGATTTTGAACCTTAATGCCGTGGGAAAAGACTGTGACGTCATTCTTGGTGCCATGCCCTTAAAATCAATTAATCAAAATCTCATTTATAGTCTATAGACTGCAATATACCTAACAGTAAGATTCTCTAGTTGAATATCTCGTAGATTGCACTAAAGAATATACAAAAATAAATTATTTTGCTTGTACGCATAAAGGCCGAGTTACACCGAGCACTACAATTAGTGAATTATAGTAAAATAAATACATATAAGATATTAAACAAGTGTATTGGATCCTCATCTAAATTAATAATCATTGACTATTAATGATGATCAAGGTGATTTACATATTATAAAAATTACATATCGTTTTAAATTCCACTTCATTGATCTTCTATAAGTCTCATTTTATGATCTATCATTTTTCACGCTCTAAACAAGAACTACATAATTTATTAAATATCTATTACGGTATACTCGTGACTCGTACGGTATACGGTATACACCTAAAGTTAGGAAGTACTTACCGAAATTAATCAAATAAAAGCGTACCTATGTCGTGGTCCCATCGTAGAATTGGTCACATCATGATGTGCCCAGTCATTTCATGAAATGGTGGCATTTCATGAAATGTAACATTGTTGGTTGGCCACATCGTGATGTGCCCAGATGTCCCCTGGGCAGATCGATGAATAGTTATCGTTTGTCGTTATTCCTAACTAAACGCTTGGTCACTTCATGATATGACCAAAATTTGACTAGCCATATCGTATAAACATATATAGTTGCAGTAATTACCGCTGTAGCGCTGGCAGCGCTTCGCTTTGTTTTTGTCATAGAGATAGAACGTTGCAATGGCGGTCGAAAACAATATCAATGTTTCGGTTTTACAAACGAATAATTAGCCAGTTGAAGATGAAAATACAGTTAAATTGAATTACATGTTTTATTTTTTCATGAAAAAAAAACCTAAATTTCAAATTATATTTTTATTACAACAACGATATGGCCAAACGTGAGCTGTCAAATCGTCAAACGTTGTGTGTTGGACGATTTGCCCGATATCGGTCGGTCATTTAATGAAATGCCACCATTTCATGAAATGACTGGGCACATCATAATGTGACCAATTCTACGATGGGACTACGACACCTACATCTTTATGAAATGCAATTATTACAAATCCATTCATACATAGGTACTATATTTCTCACAATGTTAACTATCGGCGACAGGTGCGTCGACGTGCATAGTTTATTTTATTATTTAGTGAACACTACAAGTAGAAATTGATTAGATAGTTCACAATTACGACAAATTTTAATGAGGGCAAAATTTTCACTAAAAAATTTCACTTCAAAGAAACGTCAGTCTTCATTCACCGTAGAGACTCTGGGCATTTTATTAAAGTAATCTGAACTTTAATCTCGAATGAAAAATTGTGAATCGTAGGTAACACTTAAAACGAAGGATAGCAGTACGCATTATATCTTGTATGAAAATGGAATACGTGATGTTCAGAAGAGATGCAATAATCACATTTAGAATGATTTTTATTACTATGAATACACTGACAACTTTAATAATATGCATGTTTTTATTTTTTACAAGACGTCGACATCCCACCTATGTTTTAAAATATATTTTGACCGAAGCAAAATGTTCAATAAATTGTCAGTTTACTCAATGTTGCAGGACAATTCGAATAAAAACATACAAAATTTAATCGTAATAATGAGTCATGTTTCCTTCAAAAATAATAATAATATCTCAGGTAATTTAAAGTAATTCAGAAGAACTTGTTTGAATTCAACTGAACCAGTTTGAACATACATATACGTACTTATTAAGGTAAGTAATACATTTTACGAAATAATTCGAGATGAACACTAAGTACCTTTGGTTAAGGGCTTGGCACCAGGAATGACGTCACGGTCTTTTCCCACGGCATTAAGGTTCAAAATCGCGTGAACAATAAATAAATAAATAAATAAATAAATAAAACTTTATTGGCCAGAAAATATATGTAACAACAAAAACAAAACAAGATAATACAGTGTGCCAAAAGGCGGACTTATTGCAAAAGCAATATCTTACAGTCAACCCGAGAAAATAAAGAAAAACTTAAATATGTACTATAATAATAAAGTACGTAAATATAAAGATACAAATACATAATACATATATACATATAAATATACACACATAATACATACAAATAGATAATATGATAAATAAATAAAAAAAATAAGAACATTTAATAAAAATAAATAAATACATAACATTAACAATCGCATGATAAAATGGTAAAAACAGCGTTTATTCCATTTTTTGGGGTTAATTTCGCGTCTATTAATAAACTTTTACGGTTATTCCCTAGATTTTAATGCGTATCATCAGTACAAAAAAAAATTACTACGCGACTTTCGGGAAACGAGTTTCCGTCTTTCGGAAAAAAGATCAGAGTTGTTTTTAAAATATTTTTTAACAAAATCTATACAAGATATAAAAAATCTTTTACGGTTATTCCCTAGATAAATGTTCAATGCATCTACCCTATTTTGTTACAAAGCATACTTAGTGACGGTTGTCGAGATATAAGGTCTCCCGTTTTCGGAAATTATTGAAATGTCGGTATGCATGCTCTTAATCTTCACATATAATCTTCATTCACGTATATCACTGTCTCTTACACTCATTATTTTAATTACATGCAAACGAGCAGGATGTCATGTTTATTTGAATCATTAAAGATTTAAAAAATATTACAATAGTTTTATCCGATTTTATAATACGTAATAAATTTGTATGCATTGCTGGGCTACGAAATCGAAAGTGAAACAATATGATGAGAATATGCGTTGGAGGGAAAGGGACAATCGCGAGAGGTGATCAATGATGTGCGTAAATCTAGGGTTGTTCAAATATTCAAGCGGACTTAAAAATTCGGAGCAAATTTTTTACTACCGATAGTAAATTTTACGATCTATAACTGTTATCTCGCGTAAACAAGATAACACTAAAGATATTAAAGAATCTGAGCATATTTTACGACACACATTTTCTTTTATCTATGTGTTCAGGTGAAATTATTAACAGTAGTAAAAAAGCACTAAGTATCTTAAAGTGCCTAACTTACAAAAGGTATATCCGTTAATAAGATAAGGGATTTTCTTCAATATAGTTGATTGGATTGAAATGGTGTTTTTACCTTATAAGACATAAAAGCTAGAAAGTTAAAATAAGTGTCCCGTAAGAAAGGCTCTACGTCATAATTCTACGGTATGAACATTTAATAACATTAATTTACCAGTGTACAGTTAATCGTCGAAATTTGTGGCATTCGGTTGTTCCTAATAGGATTGCATAGAGATGAATAGATAAATGATATAGTTATTTACATTTCATTTATAAGTAGTTGGTACACGTCAACTTAATTAATATTAATCAATCTCCCTTCTATGGAAATGTTGATCTTTGATATTATGAGTAAACTTTCAATTACGATTAAGTTATTATGACAAATAAACATCTAGAGCAGGTGTTAGAAATGCGTTGTTGAAATAACAGTGACGTGAAACATATGCAGTATATCATAATAATATACCTAAACTTATTATATAAATATGTGACTATAAGTAAATGTAATGAAACCCGGGATAGCTTACAAACCATTTAATAAATTCTGAACAATATTAAAACCTTGAAATTTACTGAAAATATAAAGCAACATTGTTACCATTTGGATATAATCCAAGTGATATTATGAAAATATGAATACCTATGAAAACCTTCGAAAACTTTGGGAAACTGTAATAAAAAAATTCAATAAAAATTGACAGCGCAAACAACGATAAAAACCTTATTTAATATTTTTACAGTTAAATTAAAATCAAACGGGTCACCTATTTTAATTAGGAACTATTCAAATTTCCCAAGTCCTTGAAGATGTAACTAATATTTTCTTTAAAAAATACCGAAGTTGTAAAATATTTTCATAGATCACCATAAACAAGGGGACAACTGTGATCTATTTATCTGATTTGCAATTAATTTTAGAAAATTATATCAAAACATTACATAAAAATTAATTAGTACTTATGATTCCCAACGTAGAAATCGTAACCTAAACTGATTTATGAATTATGTTTAAACCTGTTTTCAAAGTAAACCTTCTAAATAATAATAGAGTCCTAGAAATTGAAAGCTTTATGCGTAATAAATAATGGTAATCTAGATCTATTATAAATATAAATAAATAATCATCAACATACTCGTAATAAACAGTAAAACGTTTTTATTAATGTTTAAGATGATGAGTCAACGGCCTTTCAAATTGATCCACCCGCTGTGTTGTGTCGGCCCGTCTAGTACTAAGTAGTATGTAGTGTGTAGTGTGTAAGATGATGGGTTGTGGACGATCTTCTTGGTCATCTGCTTGATAATGAATAGGAGTGCAAGGATGCCAAGAGTACCAAGAGTATATAAACACTAGAGGAATCACCACAATACATCAGTCACAATCAGGCCATCTCACCTGATACATCTCAACTAGTTCTATTAACTGTGCTCTTATTATTGTTTTACCTATTCTATTATACAAAATGAGACTGGTAAGGGACTTCATTACATAGTAAATTACTTAGTTACAAATTTTCTTACGCTATCGCCGCTACACTCCTGAAGCCTCATGTCAACAGTGTTATACATACAAGTAGTAATGAGTGATTTTCTTTCATCGGAATATTTTCAACGTTTCCCTCGGTTTGAAAGTTAGAATGTTTTTGAAAGCTTTTGTTTGGGGCGGTTGATTTATCTGGAGAAAAGTTTGCTTATTTAGCATTTGTGCGTTTCCTAAAACAACTCGTTGAAATATTACATAACCCATTGATTTTAACGACTCTGTTTACGTAACTATTTGTGAAAAAAATTAACAGTAACTTACAAGCTAAGCTAAGTATGTATATTGATAAAATTTAAAAAAAACATCTTTCAAAAGTTTTGTTCGTATTCGAAGTATTTTTTTTTAAATTAATTAGTGAATTATGTTTAGTTCTCCAAAACCCTAATGATCTGTCGAAATTATAGCAGAGTGGAGCTCAACGTGAAATTATTTTTATATAGGTATCATTTTTTAATTCGTCAAAATAATTTTAGCTCAATTTCATCATAATACGGATTCATTTCTAAATAAAATTCATAAAGAGCATTTTACACTCCTCAAAAGAACCATACATTAAAGGGTCAACTAAAATTTTCTCACCTTAAAACTAAGTGAAACTTCTTTTTACACCCTCTACCTTTCCATTTGCAAGGCTAGGGTCGTCAATCGGATCCATTTAATTGCGGGATTCAATTCAATTAAATTCGGTTTATTTCTCAAAATACTTATTATACATTTGAGTATTTTATGAATACACAATATTAATTTTAAAAAATACACAAATGTTAATTAGCCGCCCCCAGACAGCATATTTATACGAAGCTGGTATAAAGGGGACAAATACACTTAAATTTTTAAAATAATGTAACACTCAATATAATTTATTATAAGTCACTCACACTGGTCACTGCTAATATATCACACAAATTCACTCACGATTACTCATTACCACTCTCTTCAATGCTTTACCAAACTGTCGCATATTTGAAATTTGCTTATCATTCGAATCTATTTAATAGTTCAAAATCTCATAAGTGTGTTATAAATATATTTAGACATAATAATTAGGTATAATAAGATTTAACAACATAGTGTTGTGTGCTTGTGTATTCATCATAACACAGATGAAACCCAAATGCTTTCAGTACACAAACCACTACACTAGCGAGCTTTTAGCCAATTGAGTTAATATATGGATAGGTATCAACTAATGGATCCTGTTAAATTACACCTGAAAGCTTTCGAAAACATTTCATATACACAATTACCAATGGTTAATTAAAAACCGAATTCAATCTAGGCACGTATTAATATTTCGAAGAGCTCGTTATTAATTTAGTGTATAAAATATATATATTTCACAATAAAGCTCAGTCATATTGCAGTTCTAAGTTGGCAAAATTAATAACAATCTGGAACCTGTATAGAATGATACCTTAGAATGGGGTGTTTCAGAATATCAATAATATAATACTCCCTCGTGTCATTTTTTATATACATAATTACTCATTCAGTGTAAAAGTAACACGGCTGAGTACATGGTTACCGCACTGTCTGAAAGGTCAGTCTCTTAAGCGGGACGTGCCGGGTTCGAAATCCAGCAAAGTCGGTGTATTCTACATACACTTAACGACTAGAGCCTACTGAAAAGTATGCATAAAAGTATTTGGGTTGTGGAAACATGCCCATGCAATAATGTTAGACAGATAATACATAATTACAATAACAAAATTTTCACTAGAACGGGGTTATTACTATCAGCATATTCACACTTAACCTAACCTGCTTAACTTTTTATAACTGTAGTGAGCGATAGAAAAACGAGCCGATTTGTGAAGTGAGTCGAACGTTTATACATATTATTAACAGCGCGCTGCAGCGCTCGCTTGTCCCCAACTGTATAGACTAATATTTTCCGCTTAAACACAAGGCTAACAGTATAAGGTGATACCCGTTTCAAAAGTTAACTCGTGTCTCAAGAGCTTTACTAAATTTGCCGTAAGAGCTTTAGGAAGTGACTGCTGTTAAAAACCAATATGAACGGCAAAGCTTCATACCTCCCTGTGTTACCAAAAAGAAACGTTTAGGGGTGAAATAAGCAACTAACTATTTAGAATATCATGAACTAATTTATTACTTTTTTTGTTTTTTTTGGACAAGACCTTCCCTTCTGGACTTCAGAAATATTGTGAATTTCTTCTAACTAATGAGATTATTGTATGATAGAAACAACTGGCATTCTTTAAATACCAGTTTTCGTGCAACGAAATTTTTACAAGTTCAAAGTGTGAAACTACGTGCATTGTTTTATAATGAACGATTGGTTGAGCGTGAACTAAGAGTTTAGTATTACAATTAGTACACCTTTTCATGTAAGACACCTTACTATCTATGATCGTATTCATTTTAACAATTTCAACTTGTCTGTCTGGCCATTGTTTTGAAACAAATCATTACATATCTCTTACAGTCATATCATTACAGTACAGTACGTATCTACTAAGTACATGTTAAAATCTTTGTACGAAATTGAAATCATATTGTACTGTATTGTGCGATTGTTTATACTTGTTAATAAACACTACACTAAATCCCTTATGTTTGTATCTTTGTATTACAATTGAACCAAATATGTTTGAGCCGTGTATAGTACCACACTCTCATCTCATATATTTCTAGATTGTTTGTTTCTATATCAAGCTTTTTTATATTTTTTTTTCTAAATAGAGGGGATTTGAAAATGACGTTACAACGCAATGCAATGCAAATTACTTAAATATAAAAAAAAACTTTTTCTATACGCAATTATGTATTTTATTTTCCTTATTGGTGACACTATTATAGTCTGTAGCTCACATTTTTTGAGTCTTTCCTATCTCATTTAAATCTCTTACAGTGAAAATCAACTAATTTTATAACGTGATTTTTGAAGCTAATAATTATAACCAAAATTTATACGTAACTCATTAACTTGATCGCAATAATCGTAAACAAACGACATTTTAAAAGATAACTCGTAGAAATTGAGAACAAACATAAGCAAACGAAAAATCGTACAGGGAGGATTCTACTCTTTTCTACTATTGAATTCCCAAAACCTTCGTAATCAGTAAACATAGTGTAGTATGCCTTATGAAGAATTCAAACCGTTTATTATTTCTCAAGATGAATCTGCATATTACCTACATACGGTACTAATTACTACAATGCTGTCTTACTATTTTTTAAACTTGACACAGTTAAATAGATTCATTGTTTTGTTTCATTTCTGCATAATATTTATAACACAAACAATTACTTACACTGTCAATCAACAATGATTTTTCATGATATATAGAGCGAATGAAAATTCATTTGCGTCTATCAATTTGTGCCATAATATTGTCCTTTTCGGATAGGCGGGTCAGTAACACAAATTAACTTTTGTATACATTTCCTGCTTCACTAAAAATCGTAAATGATCCGTAATAACACTTTGTAGTAGATACTTGAAGAGATTTTGACGGAAGCAAGAAGTGTATGTAAGGATAGGGAAGGGTAGCTCTCTGTTTTCTCTGCCTACCAGGTATAGATAGATCAATAGATAGAGGAATATAATTCCCATAGCAATCCACCATGCAATCAGAAAGAACCCTGGAATTACATTTTGGCTTGGCTCATTCAAATATAGCGATTTTTGAGTTACTATTCAATGCATTCACAGAATAGTCAAAACTATGACTATACTTCCAATTGCACTTTTTTAATTGCCATACTTTTCATAGACACAACAGAGAAACGTGAATTCTGGTCCTATAGTTGTTGAAGGTTTTCACGATGATCCATATGTAAATTTGTTTTTCGGGTATTCTCCTACGATCCTAGTGATTCCGTTAATGTTCTTCCTTCATTCGAGGATGATGCACCTACTGTGACGTGATTTATGTCAGGAACAATTCATCTTCATAATTTCATTGATCCATATCAATCATAGACAATGAAATCATTAATCAAACTTGATATGTAATATTATTGCATTTGTCAATGGTTCGTGTAAACACCTTGTCAGTTCCTTATTCATGTAATATTATGGACAAATGAATAATTTACAAGTTATAATAAATGGTAATTGTTTTATCCATAATACGTGTAGTATATTGTACCTTATATTACATAAAATATGCTTAAGCCTTTTATGTATAGATCGAAGTCATTGCCCATATAACAACTTCATAGTTCTATATACGAGTATGTGAGTGATCAGTCATTACGTCTGGTGACGTTGAAAACAGATTTTTATAAAAAAAGCATTTAATTCACGTTCTAGATATTTCCAATAAATCTATTATTTATTTATTTATGCACATATTTTCTTAATCGTCCATATTTTATGTATGTTAGTAATATATTTCACACTGCTACTTGATTTGGAAGGTAGATCGACAGATGTCTGATGGCATTGCGTAGTTGATCAAGTTATCAGCTGCTGCCTCAAATCTCCCTTTAGAATAGACATTAGACATACAGAGTTGGCAAGAAGCTAGCCAGGGGACGATACTCAAGATAAATAAAGTGTTGGCAATTTTTCCAAATTATCTATTTATGTTCTTTTCATTTTTTCCAGTTAATCTTCGCAGCCTTCCTCGCCACCTGCTCGGCAGATCTTCTGACTCTTAGACAAAAAGCTCCACAGAGCGCCAGTTCTGCCGGTGGAAACGACTTTTTGAACGCTCCAAATAGAAATGGATATCAATATACCCAACCCCAACCACCCACAAATAATTATCTCCCACCTCAAAATAGTTATCTTCCACCTCAAAATAATTACCTTCCACCTCCAAAACCAACGATAAAACCCCAATACATCCCACCAGCAACCACTGCTAAGCCTGTGATCCAATACCTGCCTCCTCAGATGCCCCATGCCACCTATGGTCCACCACCCAAACCCACAAATAACTACCTTCCTCCACAGAACAACTATCTTCCACCATCTGGACCAACTACTCCTCCAGTGCCAATCCTTAAGCAGACCAACGAACTCCATGAGGATGGAAGCTTCAAATACGAGTAAGTGATATTTAAAATCCTACAATTCCATCAACTTAAGGACCGACTAGGTGTACATCGTGACTGTGGGTCGTAATTCCGACTACCGCAGTCGACCATCCTCCTCCTTGAGCTCCTGTCGATGGCCAGATGTGCGGCCTCGTGTAATGTGCTATCGGTGGTTGCTCTGACTTAGTCTGAATTAGTATCTACTAAAGTTCAGTTTAAAATCCGTTATATTTCAGAACTCTCACTGGTGATCAGACACACATCGAACAGATGGGACACATCGAAAACCCTGGAACTGATAACGAAGAACAAGTGATGCATGGATCATACTCTTACGTCGGAACTGATGGAGTGACATACAAAGTGACATACGTTGCTGATGCTAATGGATTCAGAGCGTTCGGAGACCACCTCCCAACTCCACCACCAATCCCACTAGAAATCCAACAGTAAGTCATTCAAACATTCATATTAATTCATACTAAATATACGTCGTAGTGGAGGCCATGGGAAAATAGAAACGGTGTCGGAAGGCCCCAAAAAAGATGGGCAGACGACGTGACCTCGGTAGCGGGTATACAGTGGGTCAGAAAGGCGAGGGATCGAAAGGACTGGAAACGAATGGAAGAGTCCTACATCCAGCAGTGGAGGGACCAAGGCTGACGAAGAAGAAGAAGATACGTCATAATAATATTATAATGATGTTTAGAAATATCATTGGTTATCATAACCGGAGGTTCTAGTATCGTTTATTGTGACATTAAAGAGAACATAAGTTGTAAAATTTCATAAATTACGTGACATCATAACAAAACAATAAATAGATAGAATTGGGTACTTAGACTGACGGAGGTACAAATTATTGTTTCCAAATTTCCTACATTTTGCCCTTGGAATGCCTTCAAGTAATTACCCACTAAATTTATTTTGCCTGTACTTGATAGTACTAATGTGCATATATTTGTAATGATTTATTACAAAGGACATTATTACTCGATATAAAACAATGAAAATATGCAAGAGATATTTCTTTTTTTTTTAATTAATTTGTACAATTATTCAAACGAATGTTCAATAAGGCGAGTTTACATATATGCTATTGATTAATTTCTTCCAGCTAACAAAATTATATAGGATAAAGTACTCGTAACTAATCTAACTATTATACCTTCAACTGATGTGTGTTTACTGATTACCTGTCGTGCATTTGCCATTATGTAGGTACCCGTTAAGGGTTGCTCCCTCCCACTTACCCTGGATGATGAAGGAACGCTTATGTAGGTACCAAATACACACGCGTACACCCGTCGCTAGTTACATTAAAGCGATATCCCACGGTGCGCGAATCCGGATTCGTACGTAGATTCACACGCCGTGGGAAGGGATGAGTCCGTAGGTAAATCTATAAACGCTTTGGTAGCGATTTGCATGGCGGTACGTAAAAATCCAAAATCGCGTACAAATCCAAAATCACGCACGAATCCGGATTCGCACACCGTGGGATATCACTTTTACACTGTGGGGAAGTCATTCATCGATTTGGGGATATTTTTTATTTTCTATTCGGTAAATCAAATAATTTATGATATCACCCAAACATGAGCTAACCTTGATTTATAAAAACAGATGCGATACTAATGAGCACCTACTTATAAATACTTAAGAGAGACGACATTGTAGCATCATATTATATTATAAAGTAATCATGCATAATATATCTACTTACATATGTCGCAATATCGCATAAGTTCTGCTATTGAAATTTTAATACATATTACGTGCTAGTATAATGAATTTACTAAGAGTCGAAATAATAGCATGATCATTGTGAAATTTTCATTAATCTATCACGTTGTTTTCCACAACGTGAGGTAACAGGTGTACGGATATGCATTATCTTGTTGAAACTACAATTATAATACATTACGTTTATATCATTTGAGTATTTATTATCTGTTTCAGAGCTCTTGACAAAATCGCTGCCGAAGAAGCAAGCCACGGTCAAGGTTATCCATCTGGACCCTCCCAAGGATACCCTTCTGGACCTTCCCAAGGATATCCATCAGGTCCTTCTCAGGGATACCCTTCAGGAGGTCCACAACAGTCTTACTTGCCCCCACCCAATAAACCATCATACAATCCTCAATCAGGATATCATTACTAACATAGTAAAACGATCTTCGCAATCCCACGGATTATCTCGACTGTTTTTTTGTAATATTCTTTTCTAAGTCTCGACTAGAATGTTTTTGAACATCACTGTGTTCATTATTATATTATAAATTATTTATATGTTTAAACAAAATCTGCTCACGAAATTTTCAATATATTCGAATGATGTTGATCAAACTCCTGATTATTTTTCTCTTGTAAGCAAAAAACTAAGAACAGAACATTTAAGAAAGCAGAACAGTATTTTACATATTCTTTTGTGTATATATTTATTACTCGTATATAAACCAACTTTTTTTAATCAAAATTATATTTGAGATGATCAACAATTGTCTACGAATTTATTGAAAATTTTGACAGAAATATTTAAATGCGAGATGTTTATTTAAGAAAATGATTGCTGTGAATCTTTTTTTATACAAAAAATGTGAGTGAATGTTTTGTGTGAATGAAATGAAAGGCTGATTGATTGTTATATGGAAATATGATTTATTATCATGTTAACAATGATGTGTACAAATTGTAATAATTTATTAATACATTTTCTTAATAAAATTTCGCAAATGAAAAACACAATACATAAAATGTATTTTATTCAAAACAGAATTTTTCGGCCTCACGTTTGAATTTATACACTACAAATGTGTATGTTTTATTTCATAAAAAACATAATTTAATTTTATTAAAACACACACATATGTAATAATAATTTTATTACAAAATTGTTGTCAAATGTAAATCACCCAAATATCCTCTCACAAACGTATTTGAATATCTATAAGTACCTCAGTTTTTTTGTATGAGTCAAGGTGGACTCGTCGGTATTTGAGATATAACTGTCGTTTTATAGTAGAAAAGGATTCAGTGAAAAAATTCGTATAAAAACAGCTATAAATAATATAAATACACAGATATAAATTAAAGCGAAAAGTGGTATAACAGCCTCTTCTAAAGAATTAAAACTTTATTTGTAAAAGGTGATAAAACAAATATTTATACAACGACTTACGCCGTAGCCCTGAAAAAATATTGGCAAAAACATTGAATTATTGATACATATTTTATTAGTACCTACTTTTAACATTGCTAATATTGTAATGATATGTTACAAACTAGTCAATAATTTAAACACATATAGACTGTGCAAAACAATGCCAACATTATTAGATTGAAACATCTTAATCAGGAATTGATAGCCTCGTGTATGAAATATTATGATATTCTTGTCTTAAACGCGTATCAAGTCATGTATGACGACCCTTTAGACACAACATTATTATCTCATTGTTTTACTTATTGTTAATTTGAAATAACATTGTTTACCTACAATGTGTTTATCGATACACTCTAACTTCAGTTTGCTAAAATATCTTTATATATTAAAAACTCTGTGATAAATAAATAAATAAATCTTTATTGGCCAGTAACAACAAAAAGAAGACAATGCAGTGTACCAAAAGGCGGACTTATACCACCATAGTATAAATTTGCTAAAAAGACATTTAACCTAATTTTGTAACGATTATTCTTTATAGAAACTAGGTTTCTATCGCTCTCGTACGAAGCAGAACTTACGTTCCCTAAATTCACCAATGACTAATTTTTACTAAAACAAAAAAGTCCTACCCTCTTTACAACTCCGCAGCATACATAAAATATTTTAGAGTTGTTAAATTTTTTAAGATAATGATTAAAATTAACTAGATAAAAATAAAGCTCTGCAGCATACATAAAATAAGTTGGATAATTTTTAAGATAATTATTGAAATTAACTAGAAAATACCAAGACTCTATTCGTAATTAATCCGACATTTTTAAATGTAGGTGGATAACAAAAAGTAACAGGTGAACAGAATCGTCGTGTAGGTGTGTAGTACTCTATGTACATTATTAATAACAAGTATCCATTGTTACCAACTACTCGTAATAATAACATGATGCATTATTATTACATCTCATACGATACACCTTCTATCACTTCTGATCGCCTGTTAAATGAACACAATAACTTCCGTTCGTCACGCTACAATAAACCATCACCATTTCTGGAAAATGTAATAAACAAGTTGTTACACCGACGCATCTTAGGGACATAATGCATTTTAACAATTAAAACTTTACCATCGATGAAGTCAAGATCAAACTAAACTAATTAGCATACGTCATGCTTGTCGTCATAAAATTGGAAATAACTTTACTAAGTGTGGTAATTTATAGCCACATTTTATAGGATACCGGACTAGTTGTCTTTCGAATGATAAAGAGATATGTTTTGTATTGTCAATATTTTCGAATATAATTAGACAGTAGTGGAACTAAAAATCACACGTCTCACAATTTATAAAATAAATAAAATAAAATAATATTTATTGTACATAGAAACATACAAAGGACGAGCTTATTGCCAAATGGGAATTTCTACCAGCCAACCCATAAAAGAAACCACAATGAGACAAAACTAATTATAAACTTGGCACCGAAAGGGTACCATAACTTAAATACCTATATATTCTAAATACACATATTTTATAAACATATTTTACATATATAAATATATACATAAATGGGATATGGGATGGGATGGGGAAAGGAAGAGATGCTGGGTTCAGGAGGGACGGGTAGTGGGATTTGAGATAGATAAAAGTAATGTTGCTTCAGTCTACTCTTGAAGGTGGAAATAGTTGGTGCGAGTCTGATGGGTAATGGAAGGTCATTCCACAATCGCGCAGCCTATACAGTGACAGAATTAGTGAAAAAAGATGTATGATGGATAGGGATTAAAAGCGTATTTGTACATTTATCTCATCGACATTTGACTAACTGCCTTACAATGACAATGATATACAACTGAATGTGTTTAATTTACTGCAAATAAATTGTCTACGAGTATAAAATAAGTAACAGATTCGTTAGTTATCAGCTTCACATTTTTAATGTAAATAGCATATAATGAAACCTTGCATTGAATATTAATATTGTCGACGACTTCATTTAAAGGTGTGTTCAGTTCAGTATCTTTTAAAATATGGAAGTATGTGATACAAAGAATTCATATACAATGAGGCAAAGAAATTATTTCAACTATGATGCAGTGTTACCACCAGCGCGTTAAAAATGGTAATAAATAAAACGCCCAGAGAGATAGAGCAAAAAAATTTGGTACCATGAAGGATCTAGTGACTTTTAAACGAATGGTCTTAAAACATAGTTTGAAGCAAATGACAAGTCATGAACGAGGTGAAAATTTGTATTATATATGTATCACCTATCGTGTTCTCTTATTTCCCTTACAAAATTTTGTAACTATCCTTCGAAAAAATATGGTAAGTTATTTCAATAAATATATCGGAAGGAACCTACATTACAAATTGTATTTTATCTCTACTCAATAAAGTTTTCGTCTCAAAAGAATGTTTATTTCAAAAGGTTAATAAAACTCCAGTAAGTATACACTATACATCATTACTTAAAACTTAGTATTAGTCTTTTTCGACAACATTTTCCGTTTAATGTCATTAATTGTTTTACGTCCACTAAAGGGAAGGGAAAAACGACATAAGCTTACTAATTATGTACCTATATGAACCTTTAGTTTTCCGCAATATACCAGCATTAGATGGTTTGCTCGTAACACATGCAACAATGAGAGCAGATGTATTATAGTAAGTAATTATAGTAAGATCTCAGTAATCGTAATGTGTCCCATGATGCAACAATAATTCAAATGAATCACTTACAGCTTACAGCAAAATGGATATAAAATAATAATATAGAAACATTATACAACACTGCAGTCTACGTGCAAAGGCGTTAAAACGCAGCGAAAAATAATTCGTTGCGATTTCCGAGTGACATAGGCTCGCTGATTTCTGATGATGCGAGTCATATTCACTGGTTTAACGTTTTACAAGTTTCACCCCCGTTTTCACCAACTGGTTAGGTGAGGAATAGCAGAGATAAAAGTCACCTAGCCCACATTTGCGTTTCACCACGCGAAAATACCTACCTAACGGCTAGGAATCCCACTTATCTTAGGCAACGAGAATTGGGCACCTAACGGTAAGATCTGTCATATTAAACTTCACCCAACTACGTAATCGGCCGCCACATTGAATTTTATCAATCAGGTAGTGTTTTTTTCCGACCTGGGGTTATTTTATAACTCCAAAACAGTCCTAGAACACAACGGAACACAATATCATAACATGACACTTTGCATACAAACAATGTTTACTGTTAGGCGCCATTTTCATTTTATCGCGCATGCGTCAATCTCAAAGTCTAATGTTGCCATTAGGTAATAATATTTGTGTGAAATATGAAAAATAAAAATACGCGGTTATTTAACGACTGTAAATTACCTATTTTTGTAATGATATTTAATATTTAAATATTTTTCAAATACAATCCCTGTGTTTAAGTTGTATTATTTACTCTATAAAGTAAGCATTGTTTAAAAAAAATAACTACTTTTGATCAATTTGTTTTACATGTAGCAACCCTACAAATAAAAATCTTCCTAGCTGGATTTGTCCCAATTAAGTGGAAATATGTTGGTGAAACGTAAATTAGGTAGGATTTTTTGGTAGGTAGGATAGCCACCCAGTTAGGAGCAGGAATAGCTATAGTCGGTGAAAACGGGGGTATATGTATTTATAAATTAATTAGTGCAGTAACGAGAGCAAATTTAATGGCATTTTCAGGAAAAAAATACAGTAGTCTACTTCCCTTTCATACTTTACGTATTTGGGGGCGCTGAATTCGAATTTCAATTTTGCCACCTCGTAAATGTGATGCGTTCTGAGATATTCGAGAAAAACTCAGAAGAAAACGTTCTTTTTAGAGACTTTCGCTCATAACTCGAAAAGTATACATTTTAGAGAAAAGAATCTCGAGACAAGAATAAACTAGAGTAAATTTCCTACAAATAGCGATGATATTGTTTTTTCTGAAATAAACCGCTTACGCGCTACTATGCGCTAAAAAAGGGCATAAATTCCACTCTTTTTAAAAAAATATTTTCTCTTTTAATTTATTGACTATAACTCAAAATATATAGACTTTTTTGGAAAAAATTGTTGTACAAAAATAAAGTACACTATATTTTCTACAATTAATGCTACGAAGATTTCTGAGACAGACTAACCTCTATTACGTTAGATCGCATTGAAGTTCACTTTAGTACATTAGAATAAAATTCTTCATTATTTAAAATGGATATATAACATTAAAAAAAATAAAAAAATCTACTAAACTTCCTTGATGCTATAAATGCAAGGCTGAAATTTTTATTGTTTTTTGTTTCTTAACAATGTTTAGTTTCTTATTTGCAGGCGGTAAACCAAAATAAGTAGAGATTTTAGAATATTTTCGAGATATGGACAATTTTTAACGTACTATGGCTGCTGAATCGTCTATTTGAATAAAAAAGTTATTAAGGTAGTTCATAGATAATAAAATGTACTTTATTTTTGTCTAAGTATAATTGTCCCTATTGTTTTTAATTTTCACATTATGGACAGAAAACTGGAGAATGAGCTTTTGTTTCTAAGGAATTCTCAAATTTCTACCAACCCATCGCTATTGAGGGGTAGCAAATATTAAAATATAAAAATTTCAGCCTTGCATTTATAGCATCAAGGAAGTTTAGTAGATTTTTTTATTTTTTTTAATGTTATATATCCATTTTAAATAATGAAGAATTTTATTCTAATGTACTAAAGTGAACTTCAATGCGCTCTAACGTAATAGAGGTTAGTCTGTCTCAGAAACCTTCGTAGCATTAATTGTAGAAAATATAGTGTACTTTATTTTTGTACAACAATTTTTTCCAAAAAAGTCTATATATTTTGAGTTATAGTCAATAAATTAAAAGAGAAAATATTTTTTTAAAAAGAGTGGAATTTATGCCCTTTTTTAGCGCATAGTAGCGCGTAAGCGGTTTATTTCAGAAAAAATAATATCATCGCTATTTGTAGGAAATTTACTCTAGTTTATTCTTGTCTCGAGATTCTTTTCTCTAAAATGTATACTTTTCGAGTAATGAGCGAAAGTCTCTAAAAAGAACGTTTTCTTCTGAGTTTTTCTCGAATATCTCAGAACGCATCACATTTACGAGGTGGCAAAGTTGAAATTCGAATTCAGCGCCTCCAAATACGTAAAGTATGAAAGGGAAGTAGACTACTGTATTTATTTCTCCGCGAAAACACCATATGACTAGACTAAATAAGGAATCCATCAATTACAAAATTCGGTACTATTATTGTTAATAAGTTATTTTGTGCGAACGCTAATGATGTAAGTAATTCAATCGTCTGAAATTAAGTATTTCTTTTTTTTCTCTCATTGTTTCTCATCAGCTACATACTGTGTCTGAATGAATACTCGAAACTAAAACTTTCTTATGATATTGAAAAAATGTCTAGAAAATAGTAGGCACTAGGGACTTAAAACAGAATAATGTATCAACAGCTAAAAATCGCTACCACTTTTAACCAATTTGGCGGCACACAATATCATACCTAAATATGAATTGTCACTTTCCAAAACGTCGATTTTACCGCTTTACGGAATAATTCGTTATTGTATAGGACCGCACGCGTTTTATCGCACAAGCAGGAATGCATCGTATACTACATAATATGACGAAGCATGCTAGTGCGATGTGTATAGTGTAGTGGATGATGCACAGTACATCAGTCATTCCGAGTTATTCCTTAGGCTTATATTGTATGGAGGCGTATAAGACATACACATATTTTATCAAAAGCTTTGTGTTTGAATACGTTATACTTTATGAGATTAGGTACGTATGAAAATGCATTCTCATTATGCGTAGTTGTTAGTTTGTAGTCAAAGCAAACTAACACACTTACTTCCACTCATTGTAGTCGTGATGCTTTGAAGTGAGAAATGAAGATATTGTATACTAACACAAACGCCAGGCGTTGCCCAAACAAACAAATGAACCTATCGAAAGATTTTGCAGTCACTGGAAGTAATCATAGTCATAATTGAATTGTCAAATAAAATGCTAACGTTCTAAGTCAGATTCACAACTAACGTTCTAAGTTATGAAGTCAGATTCACAACTATGAAAAAAAACTGAATTGTAGGTACCATTAATCCATTTTCCACACACTTACCTAGACCTAATTTCTTCAATATTGTGGATTGTGACTAATCCTATGGGTTGGAAAATGCTGATCCACTTTACGAAGCGAAGAAGTGATCCAAAATCTAAAAAGTTCCAGAAGATGATAGATAGAAGAAACTAATATAGAGGTTCTTATTATATGTATGAAACATACCATATGTAACTAAGTTCTGCTTCAATGCTCTCAAGAAGGTACCTGCTATTAATGTTACTTTCCTTATCATAAAAGTAACAATTTGTTAAACACCTCCATCTATGGAATGATTAAGACCAGAAGAAGTGAGCGTATCGGAAGATCACGCGTCTTTTGTTTCCTCTGGACCAAGACATCAATCATTTGTCATGAGATTATTGTTAAGACTGCGTTTCCGCCGCAACAGTTGCAACAACAAATGTTAGTGAACAATATCTGTTTAGTACGCAAGGTAGGTAAATTTAAGACCGCATGCCAGACATTTTTCTTGAAATACAGAGGTTTTCGACAATTGGAATACTTAAAGCAGATGTGAATAATCATATGGCGATACTTCCGGTTCTCCAAACTAACTGGAAGTAGCAGAGTACATGGTCGGCGCAGTTGGTTGGGTTCGAACCCCGGCGCTAGCAACGTAATGCATACTTTGCGGTACGAGCTTTTAGCCTAGTGCAAAATGTGCAGAAAAGTATTTGTTTGTTTAAGCAAGCCCAGATACTTAAAAAAGCATCTGGAGTCAAATTATAACATTCGAATGGAAAGGGTGAGATACTCAACATACTCGAGATTGTTGATAGAGGACTTTTAAAAATAAACTTTCTTTTGACATGCTGTTACATAATATGTATATTGTTTTGTGTATCTCTGAATGTCTCAATAAAAAAATGATGATTTATTAAAATTTAACTTATGTATTTTTTTAATGAAGAAGAAAATAAAATAAATTCATATATATATTCGAGTATTTTCAAAGTTCCTTAAATCCCTGATCCTCTAAGCACGAAGCAAGTTGTATATAATTACTAAACAAACTGACAACACTGAAATCATTTCCACAAAGCAAAGACATTGCTTAATAGAATTTTCCGCGTTCTCTCGCACATGTTCGTCAACATAATAATGTTACAAATACAACAGCGGTGGAAACTCTTAATCAATTCTAGAAGCAAATCATAGAACCATGAAACGACTTCAATATCAAGAGAGATATTATCACACACACGATGCAACACGCTAGAAGGTAGGTACTATACTTGCATTTATATCAAGCTGAGCTAATATGTACCTACAATCATATCTAATTACATTTACGTATTAAAAAAACACTTTCCTTATACATTACTTCACTAAGCATATCAAACGTATGAGTTCGTTCCGTTTTTTGTACCTTTGGCAACACAAGCCGGCTACCAAATGTCAGCCTATATGTATAATGCCCAATCCCACCAAGTACTATCTAGGAAGGAGAGCCCTAAGAAATTTCCATACAAAAACAGAGATAATATTCTACGGGTGGACCATTAGTCCTTGCACTTTTGAAATGGCCCTAAAATGAAATTACAGTTGGTATCTAATTTTTTTTTTTGCTAAGAAGAACAACAATAAACGGGAAATTCTTTTTCTAAACACAATATCACCAAGATGTCCGCCATCTTGCCGCTGACGTTCCTCAAATCTGGGTATGATTTTTTTCTAAAAAAATCGGCCCTAAGCGTGAAGTATTGACAATTTCCTCCCGAATATTCAATTTTGGTTGATGTATTGTCACTGATTGATTCACGTAGACCTGACTTTTGAAATAACATCATAAAAAAACAGGTGGGATTAGATCCGGGCTGCTGAGAAGTCATGGAATATCTCTATAGAGTAGTGTGAGAGAAGTTCCAGAACAAAATAATCTCGCGGAGAGGAGATATTCCATGGCCTTCCCACAGCCCGGACCCAACCCCAGCAATTTTTTTTATGGGCTTATCTAAAAAATAGGGTCTACGTAAATAAACTAGCTATAATAATCCAACTGAAATCAAATATTCAAGAAAAAATCTGGTTTTGAAATTTTCCCTACGCTTTGTATAGAAAAGTTTGATAAAAATTAGGGGTCAGATATGAGGAGGGCCAGCAGCAAAATGGAGGACACCTTGATGATACGGTGTTTAGTAAATGAATTTCCCAGCTATTGTTGTTCTTATCAATAAATTATTTTTTAAATACAAACTGTATTTTTATTTTTATGGCCATTTCAAAAGTGCAAAGACTTTTGGTCCACCCTTTATTTGTTTAGGTATAGAGTGAAAGTCCTGCAATAATTCCATATGAAATGCAACATGCAACTCACCCACTCTGGGCGGAGATATTTGGGCACCTAACGTAGGTAAGTTGCATGTTGCATTTCATATGGAATTATTGCAGGACTACCTAAATAAATAGAACATTATCTCTGTTTTTGTATGGAAATTTCTTAGGGCTCTCCTTCCTAGAGAGTAGTTGGTGAGATTGGGCATAAGTCTACTTTTGTCAGAATATTTTTTATCAATTATCTTTATATCAAGTCACCCGATAATTTAATTGTGAGGGATCACTCAGAAACAAACACGTTTAAATTTCGCTCAATCTTAGTTCAAATTTACCCAATTATTTTTATATTAATTATTTTCATTGTACAGTTTTTTTGTTAGATTTTGTGATATAATTTCCACTAACCACTATAAAAACATTAACCATAACACACAACAAACTCAGTTTCAACATAGATCGTCTGACATGCATTTCTTAATTAATTGAGTCCCGCTTCTGACCTGCTTAACAGTAATAACATAAGGTTTTTAGTTTTTAACTTACTGTAAAGATTACAAAGATATTATATTCGAGATCATATCGATAAACTCAGTTGCAATCCAAAATTACTTTCGTCGTCGTTTGCCTATACATTAAAACATTTTAAACTATACCATTGTGATGTGACGAAAGTTTTGATGAATTATTGTTAGTTAATGAAAGAAGATGAGAGAACATATAGTCACCAAATAAGTTACATAATGTCCCAATCTATAGAAAACATTAAGTACATATCTAATACAATAAATCATGTCTTTAACATAATTATATGTCACAATATTAGTCTTCTAGTATCAAACATCTAACCAAAAAATATCTACTCCAAATAATATCTGTGTAGTTTATAACTGAGATATTTTCATCATACAAAATTTATCCTAATTACCAGCTAATACTAGTCTTTTTAGTAATCTCCAACCGACCTAGAGAAAAAAATCTTAGTTGAATGGTAAACACCCTTGTTCCATATATACTCGAATCTGGTATCCGCTGCTTGAAAAACGTCCTTCGATCACCCATAAATGTATTGAAGAATGACCTCAAGATTTTGTCCAGCTCAAGGTTACAGAGATTATAAAAGCGTGATGTTGTAGGTTTTCGCAGGATGGTATATATATTCTTCCATCTAGGTTGTTCGGGTGTTGGCTGCGTGTACGTTGATAGTCTCGAGCTTTCGACAGCGATACTGCTGCCATCTTCAGGATGAATCGTCGCTTATGATCGCTGTCGAAAGCTCGAGACAATCAACGTACACGTAGCCAACACCCGAACAACCTAGAAGGAAGAATACATATTATAAAAGCGTGTCGATATTTTTTATTTGCTTGTCTCAACAACAGGTGCAATCCATTCCAAGATGAAACTAATAGTTCACACATAACATCAATTCCTCCAATTATTCTCTAGTGATAATTCTCAATCATCAAGACTGGTGTAAATTAATTGGTGATTATTTTTCTTTTATTAATTCAACAGCATTACAACATTAAAATTTCTCAATTATTATTCTCTATACATTCCTCACCCTCTTGTATAAATATGGGTCTCATCTCTCTATGGTAATCAGTCATATATGAATCATCGTATAGTTAAGATCGTAATTAGAAATATTAGTTAAAGAAATACTGTAATAATTAATTACTGTTACACGGTGTTGACGCGCCATGATTCTGGTAAGCGTTGCGAATAATTATATGTAATAGCGCATTCATTACAAAAGAAAGTACACGCGATATATTTTTTTATGTGATCGATTCTAATAATAAAAGTACGAATATAATACATATGTTTGATGTAAAAATGAAACTGTGTTGTGTGATCAATTGTTTGTATAACAACTTTTGTTTTTTGCTTTCATTTTTCGCATACCGAACCCGAAGATCCTCCGTTACTATCGAGATTCTCGGTAACCAACCGAGATACATCAACGAGACTTGCGTAGTTTTTTATAAAAAATTGAGCGACCTTTTCAAAGAAATTATTTACAGTGACAAAGCATGTGTATTCCATTTTTTTATATGAAGCACCATCTGTAAACCTTGTCATATTTACCTAAACATTTTTTTTAAATATACTGATGATGGATTTCACCGACTTCTTAGGTGAGGAATAGCGGAGATAGGAGCCACCTAGCACAAATTTTGAATGAAAAATAATGATAAGTGACTCCTATCTCCGCTATTCCTTTCCTAAGAAGTTCGTTAAATCCAGCATTACTCTTTCAACTAAGAACAAGAGATTGCTCAATTATAATATCGCTCTCGAAATGTCTTTGTGAAAATTGGTCGTACACCTACATGTTATTAACTAACAATCTTTCAGAATATTAATAATTTCCTTTGTACGAAATATGTATATTCCTTTGAAATAAGACAAGTATTTCATTCAATAGTAATTGCTCTGAAACTATTACGAGTACATCTCAGACGGCTTGACGAAGTGGTTTTCACAATGCCATGCCAGTGGGAAAGCGGTTGAATATCTTCATTGAAATATCTTTAGATTTACTTTGCAACTTCATTTATAATTTCGCTTTACTTATTTCAGATACATTTACTTATAATTGCCGTCACCACTACGACGGCTTATCCACAAAGAAGAAATCATAATGTAAGGAAAACGAAGTTATTTAATGATTATATTAACACTCCAACGCCATTTACAACGAAGGCGCTAGATGAACATAAATACAGAAAGCAGTATATTCCAATACGTCAAATGAATAAATATAATAAAGAACCAGAAATATCTTCAAGGTCAGATCATTTTTTGTCACAAGATGTCGACGACTTATTACAAAAATATGCAAGTAATAGAACAATTCGGAATAATCTTAAAAAATATGTAACCACCGACGAAATACGACCCACGCGTTCACAATACGCGACGTCTATGAACCTAAAAAAAAATATTAACAAACATGAAAGAAACGATAATTTTGAACTATATGACGAGCGACCTAATCCATCTTATTATCAAAATCACTACAAACCACAGAAAAAAGTTACTATTATAAAAAATGATGATAAATTATATCAACAATCCAGGAATGAAATTGCATCAGAAAATTACCCTGTAACGTTGACTACATCGCGCCCTCAAGATGATAAATATAGCACATTTACCGTGGATCAATACCAGAATAATCCATTTCTAGCATCAGTCTTAAAGAAATCACCAACAACCGGGTTTTTACCTCCAATTGAAATAACACCATCATCTGTTCAATATCTTCCACCTATTCAAACAACAGCTATTTTTTCTCCGAGTCCGGAAATTCCAAGCCGAAATTATGAATCTATATTGATACCTTTAAATGTGGATGCGCAAATGAATTTTCAGGCCAGCAGCCCCACTAACGATGATATAATTTTTGATCCTAATGTTAACATGGGCCAAATGAATCAAATGGAAGAAATCGTTACAGCTGCTCCGGCAGTTATACAACCAGATGTCCAACATCTACCACCAAATCCTCCTGGAAATGTTTTTTTACCACCAAGATTTCCGAATGAAATTTATCAAATCCAGAATACGGAGAATCATTTTCATAAAGATTATTCTAATGCCATAGATCCATTCCAACAAGAAGCGATGCGGGAAATGTCATTCGAAAGTGTAAAAATAAATGGTAGTCCATCTTCAACACCAAAACCTGTGAGAAATTTTTCTCCTAGTCCCTTGGGAGAAAGTATTTCTCCCACCGTTCGGGAAATCCACATAACCCCATCAACTAGAAACAAAGTGATAAATGTTGAAGAAAATAATCCACAGTTGATTACAGAAACGAATTTGACGTCACAAAGAAGAAATGATTATTCAGTTTATTATCAACAAGATCCATACCAAAAACGTCCGATACAGAACACAGAACAACAGTTTTACATGCAACCCACAAATTACTATCCTACAAACCCTAATGAGAGATCAAGTCGGGATCAAAATTGGTTGCCTAACGAGGAAACGGTTTCCGAGCAGTCCCGTCGTTTGCACATTGAAGAAACACAAGTAGAAAAAGAACACATAGCATCACCTCCAAAGACACCTTATGGAACAAAGATTGGACAACAACCATATCCGTTTGCAGCAGAAAGATCTAACGCGCCACAAACCACTTTTGAAAGTTCTGTATCTACCCCGGACACGGAACATAGAAAGTCGTTTGAATCGACCACTGTAAATTACGACTCGATAAATGTAAATAATATAAAACATCCCCAAGAACTTATGCATCCTACAAGTAGTGTTAGACAAATTCAGGAATTCAATGATTTTATACAACCGCAAGAAGATGTAAATCCAAGTCAAAATAACTTCGATCAAAATCAAGAGTACACAGCACCACACAATGTTCTAATGTCGCAGGAATTTTCGAATGCAGCAAACATTAAACCCCAAGAATATGTTAGTACATCAACATACCCCAAAGATTTCACAAAAGCATTAAAAACGTATGTAGACAAACAGAATGTAAAACAAAAACAAGAAAAACCCGTTGAAAAACAATTACGTCAACCGAAAGATTACCCTAAAGACCTTTTGCAAAGATCTGAGCAGGCCACTTATTACAATTCCAATGAACTTTTTGAACAATATGGAGATCAATTCTCAAATCCCCATCATGATGTATATTCCCAACAATTTAATTACACAAATAAGCCAACTACTGAATCCATTCCGGTTCTCAGACAAACCAAGGAGATGGCCATAGATGGAAGTTTCCATTACGAGTAAGTGATTTCCAGATCTCTTATCTTGTGTCAAAATTATTCAAATCAATTCACACTCCAAACACATAATTGATATTTTTTATAGAACATTAATAGGAGATCAGACTCACGTGATTCAAGAGGGACATATAGAAAACCCTGGAACTGATGACGAAGAGCAAGTGATTCATGGCTCCTACTCATTCCTTGGAGATGACGGAAAAACTTATACAGTAAATTATGTAGCTGATGCTAATGGTTTCAGAGCTGCTGGGGATCACTTACCAACACCACCTCCTGTACCTGAGATTATTCAAAGGTAAAATTTCAATATTTTTTATTCTTGCTTTGCTAAATATATGTACTTACTATACTAGAAAAGTGTAATAAAATATATCTACACCAACACACTATATAAAAAATTGTGTTACTTACAGGTCAATAGAAAAGAATTTGGCTGAAGCCGAAAAAAATCCTGATATATTGGACGAGAATTACAGATACCACTCAGGTTTCAATGATCTCAATGGAATTAGAGATCGTAGCTCAAAGTCGAACCCAATATACACAAACAACAATAAAAATGTAAACACTGAACTAAAACCGCCCCCACATTCAAGAAATTTAAGTTTTTATCAACAGCCGAAGTTTCAAGAAGTAGTCATACAGCCTAGAAAAGACGTTAGTCGACGAACAGAGTCGTATTCAAAGGGACATTCCGAAGGAAATGTTCAAAACCAAAGTGGTGGAAACAAAGATTTTATACAAAGACGATCCGATCAAGGACATGGAGAAGTTTTCATAGAGAAACCAAACATTATGATTTTAAATGAAAGAGAATCTAAAATAATTAATGACAACAAAAATGATATGATGTCGAAAGACTCAAACAATAACAATGCACTATATCATAATGATCACAATAATGAGGAAATACAAAGATGGAAGAGTCAAGAAATAAATAATTATGAGAAAAATCAATACCACAATGATAACACAGCTGGAAACCAAGAAAATAATATGAACAATTATAATAAAATGGATTACGATAATGCCAATTCCAATCACAGAATTACTGAACAAACAACAGCAGTTCCATATAAAGATCAGAATGACCAAGTGTACTACTCAACACACGTCGACTTTAATGTAGACTCAAATAGTCGAAATGTTTACAATAGTGCAACAAATATCAATTACAGACCTAATGAACAAGTAGTATTCGCAAATGATCCACATGAAACACATTTCAACGGTCCTTGATTTAAAAGCCATACTAGTGATATAAATGACAGAATGTTTACAGGTTCAGGCAGTTCTAGAATGATACTGGCCTTATAGTATAGTCTTATACAGTGCTACGTTAAAGAAATCTCCAGTCGACATGCAATGTCGTGTGACATGTACGTGATGTAAAATATTAACAGAAAGTTTAGGTACCAGATTTAACAGACAAAAAAGTTCTATCATTAGTTTGATGTTTTTAAAGATAGTTCAAAATGATTGCATTTATTTAGTTTATAAATTCGTCCTATATTAATTCGTCTCACTAAATGTTATTTTACCGACAGAAAGTAGTCTGCTCTAGGGTAAGGTTTTGGCTATATCTTTCAGATAATTGCAAAAGCGAATCATATAATCTAATTCAAATAATTTTTGTGTAATTGTAGAAAGAGCGAATGCCCATAAAATAATTTCTTCAAAGTATTAGAAAATACTGTTGAGAAAGTTGGAGGAGGTCCGATGAAAATAGATTACCATGCTGACTACCAATTATAGTAAATGAACAAAACCCAGGAAGGCATGTAATGTTAATAGGCTTAGATATGAATAAATGACTATTGTAAAGGTTCATGCTACGTTAGCTTCTAAATGTACTAACGATTAACGAATTATTATTACCCATGATTTTAAAATTAGCTTAAATTATTGTCAAAGACAAAGCCTCTTGTAGTTATAAGCTGTAACGCATTAGTCATTAGTGAGTAGAATCTTTCATAAAAATTTAAAATATTTGCAGAATCAACTCGAAATCTAAAAAAAAAAACAACGTCTACTATATAATCGAAATTTAACTTATTCCAGAAAAAATCGAAACCAAAGTTATACACTCGTATGAGCTTTTTTAAGACGATAATCTTAAATTTTGTTCACTTAAAAAAACTGGTAGTGAGAACAGTATTTTTTTATTTAGGTTGAAACTTAAAGCTATATGTTGCAAGAAAGAAAACTTCCTAAAACTTAGTATCTTATATAACTGTTATATAGTTTGTAAATATTTTAGATTAATTTATTGTACATTTGTTGTGATTAATTTATTTATTTAATAGAATAATATACAAATAAATAATTATCCAGTATTTTCATTGGAAGCATTTAAAGTAATTAGTACTCCTGTCGAATTCAAGATATGTTTTTGGTGTTACTGGTTACTCTAAATGACTTCGTTTTCGCATCTTTTATCGGTATGACATCCTTTACTTTATTCCTAACCAATTCAAATCATTTGACGTTAATTTTATTGCAATTGGAAGCACGAAGTGATTCGGGCCAATCCTGCTGATCAATCCTTTGAAATCACATTTCACACTATTCCCGGTGAAAAAAGGATTTATTACAATGGATTTTGAAATAATGTTTCTAAGTTATTACAACCATACTGAGATCATCATCATCATCATGTCAGCCCCCTGCGTCCATTGTCGAACATAGGCCTCCCCTATCGATCTCCATAGCTCCCTATCCTGGGCAGACCGCATCCAACCGCCTCCCGCAACTCGCCTCACATCGTCCGACCACCGTGCTTGAGGCCTACCAACACTTCTTCTGCCTGTTCTAGGTCGCCACTCCAGGACTTTCTTTGTCCACCTGAGAGACAGGAAAACTAATGTTTGAATCAGAGAGAGGGCCAAGGTCGTCGATGTCGTTCACAGAGTTTCCAGTCAGAAATGGAGTTGTGCTGGTCATGTGGCCAGAACCACAGACCATACTGAGATAAAATAAATTAATTGATAGAAATCGTACGTTAACTCTATAATTCAAATTGTCTTTCATGACACCCGTATTTTTTTTAATGAATCTCGGTTTATCGAAATAAACCCAAATACACAACCACCTCATCCATGCATTTTTAATATGCAACTGTACCTACATAAAAATACAATTTTAAAATATCATGAATGAAAAAAGCTGTTTACTTTCACTGAACCATTTATTTAGATCAAAAGCTTCACTGGTTTTGATGAGATCGTCTTCAGTACAAATATAATCTTCAGTTTATTTGTAAGTAAATTACGAATTCACTTTCTTAGGGATATTCTAAAGAGATTTAATTCGAACACAGTCATGTGTATTCAACAATATCTCATCTATGCGAATAGTATGTACATTGTACAACTCAAGTATGTTTGAATACACATGCAATAATTTAGTTTAGACACGCCATGAATGTCACCTCCAAAGAGTTTTATCAAATAGAGCAGAACGTGAAAACAAAGACAAAGAATTTACTATTCTTTTCTTTGACCGAATACCTTGCACATTGATGATTAGATTATACAGAGATAATAGTTGATATGTAATTACATTTTCTTTACTGATTACGCATCTTATCATCACGAAGTTAACACGCAACTTTCCTATGAGTGAAAACAGATACATAATATTAAGTTCTAAAATGAAAAACATCGTTGTTTTTTAACATCGAAATGTAGAAAGTAATGTTGGTAACAAGCTATAGATTTATTTCAAGAGTATTTCTTCAATACTTTTAAGATTCTTTACCATGTCCATTATTCTCCAACATCGATGTACAGCCAGTTTTGCATTTTTGCTATACGAGTATTTATAATTTATATTAGAATCATTTTAAAGATGTGATAGGGCTGTCTAAAGATTTTCGAATGAAAAAAAAAGCATTTATTTGAAATTCTAACTGTCTCAAATAGTTTGCATGAACTCGTGCATGAAATCCCAAATTACGAGATCCTCAAAGCCCAGAGATATTCAGGTCGTGAGGGAATGGGCGATGAATTATCTTAAAAATGTTGATTTTAAACTTTGACAAATAATCTTATTCTGCAATTCAGTGTCTGTCTGATATAGGTATATTGATGTATTGGAATTATGGCCATACGATAAATAAATAATTCAGTAAAGAGTCAAAGAGATTTTTCGATGTTAAGTTTCCCGCGATGATACATTTCTATTTTTCTAGTACAGACAGTGTTCATGTAACTAAATTACTATATTATAAAACCCTAGTACTACTAATTCAAGAACAATCTATCACTCGAGTTGTCTATCTAACTAGCACGCAATTTCATCATACTGTATTCATATAAATGAATAACTGCTTCGTTTCCCATTCCAGCTTACATAAAAAGCAAAAGGAAAATTAAAACAGGTGTAAAAAAATAGTTTATAATTAAAAAATCGCGACTAATATTCAAGGATTCACGTCCTCATTATCAAGGGATAATAAGAGCGCAAGACACAATGATTTATGACAACGACGATTTAAAAGCAGTGGTCAGGTGCGTCTAGTATTTGAATATTCTGGTAGCTATACTCGTACATACACGAATCAGTTATGTTTTGTCAGAGACGCAATCCTCAATTTGTATAAATGCACAAGGGATAATAGAAGATCCGTCAAGGGGACGCTCAGCTGAGCCACTGCACCGCAACAGTTACCACGGCGTGACCAGAATACCTTTAAAGTGATGGGTACCACCAAGTACCACCCCTATGTATCAAATATACGTAAGTACGCGAAGCACTACCCCACCCTGCAGTATCTATGTATTTGTATGTAAATTTTACCCTCTTTTCTGTTTTATATTTTGTATATTGCAAACAATTTTAAATTCCAAACTACAAATTTCTTGATCCCAATACTGTACGAGTTGTATACTGCCGTTGCATATATTATTCTCAAAATCTAAAAATTACACATTTTATATTATAATGACTTACGATTTGCGAAGAGGTTATAGACACTTCACAAATCGGTCTTATATATATTATATAGCCTTCTTTTTCCACTGAAGGTCTTTAGAAGTCGAATTAGTAATCAAATGATAATTTGTCAATACGTACGGCCCTGGGAGAACAAAAGAGGCGTAGGAAGATCACAGAAAACGTGGACAGATGACACTGTCCAGCTTACGGGTCATAGATGGCAGCAGATAGCCCAAGATAGAAGACAGTGGAAGAGTTTAGAAGAGGCCTATGTCCAACAGTGGAACGCAAGTGGCTAGCCGTAAGTAAGTAAATACTTAAAGTGTATGACATTCGAAATGACTTTTCTGACGAAAGTAAGAAAATCCCAATTTTTATCAACTCGTAGAATGTTAAGTAAGAAAATCCCAATTTTTTTCACTGAAAATTCACCACACCAACCAGGGATGTTAACTTAATAATAGCAAAAGACAGAATACTCAAACCATTATAGGTCGCATCAAATATCTATAAAAAGTGAATATAAAAATCTGTTTTTTATAGCTGTAATATTCCATCACAATATTTCCATCATTTTCTCGTCAGATTATTCTCTCTATTATTATTCCCATTGCATTTGATCCTTTTCCTATTATGCTAATAATGGACATTCGGGAAGGGACTGAGAGAGGATTTTGGATACGAGGGACGAAGAATATAATAATATTAAAAACATAAATAAAACATCAGTTAATATCGCTACCATTTCAAATTATTATCATTTCTTTTCATCGGTATATTTTTTGTATAATAGAATTGTAAAGAATTGGTGTATTAGTCCGAGAGCCCGCTGCTTAATTTATGACGTATCTGTTTTTTGATCGAAATGTGGTACAAATGATAGCTTACCAATAGGGTTTTACATCGCACTAGGGTTGCCTATCAAAATCTTGCCGCAACCCCCCCTGCCCCCCCCGAAAAGGTCCCTCTTCGCGGTTTTTCGCATTTTGTAGGAATATGGTAAGAGATAGAAGAAAGTAGTCAATGACAAAAATAATCCTTGCTAAATTCTCTACAAAAAATGTTAAGTTAATTTTTTCATAGGACTAGTAGTTTACCCGTAATGGCCCGTCGAAAAACAGGATATTTTTTGAAAATTTTTTTTTTTTTTTTTTTTTTTTTTCTTTAACTTTCTTCCACCCATTATCACTAACATTTTATGGAAAAAAATATTTGACCTGCGGCGCTATATCGCTGGTTATTTTATGAAAAACTAAATTTTAAGAATTTTCGTCACTGAGTTTTATTGCAATAACTCCTAAATTAATTGATGTATGAAAATAAGTTATAGCTCGTTTTGCAGCTAAGACTATGGTAATCAATTCGTTCTTTGACTATTTTCCTGTAGCTCTTATCAATTTACAACCAATTTAGTTTAAATTATTTTTTTTAGTTTTTTAAATGAATTTCGGTTTTGGACCGGCTATTGCGGGTAAACTGCTAGTTCTACGAAAAAATTGATGTAATATTTTTTGTAGAGAATTTAGCAAGGATTATTTTTGTCATAGACTACTTTCTTCTATCTCTTACCATATATACCTACAAAATGCGAAAAACCGCGAAGAGGGACCTTTTCGGGGAGGGCAGGGGGGGTTGCGGCAAGATTTTGATAAAAACCCTAGTGCGATGTAAAACCCTATTGGTAAGCTATCATTTGTACCACATTTCGATCAAAAAACAGATACGTCATAAATTAAGCGGCGGGCTCTTGGACTATATGTATTTCTAATATTGCGAATGAGAGTTATCAGGATAACTAGGGAATCCAGCAATTTTAGCAATTTTTCTGTATAAAAGATAAAAAAAACACGTAGATATATAGGACGAGACATTACCTATACTTATCTGAATGTTACATTAGTAAATGAAAACTCTCTGATGAATACTTTTTGTAGGCCGCGCCGCAAAAAAACACTGTGTCGTGAGATACAAAACATGCTCTGTCAGCACAGAATTCCCACACTTGGATGGCCGCGCTCCAATTTCCTATATTTACTTTTACCGCAATAAGCAACTATAGGTTTACAATATAATTTTAACCTGTATTCCTGACAATTTATAAATTATTACTAAAAAGTTAAATCTCCACTACCAGAATCATACATATGAAGAAAATAGCGCCTGTATCCACCGTTGCAAAGAAGTTATTAAAATCTGTAAAAGCCACGTTTCAACAAGAAGATTCACAATAAAAAGTTACGAGCGTATTGAGGATAAGATGCGAAGAAAAATCAGACATTAACAAACCTGTTGGGAATATGTTGGCTTGTCGAGACGGAAGGCTACAGCCATGGGATATTAAAGGACATTTTGTAGTTCTTCTTACACTTTGTTCTGTAAATATTTTAGCCGCGTGAAGACTTTATTTGCATTTCGTCTCAGTCTACGGAACAAAATATCCGCGTGAAACCCTACATAGTATAGTGTTTAGATTGTACAGAGAATCACAAAGCGTAAGTGAAGTAGGATATGTTTATGGTAACAAGTGTATTGAATATATTAGCTATCCTAGCATGCAAAGTACTACTAGCACACACCACGTGTCCCTACTGTAGTACTGTGTTGTCTATATAGCATTCTAATGCAATCATTGGCAACTGTGTACTCAGTGTAGTGCGGCTGCTGGAAGGGAATCTTATTATAGGTTGTCTGGTATACTAGGTGAATAACAAACTCATATGAAATGATTTGCGCCCCAAAAGTCAAAATCATTATTTGTTTGTAAATTATTTATATGCTTTCAAACCCATGAATCATAAATTGTCTATGTTTTTTCGACGTCGTTCTTATGTACTTAATACAAGATGTACAAAATACTTGGCCGGCTGCGAACTTTTAACTTGCCAATGAAGTGATCGTCCCGATCAACATAAATTTATTTATTTATTTATTGACTGAAGCACACACACAGACATTGAATACATATAACAACAGTAAAGAATTGGACACAATAATAGTCAAAACAATGCCCTATTTAAGGTGTACACATTTGGCCTTCGTATATGGACACACAAAATAAATAAAGGATGTTTCATTAGAATATACAATGCAATGATATGGCAACGAAACGAAGGGTCCTTCCTCTTAACGACGTAACACTTAACACTTCCTCTTAACACGATCGTATTCATAGTCTAAAGTTGATGGTTGTTGTCTAAACGGCTGCTTGGTCGTTTTTGTGTCTATTCGGGCGCATATGAACTCTGGCGCATATCGTAACTATTGTATCTTGTGAATCCCTTGGAAATAACCATTGCAAGTGTTTTATAAGGATTGTGCTTTGTAATATTATGAAGTCTGAACATCATCTATACAAGACTTCGCATAAGGGAAACAGTAAGCATTATTTGCTATGATCTTTACTCTAATAATATGCAGAAATAACAATATTATGATACGATAACATTTTACTAAAAACTTTGAGCTGCGTAGAAAGAGTCTCTTTGATATATATTCAACAACCAACTCGTCGAACTTTTATATTTCGAAAGGCTTCCGACGTATCGAAAGTCTCTTGTGACACGTGACACCCATTGTATTGGAACAAATAGAAACCGTACAACAATTTACTTACCACTTTAGAATATCAACTTCGTCTTCGATTCTACTCATTCGTATACACCATACAATACAATGTACACATACCTGAAACAACAACAAATAAAAGCATTAAAATTCTATCATGAAAGGGAGTAGTTATAATTCCAGCATATCTCACTTGCACAAAATTCAATTACAACCTTATAAAAAAGTCAACGGTTTAACTAAACTTAAATCCATACTGCGATGGACGAATGCGGCTCATGACCCATGAAGCTTAACGTAATATACCTAAATTAAATAATACCATTCAGTTTCACAAACTAAATTATGCTATTGAAATGTAAAGTGTCTGAATGAATCTGCATTTCAGCGGTTCAGCCAAATGTCGCTGAAATAATTTTATGCAAGACATTGAGATTAGTATAAACAAAATAAAAGAAAAATATGTAAAGGCGTGTTTTCATAACTAATAAATCTGCATTCACATTGAAGCTTTTGTTTGTCACTTATTAATATAGATCTCAGAGTTTCCAACACTGATTCCGAGAAAACTATGGTTATAAAAATTAAAAAATAAATGCAATTAGATGAAAAACAAAATGAAAAATCTAAGCAGAAATTTCTATATACAGAAAAGACGCGGGGAATGTCATACTAGCCAAACAAATCAAGAACCTTATGGAAATCTACCTTTATTTGTAGAGTTAGCGAACTACGAACATAAGGATAACAAAATAATTAACAAAAAGGAAAGGACAGTCTTGACTAGACTCACAAGACGAAATAAAATGTAATTTGTCTGGAATAAGAATAATATCTTTGAACTATTTTACAGCTTTGAAGAATAACAAAACACTACAACGAAATCAATAAATTACCATCATTTCTTAAGAGTATGCATACCGACATTTTAAAAATTTCTAATAAACTTATATCTCGACAACCGTTATTAAACATGCTTTGGAACAAAATAGGGTAGATGCATTGAACATTTATCTAGGGAATAACCGTAAGAGATTTCTTATTTCTTGTATATTTTTCTCAAAAAAAAATAATAAAAACACCTCTGATCTTTTTTCCGAAAGACGGAAACTCGTTTCCCGAAAGTCGCAGAGTATTTTTTTTTTTGCACTGATAATATACATTATAATCTAGGGAATAACCGTTAAAGTTTTTTGATAGACCCAAAATTAACCTCAAAAAATGGAAAAAACACTATTTTTACCATTTTATCATATGATTGTTCACGCAATTTTGAACCTTAATGCCGTGGGAAATGTCTGTGACGACATTCTTGGTGCCAAGCCCTTAAGTTCCTAAATAACACGACAAAAATTACACACATTTTTGTATAAACACATTGCGTCGGATTTTTTAACACTTAAATATTTTTCAACTTCCTACTAAAGTCAACTCCCCTTTCACTGCAGTGGTACCTGCCTAGTTCCTAGTGCCTATGCTCTGTTAACCACAAGAATGAGCTTTAAATAAAAATCGGCTCCTTAGTGAATATAAATTAGTTTTCATGCTACAATCTTGTTACTTAACTTACGTTCAGTTTTAATTTGTAGGAAGGGAGTATGATCGTGTAGCGAATATAAAAATCTATTCTTAATTTGAATTTAACC